>CM070778.1:76468155-77718155 GCA_036346955.1 Dipus sagitta | reverse complement strand
CTAAACAAATTTAGGCTTTGACACTGGGGAAGGAAGTTAGTTTTCTGAGTATATATGTGCTTTCACAAAAAGATAACAAGCTGTACCTCCTACTGACTTAAATGACAGGAAACTGTGCTATTAATACAGAAGATCTTGAGATCAATAGGATACACTTCAGGTTTGCTTGATCCCAGTGGCCAGGGATAGCACTACTGACTTATTTCTTTCCTTTTCTTTACTCTGCCATTCACAGCATTGGTGTCACTTCAAAGCTTACTTCCCTCTTGGTTACAAGATGAGATCCAAAGGCAACTGGAGAAGCATGCCTTTGGTTTATATGCATCATAAGAGTTCAGACTTGCCCTGGGGCTGGAGAGATGGCTTAATGGTTAAGCGCTTGCCTGTGAAGCCTAGTGACCCCAATTTGAGGCTCAATTCCCCAGTACCCATGTAAGCCAGATGCACAAGGTGGTGCATGCATCTGGAGTTCATTTGCAGTGGCTGGAGGCCCTGGCATGCCCATTCTCAATCTATATGCCTTTTTCTGTGTGTGTCACTCTCAAATAACTAAATAAAAACAAAACAAAAAAAATTTTTTTTTTAAGTTTAGGCTTGCTTTTCTTCTCAGAAATGCCAACAAATCTCTCCTTGTATTTCTCTTGGCTCAACTGGCTTAGGACTGTACAACAGTGAACCAATTTGTAGTGAAGCAGGTAGAATAACTACTTTAGATAATCTAGTAGAAAGAATATTATAAAATCCACAAGTGTCTTTATTTATCTTAAAATATTATATTCCTGTTAAGTTATTCTTGTATACCTCGGTTCTTTAACAGTTTACTTAACATGTTAAGATATTGACTCCAAAGTAATCCATGAGAAATCTTGTTTCTTTCTTAGGACAAACAGCATATTCTGTGGCCTAAAAGAGAAGATTGTACAGAAAGCTACCCTAGAGTCCCTGTTGGTGGGGAATTGCCAACATATTTTCTGCCCCCGGAGAACAAAGGACTCAGGCAAGTGCTGATGGATTTGGCATAGCACCACATTCAGCGTGGTTGTCTTCTGCGATGCTTTGAGCGAACCAGCCTTGGACTTGAAAGGTTAAGTCTTTATCTTGGACTCATTGAACTTTGAAAATATGAATCTTGTTCCTTTTTCTTGTGCCAGGATCCACGAACTCAGCAGTGACGATTATTCTTCAGAAGAAGAGACCCAAACCCCTGACTGTTCCATAACTGACTTCAGAAAAAGCCACACTCTGTCCTACTTAGTCAAAGAATTAGAGGTCCGCATGGATCTGAAAGCCAAAATACCTGATGACCATGCACGCAAAGTAAGGTTCATGTAGGCTGGTGTTTATTGCCATCCATTCTGGGTGACTTCAGAAGCCTCTTAGATGGAACAGAAATTTGAAGGAAGACAGTTTCTAAGTTTATAAAACTGAAGGCTAGAATTAAAGAATTGATGAATTGATTGGTAAGTCAGTCATGCTATTCATTAATAGGGGGACAGGAAATGTTCCTTGGGGCTACTGATAACATGGTTCCCCTTAGCACTATTTATTCCTCCAACTGAGAGGATTCTGAAGATGAATAACTGAACTGTTTACATAATGGAATCAGTCTATTAAAGTAAACTTCAAAACTACATGTAGTTACTACTTAAATTCAGTGCACATTTATTGAAGCAGAAAAAAAAATTACTTGCCAAGTACTGTTTTGGGTTCTTGGAATGTAAAGACAAGTAAGCCATGACCTTTGCTTTAGTTAAAGAACACTAGTACAAACATGTGATCAGGTCAATACTTATTGGTTGGTTAATGGCCTCATTATATATGTGAGTGATTATAAATCTGTTAACTGTTCCTATGGAGCTCATGTACAAACTTCTATCCATAGAGATGCTTTGTAAATGTCTTCCCTGTTATTTCCAATTGAGTCAAGCTTCTTTTTGATATTTTTAGATTTTGCTTTCCCGTATCAATAACTATACTATCCCAGAAGAAGAAATTGGGTCTTTCTTATTTCATGCTATTAACAAGGTAAGTCATATGGGGCATCTAAAACTTAAATGCTTAGTAATTACAATTAAAGGTTAAATAGTGTTGTATTTCTTAACTAATTGGAGTATTTTGATATTTTTAGCCAAATGCCCCTGTCTGGCTCATTCTCAATGAAGCAGGACTCTATTGGAGAGCAGTAGGAAACAGCACTTTTGCTATTGCCTGTCTGCAGAGGGCTTTGAATTTAGCACCACTTCAATACCAGGATATTCCTCTTGTCAACCTGGCCAACCTTTTGATTCACTATGGCCTTCATCTTGATGCTACTAAGCTACTCCTGCAAGCTCTGGCCATCAATAGCTCTGAGGTGAGATTTTATTTATTGATTTTTTTTTTACTTATAATTTCATTTACTATATAGACTAACTCAGTTTTAGAGTACAATGTGTATTTCTTTTTTAGAAAGGGCATAACATAGGACTAGCAGAAGAGAATTTGCACATGTTAAAAAACTATATATATAGTTTTGTTTTGATTCTTTATTTAAATGTGGAGTCTGGCCATCTAACCCAAGTTTACCTCATTAAGGATCTTTCTGTCTCCTGATCCAAGGTTATAACCATGTGTCATCATGCTAGTTGTCACCTAGTTACTCTGTTCATTTTATTTATTTTCAAGCAGAGAGGTGGGGGAAATAGGCATACCAGAGCCTCTGGCCACTGAAGATGAACTCCAGATGCATGCGCTTCTTTGTGCATCTGGCTCTACTTGGGTCCTGGGAAATTGAACCCAGGCCTTCAGACTTTGCAGGCAAGCACCTTAACTGCTGAACCATCTCTCCAGCCCCTAGTTAACTCTTTTAAACACATACATGCAGGCTGAGGAGATAGCACAGTCAGTAATGTGCTTACTATGCAAGCATGAGGACTTGGGTTTGATCCCCATAAACCACATTAATAAAAGCTGGGCATGATATTTGCAATCCCAGTGCTGGGGTGTGGGTGGAGACAGGTGGATCCCTGGGACTCACTGACCAGCCAGACTAGCCTAATTGATGAGCTTCTATTCAGTGAGAAACTTATTTCCAAAAAAAGTGAACAGCACCTTAGAAAGGACACCTGAGGTTATTCCATGGTCTTCATGTGCATCAACACATACATGCATGTACAACTGCTCACACATGAACACACACACAGAATCAAAATTAAAACTTGCACATAAAGAATGGGGAAAGAATTTGGTTCCTAAAGTGCTTGTCTTGTAAGCCTGAGGGCCTGAGTTCAGTCTTCATCATGAGAGGAACTACACTCAAAGTTGTCCTCTTGCTACATACACACACGTGCACATGCACCTGCACACATATGCACATAATACACAAATAAGAATAACATAGCTTTAAAAATACACCATCATACTTTATGTCAGTCAGAAACACATGCTTCTGATTTTATCCTCACTGCTGCATGCACATTGCTTAATATTAGACTATTTATAATATTTAACTTACAGTTACACTGTTAAAGCCAGAGCATAATTTAAAGGTTGTTTTGAAAAATGGATAAATAGGTGCAGGCCTGGAGATATAGCTCAAAGGACTTATCTGGCATGCAGTAAGTTTAATAACCAAGTGACCAACATTGCAAAACTAAATGCAAAAAAGATAGATAAATAGACAGCTAGATAGATAGATATTCATGCCTTGAACTTCCCACATAAAGTCAGCCTGTGGAGTTATATTACTGATTTGTTTGGTTGGTTGGCTTTGAATGGGTTTGGGAGAGTTATTTCTTGGGTAGTATTTGTTTATCTTTGAGATAGGATCTTGCCATGTTAACCAGGCTGGGCTCAAACTCACTCTGTAGTTCATGCCAGCCTTGGACTTGTGGCAGCCCTCCTGATTCAGCTTTCTCAGTGCTTGGATTACAGGCAGGTGCTACCATTCCTCCCAACATCACTGCTTTGTTATTTACCATAGTTCCTACTTTTAAGGCACCACTTCTCTTTTGTCATATTCAGTCACCTCTGAAATCACAATACTTGCTACTACTTGACATATTAAGTTTGATGAAATAGTTACAGTCAATATACAGTTAAGTTGATCTTACCTAGTACTTAAATATTTTTATAGCCAAAAACTCCTTTAGAACAGGTGTGCATGAATAGTTTAGGTTTACTACCTTAAATTCCAAAAATGATTATTGTGTTATTTAATTTATTTATTTGTTTGTTATACACATAGAAAATATAGACTTTTTAAGTGGACATGAAACAGAACTAGATTGTTCAGCTGTCAGTATGGACATGAACAATCTCAAGATTGTGAAGTACTCCTATACAATCCTCTCCATGAGCCTAAGGAACTGTAAAAAGATGACCAGGAACACTTCATATTGGACTGCTTCTTTGTGTATTTGTTTCCTCTTGTTAGTGTTTTACATGTGTCTGTCTGTCTGTCTATCTATCCATATGTTGAGGAAAGGAAATATAAAAAAGGAAAAATTACTTGGGTTCCATAAATAATTTTTTTATTTGCAAATTGGGAAAGAGAGAGAGAGAGAGTGAGGGCATGTCAGAGACTCTGGCTGCTGCAAATGAACTCCAGAAGCATGCACCACTGTGCATCTGGCTTTATGTGGATACTGAGGAATCGAACGCAGGTTGATAGGCTTTGCAGGCAAGCACCTTAACCACTGAGCCATCTCGTCAGCCACAAAAATAAATTTTTTTAATGTTTATTTTGAGAGAGAAAAGGAAAAAGGGAGAGCAAGAGAATGCATGTGCAGGGCCTCCTGCCATTGCAGATGAACTCCAGATATGTGCCCTACTTCTGCATCTGGCTTTATGTGGGTACTGGAGAATTAAATCTGGGCCATTTGGCTTTGCAAGCAAATGCCTTTAACCATGGAGCCATGTCTCCAGCCCCCCCAAAATAATTTTTAAAATATGAAACTAAGGTAGTACCTATTAAGAGTTTCCTTTGGATTACACAAATTTTCAACTGGACTTTAAGCAAAGATAGTAATTTCTCTGCTTTCAGGTTGCTGATAAGTATATAAAATCTGATACTTATTACTTACAAGGTGCCGGTACAGTGAGAACAGATGATAAGCATATGGTATGTGATGTGATCAAGTAGACATTTCAATGGAAGACTCAACACAGCTTTATTCCCATAATACTTCTTATGGTTTACTTTCTAGTGGGACCAGCTAAGGCATTTGAATCATATTTTTCTGAAAGGGGGAATAAAGAGCCTCCTCAGAGATTAGTTGCCTTTGTATATTTTAAGATTATGTTTAAGTTTTAGTTATTAAATGCTATAGTGCTGCTATGAGAATAAAACATAGATGAGTAGAAGAGGGTGAGTATACCAAAAATATCTCTCAACAATATCTTCCCAAGCTGGCAACATTTGAAAGTATTGACCTCTGCATGACTTCTGTGCAGATATTTCATTAAATTGCTAACAATTCAATTTTGGTTTTGTTTTCAATGGTTTAATTTTTGTTTTATCTACTTAAACTAAATATACTCTAACCTTATGGCTCACTCTTAGGTATTATATCACCACGAAAAATGAGTACAAACTTCTTAAAAATATTTATAAGAATGCTTATAGTAACTTTATTCATAATAGCCAGAAGTTGGAAACAGCCCAAATGCCAATGGGCAAAATAATAGTTGAACAACTGATATACAGTGGAACACTATGACAGTTTAACTGCAAGTAATCTGCTGATACAGAAACATGAATGAATTTCAGATTGAGTGAAAGAATGTGTGCTGTCTTTACATATAAGAAAACATGCTGGTTGATTCCATCCATAAGAACTTAAAGAACGTCAGAGTTAGAAACAACATAGTAACAATGGTTTCTTTTGGGGTGGGGTTACCCAAGGAACCTTCTAGGATACTACAAGCATTCTAGATGTTTTATATATTGTGTTGAGTGGCAGCTATAATGATAAGTCCATACATAAAAATTCATTGAACTATATACTTAAGACTAGTATACAATATATACTTTATTTTTTTGTATTTGTAAAAAGTATGTATGAGAGAGAGAGAGACATAGTTTAGAATCGTATGACGTGAGTGAAATGGACCTTTATGAGGCATTAACTTTTATGGGGCAACAGAAGAAAACCTCAAAGATAGATACTACAAAGGTTTTATAACTCCCAGAAAATATAATTCATTAACATTTTGCTGATTTTTTTTTTCTTTTCGCAGCCCCTGACTTTTTTGAGCCTGGGAAATGCTTACCTTGCTCTGAAGAATATCACTGGGGCACTTGAAGCCTTTAGACAGGCTTTGAAATTAACTACCAAATGCCCCGAATGTGAGAACAGCCTGAAGTTAATTCGCTGCATGCAGTTTTATCCTTTTCTGTACAACATCACCTCTTCTGTTTGTAGTGGTAAGCAGCTGTTAAATGCTAGAAAAATCCAACCGGTATTCCTGTTCTGTGCAACAAAACATAATTTTCTGAATTTTCCAAGGATTTAGTGTAGCTCCTGTAATTTTAGAATGTAGCAGAGAAGTTAATTTATTATTTACTAAAATTAAGGAATTAAGGCTTATTTCTTTCCCAAAGCCCTGGTTAATAACAACTTCAAAACGGAAAAACAAGTGTTGACTAAAGTGTAAAGTAAATTCTTCTGAGACTGCGAGGGCTATGTTTTCCTCTCCCCATAAATTTCTGTTTAATAATGACTGATCGTCATAATAAAGGGTTATTTTGCTTGTGAAATCAAAGTGTGTCATGAGAGTTAAAGCAGTTCTACAACCCCTTGCCTTTAAGTGAGGGTGAGTCGGACCTTTGCTGCACCTTCAAAATAGTTACCTGACTGTAAGTGATAGGTGTCTTTTCCTCTAGTGCATCTACCCCAGTGGGGCTAATATTGAAACCTGACTCAGAATAACTCTAAATGTCACATAGTGTTTGGTTATTTATTATTTAACCTTCACAACAAGAAAAGAAAATCATTAATTGGACACTTCCTGAACTATGATAGGTACAGTCTGCATGTATGTGGATCTTCAGTGCCTAGCCGTTGCTGGGTAGAGCAACAGTGGTGCTCCATTACTGCTCAGATTTGATTGTGGTGTTCAACAGAGAGCTAGCATTTTCATTCCTTCACTTTGGATATTAGGATACATTGTGACACCCAGTTATTCATGTGGTGACTTGCCTTGAAGACTTTGATAATTACTAGTAGACTGAAGACCTGAAATTGGTTTCCTGATTCATTTTACCAGACAGACTTGGAATTTTAATGGAATGGGAATAAATAGTACTTGTATCGTTAAATATCAGAGTCCAGATATTTAGAAAACAAACCAAGTTGTTCAGCAATATAATGTCATAGCTCAGCTGTCTGTCAGTGTGAGGACCAGCCTGAATTAAGAGTTTTTTACATGAGTACTAAAAGAGTAGACAGTATTTTAGCAAGGCAATACAGTTGATCAGCCCATGTTAAAATCATACAGATTCATATCTGAGCCCCAGCTCGGCCATAATGTTGTGATCCCAGTAACTTAAATGCTTATCTACCCAATGAAAGACAATAAGACCTCTATCATATACTTGCTTAGAGAATTAAATGAGATCTTTATTATATAATAGATACTGGATAAAAAGTTATTAGCAGGGCTAGAGAGATGGCCTTAGCAGTTAAGCGCTTGCCTGTGAAGCCTAAGGACCCTGGTTCGAGGCTCAGTTCCCCAGGACCCACCTTAGCCAGATGCAGAAGGGGGCACACGCATCTGGAGTTCCTTTGCAGTGGCTAGAGGCCCTGGCGCGCCCATTCTCTCTATATATATATCTGCCTCTTTCTTTCTATGTCTGTCACTCTCAAATATAAAAAAATAAATAAATAAACTATTTTTTTAAAAAAGGTATTAGCAGTTCATAGCGAATACAATGTATTCAGAACTCCAAACATGCAGATCATGGTCTTTATCTTACTTTTAGGAAATGCAATTTTCTAAATATTTGTAGGTCCCCTAAGAACAGCTTATAAACAGAATTTTGCCTTTCCTAATGAATTTCTTTGAATTCTAGGAAGTCATATGAACTGTTACCATCTCTCTCACCTTAAAACTTCTGTAATTGGGGAAAAGTTACAGAATTATTTATCTGATAGTTTTTCTTGCTATTCACCAGGTGCATATATTCTTACAGCAACTGCCCCTTATTATTTCTCCTTTGAGTAGGGTTTAATCCCTCTGTTTGTCATAGTTTCAAACATGCCGTGAGACAAGACTTAAAAGTTTGACTCTTTAATTACCCACTCATCAGGTGACCGTAAGAAAGAAGTTAATTCTTTTTTTTCTCAATTTTTATTAATATTTTCCATGATTATAAAAAATATCCCATGGTATTACCCCCCCCCCACTTTCCCCTTTGAAATTCCATTCTCCATCATATCCCCTCCCCATCTCAATCTAGAAGTTAATTCTTAAAGCTTTTTTTCTGTTTTGTTTTTAGATACTGGGTCAGCCCCAGGACCTTATGCCTTCAAATTTTAACTAAACATTATATTTTGGCCACTTTGAAATATATTCTGTTTTTTCACATTTATGAGTTTATTATTTTTTATTTTATTTAACTTAGGTAGAACTGAACTGGTACTTTGACAAACTCATACTTAGTACAACTTGTTTGTTTCTTAAAAGAAAACAGGGCCTGTTAAATTTTAATGTATAATGTTTTTGAATAAAAACAAGGTCTCTGACATCCTCAGCATTAAAAAAAAACTTAATCTGAGACTAAAAAGGGATCATGAAGCAGTAATGGAAAATAATTTTAATAACTTTGAGAAAAGTGATTAACTATTAAATCTATAGAAGGTTTTAAAGATACACTGATAAGGCATCTTAGCATGATGGAGTATTTTCAAAACATTTTAAACATCTCATAGTGCTTTCATCTTTCTGCTTCATAATTTGCAAGTAAAGTTATACCTAGCAAAGGTATATTCTTGCATTAAGTAGTCTAGAATATATATTACTATGTCTAGAATACGTATAATTTTACTTTTTTGTGTGTGTGTGTGTGTGTGTTTCTTTGTTTTCCACGTAGGCTCTCGCTCTAGCCCAGGCTGACCTGGAATTCACTATGTAGTCTCAGGGTGGCCTCGAACTCTCAGCAAACCTCCTACCTCTGCCTCTCAAGTGCTGGGATTAAAGGTGTGTGCCACCACGCCCAGCTGAAAATATATATAATTTTACTTTATTTTTAATATTTTTCAATGTTACACTCATTTCATTTGAAACCATTATTTTAGACCAATAGGTTATTTTATCACACTGCATTTGCATGAGATGCTTACAGTTAGGCCACATACAACAATGTTGATGTTTACCAAGCATATCTGAACTTTCAAGCTAGGATTTTTGAGCTCTGGTCCTTTGTTAATTCACTGAAACACTGTCCACTTAAAAGTATGAGCCCAGATCTTTAGATGTTGTGAATAAAGGTTCTGCAGAATAGCCCAGAGTTGAATGTCAGCCTATTCTTAGAATTGTGTGCAAGTGTCTATAGAAAATGCCTTCTCTGGTAGAATTTTTATCTAGACAAAAGAAACAGAACAATTTTCAAATCACATATATGAACTTTAATAACCTTCAGTGTATAGGTGGATTATTTTGTATTTTTCTCAGATTTTTGTACTTACAGCATCTATTTCTATTTCATATATCCTTTCATAACTTACTTCATTACCTATGATTTTAGTCTGTGGTGTTTAGCCTAAATTTCTATACACTTATGACTTGAACCTTGAAGTAATTCTACATAGTTTAAATTTTAAAGAAAATAAAGGTTGCATTTTGCTGCCCTCCTCTGAACTATTCAAATTACACTGCAGTTAAGAACGTGCTTTATCAGAGTCTTCATTATGATGCTTGTTTTGATTTGTTTGTGTGTGCATGTGTGTGTGTGTGATGTACGCACTATAGCATATGTGCAATCAGAGGATAATTTCAGGGTATTGGGCCTCTCACCTTGTTTTTAGACAAGGTCTCTTATTGTTTTGCCACTGCAAACACCAGCCTAGCTGATCCATGAGCTTTGAGATTCTCCCAACTCCCCTCCCATTGCCATAGGTGCATAGGGATTATAGGCATATGTGCTGCATGTATATAGCTTTATGTGGGTTTTAGGGATCTAAACTTTGATTGTCAGGCTCACATAGCAAACACTTGTTATCACTGAACCATCTCCCAACCTGTGGTTTATTTTTTTTAAGATTTATTTTTATTTATTTACTAGATATAGAAAAAGAGAGAGAGAATGGGTGCACAATAGCCTCTAGCCACTGCAAATGAACTCCAGATGCATGTACCACCATGTGCATCTGGCTTACGGGGGACCTGGAGAATCAAACCTGGGCCCTTATGCTTCACGGACAAGCACCTTAACTGTTAAGCCATCTCTACAGCCCCTTGTGATTTATTTTTGAGAGATTTATAGACCCGGCTTGGGGAGCATTTCCATATGCATTAATTTATCACAGTTTCAAAGACCTGGCATGCAGGTGCATCCTTCAACAAAGCCAAATGTAATTCTATGCTTATGAATACCCAGATTTTTAAATATAGTATCTTTACTTAAAAGACCTATGGTTGGACTGGAGAGATGGCTTAGCAATTAAGGCACTTGTCTGCAAAGCCTAAGGACCCATGGTCAACTCTGCAGATCCCACGTAAGCCAGATGAACAAGGTGAAGCAAGCGTGCAAGGTTGCACTTGCTCACAAGGTGGCGCACATGTCTGGAGCTCCATAGCAGTGGCTGGAGGCCCTGGCTCGCCTTCTCTCTCTCTCTCTCTCTCTCTCTCTCTCTCTCTCTCTCTCTCTCTCTGTCATAAAAATATTGCATAAAAAAGACCTATGGGTTCCCCAGGACCCACGTTAGCCAGATGCACAAGGGGGCGCATGCGTCTGGAATTCGTTTGCAGTGGCTGGAGGCCCTGGAACACCCCATTCACTCACTCACTCCCTCTCTCTTTGCCTCTTTCTGTCGCTCTCAAATAAATAAATAAAAATGAGCAAAAAAATTAAAAGAAAAAAGACCTATGATTGAGATTATAGCATAATTCTTTGGCATGTATTTATGTTATATATAGAGGGAATAATAGGAAAAATTCTATGAATGTATGGATCTAGAAGCAGATTATGATTTACTCAAGTCACAGAATTTGTCAGCAGTAGAACTGAAACTAAAACCTGAGTCTTCTGCCTTCCAGGGACAAAGTGACGTAGAGAGCACCCCCCGCCCCAAAAAAAGTAAAATGAGCAAGATCAGCAGATGCACTGTAACCCTGTGTACCACTGAAGAAGTTTGCTGCTGTACTTGCACTTCTGCCACTTGATGGGATTGAACGAAATGGCTTCTGGTTTTGTACCCTTGTGTGTGTTGTAGGCATGTCATTCAAAGTTTCAGTTTTCATAATTTCTGGGGACAGCTAAGTTTATGAAATGTTAAGCTTTAAAGTTGGGCAGAATGGACTTTACATGAGTCTTTCTCACTTGGGTAGTTTGTTGACAGAATATACACATACACACTCACACACAGTATCCATTCTACATTGTTAGAGGGCCCGTCAATCCTTCTTATTTATTTACATTTTTTTTTGTTAGAGAGAGAGAGAGAAGGCATGCCAGGGTCTTCAGTTGCTACGAACAAACTCCACACACAGGCATCTGGATTACGTGAGTCCTGGGGAATGGAACCTGGGTCCTTTGGTTTTACAGGCAAGCACCTTAACTGCTAAGCCATCTCTCCAGCCCCTTGTGATTTATTTTTGAGAGATTTATAGACCCGGCTTGGGGAGCATTTCCATATGCATTAATTTATCACAGTTTCAAAGACCTGGCATGCAGGTGCATCCTTCAACAAAGCCAAATGTAATTCTATGCTTATGAATACCCAGATTTTTAAATATAGTATCTTTACTTAAAAGACCTATGGTTGGACTGGAGAGATGGCTTAGCAATTAAGTGCACTTGTCTGCAAAGCCTAAGGACCCAGGTTTGATCCTCCAGGACCCACATAAACCAGACGCACAAAGTGGCACATGCATCTGGAGTTCATTTGCAGAACCT
Organism: Dipus sagitta; assembly: GCA_036346955.1. Taxonomy (NCBI): domain Eukaryota; kingdom Metazoa; phylum Chordata; class Mammalia; order Rodentia; family Dipodidae; genus Dipus; species Dipus sagitta. Next base: position 77,706,058 of record CM070778.1, on the reverse strand, counting down.
GGAGGCCTGGAGCACCCATTCTCTCTCTCTTTTTCTATATGCCTCTTTCTCTCAATAAATAAACAAATGATGGTACCTTTAAAAATACCAAGGACAGAGGGAAATGATGGTGATTAAAGAAAAAGATTTAGAATGTAGGGCTGGAGAGATTGCTTAGCAGTTGAAGCACTTGCCTGTAAAGCCTAAGGACCCAGGTTTGATCCTCCAGGACCCACATAAACCAGACGCACAAAGTGGCACATGCATCTGGAGTTCATTTGCAGAACCTGGAGGCCTGGAGCACCCATTCTCTCTCTCTTTTTCTATATGCCTCTTTCTCTCAATAAATAAACAAATGATGGTACCTTTAAAAATACCAAGGACAGAGGGAAATGATGGTGATTAAAGAAAAAGATTTAGAATGTAGGGCTGGAGAGATTGCTTAGCAGTTGAAGCACTTGCCTGTAAAGCCTAAGGACCCAGGTTTGATCCTCCAGGACCCACATAAACCAAAAGCAATAGTCTTCTCACTTGTCCACTATAAACTAATGTATCATAAGATTATATATTATGCCATTCCAACTCCATTTTCCATTATTTTTGGTGAAAATCAAAACCTAGTGCAACCATACTATTACTAATCATGGTTTTCAGATAAAGAAACAAATGCAAAAAGAGGTTAAAAATAATTTCACCTGTTTTATAGAACTAGAAAGTTCTAGTAATAGTATTTGAGCTCAGGAAATCTGGTATCAGTCTGGGCCCCTTGTCAATATTTTGTAATGTTAGAACTGTATAGTCTTTGAGTGCTACTACCTTTAGGTACTTAGCTACTAAAAGCTTTGATACTCCTCAATCTATTTCTGGCATTTCTTTATTATAACTAACCCTAGAACAGTCCAAGGTACCCAACCAGGATCTCTTCCAGCTTACAAGATTTAGAATGTAGGGCTGGAGAGATTGCTTAGCAGTTGAAGCACTTGCCTGTAAAGCCTAAGCCATTCTCTCTCTCTTTTCTATATGCCTCTTTCTCTCAATAAATAAACAAATGATGGTACCTTTAAAAATACCAAGGACAGAGGGAAATGATGGTGATTAAAGAAAAAGATTTAGAATGTAAAAGTTGCTGAGATTACATGTATGAGACATCACACCAGCCAAGTTATCTTAACATGTAAATGTTAACTCAAGTTTCATTAGAAAGTGGAAAGTGATAGTGTATTCTGGGAACTTTGTGAACAGAATTACTATGGAAAGAAAGGAGATCCTAACTTTAGAAGTCATGGTATTCCTGAAACTTAGTTTGCTCTGAAAAACCACCCACAAGATTAATTTTGCCCTTATTCTTTGGGAGACTTACACTTTGACAAGGTTTATTAAACATCTTTGTTTCCCAGAACACTCTTATAATATAGTCAGTATTAACGACTCTGGTTATTCAATAGGTACTTTGAGCAGAGAGAGGGTGTTGCCATGTCTAAGATCTCATAACAGTTCCAGAATCAGAAGTATCTTCCTTGAAATTTTATACTTAGTTGATATTACCTCGTAATCTCTTCTAAGAATTTTTTTTTTTGCTAATAATTGAATTACATGTGAAATACTGTGTAAGCAAGTACAGAGCATTATAATAAATAAACTTCCATTTTGACCAGGGACTTTGTTATGTAAAATACTTTACTTTAAATCATGGAATTCCTTTTTGAAAAAAAATTAAAGCATATTTCATCCTGTGCATTGTTACTTCTCGGGTGTCTTTACAGCTCTCTCTCATTCTCTGTTTCTCATCACTCACTTTCTTCTTCCTTCCCTCCCTCAGCATAGCCAGGCCTTTTGGGTATTGGTTGATCGTTCTAGGTCCATTATTCTCTTTTTCTTTAATTAGAACAAGATCCACAAGGAGGTGAAATAATTCTTTTTCTGTGTAGTCAAGGCTTTCAGTTCTCCTTTGAGCTGGAGCAGAACTATACCATGGTTCAGGGACTAAAGTCTTTAGCTCTTTCTTTTTTTTAACTTATTTTTATTATTTATGGACATACTTAGTATGTAAATAGCACATGTTGGTACCATCCTTCCCCTTATCCCTACCCTTTTTCCAAAGGGCCCCCCTCTTTAAGGATGTAGGTCACCCCCATGGGGATTGTGGGTAGTGCACTGTGGGGACAGCCATCAGTTATGAGGGAGAGGCAATGTCTCTGTGCATAATGTCCCAACATGTGCCTCTAGCAATCTTTCCACCCAAGTCTTCTGCAAAATTCCCTGAGCCATGTTGGGTGCATTTTAAGTCTACTTCAGTGATCAGCTCTTAGGAGCCTCTGGACCTCTGGTTTGATAGGTGTTGAGTGTCCTTAGTGCCTGTCAGGTGGTATCAGGTTCACCAAGAAAGCAGCACTCTTGCTCATTTCCCCAATTTCTCTGTGGTTTCAGCTGTGGCTGGGCTGAAGTGCCATGGATCATTTATTTCCTCAGGTCCCGCTCCTGTTCTGCTACACCTGAGCACTACCTCTGGTGCAGGGTATTGGGACCAAAGTACTGGTTTAGCTGTTTCTAAAGTACTTCACCTCTCCTGTAAACAGCTGGCATAAGTCATTTTAAAGTCAGACACATTAACGTTTTGTTAGCCCAGCTACTAGACAAATCACACCAGAACTCTTAAACCAGTCTTTTTTTTAAGTACTGGTTGAAGAAAGGTAATATTACTAGTCCTTCAGCTTTAAAGCATTTGGTGTTCATTTGACTATTTTGATGCTTTGTGCTTCTAAGAAATACTCTAATATAAAGAAACTTCTTGTTCTTTTCATTCCCACATTTCTTCTTGCTCCCTGTTCATTGCTTTCCTCTGAGAGATGTAGAACCTGTATTTGTGAATTGGAGGGTAGGATATACTTTGGCTGCACACATCTTGCTTCAGGAACATGTCTGAGTTTGAGGCCATGCAGGAGGACTAATTTTAAGCTTTGAGCTCTTTTGCAGATCCTATCTTACAGATTGCCTTTGAGGCTTTTTTGTTTTGAAACTGATTTTTTTTTATTTTTATTTTTTGGTTTTTCGAGATAGGGTCTCACTCTAGCCCAGGCTGACCTGGAATTCACTATGGAGTCTCAGGGTGGCCTCCAACTCATGGCGATCCTCCTACCTCTGCCTCCCGAGTGCTGGGATTAAAGGTGTGCGCCACCATGCCCAGATCTGATTTTTTTTTTTTTACAGTAGGAAGAGAGAAGGAAGAGAAAGAAAGAAAGAGAGAGAGAGAGAGAGAGAGAGAGAGAGAGAGAGAAAGAAAGAAGAAAGAAAGAAAGAAAGAAAGAAAGAAAGAAAGAAAGAAAGAAAGAACGAACGAACGAACGAAGTGAATGTTAGGTAGCTTCAGAAAACAGAATCTCATGGGTTTCTGCTACAGGTTTGTCCTTTGCTTCAGTAATGTTAAGTTCATACAACCTGGGCCAAGATGGAAGGTAATTTAATCAGCATCCTTGTCATCATTATTTTCTCTTTGCTTGTTTGTTTGTTGGTTGGTTTTTTGAGGTAGGGTCTCTATCTTTGGCTGACCTGGAATTCACTATGTAGTCTCAGGGTGGCCTCGAACTCATGGCAATCCTCCTACCTCTGCCTCCTGAGTGCTGGGATTAAAGGCGTGCACCACCATGCCCAGCCTCTTTGCTTTTAAGAGTCATTCTTTTTTATATCCTAATTAATAATTATCTCTGAGAAATATGATCTTCATAGTAAATTACAGTCACTTTGCTGTCATTATTCTATTTCATTTTACTTGTGCTTAGTTCCTCTGTACATAACTGTTCACACTGGATCGTGAAAACAGAAGTAGAATCAAATTGGTGACCTCTGTCCTCTTCCAGGAAAATCAAGGAAAGAATGCCACTACCATTGTTCATGGCTTCTTTCTCATTGACCCTCCACGGACACACACACACACACACACAGAGAGAGAGAGAGAGAGAGAGAGAGAGAGAGAGATACCACATCCTCTGTCACTGTCAAATTATACTCCACATTGCCTCCCAAACACAGGGGAGAATTCCTTTTACTCCAATACATTATTCTTGTCTGAAATGCTCCTCTGGTCCTCTGTTAGACTTAACACAAATCCCAGATCTACTACTTAACTTACTGTTTCATTTTAAGCAAGTTTCTTATTTTCACTAAGAATCAGTTTCCTCATATCTAAAATGAGAATTAATATTACTTCATAATGTTTTTAGGAGGGTTAAGTGGAAGGAGAAAACCAAACTACTTCATAAATACTGGCACTGTCCCTTGCCAGTCCCCCTTTTGTAGGTTTACCTATGCTTCAGAATTCAATTTCTGGCTACTCAAAAGCCTTTCTTACCTCTGAATAACTAGGTGTAACATTCTACCTCAGTAGGAATTACTTTATATTTACTGTCTTCCCAAGTTTGTAAGTTTCTTAAAAGCTAAGCTTTTAACTTTAAAAAAAAAAATTGTTGGCATATAGAGATTTAGGGATCATTCATTCTGGCAGTTTCAAATGCACTTGATTTTTGTTGATTGCCATCCCCCTCCTCTCCCTAATTTTCCTCTGCCCCCAGCCCCTACCCCACCCCAGTACCTTCTCCTTATCTGTTCTTTATGTTTGGAAAGCTAAAACTCTTGAAACAGAATATTCAGCTCTTAGCATAGTCTTATATGTGGTAGCCTCTGATGTATGAGAATAAAATTGAAGAACAATGGAAGTGATTTCCTAATATGTGGTCTTGTTTGGATGTCCTGGTAAAGGACAGCAATTACAGATTTATTCTGAACCAAACAATTGTTCTGTAAGTCTGCAGCCTTCTAGTGACCATGCATCAGAGAACACAGGGAAGGAAAAAAGACATCCATTCAATGAGCCAGATCATCTGGAATGCACCAGTATCAAAGGAGAGATGTTTTAGGCAGATCATAGTTAAATCAGACACATGGCCTATTTAGTATTCCTTACCAAAAAAGTCTTTTTCCTATTAACATACAGTCCCTAATAGAATCAAAACCCTTACACTCACTGGAAGAAATATAGTAGAAATCAGTTTCCCTATTTGGGTCAAAAAGTATCAGAGTACTCGGATTGTTGTCAAGAGTCAACATTGTGCTTAGAAAAATCTTTATCCATATAACCAGAACTTATTTTCTAGAAGAAAAACAGGTACCTTTTTTATGTTGCACTCTTAAATGTGTAATCTCTACCATCCATCGTTCTTTAAATTCCTTTGTTGTATTTTTTGTTTGTTTGTTTTAACAATTCCTCATCTTCTGATATATTCTTTTTAATCTGTGATGAAAGAGTAGTATATTTCTGTGCTATAATTCATCTTTCTCAGACTTACTCAGGTACTACATTTCTTGCCTTTGATATTTTTTAGCTTCAACAGAATATTTTACAAATGTTATCGCTGAAACAAGATCTTAAGGCTTGATTTTTGTCGTCAGCTTTTGCCTCCACATCCTTGGTTCTTACAATAGCTAGCAAGCAAAACTTGAATTTCAATGCAAAGTCTCTAATCACAGCAATGATCTAGCATTGAGTGCCTCAGTACACTGACTGTATTGTCACCTTTTTTTTCCTTTACTAGTTGTGTACATACTCAGTGTGTAAATAACCATGTTAGTACCATTGTTAACCTCCTTCCTGTCCTCTCTCCTCCGATGGGACCCTACTTGTTGGGGATTGTAAGTCATGCATTGTGGGGGTAGTCATCAGTTATGGGTAAGAGGCAATGTCTCTGTGCATAATGTCCCAATTTGTGGCTCTAACAATCTTTCTGACCCCTCTTCCATGAATTTCCCTGAGCCATGTTGGGTTCGTTTTAGGTCTACTTCAGTGGTGAGGTCTTGGTAGCCTCTGTGTCTCTGGATGTCTGGTTTGGTAGGAGATGAGTGTTCTCTGTGTCTATCTCCTTCATCCTTGTGCTGGTACCAGGTTCACCAAGAAAGCAGCACTCTTGCTCATTTCCCCAGTTGCTCTGTGGTTTCAGCTGGGGCCCTGGTGAGGTGTGATGAGCTGAATGTCCTCAGGTTCTACATCCATCTGAAAAAGAGAAGATTCTCCAACAGAGAGTGAAGCCCGCACTGAATAAATGGGATAACCATTATTATTTTAGAGGGAATTTAATAGGTGTAGGTCCTCTTGTAGCCCAAGATTGGTGGGAGCTTGATATTACAGAGTGGACTCAATTTTTGGATATGATTCTGACTTTTTTCCCAGTTCCAGCTATAGGTTCTGTTCCACTGAGCGGCCCAGTTAGTCAAATCAAGAGCAGTTGGTTTCCCACCCTGGCTTTGCTCCACTATTGCACTTGGGTGAGCATCACGTCAGGTTGTTTGCTGCTGAGTAGCTTAGACCATGAGTTGCTTGGACAGATATTGGTCATCTTCCCCCAGGTGCTCATGTAGCACCTTCTGACACTAGACGAGCTAACTGTCTTGGGACTGACTCTCTTCCAGATTCCAGCTAGGTCTCTCCATGTTCCGTACCAACAGCATATGGTGTCTTCTGCAGTAGGGTCTTACCATTAACCTTTGGTGAGTCATCAAGTGCTCTGACAGAAATCTGTCTTCTTTTGGGAAACCTTGTAGGTCTGTCTGGTCAACAGCTCATTGTAGATGTTAATCACATCCTGGTACTGGGAGTTATAGGCCAGTGCCAAGTGAAAAGAAGGAAGAAAAAGATATGAAGTATAAGAGAGAAAGAAAGAAGGGAGAGAGAGAGAGAGAAAAAAAAAAAAACAGGAGAAGGTTAAGGTTAGTCTTCATCATACCCTCTCCAGGGCCCTTTGATTCAGGTGTTCCTTCTAAGGACCTGATGAAGGTTCAACCTTTTAGTCTGTCTTTCAGGATATAGGATTTTATGGTACCATTTCCTTTTGGGTCCAGTTTTGTGCCCCCCCCCTTACCCTGTCCTCCTGCCCCACCCTCCCTATTGTCTAGTCCTCTAGATGCCTAATATGTATGTCAGCATCTCAGGCAGATTCAGGTTAGGAGCCACAGATGAGTGAGACCATGTGACAGTTGTTTTTCTGTGGTTGGCTGAGTTCACTGAGAATGATCTGTTTCAAGTTTGACCATTTTTCTTCAAATTTCATTGTGTCATTTGTCCTTACTGCTGTATAGAAGTCCATCATGTAGATATACCACAACTGGTTATCCATTCATCTAATGATGGACATATGGGTTGATTCCAGTTCTTAGCTATTATGAATTAAGCAGCTAGAAACATGGTTGAGCAAATCTCTCTGAACTGAGGCTTGGAGCTTTTAGGATAAATGCCAAGTAAGGAAATAATTGGGTCTGTTGGTAACTCTAGAGTCAGCTTTTTTAGGAGTCTCTATATTGCTTTCCATAGTGGTTATACCATCTTACATTCCCACCAACAGTAAATGAGAGTTCCTATTTCTCCACATCTTCGCCAGCATTTGTTTTCATTTGATTTTTTAATGTTTGCTATCCTTACTCAGGTAAGGTGGAATCCCAGAGTTGTTTTAATTTGCATTTCCCTGATGATTAGGGATGTTGAACATTTTCTTAAGTGTGTGTTTGCCATTTGTATTCTACCTCTAAGAACTCCCTGTTCAGTTCTCTGCCCCATTTAGTGAGTGGGTTGTTTGACTTTTTATTGTTTAGGTTTTTGAGCTCTTTGTAGATTCTAAAAATTAGGCCTCTGTCAGTTGTGTAACTGGCAAAAATTTTCTCCCATTCTGTGGGAAATCTGTTGGCTCTGCTTAAAAAACTTTTCAGTTTCATGAGATCCCAATGGTTGAGTGATTGTTTAATACACCACACAAATAAGCTTAAACATAAAAATCACATGATCATTTCAATAGATGCAGAAAAATCCTTTAACAAAATACAACATCACTTCATGATCAGAGCATTGGAGAGAATAGGCATGGATTGTCACCTTTTTGTTCTTGATGTTTTGAGACCTATGCATTGTGGGACAACAAGAGATGTTTCTAATGTGCATATCTGTGTCTCTTATCATTGAGGTCATTGTCATGAGAAAACTTGGGACAACAGCCATGACAACTCACAGTCACTGGATGCTGAAGAAGAGCTGCAAGGGCCAGAGGAGGACCCCATGCTCTCTGTCGAGCACTCAGAGAGGAACTCTGAGGCCCTTAGGCTTGAAAGTAAGTTGATTTGACCTGAGCTGTGCTTCTGGGGAAAAATCAACTCTCAAGCTTTAAGCTTCAGGTTTTCTCTCCTTTTGACAGTTTTTGTCCTTCTGGTAATGCCCATTCTTGGTATAGAATCGTGCAGGTGTCCCTCAAATGGTGAGGAAGAAGACCCAGTATAGTGTGAAAGTTCTCTTTATACTTACAGATTTGATTCACATAAGCACCAGTCTTTGTTCTCATTGTTGTTCTATCAAGTGAGTCATTGACAAAATGAAAATCAGTCGCATTGATATTAGCCCAATAAAATTGAAAGATTTGAAACAGTTAGCATATCTGCCAGTTCTTCTCCTAATATTCAGCTTTAGAACCACGCTTCAGCCATGTTAATCAGTCCATTCAGAATTGCCAAAGTGAACAATTTATTGTTAAGATTCATTCCACTTGACTAGTTTCCTCCATTTGAAACAAATACATTCTGCTCTTTGTGGCTTACGGGATCATTTGTTCTTGACATTGCTTGTCTTCAAGCCATCTTTTTCAATTTCCTTCACTTACTCACTGTCCTAACCATGATCTTATTTTCTTACTCTGCAATGTCTTGTCTTGTGATGCATGTACTTTTAAACACTTCAGTGATTCCCAATGTGTGTTGTCAGCTGAGACAGTCTCTACAACTTCAGATCTTTATTCATAGGCTTCTTATCTTGACACCATGGGTACTTTAAATTTAATATATCCAAAGTTGAGCTTGACCTGAACTGTGCCTGGTTTCCTAGAATGCTTCTAATTCTTGTATTTCTAGTCTCTCTTGATCCATCACACTTCACTGAGGCACCACTTTGTTCCAACAGTTTGTAAAATGTGTTCAGTCTATCATTTCTTCATCTGCTCCCTAGTTAACTTTTTTATTTCTGCCTTTGCTATTATAATAGCCTCTTGATTTGTTTTACTAACTCTAGCCTTTTTATTCATTCATGTATATGTACAAACTGACACAGAGAGCAAAAGAATGCACAGAACTTTAAAAGCAGAAACAGCCACTGTTGCCAATTTCTTGTTAACAAAGTTCTTTATTTTGTGTGTGAATGCAAGTGCATGTGTGTCTACATTTGGGTATGCATACACATGTCTAAAGCCAGACAACTTTTAAGTGTTAATCCTGAGTCACTGTCCTCCTTTTTTTTTTCTATTTTGTTGTTTTGTTTTTTATTGTTGTTGCTGATGGTATTTTTGTTGTTGTTGTTTGTTTCTTTGTTGTTGTTTTTGTTTTGGACTCAGGCTGTTTTTCTTTTTTGCACTTTTAAATTAATTTTTAGTACATATATATTGCATTTTGAACATATGTATCCCGCATTGCCCTCCCTTAACCTCCTCAGTCCCACTATGTCCCTTCTCATATCTGTGACTAGCTCGGTGGGTATGGGAATGGCCTCCTAAGCCCCTCCCCTATCTATATAAGAATGTTACCTGGCCTCATCATGTTTCAATTTTGATGCCGGTAACCAGAGCTGCTATGAGTTCGTGAATGCAGTGGCCTTGTCCTGTCTGGGCAACAGAGTTCCATAGCACTCCTTCCCATCCTGTAGTTCTTTAAGTCTTTCAGTCTCATTTTCCACAATGTTTTCTAAGTTTGAGGCTCACTGGAAGTTTTCAAAGTCTTTATAACAATATATTTTTCAAGCCTAATTTTTTCTTATGGCATATAAGCAACTACTCTTGCCATTGTATCAACCTCAGTTTCTTCCATCCTTCCTTCAACATAATTTCAAGGACTTTCATGAAATATAATTGCTTTGGATTATCTTTATTTGAGGTACTCAGACTTAAATAGGAATCTCCAGGTGTGTTTAGAACAAAGTTGTGCTAAGTTGACTTCAGTCAAAACCACATAGGTTATCTCCATCTCTCAGCACTTCTAGTCTCTGTGATTCTTGACAGAACATGTCTAGCATGGTTTAAACTCAACTGTAGCTTTCCCTAGCACCCTGTGATAGACTTCATACAAGTAAAAAATTGAACTTGGACTGGAGAGATGCCTTAGCAGTTGAACACTTGCCTATTAAGCCTAAGGACCCAGGTTCAAGGCTCGATTCCCCAGTACCCATGTAAGCCGGTTGCACAAGGTGGTGCATGCATCTGGAATTCATTTGTAGTGGCTGGAGGCCCTGGTGTACCCATTCTCTCTATCTGCCTCTTTCTCTATCTCTCTCAAATAAATATTTTTTTTAATTGAACTCATGTGAACTCACTGTGGATGTTCAATGTTCTTTTCAACATCACAATATTTATAGTCTTTTTCCCAGTATCAGTATGGTGCCTGGTAAAGAAGATAAAGAAAAATACAGAGATGTGGGTCTTATACTTTCTGTTTCCAGTTTATGTCACACTATCTGTCCCACAAGCAGCAAGCCTAAGATCTACTCCTATTTCTTGCTTCAAGCTTTATATAAAATCTTCTTAAATTCCTCTATAATCTTGACCTATCATCACCACACAAGTAGTCTGTATTTCCAACTGTAGAGGATAATTGTACCAGACAATATTCTGCATGTGACAGTGTCTACAGATATGCTCCTTTTTCAATTCTAGTCTAGATTTTGAAGTTACATGTGTTATGCTATCCCAGCCTTCAATACATTGTTATATACCAATAAGTTAATAAATTCCTAAAATCCCAATTCTATCCTACTGCCTTTGCCTAACTCCATTGTACCTGTAAATAGCATTCCATTTTTATATTCAGATAGTGAGCTTATACTTGCATAGTAAAGAAAATTGCTATTTCACATTAGACTTTAAAATTTTTTTAAATTTAGAAATCCTCTTTAATCCTACTGTTTTTTCCTCTGCTAAAATTTCTTTATATACTTTCCCCCCACCCCTTTAAAAAAATTCTTGCCTTTATCCAAAGTCAGCTCACCATATGCCATGAAATGCCTTCCTAATCTAGTTCTTATTTTCTTTTATCTCTTGTCCCTTAGCAATACCCTCCCCATACCAACTGATTTACTATTCTCAGACTTTGAGCATCATCATCATCATCTTACTGGTTATAAACCTTCCAAGCAGAAAATCAACAGCAAAATAATAGAGCTCAACAACATCATAGATCAACTAGACCTAATGGATATCTACAGAATTTTCCACCCCAACTCTACAGAATACTCATTCTTCTCAGCAGCCCATGGAACCTTCTCCAAAACTGACCATATATTAAGCCATAAAGCATGCCTTTGTAAAATCAGGAAAATTGAAGTAACTTCCTGCATCATGTCAGATCTCAATGCTTTAAAGCTAGAAATTAACAAGAGACATATCAAGAACTCCACCAACTCCTGGAGACTAAACAACACACTTTTAAACAATGAAGGGGTCGTGGAAGAAATCAAAAAGAAATTGTAAAATTCCTAGATTTGAATGATAATGAAAACACAACCAAAACTCAATGAAACACAACCTATCAAAACTCAATGGGACTCAATGAAGGCAGTCATAAGGGGAAAATTCATACCACTAAATGCCTTCACTATTCTTCAGAGGAAACTAGAGACTCCTTTTACAAGGACTTCTCTTCCTGACCCACCCATCTTCTCTGTGAATATTATTTGCTGATATCATCTATATTCTTTGTCCTAATTAATTTACAATTATTAATGCTTCTATGCATGTCTGTGTCTCTGTGTAGGTACATGAGTACCTGAGCTTATGCATGTGTGTTTTTAAGAAAGTACCATCTTACAAACTACCCTCCTTATTAGCCCAGTCTTTGTCTAAATCCTATAGCAGTAGGATGCATTGATTATTGCAGGTTTTTTGAATATTAAATATTTGAGTACATTTTTTTCTTCTAGAAGAAAAATGAATTGTACTCATAAATGCATATAGCTTTGTGTCTCTAACTTTATTATAAATTGATTATATTTAATTTGTCAGGGTCACACTTTCATTTTTTTGTCCCATCTAAATAGTTTATGACACAGACATAAACACACTGGTGTTAAGTAAATACTAGCATCCCCCCCCCCCAAATTTATAGCATAACTTTTAGGAATGAATATAATAGTATGTAATGTATTTAGTGCTGTGCTTTAATAATTGTTGTCACCCCAGCCCCTGCACCCTTTGGAAAGGCTTATTAGCTGCTAGCAGCAGAAGCCCACAGCAAGTTCCACAACCTTTCATTTCAATATTAATTTCCATTAATGAAAGCTCCCTTCCCTAAGAATTTTGTTTCTTTCTTTGTTTTGAGGCAAGGTCTCATTCTATCCCAGGCTGGCCTTGACTTCATCGCACATCCTTCCTACTTTAGTTCCAGGGTGGTGGGACTAGAGGCACATGCTACCATGTCCAGTTCCCTAAGAATTTTTAAGAATATATATTACCATATACATGACAAATATTACCATATGTTAAGGGTGGCAGGAAGCAATAACCTTCAGGAACTAGGTTTACAGAAATTTTGCAAGTAAACAGAATGCATGATTTTCATGTAGTAGACTTGACTGAAAGAAAGTAAGATTTCTAAATATAGCCTCCATATTGCAACTCTGACAATACGCTAGGAAGGTAGTTACCTGTAATCTCCCTTTGGGCAAAAGCCACTTTTTTGTAAGCCTTTTTCCTTTTGGCTGGGGCCAGATTTATCAAAAACCCTTTCCTGGGCTGGAGGGATGGCTCAATGGTTAAGTGTACTTCCGGGGCATGCGGGAGGGACTGAGAAGGCATCACACAGCTGGGCGTGGCCACTCACCTGTGTAACTCCAGGCCTTCAGAGGGGACCAGAGACCAGGAAATCACATGGACTCGGGAAAAACAGCAAGCTTAGGTATCAGTCAGAGACTCCAACTCAACATAAGAATGGGCATGGGCTGGAGAGATGGCTTAGCAGTTAAGTGCTTGCCTGTGAAGCCTAAGGACCCCCATTGGAGACTGGATTCCTCAGGACCCACGTTAGCCAGATGCACAAGGTGGCACACATCTGGAGTTCGTTTGCAGTTGCTAGAGTCCCTGGCACACCCATTCTTTCTCTCTCTCTATCTGCCTGTTTCTCTCTGTCTGTCACTCTCAAATCAATAAATAAAAATTTTTTAAAATTTTTAAATAAATAAATAAAAAGAATGGGCATAAGTGTGATGGATTGGGACACCCCATATTCTGCTCTAGACACCATAGGAGAGCCCATGGGGTGCTGCAAGTGCACACACATGTCCATACATGTGCACATACCACGCCACCCACACAAACACTATACATGTGTAAACACCACATACACACAAACACCATCCATGTGCATATACCCACACATACACAAACACCATATATGTGCATGAATGTGCACATACCACCCACACAGACACCATGCATGCACACACCACGTGCACATAAATGCCACATCACATACACACAAAGGGAAAAATGAAACCGTTCTTGTCTCAGGAGAAGGGCCATAAGAGAAGGAAGTAGGAGAACCTGATGTCAGATGAGGACTTGGAAATGAATATCACTAGTCAGATGTCAGGCAGCTCTTCCATTTATCCCAATATCAGCCCTATCCAGCTGCTTTTCGGAGGGATTTTTACTTGACTTTATGTTGTCTACCATTCTAGCTGGCTTGAGTTGAAGACTTTGAAATCAAGGGCTTAGTTTATCATGTGAACACCTGACTAGATAAACATTAGAACCTAAAAGTCTTTCACTGCCAGCAGGTTGAGGCAGGGGCAGGAATAGCAGATCCTCAAAACTAGGTACACAAGGGGGCGCATGCAGCAGTGGCTGGTGGCCCTGGCGTGCCCATTCTCTCTCTCTCTCTCTCTCTCTCTCTCTCTCTCTCTCTCTCTCTGTTGCTCTCAAATAAATAGGTAAAAATAAACAAAAATGAATTTAAATTTAAAAAAAGCAATAGAAACCACTTTGGCTTATAAAACCTGAAAGAAGAACTGGGGAGATAGCTGAATGGTTAAAGGTACTTGCAAAAGCTTCCGGCTTCAGGTTTAGTTCCTCAGATCCCACATAAAGCTAGAAATGTGCCCACATGGACTATCTCAATTTCTCTCTCCCTCAAAATAAATAAAAATATTAAAAATTAAAATGTATCAAGTCCTGCCAGGCGTGGTGGCACATGCCTTTAATCCCAGCATTTGGGAAGCCAAAGTAGGAGGATTCCTGTGAGTTCAAGGCCAGTTTGGAACTACATAGTGAATTTCAGGCTGAGCAAAACCCTACCCCCCCCCAAAAAAAAAATCAAGTCCTGAAAGGAACTTACTTGAAAAGACAAGAGAACGTTGTGTACTCACTTGCTAATAAGTGGAAAGACCCTGACTCTTTTTCAAAGAATAACATTTAAAGTTATCTAATAGTACCCAGAGCTTGACCTGAAATCCTATTTTCTATAAAAGAAATTGAAACAGAAGGCAAAGATATCATCAAAACTTCAGGTGACATTACTAACCTACAAATGTGGCTCAAAATGTTTCCAGTCATTTTCAAGTGTGTCAGTCAGCCACAGTTCCCTTACAAACAAAACTGTATTTCTAAGGTGCATTGCTCACTGTGCTTCTATATGTGGATGAACTTCCTGGCATTGACTTTAATGACACCATATTCATAGTTCCTAAACAAGCCAGACTTGCCAACTGAAGTTTATTTACACTGGAATAACAGACTGGCATTGTGTGGGCTGACAACCAGAGCTCTCAGGTTAACTGTTGTATGTTGTAAAAGGAGGCATTTTGTTATTTATTGTCCATTTCCAAAAGGGGTGAAAGATGACTCTTATGGAGTATGCAATGTAAGATACAGTCATAAATTTGAAATAAATAGCCAAAGTTAAGTTATAAGCCATTTTAAAAAGGAATACATTGTATTAAGAAACTTGGGATAACCTTCTTTGAGCTTCCTTGTTATCTCAGTATGGGAGAGAACTTGGAGGATGTGTTAGCTTCATGAGAAAATAAAATATACTGAATTCTCAAGAGAGAGAATTTTGCTAGGCCATTACACTAAGAGACATCCATGGGAGTCCTTATATAGTTGAGCAGCATAAATAATATTTTAGTAATCATTTTGGAAAAATTACACTGGTGTATTGCTATTTTTGATATCAGCCTTTAATGAAAATGGAAGCCTTCAATGTGGAATTAGAATAGTTTTCTGTTAAATCATTGTTCAGTTAAGGCAATTAAGCAGCTTAAATAGGCTGGACAAATGACTATATTTCATGATAATTGAATTAAGTTTGAAGAGTCCTACATATTAAATAAATAATAGAACATAATAAACTTTATCTCTGCCAACTGTATCTTGCACATAGAGCAAATAGATCTTTCATAATGTATAAAATAGTTGTCCTCATACTTAATAGTGACATCATCTGTGATTGCTACCTGGCTGCTGCTTGTTCACAATTTATGTGATAGGAAGTTCTATTACGAATTTTGAAGATGCTAAATAGTATTTTTATGAACATGGGCTACAGCAGCACCCTGAAACAGAGCCAGAACTTCCCCAAAAGCAGGCTTAGTGTCATTTAAGTGCTAGAATAAAAGCCATGTAACTTTTTTTTTTTAAGTAGTATGGTTTTGTTTTTTTTCTTTATTAGTTAGTTTTGTATTCAGCAAATACAGTCAGTTTGGTACCATTATTAGGCTCATCCGTGACCTACCCCCTCCCATTGGCCCCTCCTTGTTGAGGTATACGGGTCATGCATTGTGGAGTTAGCCCACAGTTATGGGTAAGCTAAATGTCTCTGCATATCATGACCCAACATGTGGCTCTGAGCCATGTAACTTTTATACTTGAATTTCAGGTACAGTGGTTGAAGAAAACAATGGTTCTGATGAGTTGGAGAATTCAGAGGAAACAACGATGTCAGAAGAAATACTGGCTTTGGTGGATGAATTTCAACAGGCATGGCCTCTAGAAGGTTTTGGGGGAGCACTAGAGATGAAGGGGCGTCGTCTAGACTTGCAGGGGATACGGGTACTGAAGAAAGGTCCCCAGGATGAAGTGGCCAGAAGCTCTTGCTATGGAGACTGCAGAAGTGAAGATGACGAAGCAACAGAATGGGTAATAGTTTGACAATGCCATCCTTACAGAATTGTAGCCCAGGTTTTGGAGGACCCAAAGTGAACAAGTGAGAAGGCTTTCAGTATGTGGCACTACTTTCCCCATACTCCAGGACAGCTGTCAGTATTGTAATTCTCCAAGCACTGCTGGTTCTTCTGGGAAGAGGTGGGAGACATATGAAACCACATTCAAAGCCCACATGAATACATGTACATCAATACTTTTCTTTTTAGTTCCTCCATAAGTTCTTCAAGACTAGATAATTTTGGTTTTTTTTTTTTACTACCTATTTCTCATTTAACACTTTAAAACTTAGACAGATGCAGTACCTACCTGTAGTCTTAGTACTCAAGAGGTGACCCTGAGCAGACTTGAGCCCAGGAGTTCAAAACCAGTCTGGGTAACATATCAAGATCACCATCTTTATAAAAAGGTGAATTGACTTATGGATCTACTTAACAAGAGTTTGGGGAGATGTTTTCCTTTTCAAATTGTATAGTTAAGAAAAATTTAATTTATCCATAGTAATGATATATATTCATAGGCTTTAATAGATATTTCCATGCAGCTGTACACTATGAAAGTATAGTGACCATAGGGTAATTCTATATTCAGTGGATATTTCCATACATATATACACTGCAAATGTACAGTGAACCACAGGGTAATTCCATATTCAGTGAGTATTTCCATATATCTATACACTGTGAATGTACAGTGAAACATAGGGTAATTTCATATTCAGTGGGTATTTCTACACATGTATACCCTGTGAATGTACAGTGAGTCATGGGGTAATTCTGTATTCAGAAGGTATTTCCATACATTATATACAATGAATGTATAGAGAGCCATAGGGTAATTCCATATCTACCTGGGTTGTTCTTAAAGTCTCTGAAATCTGTAATGAGTAAGAGGTTTGCAAATTGGTCTCATTTGTTTCTAATATGTTTTTTAATCACAGATCACATTCCAGGTCAAACGTGTAAAGAAACCCAAAGGAGATCATAAAAAACCTTCTGGGAAAAACATAGAATCAAATCAAGCAGAAAATGGACATCATTACCAAGCAAACCTTGAAATCACTGGCCCAAAGGTGGTATCTCCTGGGCCACCAGGTAAGCTCGAAGATGCCAGATTCCTGTTTTTGGTTTCCTATGTTATGTCTCATATGGGATGTATTTTGTGACATAGGACAGGTCAAATGAAAAAATAAAAGGGGTGATTCTAGTAGTTTGTATAAAAAAATTATTTTCAGGCTTTGCTTTTTGCCATTGACTATTTAGATTATATTTTTACTACTCAAGGTTAAAAGCCATTTCCATGTTCCCAGTTTTTTTTCTAGCAGTTTAATAGTGACAATAGAAATCCTTTTTAAAAATCTTATTTCTTTTTAAAATAGATACTTGTACTATCTTGTACTGAAATTTTGATTTATTTATATGCGCCTTATTTAATTTGGTACAGGTAATTACCAAAGCTGAAAGCTCTTTGCTTTCAAAAATAGAAAGAACTGAGCCAATTCCCAGAATGAAGTTGTAAGGTCCCTAAGAAGAGTATTTTGTTATCACTGGAGTGGAAAGCTTGAATCAGCTGTGCTGTTAAAGGAAACTAACATTTGTTACCTTACAGAAAGAAAACAACACTTACTGTTTTAGATCTGTCTCTGACAGTGAAAAAGATGTCCAAACTATAGCACATGGAAATGAAAATTCATATGAGTTAAACAGAAAGGAAGAAAATTTAAATATTTATGTGCTCTTAGTGTGAAGGACTTTCTAATGTCAAGAAAGACGGTAATAATTCTGATACTAGAAAGACTGAAGCAAAGTGATAGATAGCATAGCATCAACAAAGAGTATGAGTATAGGGACTGGGGAGATGGTTCGGGGGATAAGAGCATTTGCTGTGCAAGCATGAGTATCTGAGAGTCTCCTCAGTTCAGTCCCCAGCACCCATGTAAACATCTGGGTATAGCCATGTACATCTTAGCCCCAAACCTGTGCAGAATAAAGAAAAATGCTAGGGCTTACTGGTTAGCTAGTTTGTGTGAAAAAATAGCATGTTCAGATTCAGTGAATGACTTCATCTGAAGGAAACATTGGCATATGGATCTGCACACACATGTACTTACTGTGTATGTACCACACACGCTACATCTCACATAAAAAATACAGTACAGTATTTCAATAAAATATATGCTGATATTTTACAGAATGCACTTGGCATTACCAATATGTTCAGCCTCACTAACACCTCTGACAAAAACATAAACAGTTGACATTGTTGTTTGCCAAATTATCTTAATGTGTAAGAAATTTGTGAGATCAGTCGAGCGTGGTGGCACACACCTTTAATTCCAGCTCTCTGGAGACAGAGGTAGGTGTATCCCTGTGAGTTCGAGGCCATCCTGAGACTACATGGTGAATTCCAAGTCATCCTGGGCCAGGGTGAGACCCTACCTTTAAAAAAAAA
Organism: Dipus sagitta; assembly: GCA_036346955.1. Classification (NCBI taxonomy): domain Eukaryota; kingdom Metazoa; phylum Chordata; class Mammalia; order Rodentia; family Dipodidae; genus Dipus; species Dipus sagitta. Next base: position 77,687,411 of record CM070778.1, on the reverse strand, counting down.
AAAAAGTGAAATTTGAGATATTTTGAAGAATTTTGAGGTAATTTAGTAATTCTACTTATATTAATTTACTCATAAATAAACCTCCTTAAAAATACTCCTTGTAGTAACCAAAGACATATGTACAAAGGTCTTGGTTATGGGGTTGATTATCATAGTAAAAATTTATAAACAAACTAAACGTTGCAATTTCCTAAAGAAATTACATTTCTTTATCTTATGCTATGCAACCAAGGTATAAAACGCAATGTGTGAAGAAAAGTAATTTATAAATGGCTTAGAGAATGCTTCAATTCTAGTAAAATAGTAAATATGCTATCTTACTGGATATATTGTTTTCCCAACTATTCAAAATTGAGATACATTATAGTTGATTATGTCTTAGATAATAAGTAGACTTTTTTTCTTTCTTAAACTGTGTAAAATAATGTGCATCATAGAATTGACTTCTTAGATTTGATAGAAGTCTAGAAGGAACCCACTCACCAAAATGTTATAAATGGCCATCTCTGGGTGCTGAGAGAGCTGTAGGTAATCTTGATATCCTTTTATGGCCATTTCCAATTTTAAATTAGTATATAGTAAGCCTACATTACTTTTATTTTTTAATTAAATTATTTATGTGTGTGTTGTGTATGTGTGTGCTTGTGTGTGCGGGAGCACCAGAGTCTGTAGCCACTGCAAATGAATGCCAGATGCTTGTACCACTTTTTGCATCTGACTTACATGGGCAGCTTGGGAATTGAACCCTGCCAGACAGGCGTTTCAATCAAGTGCCTTTAACAGCTGAGCTATTTTCCCAGACCCTAGTCTTTTTTTTTTAAGTAAAATTTTCTTAGAAAATTGAAAATTAAAGCCCCATGTGGTTGAGATGATATGAAAGCTTATAATCTGTGTGTTTGTTGTTACAGTGTTGGGGATTGAAATCAGAGCCTTGAACATTCTAGGCAAGCCACTGAGCTTCCCCCGACCCCATGTAAGCAGTTTTCAGTGGACTCAAGTTGGTGGGCCCAAGTAGGGCATTGGGTAGACTTGCAGATAAGATTTTGGAACTACTTACTCTCCTTAAAGTAAAATGTTCTCAATGTGGAAGAGATGCAGAAATATTAGAGAAGTTTAGTATCCCTTTTCTTTAGTAAATAAAGATCCTACCAGCCAATAAGTTTCCTGGTAAATCCTGTCAACATTCTAAAGGAAATTACTAAGCAGATTGTAAACCTGTGGGGGAGAAAATGGAGATTGTTGCAAGTCATAATGGATACACTAAGAACTAATACTAACAATTACTAATTTCATTTCCTTTTTTGGCTAGGGCTTCTAGACTGGAAGACCAGGGAAGTGCCATAGACATAATGTAACTGGATTTCAGCAAGGCATTTAACAGAGCCTCTTATGATACCCTTGGGAACAAGATGGAGAGATGTGGGCTCGAAGTTCCCTACTGCCTACAGGATAAAGTGCAAACTTCCTGGTGTGGCATTCAAGACCCTTTACAAACCAGCCTTTCTCTACCCTTCAGCACCGTATTTAAACCAGCCATGCTCTTATTTTATGTCCATGCCTTTGTACATGCTATTCTCTCTGCCAACCATGTGGTGCTAATATCACTCACCCTTACACCTGACACTAGAGTGCCATGTCTTCCTTGGTACCATCATGTAGAATTAGCTGCGCCTTCCATGCAGCTGTGTGAGTCCTTCGCCCTGGCACTTTCCCTGTCACAGTGTGATTTGTTTGTGTTCACTTCCCTCACTAGACTGTGAGCTCAAGAGCAGGCTACCTGTTCCTGTTGTACCCTAGTGTTTTACACAGTCCTAGACCCTTATAATAGGTGCTCAATAAATATTTTTCAAATGAGTTTCTTAAATATAAAAGAAAAATGAGCTTTATTGTGAAATGTATGGTTTGTTTAAAGTGATTAATTTAAACAGAGTTAACATGAAATTCTTCAAAGCTGTTCTGTTTTTCATTTTCATAAAATCTAAATCTAAACCCCTGCTTGTACCTCAGATGTTTTTCTATTGCTGGTATATCTCCATAGTTTAAAAAATGCTATTCAGAGCTATAAGTCTCCTTTCCATCCATCCCCATCAGAAGCCCTTTTCCCAGGTAAAATTTGGTTTTGCTCTTTCTTGAGGACTTGATCTAAGTAAAGGGCCTGAATCCAAAAGGTGTAGTACCCTTAAACAGCATAGCAATTGGGAACATGCATGATAGAGCTGAACAACCAGGATCGGGATCAGAGCTCTGCCACTAGAGAACTTGGCAAAAGTCACTTACTTTCTGAGCCTCTGTTTTCTCATTTGAAACATGACAGTTAAGAGCCTTCCTCATGAGATTATTAATTCAAAGCATTTAGCCCAGGACCTGAACACATAGTGAATGCTCTTGAATTAAATGCTAACCCTACGTTATCATCATTTCCCATACTGACACTTCATTTAGCAGTAGCTGTGTACCAGGGAGGATGTTGCACCTTCATTCTTGGGACACTTGTCAGGACATAGAGACATTTCTGGATGTCACACCTGGGGAAGACTGTGCTACTGAATTCTAGTGGGTAGAGGCCAAGTGCTGCTAACCATCCTTCAGTGCACAGCACAGGCACCTACAGCAAAGCAGCATCTTGCTCAAAATGTTGACAGCTACCAGGTTATAAACCTAATTTAGAGATACATATTTCTGTTAAGTTAAAGTTGTTCTTATAAAATCAAACTCTAGAAGGGTAAAAGTTAAATGTGGTGAATAGCATTTAAGCATCTTTTTGTGTTGATCAGCCTTTGTTTGTTTGTTTGTTTGTTTCTTGAGGTAGCTGAGGCTGACCTAGAATTCACTATGTAGTCTCAGGTTAGCTTTGAACTCACAATAATCTTACTTTGTCTTACCTAGTGCTGGGATTAAAGGCATGCGCCACCACATCCCACTAAGTTAATCAACTTTAAATCCAATAAAGGATTGTATTTTTACTTCACTGTCTTTGAAAATAAAGCTTTATTCAATGATGATTTTTATCCCCAATACTGTGAGTGAGAAAATTTTTTAATCATTTATTCGCATGTGTGTGTATGTGTTTGCATGCCAGGGTCTTTGCCACTGCTAATGAATGCCCATCCAGCTTTACATGGGTGGCTAGACAATTAATCCCGGAAGGTAGGCTTTGCAAGCAAGCATCTTTAACCTCTGAGCAATCTCCCCGGCCCCCAAAGTTTTAATTAGACCTGATTGTTGATAGTGCATAGTCTAAAGACAAGAAGACTGACAGGCACTACCAAACATACCAGTGTGGGTCAAGTCCTCAGCAGGGTAAGTAGCGCCTTGTATCCTATGTCCATTCATAACATACTTCTGTTGCAGGGAAAAAACATGACTACCAGAGTCTGGGATGGCCCAGTCCAGATGAGTGCCTCAAACTTCGCTGGGTAGAGCTAACTGCCATTGTGAGTACCTGGCTGGCAGTTTCTTCAAAAAACATTGAGTGAGTGTTTTCTTCCTGTTCTTCTTTCATGAAGTGTATGTGTCAGTGACCTCATAGGTCTCAGGTGACTCCACGGATGTCTTCTTTATCTTCAGTGGCCAGAATGACCATTGATGCCCACAGTCTATAGATGGACTTAATCCATATAGGGAAGCAGTGAATGTGCTCCTTCTTAGTGCCTTCACCCACAGCTTGCAATCTGTCAGAAGTCATGTATAGCTTAGTTTGAACTGAAGACCAAATCTCTCTCTTTAGGATCATAAAAGCCGTAGTACCTTAGGAATGTTGTACACTTTAGGGGAAATAGAGCAAATCTAGACATACCAGCACTTACTAAGATACAAGCTGAACCTCTCTGAAAACTGCTTTATCTTTATGCACATACATTCTCTTTTGCTGGCCTTTTTCCATTCCCTCCCTCCCTCCCTTCCTTCCTTCCTTCCTTCCTTCTTCCTTCCTTCCTTCCTTCCTTCCTTCCTTCCTTCCTTCCTTCTTTCTTTCTTTCTTTCTTTCCTTTCCCCCTCTGTCCTGTTAGTGCTGGAGTTCTCCAAATCTACTGAGCCTTCCTGTTTCATAATAATTTCTTTTTTTATTTTTTTTAAAGCCTGCAGCATGATTTTCATTGCTGTTCTCACCTGGCTCATTCATACTCATCCTGCTGATTTCTACTTACTTCTTCCTTCCTTAGGGAGGCTATCACCAACCTCTCTCATGGAACAGAGGCAATACATACCCTCCTGTAGCATATTTTCAGTATGCCATGGTTTTGTCTTTTATAACTTATCACATGGAATCCCTCCCATGACTTGAGCACTATAGCAGCTGGAATTCCATATATTTCCTTAATTATTGGTCTGATGTTTAACCTGGAATAGGTTCTAAATAGATAATGAGTAAATAAATAATACCCTAATATTAGTTAAGCTTTTTAAATTGTTTTTTTTTATATTTTACTTATTTATTTGACAGAGAGAGAAAGGGAAAAAGTCAGAGGGAGAGAATGGGCAGTCCAGGGCCTCCAGCTACTTCAAACAACTCCAGATGCATGTGCCACCTTGTGTATCTGGCTTACGTGGGTACTGGGGAATCAAACCTGGATCCTGAGGCTTCACAGGCATGTACCTCAACTGCTAAGCCATCTCTTCAGCCCTAAATATTTTTTGTATTTTTTTACCTTTTTTTTTTTTTTTTTTTTTTTTTGAGGTAGGGTCTCACTCTAGCTCAGGCTGACCTAGAATTCACTATATAGTTTCAGGGTGGCCTTGAACTCACAGCATTCCTCCTACCTCTGCCTCCCAAATGCTGGGATTAAAGGCATTCACCACCACACCCCACTAAAGTTGCTTTTTAAAATATAAATCTTAAAGTAAAATTTTACAGTGCCAACTTGTCATATTAGTACATATGATGGTTTGTGCCATATGCTTATAAGAAATGGCCTCTTGCAGTCAAGAACAGAAGAATTTGTATCTTATACTTAATGTAACAAATATACAGCTGTGGGGTTGGAGAGATGATTTAGTGGTTAAGGCACTTGCTTGCAAAGCCTAAGGACCCAGATTTGATTCCCCAGGACCAATGTAAGCCAGATGCAGTAGGTGCATCTGGGATTCATTTGCAGTGGCTGGTGCCCTTGCATGCCCATTCTCTCCCTCTCTCCCTCTCTCTTTCTCTCAAATAAATAAATAAAAATAAAATATTAAATATATATAACTGTGTCCTTAAAATTTACTAACCTTTAGATGATGATTGCTTTGGGGACAAGTTTGCTTGTGTGTAAAAAGAAGTAAGAACCAGTTATAGGCATTGCTGCTGTCTGTTCCCTAGAAGAAAAGCCACTGTTTCAGAACTTCCCTGGGAGGGAATAACATGAATGTTATCATCAGCTATTATTATTGTTCTGTCTCTCCCCATTTGGCTTGATCTTGGCTAATGGAATCTCCATTTTCCAGCATCACTGAACACATAGACTTTGCCACCCCCATACAGCAGCCAGCAATGGAGCCACTGTGTAACGGCAACCTCCCTACAAGCATGCACACCCTGGACCACTTACATGGAGTTTCCAACCGAGCCAGCCTTCACTACACGGGTGAGAGCCAACTAACAGAGGTGAGTACTCAGCCACTCAACCTTGTTCAGTCTGTTGGGATGTTAGCCTTAGTTATGATGTATCTTGCACCTGATAGTGGAAGCATGGTGAGTAGCTATTAGTAGGTGACTTTAGGCCAAATCTGAATTCTTTCAGGCCCAGGGATTTTTTTTTTAATGACTGTAAATGATTTACCCTTCAAAGTGAGTAGTATCCTGCCCTACCCCCAGACAGATGCTCTTGAGAAAAACATCTGGAGCAGTTATTTTTTTCTGTTGGTGTTCTTAAGAAGGAGAGCAGACCCAGCATATCCCTATGAGAGAATGGACCTCAAAAGAGAATTAGAAGACATGTCACAGATACCACACAAAAAGATAAGCTAAGTCAGTTGGGGCACAACTATAGATAATTAGTACAATGGAACCATTAGGAAAGATATAGTCAAGTATGTATTTATTGGTATGAAGAAATTTTTGAAATATATTATGTGAAAACAGGTTATAGTATGTAATGTAATCCCATAGTTTGTGAGAAAAATAATATATGTATACATATACATAGAAAATATCTGAAAAAATATATAAGGGCATTAGTAGTGACTGTCTAGAGGGCAAAACTACAAATCACTTTTACTTCATTTGTTTTCTAATATTTAACTGAATGTTTTTTACCCATCAATACTAAGAGGGAGAGAGTATAAGGGTATCAAACAGCCCTACAAGTGTCTTGTCCATACTTTGTTACTAGCCCAGGCACACCATCTGTTCAGAAAAGCAACATGCTATTGTGATCCAAATATCCAGTGCCCAACTTGGCAGCAGCAGTGGGGCAGGGGCACCATCTCCATGCTACCTTGTGCTCACTCCTCATCTGCCATCTCTTCTCTTCCAGGTATTGCAGAATCTTGGCAAAGACCAGTATCCACAACAGTCACTTGAGCAAATTGGTACCCGAATTGCCAAAGTTTTGGAAAAGGTAAGTCAACCACAGAAAAAAATGGAAACAGTTGTCCACTTTCTGACTTCTTTTCTAGATTATTTGTCCCCAAGTGGCTCTTATCTCTTCTATTTATTACAAACACTTGACTAAAAGAACAATGTGAAATAATCTCATTCAGGATGTTCCAATCACATTTTCATTGCTTTGCCCATTACTGGTTTTATTCTTTTCTACATCTTCTCTAACCTCCTATAGTTAGACTTAACCAGCCAGTTTTCTCTTCTTTGTTCTAGGCAAGAGAGCTAAAATTGGTAAATCATAGGATCTAGGTGTATAAAATAAGTTAGGTATTCCACTGATGAAGAATTTTGGTATTATGATAGTTTGATGTCAAATACCCCTTGAAATATCTTTTCTTTCGAAATCATGAAACAAATACTTACAGAACTACATTTTCATGCAGCGTAGGAAAATATAAATGAAAATGTCTTTGTATACTTCTCTATGTCTGTGATATTTGTATAAAGTGGTTTTAAAATTTTAACTTGATTACTTTGGGCTAAAACTCTCTTTGTTTTTGTAATAATACTGTAGAGGTTATGTACACATAGTGATTAAGAGACCCATCTCCCCTTCTAGTATGACTAGGACAGAGTGAGCTAAAAACTTCCTTTCTCTTTTGGGTATCACACATGGAAAATTTTCATTCATAATAAAACTAGGGCACAGATGTGATCTTCAGACTCAAAAAAAAAAAAAGAAAGAAAGAAAGAAAGAAAGAAAAGTGATATGGTTAAGATCAGCACTGAAGCCATACAGATGGAGTGTAGCAGAATACAGACTGAGGTAGCAATTATTACTTGAAAAGAACTTTCTACATTGTAGTTCCTCTAGGGAAATCTTGAATAATAAAACAGCAACCCAACACTGATACAAACATATTAGAAAACTGTATAAGAGAGCAGCAAAATTTACCAAAGAACATTCAACAGAAAAATACTGTGGTGAGAAAAATCACAATTCAGTCTAGAGACTTTCCATGAATTAAAAAAAATCATGGGCTGGAGAGATGGCTTAGCAGTTAAGGCACTTGCCTGCAAAGCCAAAGGACCCAGGTTCAATTCCCCAGGACCCACATAAGCCAGATGTACAAGGTAGCACATGCATCTGGAGTTTGTTTGCAGTGGCTAGAGGCTCTGGAGTGCCTGTTCTCTCTTTCTGTCTGCCCCCCCCCCCACTCTCTCTCTCTCAAGTAAATAAATAAGTAAAATATATCTTTTTTTTTTCTCCATTTTTATTAATATTTTCCATGATCACAAAAAAAATCCCATGGTATTACCCTCCCCCCTTTCCCCTTTGAAATTCCATTCTCCATCATATCCCCTCCCCATCTCAATCTTTCTACTTACATATATACAATACCAACCTAATAAAAGCCCTCCTCCCTTTCTTTCTCTTCCCTTTCTATCTCCTTTTTTAACTTACTGGCCTCTGCTACTGAGTTTTTTCCTTCTCACACATAAGCCCAATCATCTCTAGCTAAGATCCACATATGAGGGAGAACATGTGGCGCTTGGCTTTCTGGGCCTGGGCTACCTCACTTAGTATAATTCTTTCCAGATCCATCCACTTTTCTGCAAATTTCATAACTTCATTTCTCTTTACTGCTGAGTAAAACTCCATTGTATAAATGTGCCATATCTTCATTATCCACTCATCAGTTGAGGGACATCTAGGCTGGTTCCATTTCCCAGCTATTATAAATTGAGCAGCAATAAACATGGTTGAGCAAGTATCTCTAAGGTAATGGGATGAGTCCTTAGGATATATGCCTAGGAGAGCTATAGCTGGGTCATATGGTAGATCAATCTTTAGCTGTTTTAGGAACCTCCACACTGATTTCCACAATGGCTGGACCAGATTGCATTCCCACCAACAATGTAGAAGGGTTCCTCTTTTTCCACATCCCCGCCAACATTTATGATTATTTGTTTTCATGATGGTAGCCAATCTGACAGGAGTGAGATGGAATCTCAATGTAGTCTTAATCTGCATTTCCCTGATGACTAGGGATGTAGAACATTTTTTTAGATGCGTATATGCCATTCGTATTTCTTCCTTTGAGAATTCTCTATTTAGCTCCATTTCCCATTTTTTGATTGGTTTGTTTGATTCCTTATTATTTAACTTCTTGAGTTCTTTGTATATCTTAGATATTAATCCTCTATCAGATATATAGCTGGTGAAGATTTTTTCCCATTCTGTAGGTTGCCTCTTTGCTTTCTTCACCGTGTCCTTTGCAGTGCAAAATCTTTGTATTTTCATGAGGTCCCAGTGGTTAATCTGTGGTTTTATTGCCTGAGCAATTGGGGTTGTATTCAGAAAGTCTTTGCCAAGACCAATATGTTGAAGGGTTTCCCCTACTTTTTCCTCTAGCAGTTTCAGAGTTTCAGGTCTGATGTTAAGGTCCTTAATCCATTTGGACTTAATTCTTGTGCACGGAGAAAGAGAAGAATCTATTTTCATCCTTCTACAGATATATATCCAGTTTTCCCAACACCATTTGCTGAAGAGGCTGTCTTTTCTCCAATGATAAATAAGTAAAATATATCTTTTTTAAAAAATCATATTAAACAATTGCCTTTCTTAATAAATATCACAAAGTAAAGTATTAACAAATGATATAAAACAAAATAAAAAATACAGTCTGAGTATATACATCCCACCCAGAATGTATGGAAAAATAGAAGAAATAGTTACAGAAATGACAAATTGGAAGGAGCAATAAGGAGAGCATAGCAGACACAGAAAAGGACAGAGGAGAAATAAGGAAACATATTAAGGAATTATACAGATTTGGGGCTGGGTAATGCCATAGCAGTTAAAGGTACTTGTTTGCAAACCTGCCAATGCAAGTTTGGTCCTCCTCAGCTCCTACATAAAGCTGGACACAAAGTGGTGCATGTATTGTAGCCCTAAAGTGAAAGACACTGTTAGGAGAATCCAGACACAAAGGAGACTGTCTCAGAAGGTGCAAGGAGAGGAGAAGCACCCTAAGGTTGTTCTCTGACCTCCACACTCATGTTGTGGTATGCACAAACACAAATAATAAAATTTACAAAAAAAAAAAAAAAGAATTGAGGAAAATAGGGTAGAAAACACATATTTTAAGCTAGAATTTAATAAGTCTAAAACTTAGCAAGTATTATTATATTTCTATAAAATGATTATTATAGTTTCATTTTGCAAATCTGTGTTTTGGGTTCCCTCTAAGTTTTCATACATTTACTTAAAAGGACATGCTTTTTATCAGAGAAATATGGTCCAAAACAGCCGGCAGCAGTACTTTCTCAAGCAAATCATTTGACTTCAGAGAAGAAAGAGTCCTTGACAGTTCACTACTGTCTCCAAAAGTCCCTTCCATTTTGGAGGAACGGTATACTTTTATTCTGAGTTATTGGTCTCATAAGAAGTAGGTCCCTAAAGACATTTATACTCAGAAGAAAAATACCTACCAGAAATATGAGTATAAGCTAGCTAAGAGCTGGGCTAGAGCTTCGAGGGCAGTCCATCTTGAGGGAGAATGTTAATGGACTCTTGAGTGCTGAACCTTGAAGAGGCAATGACTGGTGCAGCAGTGCTTCAGACTCTCATGGAGCAAATGCAATTTTATGCAAGAACAGCTTAAACTAGAATAGGGAAAATTAGAAAATGAGATAATTGGTTAAAAGGGAAAGAGTCAACTATTAAAAGATTTTTTTCACAGTTATGGACAATGCATGACCCGTATACCTCAACAAGGAGGGACCAAGGGGAGGGGGTAGGTCACGGATGAGCCTAATAATGGTACCAAACTGACTGTATTTGCTGAATACAGAACTGACTAATAAAGAAAAAAAAAATTTTTTAAAAAAGATTTTTTTTTTCCAAGTGAATACAAAACAAGTAACACCAGAACAAATAAACACACTAAAGACTAAAGACAGAAATGAGGAATTGGTTCATGAAAAGGAAATGAAGCTTGGTGTGAAGTATCACAAGTTTAAGGCCAGCCCAGACTACTTAGTGAGTTCAGGTCCAGCCTGAACTATATGACAAGTCCCTGTCTCACCAAAAAAAAGGAAAGGCTGAGGAAATGGCTCAGTAAGAAGGAACACTTTCCACAATCATGAATTCCTTCAAGGGCCTGAGACCACCTCAGTTCCATTCCCCAGAACCCACATAAATAGCTGGGCATGGCCACATAAGTCCACAGTCCCATGGGGAGCACAGACCAGAGAACCACTGGGGCTTGCAAAACCTGCAGCTCTGTGTTTAGAGAGAGACTCTGCCTCAAGGAAATATGTGTATGAGTGATAGAGGAAAGTCACCCTACATTTTCTGCTAGCCTTGCTGTGCATGTGTCTACATGTACACATGCATACACCACATCACACATACTTCCCATGCAAATAGAAAAAAAGGAAAGAAGATGAAAAAGTTAAAGGGATAGTTGTAGAAGAAAGAAAAGAAGTTCCACTGTTCATATGAAAGTCCTAAAGAAGCCAGGTCAATGAAGCAAAACAACAAAAATGATTCATGTAAGCGCTTCTTTAAAAAAATAAACAGCTTGAAACTACATTCTAAAGGACATAACTTATACTTGGAGAAATTAACCAGCATATCCAATACGAAAATACATTCTAGTAAAAACACTTAAAAAAAAAAAAAAAGAAAAGAACATTTCTTTGGATATTCAGGTAAAACAAAATAAACAAATCAATGTTACTACAGTTCTCAATAGAGTAACATATTTAGGATGCACAAAGCAAAAAGTAATTAAGATGCCAAATTAACTGTCAATATAGAATGCATAAATAAGGTAAAATGTAATAAAATTTATACAGTTTTTTTTTCTTTTTTTCTTTATTAGTTAGTTTTGTATTCAGCAAATACAGTCAGTTTGGTACCATTATTAGGCTCATCCGTGACCTACCCCTTCCCTTGGCCCCTCCTTGTTGGGGTATATGGGTCATGCATTGTGGAGTTAGCCCACAGTTATGGGTAAGATAAATGTCTCTGCATATCATGACCCAACATGTGGCTCTGACATTCTTTCCACCCCCTCTTCCGCAAAATTTCCCTGAGCCATGTTGGGTTCATTTTTGGTCTGCTTTAGTGATAAGGTGTTGGGGGCCTCTAAGGCTCTGGCTCTCTAATTTGATAGGAGTTGATTTTTCTCTGTGTTGATCTCTTTCCCCCTTCTGCCAGTATCCAGTTCATCAGGAAAACAGCACCCTTGCTTGTTTCGCCAATTTTTCTTAGTTTCAGCCGGGGCCCTTTGGAGGTATGATGGGGTGGCTCTCTCCTTAGGATCTACATCTATCTGAAAAAGAGAAGCAGATTCTCTAACGGAGAGTATGTTAGCACCAGGACAAAAGAGATAATCCTTACTTTTTTTCATAGAGAATTTAATAGGTGTAGGCCCTCTTGTAGCCCATGATTGATGGTAGCTTGATATTGACAAGTGGGCTTATGTTTGGATATGGTTCTGACTTGTTTCCCAGCTCCAGCTATGGGTCCCATACCAGTGAGGGGATCAGTTAGCCGAATTGAGAGCAGTTGGTTCCCCACCATGGCTGTGTGCCACTATTGCACTTGTGTGGGCATCACAACAAGTTATTTGCTGCTAAGTAGGTTAGACCATGAGTTGCTTGGACAGATATTGGTCATTTTCCCCCAGTCGCCCATGTAGCACCTTCTGGCACTAGATGCGCTGACTGTCTGGGGACTGACTCGTTTCCAACTTCCAGCCATGCCATTCTATTTTGCATGTCAACCACATAAGGTGTCTTCAGCAGTAGGGTCTTACCACTAACCTTTGGTGGGTCATCAAGTACTCTGACAGAAATCTGTCTGTCTTTTAGGAAACCTTGTAGGTCTCTCTGATCAAAAACTCATTGTGGATGATAGCCCCATGCTGGTACTGGGAGTTACAGGTCAGTGCCCACTAAGAAAATGAGGAAAAAGATAACTAATATACAAGAGTTAGAGAGAAGAGAGAGAGAGGGAGAGGGAGAAGGAGGGAGGGAAGATGTAGAAGATTAAGGTTAGTCGTGATCCTACCCTCTCCAGTGTCTTGAGGTTCAGGTGTTCCCTGTAAGGGCCTGGTGAAGGATCAGCCATTTGGTCTGTCTTTTAGTAAGTAGAATTTTATGGTACCATTGCCGTTTGGGTCTAGACTTGTGTTTCCCACCCCTTTGATGCCCTCGCCTCCCTCCCCTTCCATCCTAGTGTCTAGTCCACGAGATGCTTGCTGGATATGTAAGGTATCTTGGGTAGATTCAGGTTAGGTGCTGTAGATGAGTGAGACTATGTGGCGATTTTTTTTCTGTGATTGGGTAAGTTCACTGAGAATGATCTGTTCCAGGTTCAACCATTTTTCCTCAAATTTCATTGTGTCATTTTTTCTTACTGCTGTATAGAATTCCATTGTTGCACAGTTTTTTAAGTGGATGAGGCATACAGAGCAACTGCAATTAAGAGAAATGTTGGCACTGGATAGATGGCTTAATGATTAAGGCACTTGCCTGCAAAGCCAAAGGACCCAAGTTGAATTCCCCAGGACCCATGTAAGCACCACAAGGTGGTGCATGCATCTAGAATTCATTTGCAGCAGCTGGATGCCCTGGCACACCTATTCTCTCCCTCTCCCTGCCTGCCTCTTTCCCTCTCAAATAAATAAATAAGAGAGAAATGTTTATGATACCTGACAAAGAAAAATTCAGATGAGAAGCTTGAAATGTCAAAGAAATATGCTTTATGATGCTAAATGAATTTAGAATAGTGCGTAATGTTTATGTGCTAATGAGCCAGAAATAATATGTGTAAAGCACAATCTAAATGAAATGACTCAAAGAGAAATAGATTAAAATATACCCCCAAAATAATAAGCATATAAAAGACCTAAGTAGTAAATCAAAATTTGATTTTCCCTTGTTTTTGTTGTTGTTATTTAGACAGGGTCAAATTCTACCCCAGGCTGACCTTGAACTCAAGGTGATCTTCCTACCTCAACTTTCTGAGTGTTAGAACTAAAAGCATATGCCACTGCACTCGGCTATAAATCAGATCTTAGTAGGTCTAATCAAGCTTTGAATTCTGATAATAGAAAATTCATTTTTTTCTTCATTTGAAGCCAGAGATATTGGGGAAACAATCATATCGGAGCAAAGAACAGCTTCAAATAAATCTCAAAGAAAAAAATATAAATAACATTCTCTAACCAGAATGTAAAAACTAAAGTAAAATAAAAATTGTCAAAAAATACACTGCTATCCAGAAATTTTAAAATATACATAACAATTCCAAGTAAAGAGGAAGTTATAACTTCATGAAAATAGTGGAAATGAAATAGCAGTCTATAGAACAGACCTAAAGCTATCAGAGGGCTTTCATAGCGTTAAATACCTAAATAAGTTACAAAAAATGAAAGAGGGGGGAGAAAAAAGTAAATATTCAATAATGGGAAGAAAAAATGAAGCACAAGAAAAGAGTTAACAAGCATTAAAAGGACATTACTTATACAGAAAATTGATAGAAATAATGAATCCAGGGCCTAGAGAGATGGCTCAGTGGTTAAAGGAGCTTGCTTATAAAGCCTAACAGCACAGGTTCAGTTCCCCAGTACACATGTAAAGCCAGATGTACAAAATGGCACATGTGTCTGGAGTTTGTTTGCAGAGGCAGGAGGCTCTGGCATGCCCTTTCTCTCTCTCTCTCTCTCATTCTCTCTCCCTCCTTTTTTCTCTCTCCTACTTTATCTCTGTCTCTCACACTCAATATTGCATTAGTATTTATTTATTAGAGCCATCTCTATAACCCTCAAAATAGTTTTTAAAAATGAATCAAAGCCAGGCGTGGTGGCACACGCCTTTAATCCCAGCACTTGGGAGGCAGAGGTAGGAGGATCGCTGTGAGTTCAAGGCCACCCTGAGACTCCATAGTGAATTCCAGGTCAGCCTGGGCTAGAGTGAGACCCTACCTTGAAGAAAAAATAAAAAACAGAGGTCAAGGCTCTAAAGCTGAATAACAGGCTGAAATTCTGATTCAGTTTAGCTATTACTTAGCTTTATAACCTTGGGCAAGTTACTTACCTCATTTATAAATTAAGAAACCATTACCTCAACAGTTACTTTTTTTATTTGCAAGCAGAAAGAGGAGAAAGAGGGTCCCTTGATACTTTTTTTTAACTGTTGTATTGATCTTTTTGATAACTTCTATTACTTACAGACAAGAAACAATATCTCCCTCCCCTCTCCCACTTTCCTCTTCACAACTCTGCTCTCCATCATATCCCCTCTGTCTCTCCATTAGTCTCTCATTTAATTTGATGTCATCATCTTTGTCTCCCATTATGAGGGTCTTGTATAGGTGTTGCTAGGCATTGTGAGGGCATGGATTTCGAGGCCAATTTCTGTCTAGACAGTTGCATTGTAGGGAGTGGTACCCTTCTTTGGCTCTTACATCCTTTGCGCCACTTCTTCCGCAATGGGCCCTGAGCCTTGGTGGGTGTGATAGAGATGTTTCAGTGCTGGACACTCCTCCATCCCTTCTTCTCAGCACTGTGTTGCCTTTTGGGACATCGCAGTGGTCATCACCATCTGAAAAGAGAAGCTTCTCTAACCAGAATTGAGAGTAGCATTAATATATGAGTATGAACATTAAGTGTAGTGCTTTCAGGGTAATTTGGTGAGAGTAATATATGCATTTATCCAGACAAGAGCAGGCTTTATACCCCTAAGGCTCATGACCTCCCCCACGATAGGCTTTTGAATAGGTTTTCAGTACCAGGCACATATTCCCTCCCATAGAGTGGACCTTCAGTCCAATAAGAGAGCAGTTTCTTTCCCCCAGAACAGACATGCTATTATTGCACTTGTTCAGTCATTTGGCCTGTCTGACCAAACTTGAGGTTTCCAGTGTCTACTGTTTTCACCGCTGATGACTTCTGTCTCCCATAGGGCTGCATACAGGGTAGCTTTCTCCGGCTTTCAGTTGGCTGGGCTACAGGGAGAAGGTTTTCTGCTCAGCACCAGCTTGATTTCGCAGTAACTTTGCCACTCAGGCATGTGCAGTCTTCAGCAGTAGGGTCTTACCATCTCTTTCTCAAGGGAAACCAAGGGCCTTGGCAATAGCCTGTAATGTTTTGGAAGCAACAGGGACCTCCCTGGCCAACAACTCACTGGAAGGTATCCCATCCCAGGCACTGAAAATTTTCTAATAACAATCTATGGCTTTTGGATGTGCCATTATTCAAAAAATTAGGTTTTCATATGTCTTATTCAGAATATCTTGAATTTTTATTGACCTCCCCCCCACCGCCTTTCTTTTGCACAGTCTCTTCCCCTGGCCTTGCTTAAGCCTTTCCCTTCCCTGTAATATATTCTTCTACTTACAAGTATGCAATACCATCTCCTTAAGTCCTTCCCTCTCCTTCCCCCTTCCTCCCGTAGCCTTTTTCTAGCTTACTAGCATCTGCAACCGATTTTTAGTTCCAGCTCACAAACAAGTCTGTACATTTGTAGCTAGGATCCACATATGAGAGAGAACATGCGATATTTGGCTTTCTGGGCCTGGGTTACCTCACTAAGTATAATCCTTTCCATATTCATCCATTTTCCTGCAAATTTCATAACTTCGGTTTTCTTTACCACTGAGTACAACTCCATTGTGTAAATGTGCCACCTCTCCATTATGCACTCATCAGTTGAGGGACATCTAGGCTGTTTCCATTTCCTAGCTATTGTGAATAGAGCGGCAATAAACATGGTTGTGCAAGTATCTCTAAAGTAGTTAGAAGAGTCATTAGGGTATATGCCTAGGAGTGCTATAGCTGGATCTTATGGTAAATCTATTTTTAGCTGTCTCAAGAACCTCCACACGGATTTCCACAATGGCTGTGCCAGATTACATTCCCACCAACAATGTAGAAGGGTTCCGCCTTTTTCCGTATCCTCGCCAACATTTATTGTCATTTGTTTTCTTGATGGTAGCCATTCCGACAGAAGTGAGATGGAATCTCTAAGTAGTTTTAATTTGCATTTTCCTGGTGGCTAAAGATGTAGAACACTTTTTTAGATGTTTATATGGCATCTATATTTCTTCAGATGAGAACTCTCTGTTTAGTTTCATAGCCCATTTTTTAATTGGGTTGTTTGATTTCTTATTGTTCTTTTTTTTTTGAGTTCTTTGTATATTCTGGATATTAATCCTCTGTCAGTTGTGTAGCTGGCAAAGATTTTTTTCCCGTGATGTAGGTTGTCTCTTTGCTCTATTCACAGTGCCATTTGCTGTACAAGAGATCCCAGTACTTTATTAGTGGTTTTATTTCCTGAGCAATTGGGGTTATATTCAGAAAGTCATTGCCTATGCCAGTATGTTGAAGGAGTTCCCCTACCTTTTCCTCTAGCAGTCTCAGAGTTTCAGGTCTGATATTAAGGTCCTGGTCCACTTGGATTTGATTCTTTCCCCCCCACCCCCCTTTGGTTTTTCGAGGTAAGATCTCACTCTAGCTCAGGCTGACCTGGAATTCACAATGTAGTCTCAGGGTAGACTTGAACTCTTGGTGATCCACCTACCTATGCCTCCTAAGTGCTGGGATTAAAGGCATGAGCCACCACACCCAGCTGGATTTGATTCTTGTGCATGGAGAAAGACAAGGATTTATTTTCATCTTTCTACATATAGATATCCAGTTTTCCCAGCACCACTTGTTGAAGAGGCTGTCTTTTATCCAATGAATTTTTTTGGCATTTTTGTCAAAAATCAGATGGCTATCGCTGCATAGATTAACATCTAGGTCCTCTATTCTGTCCCATTGATCTACATGTCTGTCTTTGTGCCAGTATCATACCTGTTTTTGTTACTGTGGCTTTGTAATATGCCTTCAGATCAGGTATGGTGATACCAACAGCCTTATTTTTGTTGCTCAAAATTGTTTTAGCTATTTGAGATTTTTTTGTGCTTTCAAATGAATTTTAGGATTTTTCTATTTCTGTGAAGAATGCCATTGGAATTTTAATGGGGATTACATTAAATGTATAGATTGCTTTTGATAAGATTGACATTTTCACAATATTGATTCTTTCAAACCAAGAACATTGGATGTCTTTTCATTTCCTATTGTCTTTTGCAATTTCCGCATGAGTGTTTTAAAGTTCTCATTGTAGAGATCCTTCACTTCCTTGGTTACATGTATTCCAAGGTGCTTTATTTATTTATTTATTTATTCATTCATTCATTTATATATTTATTTATTTATTTTGAGGCAATTGTGAATGGGAGAGAGTTCCTGATCTCATCCTCCCCATTTTGTTGTTAGTATATAGGAAAACTACAGATTTCTATGTGTTATTTTGTATCCTGCTACATTGCTAAAAGTGTTTCTCAGTGCTAACAGTTTGGTGATAGAGTTCTTAGGGTCCTTTATGTATACAAACATATCATCTGCAATAATAGTAATTTGATCTCTCCCTTTACAATTTGTATCCCTTTTATGAGTGTCTGTTGCCTTATTGCTATAACGAAGACTCCCAGTACTATATTAAATAAAAGTGGGGACAGTGGACACCCTTCTATTGTTCCTGAATTTAGTGGAAAAGCTTCAAGTTTTTCCCCATTTAGTATTATGTTGACTGTAGCTTTGTCATAAATGGCTTTTATTATGTTGAGATATGTTCCTTCTATTCCCAGTTTCTGTAATACTTTTACCATGAAGAGATGTTTTATTTTGTCAAATGCCTTTTCTGCATCTATTGAGATTATCATGTGATTTTTGTCCTTCCGACCATTTATATGGTGTATTACATTTATTGATTTGCGTATGTTGAACCATCTCTGCATCCCTGAAATAAAGCCAACTTGGTCAGGGTGAATAATCTCTCTGATACATTCTTGTATTCTGTTTGCCAATATTTTATTCAGAATTTTTGGTTCTATGTTCATGAGGGAGAGTGGTCTGTAATTTTCTCTTTTTTTGTTTTGTCTTTGTCTGGTTTTGGCATGAGGGTGATGCTGACTTCATAGAAGGAGTTCAGTAGAATTCCTTCCTTTTCTATTTTATGGGAAAGTTTGAGAAGCAGTGGTGTTAGTTCTTCCATGAAGGTCTGGTAAAATTCACCAGTGAATCCATCTGGGCCTGGAATTTTTTTTAGTTGGGAGACTTTTTATAACAGCTTGGATCTCAGTACTTGTTACAGATCTATTTGAATGGTTTACGTCATCTTGATTTAATTTTGGTAGGTCATATGAATCAAGGAAATCTTCCATTTCTTTCAGATTTTCAAGCTTAGAGGCATATATATTCTTAAAGTATGTCCTTATGATTTTCTTAATTTCTTTGGTATCTGTTGTAATGGTGCCTTTTTCATCTCTGGTTTTATTAATTTTTGTCTCTTCTCTCTTTCTTCTGGTCAAATTTACTAAGTGTTTATCAATCTTGTTTATCCTTTCAAAGAGCCAACTCTTTATTTTATTGATTCTTTGGATTTTTTTTTTTTTTGGTTTCTATTTTATTAATTTCTGTCCTGATCTTTATTATTTCTTCCCATCTACTGATTTTTGGTTTGCCTTGTTCTTCTTTTTCCAAGGCCTTAAGGTGAAGTATTAAATTGTTTCCTCATGAACTCTCTAATTTCTTAATATAGGCACTTAGAGCTATAAATTTTCCTCTTAGGACTGCCTTCATTCTGTCTCAAAGGTTTTGGTATGTTGTATCATCATCATCATTATATTCTATGAATTTATTGATTTCCTTTTTTATTTCTTCAATAACCCATTGACCATTCAATAATGTACTGCTTAGTCTCCCTGAATTTCTGTATTCTCTCTTGCTTTTCTTGTTGCTGACTTGCAGTTTAATCCCATTGTGGTCAGATAGAGTACAAGGGATTATTTCAATTTTCCTATATTTGTTAAGATTTGTTTTGTGTACTAATATATGGTCTATTTTAGAGGTTGTTTCATGTGCTGCTGAGAGAAGTGCATATTCTGCAGCATTTGGATGTAATGTTCTGTAGATATCTGTTAGGTCCATTTGTTCTATGACATCATTTAATCCAGATGTCTTTCTGTTTATATTTTGCCAGAATGACCTGTCAATTGATGAGAGTGGGGTATTGAAGTCACCCACTACAATTGTGTTTGGTATTATCTGTGACCTTAAGTCTAATAGTGTGTGTTTGATGAAATTGGGAGCCCCCATTTTAGATGCATATATTTTGGATTGTATTGCCTTCCTGTTGGAGTGTTTCCTTTAATCAGTATAAAAGGACCTTCTTTATCTTTCCTCAGTAATGTTGAATTGACATCTATCCTATCAGAAAATAGGATAGCAACCTCTGCTTGTTTCCTAGGCACATTTGCTTGAAATACCATTTTCCATCCTTTCACCCTAAGACAGTGTCTATCTTTTATTGAGAGATGAGTTTTCTGAAGGCAACAAATGTCAGGATTCTGCCTTTTAATCCAGTCTGCAAGCCTGTTTCTTTTGGTTGGGCATTGAGGCCATTGATATTAAGAGTTATTATTGAAAGGTACATATATATTCTCGCCATTCTTCTCATTTTGTAGTGTTTCCTATTTTTCCTTTACTCATTTGTTATAACTGTTATTTGAGTGTGGTTGATTTTTTCCTATTTCCTCCTTTGTGTGTTTTGTGTTCTCTCAGCGTGAAGGATTCCTTCAAGTATTTTCTGTTGATATGGTTTAGTTGTCATAAATTCCTTTAGCCTGTTTTTTTGTTTTCTTTGTGGAATGTCCTTATTTCTCCATCAATTTGGGTAGATAGCTTTGTAGGGTAAAGTAATCTTTGTTGACAGTTGTTATCTTTCCAAACTTGAAATACATCATTCTAAGCCCTTCTGGCTTTTAAAGTTTGTGTTGAATAATCTGCTGTTATTCTAATGAGTTGCCTTTGTAGGTGACTTGCTTTTTTTTTTTTTTTTCTGTAACTGCTTTCAATATATTTTCTTTGGTTTGTGTGTTTAGTAGTTTAATTATAACATGGCAAGGAAAGGTTCTTTTGAGGTTTTGTCTGTTTGATGTAAAAGTTTCTTGTATCTGCATTGCCATTTCTTTCCCAATTTGGGAAAATTTTTTCTTCTATGATTTTGTGGAAAATGCCTACTAAGCCTCTGGGTTGAGATTCTTCTCCTTCTACTATACCCAAGTTTGATCTGCACGTAAAATCCAGAGCTGTAACATATATGTTTGTGTGCACACACATGCGCACACACCAAAGAAATCAATATTTTTTAAAGTTTTCCTTATTGATTCAGAATTTACACACAACATAAAACAGAGTTAATGAATTACCTAAGTATTAAAAACTTGAATCAAACAGTATAAACAAAAGTGAAAGGCAAGAGAAAAATCTGGGAACAATAGCTTCAACTGATATTAGTGACAAAGGGCTTTTAACAAACTTATCAGGAGCTTTTAAAAAAATAAAAAGTCAATTTTTTAGAAGGATAAGCTAAACAACAGAAGAGTGGGTTAACGCCGGAGCAGAGGAAATGATGAAAAACATTTGAATTGAATCATAAAGAAAAAAGCAGTACTGAAGAAAGAAATAATGTTGTAATACAGGAGTTGTGATTTCAGCAGAAACCTACAGATGTGGGAGGTCCTGCTAGAGAAAATACTGAGCACTAGAAGGGCCAAGTTCCCAGTGGGATGATGGTAGAGAATGGAGCCTAGTGATCTTCACAGGACACTCAGTTAGTTGCTAAGGCTGCAAAACTCAGATAACCAGGGACCAAAGTAGAAAGCTGGGAAAAACACTTTTTTTTTTTTTTTTTTTTTTTTTTTTTTTTTTTTTTTTTTTTTTTTTGGCGATCTCATCATACTGTGGAGATAAGAATTAGAGTTCTGACCCACCACTGTTAATGGGACAGAATGGGCAGGAGCCTCTCCACTAGGCCTATCAGCATAAACTTACTTGGTGACTGGACTAAAGTGGTCAACTCCCCTTACCACAGTGCTGAAGGATGAATGCTCCCATGAAGAAGGTAACCACATCTAGAGGCTCTGTACATTGTCAAACCCTCAATAAAATTATAGCCCAAGGTTAAGAGGAGCTTGACAATGGAAAGCAGAATCATTATCTGGATATGACTCTGACTTGTTTCCCAGTTCTATATATGGTTTCCTTTCCACTGAGGGATCTGTTAGCCAATCTAAAAGCAGTTGGTTACCTACCGTGGCTGTGTGCCACTATTGTACTTGTGTGAGCATCACATCAGGTTGTTTGCTTCTGAGTCTCTTAGACTTTGAGTTGCTTGGACAGATATTGGCCACTT
Organism: Dipus sagitta; assembly: GCA_036346955.1. Taxonomy (NCBI): domain Eukaryota; kingdom Metazoa; phylum Chordata; class Mammalia; order Rodentia; family Dipodidae; genus Dipus; species Dipus sagitta. The sequence goes on along the minus strand of CM070778.1, from coordinate 77,665,567 downwards.
TCCCCCAGTAGTTCATGTAGCGCCATCCAGCACTAGGTGGGCTAGTTGTCTGCAGACTGGCTCTCCTCTGGATTCCAAGTAGGTCTCTCCATGGTCTGTGCCAAGAGTGTATGGTGTCTTCAGCAGTAGGGTCTTACCATTAACCTGTGGTGGGTAATCAATCTAACCCTAACCCTAATCTAGAAAATCACTCACAGACTTGTCTCCTTGGTGATTATTGAGTGTGTGGTTGTATATTCATTTACATAATATATTTAGACATGTTACAGTCCTGTGGAGAACAATGTGACAGTATCTATCAAGTGAAATGAATGTGTATATCCCCTAGACATAGCATGTCTACATCTGGAAATGTATCCTACACATACCCTGACACAAATGTAAAATTACACTTATACAAAGTTATTTTTGCCACATTATAATAGTGAAAAATTGGGGAGACTATTCATTAATTATAACCTAACCAAGTAAATAATGATATATTCATACAAAGAAATATTATGCAGCTATTAAAAAAGGAAACTTGGGGCTGGCGAGATGGCTTAGTGGTTAAGTGCTTGCCTGTGCAGCCTAAGGACCCTGGTTCAAGGCTCAATTCACCAGGACCCACGTTAGCTAGATGCACAAGGGGGCGCACGCGTCTGGAGTTCGTTTGCAGTGGCTGGAGGCCCTGGCGCGCCCATTCTCTCTCTCTCTATCTGCATCTTTCTCTCTGTTTGTTGCTATCAAATAAATATTTTTTTTAAAGGAACTTTGGAGAAATATTTCCAAGACATACCATTGACTAAAAAAAAATGAAAACATGTTGATTCATATAAATAAAAGATGAGAATATAATTTTGTATTCAAACTTTCTTGTACAATACATAAAAATTATGGAAAGCTGTGTAAGAAACTAAAAGTAGTGTTTACTTGTGGTGGTTTGAATAGATGGCCCCCAATATATTTCAGTTGTTTATTTGTTTGTAGTTTGCATCTGAAGACATCTGGCTGGAGGCAGTGTCACTGGGTGGATCTTAAGGTGTGGTGGTGGGTTTCAGGTTTCAATCTAAAGATGCAAAGTGTGCCTAGCTGTAGTTCCTGAAGTATGCTGTGGCTTTTGGATTTTGGCTTGTACTTCTCTCTCTCTGCTTGGGCCTGTGAAGGCAGGCCAGCTTCTTCTGCCATTATGGAACTTCCCCTGGATCTGTAAGCTTCAATAAATATCCTTTCCTCCATAACTGTGCCTGGCCTGGAAGTTCTTCTCAGCAAACCTGAAGCTGACTGCTACAGAACTTGGTACCGAGGAGTGGGCTGAGATAAACCTATGTGTATGTTGATCTTTTGGAACCTTTGTTTTGGAGGAATAGGCATGGACATGGTGCTTGCAACTGAAGATGCCTTCTGGAGTGGTGTAAGCCATGTAATACGGACTATTCTGATGAGAGTCTGAGAATGCTAAGTGCAGACAGTATTGAACTTCGAGGCTTGGCTTATGAGCTTTCTACGGGGAAGGAAAGACTGCAGGGGACTTTGTTGGAACTGGGCTACTGGCATAAGGGCTGGCTGCATCCTGCTGCCCAGGCCCAGAGAGTTTGATCAAGGCTAAATTTGTAATGGACTGATGTGCCTGGCTAGAGATATTGGACTGAGAGATTTAAGATTTTAAGCTGGAAAACCTCAAGCAAATTAAAATTACAGGCACTGAGACTGGTTGTAGGTTACTGAATCTGCTATTGTCAAAGACATTAGCAATCTTAAAGGAAGATGGTCCAATTGCTTTACCATGGAAAGGATGCCTGAGGAACGACTATCATAGAAATGCAAACACTTTTGGAAAGAGTTGACTGGAGAAGGAACCTGCTTTTCAAGGTTATGATTTATTTTGTCTGTGAATTAAAAATATGGCTGTGTCCTGCACACCTGGTATTGGTTTCAGAAGCATGAAAAATGCGAGGAGTGGTCGTGAACTGCACATGCTTCCAGGAGCTGCAGCTGAGATGTGGCATGAGGTAGGGCCTGATGCCCTGATAGGCTGAAAGAGCCTTTGGAAAATGTGAGGAGTGGTCATGAATTGCACACGGTTCCAGGAGCTGCTGCTGAGATGCGGCATGAGGCAGGGCATGATGCCCTGATAGGCTGAAAGAGCCTTTGGAAGATGGACCGTGGTTTGCATGAAGACCTGAAGATGTTTTGTATATACCAGGACTATGCAAGGGCTACCGTAGAGTGCACTGTTGGCCTAAGATGGAAGTGTTCCCTGCTACTCTGCCCAGCTAGAGGGGTGGAATTTGGAAAATCTGGAGACTGCCAGCCTTTGGTTGTATTGTACTTGAATTGCAGAAGTTTGATGTTTGTTTGATGGTGGTTGAGTTTGCATTGTTTTAGTCTCTCCTTGCTATGCCGTATACCAGTTGAAAATGTTTACTCTGTGCTTTTATATGTTGGAAATGTTTAACTTGTTTGATTTTACAGATCTTAATATCTTAAATTGGTCAAGACTGTGGGAACCTTTGAAATTGAACTGAGTACAATTTACAATGTGTGATGGTTATAAATCTACTGGGGGCCTGGGGTGGAATGTGGTGGTTTGAATAGATGGCCCCCAATATATTTCAGTTGTTTATTTGTTTGTAGTTTGCATCTGAAGACACCTGGCTGGAGGCAATGTCACTGGGTGGATCTTAAGGTGTGGTGGTGGGTTTCAGGTTTCAATCTAAAGATATGCAAAGTGTGCCTAGCTGGAGTTCCTGAAGTATGCTGTGGCTTTTGGATTTTGGCTTGTACTTCTCTCTCTCTGCTTGGTCCTGTGAAGGCAGGCCAGCTTCTTCTGCCGTTATGGAACTTCCCCTGGATCTGTAAGCTTCAATAAATATCCTTTCCTCCATAACTGTGCCTGGCCTGGAAGTTCATCTCAGCGAACCTGAAGCTGTCTGCTACATTAGTTATATACAGTAGAGATGAAAAATGGAGAGGGGCTTGTCTCCATCACTTTGCATACTTCCTATTCTGAAGTAGAACAGAGACATGAATATAGTTTTATTGTGTAATACTTCAGTGGCCTTGAACAAGGTGCTTAACCTCCCTAAGGTTTAGTGTTCTTGTCTATTAAAAGGCTGCAAAATTGTAGTACCAAGCTCATAGAATTGTTCTAAGGAGTCACAAGAATACAAGCATAAAGTTATTCGCAGAGTGCTGGGACTTAGTAAATCCTCAGGTAAATGGTGGTAACTTGTGTTACTGTCCTCAGTTGTGGAAATAATTGAGCATGTTATTGAAGAGACACCAACCTTAGCTGACCATTCTTTTGTAGAACCAGACATCCTGGGTCCTTTCCAGCATGGCAGCCCTCTACTGGAGAGTCAAAGGCCAAGGAAAGAAGGCCATTGACTGCCTGCGCCAGGCACTGCACTATGCTCCACACCAGATGAAGGTGAGTGGTCCTCAGAAGTGAGGAACTTCCACACCACGGTCCTCTCTGAGATTTCAGCCAGCTTTCCTCATACTCAGCTCCTATGCTCAGCAAGCCTGGGAACTGTCCCCACTAATAAGCACCTTCCCTCTCAGCAAGTTAGAGCATGAAGGAAGGTCTTAAGGTCATGCAAGACATATATTGCTTAGTTCCTCCTCTGTATTTAGAGCCTCTTCATACAGTGACTACTCTGGCTAAGCAGACTGACACTAGGAGTTTTCCTGGGGTTAGCTTATCTCCACAAACTAGAAGGTGTATTCTCTTTACTAGAACACAGAGACAGAAGCACATTCCTATCCTTCATATCTTATACAGTCCTCCTCTAATACACACACACACAACGCTGGGCAGAAGTTTTATCCAAAGAGCCAGCTATTATTATGACTCAAAATGTTCAGTTTTATAGCACATTTTTATCTGTGTATGCTGAGTTCTGCATTAATCCAGATCCCATACTTCCTAAAGACTTTGACCTCTTCTAAGGACATGCACTCAGAGCATGACCAGTTAGGGTAGAGATGAGTCCCTTTTTGTTTCTCTTTTATGTCTGTTATAGCACCCAGCACAGTGTGGGAGATTGCCAACAGTTACTCAGATAACACATTGAAAGGGGAAAGTTTATGTGATACCAGTGTTGCTAGTTGTTCAGGATGTCACTCTGTGCATCACACTGCTGGCCAACGGAAGAGGGCCAAACTATAAAACATTTGTTGCTGTGCAGTCCGAACAGCTTCTGTTACAACCACTTGTCTTACCATTGCACTATGAAGACTGCCACAGAAACAAGGAATGAAAAGGGTACAGAAACAGGCAGCAGCTGGACTTGGCCAGGGGCAAAAGTTTGCCAGCTGCTGTAGGAGATACAGTGGTTCTTGCACAAAATACTCTAACTCTCCTGGAGCGTGACTCAAACTGTGGCATATGGGCAGGTTTTTCTGTCCATGGATTTTCTAAAAGCAATCTGCAGTAATGCAAGAGTAAATCAACTGCATCACTCAACACATTGCATACCTCATCTAACATGTTTGTTTTATTTGCTTTTTTATTTTTTTACTAGTTTTATTTATTTCGGGGAGAGAGAATATGAGCATACCAGGGCTGCTTGCCACTACCAAGCAACTCCAGACCCATGCACCACTTTGTGTACCTGGCTTTATATAGGTACTGGGGAATTGTACCCACGCCATGAGGCCTTGCAAGCAAGTGCTTTTAACCACTGAGACATCTCCCCAGCCCTATTATTTGCTCTTTGAAGGCTGGGCATTAAGCTAGTTGTAGAGCACTTGTCTAGCATGCACAGGCCCTGGGTTTAATTCCCAGTACCAGGGGGGGAAAGTTAGTTTTTTTCACTGTCATTGAAAGAGGTAATTGATAGTTTTGGTGTAGACTTCAGTGTTGGGCTGCAGTCACAGACACAAACAGCACACAGCAGACTTGCACTACAGTGTCATTTACCAGGGACTATATTCCTTACAATCATAAAAGCCAAGGATGAAAGCTCAATCAATATTCCATCTCTTGTTCTCCTTCCATCTCCTAGGATGTGCCCCTCATTAGCCTGGCCAACATCTTGCATAATGCCAAGCTCTGGAATGATGCTGTCATCGTAGCCACCATGGCAGTAGAGATTGCACCACACTTTGCTGTGAACCACTTCACACTGGGCAACGTCTACGTGGCGATGGTGAGATGGGGTGTGAGCTAGTCATACCAACTCTGCTATGGCTCCAGAGACCCATTATTGATTTCAAGACCTCTTTGAATATACCATTGACCTCCAGTTTCCCATAAGTTTTATCTCTAAAATTACCAGTTTTATCAAGGGTAAATTCTATGAATAAGGGATTTGAAAGGTTGGACTTTTTTTTTCAATAACATGAAGTCCATCTAAGTATAACTCCATATGTTGTTCTTCATTATAAGTTTTATTTTAATATATTTTTATTTATTTGCAAGTACAGAGAGAGAATGAGAGAGAGGGAATGGGCACTCCAGGGTCTCTTGCCACTGCAAACAAATTCCAGATGCATGTGCCACTTTGTGTTTCTGGCTTTATGTGGATACTGGGGAATTGAACCCAGGCTCTCAGGCTTTGCAAGCAAGCACCTTTAACCGCTAAGCCATCTCTCCAGCTACCTCTTACAACTTTTGCCACTAATAATAGAGACAAATTTATATCACAGTCTCTGGAAACACCAGTGATTTCTGTAAACCTCACTTATACTCCATGTAGACATGTGCTCAAAAGCTCTCTTCTTGCTTTCTGGTTGAGCTAAGTCCCTGTCCTTGTACTCATGGTGCCCTCTGCATATTTCTCTTACCAAATTTTCACCTTGTTGTAAAAGTGGTTTTTAATGTTTTTCTTTATTTATTTGCAAACAGAGAGAGAGAGAATGGGCATGCCATGGACTTTAGCTGCTGCAAACAAACTCCATGTGCCACTTCGTGCATTCGACTTTAGGTTGGGTACTGGGGAACCAAACCCTGGTCTCACCCAGGTGGTTAGGCTTTTCAGGCAAGCACCTTATCTGCTAAGCCCATCTCTCCAGCCCTATTACCTGTGTAAGTGGTGTGTGTGTGTGTTAAACATATGTGTGAGCAGACATGCATACCCTCTCCCCATGCAGAGGCCAGAAGAGGACATCTGGTGTCCTCCTTTATCACTCTAACACCTTACTTTCCTTGAAACAGACTTTCTTACTGAGTCTGGAGCCTGCTGTATTTTAGTTATACTGTTTGATCAGGAAGCCCCAGTGATCCTTGTGTCTCCATCCCCTCGGCATCAGGGTAATAGGTGTGCACAGCCATGTCTACTTTTTATTTGGTTGTTGGGATCAAACTCAGGTCTTTATGCTTGCACAGTAAGCAGTAAGCACTCTTACCACTGAGTTATCTCCCCAGCCCTGTATGAGTGTTTTAAACTATTTAATAGTTTAAATAGTTTAAAAGTTTTTTGTCTCTCATTCTAGACTGTAAGCTCCTTAGGAATAAGACTCCTCATCATCTCCCTGTTCAGGCATCTTGTTGTATGACACATAGCAAAAGTGCCCATCAAATATTGTAATCCCACTACTTTCATGGATGCCATTTACAGATAAAGTGGTAAAGCCATCATCCAAATTTCTCATCTGGTCAAAAATAATGACTGATTTCATAATTTATCTGTTTTTGTGAGAGAGAGAGAGAGAGAGAGAGAGATACCAGACCCAGGGCCACATGCTAAGCAAGTGATTTACCACCAGACTTGTCATAACCAAATGTAACATGAGGACCAGGTTAATGCTTTAATGTGTGGCCCAAGACAATTCTCTGTCCAGCATGGCCTAGAAAAGCCACTTGGTTCTATTCCCTGCACTCCTAACAGCTGATTAAATGAGCAATCTGGATGCCAGCTGTTTGTGTCATTCTTGACTCCAGGGGAGGAAGTAGGATCTGGCCAGGTTGGTATTATGAAATGTACAGGTTTCCTTTCTGCTTCTTAAAACTGAAGACTTTTCATGCCCAGTAAATGTGAAGTCTACTGCTATGAATGGGCAGTGCTGTCTCTCCTTCAGCAAGCACTTCGTTTGGATTCTTTGAAAGTATTAGTCTGAGTAAAAGACTAATGCCTTTAGTATAGCAGTGGTCATTTCCAAACCTTGGTCATATTTTTAAATGTTAGGGAGCACAGACTTCAAAGTTTATAATTCTGATTGAGATACCTGAGTTTGCTCCATCTTTCCAGCTACAAAGTCTAGGCAGATGTGTGATAAGCGCTTGCTGGGCTTGAGTTCAGAGGAAGGATTTTTTGAGATCCCTTGCACAGTGCCTGGCATATCCAGAGACCCAGTGATTCTAGTTCTTAGTACTGCCACTGTGACTCTCATGGCTAAGTCTAACCTTTGTGCAGGTCATTCTTCCCCATTCCACCTGCTCCTTGTTGGCCATTGTTTGCTTTACCATGCTGTACCTTGGAGATGGAGGCCACTATCCCCTTCCCTACCTCTCAGCTCGCTGCAGACTTGAGACCATTGAGAAGACGCTATGAAATATCATCATCAGGTGCTTTTTGAGAACAAAGAGGTATAGTTTGATGGTGCCATCCCTCTCATATTTGTCCCTTGCCCCTCACAGGAAGAGTTTGAAAAGGCACTGGTGTGGTATGAGTCAACACTGAAGCTGCAACCCGAGTTTGTCCCAGCCAAGAACCGAATCCAGACCATCCAGTGTCACCTAATGCTGAAGAAGGGACGGCGTTCTCCCTAGTACCCTCCTCTTCCCGCACTCTCACTTTCAAACAGATTCAGAACAGAACCCAGCCATTATCAGTATCTACTTTAATGATGTGTGGGAATAACCATGTAAGACTTACACCAGGACTTCTCCATATGTGGGAATGAGTTTGGTTTGGTTTTTAACTTCCTTCTTCCCACAGTCACTCTCAGAAAAGAGGCACCTTCAGAAATAAAAGTTTCTTAAAAGGAAACACACCTTAAAGATACTTGTGTAAATACTGAACCAGGACAATTCTGGAGATTGGCGGTGTCTCTAAAGCCTTCATGGCCTTCGGGTTCCCCATGATTTAGCCAGCTTCCTCCTTGAGATGGCCAGAACCACATTGCCCATTATCTGCTTCCTGTTTAGCCTCTGTTGTCCCTAGAGTCATCAGCTGTCCTCACTGTCCCTGGTCTCACCCATTTCATGCTGCTATGTTACAAACTCTCAGAGGTAGTTTTCAGGGGAGGAAGGGGAAATGATTTTAAAAACAAGATATTTACAACAGCAGAAACTCTTAGGATCACCTGACCTTTGTAAGTGATTTGTGTTGGGGAGGGAGGGGGCCTGAGCAGGGGAGTCAGCAGTATGTAACATCTTTCTCATTTGTATTTTAATTACAAATCACCAGGAAAACAATGCATTGAAATCCTATGTAACAGGTGTGTGTGTGTGTGTGTGTGTGTGTGTGTGTGTGTGTGTGTTGAAATCCTATATAACAGGTGTGTGTGTGTGTGTGTGTGTCCCTCTACAGATTGAGTCTGTGTTTTACTAATTGTTTGTTCACTGTGTTACCCATCTTGGAAGAAGGCATGACTATCAGCTCACTCTCTGAGGCATCACAGAGGAGAGCCACGAGCCAGGTTTGGGTGACTCCATATGCCTTTACCTTTGGTCCCAGAAGAATCAGAAAATGCCAACATTTTGGAATCTTCAAAGGCACATACTGAAAACAAAAATAAAAATAATGTTTATGAGCAAAATAGGCCTGTAGTGTGGTTTTCTTTAGATAGAGGCCAGTTTGGAGCACTGTAGAGCTTCACTGTAACTGCCTCTGACTACCCCACTCCTGGATTGTCTGTGTCCTCCTTTCCCCAGCAGCAAGATGAGAAGCCACACAATCCATCACAGGTCCATTCTTGGTGTTGCTGGTGGATAAACCTAGCATGATACATTGACCTTCCCAGGAATGGAAGAATAAGCCACAAGATAATGATTCCTCACGTGAGCACTGAGCTTCACATTTCATCCCAAGAAGCTATAGAGAGTTGTGCTAATGAGCCATTCCCTATGAAAGAGGGCCCCACTGAGGACATTCTGCACTTTTCCAGAACTGTTCCAAACACTAATTCACTGAGCTGGAAGATTATCACTTCTTAGAAGCCTAGTGATGGGACATAGCCTGCAAACTCTAGAAGTCCAGCTACTTCTAGTGTGATCAGATACGTTTAGAGAACAAGCACATTTGTTGCTAACAATAATAAGTCTGATCGGGAAGCTTGTTATAAAGCAATGTGTGCCTAAGTGAAGTCCACCATTTGCCCACCTTGCTAGAGTTTCACATTTAGCTTTCCCAGACACAGCAAGCAACAATTGCTTGTTGGCTTTTTAAAAATTCACATACAATAAGTTCACTTGGTGTACAATTCTACAAATTCTGGCAAGGGCTTTGTGGTATCACAGCCACCACAACCATCAGTATGTAAAACTTCCATCATGGGCTGGGGGTATGGCTCTGTGATAGAGCACTTGGCTGACTTGTGTGAAGTCCTGGGTTTGATCCCAACACCACAAAAAAATTAATAAAATTTCTATCACCCTAAGAATAATGCTCCTTTGTAGCAAAGCCTCCCTTCCCTTAACCCTTGGCAAACACTGGCCTTTTGCCTGACCCTGTGTTATTCCTTTTCCAATTACACAATATACCTTTTTTTTTTTTTTTTTTGGTTTTATTTATTTATTTGAGAGCGACAGGCAGAGAGAGAAAGAGGCAGAGAGAGAGAGAGAGAGAGAATGGGTACGCCAGGGCCTCCAGCCACTGCAAACGAACTCCAGACATGTGCACCCCCTTGTGCATCTGGCTAACATGGGTCCTGGGGAATTGAGCCTCGAACCGGTGTCCTTAGGCTTCACAGGCAAGCGTTTAACCACTAAGGCATCTCTCCAGCCCTAATTACACAATATACTGTTAAACGTAGCTTTTTTCACTATCTAGGATGCCAGTTCCTTTGGGTCTTCCCTTTTGAGCTTGCTTAGTTCTACTGGTTTTCCAAGGCATGTTCACCAGATGTTACATTTCTATGGTGCCTGAGATAGCCCATGTGTTGATACTCATCACACTAACCTGAAATAAGCTGCCTGTGTATCTTGTTGTCTGTCAGATGCTTAGATCCATGTCTAATCGAAGTCTATCCCCTGCCTGGCACAGAACAGTTGTTTGAAACTGTTCCTACACTATTGAATTAATGGTGAACAGAACCAACAATACCATAGAAAAGCTATAGCAATATCAGAGAGAAGAGATGCCAGGAAATAGGAGCTACTGAAAGAATGGTGAAGATTAAAACAGGAAGGACTAGCAAATGTATGGAGAAGCTACTACAGGGATATATGACCCTCCCACTGCTCCTGACCCATATAAAAACACTTGGGACATGGACAGACGCCAACACATGCTAGCTTTCTTTAGCATAGATCTTCAATCCTGCCACTAAAATTTTCCTCCATTCTAGAAATGAATTACTTTTTCCTGTCTATTAAGGGTTTTGTTTCATTTCTGAACACTGATTCAAAAGTATGACTTTTTAAGTCAGTTACTCCAAGCTTGGGGGATGGGGCACTTGCACCAAGAGTACCTAGTAAAAACTCCTGGAGAAATATTTATGTTTTCAAATTGTATTTTTTTTCCCAATTTATCTTCCAGTTCAGTAACTTAAAGCTGTAATCTACTGTTAAGTCTACTGATTAACCCTTTTGTTGCTGTTTTTATTTCAAGTCACATTTTTACTGCTAAGATATCTGGGTCCATCAGATTATATTTCATAATCTCTCCTTGCATTATGGATTCTAGCCTTTCTATTAACCACTTAAATAGTTTCAAATTAGACTGTTCATCAGGAGTGAATTATATGTATTGGACATGTATTTTATTACATGTAAACCCATAAAAATAAAACTATCCAAACAGGCTCACTTCACTTGCTTCATCTCCTATTACTGTACATCTTATTCTTCCTCAGACACACTGATTTCCTGACAGTAAAACTTCCAGCTATGATTCTACTTCAGGGCATCTGTGTTTGATCTTCCCTTTGCCTAAAATACTTTCTCAAATCACCATTTGGCTCACCTCATCACCTTTCTCTATGAGCCTTCCTGAATCATATTTTAAATTATAATAACTTCATCCACAGATTTCTTATCCTATATCATGCTTCTCTTCTTAGCTCTCATACTTTGGGGGTCTAGTTTCTATGATATTTATTAGCTACCACCCAAAATCAAGAATGCAGGATTTGTATCTATTTTATACCTTGATGTATCTCTGGATCCTAGTACATGGTAGGTGTCTAGAGAACACTGTTAAATGACCAAACGGATGCATGAATAGGTGGTGCTAGATTTCCTCATATATTTGGGGTGTTTTTTTGTCTTTTTCAGCAGGAATTAATGCCTAAGGTAACTATGAATTATATGAAGTTGAAGACACCATCTTTCCCATCAGAAAATTTTTGAGATAATCTCTGCCAAATTCCCTACAAAGTCTTAACAGGTTTTTATGTTTGTTGGGCTCAGGATAAAAAATACTCAGGTTGTCCCCACAGTGTATAGAGACTATGAAAGAGGACTCCATCTTCTCACCATCAGGAAGCTCAGGGTCCTAATATCTTTACTTCCTTGACAAGGGCTTTCAGATCTCTCTCTCTCTCTCTCTCTTTTTTAATTTTTGCTTTTCGAGGTAGGGTCTCACTCTAGCCCAGGCTGACCTGGAATTCACATGTAGTCTCACAACAATCCTACCTCTGCCTCCCAAGTGCTGGGATTAAAGGCATGTGCCACCATGCCCGGCTTCAGGTCTCTTGTCTCTGGCTCCTGACCTCACATGAAGCCCAGTTCTCAGCTATCCATGAGGCCGAATTCACATCCTTTCCTGGGGCCTAACATCATGGCTCCTTGGGCCTATAGGAATTCTCAGATCTATAGGCCATGAAGCTACAGTTCCCACTCCATTGCTGGTATTGGTTCATTTTCTTGGTTCTAAGTTAGCTCTGTATTTTTGAAATGTGGTATCCTGCCTGGTGCATATTAAAGTTGGAGGTGGGGGTATATAAGTGCTTTATATACCACAGTGACTAGAATTTTAAAGAAGCCAGGTCAATAGCACACCTGACCTTTCCCCAAAATCTGGATTCTTAAGCATCACTACTGAGATAAAGATCATACCCATTGTGAGGCTAAAGTAGGAAAAAGCTCTCAGATGGACTACTATGAGGTCAAAGTCCTGTTTAATCCAAAGGTTGCCTCTTCTAGAGTTAGGACGTGGTCTCTAGCCTCAGAATCTCTGTACACACCTCCCACAGAATGCCTTGTCGCTCTAAAAGTGTCTAGGGAGGAAGCTTTTTGTTTTGTTTTGTTTTTAAATGAGCCCCATATTATGGAGTCATACATATGACATGTATTTGGTTATAAGGTATTGGCATGTGGCTGTGGATATTTAGAAGTCCCATGATCCTTCATCCACAAGCTAGAAAGCTTGTGGCGAGCTGCAAAGCTGCTGAGCCGCAAGGGTGTAGATTCAAGTCCAAGATTGGAAGTATGAGAATCAGGAGCATTGAGGGCAGGAGAAGACTGCTGTTGTAGCTCAAGCCATCAGGGGAAAGAGAATTCAGCCTATCTCTACCTTTCTGTTCTGATCAGGCCTTCCACACATTAGATGAGGTCCACTCTGGGAGGGAAGGCCACCTGCTTTACTGTTCCTCCAATTCATATGCTAGTCTCCAGAAACACCCTCATAGACACATCAAGAGGGGGTGGAAAAAGGAGTGCGTGTTCTGGGTCTCAGTCAAGTTAATTTATCCAGCATAAGTCCAATTTCCTATTGAAATTGAGGCCCAGCCAGACACTTAGCAGATGTCACCCTTATAAAAATGGCTGGCAGGAGCTGGAGACTTGTCTGCTGAGCCCACTCAGAGTTCAGAGACTGAGTCCAGAGTCTGTCCCAGCATCCATCCATGGAGTCTGGTGGGAAGATCAATATCACTTCTGTCCATTCCTCTCCATATCCTGCAGAAGGCAGCTGGGCACAGAGGTGGAGATCTGTGTCTTAGTACTCAATAACAGTCATTCACAGATGAAAGGAGAGGTGGACAGAGCCCCTATGCCTACACACGTTTACACTTAAATTCATTAAAGTGTAATACACTGTACGATTCAGTTCCTTCCTTGTACCAGTCACAGTGAACAGTCACAGTGGCCACTGTGTGGGGTGTCCCACTGCCTAGCACTGTTCTATACAATAACCTCTACCCATACTCAGACACCAAAGCAAAGCCTGAAGTGGAGAAGGCCTCAAAGAAGGTCCCAAAACCAACTCCACCTTGGCTCCTTGGGAAATAATCATTGCTCCTCCAGAGTAGGCAGAACTTACAGCTCAGGGCTTGTGGTTTGAATTACGTGTCCCCCATAGATGCATGTGTTCTAAATACAAGGTCCCCAGCTGGAGGTAATTTGGGAATTGGAGCCTCCTGGAGAAGGTGTGTTGTTGGGGGTGAGCTTATGAGTGCTACAGCCAGCTTCCCCTTGCTGGTGTGTGGCACACTCTCCTGCTGCTGTTGTCCACCTGATGTTGGCCACAAAGAGATGTCTGGTTCATGCCACATTTTGCCCTGCTATCATGGAGCTTCCTTCCTATCTGTAAGCCAAAATAAACCCTTTCCTCCCATAAGCTGTCCTTGGTCATGTGATTTTTGCCTGTAACAACACTCTGGCTGTGACATGGGGCAGGCTCTGAGTCTTTCAGCTAGGAGAATACAAGTTGGTATGGTGAGGACAGCAGCAGGTTCCTTCCCATGGGCTCCTAGCATTACTCTCTCTGGCATGTTCCTCCCTTCATGTTGACTCACCAAACAGTCCAGCACTGTCTTGGGGCCTTTAATGCCTACTCACCTCCCTCAGTACCCACCACTATATATTCACGGTTACATGCCACACAGGTGAGGCACATGGCTAATGGAGCACATTTGGCCTCTGTACAGATAGCCAGTGCCCAAGTGCCCCTGGGGTCCCAGGAGCCTCACTCTCCCTCCACCAGGTGAGGTGTTGGTGTGTAGAGACCCCTTGAGTGAGACCACTCTGATGCATGTTTCTTTCAAATACCCAAGATTGAGCTTTGGAGGCAACTAGACTGATAGCTCATGCTATCCCTTTCTAACTCCACTTTCCTCATGTTGCTTGGAGCATTTCTAAAATCAATGAATTGTTACTCATTTTCTAGGGCAACCCAAACCCCACCCAAGAGTCTTGTGTATGTTAGATACATTAGTAAGAACAGAGGAAATGAACTTTAGAAATAAATGAACTCAGTTCTTCTGGAGCTAGAGGCCTGGGACAGGACAAGGGACGACGCCAAGACCTCCCATAAAACTCCAGCACAGCCTGGAATTGGGGAGGGGTGGGACAGTTCTAGGGGACCAGGTACTAATTGAGTCTAGTGCTGGTAAGGAGTGAGAGGTGGAAGCTCTGAACAGATGTACTCCTGCAAATGATGAGCTGAAAGCCACTGGCATCTTCCAGACTCCAGATACAATGATTGGATTGATGATATTGCACAAGACCACATGGCAGGAGTATGCAGAGTGGACTGAAGGGCACAGGATGAAAGTTGGGGACTCACCCAGGAAACGAAGTAGATGGGCTAATAAGGAAAAAAAGCACAGAAAAGAGAGGCCCCAGACACTAGGGATGGGCAGAAGATGGAAGAGAGGAGGAGGGTTGATGAGGGTCAGTTTACAAGACCTAGTGATCCTTGGCCACAGGGACTGATGTAGAAATGAAGGCTTCATGCAGATCCCTAGATTTCTGAAAGTAGGAAGATGACCCAGAAACACAGGTGGAAAGGTGGAGGGAAGGCTTTCGTTTGAACATGTTCTTGCAGTGCATTGTAACCCACTCGTTCTCAAGTAATTATTCCCAGAATAGCCACATCACTGAGAACTTGTTAAACCCAGTATCCATTTTACTTTTACTGAGCCCTCTTGCCCTCTAGGTGGCGGTGTGCTGGTAAATGTGGAACAGCAATTGGCTCTCCAGGGGAAAGAAGGAGTACTGATTTGAAGTGTTTTTCAATTCCAGGGATGCAGATACTCCCCCACCCCCGCCCCGCTGTCTATTTCAAGTTACCAATCTGACTCCACTGAATATCCCAGCACATAGTTAGGAAGAAACACAACTGTCTAGGGTGAACTAACTCTAGGTGATTCTGGCCATACCACCATCCTCTAGGCCAAGTGCATGAGCTGATGATAGACTAGGCATGTGGAAAGCATGGTTCCATGGCTCAGGACAAAAAATCTGGGAAGACAGCAAAAATCTGGGAGCTCTCAGTGTAGAAACAAGTGCCAGGCGAACATTTTGAGCCCAAAAACCAAATTAGACTTGGTTCCTGCCTGTGGTGGCAGTGACAGGTTATGTCACATTGAGAGGCACCCCTCCCCATCATTATGTTCTATACACATTGCATTTGTTCTATTTCTCAATCATGCCAAGCTATTCTCAGCTCCAGACCTTAGGGTTTGTATTTCATTGCTGGGTCTATGTCATATTGGCTCTCCCCTGGGTGGTCTCTAATCATAAGGATCAAGTCACGTGTCACCTTGCCTCTGAGGCACTTGCACTGGCCAGGACAAGATGGCTCTCTCAGTGCTCCATGTCACTCCCCATCCATCAGTTTGCTATATCTAACTAGCTCTCACCACCAGCAGTGATGACCTTAATTGCTTCCAGAGTGGAAGTAACGGTCATATATTTCAACTCAGGTGCAAAAGGGAAACGAACTTTCTTTCCCATTCAGTTATAAAAGGTCTATTTTGTTCTCCCTACCCTATCATTCTCCCAGTTCGACATACTTGGTCCAATTGGACTGGTATCTTTTCAGCTATATATTATCATTATTGTCCAGTTTGGTGAGGTGACTTTAAGGAAAATTTTAGTTATCTGAGATTGCTTTTTTTGCCCTTGTTCCTCTCTTTTCAGATGCGATATGGACACAGAAAACCTTAACATCAAAGCACTGGATGTGACTTGGACATGGCCTAGCTAGGAGTTCTCCAATACCACCCTTGGTTTTTGCTTCCCCTGCCAGGAGGTAGTCTGTTCTTCCCAGCAAGGACATTGCTTCTGTCACTGACCATTGTATAGCTTGTCATCTATCATCCTGATGTCTCCTGGCTTTTTCTTCATCTCCAAGTGGCTGTTTGCTCATCCTGGTGTAAGGAACCCACCTATAGCATTCCTCCTCCCCTCTTCAGGAAGCTCTGTTCTGGGCAGTATTACCACCCCTTCTTCCCCATGGTGGTGGGCTTCATGGCCTAGCCTTCATGGTGGAATGGTGTGGAAGAAGGAGATGGAGAATTGAGT
This sequence comes from Dipus sagitta, assembly GCA_036346955.1. Lineage (NCBI taxonomy): Eukaryota > Metazoa > Chordata > Mammalia > Rodentia > Dipodidae > Dipus > Dipus sagitta. The sequence continues at coordinate 77,649,228 of CM070778.1, read as the reverse complement.
GAAGTACTGAGAGTAACATGTGATAGCTTTGCATGACTACAACAAAATAACCAAAGTCATTCTTTTATAAAGAGGGAAAGATTTCTTTAGCTCATGGTTTAGAAGGCTCAGAGTGCAAGGGATGTCTGGTCTCTGGTATGGTTGCAGATGGTAGTACAACATGGCAGGAACAGTCACATCGTAAATCAGAGACAAAGAGTACTTGTTCCTTTAAGAACAATTCTCTAGAGAGAACTACTGGAGTTCCATGATCCTAACATGTGGTGTGGGGGAGCTTATTCAGGAGATTGTCAGAAGTTCAGTGCCAGGGGGTGGAGATGTTGGGATACAGGAGAGAGTGTTTCAATAAGAATAGCTGAGGGCTGGAGAGATTGCTTAGTGGTTAAGGTGTTTGCCTGCGAAGCCTAAGGACCCAAGTTTGATTCCCAGTACCCACATAAGCCAGATGTACAAGGTGGTGCATGCATCCGGAGTTTGTTTGCATTGACTAGAGGCCCTGACATGCTCGCTCGCTCTCTCTCTCTCTCTCTCTCTCTCTCTCAAATAAATAAATAAATTTCTTAAAAAAATGGCTGAGACACAGACAGCAAAAGAAAAATCATACAAATCAAACTTCACTAAATTTAAAGCCTTTATACATAAAAAAGCTTTGCCAGAATTAAAAAGCAAAGAGTAGAAAAAATACCTGTGAATCCTATATCTGTAGAAGATGAATACCCAGAAATATAGTTTCTAAAGCTCAAAAAACCAATATCCAAAAATGGACAAGATATGTGACTAGATACCCCTGTAAAGAAGGCACTCAGATGTAAATAAGCACACAAAACAGCTCAGTATCTAATTATTAAAGAAATGAGAGTCAAAGACCACAATGGGACATTCTGCTTCACACACATTAGAATAGCTATTATAAAAACAAGTGTTGGCAAGAATACTGAGAATCGGGAATCTATGTGCATGCATAGTAGGAATGTAAATGGTGGAGCTGCTGTGGCAATAAGGATGGCAGTTCCTCCAAGAACTAAATAAGAATTACCATTCAATAATGTTCAGTATTGAGACATCTCTATCACACCTCCAAGGCTTAAGGTCCATTGTGGAAAAGGTGGTGGAAAGAAGGTTAAGAGCCAAAGGAAGGGTAGGACTGTTCACAGTGCACTCTTCCAGACACAAGTGGCCTGGATATCTATGACCTCATATTATCTGACGCTACCTACACAAGATCTCCATATAATAGGAGGGAAAATGATTATCACAAAATAGAAGAAAGACTAATTGGAAAAATAAGGGATTCAATGGAGAGTGGATCTGTGAGGGGATAATGGGTGTGGTGGGAGGAATTATCCTGGTTTATTGTCTATACCTATGGAAGTTGTTAAAAAGTTTTTAAAAAATAATTACTGACTTGCTCTAACCCATGCTGACCTAGAATTCACTATATAGTCTCAGGGTGGCCTCAGATTTATGGCAATCCTCCTACCTCTGCCTCCCATGTGCTGGGATTAAAGGTGTGCACCACTACTCCTGGCTGTTAAGAGGTATTTCTAAAAATTCTTTGCTTTCTTTATGAAAGGCAAAACATATAGTTGTTATAACCAAATGAATTTAGCTGGAGTTTCTGTAAAAAAAAAAAAAAAAAAGTCATGAATGTAGAAATAGAAGGGGGACTACTTAGAAAGATGAAGGGGAATAGGGAGTAAGAGGGGCATGGGAGGAAAATGGGGGAGGCAATGTAATCACAATATATTGCATACATGAATGAAAGCCATAATAAAAAAAATAATAATTACCAACTTCTGGGTAAGATGGCATCGTAGGAGCCACGCCAAATTAACCTAGGGAGGGATTTAAGCAAAAGCCCAGCAAAATACACTCTTCTTTTGAAAAGTGAAGGAGTATGAGCTATTCTTAGACACAGCAGAGAAGCCAGAGAGACCAAGACCCACTAGAAAGGAGGAAAATGTCCAGAGTCCCACTGAGGTGATGGCGGCTGCCCATCCTCCTGTGCCCACCCAGCACAGACCAGCCAGGCGCGCCAGTGGCGGCAGCAGCAGAGACCAAGCAACAGATTTTTCAACTCCATCAGCCTTCTTGTAAAGTTCAGAAACCTGAAGGAAAGATAGCTGAGATCAACTAAAGAGCTACTGAAAATATAAGCAACTCCAGAAGTCTGAACTCGCCCATCCTCCACCATCAGAATCGCAAACCTCCAGCATTCAGCCCCCAGTGACAGCGCAGCCAGCAGAGCTAATCAGAGGTACAGCTGCACAGCACAACACGGAGGGATGGAGGCACACACTCAGCATTGGTGAGATTGGAAGTCACCCCAAAAGGTAAAGAGGCTGACTGAGAAAAAAAACAAAAAACAGGTACACAGTCGTGCAAGAGCTAATCTCTCTTTCCTTGTCAGGGCAGGTTATGGGATATATATTATTGGTTGGCTTTACCATTTTTAAATAACCTGTATTTGGAGGTTGAGTTTTATTGCCTTTGGTGCTTTCATATATATAGGGCCTTTGTTTTTTGCTTCTGTCATTACTGGGGACAGTGTCTGATCCAGATCCAGCTTGACCTGGAACCCAATTCAGAATAGAAATTTCTATCTCCCAGCTGACAAGATTAAGGGTGTAGAACGACACACACCCTTAGGGATTTTGGCTTTATATGACTATCTGTTTTAATCCCCACAATTGCATACTTTGTGCTGGTTTTTATTGACTGTGTATGTTACTCAGTTGAAGTTTAGAATTTGCCAGTAAATTATTCCACCCAGTCCACTAGAATACTTGCTTAGCAAGCAAACTAAACACCTACAATTATTTCTGTGGCTTGATTGGGGTGCAAGAGCTCCACCTGGCACCCTGAATTCATATTCTGAGGGTATATAGAGGTGGATTGCCACGTCTGGGAACACTGCAGATAAGTAGAAAACCCAAGCATCAAATCAATTCAGGATGCAAAAGTCGCTATAATATAATACAAGAAACTCAAAGAATCAAGACAATATAGTCCCACCAAAAACTATAAATCCATCAGAAAATGATCACCAATGAGACTGTTTTAGATGAAATGCTTGACAAAGACTTCAAGAAAATGATGGTATCTATGCTCAAAGAAATCAGAGAAGAAATAAAGGGAATCAAAGAAGAAAACAAAGGAATTAAAGAAGAAAACAAACTCCTGAAAGAGAATACAGGAAACCAGCTTAATGAAATAAAGAGGGCATTACAGGACATAAGTAAGGAAATAGAAATACTGAAGAAAAATCAGGCTGAAATCCTGGCTGTGAAGAATACAGTCAATGAAATAAAAAACTCTGTGGAAAGTCTCACCAGTAGAATGAATGAAGAAGAGAACAGAATACCTAAACTAGAAGACCAGGTGGCAGATCTAATACAGTCCAACAAAGAGAAAGACAAGCTAATAGCAAGGTTTGAATGGGAATTTCAAGATATCCAGGACACTATGAGAAGATCAAACATAAGAATTCAGGGTATTACAGAAGAAGAATTCCAATACAGAGGCTTAGTAGGTGTTTTCAACAAAATCATGGAAGAAAATTTTCCTCAAATTGGAAAGAAATGCAAATAAAGATGCAAGAAGCTTTTAGAACACCAAACAGACAAAATCTGGAAAGAACCTCTCCTTGCCATGTTATAATTAAACTACTAAGCACACAAACCACAGAAAATATATTGAAAGCAGTTAGAGAGAAGAAACACGTCACCTACATAGGCAAGCCCATCCGAATTACTCCACACAAACTTTAAAAGCCAGAGGGCTTGGAATGATGTATTCCAAGTTCTGAAAGATAACAACTGTCAATCAAGATTATTTTATCCTGCAAAACTATCTATCCAGATTGATGGAGAAATAAGGACATTCCACCAAAAAAAGAAAAAATTAAAAACAGGCTAAAGGAATTTATGACAACTAAACCAGCTCTACAGAAAAAAACTTAATTCTTAATGCCGAAATAGAAAAAATAAACCACACTCAAAATAACAGTTAAAACAAATGAGTAAAGGAAAAACAGGAAACAATACAAAATAAGAAGAATGGCAAGAATAAATGTATACCTTTCAACAATAACTCTTAATATCAATGGCCTCAATGCACCATCCAAAAGACACAAGCTTGCAGACTGGATTAAAAGGCAGGATCCTGACATTTGTTGCCTCCAGAAAACTCATCTCTCAATAAAAGATAGACACTGCCTTAGGGTGAAAGGATGGAAAATGGTATTTCAAGCAAATGGGCCTAGGAAACAAGCAGGGGTTGCTATCCTAATGCTATGACAGGATAAACTTCAAACCAACATTAGTGAGGAAAGATAAAGAAGGTCATTTTATACTGATTAAAGGAACTCTTCAGCAAAAGGTTATTACAATCCTAAACATATATGCACCTAACATGGGGGTTCCAGGTTTCATCAAACAAGCACTATTAGACTTAAGGTCACAGATAACATCAAATGCAATTGTAGTGGGAGACTTCAATACCCTACTCTTATCAATTGATAGGTCATCCCAGCAAAAAATAAACAGAGAGAAATCTGAATTATATGATGTCATGGAACAAATGGACCTAACAGATATCTACAGAACATTCCATCCAAATGATGCAGAATATACATTTTTCTCAGCAGCACACGGAACATTCTCTAAAATAGACCATATATTAAGACACAAAGCAAATCTCCACAAATACAGGAAAATTGAAACAATCCCTTGTACTCTATCTGACCACAATGGGATTAAACTGCAAGTCAGCAACAAGAAAAGCAAGAGAGAATACAGAAATTCAGGGAGACTAAACAGTACATTATTGAATGGTCAATGGGTCATTGAAGGAATAAAAAAGGAAATCAAATTCATAGAATCAAATGACGATGGTGATGATACAACATACCAAAACCTTTGGGACACAATGAAGGCAGTCCTAAGAGGGAAATTTATAGCTCTAAGTGCCTATACTAAGAAATTAGAGAGTTCACAAATAAACAATTTAATGCTTCACCTTAAGGCCTTAGAAAAAGAAGAACAAGGCAAACCAAAAATCAGTGGATGAGAAGAAATAATAAAGACCAGGGCAGAAATTAGTAAAATAGAAAAAAAAAAAACATTCCAAAGAATCAATGAAACAAAGAGTTGGTTCTTTGAACGGATAAACAAGATTGATAAACACCTAGCAAATTTGATCAGAAGAGACAAAAATTAATAAAATCAGAGATGAAAAAGGCACCATTACAACAGATACCAAAGAAATTAAGAAAATCATAAGGATATACTTTAAGAATATATATGCCTCTAAGCTTGAAAATGTGAAAGAAATGGAAGATTTCCTTGATTCACATGACCTACCAAAATTAAATCAAGATGAGATAAACCATTCAAATAGACCTGTAACAAGTACTGAGATCCAAGCTGTTGTAAAAAATCTCCCAACAACAACAACAACAAAAAATCCAGGCCCAGATGGATTCACTGGTGAATTTTACCAGACCTTCATCGAAGAACTAACACCACTGCATCTCAAACTTTTCCATAAAATAAAAAAGGAAGGAATTCTACCAAACTCCTTCTGTGAAGCCAGCATCACCCTCATACCAAAACCAGACAAAGACAGAACAAAAAAAAGAGAAAATTTCAGACCAATCTCCCTCACGAACATAAATGCAAAAATTCTGAATAAAATATTGGCAAACAGAATGCAAGAATATATCAGACAGATTATTCACCCTGACCAAGTTGGCTTTATTCCAGGGATGTAGAGATGGTTCAACATACACAAATCAATAAATGTAATACATCATATAAATGGTCTGAAGGACAAAAATCATATGATCATCTCAAATATTTGTCAATATTTGACAAAATAAAACATCTCTTCATGGTAAAAGTATTACAGAAACTGGGAACAGAAGGAACATATCTCAACATAATACAAGCTATTTATGACAAACCTACAGCCAACATAATACTAAATGGGGAAAAACTTGAAGCTTTTCCACCAAATTCAGGAACAAAACAAGGGTGCCCACTGTCCACACTTTTATTTAATATAGTACTGGGAGTCTTAGCTATAGCAATAAGGCAAGAGACACTCATAAAAGGGATACAAATTGGAAAGGAAGAGATCAAAGTATCACTATTTGCAGATGATAAGATTCTATACATAAAAGACCCTAAAAACTCTACCAGCAAACTGTTAGAGCAGATAACCACTTTTAGCAACATAGCAGGATACAAAATAAACACATAGAAATCAGTAGCTTTCCTATATACTAACAACAAGCATGCGAAGGATAAAATCAGGGAATCTCTCCCATTCACAAGTGCCTCAAATTAAATAAATAAATAAAGTACCTTGGAATAAACTTAACCAAGGAAGTAAAGGATCTCCACAATGAGAATTTTAAAACACTCAAGCGAGAAATTTAGCCAACACAAGTAAATGGAAAGATATCCCATGTTCTTGGATTGGAAGAATCAATATTGTGAAAATGTCAATCTTACCAAAAGCAATCTACATGTTTGCAATCCCCATTAAAATTCCAATGGCATCCTTCACAAGAATAGAAAAAAATCCTAAATTTCACTTGGAAGCACAAAAGCCCTCGAATAGCCAAAACAATTTTGAGCAAGAAAAATAAGTCTGGTGATATCACCATACCCGATTTTAAGCTATATTACAAAGCCATAGTAAAAACAACAACAAAAAAACATATGGTATTGGTACAAAGACAGACATGTAGATCAATGAAACAGAATAGAGGACCCAGATGTTAATCCAGGCAGCTACAGCCATCTGATTTCTGACAAAAATGCCAAAAATATTCATTGGAGAAAAGACAGCCTCTTCAAGAAGTGGTGCTGGGAAAACTTAATATCTATATGTAGAAAGATGAAAATAGATCCTTGTCTTTCTTCATGCACAAGAATCAAATCCAAGTGGATCAGGGACCTTAATACCTGAAACTCTGAAATTGCTAGAGGAAAAGGAAGGGGAAACCCTTCAACATATTGGCCTAGGTAATGACTTTATGAATATAACTTCAATTGCACAGCAAAGGAAACCACTAATCAACCACTGGGACCTCATGAAATTACAAAGATTTTGTACAGCAAAGGACACTGTGAATAGAGAATAGAGACAACCTACAGAATGGGAGAATATCTTTGCCAGTTACACATCTTACAGAGGCTTAATATCCAGAGTATACAAAGAACTCAAAAAACAGAACATTAAGAAATCAAACAACCCAATCAAAAAATAGGCTATGGAACCAAATAAAGAGTTCTCACCAGAAGAAATACAGATGGCATGTAAACATCTAAAAAAAAAGTGTTCTACATCGTTAGCCATCAGGGAAATGCAGATTAAAACTACCTTGAGATTCCATCTCTCTCCCGTCAGAATGGCTACCATCAAGAAAACAAATGACATTAAATGTTGGCAAGGATGTGGTAAAAGGGGAACCCTTTGGCACTGTTGGTGGGAATGTAATTTGTTACAGCCATTATAGAAATCAGTGTGGAGGTACTTGAGACAGCTAAAAAAAAGATTTCCCATATGATCCAGCTATAGCACTCTTAGGCATATATCCTAAGGTATCTCACTACCTTAGAGATATTTGCACAACCATGTTTATTGCCACCCTATTCACAATAGCTAGGAAATGGAAGCAGCCTAGATGTCCATCCACAGATGAATGGATAATAAAGATGTGGTACATCTACACAATGGAGTTCTATTCAGCAGTAAAATGAAATGAAATTATGAAATTTGCAGGGAGATGGATGGATTTGGAAAGGATTATACTAAGTTAGGTAACCCAGGCCCAGAAAGCCAAATGTTGCATGTTCCCTCTTATATGTGGATCCTAGTTACAAATGTATAGACTTGTATGTGATCTGGAATGAAAACTCAGTAGCAGAGGCCCATGAGCTAGAAAAAGGCTATAAGGGAGGGAGGAGAGGGAAGGTCTTAAAAGGACGATATTGTATATATGTAAGTAGAAGAACAGATTACAGGGAGGGGAAAGGCCTAAGTGAGGTCAGAGGAAGAGATTGTATAAAAGAAGGGTGTGGGGGGAGGGTCAACCAAAATTCAAGATATTCTGAATAAGACATATGAAAATCTACTTTCTTAAATAATAGCACATCCAGAAGCCATAGATTGTTACTAGAAAATTTTCAGTGCCTGGGATGGGATACCTTCCAGTGAGTTGTTGGCCAGGGAGGTCCCTGTTGCCTCCAAAACATTACAGGCTATTGCCAAGGCCCTTGGTTCCCATGAGAAAGAGATGGTAAGACCCTATTGCTGAAGACTTGACATACCTGAGAGGCAAAGTCACTGAGAAATCAAGTTGGTGCTGAGCAGAAAACCTTCTCCCTGTAGCCCAGCCAACTGAAAGCTGGAAAAAGCTGCACTGTAAGCAGTCTTATGGGAGACAGAAGTCATCAGCAATGAAAACAGTGGACACTGGAAACCTCAAGTTTGGCCAGACAGGCCAAATGACTGAACGAGTGCAATAATGGCATGTCTTCTCTGGGGGAAACCAACTGCTCTCCTATTAGACTGAAGGCCCACTCTATGGTAGGGAATACGTGCCGGGTACTGAAAACCTATTCAAAAGCCTATGGCGGGGGAGGTCATGAGCCTTAGGGGTATAAAGCCTGCTCTTGTCTGGATAAATGCATATCTTACTCTCACCAAATTACCCTGAAAGCACTACACTTAATGTTCATACTCATATATTAATGCTACTCTCACTTCTGGTTAGAGAAGCTTCTCTTTTCAGATGGTGATGACCACTGGGATGTCCCAAAAGGCAACACAGTGCTGAGAAGAAGGGACAGAGGAGTGTCCAACACTGAAACATCTCACACCCACCAAGGCTCAGGGTCCACTGCGGAAGAGGTGGTGGAAAGAATGTAACAGCCAAAGGAAGGGTACCACTCCTTGTATACAACTGTCCAGACATAATTTGGCCTCGATATCCAAGAGCTCACAGTGCCTAGCAATACCCACACAAGACCCTCATAATAGGAGAAAAAGATGATGACATCAAATTAAAGGAGAGACTAATGGAGAGAGAGAGAGGGGTTATGACAAAGAGCAGAGTTATGAAGAGAAAGTGGGGGAGGGGAGGGGGAGGGGAGGGGGAGGGAGAGGAAGGGAGGGAAATACTATGGTTTGTTGTCTGTAAGTATAGAAGTTGTCAGTAAAAATATTTTTTAAAAAGCAAAAAATAATAATAATTACCATCCAAAAGAGCAATTCCACATGCAGAATTGTTTACAGAAGCACTGAAACCAAGGACTTAGGTAAATATTTCTATACATATTCATAGTACCATTATTCCCAATCAACAACAGGTGAAAGCACCCAATTGTTCATCAACAGATGACTAGGTAAACAAAATGTGGTCTAAACATACAATGGAATAGTACTCAACCTTAAAAATGAATGGAATCCTACTATTGTTACACCATAGATAAGCCAGACACAAGAGAATAGATACTGCCTGATTCAGTTTATGAGGTGCCTAGAACAGTCAAAATCATAGATACAGAAAGTAGAATAGAGCTTATTCAGGGCTGGAGAAGAGTTCAATAGAGAATTAATGTCTAATAGGGACAGAGCCTCAGTATGGGATAATGAAAGGTTCTGAAAATAGACAGTGGTTATGGGTAAAAACTATGTATGTGTGTGTGTGTGTGTGTGTGTGTGTGTGTACACACACACAGAGAGAGAGAGAGAGTGAGTGAGTGAGATAGTAAATTTTATGTGATATATGTTTACAACAATAAAAGAGAAGGGGGAGAAAAGGAGAAGAAGGAACAGAAGGAGGGAGGGAAAGATAAACAGAGGGAGAGGGAGGGAGGGAAGACTGATTAAGGACCAATCAAGAGGACTTTTCACCCACTGGCAGTGGGATGAAGAAGAATGAAAAGCCTAGCTTGAACTGCTAAGAAAAGGATAGGGCTATTCACTGAGAAAAGAATCTCCATGAAAAATTCTGATTTGAGGATAAAGGTGAGGAGCTCTCATGAGACAGGTCAGCTGAGGTGTAAGGCTCCCATGCAGTGATATGAGACATCTGGTAACAGTCTGAAGCTCCGTGGAGATATAAGTATAGATACCATCCACATCTGGGGGAAAGGAGTTGATGCCAGCAGCTAAGGCAATAGTGGAATGAGAGAATAATGTGCAAAGATACCGCAGAAAAGCATGAAGCCTTAAGAAAAAGCAGTGTCTTCTCACCCTATGTCTGTCTGGCAAAATCTCCCATAAAGGCTCAAAACCTTGGCTCCCATCTTGCCTGTGAACCCTCTTTGTCCATAGCAAGCAAAGTGGTGCCTTCTTTGCTTTGAATTCCTACCTTCCCTGCTGCTATAATCATGGGCTCACCCATCTATCTTTGTCTCCCTAGAGCTCCCAGGATCTACAGATGTGTCAAGGTTGGGTCTAGTCCCTGCTGCCTGACATAGCATTCAGTAAAAGTTTGCAGATGACTGAAGGAGCTTTTCTTCAAGACCTGCATTTCTTCTCCATTCAGAAGGAAAGTTGGGACTGGAGACGTGGCTTAGTGGGTAAAGTGTTTGCCACGCAGGCATGAGGGCCTGCTCTCCAGTGCCCACATAAAATGCTGCCATGTCAGTGTACACCTGTAACCCCAGTTCTAAGGAGGCAGACAGGAAGGTCCCCGGGCTTGCTAGGTAGCTAGCAAGCATGTCTGGCCTAATTAGTGAGCTTTAGGGTAATAAAAGAGCTTGTCTCAAAAAGTATGGTGTAGAGCAACTGAGGAGGACACTCAATATTGACCTCTGGCCTCCACATGTGTGTGTGTATGTGTGCACATACACATATGAACACAAACATCACACAACATGCATGTAAACAAAAGGAGGATTTGCTGCCTGGAAATAGAATGCTTGTTGTGCATCTGGCTTACATGGGACCTTAGGCTTCACAGGCAAGCACTAAGCCATCTCCCCAGCCCACATTCTACTTTTTCTGTACTTACATGTTTATATCAGCTCCTCTCTACATAACAGATGATGGATGCTACATGATACTGAAAGGTAAATAAAATTCGTTTTTAAGAAGCCCCTGTACTTTCTTGTCATTGGAAAACTTATTAAGATCTCTGGTAAAGGTGCCTTTGTGTCATTCAGCTATCACTGTGTAACAAACAGCCGCAAAACTCAGCACCTTAAAACAACAGCTATTTAATAACATATCTTAGCTTTCCAGGTTGATAAAGAGTAAGCTGATTAAAGATAGGCTAGAGTGAGGGTCAGAATTCTGATGATTGCCTCATGGTGGAATCTGCTTTCGGACATTGGTGAGAGGTTCTTCTCCAGGCTGTTGAGCTGGGCACATTAGCTGGGACAATTCTGCTCCATACAGCTCTCACTGTCTACTGGAAACCAGCAAGCTAACTAGAATATTCTTTTCATGTCAATGTCAGAGGCTCTTGAAAATCATGTGACCTTTTAAATGACACCAGTCTGTTATTATCTCATTGCCTGGAAGCGAAGAATTCTGACATCATCAGAGAGGGGAGAGCATTGAAAATTTCATATCTCTCCAGATCTAAATGTTTGTTTAAGAGAGAGACAGATACAGGCAGAAAGAAAGAGTGAGTACAGGTATGTCAGGACCCCTTGCCACTATAAACAAACTCCTGATACATACACCATTTTGTGCATCTGGCTGGGGAATTGAACCTAGCCGTCAGGCTAAAGACAAGCACTGAGCAATATCTCCATCTCCCAAAAGTCTCATATCAACCAGCCTGGCTACAAGGGAGGCAAGGAGAATTGAGGCTATTAAGTGATGTAACACACCTTTTTACCAAGTTTCACCTTCAGTGGGCCAGAGAAATAGATTATTTCCATTTCTCTTTGCCCACTCTATAGCTCTGAGAAGACTTGTCACTTTGAGGTGAACTTGGTAGCATGTAAATGAACTCTGTGAACATGGTGCCTGCACAGTCCCTGTTGGAACATGTGCTGCAGGCTCTGGTTGTGTGCCTGCCTGGTTGTGTTTCTATCTTATCCCAGGAACTCTGGTCTTATTCAAAGAATTCATATCAGGTGTCTAAATATCTAATCTTTTGTGTGAGACAGGATCATATGTAGCCAAAACTGTCCTCACACTCACTATGTAGGTGAGGATGATCTTGAACTACTGATCCTCCTGTCCCCCACCTCCTTAGTGCTAGAATTGCAGGAGTAAGGCACCACTCCTGGTTCTGTATAGTGGTCATACCCAGGGCTTCATGCATGCCAGGCAAACCACCTCAGCTATATATTTAGACCTGAATATCTCCTGAGTGCCATATGGTAGTACATTCCTGGCTACAGTGACCCTTCCCTCCTGCTCATTCTCTGACTACTTCTGTACATTCTTTCAGCTCTTTAGGTCACCTTTGGGTATTTCTAGTTCAGCTATTATTTAAATTCGTCATTTATTGACTCACATGCCAAACCCTACAAAACAGTCACCTCAAAAGATTATACTTTCAGGGCTGGAGAGATGGCTTAGCGGTTAAGCGCTTGCCTGTGTAGCCTAAGGACCCCGGTTCGAGGCTTGATTCCCCAGGACCCACGTTAGCCAGATGCACAAGGGGGCGCACGCGTCTGGAGTTCGTTTGCAGTGGCTAGAAGCCCTGGCGCACTCATTCTCTCTCTCTTTCTATCTGCCTCTTTCTCTCTCTCTCTCTCTCTGTCATTCTCAAATAAATAAATAAAAATGAACAAAAAAATTTAAAAAAAAAGATTATACTTTCATTTTCTCTTCTCTCTCTGCATTCTGGAGGAAGATTCAAGAGTGCTTGCAATAATGCCATCACATTCATTTGAATACTCTTGAGAGTGACAAATCTGCGCCTTGTTAACATGGATGGAATTTTTGGAAACAGCTAACAGTTGTTTGAATCCAAAGCTGGTGACTAAGGAGGGTGATCAAGCTGGGTCATTCTGGGGACATAAATGAAATGTGGTTAGAAAGAAATTAGCCTGAGAGTCTTTCAAAATCCACCCAAAGGAGCACTAGATAGAAGCAAAGACAATATTTTGTGAATTCTTCTGCACCTCCCCAGGTGAAAATGGTGAAGAAGCCCATATACCATTGGAAGAGAATGTTCTAATCTTATTTGCTTCAGCTGAGGTTCTAGGTCTTAATGCTTTTATTGCATGTGTATATGTGCAGTGTGCATGCATACATGTTTACGTTTTATATGTATGGGCATACTGTGGGGATGAGGTGCACGCATGTGGAAGCCAGAGTTCAACATTGGGTGTCTTAATCACTCTCTACCTTATTCATTCAGACAAAGTCTTTTGCCAATGATTCAACTACTGGTCAATTCAACAACTGGTCAGTAAGCCCTAAGGTCTCTCTGTCTTTGCCACTTAGCACTGAGATTACAGACATGCAACACCACACCTGGCAGTTTACATGGGTTCTGGATATAAAACTCAGTTCCTCATGCTTGCACAGCAAGCATTTTACCCAGTGAACCATCTCCCCAGCCTCTTCTTTGAATGTCTTAAGAGAATGATGACAATGCTAGGCCTCTCTCCAACAAAATGCCCTTGTAATCATGGTTTGCATATCATGGGCCTTTGATTAAGGACCTCAGATTGGAATGAACACATAAACCTGCTTTAAAGCACTTGAAAGTAGCAAGTACAGGTCTCTGAGTTTCTTTGTTTATGTTCACACGCATCATGATGAACACAGTCTAAGACAGTGATCTAACAGGTATCTATAAATGTTCCATGAACTTCTCATGAAATCTTTCCCACTCTGGGATCAGTTTTGTGGCCAAAACCCCAGATCATCTGTGGCCCTCAGCCTCTTTACCTTAGCAGTGCAGTTTTCAGGGACAAGTCCTTCTCAGAACAACTACATTTTGACCTCAGCAAGATTGTTGCTTGTGAAGAAGTGGGAATGAGCCTTGGAGCTCTATTCAGACTCTGAGGCTGGCCTGCTATGTATCCCTTCTAGACAAGCCTGATTGCTCTGAGCATCTGCCGAGAGCAAGGGATAGAAAGCAGCTGGTCATGAGGCCTCACAACCACAAGAGGGAGCCATGTGTTCTGAAAAGACACAGTCTAGCTGTGAGCCAGTCTCCCACCTCCATCCCTCTAACATCCACTCAGGCTACCTTATTGTGGCATTAAGTGATAATTGTAGAGGTGGGTGAGGTATGAGATGCAGGGCTCAGGTAGGCCAGCAGTTGAGCAGGTACCTGCCACTTTCTCCAAGTGCAATGGGCACAAGCCCAAGGCCTTAGGAAGAAGGTATACACTCCCAACACCTCTGAGCTCACAGGCCTCTGGCAAGATGCAGCTTATGTTTTCTTAACATTTTGCTTTTGAAATGACAAAATTACCCCAAGTTTAGAGGGTGAGTAAGGAAATACAAACTAGCAAAAGACATCTGTAATCACACCTTCTCAAAGTAGCTCCATCACCGCAAGTGGTACCTTTCTGCAGACTGCTCCTCATGGATTCATAAGCAACAAGGAGCCTTTCAGGAATAATGGAGATCATTATGGACAGGTCTCTGGACAATTTGTGTAGAGCAGGGATACATTTGTAGGGTTACAACGAGCCACAGTGGCCTGGAGGGGGAAGCACATGGACTGAGCGCTTTTGAAAAATGAAGCAGGTGCACACTGACCAGCTGTACTCCCAAGACTTCAGGGCTTCCTCCTCTAGTCAGTGCCTGCGAGCCATGCTGGTATTCTGCCTACTTTACAGATGAGGACGGATTCCATGGGATGAAACCACTTCCCCCAGGGTCTTACAGTTGGAGTAATGGAGCCAAGATCTGAAGCCAAGACTCTCTTTCCTGGAAGTGGACACCTGTACATCTGCAGGAGCTCTCAGGAGGAGGATCCGCTCCTAGAACAGAGAACGCAGCCCTGCACTGACTACCCCAGTGCCACAGTGCCCAATTATACCCACAGCATCTACAAGCATACCAGAGTTTTCAAGACAGCCCAAGGTTACACTTGTCATCCTGTCAGACCCATGTCCTGATTTAATCAGCAGCTGCCCCTAGCAAGCCCTGAGGAGGCCTGGGAGCCAGGATAGGGGATGGGCATAGGGACAGATGCTCTTTGGTCCCGCAGTGAGGTGTCCCTCTCCCCTCAGCAAGGTTACTACACCAAGGCCTCTATTATGACCCTGGAGATTGGGCCAGCAGAGGCTCTGCTCATTTTCTCTGGAAAGGGGCCCTCAGTCCTTCACTGGGGACAGACAGCTCTGAAAACAACCCAGACCCCTTGGTTCCAACCTCTTGTCCTTCAGACTCCCCCTCCCAGACCCAGCTTTGAGGCCCTAGGAGAAGCTGTACTCTGTTGCCTGAGCAATGGCTTCATTGTTTCCAGGTAGTTGTTGAGCACCAGGCACCCCCTCAGTTCCTGGACTGGGCTCTCCCTACTACTCCTGAGCCAATGGAACTGTCAGGGCCCCATTCTATTCCTCGGGATCTCTTTGTCACCTCAGGATGCAGAAGAGGGGGAATCAGCTGTCTGGTCACCAAGCCAACATCTCACTGCCCACATCCCTCAGGTGGGGAAGAGGGAAAGGAGGGAGCAGCCAGATGGTTAGCAGTCTAGGGAACAGTTAGCAAGTCTCTTGGGTCACCTGCCCAAGAGCTCCTGCTGTTGGCCCTGCCACAAGACTTAGGGTCCCAGTGATTTTCCTAGTACTAGGTTATTTTTTTTTTTTTTTTTGCCCATTTTGCTGAATTTGCTTTTGCTTGGTTAAACAAAGCTTGGGGCTTAGGACTTCTTTGCCACATCCTCAGCATTCAACTAGCAGGCAGGTACTCTGCTGTGGGAGAGGAGCCACTTCATGTCCCACAGACCTGGGGTCATGGTGCTTCATCCCATCTTTCCCTTATTCTGACTCTTTCATTCATTGGTGGTATTCATGGAGGTGACTCAGGACCATCATGTGAGTTAAGTATATTAAGATCACTTTACACCTAAGGGGACATTTCAAAAGGTAAATGGTTCAAGGTGTCCCAGATACTGAGCATCAGAGGCAAAATGAAGCTTCAGGTCTGCCTGGCTCCAACATCCCTGCTTCAAAGTGAAGAAGACATCACATCTTCCCACAGCTGATATCATCTTGACTCCTGCTATACACAATAAGTAGATTGAATATTGACTAAAAATAAAGCCATCTCAAGGAAGTTAAGGGCAGGGTGTCTTGCACATTACAGCCACTTTGGTTAAGCTTTGCAATGAACAATAATAGATGTTCAGGTTAACTACACAGTGTGTTGGGGCAATAACCCAGATGACAACTGCTTGCTTACTCATTCATTCACCTGTGCCCTCAGCGGGTAAGCCCCAAGGACTTCTGTGTGCTCGACACCATGCCAGCACTGACAACACAGTGAGGATGCTGGGGTCAGATGTCGGGATGAACATTCAAACCACACACCGTTTATGGAGGAAGGGATTATTTAAAGCTTACAGATCCAGAGGGAGTTCCATCAAATGGCAGAAGAAGATGGTTCCCATTCATAAATCCAAGCAGAGAGACACCACCAAGCTGCTAGCACCACAAGCAAGTACAGCCAGCACTCCAAACCCATCTGCATACCTCTATGCTGGAATTCAGATCTGCCCCAGTGACATGTCCTCCTGTAACAGGAGTCTGCCTTGTAGGTGATGAAGCTGTAAACTTAATTTTAATAAAACATTATATATATATACATATATATAATGTTTTATTAAATTATATTTTATTAAATATATATATATATTATATATATATTATATATATATATATATATATATGGTGTCAGAAGTCCCTTAAGGCTAAGCTCGATGGCATTTCTCTTGTTCTCATGTGTCACAAACTTTATGAACTAAAGCTGATCATGGCACTCTTCAGTTTTTACCTGGTTTGGGTAGTTTTGTGTGCCATAATTGCCATCTTTGTCACATTTATGTACCACCTGATGTTATTTAATGTTTCTCTTTACATGGACTTACTAAGACCTAAACAATATAAGATGTCCATCATCAGGTTATTTTGTTTTATTTTTTATAGTGTGTATATAATTTGTGTGTATGTGAGTGTTGTGCTTTGATACATTTTGTAGAAGTCAGAAAACAGCCTCAAGTGTCAATCCTAGCCTTCCACCTTGTTTTATGATTTGATTTTTTTTGAGGCAGAGCCTCTACCTCCCTCTTGCTGTAGGTACACTGGAATTACAGACGCTTGTGCTATGTTCCAGCATGTCATTTACACACTGATCCATCTCTCCTGTCCATCACCAGCTAGTTTTTAATTTTTTAAAAAAAAATAGTTTATTTATTCATTTGCAAGGAGAGAGAGAGATAGAATGAATACATGACTGAATGAGAATGGACATGCCAGGGCCTCCTGCCAATGCAAGCAAACTGCACATGCATGTGCCACTTTGTGTATCTGCCTTTATGTGGGTACTGGGAAATCAAACCCAGACCATCAGGCTTTGCAAGCAAGTGCTTTTAGCTGCTGAGTCATCTCTCCAGCTCCATTACCAGGCATTTTATATAATAATAAACATTGTAAACAAAATTGTCATGAAATTCCAAGATGAAAACACTACTCCTGTGAGTGATTCCTGATTCTGAGTCTCATTATTTTAACTGGAAGAGGAAATCAGCAGGTATTAGAGAGATGTTGGATGCATACCACACCAAGTTGATGCTCTTCTCAACTTTAGAGGCTTGAAACAGAATTAAAAGGTCAGGAATTGTTCGTTGTGGGACATTAAATATTATTATGTGCTGGCACTCCACATCACCCAACACCATCTCAGATCCACACAGTGATGTCAGTATCTTGAGAAACACAAATGGGTCCTGAGTCCTCGCTACACAGTGTGCTCCTTAGAGAACAGGCCAGTGTCTCCATATGGCCTCTCTTCACAGTCTTCTGGGTGATCCTCCATCCCATCTTCTACGGACTCCACTCTCATGTCACCTCCATCCTGTCTGTCACCTCCAGATGAGCATTAGTCTCTTATTCCTGTGGTCTCTGTAGATGGGAGCTCCCAGGCAGAGATTCCCCAGCCTTGCTTGGTTCAGTGTTCACCAGGGTCTCAGGCTCAGCCATGACTCACTAGCTGCTTTCTGAATGCTATCATTGGTTGGCTTTTGAAATGTTCCCTTCTAAGTACATTATAAAAGAAAAGGTAAACAGGAGAGCATCGTAGGATCTGAGTCTGCAAATCCTGCCCTTCCCTACCACATACATGTATGTGCACACATGGGCACTTGTTAGTAGTGCTGAAGAGTCTACCCTTAGTACTTTATTCTTTGTGTTGAAACATATTCCAACTAAAAAGGCAATTTTAGGTCAGGTGTGATGGCACATACCTTTAATCCCAGCACATTGGAGGCAGAGGTAGGAGGATTGTTGTGAGTTCGAGACCAGCCAGGGACTACAGAGTGTGTGCCAGGTCAGCCTGGGGTAAAATGAGACCCTACCTCAAAAAAACTGGGCTGGAGAGATGCCTCAGCAGTTGATCTGCTTGTCTGGAAAACCTAAGGACCTAGGTTCAATTCACCAGTAAAGTAAAGCCAGTGGTGCCTGCATTTGAAGTTCATTTGCAGCAGCTGGAGGCCCTGGCATGCCTGTTCTCTCCCCCTCTCTCTTTTCTTTCTCTCTCTCTCTCTCTTTCTTTCCTTGAAAATAAATTTAAAATATTAAAAAAACAAAAATGGGAATTTTAGAAAGCCATCTGCTCATTATGCATTTTATTATATTTCACTTTATTGTGCATTTTGATTTGATTTATATGAAATATTCAACACAGAAGTCATACAAATAGTGAGCTCCTTAGGTCAGGGTGATTGAGATGGAGGGCAATGGCTGAAGGATGCAGAAGGCTACTTGTTTTGTTGGCATGCTGGGGATGGAACCCAGGGCCTCACACTTGTTTAGCAAGTGCTCCATTACTGAACTGTATCCCTAGGTCTTGTTTTGTTTTTGAGGTGATAACAATGTTCTATAATGGACAGTAGAGTGATTCTTACACAATTAGGTGGATATACTCAAAAGCATTAAACTGTACAAGTGAAATGGCTGACTTTAGTACATGTGAACTGTAACTTGATGAAGCTGTAACCAAAGGATGGGGTTGAGAGGTGGAAAAGGAAGAGAAGAGGGAGAGCCCTTCTTCAGCCCTGTGATGGAAACATATCTTTGCCAGTGGCATTCCTTCCTGTGCTTTCATTGGTATTGTCAGACTTGCCTCTTCTCTGTTATCCCCCTCTTCTACTACTTCTACTCATCCCTTAAGTTAGTAAAACCAAAACTAGCATTTGCTGAGTGCTGACTGTGTGTTTGGCAGGTGTTCTTCATTTAATTCTGGTAAAGTCATTTGCTCACAATGCTCACTGACAGAAGGTTAGAGAAATTGGAATGCTATGCTCAGGACCTCTGCCACCGTGTCCTTCTCATAAAGCTGGGTCATCCACTGATACCTCTCCTCACTGTCCTTTATTCCTCAGTGTTATCTTCCAGCTTGAATGATCCTCTTCAGTACAACCTTTCCCAGACTGTGCCTACTTGGTTTATTCATGGGAGCTATTCCACAAGAAACACATGAACTGTGGTATGGGATGGCTGCTTCCAACCTTCCAGGGGAGTTTATAGTAATATAATAATAAGCCCAATGCTCAAGATATAGAGAACCAGTGACTTTCTATATCTATCCTAAAAGAGCATCGTGACTAACCTAAAATAGCATCATACCCTTAGAGTTAATGAGATGATATAGCCAAAAATCAGATATAGATTTTCATCCTATACATTTTTTACTTACAATGTACATTGAATTCATAGCTTCACTAGTTTTATTATGTGAAAGTTAGAACAATGGTTAGAAAAAAATCACCATCCTCCCAATTAGAATGATGATATTCAGAATTTAGTTACATCTTAATAAGACCCTGAACCCACATAACTCCATCAAACTTCTCTCACCAGTAAAGATAACCTTTCTCACCCTACCCTGTGCAGTGGATCCTTCAAGACCCTATGGCTGTTCTCTGCACCCTCACTGGTCCTCCATATCCACTGTGAAAGATTACCTCTGTATCCAGGAAACCAATGTTGTACCTAAGAGATGCATGCATGCCAAAGTGTATAAATTTATATAACAGTAAGAACTTGGCAAATAGGCAAGAAAAGGAAAAAGGAGTGGGAGGGGAAGGCAGAGGAGAGAAAGGGGAAGGGAAAAAAAGGGATGGGGTGGGAGAGGCAAGAAAGGTTTTGTGGACTGAAACTAAATGTCCTCCATAGGTTCATGTGTTTGAACACTTTGTCCCCAGCTGGCAGTGCTGTTTAGGAAGGTTTTGGATCCTTTATGAGGTGGAACTTTGCTGGAGGGAGTGGGTCACTGGGAGCAGGCCTTGAGGTTTTATAGCCTGTCCTCTCCTTCCTCCTCCTCCTCCTCCTTTCCTCTTCCTCCTGTTTACTCTTTTAAAATATTTTATTGGCAAGCTCCATACATATAGACAATATACCATGGCCAAAATCCCTTCCCACAACCCCACTATTCCCCTACACAAATCCCCCCTCCACTGAATCCCTTCTTCTTTCCAACTAGTCTCTTTTCTATTTTGATGTCATCATTTTTTTCCTGCCCTATTATGCAGGTCTTGTATAGGTAGCACCAGTCATGGATACCAGGGCTGCTTTGTATCTGGAAGACAGTATTGCAAAGCAGTCCTCCCCTGATTTTGGCTCTTATGTTCTTTCTACCACCTCTTCTACAATGGTCCACAATCCCTGAAAGGTATAATAGACAAGTTATGTCTCACTGAGTTCTGAACTCATTTCTTCTTGGCACTTTGGTGAGTTTTGAGTCTCCCAAGTGGTCACCACCATTTGAAAAGAGAAGGTTCTCTAACCAAAAGTGAGAGTAGCATTAATATAGGGAAATAAACATTTATATATATATAGATATGGATAGATAGATAGATATAGATAGAGAGATAGATGTAGATATAGATAGAAATAGATATATACATTTATCCAGACAACAGTAGCAGTTTCCCCCTCAGGGCTTATGACTTCCCAAGCCATAGGCTTTACCTTAAGTTTTCACTATCAGGCAGGCATTCCCTCCCATGGAGCTGGTCTCAAGTCCAGTCAGAGAGCAGTTTGTTTCCCCTATAACAGGCATGCCACCATTGCACCATTTGGTATATTTGGACTGGCTGGCCTGCCATAAATCTTCCAGGGTCCACAGCTGGTTAAGACCATTGATGACTTTTCTCCCCTGACAGACTGCTGCATAGCATTTTCCAGTAACTTGACAGCTAGTCAATAGAAAGTAAGCTTCCAGATTAGCTCCAGCTTGATTTCTCAGTGACCTATGAGGTCATGAGGTATCTGCAGCAATAGGGACTTATCATCTAGTTCTGGTGGGCAACCAAAAGCCTTGGCAGTAGTCTTTAATGTTTTGGAAGGGATCTCACCTCTGGAACTGAAATTTCCTTGTAACAATCTATTGTTTCTGATCATAATATTATTCACCCCTCAGGATACTTCTGCCCAAACTTTTTAAAAAAATATAGGAGAGTAGAGGCAACTTTCAGTCAAAATGGCATCCTCCTAATGGCACCACATCTCCTGGGGAAGGAAAGGCTTCCAACTCAAACTACTCTACCCAGCAAAAGTATCCCTCCTAATAGATAGTGAAAGAAAAACTTTCCATTATAAAACTCAGCTTCACAACCATATGAACACAAAGCCAAACCTGCAGAGAGTATATCAGGGAATTCTCCACACAGAAGAATCAAATAACCAGCCTCAAGTGCCTACAAGAAACAGGCTACAATAACCAAACTCAGAGAAAGCACAAAAAAACTACAAAGTCCAAGAAAACACCAAACCACATAAACCACCACAATATGGCAGGGATTAAATCAAACTTCACAGTTGTTACCCTAAACATTAATGGCCTTAATTCACCCATCAAGAGATATAAGCAAACAGCATGGATCAGAAAATTAGACCCCTCAATCTGCTGTCTTCAAGAAACCCACCTCACCACTAAAGACAAACACCTCCTCAGGGCTAAAGGGTGGAAAATGATATTCCAAGCAAACAAAAATGAGAAATAAGCAGGTATAGCTATACTAATATTGGATAAAATAGACTTCAAACCAAAAGTAATCAAAAAAAGACAAGGAAGGCCACCTCTTACTTATCAATGGAACAATCCAACAAGAAGATATCACAATAATCAATCTCTATGCACGAAACACAGGTACACCACAATTCATAAAACAAAACCTACATGAAAACAAAACAGAAATAACCAACAACACCATCATAGTTGAGGACTTCAATACTCTATTATCATCAATAGATAGATCATCCAAACAGAAAATCAACAGGGAAGTGAGAAAGCTCAACAAAACCATAAATCAAAATCAATTAGACCTAACGGACATCTACAGAACATTCTACCCAAAATTTACAGACTACACATTTTCATTTCATTTCACATTTTCTCTAAAATAGATCATATACTGGGTTATAAAGCCTGCCTCCATATATTTAGAAAGATCAACATAATTTCCTGCATGATATCAGATCGCAATGCTGTATTGCTAGAAATTAACAACAACAACAAAAAAGATGCAACAGGAATCCCATCAGCTCCTGGAAACTGAACAACACACTTTTAAACAATAAATGGGTAGTGGATATCATATGCTGTTGGTACAGAACATGGAGACACATGGCTGGAATCTGGAAGAGAGTCAGTTCCCAGGAAGTTAGCTCATCTAGTGCCAGAAGGTGCTACATGAGCAACTGGGGGAAAATGACCAACATCTGTCCAAGAAACTCGTGGTCTAAGCTACTCAGCAGCAAACAACCTGTCATGATACTCACACAAGTGCAATAGTGGCACACAGCCATGGTGGGTAACCAACTGCTCTTGATTTGGCTAACTGATCCCCTCTGTGGAATGGAAC
This sequence comes from Dipus sagitta, assembly GCA_036346955.1. Lineage (NCBI taxonomy): Eukaryota > Metazoa > Chordata > Mammalia > Rodentia > Dipodidae > Dipus > Dipus sagitta. The sequence continues at coordinate 77,626,193 of CM070778.1, read as the reverse complement.
CCATAGCTGGTTCTGGGAAACAAGTCAGAACCATATCCAAAAAAATGAGCCTGCTCTCTTTTATCAAGCTCCCACCAATTGTGGGCTACAATAGGGCCTATACCTATTAAATGCTCTCTAAAATAATAATGGTTATCCCATTTATCCAGTGCTGACTTCACTCTCCATTGGAGAATTTGCTTCTCTTTTTCAGATGGACACAGATCCTGAGGAAAGAAACAGCCCATCCCACATCACCAGGGCCCCAATTGAAACCAAGAGTAATGAACAAGAGTGCTGCTTTCTGGGCTGGAGAGATGGCTTAGCGGTTAAGCGCTTGCCTGTGAAGCCTAAGGACCCCAGTTCGAGGCTCGACTCCCCAGGACCCACGTTAGCCAGATGCACAAGGGGGCGCACGCGTCTGGAGTTCGTTTGCAGTGGCTGGAGGCCCTGGCGCGCCCATTCTCTCTGTGTCTCTCTCTCTCTCTGCCTCTTTCTCGCTCTGTCTGTCACTCTCAAATAAATAAATAAACAAACAAAAAAAAAGAGTGCTGCTTTCTTGGTGCACCTGATAACAGCACAAGAGTGAAGGAGATAGTGATAGAACACTCATCTCCTACCAAACCAGATATCCAGAGACATAGAGGCTCCCAAGACCTCATTACTAAAGTAGATCTAAAAGGAACCCAACATGGCTCAGGGAAATTTGCAGAACAGGGGGTGGAAACATTGTTAGAGCCACATGTTGGAACATTATGCACAGAGACACTGACTCTTACCTGTAACTGATGGCTAACCCCACAATGCACTACCCACATTCCCCAGTGAGGAGAGTCCCTTCAGAGGGGGGAGGACAGGGAGGAGGCCAACAATGGTACCAAAATGGCTGTATACACACTGTGGTTATAACTAATTTAATATATATATACATATATATTACTATATATTACTATATATTTATTTGTATATTATATAATATATATTATTATATATTATATATAATTTAGCTAGCATAGAAGTTTCCATATGGATTATTCTACTTACATACCTACTGTATCTTCCTCTTAAGCTCACTTCTCTCCCCCTTTTCTCCCTCCTTTCCTTCCTATTTTCCTCCCTCCCTCTGTCATGGCTCCTTTCTAACTTCCTGGCATCTACTACTGACTTTTATGCCAATTTACACAGAAATGTAGACATTTGAAGCTAGGATCAACATATGAGAGAGAACATGCACTGACTGACTTTCTGAGCCTGGGCTATCTCACTTAGTATAATCTTTTCCAGATTCATCTATTTTTCTAAAAATTTTATAATTTCATTTTCATTTATTGCTGAATAAGCATAGAATGTGGCTCTACTTCTCATTCACCTCTGGTTCTTTACTGCTCATACAATGTGAATAGCCAGCCTCCTTTTCCTGCTGCCATACTTTTCTCACCATGATGAACCGTGCTCCTGGGACTGTAAGCTGAAATAAACCCTTTCCCTCCTTGTGCTACTTGTCAGGCATTTGATCACAGCACAAGTAAGTTAAAGCCAAAAGAAAGGGAAAGAGAAGAAAGGAAGGAAAGGGAGGAGTGTGGAGGGGATGGAAGAGGAAGGAAAAAAAGGACACCAATCCCCTTTGAAAACACTGTAGTTGCAGGATATTATGTGTGCTATGTATGATGGTGGAGGACACTGCTATTGAAATGTGTTCCTGATTTGTAACGGAATAACGAGATCCTAGCAGTGGCTGTGCCATAACAACACAAATAAAATACTGGCTATGTGTGACCACAATAAAATGGATACAGAAAGCAACAGAGCCAGAATGACTGCCATCAGAAATTACTGGTAGTAGCTGATCATGGATACTAAGAACTAAAACATGTGGGATATTAAATTATTCTTCTAATAGATATATAATTTTTTAGATGTATAATTTTTAATGTAGAGAGCTAGAGAGCTGAGGGCATACTTTGAGGACACCAGAGGGTCATAAATCTTCACTATGTGGTATCAAGGTGGCCTCTAACTCTCAGCAATCCATCTACCTCTGCCTGCTGAGTGCTGGGATTAAAGGAGTGCACCACCACAATAGGCTCCAGCTTTTTAAAATTTGATTCTTTCATACATGTATATTGATATGATTACTCCCAATTACCCTTTTATCCCCTATATCTCCCACTAAAATCTTTTCTTCCCAATTAATCCCCATCATACTTTAATGCTTTTTTCACCCACTAAATTAAATTAGGGTTGCTTTCATGAACACATGTGGGAGATTTTTTACTTAGGTATGGGAAAATTACCATTGGCTACACCACTAAAGAACATAACTCCCCATCCCCTAGCAACCATTGGCTGCCATTAGCCACTTGGGGAAGTGTGGAGTCTTATGAGCCCTCCCCCTACCTTGATGAAATATTGGTAGGCTCAACTGTGTGTAGGAAACCAGAGCTGCTGTGAGTTCATGAGTATAATGGCCATGTTATATCCACAAGAGAGCATTCCATAGCTCTCCTTCCCATCCTCCTGTTCTTACATTTTTTTTTTCTGCCTCTTCTTCCATGAGATTCACTGAGCCTTGGAGGGGATAGTTTAGATGTCCTGTTTTAGGGTTGAACATGCAATAGCCACTTGTTCTCCATAATTTTGACAGCTATGAATCTCTGTATTAACCTCCGTGCATTTTTGTGATTTAGGCCAAGAGCATAAACATAAATGTTTAGAAGATAGTTTGACCTTCTATTTAGCATAAGAACACTCATAGGTTTCCCTCCTAGGGCCTATGTCTCTAGCCTCAGGCTTTTGGCCAGGTTTATAGTACTAGGTGTGAATTCCCTTCTATATAATAGGCCTCAAATACAATCATTGAGTGAGGACTCTTGTAAGTCCTATCAGTATTGCACCATATGACACATCTTGTCTGGAAGGTCAGTTGTAGAGTGAGGACACAGGGTTCATAGCTGGGTAGGACTGTTGATGACTTATGTCACTCTGCACCTTGTATAACACCTTCCAGAATCACCTCTTCTTTTAATCCCCAGAGATGGGCATTGCATTTTAAGAGAGCTTGGAAACATATACAACATTTGGAAACTTCTCAACTTCCTTCCTGTCTAAGGTATTTGGACCCACTATCACCATCACCTTCACTGTTGCTTTCCCACAAGACTAACATTCATCTTTGCTCTAGATTCAATCCTTTTTCTGACCACAAATCCCCCACTTTCACTCTGTACCTTAGATGCCTCTCTCTTCTTACTCTGTTCACTCATTAGAACACCACCAAGCTTTCTTCATGAAAAAATGAAACAAGGGCTGGAGAGATGGCTTAGAGGATAAGGTGCTTGCAAAGCCAAAGAACCCAGGTTCAATTCCCCAGGACCCTTTAAAGCCAGATGCACAGGGGGGCACAGGTGTCTGGAGTTCGTATTCAGTGGCTAGAGGCCCTGGCATACCCATTCTCTCCCTCCCTCTCTCTCTCTCTCTCTCTCTGTCTCTCCACCCCCCCCACACACACACAGACAGAGAGAGAGAGAGATTGAGAGAGAGAGAGAGAGAGAAATAAATACATAATGAAACAAAACTTTCAATTTTTTTGTTTTCTTCTTGTTAGGGTTATGGCCATGCTTTCTAAAAGAATCATCCACATTCCTTCCTTTTCCATTGACTCTTCTTTCCAAGCAATCTAATTTCTATTACCCTCACTCCATGAAACTGACTTCACTAATATAATCAGTGACCACCTTATGGCCAGATCTAAAGAATTTCTTTCATTCTTTTTCTTGCCTAATCTCTAAAGGACATCTGACAGAGGTAACTCACCCTCCATGGCCATCATAACACCCTCCTGGACCTTTCTCTAGGATGATATGGTGGTCTTTCTCTCTCTTTTGGAGGCTCCTTATTCTACCATGGAATGTCCATTTCCTCAAAGTCTGTTCCTGAGTCCTACCTTTTCCCACTCTAATGGTTCACCCTAAATAATTTCACCCAAGTCCATGGCTTCAACTACTGACAGTTTCAAAGTATACATCTCTAATCCAGACCTCGCCCCTAGCTTTCCCCTATATATCCAATGACTTTCCACTCTTCCAAAAACTTTCCACTCTATGTCCAACAACTTTTGACATCTATTTTTTAAGCTTTTTTTATTGACAACTTCTGTAATTACAGGCAATAGCCCATGGTAATTCCCTCCCTCCCCCCACTTTTCCCTTTGAAACTCCACTCTCTGCCATATGTTTTCCCCTCTCAATCAGTCTCTCTTTTATTTTGATGTCATCATCTTTTCCTCCTATTATGATGGTCTTGTGTAGGTAGTGTCAGGCACTGTGAGGTCATGGATATCCAGGCCATTTTGTGTCAGTAGGAGCACGTTGTAAGGAGTCCTACCCTTCCTTTGGCTCTTACATTCATTCTGCCACCTCTTCTGCAATGGACCCTGAGCCTTGGAAGGTATGATAGAGATGTTTCGGTGCTGAGCACTTCTCTGTCACTTCTTCTCAACACTATAGTGCATTCTTGTGGCGAGCCCCCTGACCCGCAGGGAAGAACGACCACAAGACGAGGATCCTTTTTGATCACACTTTTATTGGAGAGCTCTTGGTTAACAGGAGGGTTGATGGCGAGGGGCGCGAGGTGAAATGTGCAGCTACTTTTATATCGAGGAGTGCAACGAGGCGCCCACTGATTGGTTGTTACCAGCTTGCCACCACCAGGTGCCACGGGATAGGCTCGGGACAGGTTGCGTCAAGCGCATGTGCATACCTTGAACACTGTTGGCGCCAAGGCACTGTCTAATATGGAGTTGTTTACCTCAACACAGACAAAAAGCCAGCGCCATCTTGTAATGGCGACTGTTTGCAGCTCCCTGCACATTCTGAGTCATTCCAAGGTCACTGCCATCTGAGAAGAGAAGGTTCTCTAATCAAAAGTGACAGTAGCATTAATATATGAGTATGAATCTTAAGAGAAGTGCTTACCGGGCAGTTTGATGAATATAATATATCCATTTAGTCAGTCAGCAGTAGATGTTACACCCCTCAGGTGCATGATTACCCCGTTGTAGGTTTTCAGTATCAGGGAAGTATTCCTTCCCATGGAGTGGGCCTCCATTCCAATTAGAGAGCAGTTGGTTTCCCCCATAAGAGACATGCCACTATTGCACCTGTTGGCTCATTTGGCCTGGCTGGCCAAATTTAAGGCTTGCAGTGTCCACTGCTGAGTATCTGCACTGGTAATTTCTCTCTCTCCCATTGAATTGCATGCAGCATAGCTTTTTCCAGCTTTCTGCCAGCTGGTCTACATGGAGGAGTTTTTCAGCTCAGCTCCAGCAGGATTTCTCAGTGACGTTGCAGCCCAAGTATGTGGAGTCTTCAGAAAAAGAGTCTTATCATCTATTCCTGGTGGGAAACCAAGAGCCTTGGCAATGGCCTGTAATATTTTGGGGACATCAGAGACCTCCCTGGCCAACAACTAACTCTAAGGTATTCCATCCCTGGCACTGAAAATTTTCTAATAACAATCTATGGCTTCTGGTTGTTCCATTGTCCAAAATGTAGGTTTCCATATGATTAATTCACACCCTCTTAGATTTTGATCATCCCTCTGCCACCTTTCCTTTTCTCAGTCTCTTCCTCTGGCCTCACTTAGGCCTTTCCATCCCCATCAATCTGTTCTTCTACTTACATATATACAATACCATCCTTTTAAGCCCCCCCCCCTCACTTTCTCTTTCCTTTGTATACCCTTTCTAGCTTACTGTCCTCTGCTACTGAGTTTTAGTCCAACTCACATAGAAGTCCAATCATTGCAGCTAGGATCCACATATGAGAGTGAACATGCAGCGCTTGGCTTTCTGGGCCTGGGTTACCTCACTAAGTATAATACTTTCCAGATTCATCCATTTTCCTGCAAATTTCATATTTTTGGCATCTATTTTTACCTGAATGTCTTATAGACGTCTCATCTTCAATACAGAGCTCATCTCCCAATACACACTGTTTCCCTTAAGTATTGGTCATGGGAATGACATTATTGTCCACTCAGACACTCCTAAAAACATTCTAATTTCATTTTTCCTATGTCACTCACAACTAGATTTTTACAAACAAATTTGAATTTTACCATATATATTTTGTAATGGTTTCTCTCCTTTTCATCTTTTCTATCCTGGTCCAGGTCTCAAGAGGACTGTCTTCATCCTTTACCTTCCCTTCCCTTTCCTGCTCACCCTCCTCCACTCACTAGACTGTGATTCCTTTCACAACCCCATCAATCAATCCCCCCACATAGAAGGCAAATATTATTGCACCAACTTATTCCTTAGGTTTCCAAGATGATTCCCTCACCCACATATCTGAAAGGTTTGCAGATTTGCTATCTGCGTGGGGGCCAGTACTAGGTCCCAAGCAACAGCTTCCCTCATTGTATTCCACACTTTTCAGGGAAAAAAAAAAAAAAGCCAGACCAAGAACTTAATCCACAGAAATGCTGAAAGCATTACAGGGTGCCCAATACAGTGTTAAGGAGGCAAGGCTTTTCAGATGGCCTGAAAAAGTGTATCACATCACTGTGAGCCATCCTGGAGCTCAGGACCTGTTTAGGCCCTTTCATGTCCATCAGAGTTCCTCAGGTTAGCAACAACGACTTTCAAGAGAAAAAGTCATGTTTCTCTTCTGCTCAAAACTCGGCAATGCCTCCCATGACTTAAATGCAAATATCAACTACAGAAGCCTCTCTTAAATTCACTGGACACACCACCCTTCTGCCTCAGCATCTTAGGACGCTCCCTCTGTTTCGGATGCTCTTTCTCTATATCCCTTACCCTCTGCTTGGTTTAGTTCAAGCATCGCTTCCTCAGAGAGGCTTTCCTTGATGCATCACCTTCATTAGCCTCTCTTCAGATGCTGAGAATCATACAGTTACCTAGCCAAGGATTGATCATAGTTTCCACCTACATATTTGTTATTTATCCCCCAAAAGCTGCTTTTTCACTATCCTTTAACCCCATGAATAGTTTTCATCCTCCCTAAATATTTCAAACATTCAAAACAGAGTCAAATCCCTAAATCACACACAATAAAAAGCAAAAATCCTCAATCCAAGCCCCAGATGACAACTAGCTCTGATACCCTTGTGCGCCCTGGGATTAACCCTCTGCTGCGCGGGAAGCCCGCCTCCTGCTCCTCCCCCGTCATCTCCTCCCCTCCATCCTGCCCACTTTCTGAGGAGAGAAGGAAGGCTGTCTGCCTCGGGCCTCCTAACAACTCTCTTTTTGCCAAACCGCCACACGACTCCACCACTGTCAAGCCTTTGTCCTCAGAGTCTCTTCCTGCACCCAGCTACACCTCGCCATGAACTGAAACAAGCCCACCAGCTGAGAGGTGGAAGGAGACGGATATCTTGTGTTTTTCCTCCACCTGCTTTCTCTAACACAGTCCTCCGTGCCTCCTATATCCCATCTTTTGTGCTATTAAAGACAGCTGTATAATTGTGTAGCACGAAGCGGCGGACAAAGGACCCGATGGTTTAAGCCACACCCCTTAACAGACCACCTGCGAGCCAGACTCGGGAATGCGACTCCAGCTCCCTTTTTTAAACCAAGTGCGGTTTGCCACAGCACACCACCCCACTAAGGTTACGTGAGGCTCCATTTTTTTAAACAAAAGGGAGTTTGAGTAGAAGTTCCAGACCCCTCCCCATACCTCCTCCCACATGCAGAGAACCGCAGTCACGCGGCACACCAGCTTCACTGGACCAATGTTCCTCTATTCCAGCAGACTCCCTGGCGTGTTTCTCATGCAAGCCAGAGCTAACTGATCTCCTTGAACTGGAGACAGCAAGCTGTGGATGGAGGTCAAAAGAAATCCCACCCTTGCAGAGGAGAAGACACACCTCTGGTACTGTAAACAGAACACCTGGGGACCCAGCTGAAGTGTCACTGACCACATGGATGGGTACTGACTGGCTTGTCCGGTTCTCAGGCTGGCCAAAAGATACGAAAGGAAAGAAAAAAATTGAGAAAGAAAAAGATAAGAGTGGCAGACATCAAGAGGTGATTCAAAAGACTATTCCAACATTAAGCATACAGGCACAAAATATATTAATTCTTTAAAAAAAATTGAACACATTCTGGTCACTTGTCCTAAACATGCATCAGCAAGGGGGATAGATGCTACCCGTGTCCTCAGACAGGTATGTCCTGGAACTCATGTGCCCAGCACCTGGGTTCTGGGTTCCTTGCCTAATCTGCTGCTGTTGCCACATCTTTAACATGGTGTGCTGGTGCTCTTCACCACCCTATGGACAACTGAGAAGAAAGAGCTGGAAATTGGCTACTAACTTTTAGTGAAACTGGCATAAACAAACACATGCACCCAAAAGAATCAGAAGCAGAACTCAAGTATCTATGTGTCATAGCTGCATTATTCACAATAACCAAAGATGGAAACAACCCAGGTATCTATCCAGAGATGGTTACATAAAGACAATGTGTATATGGGATGGTTTATGTTGTCAACTTGAATCACCTAGGAAATGAGCCTCCATACAGGCCTGTGAGATGATATCTAGATTACTTTGAGATGGAAAGACCCACCTTAACTGTGGGTGACACCATTCCATGGACTGGGGACCTGGCTTGTATAAAAAGGAAAAAGCTGACTGTGTACCAGCATTCATTACTCTCTGCTTCCTGGTTGCACATGTAATGTGACCAGCTCCTGCCACCATGCTTCCTCTGTCATGATGGACTATAAGAAGCCAAAATAAACTCTTCCTTTCCTAAAATGCTTTTGTCACAGCAACAACAAAAGTAACTAGTATAGTGTTCATACTGTGAAATATTATTCAACTAGAAAAGGGATAAAATTCAGATATATGCTATGATATGAATTAATCATGAAGACATTGTGCTGAAGGAAATAAGTCAGACATGAAATGACAAACTGTATGATTTTCCTTATCTGAGGTTCCCAGGATAAGAAAAGTCATAGGAAAAAGTAGATTGGAGATTATCAAGGACTGATGGGACAGGGAAGTAGGAGTTACTGGGAGCAGAGTGTGTTAAGGATAAAAGCATTCTGGAAATGGAGAGTGGTGAGAGGCATACAAAATTGTGAAGTTTTTTTTTTTTTTTTTGGTTTTTCGAGGTAGGGTCTCACTCTAGCCCAGGCTGAGCTGGAATTCACTATGGAGTCTCAGGGTGGCCTCGAACTCACGGCAATCCTCCTACCTCTGCCTCCCGAGTGCTGGGATTAAAGGCGTGTGCAACCACACCCGGCTAAATTGTGAAGTTTTTAATGTACCTGAACTGTACATTTAAAATGGTAAATTTCCTGTTTTAATTTTACCACACCCTGTGTCTATAAATGGGAATGTGTGTGTGTGTGTGTGTGACTCTCTCACAGAAAGAGAGAGAGAGAGAGAATGGGACCCCTTGAAGCCAAGCTTAGTGGAATTCCCAGTATGCACCACAGAGCTCAACAAGGAGCAGGTGTTCAGACTGTTGGGCACCAGTAGTAGACAGTGCTGCAGAACACAAATACAGAGTCTCAGAATAAGGAAGGAATCAGGTTGTCCTGGAGGTGAACAGTGCGGCAAACTCAGAAATATAAGGAAGGCAAGCCCCCTCACAGGACAAAGATGGAGATGGAGTACCTGGAGTAAGCTGGCTAAGCCAGGCCAATTAGTGAGCTCTGGGTTCAAGTGAGAAATGCTGTATCAGTAAATAAAGAAGAGAGCAGTCAAGAATGACACCCAACATCAACCTCTGATCTCCACATGCACACACACATGCATGTGTGTGACACACGGATATGCAAAACTACTTCCCTATAACTCTTCTTCATTCAGTTCCTATGCACCCCTCATTCTCTTATCACTGTAGGCAAGAATAGATGTATCCTTGTGTGGTCAGCACCATTTTCCCCTGGAGTCTGAGTTATCTGAGAACAGTGGCAAATCTTCTATCTCAAAGTAAGGATAATAATAGCTAAGGTTTATTGAGCACATATGTGCCAGGAACTATTTTAAGCACTTTACAAGTATTAACTCATTCACCCCTTATGTCCAAGACATCCACTTATAATCACATCTTGCAGATAAAGATACTGTGGCTAAAAGAAACTGAGTAAGTTGTTCAAGGTCAGACACCTGGTAAGTGACAGAACCAGGGTCAGGTCATAATCTGTGCTCACTACCTGCTATGAGTATGAGTTGTGTTATCACACTCACTATTTGTTTTTAATGTGAAATCAAACAGTGCCAGTTATTTCTTCTGAAACAACCAAGTGAAGAGGTTTCCATAACACTAGCATTAGGCATGGACGAAATCACGTGCAAAGATGAAAAAGGAAGAACAAGGGTGGCCTGAAACCATAGTCACTGACAATCAAGTTAGCCAATAACGCAGGACATTAAGGGCCTTCCCTCTCTTTTCCTCCCTCCACTTCTTCTTTCTCTCTCCCTCTACCTAGTCTTCCACTCTCTCTCCCCTCCTCCCTTTTTCCTTCATAATGGTGCAGACTAATGTTTTCAAGATGGCTCTTCCACCTGATGCTATTAAAAGGGAAAAGAAAGAGAAGGGAAGATGACACTCAGTAAAGTAATTGCCATGCAAACATAAGAACCTGAATTTGGATCCCCAGTACCCATGTAAAAAAAAAAAAAAAAAACAAGTATTTTAGCACATGCCTATACTCCTAGCACTGAGGAGGCAGAGATAGGAGGATCCCCAAGGCATACATTTTTAGTGAGCTGCAAGTTCTGTGAGAAATCCTGCTTCAAAAACTTTGGTGGTGAGCCTCTTAGGAAGACACTGGACATCAACCTCTAGCCTCCATATGAATGTGCACACATATACATTCTGCATAATCATAATCACACATACATCTCCCATATATAAGCATGTGTACATGCAAAAAAGGAAGCTATTGTAGTGTCATACCACAATGGATTAAGAGCAACAAGAGAAAGAAACTAAAAGTTTGCATCAAAATTATATATTACCTATCTTTTTCTTCTTTCTTTTTCCTTGTTACTGGCCTATAACTCCCAGTATCAGCATGTGGTTAACATCCTCAATGAACTGTTGATCAGAGAGACCTACAAGGTTTTCCAAAAGAAGACAGATTTCTGTCAGAGTACTTGATAACCTACCAAAGGTTAGTGGCAAGATCTGACTGCCAAAGACACCATATCCTATTGGTACTGAACATGGAGTGACCTGGCTGGAACCTGGAAGAGAGTCAGTCCCCAGAAAGTTAGCTCATCTAGTGCCAGAAGGTGCTACAGGAGCAACTGGGGAAAAATGACCAACATCTGTCCAAGCAACTCATGGTCTAAGCTATTCAGCAGCAAACAACCTGACATGTTGCTCACACAAGTGCAATAGTGGCACACAGCCATGGTGGGTAACTGTATCAGAAAGATTCAGGTTCGCTGAGATAAACTTCCAGACCAGGCACAGTTATGGAGTAAGTATTCTTTGAAGTTTACAGATCCAGGGGAAGTTCCATAAATGGCAGAAGAAGCTGGCCTGCCTTCACAGGACCAAGCAGAGAGAGAGAAGCACAAGCCTAAAGCCAAAAGCCACAGCACACTTCAGGAACTCCTGCTAGGCACACTTTGCATATCTTTAGATTGAAATCTGAAACCCACCACCATACCTAAAGATCCACCCAGTGACACTGCCTCCAGCCAGGTGGCTACAGATGCAAACTATAAACAACTGAATATATTGGGGGTCATCTATTCAAACTACCACAGTAACCAACTGCTCTTGATTTGGCTAATGGATCCGCTCAGTGGAATGGAACCCATAGCTGGATCTGGGAAACAAGTCAGAACCATATCCAAAAAATGAGCCCACTCTCCATTATCAAGCTCCCATCAATTGTGGGCTACAAGAGGGCCTACAAGTATTAAATTCTCTCTAAAATAATAATGGCTATCCCATTTATCTGGTGCTGACTTCACTCTCCATTGGAGAATTTTCTTCTCTTTTTCAGATGGACGCAGAACCTGGGGAGAGAATCAGTCCATCACACCTCACCAGGGCCCCAGCTGAAACTAAGAGTAATTGGGGAAATGAGCAAGAGTGCTGCTTTCTTGGTGAACCTGGTACCAGCACAAGGGTGAAGGAGATAGACACAGAGAACACTCAACTCCTACCAAACCAGATATCCAGAGACACAGAAGCTTCCAAGATCTCATCACTGAAGTAGACCTAAAAGGAACCCAACATGGCTCAGGGAAATTTGCAGAAGAGGAGGCGGAAAGATTGTTAGAGTCACATGTTGGGACATTATGCACAGGGACATTACCTTGTCCCCATAACTGATGGCTAACCCCATAATTCACTACCCTCATTTCCCAACAAGGAGGGTCCCTTTGGAGGGGGAGGAGGACAGGTAGGAGGCTAACAATGGTGCCAACATGGCTGTATACACACTGTGCACATAAGTAATAAAAATTATATTTCACATCCTAAAATACAACTACTAAAGGTCATAAAATGAGATAGGACACTCAAAGTCAGAGTTCTTACAGTGGGAAGGACTTCAAAAAGCAATCTTATCAATCTCTACATACAAATCGATCAAGAATGCCTTCCATAACATTCTAAACAGGTGCCTATTCACTTGTTACTGATACCTAACAACACAGCTCCTGGACTGACCCTTGTAGTTTTGAAAGAGCCTAAGTGAATCACAGTCAGAGCAAGAAAATTTGAAGGAAGCTTAAAAGTTGGGGCCGGGGTAAGAAGACAGTATAGAGGACAGAACACTTGATATGAGGTTTGCTCATGCACAGTCTTTTTATACATGGCCATGTTGGCAAAAGATAATTGAATAACACCACAGGCAGGTAGAATTTGGGAAATTCTGAGAAGCCTATTTGTGTGTGTCTGAGGGGGTGTGTGGTGTGGCATCTGTATGTACAGAATATAAACGTGAATGTGCAGTTGAGTGTACCCTGTGCACACATGTGGAGGCCAGAGCAGAATGTCAGGTGTCCTCCTCTATCACTCTTCCATGTTGTCTCCTTGAAGCAGAGCCTCTCACTGAACCTGGAACTACCATTTTTTGATCAAACTGGCTGACCAGAAAGTCCCAGTGATCCTCCTATCTCTGCCTCCCTCAGAATTTGGGTTATAGGCATGTGTGGCCATCCCTGACTTTTTATCTGGGTACTAAGGATTGAACTAAGGTCCTCATGCTTGTGAAACAGCACTCTTAACCAGTGAGCCATCTCCCTACCTCCCCAGAGCTACATTTTCTAATCCTATTACTAATTTCCATTTTCAAAATATTTAATTAATTTATATTTGAGAGAAAGAGAGAGAGAGAGAGAGAGAGAGAGAGAGAGAATGAATGAGAAGGCATGCCAGGGCCTCTAGCCACTGCAAACTCCTGATGTATGTGCCACCTTGTGCATCTGGCTTTATGTGGGTATTAGGGAATTAAACGTTGGGTCTTTTGGCTTTGCTGGCAAGTGACTTAGCTGCTAAGCCATCTCTCCAGGCCTGATTTCACTTGTTGTGACATTGAAATAATGATATTGTTTCTCCAGGCTTCTCAGCCCCAGTGATGTTGTACTTGAGCAGTGACTGCTTTGGTCAAATATGGGCAGAGCTAATTGTATGGCTATTCAAAGCCAAGGCCTTGAGAGATTTGCTGTGCTCCCTCCCAGGCACTCCTGCCATTCATCATGAGGAAACAGTACTATGTGGCTCCCTTTCCAATGAGGATGACATAAAATTGATCAGATATGAGCCTAGCCCATACCCTTGACCAAAGCTAACCTGGACAGCCTGAAGCAGAAATACTTCAATGACCTCACAAACCTATGATTGAGAAAATACTTTAGATTAATTATTTTAAGCCACTGAGTCTTGGGTGGATGGTCACAGTAGTGTTGTAGCAATGGTTGACTAATGGTTAGCTGCTAGTTATTGGATCCTTTCTGTTTCTGCCTCCAGCTTCCATTGACCTTTTTTTGCTCATTACCCCTGGTATCTATCTAGGAACCAACTACTTTCCATCTTCCTGTCCCTTTATATTGAGGAAGGCTCCCCCCAGACTCAAAGCCTAGGCCCAAGTCAATGTAGCCTCATAGTCCCAGAGGCTACCACACCTAGATCAGGATGCCAATGGAATTTTATCATAAATACAGGGAGAGATACAGACATAACTTCTTATTGGACTTGAATCCATAAGGGTGTGAAATACGCAGTTCTTGTGTAGCCCTTTTACAGCCAGGCAGAAAGACCCTACCTGAGAATGGATATTACTCCTCATGGCTTTAAGAAGAAAGAGAGAGAGGAAGAGGGAGAGGAAGAGAGAGAGAGAGAGAGAGAGAGAGAAAGAACTTTGAGCTGCTACACATGAAGCCTAAAATCTAACCTAACTTTTTAATTATGTGAAATTTTTTTTAGCCATTTGCAACTATGAAATTCCTAAATCTCTTAGAACCTTTGCTTTTCAACTAATGAGCCCATTATTTCATCTTCCTGGTGCAACTCTCATACCTTGGGAACCAGAGGAGGAAAGTATACTCGGGCCCTTAAGACATCCTGAAAGAGAGTGAAGCACAGCATCCAACAGTTCCCATGTTTTGTTCTTGCTTTCCAGCATTTGAGTGGGTGTTTGTCACCACAGGGTCTTGGCCAAGAGGTGTCCAACCTTTGACATTCAAAGAAGGGTAGAAAGTGAAAAGTGTGGGGAAATGAGATGTTTCTTGACCAGGGTCACCAGGTAAGAGTGGATATACTGCTGAGATTTGAACGTACACCATAATACTAAAGCTTCTCCAAGACAACAGGTGAGAGCTTAGATCCAATACCTGCCCTGGTCACTTGCAGGGCTCTCTCACATAGCAGTCAGACCCACCACAGACCAGACTCCATGTCTTCAAGGATTAAAACATGGTAACTCAGTCTCAGAACTGTCTACCCATCCCTGTCTCTTGCCCCTCCCACTGGTCCATGATTTAACTAATCCTGGGATTCTGGAATCATCTCCTGTTATGGTAACTGAGGATACCTCTGGGTTAAGAAGAGGGAATGCCACCCTCACTGGCTAGCCCCTGTCCAGCCACTGCCTCAACACCCTAAGTCCCGTCCTGGCAGGACAGTTTCCCTTCTTTCTCCATAAAATCTGTTCTCTGGCCCTCTATTTGGCTTTCCTAGCCCAGATGCATGCATCCACTTCTTTACTCTTCTCTCTTTCTCTCTCTTACCCTCCATCTTGGTCTGCTCTGGTGCATGTAGTCCAGTTCTCTCCTCTCTCTACTATTACAATAAAGACTTAAGAAACCATGTTTGTCCTGGGGGATCTATCTGAACTCCAAAATCTAACATATGGTTCCCTGACCAAGAATTGAACCCAGGCCATGGCAGTGAGAGTGCCAAATCCTAGCCACAATTGATTTTGGGGTCTTTTCAAGAACATTTCTTGGTTAGAGATATTCCCACATTCATGGAAGATTTTTTTTTTTTTTTTTTTTTTGTAACATGGGTCCATTTTCCATGGGACTACATACAACAACATCCCTTAGTGACAACTTCTGGAATGGGGCCAAGGTGAGCCCTTTAAGAGCTCTACTTGGTGGGCAAGGGCGACCAGTGTTTCCTTCTGCTATGTGGATTTAGGGGCAAATATTATTCAGTGAGTGATGATTGGCTTGTCCTAAATGTGTCAGGACAGTTTATCTCTCTTTGACTGTCAATAAGTTTCCCTCTTCCAGAATTTCCTGCATGTGGTAGACTAATACATTCACCAACATTCTTCATTGGTCTGATTTTATAGAAGAATTATTTTGCCTGTTCTATTTATAGCTGACTTAAATAATATGACTTGCTTTGATCAATGAAATGTATATGGGAGTGATATGTGGCACTTGGGAGCAGAAGTCACTTCTTGGCTCTATCACCTCTAATTTCCCTCTTCCAGTAGACTTCCAGCTCCATATAGGAACTGCACTGTTGCTCTTGGTTCCAAAAGGAAGAAATCAAGAAGCACAATTCCAGGTGAGATCTAATGGGGTGGATGTAAATGTCAGACACATAAAAACCTGTATTGTTTTTTAGCCACTGATGTTGGGCTCATTTTTAACTACAGCACACATAACACAGCTGACTGATACACTCTCCAGGGCAGATTTCTTTTGCTGCTGTTGGTGGTGGTAGTAGTGTTTTTCCGAGGTAGGGTCTCACTCTCTAGTTCAGGCTGACCTAGAACTCACAGCAATACTCCTACCTCTGCCTCCTAAGTGCTCGGATTTCTTCCCTGTGTTCTCATTGCACCTCTTGAACAATCCAATTCTAGTAGAACACTGTGATGTAATCATTTATTGGTTTTCTTCTGGGTAAACCCCAAACTCCCCAACATGGAGCCCATGTCATTATAACTGTTCCCTCAGTGCCTTACATAAGATTGAAACACAGTGGACCTTCACTCTCAGGGAACACCCTAAGTCACCAAAAGTTAACTGAGGTGTGAAGATGCTGCAGGGCATTGCGTCAGGGAGCACTGGTCCTATTTGTGAGGACATCTCATGCTTTTCATGTCTATTTTCTAACCCTACGTGGATGTGGTGCAACAAACATCTGAGACCCCGGGTTAGAAACACCGCATACCAAAGTGCAAATAGGCCTTGCTGTCTAGTTGCCAGGGGCAGCAAGTGCATCCTCTGGGCACTGGGCAGAATCAAACCACAATATTTACTCCGCGGTCTGACATGTGCTTTGTGATCAACAAAGAGGGTGGAAACTGGCTGGTGTTCTGATTCCATCTCCCCTGGTTCAACAGATCCTGTTTGTTTTTCCACTGCTCTGTTCCAAGGTGTCCATGAAAGAGGCTGTATGGATAGATAGTCCGTGTGTCCCGCTGTGATCTCGCCTGGCCCCTCTGCTGCCAGGGCTCACACAGACTCCGGGGTTGGGGACAGGGGGATCCAGAGGAAGAAAGAGCAATTTTAATACCTAGGGAGCAGCTAGCAAAACCGAGAAACACAGGCTAAGAGTCCCAAGGAGAGGCTGGGAAGAGGGGCTCAGCAGGGGAACAGCCTGCCTTGTTCCCGGGAAGGGGGCTGGGTAAGTGGGGTGGCTGGCCGCTCAGCCGTCCCGAGGCTCAAGGGGACACGGGAGGCTTCCCGCCCCCACCTCAGCGCCGCTGCGGAATTCTGTCGGCACGAAGCACAGTCACGAGCCGGGCCTGCCGGCGGGGCGGGCGGCGGCGTCAGCGCCCAGAGCCGCGCGTGGGCGGACGGGGGCAGGGTCCTCGCTTCCAGCCGCGCTCCCCTCCGCCCCGCCCGGCGCTGCCGCTCCAGGCCCCGCCCCCCACCGCGCCGCGGGCGAGGCTCCGGAGACGCTGGGAGGGGCTCCCCGCTCGCGCGCCCCCGCCGCCCCGCGCGCCCCGCCGCCCCTCCCGCGCGCCCCCGCCGCCCCCCCCGCGGCCCCGACGCCCCTCCCGCGCGCCCCCGCCCGCGCGCCTCTCTGGGCGGGAGGTGGGGGAGGGGAGGGAAGGGGCCGACTTCTACGTCACAGCCGCGAGTGGGGATCCTGGGCGTGGCCCCGCCCCTTCACGTGCCGGAGGTGCACGGCCGCCTACAGCCCGCGTGACCGCCGCCTCGGCCCGCCCAGCGGCGTCCTGGCGTGGGAGGGAGAGAGGTCGCGGGGGCGGGAGCGCGCTGCGCTGGGGCGGATGCAGGAAAGTACCCTGAGCAACCTGCAGCTTCGCTCCTTTTCTGTCCCGCGATTGGGGGGCCAGCGGGACGTATGCCGAGCTTTGTACTGCCCTATAATTGGGGGAGGGGAAAAGTTTCCTAACCTTCACTGGCCGTACATCCCACTCACTAATGGGAGGACACAGGAGAAAACTTGGGAAGGAGTGTGGAAGAGAATGCTTGAAGTTGTGGGGCAGCGGGGATGGGGGTCTGCCAGCATGCTTTAGCCTCCATTACTCCATGGGCGACCATGGATATCCATCCTCTCATGGGTTGATTCTGACCCACAGTCGCTGCTTGGGTCACGTGCCCCAATGTACTGGAACCTGGGCCCAGCCTAGAGTGCAGGAGCAAAAATCCAACATCATGGTTCCTGGTCCTGGATTTCACTGACTCCCTGGTCCCTGAATCCTCCTCCTAGAAAAAGAAGTTTGAAAAGAATCAAGGAGGAGGCCAAGGATAGGCCAAGCACCAAACTGAGTCTCCACAGCAACAGGATAGAAGGAAACCCATCAACTGTAAGCAATGTGTCCTTAAGTGACCAATTTTCTACAAGGGCTCAGGTGCCTTGTTACTGTCTTGAAACCCCTCTCTTTTGGTTGCTGTTTCCAATGGCTGAGGAATGGAGAAGTGGGACTGCCGGGGACAAGGATGCCATAGCTGAAGCTCTTGAAGTGTGTGGCACACACAGCCTAGGATTGTGGAGCCAGGGAAGCCAGTTGTCAACCAAATGCCCTGGAGAAGTACAGGAATGGGTTGGGGAGGACACTGGTCAGACCAGGCCTATTTCCTTATCTCCTTAAGAGAATCCTAGCCTTAGTGTGTTGCTTTTGTCTGCCCCCCCCCCCACCACGCCCTACTCCCAGGCAAGGGTAATTCCCCTAGGGACAATTCTACAGAAAGCCTCAGTGTTCAGATCTTAGTGTGTACATTTCTGGGATGATCTGGTAATTGAGAAAGTGGGAAAAGGGATTGGGACAGAGATGTGCTTAGATTATCAGTGTATCTGAACTTTCTACTCTTGACTCTCCAGAAGTCGGCTTGGCTGTGGACACTCAGTCATGGGGGTGGTCAGTGTAACTGAGGGACTGAGTGCCAGACAGCGGGAAAACAAAGGGAGTACCAAGAAAGGTTCCGGACTCAAAGAAATTACCTCTCATAGGATAAGTCTTGTATGCCAGTGTGTGATGTTAAGAGTCAACATGAGTGGGGTAGATAAGGGCTTTGTTAAGGGGGAGAGCAACAAAGATCGGTGGTGGTTTGAATATAAATGTATGTCCTCCATAACCTGAGGCATTTGTTATTAAGATTGAGCTTGCTGCTGGGAAGAGGTGTTGTCACTGGGGGCAGATCTTGAGTCTAGCTCAAATAGGTGTTGCTGAGAGCCAGCTAGAGCTCTCTCTGGCTATTCATGCTTGCTGGTGCTGGCAGTTTTCTCTCTGCTATGGATGTATGATGGAGTGAGCCAGCTTCCTCTGCCATTATGAAGCTTCCCCTGGAATCTGTAAGCCTGAAATAAAGCTTTTCTTACCATAAGCTTCTGGTTGGATGTTTGTCCTAGCAAGGCAAAGGGACTTGCAACAGAGATGAGGGAAAAATGGGGAGGGTTTGGATGAATGAGTAGGAGCTTTAGGTGTGAGCACTATGTGAATAAAGGCAGAAAGGAAGGGGCAATGATGGCCAGCCCACTGGTCAAGGAGATGTCTGGTCTGTCTGGAATAAAGGATTTGGGATCTAGAAAGGCCAAAGTTCTGCTTAATAAGTGATTCTACTGAGTCCCTAAACATAGGCTTCCAGATGCGCAGCCCTGTGGTACCCATTGCTCCATCACGTTATTCTCTTATTTTTTTTCAGGGCCTTTACTACTATCTGAACATATGCTAATTGGGTTATTTATTTACTACCTGCTACTACCATGAGAAGACAAACTTTGTGAGGTTGTAGATAGAATACAGAGCTTCCTTACACATTGTAGGTACACAGTTTGTTTAAGTGTGTAAGTGCATGAATCTTGACTAGTATTAAGCTATAAGCTCCCTGAGGATCATGTTAGATGTTTTAGCCCCCTTCTCCACCTCCTTGCTGATTTTCATAAGTCCGCTCAGGTACTTGTGGAAGGAATCTCTGATTCTGAAGACATCTCCAGTTGATTTATCCCATAAACATGATTGTAGCAGTTCCCCCTTACCCATGGGAGATAAGTTACAAGATCCTCAGTAGACGCCTAAAATCATGGATAATACTGAATCCTGTATACTCTATAACTTTTCCAATACATACACACCCATGATAAAGTTTAAGTTATAAATTGGCACAGAAATTAAGAATAATGAGTGATAATAAAATAGTTCAGTGCACCATATAATAAAATCTATGTGGCCTCTGTCAAAACATTTCTGTTCTTTGAGTATATGTGTTCATGTAAGGAACAAGTATGTGTAGGTGTGCATATACATATATGTACATGTATGTGAAGGCCAGAGGTCAATATTGAATGTCTTCCTTTCTAGATTTCCACCTTATGTTTTTGAGACAAGGTCTTGCACTTGAACTCAGAGCTCACCAATTGGGCTAGTCAAGCTATCCAGCAAGCCCCAGGATGCTCCTGTCTCTGTCACCCAGGACTAGGATTAGAGGTGCACACCACCATTTCTGGCTTTTACATGAGTACTGGGGATCTGAATTCAGGTCCTCATGCTTGCATTGCAAGAACTTTGCTGACTGAGCCATTTTCCCAGCCCATCTGTCAAATTTTTATTATGCTGTACTCACCCTTCTTCTTGTGATGATGTGATATGGTGCATCTATGTTGTGAGACAACATGATGCCTATATGATGAGATGATGTATTCATTACCTTTCTTATTGTTGGGACAAAATACCTGAAAAAAATCAGTTTGAGGGAGGAAGGCCTTATTTCAGTTTACGGTTTGAAGTTACAGTCTAGCATGGCATGGAAGACTGGTGGCAGAAGCATGAAGCAGCTGATCACATTGCAACCAGTCAGAAAGTAGAGAACAATGAATTCTTCTGCTCAGCCAGCTCGCTCCTTTTAGTACATTCCAAGACCCCAGCCTATGGAATGATCCTGCCCACAACTGAGATGGGTCTTCCTACCTTAATTTACCTAATCAAGATCATCTCTCAAAGACATGTCCAGAGGTTCATTACCTAATTGATTCTAGGTCCTGACAAATTGACAGTCACTATAAACCATGACAGTAAAGTACAGGAATGATGTAGGCATTGATGTGTAACTTTAGGACTGGAATACTGTGACAGTGGAACTGCTTACAAAGGCTATTACTGAGTGACTAATGGGGTGAGTAGCATCTACAGTGTGGACGGGCTCAACATGTGTGATTCACCTTGGTAGCAGGATTTCCTCATGCTACTCAGAACAGCTTATATTTTAAAACTTTTAATTATTTCTGGAATTTTTCATTTAACATTTTCAGACCAAGATTGACTGTGGATAACTGAAAACAGGAAAGCAAAACTGCAGATAAGAGGAAAGAGTGTTTTAGAAGACATCAGGAAATGCTTTTAACCTATTCTGCTACTCCTAGAAGTTAGCCAGTGTTCACCATAATGATACTTGAAAGGTCCACTGTTAGTCCAACTTTAGATCTCACCTTGTTAATGGGTTGTGACCCATGTATTTTGATGAAATAAAATGAATGAGAAACTATCAGAATGCATTGCAAATTTTAAGACTGAGTATTATTTTCTTTCGGTTTGGTTGTGTATGTGTTCAGATCATGATATAAAATATTGTTGATCATGTGTTACTTTCTCATTACTTTTTTTTGCTTTTCTTCCTTTTTAAAATATTTTTATTTTTTTATTTGAAAGCAGAGAGAGGGATACAGGGAAGAGAGACAGAGAATGGGTGCACCAGGACCTCCAGCCCTGCAAATGAACTTCAGGTGCATGACCCACTTTGTGCATCTGGCTCTATGTGGGTGCTGGGGAATTGAACCCAGGTCGTTATACTTTGCAGGCAAGCACCTTGCCTACTGAGAAATCTCTCCAAACCTTGTTTTCTCTTCTTAAAGAAAGAATTTATTTTTGGCTTATATTTAGTTTTGAAGAGAAATCTATCATGGTAGGGAAAGCAGGACATGGCATGGTCAGATCACATCAGAAGGGATGAAGCTGAGCAGAGCAAAGTGATGAGTGCTGAAGGCTCAGCTAGCTTTTTCCTTTCTAGGCAGTTTGGAACCCAGTCCATAGCATGGTGATGCCCACAGTTAGGGTAGGACATCCCACCTAGTCTAGTACATCCCTAACAGACATGCCAAAATATTTGTTTCCATGGTGATTCTAAATCTCATCAAACTGACAACCAAAGTTTAATCATCACACCATGGTTGAAAAGCTGGAAGTTTTGGATGTCCCATACATGGTCATTTGCAGAATGCATGCTTAAATTTTTCATAGTTAACTAGCTAGCATACATTGTGGGTCACTTCTGTGTCAGGCACTGTTACATAGTTTTACATAAATTATCCCACCCAGACCACATAAGCCTAAGAGCAGGGTGCTATTGTTATTAATATTCCTTTCCCATCAACACAAAGCCATAAACTACTAAGCAGGTGGCCCACTTCTTGAGCTCTCTTTAAACACTACTTTGCAGTATCTACAGCACTATATATTTTTTCACTTTGTACAACCCTCTGAAGAAGCTTTCCTTGGTTCATGTCAGAAAATGGACACTACTTACCCAGCATTGCAATTTGAGAATTTTTTTTTTTAGGTAGTCAGTGGATGTCAACGAAATGCATGCATTTTTGTCCTGCTTAACAGTGCCACAGATCTAGATAGTTTGAGAATTACTAGTCTAAGATTTGTTTTCTTCTTCCTTCTCTCTCTCCATTCTCCCTCCCTCTGTCTTTCTCCTTACCTCCCCTCACCCGTGCTTCTCTGAGTTTGGAGACAGCTATAACTGTGACCATTAAACAGAACCACTGGTCAGGAACTGTGGTTTTAGTAAAGGAGGAGACAGCCACAGAGGCAGGCATAAAACAGGTGGAGAGAATTAAGGGTGAATCTGAAGCATCAAACACAGAATCCCCTACTTCCTGTACTCAGCACCAACACTAACAAGAACTCCTCAGGAATGCCAAGTCTAGCTCCTGCAGGACTTAACAGCTCACTACAGCTCTCACCTCTCTCTAAAGAATAAGATCAGATTGGGCCAAGTGGAACATTGAACAATCTTGGGACACGTTGTAAGCCCCTCCTTTGGCCTTGTATTTAGTCACTGGGCTACCAAGAAAGGAACACCAGGCCAGAAATAAAGCTATCTCCCCCAACCACCTAGGCTTCTGCAGCTCCGCCAGCCTTTGGGCATCTTGTCCATGATCTAATCATGGACAAGGTCAGTGGGTTTTGTACAGACTAGTGATTTGACTGTCTGAGCAGCAAAAATTTATTACTGCCTGGATTTCATATATTAGAGAGCCGAAACTCTGAAACCCCTTGGGAAAAATAAGCAGAGGAGAGAGAGAGAGAGAGGGGAGAGGGAGAGAGGGCAGGGTGTAAAGGAAAAAGGACAGAATGCAGCCTTTCAATGGCATGTCCTTGGTGTGTACACTTACTTTGCAGGGTGAATGTGTGGATGCAGTTGTGGCTAAAATATGAATGAATGTGGTTGTGCAGGTGCATGAATGACTGTAGTTTCTGTGAATGAATGCATTTGTGATGAAGGGTGCATGGAAGTCCTTGCAAGCTGAGGTGATGGTTTGCAAGTGCCTGGCTGCCTGGAAACATCCACATATCAGTATCTTTACCAGGGTCTGTGAAGTTGGGTTGAGGGCAAGGTGCAGCGATAGTGCTGGGTTTTCTCATAGGATCCCCCTTTTGCTGCTGCTGTGGCTGATGAGCCCCATGAACATTTGCAACTGCCTGGTCCTCCCTGAAGCCTCAGAGAAGAAAAGGGAGAAAAACAAAGGAAAACACAGTTTGTCAACAGTTGAAGTCTCCTTGGGCTCCTAGGAATTGTCCTTAGATAATCTCCAGCCCCAGTTTTCTGACTAGCCCTATATATTTCTCTTCAGGGGTTAGCAAAGGTCAGGTAGGCAGTAGCTAAGTTTGATTTTCTCAGATCTCCACCCCTCTGACCTACGAGCCTAGCATGGGAGAATGATGCAGATTCTCTCTTTGTCTGACACACTGAGATCTACAATGTCTGACTCCCTTTTCTTTCTTAAGCAAATCTCAGGGAATGAAAGGAAGAACCTCCTAACTTGGGAAACTAATAAGCAAAAATGGATGGGTGAAAAGAAAAAAAAAAAAACAATGGGTGGGTGATTATGAACTAAAAACCTGACCTGTGAGTATACATTAAAAAATTAAGGTCCAGGCTGGAGAGATGGCTTAGCGGTTAAGGCGCTTGCCTGCAAAGCCAAAGGACCCAGGTTTGATTCCCCAGGAGAGAGTTATGCTAGATGCACAAGATGGCGCATGCATCTGGAGTTCATTTGCAGTGGCTGGAGGCCCTGGTGTGCCCATTCTCTCTCTCTTTCTCTCTCTACCTGCCTATTTCTGTATCTCTCTCTCTCAAATAAATATAAATAAAATAAAATTAAGGTCCGTTTAATTTTAAGTCATATGATTTAAATATATTTTGGGATTTTCTCTATCCAAGTCCCCCATCCACATCCATTGTCATCCAAGTGGCCTCTGTGAAAGCCCCTGAACACAATGGTCCTAATTAGTCCCCTCATTAACAGTCTGGCAGAGGCCAAGGATTGAATGGGTCATCCAGAGGCACAAGTACAGCCCATCTGAGGAGGGGGAGTCAGGGAGAGGCTGAGAAGCAAGCAATGTAGGAAATGAAACTTCTCTGAAAATACAAAAATCCAGTCCTCCCCAAAAGATCTGAAAGTGACATACAGTACCTACTTCAGTTCCAAAAAATATATATATACACATATATATGTATATGTATATATATATATATATATATATATATATATATATATATTCAATTTTTTATTTATTCATTTGAAAGAGGCAGAGAGAGAATGAGAATAATGGATGCTCTAGAGTCTCCAGCTGCTAGAAATGAACTACAGACATGTGCACCACCTTGAGCATTTGGGTTATGTGGGTCCTGGGGGCTCAAACCTGGGTCCTTTGGCTTCGCAGGCAAGTGCCTACACTGTGTCTCCAACCCCATGATTATATACATATATTGATGTATATAAGTCTTAGGTATATTTGCAAATGTGTAGCTGTAAAATATACCAATGAAAAGTACATTATTAACTATGTGAAAGGGATAACTGTCACCAAAGAAAGATTTTTAACAAATGCAAATGTTAATGGTGCAATTCAGTTATCAGATTTCGTATTTAAGTTCTTTCTTATTAAACTTCATCCTATTTTGGAGAATAGATTCTGTGCCTTTTCTGCCAAGCAAACATGAAAGGAAGAATGGTCTAGAGCCCTTGCTTATGAACTTGCTGTCTCTACCAAGTGTGAGCACCCTGCTTTGTGTTTGTATGAATGAGGGCTGCATTGGCTGGTCAGAGGTCACGTGAGACATGTGGGGTGGGAATTATGTCTTTGGGAAAAATGAATTGGAAAAAGTGAAGCAAGGAATGCATGAATGGTATAAATCTCTCCTATGGTGCCCCTCCACCACCATATCCCTACATCACCATGAGGCGTTTTATTAAAATTAATTCCTGGCTTTGCATATATCAATAAACCAATGTCTGTATTTGTGTTTCATTGTTCACAGGAGCCAAACTGCTAAAAACAGGGCTGCACACAAAAGATACCTAAGTCAGCTCAAGCAGCAAGTTATTTTTAGATCAGGAAAAGAGAGAGAGAGAGAAGAAAAAAAAGAGCAGTTCTGGGTTTTGAAATCTAATTTGGTCCCTTTTCTTAAGAAAAAAAAAAATGCCATCAATGGCATTTTCCATACAATCTGATTTCTATTTGGTTTCTAGAAAAAGGAGAAATCTAGGGCTGAAAATTCTGGAGTTCTATGGCTGATTCTAGCTAGTAGCCTTTCTTCACCAGGCTCCAGCTGAATTAATTTGATACTATTTTTGAAAGTCAGTGTTTCTAAGGGAGACCTAATGACGCACTGACGTCAATGCAGGTCAATAGCACACACTGCTGGAACTGGGCGTGCTACACCGAGCCAGAGCTGGAGCTTCTCCAAACGGCCCCAACTCTGCAAATATGCCAGCTTTGCAGGGGGAAAAAAACAGCCAGGGTCTTATAAATGTTGAGACTTCCACCATTTTAACAGAATATCTTCAAAATTGCTGCATGTTTTCCTTATGCAAAGAAAAGGGAAAACTGATATAATCAGTCGCACTGCAGTACAAAAAAATATACCTGCCAAAGGAACTATATGTGATCCTAGTGGCACACACATTTATGTTCGAATGCAATGCATAGCATTAGAGTGTGTCTATAAATAGAAGGAAGAGAGTGTATGCATTGGGACCTAGTCCTTGATAGGGCTTTCAAATGTGGGTGATGAGTTCTCCGCTCTGATCAGTTACTCAGGAGGTGCCTGAATGGGTGGGGGTGGGAACATGGGAGGGGGCTGCCTCCTCCTTCTCCAGCCCTCTGGCTCTCCCCTCCCCCTTTCTCTCTCCACCCCTCTCTTCTCCCTCTCCCTTCCTCTCCCTCGGCATCTCTCCCACCCTCTTTCTTTCTCTTCTCCCTCTCTCCCCTCCCTATCTCTTCTCCCTCTCTCTCTTTTCCCTCTCTCCCTCCAAGTCTGGCACCGAACGGGAACTGTTTTGCTCCATGAAGAGTGCAGACACATAACGTGAATCCGGAGCTTTTTTTTCTTTATGGTGCATTTAAAATGCTTCCTTATTTATATTACCCTCATTCCCTCCCTCCTCCCACCCCCTCACCATTCCTTCCAAATTTCCCTAGACATCTGTAAAGCATGCTGAGGGGAAAACATTTGCACAAAAAGTGAAGGAGCTCGCCAAGGTAGGTTATACTATGCACTGTCTTGTATTTGGCTTTTGCAAAGTTTATGATGTCAGTTTGGAGGAGTAGCTCTCTGTGACTAGCCATAATCACTGTCTTTTTCATTGAGCAATAATATCTGTATAAATTGCCTAGACTTCTTGGGCAGGCTTTCCTGTGGTCTTGCAGGAGGCATGCCAGTGGGAAGACAGTCCTGTGGTGTTAAACTGGGGAACAGTGCTGAGCTTCTCTCCTCACTAGTGTCTTGCATGGTGGGGTTGACAGAGTGGAGGAGGCTTTTCTGGTGGGCAACTGTTTCTTGCACTTTGCCAGATTTGAGATTGATTCTCATTCACTAAGTGCCTTCATTCTTGCAGTGATTTTGTTCATGAAAATTTAGTTCTAAAAGGTTTTTGTGAAGTCAGAACAAAGTAAAGGGGGCAGTATAGGGAGATGAAGAGAGTCAAGGCATGGTGGTGGGTGACCCTGGCACTATTTCTTGTTTAGAGAATTTAATATCTCTTCCCCGTATTTGGAGAAAATGGTAAGTCTTTTGTGGGTGTAAGCAAAATGATTTTTACTTTAAAAAGAATCTTAATACTGCATAACCATGAAATTGAAATTAACAACAACAACAACAAAACCTGTTTCTATTGCAGGAGCAAAAAACTGACAGCTCACAACCACCTGTAGAAGGAAATCTTTATGCATGATTTCTTAGGACTGGTAGTGTGGAGGAAGCCACCTGAAAATTAGGTTGGCAAACTTTGCAGCAGCAAGGGGAGAGGAAGGTCCCCTGCAGGGTCAAGGGTGAAATCACCTCAGGGTGGAGGGTGGGTGGCAGCGAAGGAGGGGAAGGTTGGAGGCTGGCCAGGGTTGCTTCTTGTCTGGGAAGCTGCCTGCCTGCTTAGCTTTGCTGCTTGAGGGGATAGTGCTGAGATGGGCGAGCCTGAGATGGAGAAGGTCCAAGAAAGTGGAAATTGCCAGGTGTGTGGAGGGGTAGGAACATTCCAGGAGGTTAGGATTGCATTTTTCCCAGTGGCAAGATGGAAATGGGGAGTCAGAAGTCAGGATTTTCCTCCCTACTTGGTCTTTTCTGTGGCTGCTCAAACCAGGTGGTAATCAACAAGTGTGTTTCTCAAGATTAGTTTTCACAGGGACTTTAAAGGGTTTTCTAATCTGGGTAAATTCACCTGGCTTTATTGTGCGTTGTATAGAGTCATTCTTTGGTAAGGAGAAGCTGGGAGAAGTTGAGGGATGAGGGGCTTGTGAACACCAGACAAAATGTGACCTTAGGGACCAGAGTTCACACACCTCCAGTGGGTTGAACAGACTGCAAAGGTAACATGATCTCTTCTGCCCCTGCATCTTTCATCCTGAGCTTTACATTTAATGGGGACAATTCAGTTTGTCTGTTTGTTGCCAAACCTCCTCAATGGGAATTCCATGTGTCTGAGAGGAGGATTTTTAATACTTTATTTATTTATTTATTTATTTATTTATTTATTTATTTATTTATGTGTGTGAGAGAGAGAGAGGCAAAGAGAGAGAAGAAAGAGAGAGAGAGAGAGCATGGGCACACTAGGGCATCTAGCCACTGCATATGAACTCCAGACATATGTGCCACCTTGTGCATCTGGCTTACATGTGTACTAGGGAACCAAACCTGCGTCCTTAGGCTTTGCAAAAGAGGTCCTTAACTGCTAAGCCATCTCTCCAGCCCTTTTAATATTTGTATGTATTTTATCTTATTTAGTTATTTAAGAGAAAGAGGGAGAGAGAGGAGGAGGATTCTTTTTTTTTAAATCTTGGGAAGCCAGAAGAACTCAGCTGTGTTTTTCTCCTACAAATGATCTTCTAAGAAATCCAACTCCCTTATAGTCTGAAGAGCAACCACTTAAAAATTGGGGATGGGGGTACCCTTATGGTTTTAGTTAGAGATGTGGAATACTGTTTGGATGTCTGGTTAAACTGAATTTGGAAATATTTTTATCTAAAAAACAATGGGCTTTTGGACTGAGTAGTTGCTAGAGAAAACCAGATAGGTGGGCATATAATTCCCAAGAAGTAAGTTTGTAGGGGATTTTCTCCAGGGGGGTGAGGGTGCACCAGAGTCAAATGAGAAGGGAATCTCTTTCTACAAGAAGGAGGGAAATCAGAGAGGTCAATTGGAAGTTAGAACCAACAAGCTATTGCCAGCAATGTTAGAATCAACAAGCATACCAGATGTAGAAAAACCAAAAGACAAGGAGCACAGACATAGAAGTAGGAGGTGACGGCTGGACATGGTGGCACATGCATGCAAGCCCAGTACTTAGGAGGTGAGGGTCGTCACAGGTGTGAGGTTAGTTTAGTCTACATAGCAAGTTCCAGGATAGCCTAGACCACAGAGGGAGACCTGGCTCAGATACAGAGGGAGAGGAGGATGAGGGGCAATGGGATGCTATTGGTGTGAAGCATTGTTTAGCTACAGAAAGCAGAGGTATGAGGTCTCCATCTTTATAACCTGTAGTGTAAAGTCAGCCCAGGCCACATGTCTGTGTCACCCATATCAGCTCTGGTCCTAGTTAAGGAACTGCCCGTTGTGTTTTTGACCTTGAAAGGAAGGGAAAGTCTTTCACATCCTAGGAGGTGCTAAGATTTCTTGGGTTGGTCTTCTCAGAAGGAAATTGTGCCTGTTCTTAAGTCAATAAGTGTTTGCATAAGGGAGAGGGAAGGGGTTACAAGAAAAAATTCTCATCCTAGAATTCAGCCATTTGCTCTCCATAGTTCCCCAGACCTGTCAGTGTTCCTGTCTACTGTCAATTATGGTCTTCTGTGGACCAATTTCCAAAAGAACAACAGGCCAATGCACACTCCTTGCCAATTCTTTCTCACTAAAGAATGTATCCAGCCACCATCCCCTCAACATAAAGGCCACCTTTCTCAAGTTCTAATGTGCCAAGTCACATGTCACATGCATATGCCTATGTGCAGTATGCATGGATATTTGTATTCAAAAACCACAAGAGTGCACACATGTGTGTGCTCATTTCACTCCACATGGAAGCTCATAACAACATACAGGGAAGTAAACCTTCTCCTTCCGTCAAGTCCAAAGATTCCAGTCAAGAAGTGCTACTAGTTTAGGGGTGAATCTGACATCCCTGAGTGTATGTGGTGAACCTGAATTTGCCTTGGGTTTCCTCATATTCATTCAGGAGTGTCAGTTGCCCCTTCATGCGACGTTGAAGAGTGTTGCTGCAAGCAGATCCACTCATTAATGAAGCTCAAATTTGCTCTTCATCACCTAGGACAAACCCTGGTGCTCCTCTGTTTCTTACAAATGAGGGGAGGAACAAGACTAGCTGTATAATTGTAAGCTATGTTACAACATGAAAATGTAAGTCCACTTGTGCAAAAATGTGCCATAAAGATATTAAATTATAAAGCTTTTTTCTTTCTTCCACAGTTTTTCTTGAGACTTATCATGGAGTTTCTTATTTGCTATTCAATGTCATCCTAAATAAAAATTTGTAAAATTAATTTTACTATTCATCTTTTTTATTTTTTGAGGTAGGGTCTTACTCTGGTCCAGGCTGACCTAGAATTCACTGTGTAGTCTCAGGGTGGCCTCGAACTCATGGCGATCCTCCTACCTCTGCCTCCCGAATGCTGCGCCACCATGCCCGGCCCTACTATTCATCTTTATGTGGCACAATGCTAGTTTTAAATGCAAATACAGAATTACAGAAATCATACAGCTAATGTTTCATAAGTACATACTTAGGTATTTCATTAAAACTGGAACAATGGACACATTAAAAAAACAACTTCTGAGTTCACTTTCTTTTTTAAAATATTTTATTTTTCTTTGTTTATCTGAGAGAGAGAGAGACTGGCAGATAAAGAAAGGGCATGCCACAGCCTCCAGCCACAGCAAATGAAATCCAGATGCATGTACCACCTTGTACATCTGGCTTACGTGGGCCCTGAGGAATTGAACCTGGGCCCTTTAGCTTTGCAGACAAGCGCCTTAACCTCTAAGCCATCTCTCCAGCCTGAGTTCACTTTCTTGATATGGGTATGTTCCACCAGCACCCTCCAGTTTGTGAATCAGAGAAATTCTGGGGAAAACTACTTGTTACAATACTTGTAACAAGTAACTACTTGTTACTTTATCTTCACCTATCCTTCTATGTCATCATTTTGAGCAAACCATATGTAGATAGGAAATACAAGAAAAGATCATGAATAAGACTATGAGTAAGTGATGCGTTAGGACTTCAGGGTCATTAATGATGTTTCGAGCTCCTTTGCTTTCATGCTGCATCTGAAGCACCATTCCAACAAAAAGCATGGGCTTTCTGCACTGCAATGTCAAATTGCTTAACCCTACACTTATAATTACTGGCTTTGTGTCTCACTGAGTTCCCACTGGAGTTTTGTACTCACACATGACACCCTGACAACAACACGCAGCAGCAGAAAAAGTGAGCACACATTATGTATATTTATCTATTCACTCACATCCTCCATTGTGCCACAGACTTACAAAAATCTAGTTCAAGATAAAATATTAAGAATTTTAAGGCAATGGATCTTAAGATTCTTACACTAAACACTCAGCTCTTCAGCATAACCTTATGTGATGACTACATAGGCCCCATACTTTTAAGCCAGCTTGGGCAGGAAGAGAGGAATGACCCAGATTCCAAAATGACAGCCATATCACTAATCTTCCTTCATCAAGTGAATAATTCCATCTGAAGCAGGAAACTTCAGCATCCTCCATTTTTGATTGGGATATTATTCGTCTCTCACCAAAATCCAACTAATGGAAAGTTTACCACTACCTGTTGAAGATGTCACAGCTTTGAAGATAGAATTCATCTGCTGATCTCTTCAAGGTCTACTGATGCCTTGAACTAGAGGTCAGGCCTTGGGAATGAAGCATCCACTCTGATCTCTGCCTACTATTTTCAAGATTGGTACAATCAGTTAAATACCCTTCCTGAAATGTACTTTGGTTTCATCATCTAAAGTGAATAAATTAATACCAACTTGTTTTATGAATTATTGTGCTAATAATTTAATGCCTATTAATTATTATTGATCTTACCAGTATTCTGAATTCTGCTCAGGCATCTCCTGGCTCAGGATGACAGGTTCTCAGAAATTATTTTGGCAGTTAATTCAGTTGGTGTTGATGTCAAAGCAGTTGGGCTTGAAACTCATGAATCAAGGAGAAGACAGTCCTACATTCATGATGGACTCCAATATGAAAGGAAGTTTTCCTTCCTATGTCAATTGCCATCCTGCACTTTTATCCTCTAAGGAGCAAAGGTAGAGACATGTGGTAGGCTGGAGTAAGAGTAAAATAATATTAAAAGTGCATCCAACCTAGAGAATGAAGACAATATTGACTTTCCAGCATTGGTTGAGGGACTTGGAGAGTTGTGATTTTTCAGCCTTAATCTGGCTTTCTTTTCTTAAAAGCCAGGTCCTTCAGGTGATAGCAACACATTTTTCTGAAATATTTAGCTTAATCTAAGCAACTAAGAACACCTAAATAAAGAGAAAAAGGAATCTCTTATCTTTTTTTGCATAAACAATCTAGTTGATGGACTGGAAGACCAATCAATGACTTATTGTTTATGAATGAGCCTCATACAAATTTGACCTATGGTGAACAATTAATAAATAATAGCTGATAATGAGAATGCCTTATTATTGTGCTAGCGAAAGAGCCATGGAATTGGTATCAAACTACATAGGTTTGAGCAAACAAGTAGATATGTGATCTTAGGCAAGCTGTTCAGCTGCACTGCTCACTTTACAGAAACAGTAATATTCATGTTGTAGTCCATACTTATAGAGTTATTTTGAGAATGAAATGTGATGGTTTGTGTGGAATCACTCTAGTATAATACACATGTGATCCAGGTGTGTGAGTGCACAGAGGCAGATATAAAATTTTCTTAAAGCTGTCCATCTCACTCAATAAAGTTAGATACGTGTTTGATAGGCTAGACAATGTCATAGTTATGGTATAATGGTGAACAGTTCATACTTTGCAGCCAAACAAATCTGGATAAGATCAAGTCTCAGTTCCTATACTTGGTCGGTTATATGGCTTTTGATAGGTTATTTAACTCTATAAGCTTGTTTCTTGATGGTTAAAATGTGTACCTATCTGAGAGATACTGTGATGGTGATCCATTGGCATTTTATTTTCACATGGCTTGGTACTGTGCCAAGTTCATACCAAGTGTCTAATATATTATTTTATGTTTAATGTTACTGTTATTATACTTATGACCATTGCTGAGGATAGGATAGCATCAGAATGACTTGGGAACAACTTCTCCTGAAGGATGCTGTGGGGTGGCATTTCTACCACAGGTTTTTCTTCTCAGGCTTCCTTTTCCAAAGCTTGCATTTCCACATACACAAGGACTCTTCTTTGGAGGACTGGGTAAAGCCTGCCATCCCCACTCCCTGCTGATGGGCAAAGGAATTGTTCTCCATTGACTCTGCCATCAAGATAGAGAGGCCTGAACAACTGCCCTGGAGCCTTTACTTCCAACTCAGAACCAATTTATTTACTCTTTTGAATCCAAGCACACCCCCAACCCTGAAAGAAGAGACATTCAGGTAAGGAGAGAGGAGTCCAGTTGATGTTAAGCACAGGTCTGAACCTCAAGGGTATGGGTTTATGAGACCTGTCTGCATTTGGCTCATGAAAATCTATGGAAACCTACAGTCCAGATGTGAGGCAGATGCTCCAAGTCCTCCTAGGCATTTTTGAGAGTCCTCCAGGGAATCCTTGTAGGCAAGTGTGACTATTTACTCCCTATCTACATCTTGAGCTCCAATGATCTGATTCCCTGATGGAAAATAAAAGACAACAATCCCCTACTGATATCTCTATGAACTTGTTAAAATGCTAGATTCTTAGGCAATTCACAAAAATTGGATGGAGTATTTCATAGATAGCAGACCATACATTCTGAGGACAAATGAAGGCAATCCTATACTTATTTCCATGACCTAATTAAGATGGGAATCCAGTGAAAATGTGTGCCATCTTTCTGGCATAATAGGCCATAAGCTGTGAGGGACAAGTAATAACTAAGAAATTGATCCTGCCTGCCACCATGGTGCTTATAATCCAGAAGGCAAAAGAGATCTTTGATGATCCATATCCTTCTTTTGGTGAGGCCCTTGCCAACTCTAGATTCTTGTGCAATTACACATCTACTGTCTAATCAATAAACCACCATAATCCTCTTTTTATCCAGCCTATCTATGTTCCATTCTAGTGGGAGTCCTTTCATCCCTGAGTTTATGTGAACATTTGAATTATTGTGCATCTCTTAGAAAGGAAAGAAGAATAATCTCTATCCCTTAAAACTCAGAATTTTAGTTCCACAGAGCCTCAATAATACTTTCCAAAGAGGACAGGCTTGTATGGCAATCATCTTACTAGAAGCCTATGATTGTGATAGGGGACCACCACATTACTGTATATTAAGAACTGTAGGATCAGAGACTTTGTCCATAAAGCATGGCCATAACCAAGACTCAGCCTGAGGTAGCACTTACAAATGCAATTACTACAAGGATTGTTTGTTTTTATTTACTTTTCCATACTGCATTTGCATAAACCCGGAAGACAAAAATGGCAAGGGGAAGTGAAAGAAAGATCAAAATAGCTGCTACCCTCCCCTGAAAACTCTAATTTCTTAGACACCTTCCACAAATTGAAGGCTACTCCTACTTTACATTAACTTTCTGGCTTGTAAGTTCTCAGACTTTTTAAGGGTTTTAACCACTATAGCTTGCAAATTGCAATATGATGAAGGCTGTTCCCTGCTAAGGGAATGGTGCATTCCTGTAAGAAACTGGAAGTATACTGGACTGCAAATGTTTGACCACAATAAACCCATCATATACATGAACCCAGATCCTATCAAAAGCAATAATTCTCCTGAGTTACTCCAGACTTAAGTTGTGATTTGATTTGATTTGATTTGCCACCTAACCACTCTTTCAATCTAATGGGAATCCATATAGTTGCTAATTCTGGTGACCTAGAACAGTGAGTTAGCCCATAAATCAAAACATTTGATGCTTGTGCTAACTTCAGCAGTATACATGCTAAAAACAAGCTTTGTATGGGCTGTCAACAAGATGATACACAAATTCATGAGTCTTCAGTAGTTTTTAAAATGATCTGGTATTAACCCCATAGATGAGGGGTGACAGAACATCCCAGGATGGGCTTAAGTCTGAATCCTGAGTCATCTCCTTCCTGTAGTTAGCAGTTCTTAGACTCTTCAAGTTAGCAGTTCCTTCATTTCTTTTCCTCCATGTTATCAAAAGCTCACTATCTTGGGCTGGAGAGATGGCTTAGCTGTTAAGCGCTTGCCTATGAAGCCTAAGGACCCTGGTTCGAGGCTGGATTCCCTAAGACCCACGTTAGCCAGATGCACAAGGGGGCACACGTGTCTGGAGTTCTTTTGCAGTGGCTGGAAGCCCTGGCACGCCCATTCTCCTCTCTCTCTCTCTATCTGCCTCTTTCTCTCTCTGTCTGCCACTCTCAAATAAATAAAAATAAATTAAAAAAAGAGCTCACTATCTTAATGGACAGCTTCCCTCTGTTGACTTCAGGAAGTGTAGGATGAAGAGAAGCAGACAAGCTTACTGAGAGATTGAAGGCAAAATCTGTGTTGTCTGTGATTAAGTGCTTCTGGTAATTTTATCTATATGACCTCTGCTTCCCCAAAATGACCCAATCCCCTATCTCAAAATCAACACTGCCCCTTCACCAGAAGTGGGTGAGCAGAGCCCAGTAAAGATATAAATAAGGGTACGTAGAATAATGGCTTAAAGTGTCGTGATTAAATGCCATTACCTGTTCTCACATTATCAGTGTATTTTCGAAGAGTATTTTTTTCCCTTTCTTTCAATAAAAGAAAACCTGAAAGTGGAGAAATAGCTCAGTGGTTAAGGAGCTTGACTCCAAAGCTTAAGGACCCAGATTTGATTCTCCAGCACCCACATAAAGTCAGATACACAAAGTGGCACATGCATTTGGAGTTTGTTTGCAGTGGCTAGAGGCCCTGATGTGCCCATCCCCACTCATGCTTGCAAATAAATCAATGCATTTAAAAAGAAGAAGACCTAGAGAATTCTATCCTGGAATTAGGTTCCAACTGTTAGTGTCCAGCTCATTCCCAAATTATGAAAACTCAATGAATACAGTGCATTTTCCAAAAATACAATGAGTCCTGTTGTCTGTGAGCCTTGACTAGGTATGTCAACAATCACCTTTGAGCAGAAAATAGGTGGTACAGTGCTTCATCTTGGTGTAGCTTGTTCATCCTGACATAGGATTCCCTTGCCCTATGGAAATGAGACAGTGGAATAAGAGGGAACATCACATGCTTCCATCAGTCTTCGTTTGGCCTTATCAAGGTGTGTGCTCACCTGCACAGGTTCCTCTGGCCATTGGAAACCTCTCCTGAGTTTGAGAAAAAGTCCACTGATGTCTACTCTAGACAATTCAACCAGGGCCAGAAATGGCTTCTCTATATTTCAGAACACAGATTACTACATTTAATAGCTGAATTTAGGCATGTTATTTAATTTCTCTATAGCTTGGTTTTTCAATTGGGCAGTACACACTGAAATAGCTGTTTTCCTCAGTTATCCTAAGAATTTAATGGGATAAGGGAGATGCACTTTCTACCATAGTCTCTGAGAGTAGTAACTACTCAATAGCTACTGCTGCTTCTGATACACTGGCAGAAAAATCTCATCACCTATTTTAACCTTCCTGGATGGATAGTCTTTACCTATTCTGAGCTCCTTGTGAGCTGTGTATCATCCTGTAAGTAGGTTAGGCACACAGTCTCTTGGGTGCTCTCAAAGAAATAAGGCCACTGCTAATCAAAATTGGACAGTAAGCAAATGTTAATTTTTTAAAAAGATGGAAAGATCTTTGCATGTCTCTTGGGTCCCTACTATTGCATTGATTAACTGTGAGCTAGAAAATAAGTGTGAAAAAAAGGCTGAGTGTAGGTAGGCAAACCAACTGGTTGGTCTGAGAAATCTTAGCAAGGAAAGACGATGATAAGTTTAAGTCCAAGTCTCAGTAGAGTCCATCTTGCTTTGGACAGCCATTTTAAGTTTTTGTTTGTTTGTTTTGTTTTTTGGTCTGAAAGAAATCCCATGTCTGTCCCTTGACAGGCTCCTTCTTAGGAGAGTTCTGTGTCTGTTTCTTTCACTTTGCTACAACTAGCTGTGCTACACAATCAATTTGACACAAATCTTTTGGGAAGAGGAGGGATGTCCAGGCTCTATGATACCTTTGTAACAGATTTGTAATAAAACTCTTTATGGGATGAATCTAGATAATTGTGGGGTGAAGATGTATGGGAAATTAGAATATATTCAAAATTCCAATGGCCATAGATGTATTAGCTTCAGCATGTGACCCCCATATCTCCAGGGAGAAGTTCTACAGGACCTGTCTTTTCTACCCCAGTGGAACCCAAGAGTTGAACCTTAACAAGGGACCCAAGATATCTTGAAAGTTCAAGAACCCATTGGTTCTATGGAAACAGGAATGGGTCAAGGTCCTTAACTGAGGGGTTCAGTTTTTTCAAAATAACAGATTTCTGATGAAAGGAAAACCCCAGAGCATCTGAGCAGAGATTTGTTTTCTAAAGAAATGAAGGAAATGTGGAGGAAAGAAGACCAGGGAGCTCCCTCTGCTGGATCCCTGACAGAAACTCCATACCAGTCACACTACCCTATCCTGTGAGGATATATGAAGCCTCTGAGGATTTTGGTCTTGGTCCCTTGAACAAGAATGAGGTATCCTCACGCAAATCAAAAGATGCTTGCTTCTTCTTCATCTTTCATGATTTGATCTAATGTTTGATGGGCACTAACACCATAGTGCTAAGCATTTTATTTGCCTGTTTCATTTAATCCTAACCATAGACCTCCATGACAGGGTTTTACATGTAAGGGAATTGAGACCTGAAGAGAGTAAATAAGTCCCTGAAATCTCCAGAGACTACAAGACACCCCTCCATATTGACCTTCATGATTCTCAGAGCTAGAACTGAAGAGAAGAAAGAAGTGAAGGATTGTATGAAGAGGGGAGCAGAACTTGCTCTCCACATCTAATATAGATAAGTCATACTAGCTTGGAGATTGTCCCCATATACTTTCTGAGCCCCAGAGCATTTCAACCTTGCTTTTTAAGAAACTACCAGCTCATGAGTCAATGAAGTAGATGGCAGTGTTCATCCAATCAGCACTATCATGGTGATACCCAAGCTAAAGGAAGGAAAGTGGCCAGCATGATGACCAGAAGTTCCAAAACAGAGTGGAGGCCTTTACAAGCTTGAGGAACATGTTCACACCTATTTTTCTGAAGATGAAATCCTGAGGAAGGTAGGGCAGGTAGCATAAATTAATACTATATGGGTTGAGAATTTAAAATACTGAGGGGCTTGTTCTAGATCTTGGTTAGACACAAATGGTAACATCACTACCAGCTCAAGTCCTGACTTTCTGGAGGGTGTTGGTTAGAACTAAGATCTAAATTGGACTTTTTAATTAAAGAAAATAAAGATTCTAAAACAACCTACTTGTTTCACACCCAGAGCCTTTCCTGGGTTTCCTCTTTTCCTATTATTATTATTATTATTTGCTGATTTCTAATTAACCTCCTTTGGTATTGAGCCATTTGAGAACTAGAAATTACATAAGCTATTTGTCTTTTTGAGCTTGATCTCTTACCAGTTCACATTTTAGAAAGTTATTCAGAGCCTTGGGGGAATCTCAAATATTACTTCAACTCTCCTGTGCTATTTGAATATGTAAACATTTTCAACCCACCCAGGAGAATCTTAAAACCACAGCGGTTCTTCTGGCATGTGAGATATGAGTAAGTTATAGAATTTCCATTCCTGCTTGATGTGGGATGCTAGCCTCCAGTTTCACTGTCAATGTATCTGTAAATTGAGACAATAACAGTGCCTTCAAATAGTACCAAGCCCCCACCCCCATTAGCTGCCCCTTTCCCTACAAGCAGTGATGTCATAGAGGGATCAGAATGATGCTTACTGATTATACAGACATAACAAGAGCAAGTTTCCTCTATCAGTCTTCTCAGAAACTGCCTAAACAGAGTGGCTAGATTATAAATATTCATCCACGGTGTGACCTCCTGGCCCTCAGCTACTGGTGGGAGCATTTGTTTCTGGTTTAACCTGTTAATGCCATGAACTCCATTTTGTCAGAAATATGACTTCTTGATAAACAGTCCAGATTTGCCAGTGGGGAGTGAATTCTATTTGGCTACCTGCTGGTAAGGCTGACTATCCCTTTGCCCAGCTGTAGCCTTGAGCATTTGCCCACCTTGTTCTTGCTATCCCCAGGGAAGCCAAAATGATGCCATAGAAGGAGGGAATGGGAAAGCCTGGATCTTAATACTCCTGGGGTATTTTGAGTGACAGAATATGTATTGCTGACACCATGTCCCTTTCCTCTTGCTTACTATAGGATCGTCAAAGACCAAGAGAAGATGAGATGGGTTTTCAAAGCAATGTTCACACACGCAGGACACATGTCATCCTTTGCCTTGTGCTTTCTGCAGTGTTGCTGCTCACCTTCATGTTCCTGTTCATCCTTGCTACAATAATCCGTTCCTGACCACCACCTTTTCTTCATTCCCTACCCTCAGCTCTTTCTCTGAAGTTCTCCTATGGGGCATGGTTTTGTGCTTCTACTTTGAATCATATCTAAGCAGCTACCCTTATTTTCCTTTTCTTCTGTCTCTTCCTTGCACCAGACTTGCCTAACACTCAGTCCCTTGATCAGATAACCAGAGAAAATCTTTCTTCTTTCAAATGAAGGCACAAGATGCTCTTCCAGAGCCATCACACTCAATGAAGAGAGCCAAGGTATATCTGAGTATGATGTCACTGACAACAGATGGAAATAATAGAAATCCCTTAATCCCAGTCAGACATAGTGAAGGTGCTTACTCAAGACTGGACTGATTAAGAATGTGGGAGTGGGGAGGAGGAAGAACAAGAGAAGGAAGAGGAGAAAGAAAGAGCCTCAGAATTGGATTGCCCCTGAATACAGAATGGAATCCCCTAGATTTTTTTCTCCAATTAAATTTGCATTTCATTCTATATCATTGTGATGCTTCACTCTAGACATTTTCATCTGAGACCCAAGGCTTTTCTTCATGGGTTCTAAGCCCAGCCATGGGCTCTTGGAAGATGAGGTAAGTGATATCAGCAAGCACGTACAGGGTGTGACCTCAGAAACCCAGTGCTGTTAAATTGGATACATCATGTTAGGCCATAGGATTGTGCTGTATTGAGCCCTGATTTTTTCTCCCTGAGCTCCACAGGGACCCCCAGAACCATCATAAATGTCAGTCAGATCCACAATACTCACCTAGACCTTTAAATAGCAAAAGAGATCCTGAAGACTGACAATTTCCAGATTTATACCCTGTTTTAAAAAATTGGCAAGGTCTGGTGACACAGGCATGTAACCCCAACTACTCCAGAGGTTATGACACTAAGGTTGTGATTCAAGACCTGCCTGGGCTACAAAATGAGTTCCGTCTAACTTGAGTAACTCAGACATGTCTCAAAAGGCTAGACTTAAGGCTCAATGGTACAACATTTGTATGAAGCCCTGGGTTTTATCCTCAGCACTGTTAAAAAAAAGTCAAAGTATATCTTCTCCCATTTTTTTCCTTCTTTAGGAGTATGCTACAGCTGATGGGATGTGCTGAGCTTTCATACATGTGCTAAGGGTCTCCCTTCCTAGGACTTGATTCAGATCCAGTTCATTATCTAAATAATAGATGCCTCCCAAGAATTATAAAAATACAATACATGTTAGCCAATTCATCCTCTTTGTTCCATAGCCTATGCCTATTGGACTAGAAATTACAAAAATACAATCCCCATTCTTTTTTGTTGGCTTATCAGGCAGACATGGTGACCCAAGCTTACTGGATCAGTAATAATGGCAAGACTGCCTTAATAATAAATAGGTATAAAGTTCTCTGCCTGCTGAGTTCAGGGTGGTAGACAATTAACTGTCCACAAGTCATAAAATTGAAGCTAAATTCTTACAGGTATCTGTAATTGTTCTTTTCTCCCTATGGTCCATGTGTCTCAAGCTCTAACACCTTGCTATTTGGCCTCCAAAGTGTGCTGACTTCTTGAGCCCCACCCCACCACCTCAGCCTCTGCTTCTTATCATGTGCTTGCTCTGCCTTTGCTGTCTATGCTAAGATTCTCTGCATGAAACTTAATCTAGATATTCCTGGGTGACCACCTAATCCTCATTCTCCCAAATGTGCGTTTTATTGGCAAGGCATGTAAAACCCTATCATCTAGTTCCCCAAGGTATTCTGTAGTTGGGCCTAATTAGCCCTTGACGATGGGGTTGTGCATACAGGAAATGAACACTCTTAACTACTTCAGGTCAATAGAGAGTTGAGAACTTTCAGAGCTGATGGCAACCAAAAAGTGAGGTGGGAGAATTTCAGTCACTTTCCTTCAGCATCCAAGTGATCCTTTAAGACACTTACCCTCAAATTTCCAAATATACTGGCTTCTGAGAAATATTTCCCAAGACTGAATATACCTCTTGATTAAAACATGTGTTTAACAGGGAAAGGATTGTGGAATAGCTTGTATTATGCAAGCTGTAGCTTATATCCCCCCACTGGACTAATGAATCACTAAGTTTTCAGAATTGAAAGAGTGGTCAGGGATGCCAGTTTTTAAAGGATTGAAGGAGAGCTGGAGTGACTGGCTAACTCCAGAGGCGGTGTTTTGTTTTTTCAGCTCTCACCTTAAGACAACCTTCTTGGAAGACTCTTCCTGACATATCGCTTGTGTCATCCTTGCTTCTTCAGTGGTGGTAGAAACATGGTTGGGAACAGCAGCCTGAATGGATGAGAAGTTCACTGCATCTCCATGCCTAAACAAATCCCTTGAGTTTTATATATAAGGCTGAACTAGCTGAGACCTTTTTTTAAAATTTTTTTGTTCATTCTTATTTATTTATTTGAGAGTGACAGAGAGAGAGAGAAACAGGCAGAGAGCGAGAAAGAGAGAGAGAATGGGCACTCCAGGGCTTCCAGCCACTGCAAATGAACTCCAGATGCATGCACCCTCTTGTGCATCTGGCTAACATGGGTCCTGGGGAAACGAGCCTCGAACCAGGGTCCTTAGGCTTCACAGGCAAGCGCTTAACCTGCTAACCAGCCCTGAGACCTTTTAAAACAGGAGAGAGGCAGGTGGGCGTGGTGGTGCATGCCTTTAATCCCAGCACTTGGGAGGCAGAGGTAGGAAGATTGCCATGAGTTGGGGGCCACCCTGAGACTACAGAGTGATTTCCAGGTTAGCCTGAGCTAGAGTGAGACCCTACCTCAAAAAAAAAAAAAAAAAAAAAAAAAAAAAAACAGGAGAGAGGAGTTTCCACTTGTAGAGAGCCTTGCGATGTGTGGAGAAACAGGGTAAAGTCTAATGACTCTAAAGAACTCTTGAGCAGGAATATGTCCGTTTCATTGCTCAGATCACTACAACGTCCCCCAGACTTCCACATCCACATGATAGAGGGTAGAACCTGAATACTGAAGACCAGAGCTGGAATAGAGAAAGCATGTTGGACTGGTATGGGCTCAAGTGTTGTTGCCACACAAACAGAAATTTGATCTGATTCCTACTTTTTTAAAATAATATTTTATTATTTCTTTATTATTTGAGACAGAGAGAGAAATAGGGAGAGAGAGACAGAGAGAGAGAGAGAGAATGAGAATGGGCACTCCAGGGCCTCCAGCCACTGCAAACAAATTCAGATGCATGCGACCCCTTGTGCATCTGGCTTACGTGGGTCCTGGGGAATTGAACCTGGGTCCTTTGGCTTTGCACAAAAGTGCCTTAACCACTAAACCATCTCTCCAGCCCTGATTCCTACTTTTATAGCTTCAAGTTTTATGGCTTTTAGACAAGTCATTTAAACTTTCTGATTTCCGTTTCCTCAGCTTTAGACTAGTAGAAACCATTATTTTTGGAGTTTTTTCTGTGCTCTGTGATCCTATAAGGTAGGTACCACCATATTTTAACACCTGTAGAATTTCTGTAAGGTCTAAATGATCATTTTTGTTAAAGTATCCATCACAATCTCTGTATATACTTGGTTATCAAAACTATTGATTTCTTCTTAGGCCCAAATAGTTCTGTTCTCTAATGACAACTTTAAACAAAGAGGAACCTTTTTCCAAGATGAACTCCCTGGGTTGATTTTCTGGTAGCTGTTTGTTTTCCTTTTCAAATCCAGCACTTTTTCTTGGTGTTTGGAGAAGAGACAGTAGAGCCAGGGTAGATCACATGTTGTCTTCACTGACCCTGAAAGAAAGGAGACTCAGTTGTCCTTGAGGTCTGTGTGACAGCAAGCAAGTTCTTTTCCTACTTGTGATCTCAGGGATGGGCTAGCAAAGCAGAAAGTGATTTCCATCCTGGGCAGATTCCACACCAGTCTATTAATTCTGTGAGTCTTTTACTTGACTGCTTAGACAGGAATTGGGCACCACAGCCTTTTACAAAGGATGATAAGACAGTTCAGGAAGCCAAGGTCATTGGCTCCAACCCAGGCATGGACCAAAGAATATGACTGAGAACAGGGAATATGGAAATGTGGTCTGCTGAGGACTTGCTTTCTGCAAATGGTTCTGTTGTGCTTCCCATCCCTGCTTACTCAATCTTACCAGTCAGCCCAGGACACAAACAAGGCAGAGGGGCACCTTCTTCTGAGAGGGAGAGGTAGAGACATTGAGCTCACCAGGTGACCTTGGTTAGATTATAATTTTGTCTGGTGCCCTCAAAATTATGATGGCTACAGATTGAGCACATTGCTGCTATTCCTATCTTATTCCGTGTTTGATGAAAGCTGTAGGGAACCTTAAATGAATCTGCCATGATCTCAAGACCAACTTCATTAGCATATGACCACCCTAACCACCCTTATGTAGCACAGAATGTAGGTAACATTATTCTAAACAGCCTCTCCTCTATATAGTGTATGCAGTCCATATAGACCCATTATTATTTATATGAATGAACCCACATGTATCAGCATATGCTTACATCTTGCTTCATATCTAAAAACACACCTCTGTACCTTTAAAAACATCCTTAGCATGACATTTTCATTAATCTAAGAAGACTTCTTTGAAATGTTGCCAGCATTTCATGTCTGCCTAGTCACATCTAATGGCCCCATGTGATAAACCATTCTTAGCACAAAATCCAGAGCTGTTGTCTTTCTCTCATTGATATTTCCCCTAACTGCACACCGTCCCACTGCAGCAGCATTCTCACATGCATACATGCATGCATTCAGAGACCTAAAAATAAACAGCTGCTGATGGGCTGCCAGAGGGTGTCCTCCGTATGGAGCAGGCGTCCTCTGTCCCTTTAGTAGGCATAGCTTAAGCCATAGACAGAAATTGAGGGCAATAGATAGGCTTAAGCTGAACCCAAAATCTCTAAGGCAAGTTGCAAAGGCAGGAGTACCTGAGGAGCGTGGAGAACACTGAGTTCCACAATCATTCTCTCCCAGACCTCATGTCCAAAATCATCTCCATAACCTCTGAATAGGTGACCTCTGGATAATTGTTTATTGGCACCAAGAAAACTACTACCAGACAAAGTTGATTATTAGGTTAAGAAAGAAGATAGGTCATGCCTCCAGTATCTCTAAACAGCCTCCTACTGCCTAGGCTTCCTGGTTCTCAGGGCAGATGTCTTGCCATGTTGAT
Source organism: Dipus sagitta (assembly GCA_036346955.1). NCBI lineage: Eukaryota > Metazoa > Chordata > Mammalia > Rodentia > Dipodidae > Dipus > Dipus sagitta. Next base: position 77,581,670 of record CM070778.1, on the reverse strand, counting down.
CTTGGATGCTGTGTGCATTTGGGAAGGGGGACTCGTATGCATGTGGTTTCATGAAAATCTTCCAGTCTGGAAGAATTCTTCTTTCATGACTCCATCAGTCAAGAAACCCTTTGTCATGCTAGGTGTGGCATTTCTTCTGAACACCTCTTACTCAGACTCACACTCTAAGATTCAAGCACACATACCAAGCAAGGCTCTGTCACCCTCATGAAACAAATACCATCCAGAGCAGTTTAAAAATAGCACCCATCTATTGAACTTATTTTTTCAGGAACATTATTTCAAGAAGAAAAATAATCTGTTGGTCTTTGAGAGAGAAAAAAGAATAAACCACCTGGCCTTAAAAAGTCCAGATAATGTGCCTGGAAACAACAACTGTAGTCTTGGTTGCATTTCTTCCTCTTCCTCTTCCTCCTGGGGGAAGAAAGTTGTGTACTCACCAATACTCTGTTACCTGGACATTGATAAATTTTCTCATTTGGGAGTAAAGGGTGCCTGAAAACAGCCTTGCCCCCGCCTTTTTGGTGTTTCCACCACCAACAGGGACTCCTTGGAGGCTGACGGGTTTGTTAATCATCTCTTCCCTTCTCCCACACAGGGAAGTCCCTAAAAGGTTGCTGCTTGCAAAAGGGCCTCTCTCTCTCTCTCCCCCCCCCCCCTCCGTTAATTGCAGGCTTACTTGTTCCTGCTCTGCGAGTCTGTCCGTCTCTCTTTCTGTAACTAAGATCATTGCTCATGGGAAGCTGTTGCTGGCTGATTCGGTGGGAGACCAAGCCGAATGCGTGGGCACAGGAAAAAGGAAAAAAGGAGGGGGGAGTAAAAGAAAGCAGGAGAGAGCCGTAGATTCTGTTATTTGCGTCACTCGGATGTCTAGGCTATCTACTCAACATAGATATCTGAGATATAGCCTATAGCTGTCCCTGCTACAGTGGCCAGATAGGAAAGGGCAGGGAAAGGACGCCCCAGAGTCTCTGCACGGTGGGGTTCGAAATGGGCAGCCAGGACGTTTGAAGGGGAGGGGAAGTCCCGGCGGACACGCCCCTCGCCCGCCCTGTCTGCCGGGCAGACCCGGCCGCAAGCCACCTGAGCCGCTGCCCAGCCCAAGCCTGGGGTGGCGCCCTCTTCAGCCACCTCGCCTTCTCAGTGGCTGCGCCAAACACAAAGCGCTGTCTCCGAGCAGAAGACTCCTCTGGGCTGAGCAGACCCACCAAAGAGGAGAATCTGCGCGTGACGTCAGCAGTTGATGACTGACGCAGGCTGGCAAAGGAGACTCTAGGCGGCTGCTCTGCGCTGTCTTCTTGAGTCTATTTTCTCCAACCCCTCGTAGTGGATTACTAGAACGCAAAACACACACAGTCCACACATATGCAGCTTTAAAAATACACATTTCCAAAGGCGATGTGTGCAAACACAACGCTATTATGCAAAGCGTGGGTGGCAAACAGGAAGGGTTCGGATGATCCCCCCTCATTTGGGGATCTCCATTGTGGACAGCAGTAGGCTCGGGAACTCCTCTGAGGAAGGGGCTAAGCATCCCCCTCCCCCAGAATGTACGAGATCTGGTCAATGGAGGCAGGTCTAAGAATACAACCTCCCCACCGCCTTCTGTGTGGGGAGACGAGGAGCTGCAACAGGCAGGGCAGACTGTGGAGGAAGGGTGACTGTAAGAAACATTTGGATATTTTTCTGTTTTGAAAACCATCTTCTGCAGTAATATAAGTGAATCTGGTGGTGCAGAAAACAGTGAGGAGGGGCGCTTAATGCACATTGAATATTTTGAACGCAACGTTCCAGTGAAATGCCTTTGTGTGGGGAGGTTTTTTCAGTACTTGCTAAAAATAGCTTCTGGGTTTGATCGTGTTCCAGAAATAGACCGAGGCTGTACTGGGATAAAAAGCCAGCGCGGGTGGAAGAAAACCTGGACATCACCGCGTTCCTGCCCCCCCCCACTATGTCTGGAAATTAATTGTTGGATTTTTCCTTTCCTCTCTCCTCTCTTCACCCACTTTCTATTCCCTGCCCTTCTGTTTTTCTTTCTCTTAAGGAGTTCTCGCTTGGGTAAGTAATATCATGTCATGTGCATGCTGCAGACTGTAAGTACAAGCTGACGCTTATTTTTGTGCATGCTCGGGGTGCATTCCTGGCTGCCCGTTTGCCCCTTTCCAAATTGAAGGATGAGACAATACCGGGGTAAGGGTGTATTTCTGTGTGTATATACAATGAATTTGGAGTTGCATGCAAAGGAACCGAAAGGGAATTCTTGCAGCGTCGGGAATCACCCTGACAAATCTGAATCAATAGCTGCTGCAGCGCGCTCTGTCGTTGTGGGTTGGCGCTGTTGAGCACGCTTCTCTCCACTGCCCCTTCCCCTCCCTGTCTTCAAAGGTGGCCAGACACGGCTTAATGGGCCACCTCGCTGCAAGATTAATGGAAATGATGAAATATAGATTAAAATTGCATGGGGTTGGGGAGGTAAAAACAGGGAAACAAACTTCCCTGCTCGCTCGGGTCAGGAAATCTGAGCACTTCGACCCTGGCCTGGACAGGCTCAGGACTCGGTAGCTGTCCACGGAAGATAGGTGCTGAAAATTCCGAGTCCTTGGAGAATTCAGTTTTGAGCGCCAGGGGGCGGGGTTGGAGCCAGCTGCGGCTAGCCCCTCCCTGGATGCGGAGAGGAGAGGGTTAAGGATGTTCAAAGGGGATAGTCGTGACTTCGGTGAAAGCTTTGGGGAAAAGGAGGGGTGAGTGGGAAGGAAAGGGAGAAAAAAAGGGAGAGGGAGCGAAGTGTTACATTCAAGGATGAACTAAAGCCCGGTGCTCCAGGAACGGAAGGCCAAATCTGGTGGTTCACATTGTCTTTCCTTGTAGAGCCCAGCCGTTACCTTGGTCTACAGTCTCTGGTTCCAATGCCTTCCCGCCAGGGGGTTTAAAAGATTTTTCTTGATGATGGTGACTCTCAAAATACGAGGCTATAAGTTGCTTTTCTCAGGCCCTCGTCCCCTCCCACTTCGTGTGCCCCCTCCCTCATTCACATTCTGTAATTCGGGGAGGGACATAAGGGTGTGTGTGTGTTATGGCATTTTATTATTCCTACTTCCATAGCACCCTAGTCATAGGAGCCCTACGTGACTGAACTGAACGTATTGGAAGCCAAAGCACTGGAGTTGTTGGTGCTTTACAGAGAATCAAGACTTGGGAACACCTCCAAGAGAGCTTTAAAACCAAAATACGAAGAGAAATTGGGGAGGGTTGTTCTCTGAGTTGCCAAATGTTGCTGGGGAGACCAACTCCCCGGGGTGAGTTGTGCATGAGATGCATGGTAATCAGCACTGACAGAACCTGTATAGCTGAGGTGAGGGGGCAGGTGAAGAGGAATGGGAAGGTCATGGGAGTTGGGAAGGGTATTGTGTGTACACAAACATGTGTACCAATTAACTCCTCAGAGAAGGATAATGAAAGTACATCCACAAAGTGGGCTATAAACAGTGAGGGGGGAATGAAGCATTCTTGCAGGTCTGCAGTAAGTTCATTGTCATGCAGAGGTATTATATATATAATTTAAAACTTTCCTTTGGATTAGGTAAATTACTGTGGAGGCCAGCCACTGGAGGGAGACCAGATACTCTGTTCCATGCATCTACCGGGCAATAGGCCCTCCTTTAGTGTCATACCCTCCTTGCAGGGCACTGGGTTGCAGCCCTTTGGGATAAGGAGAAAATGGATGGAGTTACTTTTACTGGCAAGCAGCCCCTCTCTGGGCAGGTTCCCTTGCTGAGGCTAATTTTTGTCAACTCTTAATCGCAACAGGGCTTTTACTGATCTTGTGAAGAATAACACAAATAACACTGCAGCCCACACTTTGTCTTGTCAACTCAACTCTGAACCACAGTTGTTGGCAGCCTCTGCCCACCCCTGGGTCTCCTTCGTCATTCAACAGGACCTACTAGTTCTTGTACTAAGTCTCCCCCTCAGCCCCACAAATTGCCTGGCAGTGTTTACAAATTCTGCGATATTAGCAAAGGGAACTGCGGTAGAAGAGTGCAATAAAACACCTGCAACACGTGGAGCTTGGTGGTAGCAGTGGGGTGCTCCAAGAAATATGAAGATCTTATGTCCTTATTTCCCTCCAGTCCCCCCCCCCCCGCCCTTCCCCACTGCTTGGCACAATGCACACGTTTACCCCCCAAACTGGATCTTATTAAATAATTCAATGGTAGCGGTGCAATTTTGGTTGGAACCAGCACGGATTCCCAAGTCGTGACTGCAAAAAGTGAGTAATGCGCTCTGGCTGCGTCATGGCTGTAGTCACAGTTCATTCCGAACTGAGAAGGAATCGTGACTTTGCCTGGAGACGTCCCCTACATGGGAAACGCGGGAGGGGGGAAGCCAGGGGGGACAGGGGTGAGGGAAAAAACTATCCAATGAAAACCGAGGAGGGGGCATTTGAACTCCACTGGTCGCTGCATTGCTGTCCCCTCTCTGCCCCGCGCATCTTTCCCCTTCCTCCTCCCTGTCAGCGCTCTCCAAGAGCGCCCGCCCGCCCTTCTCACTACTGCATGAGTCCTCAACAAGTTGGAGGAAGGCAGGAGAGCAGGGGTTAAGATCAGGAAGCCGCAATTACCAAGATCGTGACCCTCCCACACAGTACAGTAACTTATATACTTACCTGGAAGAGCCCATTTTGCCGCTGGGCAAACACCAGTGGGGGGAGGGGCAGAAGGGGAGCAGACTGGCGGGAGAGGACTCCTTCAATCTGGCTGCAGAGCCAACAGGACCCGCGCACTTCCGAGACCCTACCTGGACCGAGGTAAGGAGAAAGGGGTTGGAGCATTGGCCAGCTGGTGGTCGGTAGGCTCGCTGATCGGCTGAGCAGAACTTTTTCCCCCAGTTGCGGGCGCCAAGGTAGCGATCAGCTCAAACTGTGGAACCCCCTTAGCGCGTCAGGCGCGGACGCTCGGATGTGTGCTTGCGTCTGTGGGTCGCTGAGCTAAGCAGTGGGGGTGCAGTGGGAGGTGGGTGGGTCACAGAGCTGCAGGAGGGATGGATGGGCGGAGAGGTGGACCAACAGGAACTTGGAGACCGATACTAGGCGATGTAGAAGAATCTTCTCCCAACACGCTGTGTGTGTGTGTGTGTGTGTGTGTGTGTGTGTGTGTGTGTGTCCACGCATCACATCGATCCCAGAGCTGCCAACAAAAGGCAACTTTCGCCCCTAAGTTTTTGCAATGTTTTCAGCATCTACTCTCGCTTAGGTTTTCCCCACTGGGGGACCATACCCTTGGGGTAGGAGACCATCACACGACTGATCACACCCTTCTTTGGCATTAATGGGCTAAGGAAGGGAAAAGAGAACCGGGAAGGAGATGGGCTGCACTGGAAAAAAGAGAACAACCCTTAAAATTTAGGATAGATGTGTGGGGGAGGGGCTTCCAGGGAAGGAGGGAAAGAGGGAAAGAGGGAAAGAGGGAAGGACAGAAGACGGGGACGACATCCTCCTTCCTCCCTTCCTCTCCAGTTCGCCTTTCCCTCCCCTTCCTGGGCTCACTGATATCTCCCCTTGCTGTGGAAGCTGCCCTTCCATACCCAGCTCGCGCCTTCTGGTGCTCCCAGCATTGTGTAGAATGGGTGGGGAGGGGCTGCAGCAAAAAAAAGGGCACTTGAGGCAAATGGTCACTAGACAGTGATCTGTAGACTGGTTCGAGAACCGTGTGGAGGGAAGAACTTCACCCTTCTTTTTGAGCACTCAAAACTTTTTTGAGGAGGGTGAGAGTAGCTGAGATATTCTCATTTTCTAGAAGTAGGCCGACTAGACTGGAGTTTGGGCTTATTTTATGTTCATCTTTGCCTGTCATTTTCCATCTGGACCTTCTGGCTTGGGGCTTGATGGGAGAGGTCACTCTCTGGAGCCCCTCTATCCCAATATGTGATGCATCCCCCCTTATCTGGACTGGGATGGGAGTCATGGACAGGTCTTTATAAACAAAAATATTTTAATGTGTTTCAGTCGTGGTTTTGTTGAATAATTAGAAATGGAAATATTTTCTCTCCCTCCCCCTTCTTAAAAAAAAAAAAAGAAATGTGAGCTCTCTTCTGATTGGTGGGTGACGATTTTAGTCCACACCAATAAGCTGGCAGCTTCCTCTGTATTTATTTAGTGCTCTGGGGGAGTTTTTCTCTTTACGCAGCGCCAGTAGTCACGGCTGGAACCTCTGCTGGGGGACAGGGAGGGATACCAGGGGATGGGGGGGGGGATCTGGACTGTACCTGTCCGGAGATCCGCGACCTTGAAGCCAGTGCTGGTAGAGCCCTGATAGGGGAATGGGATGTGAAGACAGGCTGGAAGGCTTTGGGGTGCTGGGGCAACAGGAGAGGGATGGAGGCTGGGCTATGGGATCCCAGGTTCCCCATCCCAGGTTCCCTTCTCGCCCTCCACACACCTCTTTCGCGGCTGTGTAGGACTGAGTTGGGGGATCACCGACGGTCTAGAGAAAGAAGAATAGGTCGCGTAGGGCGAGGAGGGGCGCGCAGCGCGCGGGGTGGGGATGCGAGCGGTGATGGAGCGCCGGTGAGACCAGCCTCCTCCGCTCCGGGCTCCGGGCTCGCAGGCGTCCTGGGCTGAAGGCGGCGGTGGACCGAAGAAACGAGTGGACTCTGCCCTTCGCGAATCTTTTTGCGGTCTGGGCTTGCTGTTCATAACTCAATAGCCGGAAGCCCTTACCCCAAAAAGCATTCGAGGAGGGCGCGCTCCTCGAGAAGACTGCAGCCAGCACGATCGCCGAAGCCCGCACCTTCCTTACCGAGGCGGCTCCCTCCGATACTTCCCCAGCCCTTTCCCCGTTTTCCACGGGAGAGTCAGTCCTTTCCGCTCTGTCCTCATCGCACTCGGAGAGGCTTTGGTTGCTCGCCTTCCCTCCGCGAGTCCCCTGCCCCCAACTTTTTAATCGACTTTGTATCAAAGGGGGAATTGGAGCGGGTGGGATGCGTGTGTTTTCGGAGAAGTGGAAAGAACTGAAATACAAAATAATAATAATAATAAAAAGTTTACAGAAGTTGTGTCGATCCCCCACACCCTAAATAACCTCGTTAACATAGTGAAAAGAAGAAGGAAAGGGACTGGTCGAAGGGTCGAGTCAGTTCCTGATATATGAATCAGTTTAGTACATAGTATGGCAGTTTTTGACCCTAATGATCTGAATCTGCAATATGGGGGTGGGAAAGCCCTTGAGGGAGGGGCAGGGGGCCCTCAGCATCCTCAGGTCCCTGTGTGCGGACTGGAGGTGGTGAAATGAACCGCCTTGAATCTGGTAGCTCTGAAAAAGAGCCTGCTACCCGGAGCCTTCCCCCAAGCCCGCTTCTAACCTAATTCTGGGCATGTTGCGGGCTCGTGTACCCTCCATCTCCTCTTTTTCGAAACTAAGTAGCATAGCAGAGAGTAAAACAGGCGAAAACTGGGGAATTCCCCGCGGGGATGGAGCTTTGGAGCTCTGCAGCTGTGCCCGACTCAGCAGCTTAGCAGTGGCAGCAGCAGTCCGGTGTTGGCCTCCTGAGGCGCCCAGTCCCGGGGAAAGAGGCAAGCTGCAGAGTGGGGAGAATCCGTGGCCCCTCTTCCCCTCCTCTCATTGCAGTCATTAACACTCCGCTTACAAGTGGCACAAAGCAGGCCTTTGTACTTCGTGCCCTTCACTAGCTAAGAACATTGCTAGACGCCCTTGCCCTTAGGGACTGGGCCAGAAGGACACAAGGACATACATGACTGCCCATAGGGATGAAACGCATACAAGGTGGGTCTAGGGATATAAGAGTCCAAGATCCTAAGGCTGCAAACCTTCCCATTTTCTAGGAGGGCCTGAATTTCCCCACAGTCCCATCCTTCCTTCTTTCAACCAACTAAGTGCGCACCACTATTCCTCTGTCCTCTAGTAGAGTCTCAGGACTCTACTCTCTCCATATTAAGTAAAGGACTCCTGGGTGTTGACAGCGCTGGACAGAAGCAGTCGGTAATAGCTTAGACTGCTAGAAGTCACTGAAGGCGAGAACTCCAAGCTCCAGGGCGAAACCAGAGTTCTCCTCCCCAGATAAAGGAGATTTTCCCTCTCTGTATGTATTTTCTGAAAGAGTAAAAGGGTCCCTAAGATCTGGGCAGGAAATGGAGCAAAAGCAAAAGCTGTGAGGATTTTCCTCCTGGCTCTCACCTGGAGCAGTATGTGGAGTGGTGGTGCTGCGGAGGGAGAGGCAGAAGAGCCACAGTGGAGTAAAAATAGCTTCAGCCTGTGGCCCTTCAACTCTTCTTTTGCTTTTTACTTTCCTGTCCTCAGCTAGAAAGCCCCTTTCTCTCCAAAAGCCTGAACTTTCACCAGGTTTGGGAGCCAGGTTACTAGAAGAGAAGTGAACTTGCACAAAATGGTTTGAACAAGGAGACCGCAGGTTGCTCAGGGGGTCTTGAGCCCCTAGTCATCTCACCTTTTCCACCGTGGCTAGGCAGAGCTGAAATCCAGGGCCCGGCCCAGCGACCCACCCTCTGCGTCTGGTCTGCCATTCAGCCCCAGAGCCAGTCTTCCGCTTAGTCTCAGTCAGACAACTGTTGCTGCCTCAAAGCTGCTGCTGCTGCTGCTGCCAGGGCAGCTGCTCCATCAGCTGTGGGGCAGCTGTAGGCTGCAGCTGAGGCCAATCACTTTTGGTCCCGGTGGGAGCTTTCAGGGAAAGGTCTCTGTTCTGGTGGGATAGGTGGGGGGAAAAGACCTCTTCCACTTTTCCTTCTCAATAAGTGAAAATAAGTGGCTTTTTGTGATGTCTTGCATCTCTCCTTAGGGTAGTTATATCAGCCCGCAGTAGGTGAGCCCATCACCACAACCTTTACTTTGGAAAAGGGGCAAAGCCGGGGGCTAATCTTTTTGAGTCCTCAAATTTCTAATGCATACCTCCCCAAGAGAGCGCCACATCACTAGTGAACCAGGGACCTGATGGAAATTTCCATGCACTTGCATCTGATGCCCATGTCTAAGAACCCTACATAAGAGGCTAAAGCACCCTTCCCACCCTAATCTGTTTTTCCCTAAGGAGACTGTGGGAAGCACTGGGAAAACCTAGTCCCCAGGTCTGCTAACTACCTTTGGTTCTGCCTAGGTTAAATATTATAACTAGTGTTACTGTCTCTGGCTAGTGTTGTGGTAAAGGTGCCATAGAGCCATCCCAGGTCATCTGCTCACCCACTGGGGAGACAAGTGACCCTAGCCAGGCCTAGCTGTCTTTGGCTCTGTCTTGTTGTGCCCAAGTTCACTGCTTCCGATCTTTCCTCTTTTCATCTCAACTAGTTTCTCTACCTTTGGGCTTGCTATAACTGTCTGCTCTCTTTCTGGAACCTGTGGTTGCTTTAAATTCCTCTGCCTTGCCTTTGGATGCAAAGCAGGACCTAATTGCAAGGTTGGAAACAAATTTGCTGTAGTGTATCTTTCCCAGGATATTTTCAACCTGGAGGTCATTGTGGTTATTTGTTGCAAAGTTTTCTACCCCTGCCTTGATAGTTCTTGGTCCTGATTCTCTACTCTGGTCTTTTCCTGTCTGCAAGCCTCCTATGCCTTGATTTCCTGCAAAATATCACAACACCCAACCTCACTCCTTCCCAGGCAGCAGAGTAACCCTGCCCATCTTCTTACCTTTCAGGTGGTCAAGCTTAACCTGATACCCACAACTGGACCTGAGGGTTGGGAGGTCACAGGAGTTGAAGCCTGGATGAATGAGCTCAAGAATCCCAGGTAAGCACAGAGATGCCAGCCCATGGCCTTGCCTAAGTGGCCTCAAGGCCTCCACACACACTTCTTCCATAGTTAGTAGACACTGGGAGCCAGGGGTGTAGCATTATGTGGAAACAATGTCCTCAGAAGCTTTGCTTTTGGAGAAAAAATAAGCACCCATCTCAGTAGTTAGGAGGAAGGATCCATACAAAAGAGGCAGGTCCACTTCCAGTCCTGTACCAGAAGCAAGACTTAGGTATTTCAAAGAAAAGCTCTAAGGGACAATGGCCTTACTCAGTGGGTCCCACTGTTCCCTCTTCTCCTTCACTTCCTGGGCTATTTCTGTCTATTCAGAGGAGTGGAGAGCTCAGGAGCCCTTTGTTATGGTCAGTTTCTCTGTTGGACATCTCTTTTACTGGAGTTTAGTATAAGATGGGTAGTAAACATTTTAGAGTGAAGTTTTTTAGAGGAAGGGTAAGGTGTTAAACTCTAAATACATTTACTTTTCCTATTAATCAGCAAAAATCTGTTGCTACAGAGCTTTTGTTTGGCTAGAGTGGTATTGTGATACTTATTGGGGAATTTAGAGTTTGGCAGAGACTTTTGAAACTCCAGGACCCTGAGGTTTGTAAGGAAGGGAGAATCTACGCCTTGTCCTTGGTGTCATGTGACCCAAACATAAGAAGCTGTCTGAAATGTAACAGGAAAGCACAGGTTCATGGAAGACTAAAGACACATTGCACTAGAATCTTTCAGATTGTTATAGCATAAATTTATATGCTATATTAATTAAATGATAGTCACAGGGATTAAAAAATTACACTTTGAGAGTAGAACTCAAATAAAATGCAAATTGACTGGAATCCTTTATAAATCCACCATGTCAAGTGAGGGTGATGCTATCAAGCTGTTTACTGTGCCTATCATCTTTGGAATCCCTTTGTAAAATGTAAGAATCTGAAGTTTACAGCATCTTCCTTTTGGCAGTAGTGTCACATTAATTCCAAGAAATTAAGATCTTCCTATTCCTTCTTTTATTGATATTCCAGCTCCTGTGAGAACATCTAAGAAAACAGTACTGGAGAGGGATTATTTTCTTGTCTGAAGGGTAATTTCTTTGAATTATGTTTGAAGAGTCCATTGTTGGGTTAAACCTCAAACTTACATATAATATATAGCATGAAAAAGCTGGAAAGAATCATACAATATATAGTAACAATCCCTCCATTTTATAGATCAAGAAACAGGTTCTAAGTCTTATGTGATTTTCCCAAGGTCACACAGCTGGTACTCCAACTACATTGTTGTCTACTTTAGGTTCTTTTCTTATTTACTAAATACTTCCTATTATTACTGAGTCCATAAGCATAGTCTGGGACGTTGTAACAGATTTCCTTCCAAAATAACTTTCATTTGGGGGTCCCAGGTTTCCAAGAAGATCTTATAGAAAATTTCTTTAGCTAGGAACCAGAATATTGGGGATATCATCACTAGAGGGTTAGGCATTGCTCTCAACTTTTCCCTCTGACATCCACCATCTTATTTTGGGCTGCAGAGAAAGTCATCAGCACAAGATAGTTGCTTTGTCATAGAATCGTGCATGGTTTTCCTTCAAAGGCTCTCTGCCAGCTTCATGAAGCTTGTGCCCCTTCCCACTGCCCTCCATACTCTTCTTGCCATGAAGCGAGTACCACTCTCCAGCACTCATCTTCTTGTTGGGGGTGAGATAATCTTTACCCCTCCTGCCTCCTGGACTATATTTTGAGCTGTTAAGAAGGTAGTATGGCCCACATTGAATTGTCCCAGGATTTCCTTATAAGCAAGAAGGCCAGGAGCTTCCGCACCTGGTGGAGATCTGTTGGACCCTCAGACCCTTGTCTTCATCCCTCTGGTTCATCTTTTCTTTGTTTATTTATTTTCCTTGGCAGCGTCAGTTTTGAGCTTTACATTTACTGCCAATTCCTAGGTCTAACTTCACTATGTCAGCCTTACATCTTTCCAAACAATGGCAGCCATTTAGAGACCATATTAATAATGGATCCAGAGTGTAATAATGGCAGTGTTTGAACTGTCACAGATAGGTATTCTGGTGCTGTTTCAGAGATTGTCCTGCTGTTTGCTTCTCCACATTGCTTTGGAAGATGCACTTACTAATGAGTTCTAACTAGGAAGTAAGATTCTCTATTTAGAAAGACATGGATAGAGGAAGAAAAATGAAATAAAAGACCAAATAGATTTGTAAATAATTCTAGCTACTTAGGTTTATGAAGATTAAAAAGCACTTATGCCAACTCTAGGCATCCATTTCTCCATCTCTAAATGAGGTTCTTTGGATCTTAGACCCCTTGCATTCATGGGCTGATTCAACAGATGTTGAATGTTTACTCAACAGAGGTTTTCTAAGTTACTATAGTATGTATCAGGCCTTATTCTAGACATTGGGAATATAAATATCCTCCCTTTAATAATCCTTCTAACAAAAATAAAAACATAAACATTCTTAAAATAATAATTTCAGAGATTTCATAACATCACCGGGCTTCATGGATCCCAAGTTGAATTTTTTTTTCACCTAACTGCTAAGACCTTAATTTTACAGTATTAAGATTTGGTTTTTATCCACTGTTGTTCCTGTTGCTCCTCCTTCTCTTCTTCTTTTTCTAACAGAACTGTTAACTTTTAAAAAATATTTTATTTATTTACTTATTTGAGAGAGAGAGAAAGAGGCAGATGAAGAGAGAAAGAGAATGGCGAGCTAGGGCCTTTAGCCACTGCAAAGAAATTCCAGATGCATGCCCACCTTGTGCATTTGGCTTATGTGGGTCCTGGGAAATCAAACTTGGGTCCTTTGGCTTTGCAGGCAAGCACCTTAACTGCTAAGCCATCTCTTCAGCCCACTGTTAAATTTTTTTATTGCGGGACTGGAGAAATGGCTTAGTGATTAAGGCACTTGGACCTAGGTTTGACTTCCAAGAACTGGCATGCCCATTCTCTCTCTCTTTCTCTGATAAATAAATAAAAATAAAATAAAAAATATTTTAAAATTTTGTGATTAGCTGGATGTGGTAGCACACGTCTTTAATCCCAACACTTGGGAAGCAGAGGTAGGAGGATTCCTGTGAGTTCAAGGCATCCTGCAACTACATAGCAAATTCCAGGTCAGCCTGGGCTACTGTGAGACCCTACCTCAAAAAAATAAAAAACCAAAAAAAATTGTGATTTTGGAGAACAAGTATCTGGAATATAATGTGTGTGTGTGTCTACAATACACATTGACTTTCCAGCTAGTAACTGAGAGGCACATCAAATGTGGAACAGACGGACAGAAGCAGATGAGAAATCTGATGGCCAAATCCAGCCTGGTCCTGTGAAACTCAAAGAGACCAACCATCTTTAATTTGTGATCTTGGCAAAGTTTGGTGGTCAGTGGAGGGGAGATAAGTTTGTGTTGGAATTCATGCAGGGTGTGGCAAGGGTGAATTTTTCTTTTGACCACTAGGCAAAATCACAGCTAGGTAGGCCTTCTGAAAGGATGCATTGAAAAGGAATGACCAGTATATTTCTTGCCCTGTGGAGTTAGTAGACTGAAAACTTCCCAGTAGCAAAGCAAGGAGCTTTACGGCAGGCAGTCCTGCTGAAGTTTTCAAGGAAGGAGAAAATCAATGTTATTGGGCAGAGAGTTGTTTGCTTGTTTGCAGTGTTGGGGATAAAACCTAGGACCTTGCACATGCTATTTAAGTATTCTCCCATCCCTGGAAATGTACCCCATCCCTGGAAATCAGCACCTTGAAGACTCAAAATGGACATGGAAAGGTCAGTGTACAAAGGTTTCACCTTAGTTCTGATGTTTCCGAGTATTTTTTTTTTTCCTTCCCTACCTTTAGTACCTTCAGAATTCTACCTTGCAATGAGAAAGGCCCTTTCATTTAGGAGCAGAGGTCATTCATGGATTTTTCCATGAGTCAGTTACTAATACAAACTGTACTTGAGAAAGGAACTTAGATGTTCCTATCAGTCTTTGAAGAGCCAATGGAAGTCACTGTGGTAGGTGATTCCAGAAGTGAAACGGTCCATCTTTGAAAGACCCAAGGGAGATGAGACATTAAAAACAACCTTTGTGTCAGATTGCTGAAGGGTCAGGTAAAGCATGTGAACTACTTTAAGCAAGGAAGTAAGAGGTTGCTGCTGGTGATGCTAAAGTATAGAAAAAATCCATGTAAGTACACAGGCCCTTTTCAATTTCTCAATTTCCTCATCTGTAAAATTACACCCTCCACTATAACATCTGGTGATGATTAAATTAGATTATGTATGTAAAGTGCTTACTACTCAGTACCCAATAAATGGTAAATATTATTATTGTTGTTGCTATTTTTATGGTTGTTTTTTTTCCTGCCTGACATATATAGCAATATCATATAGGGCTTAGAACACAGAATCAGAAGCTGTAAGACCAGAGCTATTCCCAGAGTGACAAATAAAAGATAATCTTTTCTGGAAGCATCTGTCCATTTGTGCCATAGCTTGCCAGGCCCTGGGATTACCCAGCCAGAAGCCATTCATATGGGTTGGTAGGAAAGTTATTTGTTTCCTTTTTCTATTTTATGTGTCCCTACATGAAGATTATTGCTTTCAAGTTTTATTCCCCCCTTAATTCCTTGCTTTCATGTTATTTTTTTTTTAAAAATCTATTGATTTTAATCACAATTCTCTTTGCAAACCTCTCTTTCACCATTATATATATATATATATATATATATATATATATATATATATTCTTTTTGATTAAGAGAAAGAGCAATTCATCTAGGATTCTTGCCACTTGCCTTTTCCTTATAGTTTACAGATAGTCCTCAATATTCTGAATTTAGGTAATTTCCACCAAGATAAGAATAAAGGAAAAATAGAAGGGCAATGCTGTACTAAATGATGCGTTCTCTTTTCTTTTCTTGCATATTTTATAATATTTTACTTTTATTTATTTATTTGACAGAGAGAAAGAGGGAGAGAGAGAGAGAGAGAGAGCCAAAGAGAATAGGCACGTGCCAGGACCTTCAGCCACTGCAAACGAACTCCAGATACATGTGCCACCTTGTGTATCTGGCTAATGTGAGTCCTGGGGAATTGAACCTGGGTCCTTTGGCTTTGCAGTCAAATGCCTTAACCACTAAGAAATCCTTCCCTTCAGCCCTCTTTTCTTGCATATTTTATTTTTCTTATTGCCATCTTCTAACTTTACTTTTCAAAATCCTATAAACTTGTTGTTTCTTCTTATAAGCCTCCATTCCTCTCCAGAATCTTTGTTCTCTTCTTTTTGATCCACTCAACTTGTCTTAGCATGCTCTGCTTTTAAGTTTTGGCTGTAAACAATATGGTTGATTGTAGGAAGAATCTGATGTAATATCTACATTTTCTGGGTAACACTAGAAAGTAAAGGCATAGGACCATCATTTGTTCCCCAAAACATGTCAAGTATAGCTAAGACTATTCTAGAGAGAAGAAAGAGATATTTTTGTTTTCGTTTTTATTTAGAATTCATAGAAATTGGTATCTTCTCCACAGATCTTTTTGTATTATCATTTTTAAACATTTAAACCCACCCTCACTGCCTCTACTCTGTCACTTTTCCATAAACAAAAAAATCAGGGACATGTCAAGAACAAACTAGAGTATGGTCTCATACATCCTCTTTGAAGCCTTAGGAGGAGGCTAAGGGCAGCAAAGTTTGAAGAAGCTGCATGGCCAAGTGCAATGGGCTTTAAAGACCAATGAATTAGGTTTATTGCTAGGTGTTGTCCTTATCAGCGGCATGGCTCCTGAGCAAGTTAAATATCTGGGTTAGTTTCCTTACTTATCAAATAAATATTGAAAGTACCTATTTAATAATATTGCTGGGAAGATGAAATTATATGTCTTTAAATATAGAGTGTGGAACTTCAGCTCATAGTATGCAGTCAACTGATATCAACTATCATATGGCTGAGACAGGTCCCTCCAGGCCCAAGTCTAGATAAAAGAAGATTGGGGTGGTTGATTTAGGAATAATGAAGCAGAAAGGCAGATGTGAAGTCATTAGAAATCATGAGGGAGGAGTGGACTCTAGTTACGGGGATCACACCAGCACTTAGATTGGACCAAGCTTTTCTAGGTGTTGTGCATGGGTCTGGACCCAAGAGCAGCACAGCAAAAATAGTAATAGCACTTGGGACCTTGCTTGGATTCAGAGAGTTTACATAATAGATTCTGGTCAGTTAATTACAGCAACTTACTCCATGTTGAACACTTGGTGTCTCAACAGGCAGATTGTTTAGGTTAACTCCATAAGGGACTCATGATTCCCCTATGGTAACTCATTTTTAAGACCCAGATTTTAGGTTTGGTCTAAAAGTAAAATTGAAAAAATAGCTGGGGTAGAGAACTTGTTTAGCATTTTCAAGACCTTGGGTTCTATTCTCAATGTGCACGTGGACACACACACACCACCACCACCACCCCCTGATATTTCTGCTCCTTTGGTCCTGGCTGGACAAATAAAAATGTCTATAATCTCAGCACTTGAGACCCTGAGGCTGGAGGCTCATGAGTTGAAGCCAGCCTGTACTATTTTTTTTTTTTTAAGATCCTCTTTTAAAGAGAAAGAAAGGAAAGAAATAATTTCACCATTTATTTCCAGGTGGAATAAACTATTTTTATTTTTTGATATAAACAGTCTCCTGCCCCCTTTGACGGGAAGTAACAAGGGCACTTGGGCCACAGATAAGAAAGAGAGGAATAAGCAAACCTACATAATACAGGTGAACTTGTTTGAAAAATCTTGTCATTCTCAGATGATTAAGGGCCAGTATAAACTGACAGCCTAAAACTTTCAAAGGAAGAGGTAAATTAGAGATAAATCTCCAAACTTTGGCCTTTAGGGCTCTGCTTGCACTAAACCTTAATACCACATTTAAGGAAATAATGTTTAAATAAAAGAGAAAACAGTTTTTATTCAGTAAATTTCTTTATGCCTAATTTATAATTTTTTAAGAAATATGTATGTAGGTAACTGTAGTTAATAGAATACATAAACTGTCATTTAAAATAAAATTTACAAAGGAAGAGAATATTTTTATTGAGACCTTCCTGAATTAAAATTTGCTCCATGTTTTTTTAATACTAAAACAAACATTAAACAAAACATTTTAACCTGCCATATAAGTAGATGCCCAATTTAGTGTTCTCTCTATCTGCAGGCTCATGAATCCTACAAATCATATATATTCCTCCCAAAGTTACTTCTTAGGAAGTTTGTTCACAAAAATAAAACTGTTTCAGGTAGTTTTACACAAAAATTACCTGCATTTAAATATGAAGTGGCTATGAAAACAAAGATAAGCACTTTAAAAACAAAACAAAATTTTAAATACAAATATATGCTTATTACTTCCTTGAGGTTTAGCTGTTAGCTATTCAATGGTTTTTAGTGTTGCATTAGAATTCTTGGAGTAAATATAACATAGGAAATAAAGTCTTTTAAAATAAACTACATACCTGTTTTTCATTTTCTAATTTTTAAAACTTTTTTGTTCTATTTTTATTTATTTATTTGAGAGCGACAGACAGAGAAAGAGGGAGAGAGAAAGAGAGAGAGAGAGAGAGAATGGGTGCGCCAGGGCCTCTAGCCACTGCAAACGAACTGCAGATACGTGTGTCCCCTTGTGCATCTGGCTAACGTGGGTCCTGGGGAATCGAGCTTCGAACCAGGGTCCTTAGGCTTCACAGGCAAGTGCTTAACTGCTAAACCATTTCTCCAGTCCTCATTTTCTAATTTAAAATCTTGCTTCTCAGTGAGCCTGTGGTTCAGCCAATCTGAGACTTAAAATGAAATGTTGTGTTTCACTTTTTTTGGTGATTGTTTTCTTCATAGCTAACTTGTCCAACATTAAAGATAATTTATCCCAGTAAAGATTATCATTTAACTGAAGCTCAAATATCTAAGAAGATATTTCATTCATGACTGTAAAATATTAATTTTTCTCATGATCCAGAGGAAATTTAACCTTGCACAGTTACATAGTAGTTCATTCATATACTTATTTAAAGGACATGTGCCATTTTATGTGATTTACATTCATTCTTTAATTTAAAAACAAGATGTCTACTTTAGTTAATTCTTTTGTTTAGAAATATAGTTTGGGGGTTGGAGAGATAGCTTAGCATTTAAGGCATTTGCCTGCAAAGCCAAAGGACCCAGGTTCAATTCCCCAGGACCCATGTAAGCCAGATGCACAAGGTGGCACATGTGTCTGGAGTTTGTTTACAGTGGCTGAAGGCTCTAGCATGCCCATTCTCTATCTACCTGCTTCTTTCTCTCTCTCCCTATCTCTAAATAAAACAAAACACTTTAAAAAGATATATAGCTTTTGGTCTAAATATTTTTCCAGATAGAAATTTTTGTAGAATTTCTTGTTAGACTATTTTTTTAATTTTTTGTTTATTTTATTCATTCATTTATTTATTTGAGAGCAACAGAGAGAAAGAGGCAGAGAGAGAGAGGGGGGGGGGGCCTCTAGCCCCTGCAAACGAACTCCAGATGCATGTGCCCCCTTGTGCATCTGGCTAACGTGGGTCCTGGGGAATTGAGCCTTGAACCAGGGTCCTTAGGCTTCACAGGCAAGCGCTTAACTGCTAAGCCATCTCTCCAGCCCTAGACTTTATTTTTTAAATATCTTATTTTTTATTTAATTGATAGACATAGAAAATGAGAATGAATATGGGCCAACCAGGGTCTCTTGGCACTGCCAACTAACTCCAAATTCATTCATCACTTTGTGCATCTGGCTTTATGTGGGTACTGGGGAATTGAAACCAGGCCATTAGGCTTTGCAAGCAAGTGCCTTTAACTTCTGAGCCATATCTCCAGCCCTTCAGATAGAATTTAAAACTGAAAGCATATTTTTAGCTATCATAATTTTTAAGCGCTTATGTTTTAGCTCTGTGCTGATTTTATCTCTATTTTTCTTTTTTCTATGTTCATAGATTTAAAAATGTGTAGATCTTAATGTAACACATCCAAATAAGTTGTTTTATTTATAATATTTATACTCATAAAGGCTTTATAGTTAACACTAAATAATGACTATTTACTACTTTGCTTTTGTAGTATTTTCTTAATATAGGAGAGCCTGAAAATAAATTAAATTGGAAGATTCTGACAGTTTAATGAAAATTTCCAGAAATAATTATTATCCAAACACACACACACACACATATATGTATATGTATATATATATATATACATATATATATTGTATGTATATATATTGTGTCTATATACATATATATATGTATGTATATATATATGTGTGTATGTATATGTATATAGACACAAAAAATAGGTCTCAGAATTGTTACAAATTACTTTTTCCAAAATTTCACAAATATTTCAGTGTTTTATGTTCATGCATGTGCTCACCCACCTGTTGCATTTAACTGTGCTGTGTGATGTGAGAAAGAGAAGATGTAAAATGAAGAGATCAAAATTGAAATTCATTATAAAATTTCTCACTTCTTTCTTACTGCCCTTTTTCTGAGCAGACAGGCACAGTCTGGGGTACAATCTCTCCATACACCTAAATCTTATTTTTTTACATTTTTTGTTGTCTATTAACATACACTCTCATAGAAAAAAATGGCTTATAAGGATTTTTTAAATGGAAGTGTTATGATAGAGAAATTGATGCCCATTAACTCTCCTTTCTATTCAGGGAGTTGGGATTTTTAATGTCACATACTTCTGGAGTCTAATGTACATTTGAGACTAGGAGAGGGAGGCTGAGGTTTCAGTGGACAAGGAAGATACACATCACCAGCTGGGTTCTGACTCAAAGAGAACAAGGTAAAGACAGATATAGAGAGCTAATTCCAACATCTCAGCTCAACAATGGGATGGAAACCCTAAAACTGTACACTCAACATGGGCTTAGATGTTGTTAATTTCATGTCTATTTTGTTTGTATACGTGTATGTACCTGCACACACATGCAAATACACATACCCATTCACTCATGGCAGAAATCCTAGCTCATCCTTCTCACTCAGAAGGTAGAAGAACTTAACCTTTGTATCTAGAGGTAACCTAATATGAACACACAGTCCCATGTGCAAGGTGATTAGTACCCTAAAAGATGTGAGTTCCTCTAAGTTTCACTTAAACTTAAAGTGGAATCTACTTGCTAAGTAAATAAACAAAATATTGACAACATATTTGACATGAGATAGTATTGTCTTCAAAAGTAAGTTACCCCCAAATTGAAATAAACCACAGAACTCTTTTGCTTCTCTAAAAAAGGTTTGCTATAGCACTAAACATGGTGTGATTATTTCCGTCAGTGCTAAACCAAAACATATAAATAACATTTTAATCTACAGCCCTGAATAAAGGGAAATCCCAAATATGGCCTAGGAGAAGCCCTGTCTAAGATTTGTAGCATCAATATCATATAAAGAAAATGCAATTCTCAAATTTCTAAATCTCCTGAAAAGAGAAATAATATTGCTTGTTTTTCTTTACAAACTACCTCACTATTCTTTGAAGGAAAGCAATTGGTAATAAAGTTGTAGCCTTCAGTGTTACTGTAACTATCATTATTTACTGATGACTTTTGCTATTAAAGGGTACTGCTAATGAGCAAAGAAAAAAATGCCAGAATAATATTTTTATTGTGTACTTTAATATATAAACATACTGCAACTTCGTAGTATCCCCATGATGTATTAAAACCTAAACTAAAAAAGAAAAATCTGACCAAAAAAAATAAATTAGAAGGTTATTTCAAGTAAGTGTAAATATACAGTATAAACGTCAAATGAAGTTGTATGCCAACATCTTATTGGAACACATGTGCATAAAACTAAATTTCAAACACAAGAAATATTTTTAGTTGATTTGTAAAGTTTATTTAAACTTACTACCATGTTTTGGTAAGTGTAAAAATTAGTATTCTATTTTAAAAATAAAAAAACATGCTTTTTAAATAAAAAAAACTGGAGATAATTTTGAGAGGGAAAAGACCAAACATCATGTGCCCTGATAATTGCATTAAGGGCTTTCTGAGTCATAAAGATGGTTAACTTTTTTAAAATCTTGATTACTGTATAATTTCAGAAACCTGTGAATTACAACTTTAGGAAAGGCTATCTTTCAGAAAAAAAAAAATGCTAGCAATTGCTGAAGAAAAAAAAATAAATCCCAAAATCAAACTGACTATTTACTAATGCACTGAAAATGCGAAGAGTTGAGGGAAAATCCTCAACATAGAAAAATATGTATTTAATTTTAGAAGACATAAGCAGTGAAAAATATTTCTAAAAGGATACATATTTCTTGAGGAAATAGAATCTTAAAAATATTTTATTGGATTTATTGCCCCAAAATTTATTCATCAACTTAGTTTTCTTTTTTTTTTTTTTAATGTACTGATGTAATGGCATTGATCTCTAAGCTTGCTGCTTCTTGTGGTCTGCTTATTACTTTGGCCTCCCAAGAGCTAATGAGCCAACCATATTTAGCTAGATGGTCCCTGTTTTAACAGAGACCCAAGATCTATGTTTCCATTAAAAATATAGTTTACACTGTGGAATACAATAGTTATTTATTTTTCTTTTCCTTTTTCTTTCTGGGTATTTTCTTTTTCTTCAGAATTCCATATTATCTTTCCCTCTACTCTTCCTGAAGTACTTACTCAAAATAGTTCTTTGCTTTTTTTCTTATTTAAAAATCCATTTATTTTTAAGAAATAAATGCTTTTTACTTGTAGCAAACTAATCCTTGTAGAATTATTTTACTGGGGCTAAGGTGGCAGTTCTATGTTTGTGACCTTGAGATATGGCTCTGGTTGAGAATCTTGTTTTTTTTTTTTTTTCTTTTTTTAAAAAAAATTATTTATTTACTTATTTTTTGAAAAAGAGAGAGACAGACAGACCAACAAAGAATGGGTGCTCCAGGGCCTCCAGCCACTGCAAATGAACTCCAGACACATATGCCACCTTGTCCATCTGGTTACGTGGGTCCTGGGGAACCTAGCCTGGGTCCTTAGGCTTTGCAGGCAAGTGCCTCAATGGTTAAGTCATCTCTCCAGCTCCCTCTTTTTTTTATATTTTATTTTTATTTATTTGAGAGAGGCAGGGAGAATGGGCACACAAGGGACTCTAGCCACTGCAAATGAACTCCAGATACATGTGCCACTTTGTGCATCTGGCTTATGTGGGTACTGGGGAATCGAGCCTGGCTCCTTAGGCTTGACAGGCAAATGCCTTAACTGCCAAGCCATGTATCCAGCCCCCCCTAATTTTATTTAATTATTTATTTTTTATTGACAACTTCCATAATTGTAAACAATATCCCATGGTAATTCTCTCCCTCCCCCGACTTTCCCATTGAAACTCCACTTTCCATCATATTCCCTCCCTCTTTCAATCAGTCTCTCCTTTATTTTGATGTCATGATCTTTTTTAAAAAAAATATTTTATTATTTATTTATTTGACAGAGAGAAAGAGAGAGAAAACATGGGCACACCAGGGCCTCCAGCCACTGCAAACTCCAGATGCAGGTGCCACCTTGTGCATCTGGCTAACGTGGGTCCTGGGGAGTCAAACCTGGGTCCTTTGGCTTTGCAGGCAAATGCCTTAATCACTAAGCCATCTCTCCAGCCCGAAGTCATAATCTTTTCTTCCTATTATAATGGTCTTGTCAGGCACTGTGAGGTCATGGATATCCAGGCCATTTTGTGTCAGTAGGAGCACCTTGTAAGGAGACCTACCCTTCCTTTGGCTCTTACATTCTTTCTGCCACCTCTTCCACAATGGACCCTGGCCTTAGAAGGTATTATAGAGATATTTCAGTGCTGAGCACTCCTCTGACACTTCTTCTCAGCACCATGGTGCCTTCTGAGTCATCCCAAGGTCACTGCCATCTGAAAAGAGAAATTTCTCTAACCAAAGGCATTAATATATGGGTATGAACATTAAGAGAAGTGCTTACTGGGCAGTTTGGTGAGCATAGTATATACATTTAGCCAGACACCAGCAGACATCACACCCCTAGGGCTCATGACTACTCCTGTTTTAGGTTTTCAATATTAGGGATGTATTCCCTCCCATGAAGTGGGCCTCCAGTCTAATTAGAGAGCAATTGGTTTCCCCTATAAAAGACATGCCACTATTGCCCCCGTTGGCTCATTTGGCCTGGCTGGCCAAATTTAAGGCTTGCAGTGTCCACTGTTGAGTATCTTCACTGGTGATTTCTCTCTCACACATTGAATTGCATATCGTGTAGCTTTTTCCAGCTTTCTGTCAGCTGGTCTACATGGAGGAGGTTTTCAGCTCAGCTCCAGCAGGATATCTCAGTAACCTTGCAGCCCAAGCATGTGGAGTCTTCAGCAATAGGGTCTTACCTTCTATTTCTGGTGGGAAACTAAGGGCCTTGGCAATGGCCTGAAATGTTTTGAGGGAGAATCTTGGTTTTTGTGAATGAATGTGACTGGCCCTGACACTAACCATGCTGACACCCTGTTTTTTCTTGGTTTTCCACCCACGGCAACAGCAGAAGAGTCACGAGATTTTATATATGCAAGATCTGTTAAGATCTGTGGTGGCTTCCACCAACATGAGGCTCAAAGTTCATGACCTTTTGTGGAACCTCCTGAAGTAGAGTTCATATTAAAATGCATAATGTACATTGTGTACAAGTTTACTGTTTCACTCAGGCTCACCTGAAGGAAGGTCTAATTTATGGTTTTGAAAACAATAGCTGAATTAGATAGACTTGTGTAGTAGTACACTTGCATTAATGAGCTAACTAAAATTGGTTGTCCTGTGCTTTCTCTTTGCTACAGAAGCTGAGACAATGCTGTTGACTAATTCACTCATTTATTCAACAGCATATCCTTGTGGAGCATATTAGATGTAAATGAAAACAACTTACTTATTAATGTTGATCATTGGTTTCTATGAGTCTGTGGATTTTTAAGTGACCCTCATGTATAGCCTATGACATTTAGAATTAATCTCCACTAATTTCTCATTACTATAAGTAAAATTGCATGGTAATCCATAATGAAGAATAACAAAGCAATGCTTGTTATCATTTGAATAAAAATAGATTGTGATCATATATGAATGCATTGATATCTTTCCATCTTTCCTTCCAGTACACACACAGAGAAAACATTAATACAGAGAAGGAGAGAGAGAGAGGGAGACCCTATTGTCCTGGGTGTATAGTACTCCATGTGACTCTTTGCAGGTTGTAACTGAAGGACAAATCTATTCTACTTCCATTTTGCATATGCTCACTCAGCATAGACTATTGGGAATTTTATAGAAATGAGAGAGGCCCTTGAGGCCATCTAACCCACACTCCATATTTATACAAGGAATAACTGAGGAAGGGGAAGGTCCCATCTTGACTGAAGTCCACAGAGAATTAGTGAATCTGTGGCTAGTCTGAGGTTAGAACCATCTGGTTTCATGAGATCTGACTGTGAACATAGTAGAAATGGGTTTTTGAGATCTGGGATAAACAAAAACCAACAGAAAAAAAGGTATCATTTTGGGCTGGAGGGATGGCTTAGCAGTTATGGCATTTGCCTGCAAAACCAAAGGACCCAGGTTCGATTCTCCAGGACCCATGTAAGCCAGGTACACAAGGATGCGCAAGCGTCTGGAGTTCGTTTGGAGTGGCTGGAGGCCCTGGCGTGCCCATTCTCTTTCTCTGTCAAATAAAAAAACAAATCATAAAATATTTTTTAAAGGTGTCATTTTTCTTAAGGCTTATAAAGGCCTCAATATCTATCACTTTAATCTGTATGACATCAAGTTGGATTGATCCACGTCTTTCTCATTTCTACCATCAAGTCCCTCAAAGGAAACATTTTAGTGATCTTTTATATGCAGAACTTCAGTTTTTAGATAACACGGGCCTTCTGCTACATATTGGCAACAAAGTATAGATTAGATAATATCTATGGAAGTACCCACAGTAGATGTTCAGTGCATCTTATAAGGACAGATTTAAATATCAGCTAATTCAAGGCAAATGACTTAGATACTCACTAGAGGTCAATGCAAGCATTGTGGTGCTGAAAGAAAGGAGCGTTTTGTGCTGGTGGGAGCTGGGGGAGAGCATAGAAGCTCTGTCTTGTGAGATGAGTGGGACTTTGATAGAAAAATCATGAATACAGGCATGTCTGAATGTTAGAACTCCACAATACAGGTCTGCAGTGGTGGTGGTATGATATGTGCTAGAAATGTTTGGGAATATGTGATTGGAACATTGGATGATGGAAATAAAGGGTAACAAAAGAAAACCACAAGGATTCTTAGATGTCAGATCATAGAGGACATTGAATTCTGAGCAAAATACTTTGTGCTAACTTTGAAGGTCATAAAGAGCCACTGAGAGATTCAAACTAGGAGAGGTGATCTCTGGTGACAATATTAGAATAGTTTGGAAGGGTGAGAAAATGGAAACAGGGAGCCTGCAGGAAAATCTCTTGCTTTTTCCTTCTTCCCTCCCCTGCTCTCCCTGTCTCGCTTCTTTCCTTCCTTCTCTCTCTCTCTCTCCCCCCGTCTCTCTTTCTTGTATGGCTTCAAGAGAGTTATGCCAGTATGATAATGTTTTAGAAGCTCAAATAGAATAATTTGGTTCATGTGATCTAAGGAGCTATGTGGCTTTAGATAGGCTTCCCCATGGAACCCTGGGAACCAACAGTCAGTGATGTGGGGTATCCTGCTAATGTCTATGCTGTCTGAATGTCCTCCTGGTATGAAGGCTCACAACATGGGGAAAAATGACTTCTGAATGTCTAGGGTCCTTACCCAGGATTATGTTTCTTTTGACCACATGGATCACTTGTCATCCATGTGTACTGCTTCCCCAGGTGAAGCGTTATCTTCTTCCTCTAGAATGAGTCCTTTCATTGGGCATCCAGACCTTCCAACTGTCCTGGCACCATTTTGCCACAGGTGTATTAGTGTAAGCATTGTTAAGAAGAGCTGTTCTAGCCGGGCGTGGTGGCGCACACCTTTAATCCCAGCACTCGGGAGGCAGAGGTAGGAGGATCACTGTGAGTTCGAGGCCACCCTGAGACTCCATAGTGAATTCCAGGTCAGCCTGGGCTAGAGTGAGACCCTACCTCGAAAAACCAAAAAAAAAAAAAAAAAAAAAAAAAAAAAAAAAAAAAAAAAAGAAGAGCTGTTTTAAATTTTACTTTTTACCTTTTTTGTGGTGAATCAAACTTGATCTCAGTAAAGGTTTGCCTCTCTTGCATCACCATTTCTGTTCACACTAATATATGCCAGTGAGAGTAGCAGATTTCCCAGTGGAATGCAGACCCTTTATTTCATCCCATCCTGAAACTGTCTTCTCTTAAAGTTTTGTTCTCCTGTGCTCTAAGTATGCTTGCTTTCCTCTGCCTCTAGAACCCACAGCATTACCCTTAAGCCCTCTTCCTCTTTCAATTCTTTTGGCTTCAATTGCCCTTCCTTTGCTCTATACATCCTTATAGCAGGCCTTTCCTGATAAACTTGGCAAGAAAATTCTCTTCTGTGGATACAAACAAAACTCTGTGAGACCTCAAGATGATGTAGGATCACAAAGTGGGTAGGCTCTGTTGGTACATGTATGGAGGTGGTATTATGTTATTATACATACACATCAACCAAAAGAGTATATATTAGTGAAGCAAATATACTTTAGCATATAGATGCTAACTAAGTTAGATGTTCTGACCTTTACAGTCAACCCTGATACTGACTTCTTATGTAACTTTGGACAATATTATATATTAATTGGAATCTTCTTATTAGTTAAATAGCAAAGAAAAAAAAACAAATAGTACAATCTCATGCCATTGTTTTATAATACTGTTTCTATCTATCTGCTCAACCTTCTTCCATCTGTGTACTAATTCTTATATCTGGATGACAGGTGTCTGGAATGATGTCTATTTGGTGGTTATTGATAGATAAAAGGATGTGTGTTTACACAGAGTATTGTTTACAAAAATTCTTTTCTGCTTGACTTCCAAATAGGAATACATGGAATAGAATGAATGTTGGCTTAGGTAACAGTGGCCTACAAGACCCTTATCACTGAGGTCTTCTCTCTCACTCACTCATCTGTTGCTCTCTAATTCCATTTACTAATAAAAATGTTTTTATGTGTCTTGTCCAACTCTCCAAATCTATAATTCTTTGTTTATACAAAAAATCACTTTAAAGCTGGCCATGGTGGCACATGCCTTTAATCCCAGCACTTAGGAGGCAGAGGTAGGAGGATTGTGTGAGTTCAAGGTCACTCTGAGACTACATAGTGAATTCCAGGTAAGCCTGAGCTAGAGTGAGACCCTACCTTGATAAACCAAAAAAAAAAAAAAAATCACTTTATTGTTTTTGTTTTTAAAAGTAAACTATAGCCAGTCATGGTTGTGAGTTTCAAGGCCAGCCTGGACTATCCTGTCACTATGTTTGATAGAGATTAGCTCAGTAGTAGAGTGCTTGCCCAGCACACGTGCAAGGCTCTGAGTTCTACCTCCCAACACTGTAGAAGAAATACTAATAGTTTATGTGTTTCATGCATCTCTAGGCCAAGATAAATAGAACAATGGTTAGGTAGATGCATATGCACAGTTAAATATAAAATTTAAATAGAATAATATTAGAATATTATTACTTAAAGTATTATTACTCTTATACACATTTGCTTCATACTCATTCTATTATTATTATTATATACATATTTTGGGGGGGGTTTCGAGGTAGGGTCTCGCTCTAGCCCAGGCTGACCTGGAATTCACTATGTAGTCTCAGGCTGGCCTTGAACTTACAGCAATCCTCCTACCTCTGCCTCCCCAGTTTTGGGATTTAAAAGCATGTGCCACCATGCCCAGCTCATTCTATTATTTTTAAACAAGATTATGACATTAAATTTGACTTAAAAATCAAAGAGAAAAAGGACTGAAGGAGCTATTGCATTTCAAATAAATGTTTCTTTATCACAGGAGATATCATTTCTTAAAATGTCCTTTCTAGTGTTAGGAAGGGAATAGGAAATAATTTAACAGGCAGTAGTTGTTTGGTTGGATTTTTTTTTTTTCGCCTTAAATGATTCAGTTTTATGCAGTACTGATTTATTCCCTGCTATGTAAATTGGCAAGTTTCTTCTCCCACTTCCTTCTCCCTCATGTGACTTTTGTTGTTATGTCAGGTATTTTACTATTGGTATTTAGTTGTGTTGTTTTTATTTGTATAATATCAAATTTTTTATCATTTATATTTTGTATATAGCCATAATTCAGGCTATTGTCTCGTGTTCAGTTTCCTTTTATTATAGCTCTATTCTTGAATTACTTGGTTTGTTTAATTAGCTAGATTTCATTGTAAACACTTTTTTCTTCTAAAATAGCTCATTGGTACTGTTTCATTGAATTCTTTTATAGATGTTGCCTTCATTTTTGAAAAGCCATACTATTCTTGGGTCACACTATGTTTCAGAAGAGCAATGCAGTAATTTCTCTTTGTGTCTCTGGCATTGAGCATTACTGTAGAGAACTCTGTCTGCATGATTATTTCTCATTGTTAGAGATTTACATTTTCTGACTGAATATCTGGAAAGATTTAAAACTTGATATTATATTTTGCAGTCATGAGTTTACAATTTAATATTTCTGGAATCCAGGGTGCCCTTTCAATGACAAATTCAATTCTGCCTGGCTTAATAATATTCACTACTGGGTTTTAGCAAGCTACTTAACTTCATTATACCTCAGGTACTTATCTGTAAGCATAAATAATTATTGTACATATCTCTTAACTTTGTTGCAATAATTTGAGTTTACATATATAAAGTGCATAGATGTTGGGTGTGGTGGTGCGCGCCTTTAATCCCAGCACTTGGGAGGCAGAGGTAGGAGGATCACCATGAGTTTGAGGCTGGCCTGAGACTGCATAGTGAATTCCAGACAAGCCTGGGCTAGAGTGAGATACTACCTCAAAAAAAAAAAATAAATAAATAAAAAGGAAGCCTATAAAGTGCATAGAGCCATGTCTGGAACATAATAAACACTACTTTAAAGGTTGTTATTTTAAAGGTTGTTATTTTTAAGGAAAATTTCTTGAGTTACTTCTTTTATTTCTTTTTTGTACCTTTTTTTTTTTTTTTCAATTTTTTGAGGTAGAGTTTCACTCTAGCCCAGGCTGACTTGGAATTCACTACGGAGTCTCAGGGTGGCCTGAACTCACAGCAATCCTCCTACCTCTTCCTCCTGAGTGCTGGGATTAAAGGCGTGCGCCACCACTCCCGGCTCTTCTTTATTACACTTTTTTTAAAATAACACCTATTATTATTATTTTATTACTCATAATCTTTATGTTTTATGTGTATTGGCTTCTCTTTTGCTTTGTCTCATTGTACACATATATTTGATTGTTTCAATACTTAATTCTGTAACTATTTCTTTTATACTTTGTCTCTTCTATCCTTATTTACTTGATAGTTTTTAGGTGGCATTTTGTCATCCATTTATTTCTTTAGATTTTATCTAACATATTGTTTTGTCATTTTATGAACTCATGCTTGTATTAAGTTATTCCACAGTTAAATACATATATGAAGGATTTTTCTTTTGTTTCACAGTTTTATCTTCTGGGCTGGTTCATTGTGTGTCTTCTTTGCTGGGGTTGAGTAGGTATATCCTGTGCATACTTGATTGATGTTGTTTGATTTCGTTTAACCTTGATTATGCTTTGACTGTCTTCTCTCCCATTTTCTACCCATTTACTTTCATAGTGTTTCTGACATCTTAATTTCCATCTTACAGTATCATGTGTGTTTGCCTTAGGTTCCATAAAGAGATGTTTGATTTTCCCATACAGCCTGAGAGCTGGGGAAGAGGAAAGCATCACTGGAGGTGATCTTCATTAGAAAGTGTGGGCTGTGCTTTGCCTTCACAAGCTTTCTTAGGTGTCCCAGTGCTTACAGTGCCTGGCTTGGGTGGCCGGTGTATCTCCTTTTGATGGACAGATATCTCTGCCTAGAGATCCATTTCCCAGTCAGAATATAGCTTGAGAGTCTCCATTGCAAAACCCGGCATTTTACTATGCATTTGTGTCTCTCCAACAACTGTTTACAGCCATTTCAAAGTTCAAGGGTAAAATGCAGAATACCCTCACAGATTGCTTCTCACAAGGTTTAGAATCTTTGGTGAGAATTCTCAGGATTGGCTTTACTAATACTTCCAGAGCTTTTGAGGTGTGAAGAAGAGTTGGGTATGAAGCTCTAACATTCTACTGCCCAAACTCCACCATGGATCCAATTTTTCTTCTTGGCTGCCACTTTTTGAGGCTTCTGGTTTGGCTAAGCCCCTGTCCTTATTAGTTGTATATAGTGATCTTAGGTGTTATTTTACTCAGAACTGGGGAAAGGGTTTCCAAGAGTCAACACCTTTCCCTCTTGGATTCTGGTCTTTCTCTGAGCAACCTTCACATCTATCTGCCTTACTTTCATCTCTCAGAAGTATTGAGGGGCAATAGCACAGTTAAAACTCTTTAATGGAACTATGTTTAGTTAAAAAAGTACCTACTCTTTGTAAGCAGTTAAATAATACAAGGGTGCATGTATGCCAGTTTATATCACACCCTGCCTCAAGTACCTCAATACACAATCTAAATGAGTATGCCAGTAGTGTGTACATCTACAACTACCCTTTTTTTTTTCTGTAAGACAATACCTTGGGAGTCTGTAAGCTACCTGTAAGAATATAAGAACACTTTCAAATTAAGCAATAGCATGAATTAATTGTACCAATAACATGAATTTGCCAATCTGATCCTTTTGTACAATTAGTTAATTTTGCAGAATACTCCCAGTGTGGTCTTGAAGGCAATAATATGAGGAGGAATGCAAGCTTGTACAAGTAGGGATTTGAACTCCCTAATTCCACTTTATGCTATATCCTCAATATCTGCAGCAATTCCTAGCATGTAGCAGCACTCAGTGCATGTTTGTTGAATAGATAAGCAAATAAATATATAGCAAGCCTAAAGTGTTTTTATTTTGAAAGCCAACCATACTACCTTATATACCCTTGAAGGCAATAAGGAACGTCTGGGAAACATGGATGCCTTTAGGCTATTTGAGTTAATATATGTAGTCCAGCTATCTCATCTTGGTCATGGTAAGATCTGGTAGAGGTTTGAGTCTGGGCCTGGGTACCCCTAGCAACTAAGAGATACTTCACTTCTTGGTCTGGCCTTAAGGTTCAGTGTACTTCAATATAAGCATAAAGGTTGGCATTTTAGCTGTACCCTTGGACATGTTTCAGTTCAAACTCAAGATTTTCATCATCAAAGCCTCTAAGAAACAATTTTTCATGCACAATGGGGCTAAATGTGAGTTTGTGCATGGTTTTGTGCCCACCCAGCAATACAACTGGAAAAATAACACAAGACTGACACAATGCTTTTGGTAAATTTAAGAAAATGCAGCTGCAATTGACTCCCCTAAATCTTTTTTCCTGAGACAATTATTTTATTCTTAGTATCTTAGTTCAGAAAATGATAATCTGAAGTATATTTTGCTGCTAATCAGATTCCATATTTTTTCTGCAGGAATGGACACACATCAGTAAGGAATGAAGCCAATCTTAGTTTGGTGAACTTTGATATGAATAACTTTTGAATGAAAAAGCCTACATAAATGTGACCATTTTTGTTAATTCTAGTGTTTAAAAAAAATAAGTTGTATTTTTTTCTGTATGTAGTTTCCAAGCTCTTTGCTATGTTCTTTGTTTACTTCAAAAAGTCCAAAAGGAAGTGTATTAATTTGAGGAGAAGGGAATTGTCTGAGTAGAGCTATTTGACAAGAAGATGTCCATGCAATCGCCTTCCTGAGGCACACACATATGTTGGCCAGCTTGAAGAAAGAAATTGTGCAATGAGATGCTATAGGAACAACTTTGGAATGCTTATTTATATTTTAAAGTTACATGTATTAACTATGTATTTTAAAAAAAAAGCTTGAGCTGAGAATTTACCTTAGTGGCAGAGCACTTGCCTAGTTTACTCAAGGCCCTGGGTTCAAACTCCAGCATCAAAAAAGAGATAACTCATATGAACCGGGCGTGATGGCACATGCCTTTAATCCTAGCACTTGGAAGGCAGAGGTAGGATGATTGCCATGAATGCAAGGCTAGCCTGACACTACATAGTGAATTCCAGGTCAGCCTGCGCTAGAGTGAGACGCTACCTTGAAAAAAAAAAAAAAGATAAATCAGTTAAATAAAAACAAAAGCTGACTGTGTTTTTATTTTTGTTTTTTCACTGATTGACATTTTGATTTTTAGAATTACATGCAGTGTACATCCCCAAGTGTGTTGTGTTAAGTCCCCATAAAACTTTACCTTAATATCTGATTTCTAATATGAATAACCTGAAAGAGTCAGCCCAAATTTTGTCCACATTTATTACTAATACAGTGATAAAGTTATATAAGAATTTAATTCAAATTTTCCTCTTAAAAATGTATGCATAACCTGTAGATACAAACAATACATGTTACTGATGTACTAATTTGATATTCTTGTAGCCAATATTTGAAAATTGTTATGTTCATTGAGAAATATTTTAAATATATGAAATAAGATGGATCTTTTATGTTTAAAATTCATTATTAGGGCTGGAGGGATGGCTCAGCAGTTAAGGCACTATCCTGCAAAGCCAAAGGACCCAGGTTCAATTCCCCAGGACCAGCGTAAGCCAGATGCACAAGCTGACGCATGCATCTGGAGTTCGTTTGCAGTGGCTAGAGGCCCTGGTGCACCCATTCTCTCTGTCTCTTCCTCTCTCTCTCTCTGTCTCTAACAAATGAATAAAAATAAATAAAATTTAAGAAAATATTTAAGCCAGGAGTGGTGGCACATGCCTTTTAAAAAATGTATTATTATATAATGGGCTTATTTTGAATTGCAACATTTCAACTGCATGTTTAATTCTCCTTATTAATTTTTATTTACATCTTACCATATCATATGTATTCCACATGAAAAATAAATATGTATTCTTTTAAAACAAACTATAATTCTGAATAATGAATATTTTCTTCTCATTTCTCTTCTTTCAAAATATTGACAGTTTGTCCTATATAGGTATTGCTTTGGTTTACGCTGATTCATCTTGTGTTGCTCAAAATTACCTGAACAAATAATCTTCAGTTCAACTACATATCCTTCATTTCATAAAGGTGAACCAAATGTTAAAAATAGTATTAATGGGCCGGGTGTGGTGGTGTATGTCTTTAATCCCAGCACTCAGGAGGCAGAGGTAGGAGGATCACTGTGAGTTCAAGATCACCCTGAGATTACATAGTGAATTCCAGGTCAGCCTGCACTAGAGTGAGACCCTACCTCGAAACCCCCCCCCAAAAAAATAGCATTAATGAGCTGGGCATGGTGGTGCACGCCTTTAATCCCAGCATTCGGGAGGCAGAGGTAGGAGGATTGCTATGAGTTCTAGGCCACCCTGGGACTACATAGTGAATTCCAGGTCTGCCTGAGCTAGAGTGAGACCCTACCTCGAAAAACCAAAAAAAAAAAAAAAAAAAAAAAAAAGATTTTTAAAAAATAGCATTAGTGGGGAAATGTCTATTTTATTTAGTTAGTATTGAATTTGGTTATTTTTTCAATGTTGACCTATCTGAAAATTGTGTACTTTAGCTTGCTTTGTGATTTTTCATGTGCTCTCAATTTTTAAAGGGCTTCAAAGTGATTTGAAAGCAGCTACTGTTGTTAATAAAATAATGGTATCAAAATTTGAAACACAAAATGCGGAAACTAGTTATATCTAAGGTTTCCATCTTGATCTATTACTAGTACCAAATGCAAATTTTTTCTAATTGGTCTAATATACTAATAGTTCAAGCCCTCTGGATCCAACATGTGTACCAGTTCATACTGCAAGAAGACTTTCTAGAGTTGGGGAAATGGCTCAGCTTTTAAAGGCACTTGCTTGCAAAGCCTGCCAGCTGAGGTTTAATTCCCTAGTAATCACATGAAGCTAGATGCACAAAGTAGCATATGTGTCTGGAGTTCATTTGCAGTGGCAAGAGGCCCTGGCATACCCATTCTTTCTTGCTCCCCCACTCTCTTTCTCACTTTCTCTTTCTCAGATAAATAAGTAAAACTTAAATAGATTTTTTACTTCCTCAATTTGAATATAGTTATTATGTGACCCTCCTTTTCCTTCAATGTGATTTGAAAATTGGTTAAAATTGAGAATTTTTATGGTAACATTTTTTAAGTTATGATGTATGTTACAATGATATAATTTTATATTTTCTTTTAAAAATATTTTATTTATTTATTTGCAAGCAGGGGGTGGGGAGAGAATGGATGCATCAGGGCCTCCTGACACTACAAACAAATTCCAGGTGTATAAACCACTTTGTGCATCTGGCCTTATGTGGGTACTGGAGAATTGAACCTGGGCCATCAGGCTTTGCAAGCAATGCCTTTAACAACTGGGCAATCTTCCTAGCCCTAATTTTATATTTTCTATCTGTAGCAAGCCAAGATATAACTATTCTATAATCTTATGATGCTCCTGATTCTGTAGGGTAGAGTGGAAACTTGGGATTTCTAGAGTTATTTTTACCTATTTGAGTGTGATACTTGTAAGAAAATTCTAAAGTTGCTATTGGAGCTGCCATCGATGGAAGATTCAGGTAGGATGAGTAACACTTAGCCCGATTTTATTTTATTTATTTTTTGTTAAGAATTTTAATATGTAAGTGTGTTGTAATTTGATAATAGTCCCCTTGACCTCATTAGTTACCCCCACCCCAATTCCAGTGAACCCACTCCTCTTTTCATGTAATCCCTCTTCTATTTTGACCTCTCATTCTTTTTTTCCTTCTTCTCCATCATCTATATGAAAATGTTGATGGACTCAGTATTGTTTAGGTCTTATGGAGGTTGCGGCCTCCATTGTGAGGTCATGAATGCACCAGTCCCTTCATGTCTAGAGGATAGTTTCCCAAAGTACTCCTCTCTACCCTACGGCTCTAACATTCTTTTTGCCCCCTCTTTTTCAATGTTTTCTGAGCCTTGGAGGGTATAATAGAAATATCACATGTGGCACTGAATTCTCAAGAGCCTCTTGTTTTCAGCACTTTGATGAGTTTGAAGACTTCCCCAGATCCACAACCATCACCAAAAGGGAGCTTCTCTGGTAAGTGGAAGAGCAGTGCTAACACTCTTTCTACCACCTCCTCTGCAGTATTCCCTGATTCCTGGCAGTTGTGATAGGGATGTCCAGTGCAGTGCTAAGCAATCAAGTGTCACTTCTCCTCATCACCTTTGAGAAGTTTTGCATCTCCCCAGTTATCACTGCTATCTCTAAAAAGATGCTCTCTAATTAAAAGTGAGAACAGCATTAATCAATGAGCATAAATATTTAAGCATAAACATTTAAAGGCCATTATTTATTTATTTTTACTTACTTATTATTCACATGGTTCCCCAATCATCTGTGTAAAAGAAAATTCGATGGGCACAACATATTCATTTAGTCAAAGAACAGAGGTAGTTTCCCATAGGGCCCATGACCTTTCAAGCCATAGGCTTTTGACAGAATTTGCAGTACCAGGCTTGGACCCCTCCAACAGAGCTGGCCTCAAGTCCAATCAATCCCATCAGAGAGCAGTTATTTACCCCCATGTTTTATTGCCATTATTGCCTCAGTGGACACATGTTTGGTCAGGTTTTCTATGGTTGGAATGGGCACAATGTCATATTATAGGAAAGCATAGAGATCTCTGGAGATCAGGAAGGTAAGTAGCCATGTGAGCACTGTCATGGAACACCTTGTCCCTTTTCATTCTATTTCTGTCTGATGTTTGATGGCCCATGAAACGAAAGACTTTTTCTCTGCAAGTAGTAGAAAACATTCTTAGCTCAGGAATCAACTCAATTACCAACAAGCTGTGTTATCCTCAGGCAGCTTGTTGAACATCTTTGTCTTAATTTTGTCTTTTGTACAATATGGACTCTAATAATTGTCTGCTAATATCATAATCATTGTTCTGAGGGCTAGTAAAATAAGTATACTGGGGAATATCAAGCACTATACAAGCATAGTGCATTTAATATCATAACAAATAATCACAGACTTTTCTACAGAAACTGAGTGTCCTAGTCTCTGTATTATGAAGTATATAAATATGGACATGTGTTCTTTGGAGACTTTGTGCCTGAAAACACACCAAAGAAATTAGTCTTAATGAGTTGTGCCTTTGGTATTGTGAATACAACTGATCTAATGGCCAAGAAACCCAGAGCATCTAAATGAAAATGACAACACTGACAAAGAACTCTAATGGGCATACATGGAAGAGACCTTCTTTCCATCATGATAACAAAATACTGAGATAAGTAACTTATAAAAGATTCATTTAGCTCACAAGTTTGGAGGTTCTAGTCCAAGATTGGTATATCTATTGCTCAGAGCCTTTGGTGGGGTATACCTCATGGTAGTGTTGGGGATCACGTGGCATGAAACTGAAACTTGTGTCTAGGAAGCAAAAGAGGAAAATATTAGGGTCACATAGTACCCTATAAAGGTATGCCCCCAATGATCCAAGGATCACCCTACAGCTGCACCTCCAAAAGACCTACAGCATCTTCCAAAAGTAACACTGTGAGAAGCAAGCCATTTCTACCTGAACCTATAGAGAATATTCAACATTCAAACTATAGCACCCTCCAACGTCATTGACCTCCTTATGATCAGATCTAGTCCTGAACTATTCAAGGTTGAAACACTTGGTCTATTTTTAAGTATCTCCTTGAAAGGGGTTCTTAGGAAAGTCATAGTATTTAATCAATTTAGTCTACTCATGAAGGAGTTCTTCCTGAATGCACCAATGATTGTTACAACTCAAACACCTTTCTGCAAAGTAGGTGCTTTGAAGATAGAGTGGACCATGTATCTTCATGGAGTCTGACCCTGGGAACAACACTCCTAAAGCACCCCACCTCTGATGAGCTGCAGTCATGGCCATGCCCAAGTCAGTGTGTGATTATAGCATGAGGATTTTTTTTTCAATAAACAATCCTTCTGCCTCCATGCTGTTCATCAGGGTTTCACAAGACATTTTCTCAACATGGGTGAACATAGCTCTCACTACAAGATCAATTATCACTATTTCTATTTCTATTATAAAATTAAGAAATCTAATGCTGCAAGATTTTTAAAAATATTTATTTATTTGAGAGAGAGAGAGAGAAAATGGACTGACCAAAGCCTCTAGTCAATGCAAATGAACTCCAGATGCAGGTGCCATAAAGTGCATCTAGCCTACGTGGGTTCTAGGGAGTCAAACCTGGACCTTAGGGTTCACAGGCAAGCACTTTAACCACTAGGCATCTCTCCGGAAAAATATTGTTTTAAATAAGAAGTTTATTATATATGAACATATTGCAAATGAGTCATATTCCTATCAGGTTATGCTCTTATGGACTCTCTCCCCTGCCCCCATTCCACTGAAAGCCTTCATCAGTGAGATAATCAGTAATCTCTGTAGATCATGACTGCACTAACCACCCAGTGGCTCTTACAATCTTTTCGCCTCTTCTTTTGCAATGTTCCCTGGGGCTGTGTGTTATAAGTCTCCTTTAGTGTTGAGCTTTCAGCAGCCTCTGATTTTGCATTGATGAGTTTTGAGTCTTCAAAGTGACTACCGCCATCTCCCCGGAGGAGATTCTCAGACTAGTAGTGAGAGCAGCACTCATACTTAACCCACTACTTCCTCTTAATGTTTCTTGGCCCCAAGCAAGTATGATAGAGATGGCTATTCTCATGCTAAGAAGATGGCTTCCTTTCTGGTCATTTTGATGGGTCATGAGTCTCCCTGGCATTCATTACCATCTAGAAAAAGCTAAGAGTGAGGGCAGCATGAATCAAAGTGGAAAAACATAGACATTTAGATATTTTTTTGATGGGAATAACCTCTTTTAGTCAAAGAACAATGTAAATTTCCCTCTAGATGTTATGACCTTCCTAGAGGCTAGGATTTGGATCTCATTACCAGGTATGAATTCCCTCCCAATGAATGGGGCTCATACCCAAGAAGAGAGCAGTTGATTATCCCTGTAGTCTGTGTGGCACTATTCCACTGGTATTGCATCTTGCCTGGCTGGTTGATTTTGTAGCTTGCAGGATTCACTGCTAGTTCAAGCTGTTGTGACTTTCATCCCCAAGCAGCTCCCATTGCACTTTCTAGCAATATGAGAGGTAGCCAGCATGGAGCTGACTTCCATCTCATTTCTAGCCTAATGTCTTTTAAAAAAATTTATTTAGCCAGGCGTGGTGGCGCACGCCTTTAATCCCAGCACTTGGAAGGCAGAGGTAGGAGGATTGCCATGAGTTCGAGGCCACCCTGAGACGACATAGTGAATTACAGGTCAGCCTGAACTAGAGTGAGACCCTACCTCAAAAAAACAACAACAACAAAAAAAATATTTATTTACTTATTTATTTATTTGAGAGATAGAGAAATAGAAGCAGAGAGAGAAAGAGAGAGAGAATATGGGCATGCCAGGGTCTCTGGGCACTGCAAACTCCAAAAGCATACAACACCTTGTGCATGTTAGCCTGATCTCTTAACGTTCTGTGACAACAGCTTCTGGTGTCTTCAGCAATATGGTCTGTTTAGTTCTGGTGTGTAACCATTGCTTTGGAAATGGCTTGAATTATTTTGAGGCCTCATGGGCCTTTCTGACCAAAAGCTCACTGTGGGGGGGGGGAGTGGTAATAACCCAATTATGGCACTGGAATTTACTAGAAACAGCTTCTGGTTTGGAGGTAAAGCTTTCTCCATCCCTACAAGGTGCTTCTGGCCTCTCTCTCTCTCTCTCTCTCTCTCTCTCTCTCTCCCTGTATTAATAAAGATATCTTTGGGGCTGGAGAGAAGGCTTAGTGGTTAAGTGCTTGCCTGTGAAGCCTAAGGACCCTGATTCGAGGCTCAGTTCCCCAGGGCCCGTGTAAGCCAGATTCACAAATTGGCGAATGCATCTGGAGTTCATTTGCAGTAGCTGGAGGCCCTGGCATGCCCATTCCCTCTCTCTCTCTCCCCCTCTTTCTGTCTGTCGCTCTCAAATAAATAAATAAAAATAAACCAAAAATTTTTAGAAAGATATATTTTAAAAATATTTTAAATATTTATTTGAAGCAGAGAGAGAGAGAGGAGAAGAGGAGAAGAGAAGAGAAGAGAAAAGAAAAGAAAAGAAAAGAAAAGAAAAGAAAAGAAAAGAAAAGAAGAGAAAAGAAAAGAAAGGAAATAGACAGAGAGAATGGGCATTCCAGGGCTTCCAGCCATTGAAAACAAACTCTAGATGCGTGTGCCAGTTTATGCACCTCACTTTATGTGGGTACTGGGGAATTGAACCTGGTTTGTTAGGCTTTGCAGGCAAATGCCTTAGCCACTGAGCAATCTCTCCAGCTCAGTAAAGTTATATCTTTTAATTAGCTAAACAAGAGAAAGTTTCTAAGATATTGATGATTCATGTCATAATTAGTTTTGTTTATCTTTCTCCTCTCCTTCCTCCCTTACCCCAATCCCCCTAGACCTTTCTATTCCCCATATTCTGTCCCTCCACTTGCTTGTCACGTGTCCTCTCCTTCCATCCCTCCCCGCTTTCCAACATTTCAAGTCTCATCCTACTTTCCTTTTGAATACTACTGATACTTACTACAACTTATAAATAAATCAAACTCTTCCAGGTTAGGATCTGCATGAGAGGGACATGTGGCCTTTGTCTTTCTGAGCTGTGTAACATCATTTATTATGATTTTGTTCAAGGTCCATCCATTTTCATGCAAATTTCATTTTTCCTTAATAGTGAGTAGAATTACATTGTGTACATGTACCACATCATCATTAAACATTGATCGGTTGATGGGCATCTGGGCTGATTTCATTTTCTAGCTATAGAGCAGCAACAAACATGTCTGAACAAGAATCTCGAAAGAGTAGAGTCTTTAGGGCATATGCCCAGAAAGTATAGCTGGGTCAAATGGTAGATAAATTTTTAGATTTTTGAGGAGGATCCATACTGATTTCCAGTCATGTTTGCACTCCCACTAACAATGGATGAAGGTTTCTCTTTTCCCACACACTTGCCAGTATTTGTTATCATTTATCTTATTTGCAACTAGAGAGAAAGAATTATGAATGAACGGGCTCACCAGGGCCTCTTGCTGCTGCAAATAAACTTGAAACACATACACTACTTTTGCATCTGGCTTTACATGGGTACTGGGGAATCCAACTCAGGCTAGCAGACTTTGTAAGCTTTGTGAGTACCTTTAACCATTGAGTCATCTCCCTAGCTCATCATTTGGTTGTTTTTAATGATAACCATTCTGACCAAAGTGAGATGGAATTTCAAAGTAGTTGTAATTTTAATTTCCATGATGACTAAAGATGTTGAGCATTCTTTTAGATTTTATTGGCCATTTGAGAACTCTCTGTTCAGTTCCCTGCCAAAATGCTTTGGGTGTCACGTCACTCGAAACAGATTTTGTTTTGGTTGATTATTTTTCATTGCTTCAGTTTTCTTTTTACTTCTTTTTA
This sequence comes from Dipus sagitta, assembly GCA_036346955.1. Classification (NCBI taxonomy): domain Eukaryota; kingdom Metazoa; phylum Chordata; class Mammalia; order Rodentia; family Dipodidae; genus Dipus; species Dipus sagitta. Next base: position 77,541,271 of record CM070778.1, on the reverse strand, counting down.
TATTCTAGATATAAAACCTGTGTCTGATACCTAACTGATGAAGATTTTCTCCTACTCTGTATGTTGTCTATTGACTCTGTTGATGGGTTTGCTTAGCTGTACAATAGCTTTTTAATTTCATAAATCCCAAAGGTTGAATGTTTGTCTAATTTGCTGGGCTCCTGGAATCTCATTCAGAAAGTCCTTCCCTACACTTATATGTTGGAATATTTTCCCTAGTTTTTCTTCTAGTTGTTTTAGAGTTTCAGGTCTTATATTGAAATTCTTGATCTATTTAAAGTTGATTTTTATGCAGGATGAGAGAAGAGGGTCTGGATTTATTCAACATGTGGTTATCTCTATCACCATTTGTTGAAAATGCTATTTTTACCCCAATGTGCATTTTTTTGGCTTCTTTTTCAAAGATAAAAGCATGTGCCAACACACCTAGCTGTATCCCTTTTATTTCTTTGTCTAGTCTTATTGCTTGAATTAAGACATCTAGTACTATGTTAACTCTCAGTGGGGAGAGTAGACAGCCCTGTTTGTCCCAGAACATAGTGGAAATGCTTCAAGTTTTCCCCCAATTAACATAATATGGGTTTTAGTTCTGTTGCATGTAGCCCTTATTATATTCAGATATGATATCTCTATCCCTAGTCTCTCCAGTGGTTTAATCATGAAGAGATGTTGTATTTTGTCAAAGACCTTTTCTGCATCTATTGAAATAATCATGTGATTTCTATCCTGAAATCTGTTTATGCGATGTGTTACACTTACTGATTTTCATGTTGAACTATCCCTGTATCCCTGCACTTTATTGAGGTGGGTGATACTCTTGATGTGTTCTTGGATTTGACTTGCAAGAATTTTATTGAGAATTTTTGGATCTAAGTTCATCAGGAAAATTGGTCTATAATTTTATTTTCTTGTTGTGTCTCTGTTTTTTTTTAATTAGTATAATACCAGTTTCATAGAAGGAATCAAGGAGCTTTCAAGTGAATAACTTGAAATGCAGTGGTTTAAGTTCTTCTCTAAAGGTTTGGTAGAACTCCTCGGCAGTGAATCCATCTTGGCCTAGGCATTTTTGATTAGGAGGTTTTTAATTATTCATTCAATGTTGTTATATTATATCTCTGTTCACATAATTTATCTTTTCTGCATTTAGTTTTGGTAGGTTATATTAATCAAGAAAATCATCTATTTCTTTCAGATTTTCCAATTTTGTGGAATATTGGTTTTTTCTAATATGTCCTGATGATTCTTTCAATTTCAAGGGCATCAGTTGTAACATCTCCTTTAATATCTCTACTTTTGGTGATTAGAGTCTATTCTCTTTTCCTTTTGATCAATTTGGCTAAGAGTTTATCAATTTGTTTGTTTTTTTTCAAAGAACTAGCTCTTCATTTTATCAAATTTTTAATTGTTTTCACATCTAAGTCATTGATTTCTTCCCTCATCTTGGTTATTTCTTTCCTTCTGGAACTTTTGAGTTTGGATTGTTCTAGTTTTTCCAATGCCTTCAGATGGATTGTCACATTATTTGTTTGAGATCTGTCTATTTTTCAATGTAGGTATTTATCTCTGTAAACTTCCTTTTAGGCTACCCTTCATTTTGTTCCATAAGTTTGGGTGTGCTGTATTTTTATTCTCATTCAGTTCCAAGAAGATTTTTATTTCCTGCTTGATTTCTTTAATGGCGTATTAATTGTTCAATAGTGTGTTATTCAATCTCCAGAATTTTGTGTATTTTGTTGTTTCTCTTGTTAATTTCTAACTTTATTGCATTGTAGCCAGATATAGCACAGAAAGTTATATCAATTTTCCTGAATTTGTGAAGACTTGCTATATGTTTTAATATATAATCTTTTTTGGAGAAGGTTTCATGATAGACTGAATGTTCTGTAGATGTTTGTTAAGTACATTTGATCTATGCTGTCGTTCAGCTCCATTGTTTCTTTATTTCTTTTCCATTTAGATGATCTGTCGATTGATGATCATGGGATGTTAAGGTCACCCACAACCATTGTGCTATGATTTATTGTCTAGTAAACTTTGCTTTATAAAATTTGGTGCACCTGTGTGTGATGCATATGTTTTATGATTGTGATATCTACTTGTTTACTTTTTCCCTTGATGAGAATAATGCAGCATTCTTTGTCTGTTTTGATTACTTTCTGCTTAAAATCTATATTGTCAGGTATTAGTATAGCCACTCCTGTTGTGTCCTATTTAATTTGCTTGAAATATCTTTTTCCATCCTTTTACACTAAGATGGTGTCTAATGTTAATGGAAAAAGTGCCTTTCTTTCTTTTTCTTCTAATGTTTTATTTACTTGAGAGAGAGGAAGGTAGAGAATGGGTTGCCAGAGTCTCTAACCAATGCAAATGAACTCTAGACACATGTGCCACCTTGTGCATCTGGCTTACATGGGTCCTGGGGAATTGAACCTAGGTCCTTAGGCTTCACAGTCAAGCATCTTAACTGTGCTAAGCCATCTCTCCAGCCCTCTTTCTTTATCTTAACTTTTTTATTGATCAATTCCATAGACAATAAGCCATGATAATTCTCTCCCCACTCTTACTTTGCCCCTTACAAATCCACCCTTGTTCATATCCCCTCTCTATTAGTCACTCTTTTACTTTGATGTCATCATCTTTTCTTCCTATTATGAAGGTGTGAGGTCATGGATATGCAGGCCATATTGTGTTTGGAAGATTGCATTGTAAATAATACTACCCTCCCTTTGGCTCTTGTGCTCTTTCCACCACCTTTTCTGCAATAGACCCTGAGCTTTGGAAGGTATGATAGAGATGTCTCAGTGCTGAACACTCCACTGTCACTTTTTAGCAATATGATGACTTTTTAGTCATCTCATTGGTCACTATCATCTTAAAAGAGAAGCTTCTCTGACCAAAAGTAAGAGTAGCATTAACATATGGGTATGAACATTAAGAAAAGTGCTTGCAGTACAATTTGGTGAATATAATATATGCATTTAGCCAGCAAATAACAGACATTACTTCCCTAGGGCTCAGGACCTCCCTTACCATAGGTTTTTGACTAGGTTTTCAGTGCTAGACATGTATTCCCTTTCAAGGAGTGGGCCTCCAGTCCAATTGGAGAGCAGTTGATTTCCCCCATAAAAGACATGCCACTATTGTACTAGTTGACACATTTGGCCTGGCTAGTCAATCTTAAGGCTTTCAATGTACACTGCTGCTTACTATCATTGATGACTTCTCCCACAGGGCTGCATGCAGTGTAGGTTTTTCCAGGTTTCTGTAGGCTGATTCACAGGGAGGAGATTTTCAGCTCCACTCCAGCTTGATTTCTCAGTGACCTGCAGCCCAAGTATATGGAGACTTCAGCAATAGGGTCTTAACATCTAATTCTGATGGGAAACCAAGAGCCTTGGCAATGGCCTGTAATATTTTGGGGACATCAGGAACCTCCCTGGCCAACAATTCACTGGAAGGTATCCCATCCCTGGCACTAAAATTTTTCTAGTAATAGTGTATGGCTTCTGGGTATGCCATTATCCAAAGAAGCAGGTTTCCATATGGCTTATTTATAACATCTTAAATTTTGAATAGCCCTGCTCCCACTCTTCCTTAATCCCTTCCACTGATCTCACTTAGGTCATTGCACCCCCAGTAATCTGTTCATCTACTTACATATATACAATAAGTCCTCCCCCTCCTCCCTCCCTTATAGCCCCTTGCTAACTTTCTAGCCTCTACTACTGAATTTGCTCCAACTCACACACAAATCTAAGCATTTATAGCTAGGATTCACATATGATAGAGAACATGCGGTGCTTGGCTTTCTGGGCCTGGGTTACTTCACTTAGTATAATACTTTCCAGATCCATCCATTTTCCTCCATATTTCATAATTTCATTTTTCTTCACCACTGAGTAGAACTCCATTGTGTAAATGTACCACATCTTTGTTATCCATTCATCAGTTGAGGGACACCTAGGCTGGTTCCATTTCTTAGCTATTATGAATAGAGCTGCAATAAACATGGATGAACAAGTATCTCTATGGTAGTGAGTAGAGAGAGTCCTTAGGATATATGCCTAGGAGTGGTATAGCTGGGTCATATGGTCTATCTATTTTTACCTGTCTCAGAAACCTGTACACTGATTTCCACAATGGCTGTACCAGTTTACATTCCCACCAACAGTGTAAAAGGGTTCCACTTGTTCTGCATCCTTGCCAGCATATATTGTCATTTGTTTTCTTGATGGTAGCCATTCTGACAGAAGTGAGAGGGAATCTCAAAATAGTTTAAATTTGCATTTCCCTAATGACTAAGAATGTAGAACATTTTCTTAGATGTCTGTAGGCCATCTGTATTTTTTCTTTTGAGAACTCTCTATTTAGTTCCATAGCCTAGTTGTTTAATTGGGTTATTTGAGTTTTTATTATTTAGGTTTTTTATGCAAGAGAGGGAGGGAAGGGAGCAGAGAGAGAACTGGCACACCAGGGCCTCCAGCCACTTCAATTGAACTCCAGACACATGTGCCCCCTTTTGTGCATGTGCAATATTGCACACTTGTGTCACTGTGCATCTGGCTTACATGGGACCTGGAGAGTCGAATATGAGTCCTTAGGCTTTACAGGCAAGCATCTTAACTGCTAAGCAATCTCTCAAGCCCTTACTATTTAGTTTTATGAGTTCTTTATATATTCTGGATATTAACGCTTTGTCAGATGTATAGCTAGCAAAGATTTTCTACTCTTCTGTAGGTTGCCTCTTTACTCTATTCACCATGTTCTTTGTTGTACAAAAGCCTTTTAACTTCATGAGATCCCAGTGGTTTTACTTCCTGAGAAACTGGGGTTATATTCAGAAATTTGTTGCCAAGGCCAATATGTTGTGTTTCCTTACTTTTTCCTCTAGCAGTTTCAGAGTTTCAGGTCTGATATTAAAGTCTTTGATCCACTTGGACTTGATTATTATGTATAGAAAGAAATAAGGATCTAATTTCATCCTTATAATATAGCTATCCAGTTTTCCCACCACCATTTGTTCAAGAGGCTTTCTTTACTCCAAAGAAGAGTTTTGGCATTTTTGTCAAAAAATCAGATGGATGTAGCTACCTGGTTTTACATCGGGGGTCCTCTATTCTGCTCTATTGATCTACATGTCTATTTTTGTGCCAGTGCCATGCTGTTTTGTTATTATGGCTCTATAATATAGCTTAAAATCAGATATGGTGATACCACCAGCCTTATTTTTGTTGCTCAGAATTGTTTTGGTATTCAAGGTTTTTTGTGCTTCCAAGTGAATTTTAGGATTGTTTTTTTTCTATTTCAGTGGAGAATACCATTGGAATTTTGATAAGGATTGCATTAAATATGTAGATTTCTTTCAATAAATTGACATTTTCACAATATTGATTCTTCCAATCCAAGAGCATGGAATGTCGTTCCATTTCCTAGTGTTTTCTTCAATTTCTGTCTTGATCGTTTTAAAGTTTTTATTGTAAAGATCCCTCCTGTCCTTGGTTAGGTTTATTCCAAGGCACTTCTTTTCTTCTGAGGTAATTGTGAATGAGAGTGTTTCCCTGATTTCATTCTCCACATGTTTGTTGTTAGTATATAGGAAAGCTACTGGTTTCTGTGTGTTAATTTTGTGTTCTGCTATGTTGCTAAAAGTGTTTATCAGTTCTATCAGTTTTCTGGTACAGACTTTAGGGTCCCTTATGTATAGAATCATATCATCTGCAAATAATGATAATTTGATCTCTTCCATTCTAACTTGTATGCCTTTTATGTATGCCTCTTGCCTTATTGCTATAGCAAAAACTTCAAGTACTATACTAAATAAAAGTGGGGACAGTGGACATCCTTGTCTTGTTTCTGGTCTTAGTTGAAAAGCTTCAGGTTTTTCCCTATTAATTATCATATTGGCTATAGGTTTGTCAAAAATAGTCTTTATTATGTTCAGATATGTTCCTTCTATTCCCAGTTTCTTTAGGATGTTTACCATGAAGGGATATTGGATTTTATCAAATGCCTTTTCTGCATCTACTGAGATTATAATGTGATTTTTGTCCTTCATCCCATTTATATAATGTATCACATTTATCAATTTGCATATGTTGAACCATCCCTGCATCTCTGGGATAAAGCCTACTTGGTCAGGATGAATGATATTTTTGATGTATTTTTATATACCCTTTGCCAGTATTTTATTGAGAATTTTTGCATCTCTGTTCATGAGAGAAATTAGTCTGAAATTTTCTTTTTAATATTTTATTTTTATTTACTAGAGAGAGAATGGGTGTGCTGGGGCATCCAGCCACTGCAGATGAACTCCAGATGCATGCATCCCCTTGTGCATCTGGCTAATGTGGGTCCTGGGGAATCGAACTTGGGTTCTTTGGCTTTGCAGGCAAATGCCTTAACCTTAAGCCATCCCTCCTATCTTGTAATTTTCTTTTTTTGTTCTGTCTTTGTCTGGTTTTGGTAACAGGGTAATGCTGACTTCATAGGAGTTTGGTAGCATTCCTTCCTTTTCTATTTTATGGAAAAGTTTGAGAAGCATTGGTGTTAGTTCTGTGAAGGTCTGGTAGAATTCACCAATGAATTCATCTGGGCCTGGACTTTTTGTAGTTGGGACATATTTTATAACTGCTTTGATCTCATGCTTGCTATAGGTCTATTTAAATGGTTTATCTCTTGATTTAATTTTGATAGGTAATATATACCTAGGAAGTCATCCATTTCTTTCAAATTTTGAAGCTTAGTGGAGTGTAAGTTCTTAAAGTATGTTCTTATGATTTTTGGAATTTCATCGCTATCTGTTGTAATGGTACCTTTTTCATCTTTAATTTTATTAATTTATATCTTTTCTATATTTCTTTTTTGTTTGTGTGGTTTTTTTTTTGTTTGTTTGTTTTTCGAGGTAGGGCCTCACTCTAGCTCAGGCTGACCTAGAATTCACTATGTAGTGTCAGGGTGGCCTTGAACTCACAGCGATTCTCTTACCTCTGCTTCCCAAGTACAGGAATTTCATCTAAATCTAAATCTTGCTGGAGGTCATTTCTGATGGATCTATATTTTTAGTGGAATTATACTATCTTGATTTTTTGTGTTTCTTGTATTCAAATGTAGAGATGTTTGCAGTTTGAGTTAATTCAATGCTTGGGTTTTCTAACTATGTGCTATATTCTTAGACATGTAAAGCAGACATTATATATCTTCAGGGTAGGAGCCAAGGTGCCAGGTGTGCTTCTTATATTACTTTCAGAGTAACAGCAGAAGTAACCCTAGGTGTTAAATTTGCCTACTATGCAAATATTCTGGTAGGCTGAGTAGAGAAAAATAAAGGCAAATTCTAAAATCCAACTAAGAAATATACTCAGTCAAAACCACCACAGAGTATTTACTGCAAGAGTGGTGGTTATGCCGGGCATGGTGGCGCATGCCTTTAATCCCAGCACTTGGGAGGCAGAGGTAGGAGGATTGCCAAGAGTTCGAGGCCACCTTGAGACTACGTAGTGAATTTCAGGTCAGCCTGAACTAGAGTGAGACCTTACCTCGAAAAAACTTTTAAAAAAGAGTGGTGGTTAGAGCTTGAGGGTTGGCTTAATGGTTAAGGTGTTCACCTGAAGTTTTTTCGAGGTAGGGTCTCACTCTATCCCAGGCTGACCTGAAATTCACTATGGAGTCTCAGGGTGGCCTCGAACTCATGGCGATCCTCCTACCTCTGCCTCCCGAGTGCTGGGATTAAAGGCGTGTGCCACCATGCCCAGCTCACCATCTCTTTTTTTAAAATTTTTTTGTTTATTTTATTTATTTATTTGGAAGCAGGAGAAATAGAGAGGAGGAGTAGATATATGAGGGCTCTTGTCAGTGCAAATGAACCAATGCATGTACCAGTTTATGTATATGACTTTACATGGGTACTGGAAATCAAACCCAGGCATTCAAGTCCCCAAGTTGCAAGCAAGCACTTTTAACTGCTGACCTATCTCTCCAGCCCTTTCCAGATTATTTTAATTTTTCTTTAAAGACTACTAATATGCACCATATACTGGCAGAAGTTCCTATAATAATAACTTATTTGATCTTCATAAAACCATAAAATGTAGACCATGTTACCATTTTTTTTAAGACAGGTTCAGGTTCTCAGGTTGGTCTTACCATGTAGCCAAAACACTACCTCCAGGTTATGCTATGCTGGAACAGAACTCAGGACTTCATGCATGCTGGGTAACCAACCACTCTATTAAATGAGCTGCATTCACAACCCCTCTTAAGTCCTGTTAATGTGTCTACCTCATAGACTAAACCAAATAAAAATAAAATAAATCCTAATATCAAATAATATAAAATGTATAAAATAATAATTATGTTATATATTTGCATAGTACTACATACTTTTTTGTCAATGTAGATGTTGGGGTGACAATGATGCTAACAAGATAGAAAATGCCAGATTTGAGGTAGTAGGCAGGAAGATTGTACGACGTGGTCATGAGAATTCAAAGAACATGACAATGTAAGATTCTAATGCAATGGAAACAAATGTACACATTTCTGTGTATACTGAATGCATGGTTCTTGTCTGGATCTTGCCCAAAGTTCAGGCTGACGGCTGGACCATCATGATCTATTTCCTCTGTTTTGTCCTCTATTTCTGATAGTCTGTTCTCCACATAATCTACTCTGTTGGTGAGGCTTTCTTGGGAGCCTTTTGAATGAATTATCGCATTTTTTATTTCCATCATGTTTTTCTTCAGTATCACCATCTCGTTTTGTTGTTGTTGTTTTGGTTTTTTTTGTTTTGTTTTGTTTTTTCGAGGTAGGGTGTCACTCTAGCCCAGGCTGACCTGGAATTCACTATGGAGTCTCAGGGTGGCCTCGAACTCACGACAATCCTCCTACCTCTGCCTCCCGAGTGCTGGGATTAAAGGCGTGTGCCACCATGCCCAGCTCACCATCTCTTTTTTTAAAATTTTTTTGTTTATTTTTATTTATTTATTTGAGAGTGACAGACAGAGAGAGGAAGAGGGAGAGGGAGAGAGAATGGGCGTGCCAGGGCCTCCAGCCACTGCAAACGAACTCCAGATGCGTGCACCCCCTTGCACATCTGGCTAACGTGGGTCCTGAGGAATCGAGCCTCGAACTGGGGTCCTTAGGCTTCACAGGCAAGCACTTAACTGCTAAGCCATCTCTCCAGCCCTCACCATCTCTTTTGAAGTTTATTTTTCTTTCTTTCTTTCTTTCTTTCTTTCTTTCTTTCTTTCTTTCATTCGTTCTTTCTTTCTTTCTTTTTGTTTTGTTTTGTTTTGTTTTTTTCGAGGTAGGGTCTCACTCTATCCCAGGCTGACCTGAAATTCACTATGGAGTCTCAGGGTGGCCTCGAACTCATGGCGATCCTCCTACCTCTGCCTCCCGAGTGCTGGAATTAAAGGCATGTGCCACCATTCCCAGCTTTATTTTTATTTCTTGGTTTAACTTTCTTATTGTCTCTTGGAATTCATTCCTGTATTTGACCCTGTCCTCTTTGATTCATTCCACTGTCTATTGAGTTCCTCCATTGTTGTTGTTGATTCTCATACATTTCATTCAGCTGTCTATTAAGTTCTTTTTATTTCTTCAAACATTTTTTCATGACTTCATTAGGTTTGTTGAACACATTTATTTGTTTGCATTTTGGAATACCGTACTTAGAGTTTCCTCTAAGTAGTTTTCATGGAGGCATCAACTATGGGACTAGGCATACTTGGTGGTGATATCTTGTCATGTTTTCTTGTATTATTTGTTTTACATTGGAGTTTTCCCATCTTCAGACAGTTCTTATGTCTTGCTGAGAATGTAGCAGTGGTGGCTCTTGTGGAGCCTGTTTTGAATAGCCTGGTCAGCCTTAATCCAGATGGGGGTGGAATGGCTATCCAGGCAATGGGCTAGGCATATTGGAAGCTGAACAAGCTCCTCAGTGTGTGTACAGTCTCCTCATGGGTCTATGCTGTGGAGTGTGACCAGTTCAGGTATCCCGACTTTTGCAGGACAGGTTGTACCCTTGGTACTGAATGGGGAGGAGAAGCACTCACCTTGACTCTATGCATCCTACTCAGTCCTGGGTTAAGGAGTGTAATCAGCTTTGGTATCTCTACTCGGGATGGTGCAGGCCAGCAGGCCAGGTAGTGAGGTCAACACCAAATGGGCCTGATCATCATTCCAAGTGAATATAACCTGAAGTTGTACCTACAGACTGAGTGGGGCAAAGAGCTGGAAGAGTTTAGCTGAAATCCCTGTAATGAACAACTGTATTCAAATACAAAAGTTTTAGTGTACCGCACTAACTGGGTGTTATCTGGAAAAGTTTTCCATATTCCTATTGATTCCTTAGCTAAATTATGATAGCTATGTTCTATGAAAATGGGAGTGAAACCATCAGATCTTTCCAATTTGAGGCCAAGCAATTAGTACTCATTGATGTCCATAATTCTTCCAGGGAATTTTACACACTTGTGCACAGTATGATGACCTGAAAAACATTCTGAGCATCACATAGGCAGACAGCCTGAATAGTTCTGTGCAGTATTGGACAAAATATTTAGCTTTTTCTGAACTTGCTTCTCAAATATATAAAATAACAACCATCGTAGTACCTACTTCAGATGACTTTTGGGGAAGTTAATATACATATATAAAATACTTAGGTCTGATAGATATGAGTGTTTCATATACAACATAGATTGTGCTAGTTATTATTGGGTTGAGACCCTTACTTCATTATAGAAATGGTCTAGCTGGAATGTCAGACCCCTAAATTTTCTTGCTTCCTCTTACAAACTTTTGATTGCGAGAGTACAGGGGATCATAGAGGAAGAGAAAAGGAAGAATGATGGGTATATGGCTCCTGTACTGTGGTGTGTGTGTGTACTATGTTAAACTACCTAGTATAAAAAGCCTGAGAACCATGAATTAAGTCAGAATGATCTCCAAGAAAAAGAATTTAGTGCTAGAGGTCTTTTCAGTTGTTCAATGAATGTCCCTCAAGCTCTCATTCGGGATCTATGCACTTTTATCTTTTCCTAGAATTTTAAAAACATATTTTATTTATTTATTTGGAAGCAGGAGAAATAGAGAGGAGGAGTAGATATATGAGGGCCTCTTGTCAGTGCAAATGAACCAATGCATGTACCAGTTTATGTATATGACTTTACATGGGTACTGGGAAATCAAACCCAGGCATTCAAGTTGCAAGCAAGCACTTTTAACTGCTGACCTATCTCTCCAGCCCTTTCCAGATTATTTTAATTTTTCTTTAAAGACTACTAATATGCACCATATACTGGCAGAAGTTCCTATAATAATAACTTATTTGATCTTCATAAAACCATAAAATGTAGACCATGTTACCATTTTTTTAAGACAGGTTCAGGTTCTCAGGTTGGTCTTACCATGTAGCCAAAACACTACCTCCAGGTTATGCTATGCTGGGAACAGAACTCAGGACTTCATGCATGCTGGGTAACCAACCACTCTATTAAATGAGCTGCATTCACAACCCCTCTTAAGTCCTGTTAATGTGTCTACCTCATAGACTAGGAACCAAATAAAAATAAAATAAATCCTAATATCAAATAATATAAAATGTATAAAATAATAATTATGTTATATATTTGCATAGTACTACATACTTTGTCAATGTAGATGTTGGGGTGACAATGATGCTAACAAGATAGAAAATGCCAGATTTGAGGTAGTAGGCAGGAAGATTGTACGACGTGGTCATGAGAATTCAAAGAACATGACAATGTAAGATTCTAATGCAATGGAAACAAATGTACACATTTCAGTGTATACTGAATGCATGGTTCTTGTCTGGATCTTGCCCAAAGTTCAGGCTGACGGCTGGACCATCATGAAGATTAAATGCTGTTCCTTTGAAAAGTAACCTCACATTTTAAAGTTAGTCGAGTGCTTGCCTCACATGCACAAGGCCATGGTTTCAATCTCCAGTACCATCTATAATTCCAGTACTCCAAAGGTATAGGCAGGAGGGCCAGAAGTTCAAGATCATTCTCAGATACACAGAAAGTTAAATGCCAGCCTGGGCTCCATTAGACCCTGTCTCAACAACAACAGTAATAAAATGAAAGGTAAAGATAACTTTATTGATTTAAAAAAAATACCCTTGGCATGACCCATATACGTCAACAAGGAGGGGCCAGGGGGAGGGGGTAGGTCACGGATGAGCCTAATAATGGTACCAAACTGACTGTATTTGCTGAATACAAAACTAATTAATAAAAAAAATACCCTTGGGCTGGAGAGAGGGCTTAGTGGTTTAGGTACTTGCCTATGAAGCCTAAGGAATCCAGTTCCAATTCCATTCCATTCCATGTAAGCCAGTTTCACAAGGTGGCACATGTGTCTGGAATTGGTTTGCAGTGGTAAGAGGTCCTTGGGTACCCATTCTCTGTCTATTTGCCTCTCTCTCTCTCTCTCTCTCTCTCTCTCTTTCTCTCTCTCTTAAATAAAGAAAGAAAGAAAAGAAAAAGGAAGAAGAATACCCTTTCTTTGGAGAAAAAATTAGAAAGTACCCTTAATCAAACAGAAAAAAATATTGACTCAGAAGTAGTATCTTGGTGTGTGCTTCTGTGTGTAGTTTTACTTGTTTGTTTTGCACAGATGGGCTCATGTACACATTTGTCACTTACAAACTGAGAATAGTCTCCCATGTTACATTTGTCATTGTACCTTTTTGTTTTGAGGTCCTGGGGATCAAAACAAGCCCTCAAAGCCCAGCCCCATACAACATGATTTTAAATGGCTTAGAAGCATGCCACCATGTGTATGTACCATGATGGATTTAACCATTCTGTTTTGTTGGAAATGTTTCAGCTTAAAACTAAATAGGTATTTTGGCTATAATGAGTAATGCAGCAAGTATTGAAAATATTATAGTTAAATCTTTGTGAACATCTGTAATTATTTCTTAGGCTAAATTATTGCCAAATTGGCTTTTCAGAAAAGTTGGTCCAAATAGAGAAGCTTTTTGGAAAGCATCTCAAAAGCACTTAAATGAGAGTTAAAGCAACAGAGGAGGAACACTGGTACAGTTAATTTGAAAAGTCCTCCTTTCTGCATTAAGCCTGGAGTATGAGGTTTTGTTGGTTCTCTAAGAGTAGGTATTTCCTTTTTCTTCATGTTCCAAGCTGAGTGAGTAGGTCTTACCTGAGTAGTAGATTGGAGTGAAAGGCAAAACCAAACTCTGTCTCTCCTATATGCTCTGTGACATTGGGAACAATCATACAACTTCTTTTGAGTTTCATTTTACTCATCAGCAAAATGGGAAGAACAGGTTACCACCTTCCTGCCTCCTAGAGACCCTCTAAGTTTTAGAATTTCAAAGTTGAGATAACATATTGCAACCTCTTTGAAGGCAGTAGAAATCTTTACCCATGAAGGCTATGATGAATATAAGTAAGAATATTTGATCTCCTGTAGACGTTGTCTTGCTAGTAAGGGAAGAAGATCCTCAACTTGGTACATAGGTATGGATTCTAATTCCAGATCTATTAAACTATTTATGACAGGGTAAATGAGTCATTTTCCCTGTCAGGAACAAGTTTTTCCACTTGTAAAATAAGAGAGGATGCAGCCCTGGTGCACCCATTTTCTACCCCTTCCACTCTCAAATAAATAAATAAAATATTTAAAAATAAATAAATAGTAAAATTAAAAGGCTATGACTATTTCATTTATATTGTTCCTTATTGATCTAGCAATCATTATTTACATTCCTGACTTATTGTAGCCTTCAATGATTGCTTTTATAGTACTGAGGATTGAACCCAGGACTTTACACATGCTAAGCAAATAAGCTTTCACTGAACTTCAGGTCTCCTTTTACTTTTTATTTTGAGATAGTGTCTTACTAAGTTACTCAGGCTGTCCTTAAACTCACTCTGTATCTCTGGTAGACTTTGAACTTATGATCCTCCTGCATCAGTCTCCCAAATAGGGAGACTCTCAGTAGAGTCGTTGGTGTTCAGTGTGGAGTAATTAGGGCCTCAGTCAATCTCTGGTGTGGGGGGGATGTTGTAACTCAGGATATTTCTACTTATCCTATGGCTCTTACAATCTTCCTACCCCCCTCTTACACAACAATCCCTGAGCCTTGGTGAGGGTTAACAATTTGCTTTAGTGTTGAGTTCTCTGTAGCCTCAGTATTTCTACTTAGATATGTTTCAGTTCACCACAGTGTTTATTGCTTTTTCCCTGGAGGTGGTTGTCAGGCTAGCATTGGGGCAATACTCATCCCTATTTCCTCTGCAGTTTCTTCTGGACCCTGATACATGTGATAGTGGTGGCACATCTCATGGTGAGTAGTCAGCTATCTTTTCTTGTTGTACTGATGGATCTTGCCACTATTCTCTGTCATCTGTAAAATAAAACAGATTCTCCAATCAAGGGTGAGAGAAACTTTGATTAAGGGGGTTATGGATAGAAGTTTCAGAGACATTTTGATGAGGATACCCACTCTACCTGTTCAGTGAATAATAGAGGTTTCTTTCTGGGAGTTGTGAGTTTCCTGAGTGTGAGGTGTTGACTTGTTTCCCAGTATCAGTTATGAATATTCTCCAACTGAGCAGGATTCATGTGTAATTGGAAGGCAGTTGGTTACCCACCAAATCTGTGTGCCACTATTACACAAGTATGTGCTTTTTGTCTAGCTAGTTGATTGTGGAGCTTGCAGGGTTTCTTGGTTATTCATGCTGTTGGTGATCATTATCACCTTGTACCTCTTATAGCACTTTCCAGTGCCATGAGGGTTTGCCAGGAGAGGACTTGCTTTCCTATCAGTTTCCAAATGGTCTCTTGGTATCCTGAGACAGCGGCCTGTGGTGTCTTCAGCAATAGGATCTTGCATTTTAATCAAGTACTTGGCAATAGCCTGCATTGTTTTGGAGACCTCGCGGATATGCCTGACCAACTACTTGCTGTGGGGGTGGGGGAGCGCTAACCCAGATCTGGCCCTGGAATTTACAAGCTAGAGCAAATGGTTTTAGGATTAAGCTTACACCATCTTCTACTGGGCATTTCGGTCTGGTCCACCCAACTCCTTTTATTGGGGTTATATCTTGCATACTGGTATCCAGGAAGAAGATTCCTACTGTTCTAAGTACTTTAGTCTTTACTTTTGTGTAGTTCTCCTCCCCCTCCCTTCCTCTCTTGTTGTTGTTTTGTTTTGTTTTGTTTTTCAAGATAGGGTCTCACTCTAACCCAGGCTGACCTGGAATTCACTATGGAGTATCAGGGTACCCTCAAACTCACAGTGATCCACCTATCTCTGCCTCCCAAATTCTGGGATTAAAAGTGTGTGCCACCCCGCCTGGCTCCTATATTCTTTCCCTCTACAAGTATGTCTGGTATCCCTGCCTTTCCACCCTCCCTAATTCTACTTTTTCCTGATCTCATTCTAGTTTTATAACTATAATCCTAATGCTTACTCTCTTTTACATTTCTCTTCAGCTGGTCCAGTTTATAAACCACTTATGAGAGAAAATATGTGGCATTTGTCTTTCTTAGTCTGTATGACCTCACTTAGAATATTTTCTAAGTCCACCCATTTCCTTGAAATTTTCATTGTTTTATTTTTTCCTTACTGCTAAGTAGAATTCCATTGTGTATATGTACCACATCTTCATTATACACTCATCAGTCAATGGTCATCTGGATTGATTAAAATTCTTAGCTATTGTGAATAGAGCGATGATAAACAGTTGAGCAAGTGTCTCTGAAGTAAAGAGTGGAGTCTTTAGGGCTGGAGAGATGGCTTGGCGGTTAAGGCATATGCCTGCAAAGCCTAAGGACCCAGGTTCGATTCTTCAGGTCTCCTGTAAGTTAGATACACATGATGGAGCATGTGTATGGGGTTCATTTGCAGTGGCTGGAGGGCCTGGCATGCCCATTCTCACACTCTCTCTCTCCCTCCCTCTGTCTCAAATAAATAAATAAAATAGATAAATAAAATGTTTTATAAAGAGTGGAGTCTGTAGGGTAAATGCCTAGGAGTGAGGTAGCTGGATCAGATGGTAGATCTATTTTCATCTTTTTCAACATTCTCCATACTGATTTCTATACTGGTTGTAAAAGCTTGCATTCCTACCAGTAGTGAATAAGGGTTCCTCTTTCCCTACAGCCTTACAAACATTTACTGTCATTTGATTTTTTTTTTTTTTTGATGATTGTCATACTGAGTGGAATAATATGGAATCTCAAAGTTGTTTTAATTTACATTTCCCTGATGACTAAGGATTTTAAACATTTCTTTAAGTGAGTATTGGCCATTTGTATTTCTTCCCTTGAGAATTCTCTGTTCAGGTTTCTCTGCCAATTTTTAATAGATGCTTGGTTTTTTATTGCTTAGGGTTTTTTTTTTTTTTGAGTTCTTTGTAGATTCTAGATATTAGGCCTCTGTCAGAGATATAGCTGGCAAATATGTTCTCCAGTTCTGTGGGTTCTCTGTTGCCTCTGTTGATGGTATGCTTGTCTGTACAATAGATTTTTAGTTTCATGAGATCCTGGTGGTTGGCTTTCCTTTTTTATTTATTTATTTATTAAAGACAGAGAGAAGGAAAGAGAGAGAGAGAAAGAGAATGGGAATGTCAGGGCCTCTAGCCACTGCAAACAAACTCCATATGCATGTACCACCATATGCATCTGGTTTACATGGGACCTGAAGAATCCAACCTGGGTCCTTAGGTTTCCTTAGCTCTAAGCAATCTCTCCAGCCTGATCCTGCTGGTTGAATGATTACTTAATTTTCTGGGCTACTGAGGCCTTATTCAGGAAGTCTTTCCCTACACCTATGTCTTGGAGTGTTCTCCCTATTTTTTTCCCAATCATTTTAGAGTTTTAGGTCTTATTTTGAGGTCCTTAATCCATTTGGAGTTGGTTTTTGTGCAGGGTAAGAAAAGTGGATCTAGATTCATTTTTCTACATGTGGCTATCCAATTTCTCCACCACCATTGTTGAAAATGCTGTGCTTTCTCCAGTGAGTGTTACTGGCTCCTTTGTCAATGATCAAGTAGCTATAGTTACTTGAACTAAGGGCCAGATCTTCTGTTCTGTTCCATTGGTCTATATGTCTGTTCTTGTGCCAGTACCATGCTATTTTTATTACTATGGCTTTGTAGTACAACTTGAGATTGCGTATGGTGATACTACCATAAGTGTTTCTTTTGCTGAAGATAGTTTTGTATATCCAAGACCTTTGGTAGTTACATATGAATTTTGGAACTATTTTTTCTATCTTTGTGAAGAATGCTTCTGGAATTTTTATTGGTACTGAATTGAATCTGTATATTGCTTGTGGTATAATGGCCGATTTCACAATATTAATTCTTAAAGTTCATGATCATGGGAGATCTATCCATCATTTTGTGTCATCATTTTCTTTCTTCAGTGTTTTATGCTTTCATTGTATAGGTATTTCACTTCCTTGGTTAGTGATATTTCAAGACATTTAATTGGGGGTTATTGAAAATAAGACAACTTTGCTGATCTCTTTCTCCATATATTTGTCTTTGGATTATAGGGGGCTACTGATTTTTGTGTATTGATTTAGTATACTGCCACTTTACTGGAAGAAATTACCACCTTTAGAAGTTTGTTGGTAGAGTCTTTTGGGTCATTTATATGTCAAAGCATGTTGTCTGTAAATAAGGCTAATTTGACTTCCTCCTTTCCAATTTATATCCCTTTTATTTCTTTCTCTGTCTTATTGCCTGGACTAGGACTTCTAGCACTATGAAGAGCAGTGGTGAGAGTGGGCATCCCTGTCTTGTTTCTAATCTTAATGAGAATGCTTCAAGTTTTTCCCCATTAAACATAATTTAGGCCTTAGATGCTTTGTATACAGCTCTTATTGGGTTGAGATATAGTCCTGCCATCCCTAGTCTCTCCAGCATTTTGATCATGAAGTGATGTTGTATTTTGTCAAAGGCCTTCTATGCATCTATTGAGATGATCATGGGGTTCATGTTTAAGTTTATTGATGTTGTACATTATGTTAATTGATTTTTGTATGTTTAACTATTCCTGTATCCCTGGAATTAAGCCTACTTTGATAAAGCGGTGAATGCTTTTGATGTGTTCTTGAATTCAGTTTGCAAGGATTGCATTGAGTATTTTTGCATCTAAGTTCATTAGGGATATCAGTCTACAATTTCCTTTTCTTGATGTGTCTCAGTCTGGTTTGGGTTTAGAGTTATGCTGGCTTTGTAGAAGGAATTCAGCATTCTCTCTTTTCCAATTGTGTGCAATAACTTTAGAAACAGTGGTTTTAGTTTTTCGATGAAAGTTTGGTAGAATTCAGCCATGAATCCATCTGGTCCTTAACTGTTTTTGTTGAGAGGTTTTTAATTATGCTTTCAATCTCATTGGATATAATAGATTTAAGCTATTTATCTGTTCTGGGCTTAGTTTTGGTAAGTGTTATGTGTCTAGGAATTCATCCATTTCTTCCAGATTATCCAATTTTGTGGCTTATAGGCTTTGGAAATATATTCGATGATTTTTCAGATTTCATTGGTATCAGTTGTGACCTCTTAATTTCATTTCTAATCTTGTTAATTTGAGTCTTTTTTCTTCTCATCAGTTTAGCCAGAGGTGTATCAATCTTATTTATTGTTTTGAACTACCAGCTCCTCATTTTATCATTTTTAAATTTCATTTTCTTAATTTTCAATTCATTAGTTTCTACTTTGATATTAATTATTTCTTTCTGTCTCAACTCTTAAGATTGGATTGTTCTTGTTTTCCCAGTGTCTTTAGGTAGATGGTTAAGTTATTAATTTGAGATTTCTCTGTCTTTGTTATGAAGGCATTTAGTGCTATAAAATTTCCCCTTGTTGTTAATTTCTAGCTTTAATGCATTATCATTATATATAATGCCAGGCATCATGTCAATTTTCCTGAATTTGTGGAGGCATGGTTTATGCCCTAATATATGATCTATTTTAGGGATGAGTCCATGAGCTGCTATTGAATTAGGGTGGAATGTTCTGTAGATGTCAGTTAGATCTAATTGGATTTTTATGTTGTTAAGCTCCATTATTTGCCAGTTAATTTTCTGCTTGGATGATCTGCCTATTGATGCTATTGGAGTATTGAAATCCCCTATTTGATGGGATTGGGATTTACTTCTGGTTTGTTGTGAAGTATATTTTGCATCATAAAATGTGGTGCACCTGTGTTTGTGCATATAAGTTTATGATTGTGATATCCTCCTGTTGAATTGTTCCCTTTATGAGTAAGAAATAGCCTTCTTGTCTCTTGATTACTTTTAGTTTGAAGTCTATTTTGTCACATATTAGTATAACCACACCTACTTGTTTCTTATTTCTGTTTAATTAGAAAATAATTTTCCATCCTGTCACCCTCAGGAGGTGTCTATCCCTAATGCTGATGTGGGTTTCTTGTAGACAGCAGATGGATGGATCTATTCTTCTGATCCAACCAGTTAACCTGTGTCTTTTGATTGGGGAGTTAGGGCCATTGATGTTCAGAGTTATAACTGCGAGATTTTATTTAATACCTATCATACTGGCATTTGATGTTTTCTTGAACTTTTTACATTTTCATGTCTGTTTGAGTTTTGGATAGTGTTTTTTTTTTCCCTCTTATAGTCTCTTGAGGTTGGATGTTGGACTCTTCTGTGTGGAATATTCCCTGAAGAATTCTCTGTAGGTTTGGCTTTGTGCTCATATATTCATAAGGCTGGCTTTTATCATGGAAAGTTTTTCTTTCGCCTTCTACTATGAGGAATACTTTTGTTAGAAATAGTACTTTGGGTTGGCAGCCATAGTCTTTTAAGTCTTGGAGTACTCCATTCCAAGCCCTTCTGGCATTTAGAGTTTCCACTGAAAAATCAGGTAATTCTGATGATTTTTACCTTTGTTTGTAATGAGCTGTTTTCCTCTTGCTGCTTTTAGCATTCTCTTTGTTTTCATTGTTTAGAGTTTTTAAATTATTTATTGATTTATTTATTTGTATTTAATTTAATTTTTTGTTTGCTTGTTGACAGACTCTAGCCCAGGCTGACCTGGAATTCACTATGTGTGTAGTCTTAGGCTGGCCTTCAACTCACAGCTAACCTCCTACTTCTGCCTCCCAAGTGCTGGAATTAAAGGTATGTGCCAACACACACATCTAGAGTTTTGTTTTGTTTTTAAATGGGGCATGGTGGCTCACATCTTTATTTTTTTTGTTGTTGTTGTTGTTTTACTTTATTTATTTGAGAGGGAAAGGCCAATAAAGAGGGAGAACACCAAGGTCTTCAACCAGTGCAAATGAACTCCAGACATATGTGCCGCCTTGTACATCTTGCTTACTTGGATCCTGGAGAATTGAAACTGGGTCTTTATCTTTGCAGGCAAGTGCCTTAACAACTATACCATTTCTCCAGCCTCCATCTAGAGTTTTAACGATAATGTGTCATGGAGAATTTCTTCTTTTGACCCATCTGTTTGGTGTTCTGTGAGCATCTTGTATCTGGATCGATCTCTCTTGTAAGAATAGGAAAAATTTCTTCAGTAATTCTGTTGAAGATGTCTATGCTTTTGGCCTGTATTTCTTCCTCTTTTTACGCCATAATCCAGATATTTGGTCTTTTTAGGGTATCCTACAATTTCCTCATATTCTGTTAACATAATTTTTTGAACTTGTCATGATTTTTGGACTCCCAGTCAATTTCTTCTGTCTTGTCTTCAAGTTCTAAAATTCTGTTCTCCACATAATCTACTGTTAGTGAGGCTTTCTGGGGAGGCTTTTAAAAAGGCTATTTGGGGGCTGGACAGATGGCTTCACAGTTAAGGCACTTGCCTGCAAAGCCAAGGGACCCAGGTTCAATTCCCCAGTACCCATGTAAGCCAGATGCACAAGGAGGCACATGCGTCTGGAGCTCGTTTGTAGGGGCTAGAGGACCTGGAGCATCCATCCTCTCTCTCTATCTCCTTTCTCTCTCTCTCTCTCCTTGCAAATAAATAAATAAATTTAATTAAAAAATTTAAAGGCTATTTGGGAGCTTGAGGGATGGCTTAGCAGTTGAGGCACTTGCCTGCAAAGCCAAAGGACCCAGGTTCAATTCCCCAGGACCCACATAAGCCAGATGCACAAAGTGGCACATGTTTCTGGAGTTTATTTGCAGCAGCTGGAGGCCCTGATGCACCCATTCTCTCTTTCTTTCTCTTTGCCTTCTTCTCCCAAATAAAGAAGTAAGAATTAAAATAAATAAAATAAAAGGGCTATTTGAATTTTGTACTTTATTACATTTTTCTCTGACTTTCCCATCCCTTTATTGAGTTCTATTTTTAGGTTCTGGTATGGGTTTCTTATTGTACCTTAGAATTCTTTCCTGCATTTGAATATGTCCTCATTAAGCTTATTCAGTTGAGCTCATCTATTTGTTGTCTCACCTTCAATTTGTTTATTTTTCTAATAAGATCTTTCTGATTTTCTTCAGTTATGTTGAAACAAGAAATGAGAACTTCCTGTTGTTGTTGGTTCACTTGCATTTTATTTCTATTATTCTTGTGGGGGGGGAGGGTTGTTGATTTTCTTCCATTTCTGCCATCCTTTTGCTCATGGTCTCATTAAATTTGTTTAATTTGTTTAGTATGGTTATCATGCTTTCATTTTCAGATTCTATATCTGGAGTATCCTCTGTGTTTTCATTGAAAGTTTTTATTATGGAACTAGTCATTCTTGGTGGAGCTATCTCCACTTATTGTCTTGCATTGTGTGTTTTGCATTGAAATTTGTCCATCTACAGATAGATGTCTCTTTTTGTTAAGAGTGTAGCAATTAATGGCTCCTGTGGCATCATAATAAGTGTTCTGTTCAAGATTGATCCAGATGGGAGTAAGATGGTGTTATATTCATGGGCTTTGGTTGGGTGTCTTTGTGTCTGGAGAGGTTCTTTCTTGGTGTGCTCTCTTTTTTCTTTATTATTATCATTAACAACATATTTCTTATGGATACATCATGTGTTGGTACCCTCTTTTCCCTCATCCCTGCCCCCATTCTGTTGTGGACCCTCCTCAGTGGGGTTGCAAGTATTCTCTATAGGGTTGTGGTTTATACCTTGTGGGAGCAGCAGTTATTTTGGGGAGGGAGGAAATGCCTCTGGGAATGATGTCTCAACCTATGGCTCTTATAATCTTTCTGCCCCCTCTTCCACAAAATTCCCTGAGCTGTGGTGGGTGAGTTTTAAGTCTACTTCAGTGATGAGCTCTTAGGAGCCTCTGGCTCTCTGCTTTGGTATGTGTTGAGTATCCTCAGGGTTTGTCTCCTACACCCTGGTGCTGATTATCAGGTTCAGCATGGAAGCAGCACTAATGCTTGTCTCCCCAGTTCCTCTGTGATTTCAGCTGGGGCTTGGCTGAAGTCTGAGGAAGCCTGGCCTAGTCAATGGCCAAGCAGGGTCCTATTCTCCCCATGCTTCTTCCTTGCTATCCCTTGGTGGTGGCTACAGCTGCTGATTGAAAAATTGGGAGGGAATGGGACCCCGCTATTGGTGCTGGACCTTCATAAAGGAATATGAAGGGCTCTCTAGATCACAGTTGTGTGCATGATCTGCATCTCTGTTTGTGACCCTGCCCTTATTTCACCAAGTGTGCCAAAAAAAAGTGCTGATGCTTTGCTGAGGACCACTTTGTATGTGGGGCTCAGGAAGCATTCCTGCTTGTTCATGCTTCCATGCCATATGGAGATCAGGCCTGCCACCTGTTTGCTCATGGGCCCAAGCTGGGTTGCGTGTGGTGATCAGGCAGACTGCAGCCCTAGCATCCCCAGCCACCTGTGTTAAGATCAGGGAAACCATCAGTCCATGTGTGCCCCCAAGCCACACCACACATGGAGATCAGGATGACAGCCCACCAAAGTGAGTGAAAATAGGGCTACTTACCCAAACCTATGCAGGTATGGAGGACAGCCAACCACTTACCTCCTGTATGTGTGCCCCAGCAGGGCTAATGTGGGCATTAGGAAGCCACTAGTAGGTCCCAGCAGTGCTGTGTGTGAGAATCTCATGGGTTGCCTGCCTTTTCATTACAACTGTTCCCACAGGATGTGGGAATTGGGAGATTTCCTCTTCGTGAACCCTGCACCCTCTGGGGGCATCCATCAGATCCCCTCTAGTACAAGAACCCCCAAATCTTGCCTTCTTTCTCTCCTGATGTTCTAGCATGGCTCTTAATCCACCATACTGATTAGAAGCCAGAAGCAGATTTTCACTGAGCACAACATTCTCAATTAAGAAGTCTTTCTTTTGTCCTTTTAGCACTCTAATAATAACAATTATGTCATTCCATTTTCCTCTGGCTTTCATTGTTTCAAATAAAAAATCATCATGATTTTAGTTTTGTTCTTACCTATGTGTGTTCATATTTTATTTTTTTTCTATTTATCTTAAGAATGCTAGCAATGTGATTATAATATGACTAGGTGCTTCTTGCCGTTTGTTGAGTTTAGAGCTGAGGATTGATATTTTTCATCGTATGTTGAAGAGAAATGGTCAGGTCATTAGGTGTTCAAATACTCTGCTATTTGATCTCTCTTTCTGGAGTTTCAGCTATACCTACCTTAAATGACCTTACCAATCCTCATTGCTGTGGGCTATGTTCATCATTTCAGCCATTTTGTTTACTGCGGGTCTTCTGCAGTATCCAGTCTGCTGCTAAGCCCATTTACTAAATTTTAAAAATCATAATTTTCACTTGTAGAAATTATACCCAGTCCTTTTCCTATTTTACATTTCTATACTGAGATTATTATAGCTAATATGTTTACTTTTTGCATTATATTATTTACTTTAAAAAATAGGCTATGGGGCTGGAGAGATAGCTTAGCAGTTAAGCACTTGCCTGTAATGCCTAAGGACCCCGATTTGAGGCTCAATTCCCCAGAACCCACGTTAGCCAGATGCACAAGGGTGCACACATGTTTGGTGTTCATTTGCAGTGGCTGGAGGCCTGGAGTGCCCATTCTCTCTCTCTCTCTCTCTGCCTGTCACTCTCAAATAAATAAATAAAAATAAATAAACAAAAAAATTTAAATAAATATAAGCTATGGGCTGAAGAGATTGCTTAGTGGTTAAGGTGTTTGCCTGTAAAGGCAAGGGACTGAGTTTTAATTCCCCAGTACTCATGTAAGCCACTTGCACAAGGTGGCACATGCATTTGGAGGTCATTTTCAGTGACTATAGAGGCCCTGGTGGCACCCATTCTTTATCTATCTATCTATCTATCTATCTATCTATCTATCTATCATCTATCATCTATCTAACTCTCTCTCTCTCTCTCTCTCAACTAAGTAATTAAAAAAAAAAAAGAAAGAAAGAAAGAAAGAAAGCCAGGCGTGGTGGTGCATGCCTTTAATCCCAGCACTCAGGAGGCAGAGGTAAGAGGATCACGATGAGTTCAAGGCCACCCTGCAACTACATAGTGAATTCCAGGTCAGCCTGAGCTAGAGTGAGACCCTACCTCGAAAAACCAAAACAAAAGAAAGAAATGCAAAAAAAAAAAAAAAAAAAAAAAAAAGAGGCTATTACTGTATTGTCTGGGCTGGCTTAGTCATCCTGCCTGCCTCTGCCTCCCAAATGCTAGAATTATAGCGGTGTACCACAACATCCAGCTTCACATGTTTTAAAGTCCCTGTAGACTAATTCCAACATCTGTGTTATTTGGGTCTATTACTTTGGAATATCCCCCTCCACTTTTTACTGGTCAAATTTTTCTATTTCATTGCATAGCTAGTAAATTTTTTGACAACCACCACACTTATACACGGTGTATCCTGATCTTAATTCCCTCCCACCACCCTCCTTCACCTGCTTTCTCATATACTCCTCCACTGGACCCCTTCTTTCCAACTAGTCCCTCTTCTATTTTGATGTCATGACTATTTTATTTTAAAGGTAAGTAAAGTAAAAGGCTTTATTAAAATATTTACAAGTTCAGCCGGGCATGGTGGTGCACGCCTTTAATCCCAGCACTTGGGAGGCAGAGGTAGGAGGATCATCGTGAGTTCAAGGCCACCCTGAGACTACATAGTTAATTCCAGGTCAGCCTGGACCAGAGTGAGACCCTACCTCGAAAACCCAATACATACATACATACATACATGTTATTAAAACCAATATATATATATATATATTTCCAAGGGCTGAGGAGATTTCTCAATGGTTAAAGGTCCTTGTTTACAAAGCCTACCAGCCAAGGTTCAATTCCCCAGTACCCATATAAAGTCAGATGCACAAAATGGCATATGTGACTAGAGTTTCTCTGTAGAGGCAAAAGGCCTTGGGATGCTGATATTCATTCTCTCCCTTCCCCTTCTAAAACATAAATTCACAAGCTGGGTGTGGTGGAGCACACCTTTAATCTCAGCACTTGGGAGGCAGAGGTAAGAGGATCACAGTGAGTTCAAGGCCACCCTGAGACTACATAGTGGATTCCAGGTCACCATGGACTAGAGTGAGACCCTACCTCAAAAAAAAAAAAAAAAAAAAAAACCAACATACATACATACATATGTGTGTGTATGTGTGTGTGTGTGTGTGTGTGTATTATTTTAAAATAACATTTTTACATAATCCCTTGAATAACCCTCCTTTGTCCTCCCTCCTCTGGACAATATTTTTTATTATATTTTGAACAGTGTATATTTCACATTGTTGCACTTGCTTAGAATGTGTAGATTTTTGTTCTGTTAGATGACTAATTTACTCACAGATTAACTTTTGAGGTTCATTCTTAAAATTTTTGAATGACATGGAGCTGGAAAGATGACTCTGTGGTTAAAGGTGCTTGCTTGCATGTCTACCAGCCCAGGTTAAGTTCCCAAGTTACCCACATGAGCTGGACACATACACACACACACACACACACACGCACGCACGCACGCACTCACACACAAAGTGGCACAAGAGTCTAGTATTTGCAATGGAGGCCTTGCATGTGTGACTATGTATGCACACCCACCCCTACACATGTGCAAATAAACAAATCAATTTTTACAAAACTTTTGAGGAACAATATACAGACACTCACTTCTAAAATATTACCTTTCTGAGATTGCAATTAAATACTCAGTGCACACAGTGAGGGCTCTCTATTTTGCATGTCACACTCCCAGTTTTGCAGCCCTATGCAGTCTCTGCTCAGCTTAAAATTTCTCAGTGATTTTTCTTTTCCAGGGATCACAGTGTTACCCTGTGTGTGCACAATTTAGTGTCCTTCAAAAGATTCACTTTTTAAAGTTTTATTATTGTATACTAATTAAGCATAATAGTGGGTTTCATTATGACATTCAATGCATATATATATATATATATATATATATATATATACATATACACATAATTTTGATTATATTCATTCTCTTTTTTTTTTTTTAGACAAGCAGTATTTTAATTAAGCTAGTGGAAATTTAAAGGAGAATGTTAAAAAAAATTAAGAGATTACATGTTATACAGTAACTGCAAAATATGCCTATAGAGCACACAGAAGGAAATAAAAAAATTAAAACATTGTACATGAAAATAACAGAAAAGATAACAGTAATGCAGAAAATAATCAGAACACCACAAGGCATATGAAAAACAAATGGCAAACTGAAAAAGACCTTTCTTATCAATAATGACTTTAAATGTAAATAGAATAAATTTTCAATCAAAAGATACAGATTAACAGAGTGGATTAAATAACATGATCCAATTAGATGCTATCTACAGTACTTTATTTTTTTTTATCTATTTATTTATTTTATTTATTTATTTATTTTTTTATTAGTCAGTTCTGTATTCAGCAAATACAGTCAGTTTGGTACCATTATAGGCTCATCCGTGACCTACCCCCTCCCCTTGGCCCCTCCTTGTTGAGGTATACGGGTCAACACCTCATCACTGAAGCAGACCAAAAATGAACCCAACATGGCTCAGGGAAATTTTGCGGAAGAGGGGGCGGAAAGAATGTCAGAGTCACATGTTGGGTCATGATATGCAGAGACATTTAGCTTACCCATAACTGTGGGCTAACTCCACAATGATTATATTCATTCTCTAGTACCCTCTTTTATTTTCTCACTCCAGCCAAGGCTGACTTGGCACTCACTCTGGAGGCCAGCCTAGCCTTGAACGCAAACACCACCACCCCCAGTTCTAGTACCCTTTTTTATCCCCTACACACCTTGGTTGATCCCCTTCCTCTTCCCAACTCGTCAACCTTCTACTTTCATGTCTATTTTTTGTTTTGTATTGTTTTGATGACCCAATGACTTTAATTAGGAGTGCTTACAGAGTATGAATGACATGGTATTTATAGGAGCATGGGCAATTTACCAAAGTCTACCCCACTGAAGAAAATGTCCCTTGCTCCCTCAGTAACCATTAACTGCCCACAGATCCTCAGGGAGGGATGGGGGCCTTATGAAGCCCTCCCCCTATAAAGAAGTTTGGGGGTTTTTGGGTGCTGAAGAGGGAGTCTAGGTCCTTGCATATGCTAAACATGTCTGCTAGGCCTGGCCTCTATCCCCAGCCCAATGAGACTTTATGCATGTTTCTGGAATTACCTCTCTAGAAGGTTCTTTCTTTCTAGTACCCACTGCACAAATTTCAGCCACCTCATCAGCCCAACTCCCATTTCTACCTCATAATTCAGTAAGATCATTACTCTCTGCTCTAACCCCCTTTCGGTACCACTGTGCAGAAGGTGTTCCAAGGGTGATTAGTATGTATTCTTTCTCTGACTATTGTTCAAGCTGTGAAAACTTCCGTGTCAGATTTATATTTTTCTGGAGCTAATTATGTCATCAGAGCTGACAATAAATGACTGTAGTACAACTGAGTAATGTATTATCAGTAATTCACCCCTCCAGCTTAGATGGCCATAGTTTTATCTTTGAGAAATGGAATGTCTCTGAAAAGGCTCATGAATGTAAAGAAAGATGCATTTCTATGAAACTTAGAAAAGAATTAGCAATTTAGTGACATTTTGGAATGTTTACCATGTACCACACATTGTTACAAGTTCATTTTTTTATTTTTATTTATTTATTTGAGAAAGAGAGAGAGAGGCAGACAGACAGAGAGAGAATGGGCACATCAGGGCCTCTAGCCACTGCAAATGAACTCCAAACACATGTGCCACCTTGTGCATCTGGCTTACATGGGTCCTGG
Organism: Dipus sagitta; assembly: GCA_036346955.1. NCBI lineage: Eukaryota > Metazoa > Chordata > Mammalia > Rodentia > Dipodidae > Dipus > Dipus sagitta. Next base: position 77,513,070 of record CM070778.1, on the reverse strand, counting down.
GGAATCAAACCAAGGTCATTTGGCTTTGCAAGCAAATGCCTTAACTGCTAAGCCATCTCTCCAGTCCAAGTTCATATTTTTTTGAGATGAGTCTCACTATGTAGCCCAGGCTGACCTTGAACGTATGATCCACCTGCCTCAGCCTCCCTAGGATTAGAAGTGTATATCACTACATTTAGCTGCTTTACATATTTTATCTGATTTAATCTTTACAATAACCCTTTGTGATCAATACTTGTTTTATAATTTTATAGACTTTAGATAGATTATAATTTTATAGATTTTTAGATACTGTGGTAGTATGGATGTATATCCCCCAGAGACTCAGGTATTTTATTGAAATTGAGTTTAAACCTTCAGCTCCTATCAGGAAGACTCTTCCTACAGGGTGGCATGTCACTTAGGGCGGATCTGAATTCCAGTCTAAAGGTACGTAGAGAGGTTTGAGCTCTGCCTGGGTTTTGCTTTCCATGTGTGCTTACTTGTTTTGCTGGCTGCTGGTGGTGGTTTCTCTCTAATTGGATCTGTGAAATGGGGCCAGCCTCTTCCACCATTATGGAACTTCCCCTGGATTTGTAAGCTTGAAATAAACCCTCATTCCTATAAACTGCCTGGTTTGCATGTTCATCTCAGCAGCTGACTACAACAGATATATTTTAGACACATTGGGTATAACTTTCCCAAGGTATGGTTAATAGGTAGGAATTGGGATATGATCCTACGTGATTTGACTCTAAAAATCTACATTTTTTTTAGAAAGAGAGAGAATGGATATAACAGGGCCTCTAGCCACTGCAAACAAACTACAGATGGAGGCACCACTCTGCATCTGGCTTTAGGTGGGGGGAATCAAACCTGGGTCCTTAAGACAAGCACCTTAACTGCTGAGCTATCTCTCTAGCCCCAAAAATCTATATTGTTAAACACCTGTACTGCCTTTATAAAAGAATGATTATGATACTGTCCCTGCTCCACTCCCTTGTGTCAAACTAAAGAAAACTGCCTGATGGTTCTTGGTGAAGTATAAAAACCTCATTGGGATTTTGCCTGATAAGAAATGCTTGACCACTGAAGAGAAGAATTCTGTTGATCCATGGATTTTTCACATTGGATTCTTAGCCTCTTCCATTTCAACGACTTCAGGCTCCAATATTCTCTTTTGATAGTCAAGTGACATTCAAGAATGTGCAAAGTTGCTGAGGCATAGAGCTTTTCAGAATCTGTCTCCTTAATCTGAGCTCCTTGGGAAACCTGAAGATGATTATGATAACCCATCTTTTTTACATGTAATAAATTATTTGAAAACAATCACTTCTCTAAGTTAACATCAAAAAACATTCAGCCTTGTTCTGCTTCTGCCTTTGGGGTAATGGGGTTGGGAGGGGTGCTCCAGATCAAAAGCATTCCTATTACCTCTTCTTTACCTGAAACTGAGACCCCCCCCCCCGGCCTGCATTCTTCCTGTGATCTCTGGGATTGCAGGAAGGAAGGCTCTAACCATTGCTGACTGTTCTTATGACAAATTCATTTCTCCTTGGCCACCACAAGTTGTTCCCTGAGTCATGAACTATTCAATTCAGTGACCACAGACCTAAACCACCTTTGACAATTAGAGGAGAAAGTCTGTGTGTGCCAAACCAACCCCTGAATCACCCAGCACCCAGTAGGGAGACATCAATGAATAGGATCCAAGCACTTTTTGCAGGAGTGTGAACCATCAAGTGTCCATATGCCTCAGAAACCACCTCAGATCATAAAATCCCAGGAGGTACCATTGTCAGACCTCTCCTCTGCAAGGTTACTGAGCAGTAAATTCACTCCCAAAGTATTTTTTTTTTTTTGTATTGGTTGAACATGTATTTTGGAGATCATGTTGTATTTGGGAGCTTTAAGGTAACTGTATTGGGCACTACAATTCATAAAATGAAATGGATAGAGGTTGCATTGGGAAATGTAACATTGTATTTATGAGGAAACGTGGATTTAGACAGATCTACTTTGGCTTATTTCAGAATAATAAAACCAGTGTCTTTTTCCTTTTATCAGCCACAGGTCTGCAATCATTGTATATAATTATTATTTTTCTTTTCTTTTGGCAGGAGCCTCCTGCTGAAGAAAGAAGCTAAAGAGTTGCATAAATTCTTCTAAGACCACTAACACCACATATTTTGTTTATTTGTCTATTTTTAAAACCATTTTATTTGTAAGCAGAGAGGTAACACAGAGAGAGAGAGAGAGACTGAGAGAGAGAGAGAGAGTATGTATGGGCACGCCATGACCTCTTGCCACTGCAAATGAACTCCAGGTGTATGTGCCACTTTGTGCATCTGACTTTATGTGAGTAGTGGGGAACTGAACCTGGATCAGAAGGTTTTGTAAGCAAGTGCCTTTAAATGCTGAACCATCTCCCCAGCCCATGTTCACTTTTTTCCCACATGAAAAAAAATACGTGTATTCATCAAAGACCCTGAGTTAAATTTTGTTGTTGTTTCCTGGTGCTGCTTGAAGAAGAAGCTGAAACCCTGATGCTTTTTTTCTTTTTTAATTTGTTTGTTTCATAAAGAATGTCTGGTTGTCCTTGGTAATTTATGCTTCCCATAAAACCAAGAATTTTTTTTTACCCTGCATATATTAAAGATATCTTCCAGTTGGCATTTCACCAAAGAACTAAACCACCTTGCACTATACATTTTTGGTTAATTTTGAGAATCATCCACAATAATGGTAGTAATTATTGAAGATTTTGTTGACTTCGATCTTTTTCTCATTTATTCTTTCAAAAACAAAGCAATGGGGCTTTCTGTTTTTTGAAAAAACAGAACAAGATATGCCTTCCTCTATCAAACTATTTGCAAAGTTCTGTGTAATCAAATGCTGAACTTGAAATTAGGAAATGTTTCCATCAGTTCCTGTGGATTCCAGAATTAGAAATCAACAGAAACGTCATGGTTAAGAGTTGAAAAACAACTTCAGCTACTGTAGTATTGATTCCAATATTAAAAATAGAGACCCATAGTGTTACAGTGTGATTATGACATACCCCACACAAATGTCAGTAAAGCTCTAATGTGCATTGAATGTAGCCAATTGGTAAGTAAATTAAACTGTGACTCAGAAGGCATGTAGAGAGCATAAATGTGTAGAGGTAAGAAGAGACTTGTTTCTGAGAATAATCTCACAGCTCAAATGAGGGAACTTCATTAGAAAACTCAGAAAATCAAAGATTCAAGATAAATTTCTTCTCTAAATTTTGTCAAAACATGGAAAAGAATATATGTATGATGGCCAAAGAAGACTGCTATCTATGTTTATAGACGCTCCAGTACACTTACCTGGACATTCAAGCCAACACAGTAGCTGGACTATGAGTTTTAACAATGTCCATTGTAGGTCTGGAGAGATGGATTAGCAGTTAAGACGTTTGTCTGCAAAGTCAAAGGATCCCAGTTCGATTCTCCAGGAATCACGTAAGCCAGATGCACAATGGGGCACATTCGTCTGGAATTCATTTACAGTGGCTGGAGGCTCTGGTGTGCCCATTCTTTCTCTCTCTGCCTCTTTTTCTCTCTCAAATAAATAAATAAATAAAATGTATTTTAAAAAAAGACTGGAGCCAGAAGATGCTTTAAAAAAAAAAACAACAAAAGAATGTCCATTGTAGAGTACACTTCATCACAGGACTTGCTTATTTAGATTTTTTTCCCTCTTCATGAAACCTTAGCAGATTACCCCAAGCTGACTCCCATAGCTATACATATTGTTTTCATCATTTACTTAGCATTTCCTGTTAATGACCAAGTAATGTAAGTTTTATTGCATTAGTTTTTCTATCCATTCAGATGGCAAAAACTGATAAGCAGAAACTTTAAAAATTCTTTCCCACCTTATATTATGTAGCCTTATGTATAACACAGAACATCTTTAGTTTCTGATTGTTAGAACAAAAACTACTAAGGGAGCTGGAGAGCGGTTAAGGTGCTTGCCTGCAAAGCCTAACAACCCAGGTGCGGTTCCCCAGTGCCATGGAAAGCCAGATGTACAGAGTGGCACATGCATCTCGAGCTCTTTTGCAGGAACTAGAGGCCCTGGTGGGCTAGCACTCTCTCTCCCTCTTTTTGTCTGTCTTGATCTTCTAGTAAATAAAACCAAAAAAAAAAAAAAAAAGTCCACTGTAAAAGGCAGACTAAACATTTTGAAACATTTCTCAGTTCCACAAGAACAACTTGCTCCCTGCAAGGGCAGTGATTAACTATCAAATGAAGCTCAATTTTTTTTTTAGACTTTTGCTCAGAAATTTGTCTTCTGCTTCTTCTTCTCTTTTTTTTTTTTTTCTTTTGCTACATTTTTTCTGTATCAGGGTGTGGCCCACTTGTCCATTGACTTTCAGGAAGACATCTATGGAAAGTTTTGAAGTCCACTTGCTCAAAAAGAAAAGTGCTTTTGTGTCTCATCAGGATTAAGGTAGCTGGAAACAATGCTGAGTCACCAACCAACTGTATGGCAGACACAGAGAGAGAGGGTTTATCCTTTGCTTTGAAGTCAGCAAACTGAGTCCTGGCTCTTGCTGTGAAGAGAACAGTCTTCTCAATATCTCGGTACTTCACTAGCCTATTCTTTCAATATCCTCCATTTCTTTGTTGAGTACTTACTTACTATGTGAGAGCCACCATATTCAGCCATTTACTCATTTAAACATCACAAGAATCCCATAGAGTAAACATTACTATTCTCACTTATAAAGAGGTTTCAAAAGGCTGTGGTGCTCAGTCAAGGTTACATAGCTAGAAAGTTAAGGACATCCAAATTCTCCAGTTTCACTTCATGGTCTTGGTTCTTAACTCTGAAATAGGACTAATTATAACATCATTATGACACTATGAGAATCAAAAAAGATGATATCTGCAAAAATGCCAATGGCACATACACTTGTAGGAGATGTTTGCTAGAACAAGTTCATTTAAGAAAGGGAAACCTGGGGCTGGATAGATGGCTTAGTGGTTAAGGCACTTGCCTACAAAGCCTAAGAACCCAGGTTCACCTCCCCAGGACCCATGGACCCATGTAAACTACAAGCACAAGCTGATGCATGTGTCTGGAGTTCATTTGCAGTGGCTAGAAGTCCTGGCTCTGTCTGTCTGTCTGTCTCTCTCTCTCTCTCTCTCTCTCTCTCTCTCTCAAATAAATAAACAAAATATTTTCTGACAGCTGCTCCCACAATGCATAACCCACAACCCCATAGGAAATACCTGCAACCCCACTGAAGAGGGTCCCTAGCTGAGTGGGGGCAGGGACAAGGGAAAAGAAGGTACCAACATGCGATGTATCCATTTGAAATATGTTGTTAATAATAATAATAAATGATTAAAAAGAAAAATTTTTTAAGGAAAAAGAAAGGGAAAATGGGCTGCAGAGATGGCTCAGTGGTTAAGGCACTTGCTTGTAAAACCCAACATCTGACTTTGATTTACCAATACACACATAAAGCCAGAAGCACAGTGGCGCATGTATCTGGTGTTCATTTACAGTGGCTGGAGGTTCTGGCACATACATTCTCTCTCTTTCTCTGTCTTTTTCTTTCTCTCTCTCTGCTTACAAATAAATAATTAGAAATTTAAAAATAAAAACAAAAGAAGGCCGGGCATGGTGGTGCACGCCTTTAGTCCCAGCACTTGTGAGGGAGAGGTAGGAGGATCGCCATGAGTTTGAGGCCACCCTGAGACTACATAGTAAATTCCAGGTCAGCCTGAGCTAGAGTGAAACCCTACCTCGAAAATAAATAAATAAATAAATAAATAAGAAAAGAAAAAAGAAAAAATTGAGCAAGGCATCAGGGCACATCCCTTTAATCCCAGCACTCAGAAAACTGAGGGAGGAGGATCACTGAGTTCGGGGTGAGCCTGAGTCTACATAGCTAATTCCAGGTCAGCCTGGACTAACATGAGACCCTACCTCAAAAACAAACAAGCATTTGTATTGTCAAGGAGCATCTTTTCCAACAGTCCTTTTGCAAGCCTCAACAATACCAAGAACAAATAGTAACCCCAAAAAAGTAATACTGTCTCTCTCAAGTAATAGTTTAAATCCAACTGATTAATACAATTCAAGTGTATTTTTAAAATGCTTTATTTCTGTGCGTGTGAGAGAGAGAGAGAGAAAGAGAGAGAGAGAAAGGGTGAGGCACTAGGGTCTCTTGTTACTACAAATGAACAACAGATGCATATGCCACTTTTTGCATTTTAGGATACATGGGTACTGGGGATTTGAACCTAGGTTGGCAGGTTTGGCAAGCAGTCATTTTTTGGTAAGTCTAAGTGTACATTTTTTAGATCACATGGCCAAGACTTTACTTTCCGTATTTTAAGCTGGAGGAAGAGAAAGTAGTTTATTTAGATGGATTTAAATGGAAAATGAAGGATTTCCTACAAATCTTTCTTTACCAGTATAGCAAGAGTATCTGTTGAATCAATAAACTGACATGTATTAGAAATTCTGATCCAGCCGGGCGTGGTGGCGCACGCCTTTAATCCCAGCACTCGGGAGGCAGAGGTAGGAGGATCGCCTGAGTTCGAGGCCACCCTGAGACTCCATAGTGAATTCCAGGTCAGCCTGGACTAGAGTGAGACCCTACCTCAAAAAATCAAAAAAAAAAAAAAAGAAAAAAAAAAAGAAAGAAATTCTGATCCAATCAAATTTTTAACTATTTTTAGCCGTTTAGGAGAACTATGAATAAAGCTATAGTTTTGTGTGACATTTTTTTCATATTCCTCAAATAAGATTTTTTAAAAGGTAGCTTGCATATATGCATATACATGCACATACATTTGTCTTATGAAATGAGCATTAATTTTTAAAATTTATATAATTGAGCAAATCTTATGTTAAACAAATTAAGCTATTCCTGTGTCCAAGTTTCTTTTCTAAATAGAATTACTTTGAGTAATTCAAAAATGTGTTTAAAAAGCTTATTTTTTTACTTTTCTAAAATGGGGTAAATATTTTTATTTGTTTATGAATACTGGAGGAACAAGATGACAGTAACTTGCATTTTCTATATATGCATGTTTTCTTAAGATATATGATGAGCTTCCAAAAGAAAGTAAAGCCCCTGCTAAACTTTAAAAGTGCACACATATTTCTGGACTATACTTAAAATATCTTGAGATTTCTGGAAATCCTAGGATGCATCAGAGAGGTTACAAATGGAAGATAGTAAGAATTACAATTCAAAATGCAATGTAAAAAATGCAGTTTGAAAACTGACAGTCCTCCCCAGCCTTATTCAGTCTAGTTATCTGTCTAGACATGCAAATTGAACTGAAGAGGTATAGCAATTATTCCGATAATTCAGAGGAAAAAAAATTCACTGGAAAAAGATTTGGGGAGTCAGAACTATGTGCATCGTTGGTCTTCATTGATCAATTTGCTAACTAATTACATTTTCCTGAGAGTTTGAAGAGGGTCACAAAATTTGAGCCAAGGAGAAATTTCATGAACATTAATTTTCATTCTTCTTCTTGCCTATTTCTTTTTCTTCCAACCTTCATGAAATGTATATAATTTAAAGGGAGGGAAGTAAGTCCTCTTTCAAAAACATACAAAGTTACTTGTGAAAGGGATAGGCAAATGTTACATTGGCAATGATCTCTCACCTAAGAGTTTTCTGAAGACTGGCCTCAGCACTTCTCTTTCCTGGATGAGACAAGATCACACCAAAAAGAAAAGAGGCTCATTAAGCTTGATGTGGGCTGGATATGATGCTTGGCAGTGGGGACCACATGGTATTTCTATATACTTGTAAATAGCACCCTTCAAATAAAAGAATTGTTCCCTGCATATGCAGTTCACGCTAGGGTAGTTATTGACAAATGTTAAGATAACAGTGAAGCTATGAAATTATACGGTTTTGAAATTCAGAACTAATTACATCAATCCTGAAAGCTCAAGATAATCGTTTGAAAATATTTTTAAACTTATTGTGATATATTTTTTTAAACTTTTAAAAATAGTCACACAAAATTAAACTGGATTACAAATTTACATTGGATTGCAAATTTATGTTAGATATACCAGATAGTTAAATAACAACAAAATTCAAAATTCATTCATACCAGGAATTGCTGCAGCCAAGGCCTGTTCTATGTCCTATTAGAAAATTAGAAGCATAATATTTAAAACAGAAATAGTTATATGAATATAAAAAAGAAGCATAGTATTTCTCTCACTTGTTATTCAAATATAAACTTGTGGGACAAATTAAAAAGAATCATATTAATTTTAATACTGTTCTAAAGAAAAGTTCCTACGCAAAATTTTTAAGACATTGTCCTCTAATATAGGAAATGAAATGCTGTTACATGTTGAAAAAAAGTCTAAACGTTATGAAAATTAACATACAAAACCAAATCCAAATCAAATTTTAATAAAATCAAAATGTAAACTTTCTCCCAATTTAATTTTTAAGAATATGACTTACAGTTTTGTAATATCTGAAAACTTGCTTCAAGATGGCATATTTACATATTGTTAGGTTAACTAAGGCTGTTACAGAGCCTGTGGCAACATTCTGCCTTAATCACTAAATGCTAAATTAATACTTCTGCAAAACATTACTTAACAATTTCTGAATTTACTGAAAACATGTGAGGTTTAAAAGCGTAATTATTTTCATTGTATTTTCAAAATTAATGTAAAGATAGGCCATTCTAGAATAAATCTGAAAAACTGAACTATGACAAACAAATATATTTGGCAACTGCTTTATAGTACAGAAAAAAAGGCAAATATGAAAATATTTTTTTAAAGCCAAAAGTAAAAATGTTTAAATGTTTTTTAATCAGATATAACATTGAAAGAATACAAAATATTTTATCATGTTTATGTGAAGCTTTTCTTAAAAAATAAATAACCAAATTCTGTAATGAGGATATTATCCCTGAAAATTAGGCTATTTAAATATTTGCCCACTAGCAATATTTTGATAAAGGTGAATTTATCACTATAGAATTCATTTTTAGTTTAGTCCTGATGTCTGGATATATAATGCATAAAAATATTAATAAGAAGACAGGCAATTTTAACATTTGTAAAGTACTGTTAAAACCAAGTGGTATTTTTTCTCTCACAAGACATTATTGGCAATTACTTATTTCTAAAGTGATTTACAGTTCACAAATATTTTACTTAAGATTAAAACTATTGAAAATATGTATAACTCTTCCTCTGAAAACAGTTTAACATCTTCATGTTTGATCAACTACTAGAATTTTAGTTTACAAAAAGAAGATAAATACCATTAGTTAAAATTTTATTTCCATAAAAATAAAAAAGAAGTTTTACTGCTTAATATTTTTCTTTCAATTTAAAAAATATATAGAAATTGACTTTAAAAATTGTGCATTGTGAAACAGTCAGAAAGTATACATTCTGAGTAGAAATGCTATTTGAGAACATTTGCTAAAAACTAAAAGTAGTCTTAACATCAAATAAATGTAATAATTTTTAGATTTGTAAAGCTCTCTTTTAGGTTTGTAAAACAGGAAAACATACTTTTACTTTCCATACCAATTATTTAAGTGATTTGGTCTTTCATAGTTTTTATATTCTTTAGTTAAAATATGAAACACTTATTTCAGTTTCTAAATTGTAAAGATATAGATTCTAGACATAGTCACAAACTGTTACTTTTGAAAATGTATGATATAATTCATCATTTATTTCACATATAAATAAACTAGTAGCAAAAAGCAATGTATCACATAACTTTTGTTTCATTTTTTAAGTTGTAAAAAAATGACTTTGAGAAAAAGGATATTTTTTAAAATCTAAAACCCATAGTATTTTAAGTAATGCTTTTGAAAAAAAATCATGCGTTGTAACTTTCCTTTTTGCCAACTTTTAGATTATAATTTAACAGTTGCAGCTAGCTACAATTTTGTACAAAATATGACTCAAAATGGTTCATAGTCATAACTTACTAAGATAAGTATTTTTATAAATATACAAATAAATGCTATGCTAGCATGGGATTAAAAATGGAGTGCTACTACTACCCAGAAAAAAGAAAATATTATAAAAAGAATCAATACAAAGGAAAATTTGAAATCTTGTAATCTATAGTTAAATTAGCTGCATTTTCTTTACTTAACTAATCTCGCAGTTTTGATAGTTAAGATGGCACAGTTTGGTTTTAGAAGGTGCTAAAAAGTTATATGAGTCAGTTTTGTCTACCTGACATTCACAAACATCCAACTATTAGACATGCCCAAGTACCAGAGTTCTGTGTAGAAGTTAAATTTCATCTAGACATACTGACATTAAGAAGGCATAATAGGGCTGGAGACATGGCTCTGCTGTTAAGGTACTTGTCTGCAAAGCCTAAGGAGTTCGATTGCCCAGTACTCACATAAAGCCAGATGTACAACGTGGCGCATATGTCTGGAGTTCATTTGCAGTGGCTTGATGCCCTGGCATGCCCATTCTCTATCTGCCCCTTTGTCTCTCTCACTCTCTCAAATAAATAAATAAATAAAAATAAAGAAGAAACAGTAATTTATTTATAATGATAATATATACATTAACATAATGGCATTAAAAAATATTATCTATTAGCTCCTGAATTTATTATCTAATTATTGTAGCATTAGCCTTTGATGTTTTAACTTAACTTTAAATACAATGCATGATACTTAACAAAACTTATTTTTAAATTTACATACATTTTTGTAGATGTAAAATTGTTTCTGAGTTAAAACAAAAGTGGTATGATTTAACAAAAAAATGTAGTGCTATCTTTAAAATGCGAGCAATAAGTGAAAAACAAAATAGCATTTTACTATTTTGTTATAGCTTACTACTATACAGTCACTAGATATTAAAAGTGTTTTTAAATGATGATGTTAGATCTGTTCTGTGACCTTTAATTTTTAATTAACTTTCAAAAACTTCACAACATTAAGAAATCTGTACACTGGTTTCTTAAAGTAGCACGCAATACCAGTTAATGTTTATTTTTACAGTATATTTTAATTTTTTTGAATATTTTCTCTATATTTTTATAAAAGAATAATAATACTAGTAGTTAAAATATTGATTATTAAAATTAAATATTTGTAAAGTTTTTATTTTATCTAATGTTTTAATTTTTATTTATGTCAATATTACTAGGAATAATTCAATGCACTGGCATATGCTTTTGTTACTTCTAGGGTAAAGAGCAAGAATATTCTAGAATTTTAATATCGGTCCATAAATTTTTGTCTTTATGACATTATTTTTAACAAAATGTCATAATAATGAACATAAAGTTATAAGCTTAACAAGTTTTACAACAAATAAAACAAAATAAATCTGACAAAGTAATAGTTTTCTTTTTAATTATTAAGGAAATTGAATCTCACTGACAGTTTTTTTTCTCCTATAGACAAACAAAAGAAACTCCTTTATTGTCTTCTATTGTTGGCTTTCTGTGTCTTGTTTTTATAGTGATTTCCCATTTTGCTGCAGGATTTTATTTTGTGACCTGCTCAAAATAAAAAATTTAGTTTAAGCATTCCCATTTCCCAATTATTGGTTCTTTGCCTGGCAACTCTTGATTCTTTTGCTGTCCAACTACTACTTCCAGCCCCTCCTCCCATCTCTGCAAAAATTCTTGAAAAGCCCTAGCCCCATACATTAACCCTCTGATCTTGGTTGTTTTCCTCGATCACTATTGACTGCAATTTTTAAAAGTATTTTTAATTCTCAAGATTTGCCAGGCATTCAGATGAGCTCTTGCTCACAGCTTACAGGTAGGAGACAAATCAGCAATCCGAAAGGATTTTGAGCAAAGGCAAATGTTAAAAATCAATGTAAAGACCACAGATTTCATGCTGCTTCAAATATTGTGTCCTAAGGTGGCTTTTACTGGGTGAGAGATAGTCTGCAGAACTGGGTTAACTTTCTAAAATTTTTTGCAGTATAATGACACATATATATGACAAATTATAATCACACACACATATGTGTGTGAGAATGCCATAATAAAATTGATTACTTTGTTTGCTAACTTAAAGGTAATTAAATAAACTTTCTTAAAACTCACATCATAGCCATGGCCAAAAAAATTAGAAGTAAACATGTTTTCATATATTTAGGGTTTAAAATACTTATTGTTTGTTGCTCTAAACTGATACAACATTATGCCTCTGATAGAGCCACCCAACCTTTCTTAAAAAGCTCAGAAATATCAAAACCTCATGATATGTATTATAAGTATATACATACCTGTCAATTGTACCTTAAATTAAAATATAAAGAATATTTATATGGGTGTGGTGGTGCTGGCTTCTAACCCCACAATCCCAGTCCTCAGAAGGCTGAGACAGGAGGATCAGAGTTGGAGGCTAACCTAGGCTCCATAGTGAGACCCTACAATGGCTGGATCTCTGTGCATTGAACAAATTAAAGTCCTGACAAAATATAGTATTTTATAATAGCACAATTTCCCAAATTTCCAGTGTCAACTGCTCTTACTAAGGTCCTGGCAGGACTTGGCATTTAAGGTGTGGCTGCCTGTGCTACTCCTGTTCAGGGCAACAGTAAGAATTTTCATTATCTCTGGATGCAGCTTGTGTCTCTGAATGAAACTTGGAAAAGCTCCTATTATATTTTTGTTTACTATTGGTATTTGTTAACTTTTTTCTGCTTCTAAAACTTAAATGTATTGAGGGGCTTTAGCCAATGCAGTTAAAATTTAGTATAGAATTATAAAATGACAGATAGTTAAAACCTTTGGCTGTCCCATTTGGGGATTGATTGTCCTGCCTGGCCAAGTCCCATCTTCAGGTCCCAGGCTCACTGGTGACTGGAGCTTTCTTTCTTTATTGCATTACCACTACCAAATAAGAAAAACACATAGGGGCTGGAGAGATTTCTCAGTGGTTAAGGCACTTGCCTGCAAAGCTTAATGACTCAGGTTTGATTCCCCAGTACCCATGTAAAGCCAGATATACAAAGTGACATATGCATCTGAAGTTTGTTTGCAGGGGCTGGAAGCCCTGGTGTGCCCATTCCTTTTTTTTCTCTCCCTCTCTCTTCTCTCTACCTCTCTCTGTTTACAAATACATTAAATAATAAATAAATAAATAAAATCAAGAAAACACATGGAATGGGACTTCCAGACATTGCACAATATTCATTGTGACACAATATTTGAAGCACAAAACTGATGTTCAGTCTAGAGGGAGTTTATCAATCATATGTCCTCCATTCTTCCTAACTGTTTCATAGGGAGGATGTAGTGTTGGACTCACTAAATAGCCATTTTTGTTGAGTTTGATCTTTAATTTTAAATATATTTGTTTTTGTTTTGTCTTGTTTATTGAGAAACCAAAGGAAAAACAGTCAAAAACTTCTAAGTGGGCTGGGTGTGGTGGCACATGGATCCCAGCACTTGGGAGGCAGAGGTATGAGGATTGCTGTGAGTTCGAGGCCACCTTGAGACTACATAGTTAGTTCCAGGTCAGCCTGAGCTAGCATGAGACCCTACCTCAGAAATCAAAACAAAACAAAACAAAATTCTAAGTGCATATGGAGACACTGAGCTCATTCACAGAGTGGATCAATTTTGCCTGGTGAATCCCTCTCCTTAAATAGAACATGATACTTTTTTTTTTCACCTCGATTTGGAGAACATTTGATTCAATGTCAAGAATATATGTTTGGGCTGGAGAGACAGCTTAGCCGTTAAGGTGTTTGCCTGCCTTAAGACCCAGGTTTGATTCCCCAGTACCCGCATATGCCAGATGCACAAGATGGCACATGCATCTGGGGTTCATCTGCAGTGGCTGGAGGTCCTGGCATGCCCATTCTCTCCCTCTCTCCCCTCCCAAATAAATAAAATAAAATAAAATAAGAATCTCTTTGAAAGCTGGACAAGGTGGCACTTGGGAGACTGAGGCAGGAGGATTGCTATGAGTTTGAGGCCAGACTGGGCTCCAGATCAGCCTGGACTGCAGTGAGACTCTGCCTCAAGAAATTAAAAAAAAAAAAAAAACTTGATTTTGGGGGCTGAGGAGATGGCTCAGTGGTTAAAAGATGCTTGCTTACAAGGTGAACTGGCCCAGGTTCAATTCCCCAGTACCCACATAAAGCCAGACACAAAGTAGCACATGCATGTGGCATTTGTTTGCAGCCTCAAGAAACCCCAGAGCACATGCACACCATGCACACACACACACACACACACACACACACACACACACACACACACGCACACACACAGAGAGAGAGAAATTAAAATTAATTTTAAACAAAGAATTCTGACTTTGATTATGGCTCTGACAGTGGTTAATGGCATATATATCTGCACTAACTTCTTTGTCTAGAAAATAGGACTAATACTCTATCTTAACCTCCACCACCCCAGATGACTGCTTGTTATGCTGTTAAATGTAAGGTAATATGAGTGTAAACATTTGGAACTTTCCAGTCTATAGTTAAGCAGACTGGATGGGGAGGTAAAAGTTCTGGATTTGTCAACCTGTTCGTTGTATGATGTTGGACAAATTATCTTATTTTTCTAGAGGATCCCCGTTTCCTTATTTACAGAAACATGAAAAATGTGAGCTTGAGAGATGGCTTAGCAGTTAAGGCACTTGCCTGCAAAGCCAAAGGACGCACGTTCAATTACCCAGGACCCACATAAGCCAGATGCACAAGGTGGCACATGCATCTGGAGAGCATTTGCAGCAGGTGGGTGCACTGGCACACCCATTCTCTCGCCCCCCTCCCTTTTTCTCTCAAACAAATATATAAATAATCATAAAATGGACTAGATGATCTCTAAGTCTTCTTATAGCATTGATGATCTGTATTTGAAGATGATGACTGTCATGACAGGTCTCTGTCATTGGCAAGACAACATGGTGCCAAGCTACAGTCTAAGTGTAGGATTTATAGGGTGCCCTTTTATTTTCTCTGTGGTCATGTTAATGTACTACTTTTGACCTTTCAGAGGATATTGCCCTGGAATGTACTTCAAAAATAATGAAATAGCACTTTTGGTAAAGAATCTTCTCTTTTCAGACGGCAGTGACCTTGGAATGACTCAGAAGGCATCATGGTGATGGAAAGAAGTGACAGGAGTGCTCAGCACTGCAATATTTCTATCACACCTTCCAAGGCTCAGGGTCTATTGTGGAAGAGGTGGCAAAAAGGATGTAAGAGCCAAAGGAAGGGTAGGACTCCTTACAACATGCTCCCCCCAGACAAAAAATGGCCTGACTATCCATGACCTCACAGTGCCTGACACTACCTACACAAGACCATCATAATAGGAGGAAAAGATCATGACATCAAAATAAAAGAGTGACTGATTGAGAGGGGGAGGGGATATGATGGAGAATGGAGTTTCAAAGGCGAAAGTAGGGGCAGGGAGCATTACCGGGGGATATTTTTTATAATCATAGAAGTTGTTAATAAAATAAAAATTGCAAAGAAAAATAAATAAACAATGAGATAGGGCCAGGCGTGGTAGCACACACCTTTAATCTTAGCACTTGGGAGACAAAAGTAGGAGGATCACCATGAGTCTGAAGCCACCCTGAGACTACATAGTGAATTCCAGCTTAGCCTAAGCTAGAGTGAGACCCTACCTCAAAAAAAACAAAAAATGAATAGATAAATAAATAAAAATAGACAATCCCCAAATCTTCTTACCTCTCTGCTCTTCATTTATAGAGGACATGAACTTAATTAGGTGGTCTTTGAAAATTTTTCCCATTTCAAGACCACTGTCTAGTGCCAGGTGTGGAGAGACACTCAATGAATATTTATTAGATGAGTAAGTGACTCTACTGGCATTCTGCTTCTCGGATGGTAGAATGCCTGTACCGAATGGCATAATACAGAACTGTTTGTACTGTAAACTTCATCTCCCCGCCCCGACACACACGCACCCTTTTCTTTGGTGGTTTTTCAGGGTAGGGTCTCATTCTAGCCCAGGCTGACCTGGAATTCACTATGTAGTCTCATACTGGCCTTGAAGTCACAGCAATCCTCCTATCTCAATATCCCAAGTTCTGGGATTAAAGGTGTGTGCCACCATGCCTGACAATAATGTTTATATATTTTTATTCATTTATTTATTTATTTAAGAAAATATGAGCGGCCGTGGCTGACGCCGGTTGTGGTGGCGCATGCCGGTAGGATATTGCTGAAGAGGCGGATGCAGGAGGATCAGGAGTTCGAGGCCACCCTGAGACTCCATAGTGAATTCCAGGTCAGCCTGGGCTAGAGTGAGACCCTACCTCGAAAAACCAAAAAAAAAAAAAAAAAAGAAAAAGAAAAAGAAAGAAAGAAAGAAAATGAAAAAGAGACAGAGAGAATGGGAGTGCCAGGACCTCTAGCCACTGCAAACAAACTCCAGACCCATGTGCCACCCTGTGTATCTGACTTACATGGGTACTAGGGAATCAAACCTGGGTCCTTAGGCTTCACAAGCAAATGACTTAAACGCTAAGTCATCTCTCCTGCCTGTTTGCTTCATCTTTAAAAGCACCTTTTAAAAATCCCTGTGAGACATAAAAATTATTCTGGTGTGCATGTGTATGCTTTGGGGGGTTGTTTCTTGTGGCTCCCATTGAATGATGGCAGGAACGCATCAGAAGGCATGGTCACCTGTGCAGGACTGTGTACACAGCCTGTCTGTCAACTCATATGTCATGTGTCTCTGCAAACAATGTCATGGTGGTCACAGATCACCAGAGATTCTTTAGGAATCTTTTTAAATCTTTTTTTGTTTGCTTGTTTTGTTTTGTTTTGCTTTTTGTTTTTCAAGGTAGGGTCTCAAGCCCAGGCTGACCTGGAATTGATTCAGTATGTAGTCTCAAGCTGGCCTTCAAAACTCATGGTGATCCTCCTACCTCTGCCCTCCAAGTACTGGGATTTATTTGCAATTTTCAGGCTTTATTCACAGAGTAAGACCCCCAGAGAGAGAGAATCCTGTGCTGATTTGGATTAGTATGGTTTTGTTTGTTTGTTTTGTTTTGAGGCAGGGTATCAATTTAGCCCAGGCTAACCTGGAATTCAGTATGTAGTCTCAGAGTGGCCTTCCTCTCCCTCCTGAGTGTTGGGATTAAAGGCGTGCACCACCATGACCGGCCTGGATTAGCATGTTTTAAAAATGTTTCTTTCATTGTTTGAATAGTTATTATTAGACTAGCTATGTTCTGATCAAGTCAGGAAATTCTTTTTGATTTGGTAGTACAGCACTTGTTTATCATAAAAAATGTGTCTGTGTTTATTGCCATGAGGATACCTCCAAAAGTGAAGAGTTATTTCTGAGTAATGTTCTGTGATGCAGAGCCCAGCATCAATTATGCTGATACCTTGTCTCTTGATTCCTTGCTGTATACAGATGCCTGCCCAAATGTATTATATTAGAATCAATGGAACTAAGCAGGGTGTGGAGGCACATATCTTTAATCCCAGCACTTGGAGGCAGAGGTAAGAGGATTGCCATGAGTTCCAGGTCAGTCTGGGCTAGAGTGAGATCCTACCTCAAAATAAATAAATAAATAAAATCATTGGAACTAGGGCTGTAGCTTAGCATGCAAAAATCCCTTGGAGTGGGGGAGTAGGGTGGGATTTCCTGCATAGCCAGGAACAGTTGGGGCACCTTACAAACACCATTTTTGTTTACATAGGAAAGGAGATGTATCTCTCTGGATACTTATTTATTTTTCAGTTAATATTAAATGAGCTTGCCGGGCATGGGGGGCACACGCCTTTAATCTCAGCACTTGGGAGGCTGACTTAGGTGGATTGCTGTGAGTTCAAGGCCACCCTGAGACTGCATAATGAATTCCAGATCAGCCTGGACTAGAGTGAAACCCTACCTCGAAAAACAAAAACAAAAACAAAATTAAATTAAATCATCTTATTTTGAAGCATCAGGCCCTTGGTGAGAAACTGATCCCAAGAAATCAATATCACCATTTGAAAATACTCTAAACTTACACTGAACATGGGGATGTTTTTAATGGATCTGAGACCACAATAGGGTTGCTTGTCTAAAACTGTTGATCTACTGGTAACTCACAGGAAGAGAACAGGAGAAGCCATTCTTGAATCCTTGAAAATTTCCTTTTAGCAAGAAAAAGGTAGTGCTGTGGATAAAGTCGTAGACTAAGAAACACAAAATATAGGATATTTTAATGTCTTAAATGTAACAGTATCTCTGAAGTTACCACTACATTATTAAATGATGTTTGAAAAAAATAAGAGGGGTATCTTTCTCCTGTGTTCCATTCCTAGTGTTTGTTGTGGGGAAGCTGCAACGACTAGATGAGTAACCACTGTTGTTTTTCTTACAAGAATGAATTCTGCAAGAATTAAGAAAGCATCAGTTGGATTAGAAAAAGGTACTGGGAAAAAAAGTGAATTTAGCCAAGCGCAGTGGCGCACACCTTTAATCCCAGCACTCGGGAGACAGAGGTAGGAGGATCACCGTGAATTCTAGGCCACCCTGAGAGTACATAGTGAATTCCAGGTCATCCTTAGCTAGATGAGACCCTACCTCGAGAAAAAGAAGAAGAAGATGGAGGAGGAGGAGGAGGAGGAAAAAGGTACTAGTAGTAGTGATGATCTTGATGGAACGAATGGGGTTACTTTCATTGGTGAAGCAGGATGGTTTACTGGAGACAAAGAAATGAAATGGATTGAAAGGAGAAAGCAAAAAAGGAATAGTGCAGAAAAAATGTGTACTAAATTATAATTTGGCACAACTGTCATAGAAACACAGTATCTATGCATTGCATAGGTGCAGATATTTTTCAGGTTGTTTTTAAAGTGAAATTTGAATATTGCGTAAGACAAAAAGTAGTATGTAAATACCATCACAGATGGGAAGGGAGCTATATTTAGATGGTTAATTTGGTAAATGAAGACTTACTGGCTCAACCTACCTATGACCTCTCTGTGCACTTGTGGTGTATCTGATGAAGTTATTGTAGATCTGCACTCTATGACATCAGTAAGAATGCAGATTTGCAGTGAAGGCTTTTGCTAACTTATCACTGTTTGGGAAAGAGAGGGAAAGCATAGCAGGAGCTCATATAGAAATGAGGTCCAAATGGAGGTGCTTATGTGGAAATATTCCAGTTTCTCTGGATCATCATGGACACATGCAGAATTCTGGAGCCTAAGGGATGGAGACTGTTTGATGCAACCTCCTCATTTCACATTTTACATTTCTGTGAATATAGAGTTTGGTGACATTGGCCAGGACCACAGTGCAGTGAGACCAGGAAAGTTTATGGTGAGTTTACAGAGGAGCTTAAGTAGGGCTGAAGGGAAGATGGTGAGTCCTTACTTCTTACAGTAATGCCCAGGCAGAAAAGTAGTGGCAGGGAAAGCAATCCATTTTCCCAAATTAAGAAGGATGAGAAAAAAGGAGTGGGGTGGGAAGAATCTAATTTTATGCTACAAAGTCTTAGATTGGATTTGTAATTCATGTTTAAATGTTGATGACAAGAAAAGAATCTCATTTCTAGGAACTTGGTTTCCTTAACTGGAAAGGAAGTTTGGGGGAGAATTTGGCAGCATCAGTGGATCAAGCAAGTGAAGAATCCGTTTACAGCTGGTGTTGAATCTGGTAAGTACTTTATACTGTTACTAGGAATAAATCTTGGCTTTTCAAATATTCACCTTTAACTAAGTTTATGCTTAATACTCTTTTAAAGCACTGATTGTCTCTTTATGAACTAATAGGTCAGTTTACTTTGGTGTGGAGTCCTGAGCTGGGGAAGGGCAGGAATTCTTATTGGTGACATTGGAAATGCTTTGCTGCATTTCCTTTACTATTCTCTGGGTCAGGGGTGAGTTTGAGGGAGTCCTTTTGAAGGGTTTGAAAGGTACCTACTGTGCTTGTTCCCCAGTTATAATGGTATTGGGTTCCTGAATGAATACTATTATGCAAGTTTACTGTGCCTGGTTTGTCTGTTTATATTGAGAAAAAGAAGCCAGCAGAATTAAGAATAAGCAAAAATAAGGTTTCTATGGCTCTGTGCCCACTTGTATATTATTCTTAGCAAAAATAATTTGCCTACCACATTTGTTAATATTTTAGAGAGAAGCCTTTAATTTAATATTTTTACTAAAAAAGAAACAATAATGTACTGATATCTTATATTTTTTACTGTTGTAAGGCTTGGGAATATTGGAAGCTCTCCATATTATATCCCTCAACCTTTCAACCTTCTAAAAGGGCACAGTCAACCTCCATTGTTGGAAGATAGGCTGGGACAGAAATTGATTACGTTTAGAGTATGGAGAGAGAATCTTAGCCAGACTCCGAATGTACATCCAGAAATAAGAGCAAAGTGAGGAAAAAAAAACCCACAAGTGTTGGTGAGTGAGAAGAATGTTAGGCCAGTCTTGTTGGCCTGTTTTAAATGGGTATGGTGCAGTCACATAGAGGGAAGAAGAGACAAATTAGAAAACAGATCTAAGAAATTTGGGTAAGAATATATATATATACATATATATATATATATATATATATATATATATATATATATATATAATGGTATTATAGTCATTTCCCCTATCTAGAGTTTGCAATAGCAGATTCTTACTGGAAATTAAGAGAGCATGTGAGGAATTTGCATGCTTGCTAAACAGAAAACTTTTCAATGTAGAGAAAGTAGGTGAATTAATGAAGACAGCTTACATAAGAGAAAATTATGGACAAAAAGAAGAGGGAGGGGCAGGAATATTGTTTTTAAAAAATTCAGACTAAATCATACTCTTATTATAGTATTTAATAGTTCCATCTTAGAATATATAGTGTGTTAAACATCTGTTTTTGAGTAAATTGATTTGAAGCTAGAAAGCCATTTCACAAGTTACAAATTCTAGCGTTTGGATTTTTTGTTTCATGTTAATTTGAAGTTTAGTCGATAGAAACTATGTATTAAACAGATATTAGTAGATATTAGAAAACGTGCTCAGACAGATAAGAGTAGTTAATACAGTCGGGGGGTTAAAATTCTAGAGTCATAAATAAGATCCCCCCCAAGATACATTAGTGACAGAATAAAATTCAGAACAACTAAGGCTGTAAAAAACTACTAACTTGTGATAGTTCTGTGATAAAATTTAAAACAAGGTTTAAAACATTTTTGTGTTAATTACCTTATATCTAAGCCTTGCTGTATAAAACTAAGGCTCAAAAATTCAAATACTCATCATCCCATTATGGATTTTCACAGAGCAGGAATGACTGTAATCATGTACTTGAGTTTTTTTTTTCCATTTCTATAGTAAAATATTAAAAAATTTCCCTGAGGAGGTTTATGTATGAAACCTTTTTATAAAAAATCAATAAATTAAAAAGTTTCCCTCCAAAAACTAGAAATATTTTTATTTATTTGGATTTTTAAGTTGAAATTTTTGTTCTTTAAAAGGAAATATGTTCTATTGTTTGCCAGTTGGAAAGAGAGCATTTCTGTTAGAGGAAAGTAACAAGTACTTAAATCTTGCTTATCTTTATAGATGTAAATCCTGAAGGTGATAGACATAAGTATTATTAAATGAAACACATTAATTAGAAAATTTTCATTTGGAAAGATCAGTATGTTGGTTAAAGAGGAAACTTTTTTGCACTTTGTCATAGACTACATCATAGGATTCTCATGAGCCATCCTTTATTAGGTATTTAAAACATAACAAAATTGAAATGAAAGTTATGTTTCTGATGCAGCTTTTAAAGTATTTAGCAAAATGAGAAACAGGAATTTTTAGGCAATTAATTATTCCTAGTCATAAACTTTAACCAATGCAGGAATAAAAAATAGACTATTTGATAAATTTGTATAGACTAGTGGGCTTTAAATGAAGGCCAAGAAATTAAAGCTTACTAAGGTTTGGACAGTTACAGAGAGATGCTTAAATATATGCTGGAAAATAATTGTTTCATAGGGTCAGAATAGAAGTATAAATAATTTGTTTAATCAGTCAAAAAACTGTCCCTCGTGTGACATTTTTTTCAGTTTTGGTAATTATGTTTGGAATGTAAGGAAAGAAAAGGCCAACCAACTTTTGAGCCATATTATAGTATTAGCAACTCATTCTATCTTTGGCAATACTTTTATTAGTACAGTTTATTTGTATGAATAGCATAAATTACATATGTGAAAAGAAGATGTTTTAAAGCAGATAAACTCAAAGTACAATCAAAATGTCTAAAAAAATTTTGAAGATGCTTTTAGGTATTATGTTAAAAGAATAAAGAAGTAGTTATAGAAATTATACATCCAATCTCTTGTAATTATGCAAAAAATGATGACATTTTATGTTTGTCACCAGTAATTGCAATGTTTGTCTCCTATTACTTGTGCACATTCACAAAAGTACACAAACTTCTTCAAATTTAAAATATATTAATACAGTTACATACGAATATTTGAAAAATGTTAGTATGGAAGTCAGATTTTTAAAAATAACATGCTAAAATTCATGTAGTAAAATAGAATTTAAGAATTTTGGGGAAAACACTAAATTTCTTGATATGAAGATGAGGAATTTATTTCTATAATGCATATTTATTTCATAGTGCATATTTTATTACTATTGACTATATTATTAAGATTTTGATTATTTAGATAGGATATACTAAACCATATTATTCTTAAAAGAAACCATATTATCCTTGACAATCTGAAAAAACTTAGAAATTTATTTCTATTGTAATCTTTACCTAACGTTCTTTAATAAGATAACTTTAATTTTTATTTTAATGATTAAAATAAAGGGAAAACATGACTAACCTAATGGAAAATATAAGCATATAGCACTGAGAAGAGAGTTATAATCATGTAATAAATATATAAGGTCAGTTTCATTTCTGACTTGTTTTTGAGACCTTTTTAATTAATTAAATTTAATTAAACATAAGTAGAATAAAAGATAAAATATGCATCAAATTTCTATATTTTGACAGTTCTTTAAAAATAGAGGGAAATGGGCCACTTTGCCTTTCTAGATACAAACTAAAGTGGTAAGTGAAAAATTGGAAAAATGTAAAAGCTAAAATAGTATAATAAACTAAAATTTCAAGCACATTTATATCTTGGTATGTAGCAGTTGTCTTAACTGTTTAAGAAACTGCACATTATAATAAGTAAAAAAATAATAGGTAAGTATTTACTTCATTGTAATTTACTATGCCAAAAATTTACTAATCAGCTAATTGTAATATTGATACATATTTAAAATAGAATTTTACAGAATTTTATTGAAGATGTATCTTTTTGGCAAGGTTTTGTGGGGTTTTTTGCATATATTAGGATTTCTCATTTTGTGATCTGAAGTTCATGATGTATTTTGAGTTCCCTTTCAAATGGCAAAAATGTTTCCGTGGGAAAGTCAAATGTAATGTACGTTTTACTTTATGTCTGGCTATGAGAAAAACAAAAGCTACTTTGGGAGAATTCTAGCTATTATTTTAATGCACCCATCAAATCCCAGACAATCATGTTGTTCCTCAGTCAGGTACACATCTGATTATGTCAGTTTGTGTATGTACATCTTGGACATTAAACTATATTGATGATACAGTAATTAAAAATGATTATTAATCTTTACTAAAATTATGGGCAAAATATTTGAAAGAAATGTATTGTAAAACTAATTCTTCATTAAAATGAGAAAGATTTTCAGACTTAGTTCATGAGTAAAATATTCATTGGTACAGTTTCCTGGCAGAATGACTCCTCAGCTTATTTTTTCAATTTTATTAGAATATGTATTTTTGTTGTTCGCTGACATTTTAAAGTCAGGGAGGAATAAAGCAGTAGCATATGTTATTTCTGATTATCTTTGTATCAAGAAAGGTAATGCAAAGTATGTTGTTAGCACAGCAGGGTTTTCTTACTAAAAACTTAGCTTGAAATTGGAAATATACATGGCCAATAATTAATTTTCTTATGAGGACTTACTTAGAGTGGCATAAATTTTTGAGTCAACGTATTTGAAATTTCTCATAAACTGGAGAGATGTAGAGCACCATAGGAAAGTTACAGCATAGACTTTCCTGTTGGGTCTCAGAATTCAGAAAACAGATTTTAAATTAATACTGTTGAGTACAAGAGTCTTTGAGCTGTAATGATTTAGAAAATAATCAAGAATTTATAAAAGCGAAGTGGAAATTAATTGAACCTAAATGTACCCCTAAAATTGTGAAAAGTGGACACTGTGAGGTGATTTCTGGAGATTAACAAACAGTACTCTGGCAGGGATAAGTTTTTGGGAAGGTGTGATTGTTTTTGTGTTGAAGGAAGGAGGCGAGATAAGATAATTGTAGGTGTTTCGCAAAAATTCTGTAGTTAGTTTCGGATTGTGAAGGCAAAAGTAGGTGCAACAGTTTGGTTTCAGGAAGAGGAAGCGTCTAAGCCTCTCCAGCCCGTCGGCCACCAAAGGGTTAACAGCATCGCCACCCGGTGCACTCTGGGAGTTGTAGGCCGCTGGCATGATGGGAGTTGTCGTAAAACAAACCTGCTTTTTTCCCCCTTTTCCTGTGATGGCCGCTACTCTGACAGCGAATTCGGGGCTGCCTGCATTTCTGGAGGTCTTAGGGGGCTGTGGGCCCCCTCAGAAGGGCCCCAACAGCCCTCTCGGGTGTCCTGGGCCTGTGGATCTTGTCCTGGGAGGTGGACAAGGGCTGCAGGTTGGGCCTTGGGTCTGCGACGTAACTTCGGCCTGGGGCGTCCGTGGGCTGCATGAAACGTCCCATCGGACAGACCCTGGTGGTCTGACTTACTACCTTTGAAATATCCGTGTGATCAGCAGCTAGGTGCTCGAGAGTGTGCTTTGTGTCGTTATGTTTGTGTCCTGAACCTGCCTCTTTTCTTACAGCACTTGTATCTGTGCATGTAATCGTGGGTGCTTTACAGCTCTGTTTGGAGGGTCTCGGCTTTTACTCTTCGGTGTACTGAGACTCAGGCCACGGCTGGAATTTTAGAAAGTGTGTTCGTCTGAGTACTGTTGGGTGTGTAAGAAATTGCACGAGTTAGCAGTGTAGGTGTGAATGTATATGTGGCCTTCTTTTGCCTATACTGGACTTTGCCTATGTCAATACTGAGTGGAGTGTCAGATAGTTCCGGTTTATGAAATGCTTCTTTGTTAAATTGGGTGTGTTCTTAAATCTGTAGGAACGTCCAAGGGTTTGTTTTGCAGTTGTTTGTAAAGTGAAAACTGGATTTAAAACCAATACCAGGATAACGAGAACCTTTAGTGTTTGGTTTTGTTGTGTGTGTGTTTTACGGAGCAGACCCCTTTCTTTGGCTTCTCTGGTGCTCAGAAGTTGTTTGGGTTACTTTATTGGAATCTCTGTTTCTCATTACTTTTCTCTCACAGGGCTACTCAGCATGTTGGGATTCTGACCTTTGGTATTAGATATTCTAAACACGTGAGGCAAAATGGAGGGCTGTGTTTTAACATGCAGCTGCATTTATCAACTTCACAGGATAACATTATGCTAGAGAAGCATGTCATTACCTATTTTGCCAATTTGGGGTCTCACTGTTTCTGCCAGTATGTACTCGTCCACAAATTCTGTCTTATTTCCAAGATCTGGGTGTTATCTATTTAATGAAATATAACAGGTCAAAAAAAAATCATGTTCAGACAATATTATTTTAAAGTTTTTCTCACACAATAACAACTGGTGTTAGTATTTTGTTGTTGTTGTTTTGGTGTTTCAACGTAGGGTCCCGCTCTAGCCCAGGTGGACCTGGAATTCACTGTGTAGTCTTAGGTTGTCCTTGACTCACAGTGATCCTCCTACCTCTGCCTCCCAAGTGCTGGGATTAGATTAAAGGTGTGTGCTACCACACCCAACTAAGTAGTTTTTTTTAACATTTATTTGAGAAAGAGAGAATGGGCACGCCAAGGCCTGTAGCCACCTCAAAGGAAGCACCTTAGGATTTTTAAAATATTTATTAACTTGTGAAGTATAGATATTTGTATGTGTGGTTCTGTTAAAAATGATTTCAGCTTCAGACTGATAAAGTAATATTGTTTGTTGGCTTGCTAGTCAGGTCGCAGAACTTTTCTTCCCTTTGTCCTGACTCCAGAATCTTCAAATATTAACTCTATTTGCCAGTTACAAAATTGGGGAAATTACTGTCAGATGATCCATACTGTCCATCTTTATCACTGATAATGTGGGAAAATGCCACTGATTCTGATGAAGTAATTTTCTTAGGAAGACAATGTCTAGCCTATGTGTCCAACTTTTTGACATTGTGAAAAAGTTTATGCTACACAATTGAGTTACAAAAACATCTCATAGTTTTTAAGTAAGTCTACAGTTTTGTGTTGAGTGGCATTCATAGCTATCTGCCATCACTTGGGACCCAGCATGTTGTCCACACCTGGTAGGGTTTGTAGATCTGCAGAATCATTCAAAAACAAGCAAACCACGATGTTCATTTTCATTGAAAGAAGCTACAAATTACCTCTGACTTGATATAAGCAGAGCAAATGGTTCAGTAGAAAGTGCTCTGGATGTGCTTTGAGAATAGGAGGGCACTTACTTTTGTATGTTATGTCTGCCTTTGCCCAGAGCCCACTTGGATTTATATTCTTAGATGCAGCTCTCTGTTCAGTAGATTTTACACCAAAGAATTTTGGCATTCCAGTGCTGTAGCTGCTACGCGATGATTTTTTTTAGATATAGGAAAACAATGGAAATTGTTTCAGAAAAGGAAGTATGATCAGATACATTTACATTTTCTCAAGAGCATATTTCAAAGGTTGTACACATGTAATTGGCAGATGTGTCAAAAAGTTTTTAAAACTTAAGGTTTGCCTGATTTCACCAAAATTCCCTTCAGTGTGACACAATGCAGAGAATAATTTTCTTGACAAAAGTGTTATAAATAAAAGCTTTTGATTCTAGTGTACATTCAAAAAAGATGTGCAAACTTTTCAACTGAAAGATGACTAGAGGCAGGCATGGTGGCACACGTCTTTAATCCCAGCACTTGGGAGGCAGAGGTAGGAGGATCACTGTGAGTCAAGGACAACCTGAGACTACATAGAGAATTCTAGGTCAGCATGGGCTGGAGCTAAACCCTACCTAAAAGGGGGGGGGGAAGATTAAAGAAAAGAAAGATGACTAAAGCTTCAAAGTTTTTCATTTTTAAATATAACCAAAATATAGAGACAGTAGGAGGTGATTGGGGTAGAAATATCTGTTAGGAGCCTTTAATCTTTTATAATTTTTCCCCTGTATGTATGAATAAGCATTTTTAATGCATTTTTGAGTGGCAAAGCTGTGTGTGAAAAGATTACCCATCTCCTTTTTGGAGTTTGGTCTTTATTCCTATTGATATTTATTTGAAGAACTGTTTGTAGTCCCAAGCTGACCTCAGACTCATAGTGATCCTCCTACCTATGCTGAGATTAAAGACATATTCCACCATGCCCACAATATATAGCTTTCTTAAGTTTAATATATTTGGTTTTATAATGCAATTCTTTTAAATATGGAGTGTCAACCCTCTTCCCCCCCGAGTATAATAATGTTTTTGAGAGAAAGAGATAAAATATTTTTAAAGTTTCCATGATTTTCTCTGATGCATTTTATTTCTTGATTCTACCTATGTGCATTTGCAGGACATAAGTCACTAGTTTTGCTCTGCTGGGACCTACCATTTTGGTCAGTATTACATGATTTTTATGGGTAGGACAGCAAATCATGTTACTTCAAAATACTGAGTGTGGGCTGGAGAGATGGCTCAGCAGTTAAGGTGCTTGCCTGCAGAGCCTAGCAACCCTAATTTAGGTCCCCAGTACCCACATGAAGTCAGATGCCACAAAGTGGTGCATATGTAACTGGAGTTTGCAGCATCTGATATCTGTTTGCAGTGGCTAAAGGCACTGGCATGCCCATTCTCTCTGTCTTTTCTATCTCTATGTGCAAATAAATAAAAATTTTAAAAATATATTGAATGTGTCTTAAATCTTCAAAAACCTGTATAGCTTCAGAATTCATATGAAAATTGGGTATGGTGGGTCATCCTTGTAATTCCATCTCTTCAGAGGCTGAGGCAACCTGGCACTCTTGAGCAGAGTGTGCTGGGGATTGAACTCAGGATCCGGAGCCATGTCCCCAACTACTTTGTATTTTAAAAAGCTTTTTTTTTTTTTTTTGAGGTAGGATCTCAATCTAGCCCAGGCTGACCTGGAACTGACTGTAGTTCCAAGCTGTCCTTGAATTCAGTGATCCTCCTACCTCTGCCTCTTGAGTGCTAGGATTAAAGGTGTGTGCCACCATGCCCAGCTGAAAACCATTTCCATCTAAAGTAGTCATGAGAACATAACTTTAATGAGGTATTCTTAGTTTTTAAATATTTGGTAACTTGCTCTTATTAGAGAGAGAAAGAGGCAGATAGAGAGAGAGGGAGAGAATCGGCACACCAGGTCTCTAGTCATTGCAAACAAACTCCAGACACATGTGCCATCTTGTGCATCTGGCTTATGTGGGTACTAGGGAATTGAACCTGGGCCCTTAGGCTTTGCAGGCAAGTGCCTTAACTGCCATTTCCCCAGCCCTCTTGTCACTTTTTTTTTTTAAACTAAAATGCTATAAATGTTATGTTCTTATTCTGAAAAAAAGTAAGGTAGTGACTTTCTTAAATCTCACAACAAAATGCCAAAATTTTGGCCTTCAAAAATAACAATCCAAAAAGTACAGCTGTGATTTCCCTTTCTGATACCAGATGTATGATTTGTCATTTTCAAAGGGCATGTGAAAAGATTTCTTGCTTGACATTGATGAGCCAGATACCTTCTGGAAAAAAAAAAAAATTTGTTTGGTTTTGTTTTGTTTCTTCAAGGTGGGGTCTCACTCTAGCCCAGGCTGACTTGGAATTCACTATGTAGGCTCAGGATGGCCTTGAACTCACAGCGATCCTCCTACCTCTGCCTCCGGAGTCCTGGGATTAAAGGTGTGTGCCACCACCCAGCTCCTTGTGAAAACTTTATTAAGATGAGGTAAGTAATCCTTAACTTTACATAAAAGACTAAAGAAAGTAGCTCTGTATAGGTTTTCCTAATCTACCATTATCTGTACCATTTATATAGTTTAACTCTTACATTCACATTTCTCCATTTTATATTGCTTCTAAGAACTTTTGGCAGTTACACTGTGTTTTTCAATGATATATTAAAAGTATCCAACTTATTTCTATTTATGCTGATATTGACCAAAGAGATATAATATGTACAGTTTATAAGAAAGACCCATTAAATTAAAGGTTTAAAATGAAGATGTTATTTTAAAATATTCTATATTATTGTAATTCTTTTCTGAAAAGATTTGAACTTGTAATATGGTTAATTTTAAATCTTTATGAAATGACATTTCTGGGGTATTTCATATTAGTTCTATATATTTCACATTACTTTTTTTCTTTTTACACACAAGACAAAACTTTATTTGAGCCTTATCATGTCTGTTTTAGTCTACACATCTGTAAAAGTCAGTGTAGCCTCAAAGATCCACTCAGAAACACAAAGGAGCAAAATGTTCTCCTCACATTGTATGTCCCAGCTGGAAGTCTGTTTCATATTATTATTTATTTTTGGATTTTTGAGGTAGGGTCTTGCTCTAGCCCAGGCTGGCCTGGAATTTACTTTGCACTCTTAGGCTGGCCTCAAACTCACAGTGATCCTCCTACTTCTGCCTCCCAAGAGCTGGGATTAAAGGTATGTGCCACCATGCCTGGCTCATTCTACTTTTTAAAAAATATTTTACTTTTATTTATTTATTAGAGAATGAATTGCCAGGGCCTCCAGCCAATGCAGATGAACTCCATATGCCTCCATCATTTTGTGCATCTG
This sequence comes from Dipus sagitta, assembly GCA_036346955.1. Taxonomy (NCBI): domain Eukaryota; kingdom Metazoa; phylum Chordata; class Mammalia; order Rodentia; family Dipodidae; genus Dipus; species Dipus sagitta. The sequence continues at coordinate 77,483,181 of CM070778.1, read as the reverse complement.
CCTAACGTGGGTCTTGGGGAATCAAACCTAGGTCCTTTGGCTTTTCAGGCAAATGCCTTAACCACTAAGCCATCTCTGTAGTGCTCATGTTACTTTTTAAGATACATAAGGTTCTTTGATTTTTTTCTTATCCTAACAAAAGATTTTTACAAGGAAATCAATACTTAAAATCAAACTGACTCCTCTTACTCTCTAGGAAAAATAACATGAATGTAAATAATAACATTTATGAATGCAAAAGTTTATATAAATCAGTAGAAAAGGATGGAAAGGGACAACAGAAAAATTAAAAATTTAACAAATAATTTGTTATATTGTGTTTTCTAAAGATGGCCACAATACTGGCTCCCAGCTAAAATGCTGTTCAGCAATGTGATGTTGACATTTTGTCATGAAAAGGCTAATGCAAAAACAAATAAATAAATAAAGCCAGGTGTGGTGGCACATGCCTCTAATCCCATCAGAAGTAGAAGTAGGAGGATTGCTGTGGGTTTGAGGCTTCCCTGAGACTACATTAGTGAATTCCAAGTCAGCCTGTGCCATAGTGTGACCTTACCTCAAAAAAAAAAAAAAAAAAAAAAGTTGGTACAGCATATTTTTAGCTTGTTTGATGCCTTGAGTTTAGAGTTCATTCAGTCTCTTTTCCTTCCCCCTTCCGTGAAATCAAGAATATGAATGATAATTCTTTGTTTTTTTTTTAATCTGGTGAGTCCTTTAATATTTTAATCAAGAAATATAGAAATGGGCTGGAGAAATGGCTTAGTGATTAAGGTGCTTGTCTGCAAAGCCTAATGTCCCAGGTTCAATTCCCCAGTACCCACATAACCAGATGCACAAGGTGACACATGTGTCTTGAGTTCGTTTGTGATGGCTGGAGACCATGGCACATATACTCTGTCTTTCTCTATGTGCCTCTTTCTCTCTCAAATAAAAATTTTTTTTTAATTTTGTTAGTTTATTTATTTATTTGAGAACGACAGACAGAGTGAGAAAGAGGCTGAGAGGGAGAGATAGAGAGAGAGAGAGAATGGGCGCGCCACGGACTCCGGCCACTGCAAACGAACTCCGGACGTGTGTGCCCCCTTGTGCATCTGGCTAACGTGGGTCCTGGGGTATCGAGCCTCGAACCAGGGTCCTTAGGCTTGACAGGCAAGCGCTTAACCGCTAAGCCATCTCTCCAGCCCTAAATAAAATATTTTTTTAAAAAAAGAAATATAGAAGAGATGATGTGCCAGTTCAGGTTGAGATGGTATGGTGTACTTACCTGGGCTAACAACTGTTTGTTGGCTTCTGGAGGAAACTACTTTATAAGTAGTTATCCTGACCTCACTATGTTCTGAGAATCCCAAAGCCCTGTGAAGAGGCCCTGGAGTCTGAGAAGCAAAGGGGCACCACAGAAGAAGGCCTATAAGTGAACAAGCTATTTGGAAAAATGTATCTTATAGCTCCAACTGCCCTATTTTGACATGTTCATGTGATGACCACCCAGTGGAGCCCTTTCCAGTTTCTGACCAGTAAAATGAGCAAAACAATATGGTGTTTTATCCTGAAAAATGATCTGTGATAACTGCACTTTTGTTTTCAGATAGTAAGATTAGTAAGTATATAAAAACCAAAAGTAAAAGAGCACATGGCAAGTAGCAGATGAACAGTAGAACACCAAGCCAAGCAGTTGTAACATCCAGCAGGATTGACAGGGAAAGTCCTGTTGAAAAATAAACCGATGGCAAACAGAGTCGAGCACTAAACTTGGGACCTAATATTCAGTATAAATAAATGGCTGGAGTTCCCATGAGGGTAACAAGCAGCAGATAAATAATAGATAAGAGCCAGGTGTGGTGGCGCATGCCTTTAATCCCAGCACTTGGGGAGGCAGAGGTAGGAGGATCGCCATGAGGTGGAGGCCACCCTGAGACTACATAGTGAATTCCAGGTCAGCCTGAACTAGAGTGAAACCCTACCTTGAAAAATAATAATAGATAAGATAGGTGCTTACATTATCCAACAGGAATGACTGGAGAAGCCCCATTGAAAAAGTCGGATGTCCCTAATCTATCACTTCCTGGACAGAGCATCTCCCCCTCTGGTGAGCCTTCCAATTAACTCCTCCTACCACAAACATTTTCTATCATGGGATAAACAATAGTAACCACTGCCCAAGTCTCGAGATTTTGAGAGGTAATGGAGAGACAGTCTGGGAAATGATTTATGTTCAGTTCTCAAGGGTACAGTTTTATTTTTTTAAATATTTATTTGAGAGAGAGAAAGGCAGATGGAGAGAGAGGGAGAGTGTGTGCACTAGGGCCTCTAGCCACTGCAAAGTAACATGAGATGCATGCACCACCTTGTGCATCTGGCTTTACATGGGTACTGGGGAATTGAAATTGTGTCCTTTGGCTTTGCAGGGAGTGCCTTAACCACTGAGCCTTCTCTGGAGCTCTGGGTGCTGTCTTTAATCCTCAGGCTGTTTTCCTTTCTACCTGTCACAGGGCCAAGAGGTCAGCCTGTCCCAGGACAAGGGGTCTTGAAGAACACTGAGATAAGTATGCCTGATGAAGGAAACCCTGTCTTCAGAGTTAGCTTTCAACAAACTTAAACAGCACATGACAATTTACTAGTATATTACAAATGGTTTGTTGTAATAATATGGGGAACAAAACAAAGGGGAAAGGAGTTTATATTTTATAATAGGCAATATAGGAGAATATATTTGTACCTACATTTGGCTTGATTGAAGTAGTTGTAGCTCAGTTCTTAAGGTGCTTAGCAGATAATGTGTTTGTAATTTCATGCAATGTGCTTCACTCTTGAAAATAGTTGCTCCCAAATGCAGGGGCTGTCAAAAACCAACGACATGAATAAGATATGATTGTAAAGTCCAGATTTTTTTTTTTGGTTGGTTTTTCTAGGTAGGGTCTTACGTTAGCCCAGGCTGACCTGGAATTCACTATATAATCTCAGGGTAGCCTCAAACTCACAAAGATCCTCCTACCTCTGCCTCCTGAGTGCTGGGATTAAGGGAAGATAAGACCTATAGCAATTTAGTAATGAACCAGGCTCAGACTGCAGCTCTGTACTACATTTGAAGATTAGCAGGTAACATATTTACCTTAAAATGGAGTTGCAAATATGTCGAAATATTTTCGCATTGAAATTTGGAAATTGTTTTCAAGTTCTATTGTCAAATTGAAAAGTACAGCTACATATATTTTGCTATTCACAGAACTATGTTTAGCCAATGTGTTGAAGTGCATAACATTGTTTTAATTTGAGCTTGCTATAATTTCCACTTCATGTGTAAAGCTGTTATGATTTGAAACATTATATGGATAAAAGTTTGTTTCATTTTGCAGATACATTCCACATCCTCATCCTTCCCCAAGGTAGGGTCTCAATCTAGCCCATGCTAACCTGGAATTCACTATGTAATATCAGGCTGGCCATGAACTCATGGCAATCCTCCTACCTCTGCTTTTCAAATTCTGGAATTAAAGGTGTAAGACACTACACTCTCTGGGCAAATTTTGTAATTTTCATGGATTTAACTACTCATTTAAATGAGTTAAACATGTTCTGGGCATGGTAGTGGATGCCTTTAATCCCAGCATTGGGAGGCAGAGGAAGGAGAGAAGGAGGATAGGAGAAAGCTAGCTTTTTCTAAGGCAGTTTCAGTTAGGGTTGAGGCCACCATACAAATGGAACTCCTCTGATTGAGACTTATCTACAGCACCCCCTGCTGTCCACAGTCTAGCACACTACTTGGACAAACAGCCCAACTGGGCTGAATTTAGGATCCATCCTCTACAAACCAATCCGGTTTTCCCCTTGCCCATAAAGGCTGCTGTCTTCTTGTTGTGGACTCCTCCCTGCTTTGTTCAACTCAGCTCTGCTGTTTCTCTGCTAGGCCTGCCTACCTCTCTTTTTCCAGCCACAAGGATACACGTGAGTCCAACTTCCCCCACACCCAGTGGGGGAAGAGCATAGAACTGACTTCTTGGTTTGGATGGCTTTTCTGGTTGTCTCTGCTGTATAGTTTGGGGTAACTTTTCTCTTTGATTACATGCATAATTTTCCTCAGATTGCTGAATCTACCATGTGCAGTTTCTTTCCAAGTTTTCCTATAAAAGCTCCTAGATTCTACTTTCCACATGCCAGCAGCTTTAATCTCTTTAAAAGTGCATTTCTTTCAAGTCCACATGCTTGTGGCTCTACTCATTTATCCCCTAAAACCTCAATTTCTCTTAAATGAACCTCATAAGCTATGCAGTATTTCCACATGAGAGCGTGCTTCCTAAACCCCACAATTTATGATTTCTTCCTTAAATAAACCCCACAATTTGTGATTTTCCCCTCAATAAACTTTATACTTCATAATTTATCCTTCTTGAGTTCCATCTTCATTAATTAGAACAGAACCCAAGCCTTGGAGTTCATATATTGGGGGACTCCTGAACCCCAAACTCCTGCATCAGGAGGATTGTTGTGAGTTCTAAGCCAGCCTGGGCTAAAGTGAGACCCTACCTTGAAGAAACAAACAGGCAACAACAACAAAAAATACAAAATCTGTAAACCTATTTTCATGTCAAGCTCTTGCACAAAATTTGTTTTCAATACTATAAATGAAAACATAATATGAATCATAAAATCTTTTCAACATTTGCCCTTGACTTAGCCATCTTACTTCCAAAAAGTAAATGAGGGCTGGAGAGATAGATGGTTTAGCAATTAAGGCACTGACCTATAAAGCCAAAGGACTCAGATTTGATTCCCCAGGACCTATGTAAAAAGAAATTTTTTTATGTCACTATAGGCATTTTCATCACTTTTAATTCATACTGATTTAATCTCTTGGCCCTTATGAAATTTATAATCTCAGCTTTTTGCATAATATCCATTTTTAATGTTCTTGTGCATTGTCTTGATGTTTTATGCATGATACTTCATTAAATGTGAATTATGGGTGACAGTTACATCATCTATCAATTTTACAAGTCCTCTTTTACCTACTGTTGCTGTAGTAACTATACCAGATATTTTGATAATGGGCAGAGAAAGCCACTTTAACATTTTTTTAAACTGCTTTGTATAAGTCTCCTGACTTAGTTTATCTTTTAGTAGCACAAAAGAAGCCATTTTTTCAGTGACAGTATACTCATCATCGATACCTCTAATGAAAATGACCAGTTGAGATATATTTGTAACAGTAATACTCTCATCTGTCATCAAAACATAAAATTCAAAATTTATGGCTCCACTTTCCAAAATTCTTTCAGTAGATTTTCTAATTTCTTTAATTCACCTGGTTATACTCTGGTGAAACAAACTGATTTTAAAAGTATATTCCTCTTTTTTTTTTTCAGGGCATATCATGTCTGCTATGGTCTCTATCTATTGCTTAATAAACTCACCACCAGTAAATGGCTTTGGCATTCTTTTGGCAATTTTATTGACATTTTTTATATTAAATATGCTACTATATAACTAGCATTTACAACAGAATCATCTGAGTTGTTGCCTTAATATGTTTTTTCTTGGGCTGGAGAGATTGGTTTAGCATTTAAGGTGCTTGCCTACACAGCCAAAAGACCCAGTTTCGATTCCCCAGGACCCATGTTAGCCTGATACACAAAGTAGTGCATGTGTCTAGAGTTCATTTACAGCAGCACCTGGAGGCCCTGGTGCGCCCATATTCATTCTCCCCCGCCCCGCCCAATTTCTCTTCTCAAATAAATAAATAAATAAATATAATTTTTTTCTTGTTGAGATGATACTTTTTTCTTTTTTTTTTTTTTTTTTTTTTTTTTTTTTTTTGGTTTTTCGAGGTAGGGTCTCACTCTAGTTCAGGCTGACCTGGAATTCACTATGGAGTCTCAGGGTGGCCTCGAACTCATTACTTTTTTCAGTTTCACTATTTTGTCTTTATGACACAATCCTCGATACAAACCAAACTTGGCAGCACATTTTTTCATATATACCTTTTCAAATTATACTCTTTGAAAACTTCCACAGATTCTCTACAAAATAAGCAGAGTACCTTATTATTTGCCTGGACAAAAAGTAGTCATTATTGCTGGGCGTACTGGTGCATGCCTTTAATCCCAGCACTTGGGAAGGAGGATCACCGTGAATTTGAGGCCATCCTGAGGCTACATAGTGAATTCCAGGCACGGTGGTTTGCACCTACAATTCCAGCCCTTGGGAATCTAAGGCAGGAAGATTTCCATGAGTTCCAGGGCAGTCTGGATTACAAAGTGCAACCGTATTTCAACCAGTACAATAAAATAGTGATTTTTTTTCTACGTTTCGTTGAATATTATTCATAATTTCTTTTAGGGAGCTCTAATTGCTTTTGAGATGTTGTAGAAGATTTGCTAGGATAAAAAGATAATAGAGGGCTGGAGAGATGGCTAGTGGTTAAGGTACTTGGTGGCAAATCAAAAGGACCCAGTACCCACATAAGTCAGATGCACAAGGTGGCACATGTGTCTGGAGTTCATTTGCAGTGGCTAGAGACCGTGATGTGCCCATTTTCTCTCTCTCAAAATATATATATATATATATATATATGCATATATTTTATATATATATATATGTTTCTCAAGGTAGGGTCTTGGTCTAGCCCATACTGACCTGGAATTCACTGTATAGTCTCAAGGTGGCCTTAAACTCATGGTGGTCCTCCAACCTGTGCCTCCTGAGGGCAAGGATTGAAGGTGTGCACCACCATGCCTGGCTTTTTTTTTTAAATAAAATATTTTTAAGAGATAATAGATAAGGAACTATATATTTTATTGTGAAAATTAACTGAAAGGAAAATAGCAAGGTTTAGGTCTTTCCACATCTCATGCAGCATGAAGCACAGCGTCTGTTATAAAAGCACAGAGGAGGCTTTGAGAGATGCAACCAAGGGTGGATGTATTCTTAATCAAATGAGAATACCTTAGAAATAATATTAAATGCCTATAATTTGTAATGATAGGGAAACAATTATTGATAATTGCTGCATATCACTCTCACAAGTCATCATGAGCACATGTTATGTCTGATGGTACACTTAGAAGGTAACACACTAACAGCCACATACCACTATAAAATTGTCATCATAAATGGGTACAGTTTGTGAGAATATGCATGCATTTATTTTGCCTGACATGTTGGTCATCTACTATAATCACACCCAAGAACTGAGCAATCAGCTTACAAATTAAAAAAAAAAAAAACTACCAAAAAAATCTGTAAATGTTTTCAATTAAGTTGCAATTTCATGTTGGGCTTTATTCATAGCTATCCTTGGTCTGTGGGGGACAGGGTGGACATTAATGCCCTATAAAAATAATTGAAGGGCTGGAGAGATGGCTTAATGATTAAGGTATTTGTCTACAAAACCAACAAACCCAGGTTTAAGTCCCCAGGACCCATGTAAGCTAGATGCACAAGGTGGCGCATATGTCTGGAGTTTGTTTGCAGTGGCCCAAGGCCCTAGCATGCCCATTCTTTCTCCCTCTCTGCATCTCTCACCCTCGTTCTCAAATTAATTAATTAATTCAATTTTTAAAATAACTAATTGAGAGCTTGTATGGGAAAAATTGCCAAGGTTATAAGCAGGCAGTTTTTTGAAAGAGTAAATCTGCCAGGCATGGTGGCACATCCCTTTAATCCCAGCACTTGAGAAGCAGAGGTAGGAGGATTGCCATGAGTTCAAGGCCACCCTGAGACTACATAGTGAATTCCTGGTCAGCCTAGGTTAGACTAAGACCCTACGTCAACCCCCCCACCTCACCCCCCCCCAAAAAAAAGAGTAAATCTAACAAACTAGCAGCAAGAAAAAAAAAAAAAAAAAAACCTCCCCACAACACGTAGAAGGGAAAGCAGTCCCAGTAATCCCCAGAAGGGCATATAGGCTATCAAGACAGGAGTAGATGCAGTTTTCACACTTGGGCCTATCTTGCCAATGGTACTTCTTATATGCCTTGATGTAAGGTGTGCAGGGCTGGGGGAATGCTGGAGGTACTCGGGCTTGGGAGCATGGAAATCCTGGCCTGGACTTTGCTCCTGGAGGCACATAGACCACATATATGTCCCCGTTTGATTGGGGAGAAACAAGGAAATTTGGGTGAGGACTCGACTCCTGTAAAGCCCTAATTTCCTCTCCCAAATCTGGTTGGAGGAATGCCCCCCTTCAAGAAGCTGTGAGCCAGAATTGGGCATAACCTGGCTCTAGACTCTTCTTTCACTTTCCTCCACTTTGTTTCAGATGGGACAGTCATCTTCCAAAATAAAACAAAATTCTCCACTAGCCTGTCTCCTTAAAAACTGGGCTCATTTAGATACTACAGGGGAGAACAGGAATTGTCCATTACTTCTCTCCAGATACTAAAGAGACAATTAGAAAGCATATTAATGTAACTCTAGACACCGTGGAAGAGGAAATTCTTCTTATAAATTCTTAACTCAGTCAACATCTGATATTTGTAAGAAGTTACAAAGATTAGTAACCAAACCAGATAAGAACTTTTAAAACAGTTACTCCAGGTGGCAACTTCTGTTTTATTATAATCGGGAAGCCAAGATTTACAAAAAGGAGGGGGGGACTAGAGAGGGAGAAAAAGAAAAAAGTAGATGTCATCAGGACATCATGGTGGTAATGAAAGTTGCATTTAATTGGATAAAATCCAAAATATGTTTATTTGATGCCAAGGGTTTAATCAGTAGTAAAACTGAGTCTTATGGTGAAAGCCTCACTTGTTAACAGCTCACTGATATTAATTGGTTAAGGTTAAAAACTGGCTATAAGCTGGGCGTGGTGGTGCACGCCTTTAATCCCAGCACTCAGGAGGCAGAAGTAGGAGGATCGCTATGAGTTCAAGGCCACCCTGAGATGACAGAATTAATTCCAGGTCAGCCTAGACCAGAGTGAGACCCTACCTAGAAAAAAAAAAAAAAAAAAAAAAAAACTGGCAGTAAGACTCTCAGTAAAGTAAATTAGGTTCCTCTATTCGTCAAGGTTTTAACTATCGGAGAAACTGAATCTTAAGATAAAGGTTCATGGATAAGTGTTTAATTTCCAAGGATGAGGTACTCATCCCTAAAGACATTGTGACTTTAAAGATAGCTTCTGTTTTATTTATGCTAATTTTATTTAATGGTCATCACTAGGTTTAATCACTTAGGTTTAAGTGATTTAACTTCAGTAACCATAACCTTCATCTTCCTGTTAGGTAAAATATGTTGGGATAGCTTGCCTAAGCTTTATGAAATTTAAGTCATGGTGTGGTGGTTTGATTCAGGTGTCCCCCATAAACTTAGGTGTTCTGAATGCTAGGTATGCAGTTGATGGATATTTGAAATTAACACCTCTTGGAGGCAGTGTATTGTTGGGGGAAGACTTATGGGTATTAAAGCCAGTGTCCCCTTGCCAGTGTTTGGCACACTCTCCTGGTGCTATTGTCTACCTCTGTTGGCCAAGAGGTGGTGTCCACCCTCTGCTCATTGCCATCATGGAGCTTCCCCTCGAGCCTGTAAGCCAAAATAAACCCCTTCTTCCCAAAAGCTGCTTTTGGCTGGGTGATTTCTGCTGGCAATGCGAACCTGACTGCAACAGTAATGTTGGTACCAGAGGAATGGGATTGCTGCTAGACACCTGACTGTGTGGCTTTTGCTTTTTGGGGATGATTTTCAAGGATTTGAAACCTTGGCTTAAGAGACACCTTGCAGTGCTATAAGTACAGCTTGATGGACTGTTCTGGTCAGAGTTGAAAGACCTGAATGCAGTAAGAACTATAGACAATGAGGTTTGGCTTCTGAGGGTGAGAAAGAACTTTGCCTGGACTGGGTTAGAAGCAGTTTGTGTGAGAGGCTTGCTGTTTTATTCCTGTGTCCTGAGAACTTGTGCAAGGTTGCTTGGCATAGAAATGGACTGGTGCGAGCAGAGGGATATGGCACAGATTAAAATCTTTGGGTGAAACTGGTGCCCATTCAGCTGCAATTGAGAGATGACAACCATTGAAATTGGGCCATCTGACCTGTACTGGGGCAACAGAAAGAATGTAGACTCTTTTGAAGGGGGCTGAGTGCTCAAGAAGTGTCCTGTCCTTCAAAGTCTATGTTATTCCCCCCTGGATTAACAAATTGGCACCCTACCTGATATGGTGGAGCATAAGAAATGCAGGAAAGAGAGGGTCATTGAGTTTGCAACATTGTCTTGTGTTTTAGAAACGGCCATGGGCAGTGTGAAGCAGGTTTGCTGGATACCTGCATGGAGACTTGATGGAGCTGTGAGGATGAACCATGGATTGCAGTGGAGACCCAGCAAAGATGCTGGGACCACGAGATGGCTTCCAAGGAGAGCTACTGGCCCCAGATGAAGTTTTGCAGGACTGTGAATAGCCTAGCTGGAGGGGCAGAATTGAAACTCCAGAGACTTGGTGCTAGTTAGAATTATTGTACCTGGAGGTTTGTCACTGATTAGAGTTGTTGATCTTGGAGTTAGAGTTTTATGTTTGTCCTGTTTAAATTTTGTATTGGTTGAATATTTCTTTGCTCAATGCCATCTTTGTCAATGTGAATGTTTATTCTGTGTCATTGTGGTTTGGGGGGTGATTTTTTGGTATTATGGCTCAGTTAAAAGAGCTTGGATATTAGGGATGTTTGAACATCATTAGGACTCATAAAAACTATGGGAACTTTTAAAGTGGGACTGAATGCATTGCATTTTACATCATGTATGGTTATCAGTTTATAGGGGCCAGGAGTGGAATGAGGTGGTTTGACTCAGGTGTCCTCCATAAATTAGGTGTTCTGAATGCTAGGTTCCCAGTTGATGGAGATTTGGGAATTAATGCCCCCTGGAGGCAGTGTATTGTTGGGGACAATCTTATGGGTATTATAGCCAGTGTTCCCTTGCCATTGTTTGGCACAGTCTCCTGGTGCTATGGTCCACCTTATGTTGGCCAGGGGGTGATGTCCACCCTCTACTCATGCCATCATTTTCCCCTGCCATCATGGAGCTTCCCGTCAAGCCTGTAAGCCAAAATAAGCCCTTTTTTCCCAAAAGCTACTCTTGGTCAGGTGATTTCTGCCAGCAATGAGAACCTGATTGCAACAAATGGGTAAAACATAAAATTGTTTTATGTTAATAAAAATTTCTATGGTATATAAAATCAATTGCTATCTAGATTAAACTAAACACATTGGTTATCAAATGGCATTTTCTTTTTCAAAACAGATTTGTCAAGGGCTATATGAGAGCTTAGCTGTTTTGATGCCACAATGACCAGATTCTGCTCTATTATATGTAAAGTAACTATCTCATTTCTGGCATCTCAAGTTCAGTGCTTATAACAAAAATTAACTCTTAAGACATATTCCCTGCTTAAGGGTACAGCCTCATGCTCAAACAATGTTCCTCATCTGAGAGAAATAATTTCAAGCTCTGTGAATCTGTTTCCAATGTTCCCTGGGTAATTGGTACCCACAGACATATCTGGACTAATCAAAGATGTTTTCAAACACAGGTGCTAAGACTTTATACTGTCTTACTTGTCCTTTTCTGACAATGTCTAGGTTTAATTAGTTGGTTTGGATTTGTATTGTTTTCAAAACTGGTAATAGGCTCTGCCTATACTTATAGCTATTAGATATTTAAAGGATATGTGCCTACTTTCTATGTCTCAGAAATGGCCTATGTTGCCACAGAACAACCAAATTTTAAAAGGTTAGACAAAATGATTTTAAGCTCTGGTGCCATTCTTTAACTAAATCTATTTCAGTAATCAAATATGCTCTATATGTACGTACATCCAGGTTGGTGTAACTTTCTATCTAAATGTATTAATCACTTATGTAGAAGCCAAAGCCAGTTAGAATCATTGGAGCAAAAAGGCCAATATTTTGGCCTATAGGGCCACTGGAGATGATGGGACATTTCCACACTGGTCACTTGGTAAGTCACCTGTCTTCCTGATCAGGGAGGATATGAAGACCCAAACAAAAATTGGTGTACAGTCTGATACAGGAGAGTCACAACAGAGGAGAAATCAATACTCCTGACTTCCCAAAGAAGGGAAAAGTACTTGGCCAGCATGGTTCTGACTCTTCCTAACAGACAGAAAACACTAGTAAACTATAGGGCTACTCCTGGATCCCTAAAGTCTCCTTTGGAGAGCTATTAGTGACCTCCAAAATTAGTCTTTGATTAAATTTTGGCTATCTGCTTGGTCTTAAACACTCAGAGAGAAATGTGTAGCCAAAGATAAAAGGATACTTCAAATACATGAATGGCCTATTAAGTAATCCAACAAGAGCTTTCCAGAAGGCGAGACAAGCAAGGCCTTAAGATATGTCCCCAGGGCTGGAGAGATGGCTTAGTGGTTAAGTGCTTGCCTGTGAAGCCTAAGGACCCTGGTTCAAGGCTTGATTCCCCAGGACCCACGTTAGCCAGATGCACAAGGGGCGCACGCATCTGGAATTCGTTTGCAGTGGCTGGAAGCCCTGGCGTGCCCATTCTCTCTCTCTCTGCCTCTTTCTCTGTCTGTCACTCTCAAATAAGTAAATAAAAATTAAAAAAAGATATGTCCCAGCTCTAATTCTATAATAAGGAAAAGCAACCATAGATGTCAAAAGGTTACTTTCAAATATGGAATATATTTATATGACTCTGACCAAAGATCACTTAATTCAAAAGATTTCTTTATACTGGCAACAATGATGAATCTCTTCTAACTTGTGTCAGGACATCCTTAAACAAGTCCTGAGGCCAAAAATGTATTTGTACAGCCTTTAATGGCACCCAATGACTCTATGGTACCAACCTTTGGCCCTGGCTACCCCCAGAACAAATTTAAAAAGCTACACTCTGGAAGACTATTATACGAAATATGGTACCAAAATTAAATGTTGTGTGTGTTTCTGATAACTTTATTAAGATCTTGACTGTTTTACAAGCCATACAGAAACAGATTCAGACTATGTCAGACACTACTCTGCCATTTGATGGACACTTCTGGAAGAAAATCTCAGCTCCATCTACCTGGGTTCCCTTGAATGCTCACCACGGCCTAGAAGTCCATCAGAAGGATAACCCTGAAGGTGACCAGATTGCTGTGTGCTCAGTTCTCATTAACTCCTTACTTTTATTCTGTCTCCCCAACACTCTTCCAAGGCTATCTTCCTGCATTCCATCAATACACTTCCAGGGTCCTTTAGAAAAGTTCCCCTCTCTGGGAGAGACTCTCTAACTGCCACAACTTCATGCTCCATTCAGCAAGAAATAGTTAGCAATCTGACATCATCACCCCTTTGTCCTCTAACAGCAGTTAGAGTGTCTTCTCATGAGAGGGAGGAGTGAAGGGGAGTAGACTTAGGGTGACTGGACCCCTAAAGGTAAAAAGAGAAGGAAGAATTTTCTTCTCTCTTGCCTAGTTTCAAAGAACTGTTTTTCCACATCAGAACCCCTCCTGGGAGGAAGGTCTTTCGTAGGATTTAAACATTGTGGTTGGTCAAATTAAGCTAATCTTTTCCTGAGACAGTACCCAGTCCTAACCAACCAGCTGGCCTTCTGGTTTACCTGGGCCGAAAGACAGCCCATCACCCTTAGGTTATAAATACCTTTGCAAGGGGAGGCAGGCTCTCTTGCTCTTTGATCACTTGGAAACTTCCAGCTGTGGGCAAGTTTTCCCAAGAGATGCTCGTCCTACAGCCAGGAGGGTCCCCTAGCCCGTACTCTGCCTGAGTTCTTTATCTCCTACAGCTCTGCACATGGCAGGATGTCCTTGAACTTTCTTTTCTCCTTTCTTTCCATGCTTTTTTCCCCAGATCCATATCTGGTCACATGGATTCCTGAGCTACATATAGTCCACATGGGCTTTTGGGTTCCATGTGGTGCACTTCTCTCCACTTTGTTTCCCCTTACATCTCAGCCTTCCCCTTTCTGCATTCCTTTGTAAAATCTGAATAAAATGTGGTATTTTAAAAAATGAAATAAAATTTTAAAACCTCAAAAATTTATCAGTAAGCTGGGCATGGTGGTGCAGAGGTAGGGGGATCACCATGAGTTTGAGGCCACCCTGGGACTACATACTGAATTCCAGGTCAGCCTGAGCTAGAATGAAATCCTACCTTGAAAAGCCAAAACCAAAGCAAACAAACAAACAAACAAAAAATCAGTAATTAAGCAATTCAAATTAAAATGGGATTGTTCTGTATACCCAGTAGACTAACAAAATTAGAAAGATGGATGATGCGAAGTATTGGTGCTGGTGAGAATGTAAACAGGCCATTCTGAAGAGCGATCTGGCATAATGTAATTCAGTGATATGCATATTATTTCTAGGTACATTACCTCAAAAATCTTAAGTGGGCCCAGCGTGGTGGCGCACGCCTTTATTCCCAGCACTTGGGATGTAGAGGTAGGAGGATCACCATGAGTACGAGGCCACCCTGAGACTACAAAGTGAATTCCAGGTCAGCCTGAGCTAGAGTGAGACCCTACCTTGAAAAAAAAAACCAACAAAATCTTAAGTAGGGCTGGAGAAATGGCTCAGCAGTTAAGGCCTGCAAAACCTATGGACCTGGGTTCAATTCCCCACTAACCACATAAAGCCAGATGTACAAAGTGGTCCTTGAATATGGAGATCATATTCAGTGGATGGAAGCCCTGTAATGCCCATTTTATTCATCCTATCTCTCTCTTACTCTTGCTCTTTCTCCTTGCAAATAAAGAAAATATTTTTTAAAATCTCAAGTGTCTAAAGGAACAAATATAAGGATAGCCATCACATTTTTTTGTAGCAAAGGCTTAGATCTACCATGGCATTAATCACTGGGAAATTATGTAGATGAAGTACAGTGGCTACACATGTATCATATAGAAACAAAAGACTCCGTATTCCACAATGTGTGATCTTTCAAAACTCAGTGATGGAAATAATGGTACCTATACCTTAATAGCATTTGGGTAAATTTAAAATATAAAGGAAAATGTCATAAGAGAGAATGTTCAAGCAGATGTGTCAAACACATTGGAATGATCACATAAAGAACCATGAAAGGAAAAATAAGGGACAGAAGTAAAGAATGTGGTAAAACAAAAATAGATGCCAGTATGATGGCTGTGCTATTAAGTCATAAAATTAATCAGTCTTCCTTTGTCAAAAGTCCAACAGTGCTCCCTGTAATTCCAGTGCTCAGGAGGCATCATGGATCACAGTGGAAAGGTAGCTAGACTAGCTGAATTGGTGAACTCTGAGGTTGAAACACCCTTTCTCAATAAATAAAATGGAGGATGATTGAGCAAGACACCCAACGCCAACCTATGGCTTCTATACACACACAGATCACACACATACAAAAGTGTGCCACACATGAAAAAAAAATGTTCAAGATGAGTACTTAACAAAGCTTATGTTTTGTTGAATATATTAGTTGGTATGACCTTTACAATATTAAGCTCCTTAAATGCTCATGTTCTCACAATTGTACATTGAACCCAAGAAGCTAAATCCATGTAAATGGCACCAACGTAAATATAATATATCTAGGGCTGCATATAAGAAATTATGTATTAACACTCGCTCACTGAAAATACAAACCAGCTGAGAAAAATTAGAACACCTAAGTAATGAAATATATACCATGCTGATGGATTAGAAGACTCAATATTGTTAAGATTTCAACTTTCTACAAGTGCATATATAAACTAAAAACAGTGCCAATAAAATACCTACAGGTTAAAAAATATGAAGTAAAACAGGGAATTTTAAAATTTGTATGGAGAGATGGTTCAGTAGTTAAGACACTTGCCTACAAAGCCTGAGGACCAAGCTTCGATTCCCCAGTGCCTACATAGAGCCACCACAAAGTGATGCATGTGTTTGGAGCTCATTTGCAGTGGCTGGAGGCCCTGGCTCTCAACCTGCTTCTTTACCTCGCTCATAAATAAATTTTAAAAATTGTTTAAAAATATATGGAAATGTAAAGGCTCTATAGTAGCCAAGACATGAGGAACAAAGTTAAAGGACATCCCATTACCTGGTTTTAAGACTTAAAAACTAAAGTAAGTGACTCCGGTTCGCATTGCTGGTAGAAATCACCCAACTAAGAGCAGCTTCTGGGGAAAAAAAAAAGGTTTATTTTGGCTTACGGGCTTGAGGGGAGGCTCCACCATGGCAGGGAAAACGATGACATGAGCAGAGGGTGGACATCACCCCCTGGCCAACATAAGGTGGACCATAGCAACCGGAGAGTGTGCCAAACACTGGCAAGGGGAAACTGGCTATAATATCCATAAGCCTGCCCCCAACAATACACTCCCTCTAGGAGTCATTAATTCCCCAATATCCATCAGCTGGGAACCTAGCATTCAGAACACCTAAGTTTATAGGGGACACCTGAATCAAACCGCCATAGCAAGTAAGATATTATTCTTATAGAATGGTAGATATATACATCATGGGACACAACAAAATGGACACACACATAGACAGGAATCTTCAATGAAAATGCTACAGTAATTCAGTAGGGCAAAGGGAACATTTTACAACAAATAGTTCTAGAAAAGTATTGCTGGACCACCCGGCCAGGTGTGCCAAGCAGAGAACAAACAAGGGGATTTTCCAACCTCATCAACCTCCTTGCAAAGTCAAGAAATCTAAAGGAAAGACAGGGGAGATCAACTAAGGAGCTACTGAAAGGGATACAGGTGGGACTATGTGAGCAACTCCATGCTTTCTACACTCTGCCATCCTCCAACCATCAGAATCGCGAACCTCCAGCAATCAGCCCCTGGTGGCAGTGCATCCAGCACAGCTGATCAGAACTCCAGCTCCACAGCAAAACACAGAGGGATTGAGGTGGGCATACAGCATTGGTGAGATTGGAAGAAATCCCAAAAGGTAATGAGGCTGACTGACCAAAAAAAAAAAAAAAAAAAAAAAAAAAACAAAGGTACATAGGCCTGCATTGGAAGAGCTAATCTCTCTTTCCATGTCAGGGTAGGTTATGGGTTACATATTCTTGGTTGGCTTTACCATTTTCAAATAAGCTGTTGTTGGGGGTTGTTGCCTTTGATGCTTTCAGATTTATAATGCCTTTGTCTTTTGCTTCTGTTGTTATTGGGGGCAGGGTCTGATTCAGATCCAAGCAGATCTGGAACCCAATTCAGATCAGAAATCTACCTCCCAGCTGACAAGATTATGGGTGTAGCGCAACACACACCCTTAGGGATTTTGGCTTTATAAGATTATCTATCTGTTTTAATCCCTGCATTTGCATTCTATCTGATGGTTCTTATTGAATGTGATTATTGCTCAGTTGAAGTTTAGAATTTGCCAGTAAATTGTTCCACACAGAGAATACTTGCTTAGCAAGCAAATTTACCACCTAGGATTACTTCTGTGGTTGGATTGGGGTACAAGACTTACACTTGGCACCTTAATCTCATATCCTGAAAGTATATAAAAGTGGATTGCCACATCTAAGAACACTGCAGATAAGTAGAAAACTCAAGCATCAAATCAATTCAGAATGCAAAAGTTGCTACATTATAATTCAAGAAACATAAAGAATCAAGACAATACAATACCACCAAAAAATTATAAATCTATCAGAAATGGTCACCAAGGATACTGTTCTAGATGATATGCCTGACAAACATTTCAAAAAAATGATTGTATCTATACTCAAAGAAATCAAAGAAAAAATGAAAAAAATCAAAGAAGAAAACAATGGAATTAAAGAAGAAAACAAACTCCTGAAAGAGAACACAGGAAACCAGCTTAATGAAATAAGGAGGTCATTACAAGACATGAGTAAGGAAATAGAAATGCTGAAAATAGACCAGTCTGAAATTCTAGCTCTGAAGAACACAGTCATTCAAATAAAAACTCTGTGGAAAGTCTCACCAGGAGAATGGATGAAGAAGAGGAAAGAATATCTATACAGAAGATCAGGTGGCAGACCTAATACAGTCCAACAAAGAGAGAGACAAGCTAATAGGAAGTTATGAATGGGAATTTCAGGATATCCGGGACAAACACTGAAAACATCAAACAAAAGAATTCAGGGTATAGCCAGGTGTGGTAGTTCACACCTTCAATCCCAGCATTTGGGAGGTAGAGGTAGAAGTATCACCATGAGTTCTAGGCCACCCTGAGACTATGTAGTGAATGCCAGGGCAGCCTGAGCTGGAGTACGATCCTACCTTGAAAAACCAAAATAATAATAATTGAAATAAAAATTCAGGGTATAGTAGAAGGAGAATTTCAATCCAGAGGCTTAGTAAGGGTTTTCAACAAAATCAGAGAAGAAAAATTTTCCCAAATTGTGGAAAAATGCCAATGCAGATACAAGAAGCTTTTAGAACACCAAACAGGCAAAACCTGGAAAGAACCTCTCCTTGCCATGTCATAATTAAACTATTAAACACACAAGCCAAATAAAATATATTGAAAGCAGTTAGGGAGGAAAAGCAAGTCACCTACAAAGGCAAGTCTATCAGAATAACAGCAGATTACTCAACACAAACCATAAAAGCCAGAAAGGCTTGGAATGATATTCTGATGGATAACAACTGTCAACCAAGACTACTTTATCCTACAAAGCTATCTATCCAAATTGATGGAGAAATAAGGATATTCCACAACAAAAACAGACTAAAGGAATTTATGATGAAAAAACCACCTCTACAGAAAATACTTGAAGGATTCCTTATTGCTGAAGAGAAAGCAAAACACATGCAGGAGGTAATAGGAAAAAAATAAAACCATATTCAAATAACATTGAAAACAAGTGAGTAAAGGGAAAAAAGGAAGCACTACAAAATAAGAATTGTGAGGATAAATATATACTTTTCAATAATAACTCTTAATATCAATGGCCTCCATGCCCCAACCAAAAGACACAGGCTTGCAGGCTGGATTAAAAGGCAGGGTCCTGCCATGTGTTGCCTCCAGGAAACTCATCTCTCAATAAAATATAGACACTACCTTAGGGTGAAAGGATGGAAAATGGTATTTCAATCAAATGGGCCTAGGAAACAAGCAGGGGTTGCTATCTTAATATCTGAGATTATAGATTTCAAACAACATTAGTGAGGAAACTAAAGAAAGTAATTTTATACTGATTAAAGGAAAACTCCAACAGGAGGACATTACAATCCTAAACATATGTGCATCTAATATGGGGGCTTCCAATTTTATCAAACACTATTAGACTTAAGGTCACAGATAACATCAAACATAATTGTAGTAGGTGACCTCAATACCCCATTCTTGTCAATTGACAGGTCATCCCAGCAAAAAATAAACAGACATCTGGGTTAAATGATGTCATGGAACAAATGGACCTACCAGATATCTACAGAACATTCCATCTACATGCTGCAGAATATACATTTTTCTCAGCAGCACATGGAACAGTCTCTAAAATAGGCCATATATTAGGACACAAAGCAAATCTTAAAATATATAGGAAAATTGAAACAATCCCTTGTACTCTATCTGACCACAATGGGATTCAACTGCAAATTGGCAACAACAACTACAGAGCATAAAGAAATTCATAGAGACTAAACAGTACACTATTGAATGATGAATGGGTCATTGGAGAAATCATAAAGGAAATCAATAAATTCATAAAATCAAATGATAATGAGAACACAACATACCAAAATCTTTGGGACAAAATGAAGGCAGCCCTAAGAGGGAAATTTATAGCTCTAAGTGCCTATATTAAGAAATTAAAGACTGGAGGAATGGCTTAGCAGTTAAGGCATTTGCCTGCAAAGCTAAAGGATCTAGGTTCAATTCCCCAGGACACACGTTAGCCAGTTTCACAAGGGGGCACGTGCATTTGGAGTTAGTTTAAGCCGGGCGTGGTGGCGCATGCCTTTAATCCCAGCACTCGGGAGGCAGAGGTAGGAGGATCGCCATGAGTTCAAGGCCACCCTGAGATGACAGAGTTAATTCCAGGTCAGCCTGGACCAGAGTGAAACCCTACCTCGAAAAACCAAAAAAAAAAAAAAAAAAAAAAAAGAAAAAGAAACTAAATACTTCATGAGTAAACAATTTAATACTTCACCTTAAGGCCTTGGAAAAAGAAGAACAAGGCAAACCAAAAATCAGTAGATGGGAAGAAATAATAAAGGTTACAAGCAACAATTAATAAATAGAAACCAAAAAAAAAAAAAAATCCAAAGAATCAATGAAACAAAGAGTTGGTTCTTTAAAAAGACAAACAAGATTAATAAACCCTTAACAAATCTTATAAGAAAGAGAGAAGAGAGCCGGGCATGGTGGCGCATGCCTTTAATCCCAGCACTCAGGAGGCAGAGGTAGGAGGATCGCCGTGAGTTCGAGGCCACCCTGAGACTCCATAGTGAATTCCAGGTCAGCCTGGGCTAGAGTGAAACCCTACCTCGAAAAACCAAAAAAAAAAAAAAAAAAAAAAAAAAGAAAGAAAGAAAGAGAAGAGACAAAAATTAATAAAATTATAGATGAAAAAGGTACCATTACAAAAGATACCAAAGAAATTAAGAAAATCATAAGGACACACTTTAAGAATATATATGCCTCTAAGTTCAAAAATCTAAAGGAAATGATTTCCTTGATTCATATGACCTACCAAAATTAAATCAAGATGAGATAAACTATTTAAATAGACCTGTAACAAGTACTAAGATCCAAGCTGTAAGAAAAGGTCTCCCAGGGCTGGAGAGATGGCTTAGCCGTCAAGCACTTGAAGCCTAAGGACCTCAGTTCGAGGCTCGATTCCCCAGGACTCACATTAGCCAGATGCACAAAGGGGCACACGCGTCTGGAGTTCATTTGCAGTGGCTGGAGGCACTGGTGCACCCATTCTCTCTCTCTCCTCTCTCTCTCTGCCTCTTTCTCTCTCTGTCACTCTCAAATAAATAAAAATAAACACAAAAAAAATTTAAAAATTAAAAACGTCTACCAACTAAAAAAAGTCCAGGCCCAGATGGATTCACTGGTGAATTTTACCACACCTTCATGAAAGAACTAACACCAATGCTTCTCAAACTTTTCCATAAAAAAGGAAAAAATTCTACCAAACTCCTTCTATGAAGCCAGCATCACCCTCATACCAAAACCAGACAGACAGAACAAAAAAAGAAAATTACAGCCCAATCTCCCTCATGAACATAGATTGAAAAATTCTGAACAAAATATTGGCAAACAGAATAAAAGAATATCAGAAAGATTATTCACCCTGACCAAGTTGGCTTCATCCCAGGGATGCAGAGATGGTTCAACATATGCAAATTGACAAATATAATACACCATATAAATGGTCTGAAGAACAAAAATCACATGATTATCTCAATAGATGCAGAAAAGGCATTCGACAAAATCCAACGTCCTTTCATGGTAAAAATATTACAGAAAGTGGGAATAGAAGGAACATATTTCAACATAATAAAGGTTATTTATGAGCTGGGTGTGGTGGCACATGCCTTTAACCCCAGCACTTGGGAGGCAGAGGTAGGAGGATCACTGTGAGTTTGAGGCCACCCTGAGACTACATAGTGAATCCCAGGTCAGCCAGGGCCAGAGTAAGATCCTACCTCAAAAAACCAAAAAGAGAAATAAAGAAGTTATTTATGACAAACCTACAGCCAACATAATACTAAATGGGGAAAACTTGAAGCAAGACAAGGGTGTACACTGTCCCCACTTTTATTTAATATAGTACTGGAAGTCTTAGCTATAGGAATAAGGCAAGAGACACTTATAAAAGGGATACAAATTGGAAAGGAAGAGATCAAATTATCGTTCTTCGCGGATGAAATGATTCTGTACATAAAAGACCCTAAAGACTACCAGCAAACAATTAGCACTGATAAACACTTTTAGCAACGTATCAGGATACTAAATAAACATACAGAAATCAGCTTTTCTATATACTAACAACAAACATGCCAAGGATGAAACCGGGGAATCTCTACTATTCACAATTGCTTCAAAAAAATAAAGTGCCTTAGAATAACCTTAACCAAGGAAGTGAAGGATCTCTACAATGAGAAAATTAAAACACTCAAGCAAGAAATTGCAGAAGACACAAGGAAATGGAAAGACTTCCCATGTTCTTGGATTGGAAGAATCAATATTGTGAAAATGCTAAAACAAAAAGCAATCTACACATATAATGCAATCCCCATTAAAATTCCAATGGCATTCTTCACAGAAATTGAAAAAAACAACCCTAAAATTTATTTGGAAGCACAAAAAACAAATCCTCGAGTAGCCAAAACAATTTTGAGCAATAAAAATAAGGCTGGTGGTGTCACCACAACCAATTTTAAGCTATATTACAAAACCATAGTAATGAGTACAGCATGGTGTTGGCACAAAGGCAGACATGTAGATCAGTAGAACAGAATAGAGGACCCAGATGTTAATCCAGGCAGCTACAGCCATCTGATTTTTGACAAAAATGTCAAAAATATTTATTGGCAAAAAGACAGCCTGTTCAATAAGTGGTGCTGGGAAAACTGGATATCTATATGTATAAGGATGAAAATCGACCCTTGTCTTTCTCCATGCACAAGAATCAAATCCAAGTGTATCAGGAACCTTAATATCAGACCTGAAACTCTGAAATTGCTAGAGGAAAAGGAAGGGGGAACCTGTTCAGCATATTGGCATAGGCAATGACCTTCTGAATATAACCCCAATTGCTCAGGAAATAAAACCACTAGTCAACCACTGGGATCTCATGAAGTTACAAAGCTTTTGTACAGCAAAGGATACTGTGAATAATGCAAAGAGACAACCTACAGAATGGGAGAAAATCTTTGCCAGCTACACAGCTGGCAGGATTAATATCCAGAATATACAAAGAACTCAAAAAAAAAAAAAAAAAGAACAATAAGAAATCAAACAGCCCAATTAAAATATAGGCTATGGAACTAAATAGAGTTCTCACTGGAAGTGATAGCGTATAAACATGTAAAAAATGTTCTATGTTCTTAGCCATCAGGGAAATGCAAATTAAAGTACTTTGAGATTCCATCTCACTCATGTCAGAATGGCTACCATCAAGAAAACAAATGATAATGGATGCTGGAGGCGATGTGGAAAAAGGTGAACCCTTCTACACTGTTGGTGGGAATGTAATCTGGCACAGCCATTGTGGAAATCAGTGTGGAGGTTCTTGAGACAGCTAAAAATAGATTTACCATATTATCCGGCTATATCACTCCTAGGCTTATATCCTAATAACTCTTCTCACTACCTTAGAGATACTTGCACAACCATGTTTATCGCTGCTCTGTTCACAATAGATAGGAAAGGGAACCAGCCTAGATGTCCATCCACAGATGAGTGGATAATAAAAATGTGGTACAACTACACAATGGAGTTCTATTCAGCGGTAAAGAAAAATGAAATTATGAAATTTTGCAGAGCAATGGATGGATCTGGAAAGGATTATACTAAGTGAGGTAACCCAGGCCCAGAAAGCCAAAGGTTGCATGTTCTTTCTTATATGTGGATCCTAGCTACAAATGTATAGGCTTGTGTGTGAGCTGGACCAAAAATCGGTAGCAGAGGCCAGTGAGCTAGGAAAATGCTATAAGGGAGGGAGGAGAGGGAAGGATTTAAGGGGATAGTATTGTATATATGTAAGTAGAAGAACAGATTGCAGGGAGGGGAAAG
Organism: Dipus sagitta; assembly: GCA_036346955.1. Taxonomy (NCBI): domain Eukaryota; kingdom Metazoa; phylum Chordata; class Mammalia; order Rodentia; family Dipodidae; genus Dipus; species Dipus sagitta. The sequence goes on along the minus strand of CM070778.1, from coordinate 77,459,509 downwards.
GCCTAAGAGAGACCAGGGGAAGAGATTGTGTAAAAGAAGGGTGGGGGGAGGGTTTATCAAAATCAAGGAGGGTATGAAAAAGTCATGGAAACCTACATTTTTGGACAATGGCACATCCAGAAGCCATAGGTTGTTACTAGAAAATTTTCAGTGCCAGGAATGGGATACCTTCCAGTGAGTTTTGGCCAGGGAGGTCCCTGTTGCCTCCAAAACATTACAGGCTATTGCCAAGTCCCTTGGCTTCCCTTGAGAAACAGATGGTAAGACCCTATTGCTGAAGATTCCACATGCCTGAGTGGCAAAAGTCACTGAGAAATCAAACTGGTGCTAAGCAGAAAACCTTCTTCCTATAGACTAGCCCACTGAAAGCTGGAAAAAGCTGCACTGTATGCAGTCCTATGTGAGACAGAAGTCATCAGCAGTGAAAACAGTGGACACTGGAAGCCTTAAGTTTGGCCAGACAGGCCAAATGACCGAGCGAGCCCAATAGTGGCACGTCTGCTCTTGGGGAAAGCAACTGCTCTCTAAGTGGACTGAAGGCCTACTCTATGGGAGGAAATACAGGCCTGGTACTGAAAATCTAATCAAAAGCCTATGGCAGGGGTGATCATGAGCCTTAGGGTTATAAAGCCTGCTCTTGTCTGGCTAAATGCATATATTATTCTCACCAAACTTCCCTGAAAGCACTACACTTAATGTTCATATTCATATATTAATGTTACTCTCATTTCTGGTTAGAGAAGCTTCTCTTTTTAGATGGTGATGACCACTGGGATGACCCAAAAGGCAACATAGTACTGAGAAGAAAGGACAGATGAGTGTCCAGCACTGAAACATCTCTATCACACCCTCCAAGGCTCAGGGTCCATTGTGAAAGAGGTGGCAAAAAGAATGTAAGAGCCAAAGAAGGGTACCACTCCTTACAATGCAACTGTCCAGACAGAAATGGGCCTCGGTATCCATGACCTTGCAGTGCCTAGCAATACCTACACAAGAACCTCACTGTATTAGTCAGGGTTCTCTAGAGGAACAGAACTTCTAGAATGAATTATTTTAAAAAGGGAATTTATTGGATTATTTTACAGTAGTCCAATAGCAGTTGCAGGCCCGAGAATCACCGAACCTGGTAGCTGCTCAGTCCACATGGCCAGATGCTTCAGCAGTCCCAACCTGGCACTGCAGATGGTTCCAGAGAGCTTGGGGCTTCCTGCAGAGTGCTGGGTTTTGCTCCATGTGGGTCTTCAGTTGATGCTGGTCTTTAGTCTGCACTGGTCTTCAATCCACACTGGAAGGTAGCGAGCAGCTCCGGCAGCCAAGTGGAAGGAAGGAAGGAACTCTTTTTACCCAGAGCTTCCTAATATAAAGTCCCCTCTGAGCAGGCCACCCATTCTGGGGGAAGGGCTCACTCTGGGGGAAGGACTTCCTCCTTTAGTTGATCCTTCCTAGAAGGATCCTCCGAGACCCACCCGAAAGGGATTTCTGTGGATTACTAAACAGATCAAGTTGACAACACCTTAACTACCACATTCATGATAGGAGAAAAAGATGATGACATCAAATTAAATGAGAGACTAATGGAGAGGGGGAGGGGGTATAATGGAGAGCAAAGTTTTAAAGTGGGGGAGGGGAGGAAAATATGGTTTATTTTCTGTAAGTATAGAAGTTGTCAATAAAAAATACAAGAAAAAAAGAAGAAGAAAGGAAAGGAAAGGAAAGGAAAGGAAAGGAAAGGAAAGGAAAGGAAAGGAAAGGAAAAGGATAGCTGTCTGTATTCATTACTGTAATCATTGCTATGACCAAATACTTGACAGAAGCAGCTTCAGGAAGGAAAAGGTTTATTCTGGCTTACAGTTTCAAGGGATATGCTCAATTATGGGGGGGCGGGGGGGGGGAATGTGGCAACAGGAGCAGAAGGTCAATTTGTCACAATGCAGCCACAGCCAGGAAGTGGAGCACAGATAGTGGGGCTAGGCTCAATGGTCCACTTCTCCCAGCAAAACTCACCTCTTAAAGGTTCCACAACTGTTCCAAACAGTGCCACCAGCTTGGCACCAAGTATCCAAAAACATGAAACTATGGGGAATGTTTCACTTTCATACGACACTACCATATGCAGAAAATGAGCCTTAAGCTGTACGTGGTGGTGCACACCTTTAATCCCAGCACTTCGAAGGCAGAGGTAGCAGGATCGCCATGAGTTCGAGGCCACCCTGAGACAACATAGTGAATTCCAGGTCAGCCTGAGCTAGAGCATGAAACCTTACATCAAAAAACAAACAAACAGGGCTGGAGAGATGGCTTAGCGGTTAAGCGCTTGCCTGTGAAGCCTAAGGACCCCGGTTCAAGGCTCGGTTCCCCAGGACCCACGTTAGCCAGATGCACAAGAGGGCGCACTCATCTGGAGTTCGTTTACAGAGGCTGGAAGCTCTGGCGCGCCCATTCTCTCTCTCTCTCTCTCTCTCTCTCTCTCTCCCTCCTTCTCTCTGTCGTTCTCAAATAAATAAAAAAAAATTAAAAACAAAAAAAAACAAAAATGAGCCTTGTTATTTGCCTCATACTTAACAAATAACTTGAAATGGCTCATACACCTAAGCATAATAGTAAAAATTCTAGAGGAGCAGGGTGTGATGGCACATGCCTTTAATCTCAGCACTTGGGAGCCTGAGGTAAGAACAATTGCTATGAGTTTGAGGCCAGCCTGACATATAATGAATTCCAGGTCTGCCTCTGCTAGAGTGAGACCCTACCTCAAAAAAAAAAAAAAAAGAAAGAAAGAAAGAAAGAAAGAAAAGAAAAGAAAAAAAGAAAACTACAGGAAAAAAAATCTGTGACATCTGTGAACTTAAATAATGGAAAATGTTTTGTTTTTTTTTGTTTTGTTTTGTTTTGTTTTATGAGGTAGGATCTCACCTTAACCTAGGCTGAACTGGAATTCACTGTGTAGTCTCAGGGTGGCCTCAAACTCACAGCGATCCTCCTACCTTTGCCTACCGAGTGCTGGGATTAAAAGCGAGCACCACCATGCCCAGCTTGACCTGGAATACTCTATGTAGTTTCAGGGTGGCCTCACAGTCACTGCAATCTTCCCACATCTGCCTGCTAAGTGCTAGCATTAAAGGCATATGCCACCACACTGGGCTGGAAAGTTTTTTTTTTTTTTTTAATTAGACAAAAAATGTGGGAAATAGAAAATAATTCATTGGATTTCATCACATTTAAACACATGAACATCAAAAGGCAAGCCACACATAGGGAAAATACCTGATGAAGATTCCTTCCCAGAATATTGTAACAAAAATGCATAACTCAATAATGAATCTAATTAAAAGAATAAGATGGCTTCCTTTTCGTTGGTCATTCCCTAAATCTTCAAATCCTGTACATGACTTAAACAATTTACAAACTAAAATGAACAAATGAAAAGACTCATTTTTATGGAAAAGATAATGCTAATTGAAGCCACATTGGGATACCATTACATACTACCTGGTTAAAGAAGATTGGCAGCACCTGCATGGTGCAGGTGTGGGACAACTATAGCAAAATGGTAAAGCCACTTGGAAAGCATTTGGTACTTTCTCAGTAAATTAAATACCATATAATTCATTTTTCTGCTCTTCAATGTTATTTATCTGAGGGAATTAAAAGTTTTGTCCAGGGTTGGAGGGATGGTTTAGCAGTTAAGGCATTTGCCTGCAAAGCCAAAGGACCCAGGTTTGATTCCCCAGGACCCACGTTAGCCAGATGCACAAGGGGGCACATGTGTCTGGAGTTCGTTTGCAGTGGCTGGAGGACCTGGTGCACCCATTCTCTCTCCCTCCCTCTTTCTTTGTCAAATAAATGAATAAGTAAAAATAAAATATTTTTAAAATACTTTTTTGTGGGAAAAGAAAGGTTTATTTTGGCTTACAAACTTGAGGGGGAATCTCTATAATGGCAGGTAAAATGACAAAATGAGCAGGGGTGGACATCACCCCCTGGCCAACATCAGGTGGACAACAGCAGTAGGAGAGTATGGCAAACACTGGCATGGGGAAACTGGCTATAACACTCATAAGCCTGCCCCCAACAATATACCACCTTCAAAAGGCTTTAATTTCCAACTGCCATCAGCTGGGGAGACTAGAATTCAGAATACGTAAGTGTATGGGGGACACCTGAATCAAACCACCACAGATGGCTATGATATAAAATACTTTTTAAAAGTTTTGTCCACACAAATATGAATGTTTGTAGCTTCCTTAGTCATAATAGTAAAATATGAAAAATAATCTAAATATTCATCCACTGGAAGAATACCACTTAGCCATGAACTACCAAAACACACGCCACAGATTAATCTTGAGGCCATTGTACTGGGGGAAGGCAGACACAAGCCTATACTGTGTGCTTCCACTTAAACAAACAAATCTAAAAAACTGAAATGGCAGCACAATCAGAGGCATATGAGGTGGGTGACTATGTAAAGGAGCCTAGAAACTGGGAAGTGACAGATGTAGTGTGTATCTGAATTGTAATGGTGTCTACTTTTAATCCCAACACTAAAGAGGTTGAAGCACAAAGATCATGAGTTTAAGGCTAGCCTTGACTACTGTGCCTCAAACCTCACCACACAACTAAATCATTGAACAGTAAAAATTTGTGAATTGCATGTAAATTATTACTCAATAAAGTGGGCTAAGGAAAAAAGTGCCTTTGCCTTTTTAACCAGTAAATGTACTTCTAATATTTTTTAAAAAAATTTATTGACGGGCTGGAGAGATGGCTTAGCAGTTAAGTGCTTGCCTGTGAAGCCTAAGGACCCCTGGTTTGAGGCTCAATTCCCCAGGACCCATGTTAGCCAGATGCACAAGGGGTCACATGCATCTGGAGTTCGTTTGCAGTGGCTGGAAGCCCTGGTGTGCCCATTCTCTCTCTCTCTCTCCCTCTTTCTCTCTCTGTCACTCTCAAATAAATAAATTTTAAAAAATTAAAAAATATTTATTAACAACTTACATAATTATAGGTAACAAACCATGATAATTCCCTCCCCCCTCACTTTCCCCTTCACAACTCTATTGAGGAAGAGCATTCTCACAATGCCTACAGCTTCTGAGGCAGGAAGAGGGGAGACAGGAGCCTAGCCTAGGCTGACCTGGAATTCATTATGTGGTCTCAGGCTGACCTCTAACTTGCAGCAATCCTCCTACCTCAGCCTCCCAAGAGCTGGAATTAAAGGCATGCTCTTTTACATTTTATGTAATCCTGTGTGTCTTTGAAATTCAAAAAGGAAATAGTAAAATAATTTAAAATGCATTGTTTCAGAGAGGAATGGCTCAGTGGTTAAGGTTTTTGCCTGTCAAACCTAAGTTCAATTCCCCAGTACCCACGTAAACTAGATGCACAGAGCAGCATATGCATCTGAAGTTCATTTGCAGTGGCTGGAGGCCTTGGCATGACCATACTCACTCACTCACTCTATCTATCTCTCTGCTTGTAAATAAATAAAAGATATATTAAAAATGCATTGTTTCAAAATAGCTAATTTCAGTTTAATTTGAAAGCTCTGTTTACAGAAGACTCCATGAAATGTAAGCCTAAATTCTATTATTTAACAAGTTGGATGTGAGGGCAATCTGGTGGTGACATCTGTCACTCCATGGATTACCCAAGCTAACTGGTTGATCTGGCTGGGTTGGCTCCTGTCTCCTTTGTCCCCACCTCGGAAGCTGTGGGCATTGTGAATGAGAATGACCTTCCTCAAAAGAGTAGATGTGTTCTTTGGTAAAGGTCTATGAGCAGATAAACCAACTTACAGAAACTCTGAGCAAGCTCTCAAGATGGCTTGTTTATAGCCAGACCCATTGTACTTATGGAAGTTCAACCTGAAAAGCTGATTTCCTTGTGGGAAAAAATGGGGCTGTTATTGTGTTTGAATGTAATAATGTATAGGAAAACACTTGAAAATGAAAGTGCAATATATTTTTTTCATCATCATCATAATTCTTTCTTTCTTTTCTTTCTTCCTTTCTCTCTCTCTCTCTCTCAACTCAGAATTGGACATTTGAAAGTGAAGGCCAGTTAAGGCTCCAGTTGTGAGGCTGGAACTGTAACCTGGGAGAGTGCTTGTTTAGCTTGCAGGACGCTTTGGTCTCAAGTCCCAGTACCACATAAATGAGTGTGGTGGCACATGGCTATAATTCCAGCACTGGGAAAGTGGGGACTGGGGCATCAGAAGTTCAAGGATTCGAGTTCGAGTTTGAAACCAAACTAGGCTACATGAAACCCTGTCTTAAAAATTGGTCCCCTCCCAAAGAAGCTTAATATATACACATATATTTTTTGGCTTTTTGAGATAGGGTCTTGCTCTAGCCCAGGCTGACCTGGAATTTACTATGTAGTCCCAGGATGGTCTCAAACTCATGGTTATCCTTCCTGCTTTGTCTCCCAGGTGCTAGGATTGAAGGCATGCACCACCAGGCCTGGCTCATGAAGCTTAATATATTGCATTATATTGAGTCAAAGATCAGATAGAATATGAGAAAACTGTTTTAAAATGTAAGTTTTTGGCCGGAGAGATGGCTTAGTAGTGAAGGTACTTGCCTGTGAAGCCTAAGGATCCAGGTTTGATTCCCCAGTACCCACGTAAGCCAGGTTGCACATGTGTCTGGAGTTTGTTTGCAGTGTCTGGAGGCGCTGGTGTGCCCATTGTCTCTCTCCTTCTCTATCTGCTGCTCTCTCTGAATTAAATAAATGAATAAAATAGTTTTTAAAATATGTTTTATTATACAGTCAAATGATTCAAACTCTTGTTTCAAAGGATCAAACAAGATACATTCTTAAAGATTTCTGACTTCTGTGAAATTTCCTTTTTTAAAAAATACTCAACTGGGCATGGTGGTGGACGCCTTTAATCCTAGCACTTGGGAGGCAGAGGCAGGAGGATTGCCATGAGTTTGAGGCCACCCTGAGACTACATAGTGAAGTCCAGATCAGCCTGGGTTAGAGTGAGATTCTACCTTGAAGAACCAAAAAATACATATATTTAAGAGAGAGGGAGAGAGAAGAGAAAGTATGGGCACGCCAGGTGCAAATGAATTCCAGATGCATTTGTACATGTCGTTTTACATGCGTATTGGGGTCTTGAACTTCGGGCCAGCAGGCTTTGCAAGCAAGCACTTCTTGTTTGTTTTTGAGATAGTGTCTCACTCTAGCCCAGGCTGTTCTGGAACTCACTCTGAAGTCCCAGACCGGTCTTAAATTCACAACAATCCTACCTCCCCAGTGCTGGGATTAGAGGTGTGTGCCACCATGCCTGGCTCTGTTTTGTAATGAAAATCTGATATGAAACTCAATTCATAGAAAAATTGAGAACTATTTCAAATTAAGTGGTAATCTTTGTACTAATGTGATACAATGTTGTTGATTCACATTTTTCCACAATAAGAGATTATTCTCAACTCTAACTTAAATAAATATTGTTGAAATCAAGTGTGGTTGTGTCTGAGGATGTTATTAATGTAACAACTGAATGTTTCTAAAGACTCTTGTTTTTTGATGTTGCCGTCTCATAGTTATAGAGATGATTTTATAGGCATTCTTTTTTCATTCAATTCCCAGTTTTGCCACTCAATCATTTACTTGTCTGTAGGAAAATTATTTAAATACGTTAAGCCTCTGTTTGCTCATATATAAAGTGGAGATACTTTTTCTCTTTCTTTCTTTCTTTCTTTCATTCATTCTCTCTCTCTCTCTCTCTCTCTCTCTCTCCTTTTTAGTGTTTTTGGAGGTAGAGTATCACTGTAGCTCAGGCTGATCTGGCACTCACTCTGTAGTTCCAGGCTGCCCTCAAATTCGCAGTAGTTATCCTACATCTGCCTCCCAAGTGCTAGGATTAAGGCATGTGCCACCACACCCTGCCAAGGTCAGTTAATAATTAAGTTCGAAGTTTAATTTTTTGGGGGGGTGGTTTGAGGTAAGGTCTCACCCTAGCCCAGCTGACCTTGAATTCATTAAGAAGTCTCAGGCTGGAGCTGGAGGGATGGCTTAGCGGTTAAGGCACTTGCCCACAAAGCCAAAGGACCCAGCTTCAATTCCCCAGGAACCACGTTAGCCAGATGCACAAGGGGGCACACACATCTGGAGTTTGTTTGCAGTGGCTGGAGGCTCTATCACACCCATTCTCTCTCTCCCTCCCTCTCTCTCCCTCTTCCTCTGTCAAATAAATAAATAAATTAAATTAAAAGAAAAGAAGTCTCAGGCTGTCCTTGAATTTACAGCAATTCTCCTACCTCTGCCTCCTAAGTGCTGGAATTAAAGGCGGGCACCTCCACCATGCCCTGGCAAGACTTTCTTACCTCACTGCATAGTGTCTACCAACCAATTACTACCAAATGTATAAATGTTATTTCCCTAATTTTACCAATGTAGAATTTGAATACCTAGTATTAAGTTTATGTAAGGCTATACAGGTAATAAGAGGTGGAATTAGGATTTGGCCTCAGATTTACATGACACCAAAGTCCCAAATTTTATTGTTGTTCTTTCTTTTTGGAGAGCTATTAATGGTTTTACATGTTAGTTTAAACTTTGTGCATGTGTTAAATTTTAACATAGAATATTCCTGATTAGAAGTGAGTCATCGTTATAGGCTTTTATATACATTAAAGTTTTCAGTGGTTCATAAAATTTATCCAGAGTCAAACTGCTGTTCAACTCCAAAACTTTATAACCACTGGAATTCCAGTGGCCTTCTCTAGGATATACCACTATTTCACTTCACAGAAAGTACCTTCCCTATTTTTATTTATTTTTTACTTATTTTTGATTTTTTATTGACAGCTTTCATAATTATAGACAACTATAGTAATTCCCTCCTCTCCCACTTTGCCTTTGCAACTCCACTCTCCATCATATCACCTCCCCCTCTCAATAAATCTCTTTTATTTTGATGTCATTATCTTTTCTTCCTACTATGATGGTCCTGTGTATGTAGTGTCAGGCATTGTGAGGTCATGGATATCCAGGCCATTTTGTGTCTGGAAGAGTGCATTGTAAGCAGTCCTACACTTCCTTTGGCTCTTACATTCTTTCCACCACCTCTTCTACAATGGACCCCGAGCCTTGGAAAGTGTGATAGAGATATTTCAGTGTTTAGCACTCCTCTGTCATTTCTTCTCAGCACTACAGTGCCTTCTGAGTCATCCCAAGGTCACCACCAAACACTCCTCTGTCATTTCTTCTCAGCACTACAGTGCCTTCTGAGTCATCCCAAGGTCACCACCATGTGAAAAGAGAAGCTTCTCTAACCAAAAGTGAGAGTAGCATTAATATATGGGTATGAATAGTAAGAGAAGTGCTCACCAGGCAGTTTGGTGAGCATAGTATACACATTTAGACAGACACCAGCAGATATTATACCCCAAGGGCTCATGACTTCCCCTGTCAAAGGTTTTCAGTATCAGCCATGTATTCCCTCCCATGGAGTGAGCCTCCAGTCCAATTAGAGAGCAATTAGTTTTACCAATAACAGACATGCCACTATTGCACCTGCTGGCTCATTTGGCCTGGCTGGCCAAATTTAAGGCTTGCAGTGTTCACTGTTGTTTATCTCCACTGGTGATTTCTCTCTCTCCCACTGAACCCCATGCAGCATAGCTTTTCTAGCTTTCTGTCAGCTGGTCTACATGGAGGAGGTTTTCAGCTCAGCTCCAGCAGGATTTATCAGTGATATTGAAGCCCAAGTATATACAGTCTTCAGCAATAGGGTCTTACCATCTATTGATATTGGAAAACCAAGAGCCTTCGCAATAGCCTGTAATGTTTGGGGGATCTCCCTGGCCAACAGCTCACTGGACGGTATCCCATCCCTGGCACTGAAAATTTTCTAGTAATAATCTATGGCTTCTGGGTGTGCCATTGTCCACAAAAGTAGGTTTCCATATGACTTATTCATAACCTGTTAGATTTTAATTAGTCTTTTCCTACCTTTCCTTTATTCAGTCTCTTCCCCTGACTTCACTTAGGCCTTCCCACTCGCATTAATCTGTTCTTCTACTTAGATATATACAATACCATCCTCTTAAGCCCCCTTTCCTCCCTTTCTATTCCCTTCATCTCCCCTTTCTATCTTACTGGCCTCTGCCACTGAGTTTTATTCCAGTTCATATAGAAGTCCAATCATTTGCAGCTAGGAACCACATATGAGAGAGAATGGCAATGTTTGGCTTTCTGTGCCTGGGTTACCTCACTAAGTATAATCCTTTCCAGATCCATCCATTTCCTTGCAAATTTCATAATTTTATTTTTTTAACTGTTGAGTAGAACTTCATTTTATAAATGTGCTACATCTTCATTATCCACTCGTCAGTTGAGGGACATCTAGGTTGGTTCCATTTCCTAGCTATTGTGAATAGAGCAGCATAAACATGGTTGACCAAGTATCTCTAAGGTAGTGAGACAAGTCCTTAGGATATATGCCAGGAGTGCTATAGCTGGGTCATATGGTAAATATGTCTCAGAAACTTCCATGCAGATTTCCACAATGGCTGGACCAGATTGCATTCCTACAAACAGCGTAGAAGGGTTCCTCTTTTTCTGCATCCTCACCAGCATTTTTTTTTTTTCAAGGTAGGGTCTCGCTGTAGCCCAAGCTGACCTGAAATTCACTATGTAGTCTCAGGGTGGCCTCGAACTCATGCCAATCCTCTTACCTCTGCCTCCTGTGTGCTGGGATTAAAGGCATGCACCACCATGCCTGGCATCATCAGCATTTATTGTCATTTGTTTTCATGATGGTAGGCATTCTGACAGGAGTAAGACCGAATCTCAAAGTAGTTTAATTTGCATTTCCCTGATGGCTAAGGATGTAGAACATTTTTTTTTTAATGTTTATAGGCCATCTGTATTTCTTCTTTTGAGAACTCTCTATTTTGTTCCATAGCCCATTTTTTGATTGGGTTGTTTGATATCTTATTTTTTTTTTTTTGAGCTGTTTGTTTATCCTGGATATTAATCCTCTGCCAGATATATAGCTGGCAAAGATTTTTCTCCCATTCTGTAAGTTGCCTCTTTGCTCTATTCACAGTGTCCTTTGCTATACAAAAGCTGTATAATTTCATGAGGTCCCAGTGGTTGATCAGTGGTTTTATTTCCTGAGCAACTGGGGCTGTATTCAGAAAGTCTTTCCCTATACCAATATGTTGAAAGGGTCCCCTACTTTTTCCTCTAGCAATTTCAGAGTTTCAGGTCTTATATTAAGGTCTTTAATCCATCTGGACTTGATTCTTATGCATGTAAAGAAATAAGGATCTGTTTTAATCCCTCTACAGATACATATCCAGTTTTCCCAGAACCATTTGTTGAAGAAGCTGTCTTTTCTCCAATGAGTATTTTTGGCATTTTTGTCGAAAATCAGGTGGCTGTAGCTCACCGGACTTGATCTGGGTCCTCTATTCTGTTTCATTGATCTATGTGTCTGTTTTTGTGCCAGCACCATGCTGTTTTTGTTACTATGGCTCTGTAATATAGGTTAAAATCAGGTATAGTGATACCACCAGACTTATTTTTGTTGCTCAAAATTGTTTTAGATATTTGAGATTTTTTTTTTGTGCTTCCAAATGAATTTTATGATTGTTTTTTCTATTCATGTGAAGAATGCCATTGAAATTTTGATGGGGATTGCTTATGAAATATGTGTAGATTGCTTTTGGTAAGATTGCCATTTTCACAATATTGATTCTTCCGATCCAAGAACATGGAATGTCTTTCCATTTCCTAGTGTCTTCTGCAATTTCTGTCTTGAGTGTTTTAAAGTTTTCATTGTGGAGATCCTTCACTTACTTGGTTTGGTTTATTTCAAGGTACTTTATTTATTTGTTTTCTGATGCAATTGTGAATGGGAGAGATTCTCTGATTCCATCTTCCACATGCTTGTTGTTAGCATATAGGGAGGCTGCTGATTTCTGTGTGTTTATTTTGTATCCTGCTACAAGTGTTTTACAGCTCTAACAGTTTGTTGGTAGAGTCTTTAGGGTCTTTTTTTGCATAGAATCATATCATCTGCAAATAATGACAATTTCATCTCTTCCTTTTGTATCCCTTTTATGTGTGTCTCTTGCCTTATTGCTATGGCTAAGACTTCTAGTATTATATTAAATAAAAGTGGGGACAGTGGACACCCTTGTCTTGTTCCTGATTTTAGTGGAAAAGCTTCAAGTTTTTCTCCATTTAGTATTATGATGGCTGTAGGTTTGTCACAAGTAGCTTTTATTATGCTGAGATATGTTCCCTCCTTTCCCATTTTCTGGAGGACTTTATCATGAAGGCATATTGGATTTTGTCAAATGCTTTTCCTGCATCTAATGAGATGATCATGTGATTTTTGTCATTCATTCCATTTATATAATGTATTACATTTATCAATTTGCATTTGTTGAACCATCCCTGCATCTCTGCGATAAAGCCTACTTGGTGAAGATGAATGATCTTTCTGATATATTCTTGTATTCTGTTTGCCAATATTTTCTTGAGAATTTTTGTATCTATGTTCATGAGGGAGATTGGTCTGCAAATTCCTTTTTTTGTTCCAGCTTTGTCTGATTTTGGTATGAAGGTGATGCTGGCTTCATAGAAAGCATTTGGTAGGATTCCTTTTCTATTTTATGAAAAAGTTTGAGAAGCATTGGTGTTCATTCTTCCATGAACGTCTGGTAAAAATTCTCCAGTGAATCCATCTGGGCCTGGACTTTTTTTAGTTGGGAGTTTTTTTTTTTTTTCTTTTTTAAATAACTGCTAGGATCTCTGTACTTGTTACTGGTATATTTAAGTGGATAATCTCATCTTGATTTACTTTTGGTAGGTCATATAAATCAAGGAAATCATCCATTTCTGTCAGATCTTCACACTTGTTTGAGTATATGTTCTTATATGTCCCTATGATTTTCTGATTTTTTTCTGGTATCTGTTTTAATGGTGCCTTTTACATCTCTAATTTTATTAATTTGTGTGTCTTCTCTTCAGCTGGGCTCTTATTTCTTCTCTTTCAGGATTCTTGACTTTTCAAGGAGCCAGATGTGAATGAAAAACACCTTCACCTTGTTTCTGCTCCTGCAGCTTGGTGGCTGGGTGGGTGGGCTGGCTGGTAGGTTCATGAAACAGGGCCACTGGCACCTCAGTGGAATTCTGGCTGTTTTTTTCTCTTCTGGAAGATCTTTGTCTCTCCTGCTTCTCTGCTTTGGTTGATAATAACTTATACACTTTCACCTTTCAGTAGAACAGTGTATTTTGCTGTATTTCTGTTTATTTCCCTCCCTAGGCTGCTTTGGTGGGGCTAGAATGCCACCATCTTACTTGCAAGTCCTGCCTTCTCTCTTTTTAAGTACATAAAATATTTTCGAAGGTACGCTGAGGTGATCACATAGATGCAATTTATTTGTTCATTCATTCATTCATTCATTCATGGTGCTGAGGAATGAAAGATTGAATCCAGGGACTTATATGTTCTATGCACATGCTTTACTACAAAATGATATTACCACTCTCTCATATGTGGATCCTAGCTACAATGTTTGGATTTGTATGTGTGTTGGAATAAGACTTGGTAGCAGAGCCTAGTAAGCTAAGAAGGGATTGTGAAGGAGGGAGGACTTAAGGGAATGGTATTGTTTATATGTAAGTAGATGAACAATTACTGGGGGAGGAAAGGCCTAAGTGAGGTCAGGGGAAGAGATTGAGTAATCAGGGGAAGAGGGTTAATCAAAATCTAAGAGGGCATGAATAAGTCATTTGGAAAACTTCTTGTGGGCTGGAGAGATGGCTTAGTGGTTAAGCACTTGCCTGTGAAGCCTAAGGACCCCAGTTCGAGGCTCGACTCCCCAGGACCCACTTTAGCCAGATGCACAAAGGGGCATATGCATCTGGAGTTCGTTTGCAGTGGCTGGAGGCCCTGGCGTGCCCATTCTCTATATATCTCTATCTGTCAGTCTCAAATAAATAAATAAACAATTTTAAAAAAAAAGAAAGAAAAGAAAACTTCTTTTTTGGACAATGGCACTTCTGGAAGCCATAGATGGTTACTAGAAAATTTTGAGTGCCAGGGATGGGATACCTTCCAGTGAGTTGTTGGCTAGAGAGGTCCCTGATGCCCCCAATACATTACAGGCCTACCCTGAGGCTCTTGATTTTCCACCACAAATAGAAGGTAAGACCCTATTGCTGCAGACTCCACATGCTTGTCTGTTATGGGGGAAACCAGCTGCTCTCTAATTGGACTGGAGACCCACTCCATGGGAAGTAATACATGCCTGATACTAAAAAACCTATGATGGGGGAAGTAATAAGCCCTAGGGTTGTAACACCTGCTGGTGTCTGGCTAAATGCATATATCATGCACATTGTGGTAGTTTTGATAGATGGTCCCCAATATGTTTAGTGTTTTAGTAGTTTGTAGTTTGGATCTACAGCCACCTGTCTGGAGGAGATGCCACTGGGAGGATCTTAAGGTGTGGTGGTGGGTTTGAAATTCCAATCTAAAGATATGTAAAGTGCCTAGTTCCACCTGGAGTTCCTGAAGTGTGTAGTGTGCTTTTGTCTTGTGGTGTATGGCCTCTCTCTCTCTCTCTCTCTCTCTGTGTGTGTGTGTGTGTGTGTGTGTCTGTGTGTGTTTGGGCCGGAGAAAGCAGGGGGCAGCTTCTTCTGCCATTATGGAACTTCCTATGCATTTGTAAGCTTCAATAAATATCCCTTCCTACATAACTGTGCCTGGTCTGGAAGTTCATCTCAGTGAAACTGAAGCTGTGTAGACTCACCAAACTGTCTGGTTAGCACTTTTCTTTTGTTCTTTTTTTTTTTTTTTTTTTTTTTTTTTTTGACAGGCACAGACACACAGAGAAAGGCAGAGAGAGAGAATGGGCGCGCCAGGGCCTCCAGGCACTGCAAACGAACTCCAGATGCATGCGCCCCCTTGTGGTTATCACTTTTCTTAATGTTCATACCCATATTTTAATGCTACTCTCGCTTTAGGTTAGAGAAGCTTCTATTTTCAGGTAGCAGTTTGATGTCTGGGATGACTAAAAAGGCACCATAGTGCTGAGAAGAAGTGACAGAGGAGTGATTGGCTCTGAAACATCTCTATCAAACCTTCCAAGGCTTAGGGTCCATTGTGAAAGAGGTGGCGGAAACACACAAAATGGCCTGGATATCTATGACCTCACAGTGCTTAGCACTACCTACAGAAGACCATTGTAACAGGAGGAAAAGATGATGACATCAAAATAAAAGAGACTGATTGAGGGGGAAGAGGATATATATGATGGAGAGTGGAGTTGTGAAGGGGAAAGTGGGGGGGGGGAGGGAATTATCATGGCTTATTGTCTGTAATCATTGAAGTTGCCAATAATAAAAAAATAGATAAAAATAAAAAGTCACATTACCAGACCCCAAATGTATACATATGTAATAAAGACTATTCTTGTCAATTGTATGGATAGTGCCCAGACTTTGTATAAAAATGATGAATACTGAAATGTGATAGTTTCAACAGTCAATATTTCTTTCAGTTAAAATAATATATTTTGGGCTGCAGAGATGGCTCAGCTGTTAAAGATGCTTGCTTGCAAGGACAAATGACCTGGATTTGATTTCTCAGTACCTAGGTAAAGCCAGATGCACAGAGTGGCACATGTATCTGGAGTTCATTAGCAGTGGCAGGAGGCCCTGGTGTGCCCATTGTCTCTCTCATCCTTTTTCTCTTCTCTATCTGCAAATAACTAAATACATATTTAAAATAATATATTCAAAATATTCTAATTGGAAGTTCCATTTTTATAAGACATCATTTTATTTATTAAAAGGAAAAAGTTCTATGTCTGTTTGTCAAGTCAGCTTCAGAGAGACCAGTGAGGAAGGGATATTGCTATATTCCCAGAGAGAAATATTTGTGACTCCATTAGTTGGTAGTAGCAAAGAAAAGGTGAGACCTGTCAAACTATATTTTGTAGAGTGAGTAAGAATTGTTGTTGTGTGACACTGTCCTCCAAGAAAAACTATTGCCATCTGTGGTAGTTTGCATGTATGTTCCCTATAGACTCATGTGTTTTATTAAAGCTTGTAACTTGGGTCTCCAGCTGCTTGGCTGGAGGAGGTGTCACTGGGAGCAGATCCTGGAGTCCAGCCCAAATGTATGCAGAGAGGTTTGTGCTGCACATGGGGTTCCTGCTGCTTGCTTCTTTTTGGTGAATGATGGCTGCGTGTGGTTTCTCTCTCTGCTTGGGTTTATGAATGGGAGCCAGCTTCTTCCATCATTTATGGAACTTCCCCTGGATCTGTAAGCTTGACATAAATCCCTTTCTTCTATAAACTATGTCTGTTTAGAAGTTCATCCCAGCAATGTGGAGCTGTCTACAACTCTATGTTTTTAAGAAGCAGCTGCAACAGCTCACAAGACAGTTGATGCTCCTCCACAGAATGAGGGATAGGGTCAGCACACCCTTGCCTAAGATCTCAGGCACTCACCCCCATACCAGATGTATGCAATTACAAGGAAGTCTTATGATCTCAGAGAGATTGAGTATACAGAGGGTTGAAGATCAACGTATGATGTGGTGGTTTGGGTCAGATCAGATGTCCCTTGAAAGCCTCATGTGTTTTGAATGCTTGGTCTTTAGCTGGGAACAATTTGGGAAGTGGAGCCTTGCTGGAGAAGGGCAGGCTTTGGGGTGATATAGCTCAGCTTCTCCTTTGCCAGAGCTCTGTTCTCTGTCTTGATGTTATCTTCCTCCTGCTATGGCAAGGAGTGATGTTTAGCCTCTGCTCTACTATCCTTTTCCTGCCATCATGAAGCTTTCCCTTGAGACTATAAGCCAAAATAAACTCTTCCATCAAATGGTTTTTGTCAGGTGTTTTGTCCAAGCAACACAAAGGTAAATACAACAGGTACCACAGGAAAGGGGTTATTGCTGCTAGAGACCTGACTTTTGATCTTTTGGAACTAATTTAAGGAAAGGCTATAGAAGAGTTTTGAACTTTGGGCTAAAGAAGTCTTGCAGTGCTATAAGCAGAGCTTGGTAGATCATTCTGGTGAGAGTTTGGGAGATCTAAATGCAGAAAGAACTGTCGAGGGTTGTCTTATGAGGGAAAGAAGAACTTTGCCAGGACTCAGCTAGAGGCAGTTTGTGGTTGGCTGTGTTCTTCTCATACCCTAAGAACTTAAGGAAAGCTAAATTTAGAAGTGATCGACTGGGATGGTCATGGTGGTGCATGCCTTTAATCCCAACAGTTGGGAAGTGGAGGTAGGGGGATTATTATGAGTTCAAAGCCACTCTGAGACTTTGAACAGAATTATTACACAATTCCATGTCTGCCTGGGATAGAGTGAGACTCTACCTTGAAAAACAAAAACAAATAAACAAAAAAGAAGTGATAGAATGGTGTGAACAAAAGGATATGACACAAAAAGAAATGAAAGTTTTGGGCCAATGACTGCTGTCCAGTTTACCTGCAACTGTTTGTGAGAGTACAGCCATTGAGATTGGGCCAGTAGGAAGACTGGTAAAAGAGTTTTCCTGCTCTTCAAAGTTGGCTTTATTCACTTTTAGATTCACAAAGTGGGTAGCTCATCCAGTACTATGGAACAAATATTGGAAAGAGAGGGTTATTGGATTTGCAGTGCAGGTTTTGGGAGCTGACTCATAGGTGATATGGAGCAGGGTCGTAGCCTCTGATTAGAGGTCATGGAGGTGTGTGGCATGCAACTGTGGGTTGCAGTGGAGAGACCCCATGTGTTTTGAATGCTTGGTGCCAAGCTGGTGGCAGTTTTGGAGGTGGAGCCTTGCTGGAGGAGGTGATTTGCTGGAAGGGGCTTTGGGGTGATATAACCCAGCTTCTCCCATGCCAGAGCTCTGTGCACTCCTTTGCTGCTGTCTTCCACCTGCTGCAGCAAGGAGTGATGACCAGCTTCTGCTTTACTATATTTTCTCTGCCATCATGAAGCTTCCCCTGGAGACTGTAAACTAAAATATACTGTTCCTCCCATCAGTTGCTTTGTGTTGGGTGTTGTGTTCAGGCAATGGTGAAGGTGATTACAACAGATGGGGAGTTTCATCTATTCAGTTATAAAGAGCTAGTCATCCATGCAATGCTAAAGCTGTTTTGTGATCGTTCACCCCTCACCCATGTTCTGGCAGGCAAATTTGGACCTATGCTTGGTATACTCAACCATGTTCTGTAAAAAAAATCCTAATATGCTCATTGAGTTGCCAGGTTAAGCTTTTGTGGAATTGTCCTTTAGTCTGTTGTTAGTGCTCTGCCTGGTGAAGCAGGAATGTCTACAGGAAAAGTTTCATGCCATAGTTGCTGAAGAATTAGATACAATAGAAAGAAAGGTTGTTCCCTAGGTTTGGATCTCAAAATGGAAGCAAATGGTAGTGATAGGAGACAGAAATTGGCTAGGCAGCATAGGGGTGACAGACTTAAAAGTGAATAGTTTTTTTCTTAGCTAAGTCCTTGGGTCTGTAGAGGAAAATCTAGGTTATTACAGTTACACTTTACTACAGGTCAGAAACATCAGAAGGATTCAGCCTTGCCTTATCTCTGCACTATTAGGGAGTCCTTCCACTCCTTTTTTAGACAATTAAGGTTCCTTCTTCTTAGGGAAGAGATCATGAGTGCAGACACCTGAAACCAGGACTAGACTGGCTAATCCAGCCCGCCATCTACAGGCTCATAAAAATCCACAACCTGAGCCTGGAGGTGGGCTTCTGAAACCCCCCTTGTCTCCCTGGGTAAGAGCTCCACTTTGCTTCCTTCTCTTATGTTGTAGGCTTAAGTCTCCTTTCTCATCATCCTCCTAAAGCTTTAAACTGTAAACAAATCTTTCTGAATCTTATCCTCCCGTCCGTGGATTTCATTCTTCAAATTCATAGGACAAGGTTCTGGAAACACCCCAAATTATTGGTGCATTGGTGTACAAGGAACCCAAAATTCCTGGGTCACTATTAAAGAGATGGGGAAGAAGAGAACAGGTATGCTTATGTATGTGCGTGCAGGGTGGTGTCTTATATATTAAGCTTGAGATGTTTCTTTTACATCTGAGTGGAGATGTTGAGTAAGTGCTTGGACCTCTAGACAGAAGAACAGGTTAGGATGAGTGAATCACCTTACTGCTTGACTAAATTTCATAAGCTTAGTGTGTCTGTGTTTTAATCTGGAACTTTGCTGGCGTCCTTCTGTGAAGTCTTTACTGGAACCACATACTTTAAAAAAAATCTTTCTAGTTATTTGAGAGAGAGAGAGAAAATGGGCATGCCAGAGCCTTCAGCTGCTGCAAACGAATCCCAGACATATGTGCCACCTTGTGCAGTTGACTTAAGTGCGTCGTAGGGAATCCAGCCTGGGGTCTCTGGCTTTGCAGGCAAGAGTCTTAATCCCTAAGCCATCTCTCCTGCCCTGGAACTACATGCTTTTGTGTCCCCTCAAAACTCCCACTTCATCTTTCCACAAAACAGAAATAAAGTAGAAGAAAAATGCCTCCAGTTAAAAATTGTTCCCCAATTGAGTTGTTCGACAAGCCGCATTCTTGTAGCCTGTTTTTCATTCTTCTTACAGGTCTTACTGCAGTGGTGTAGCAGTTATTTGCTTTGAGCTCCAAATCACTGGGAATCGTGTGTTAGCTGCTGAGGGTGTAAGGGATGCCAGGAATTTAGATCTTCAAGTAGTGAATGCAACTAGAACGAAAGCGTGAGGCCGGGAAAGAAACCGGTAAGTCGGGAAAAACTGAAGGGAACGGTGAAACATTAACAATCCTAAGGAAACAAGGATCACTTCTTTCTACAAACTTTTCTTTCACAATCAGCTCTCATGACCCGGTCTCGCCTCCAATGTAGGTTAAATCAGTTGGGCCGGACTGACCAATAGAGAGCAACCTTCCGCCGTCGTGAGGACCGCTTTAGCCAATGAGAGATGGAGGCGCTTTGGTGGGGTGAGCCTCGAGTCCACGGAGGAATCCTGGGGCCGCGGCGACGCGCTGGGCGGGACTGAAGCGTGACGGTCAGGCGAGAGATCCACTGCGCAGGGACGGAAACGCAGCGGGGAAGGGCGTGTGGGCCGGGCAAGGAACGGGACCGGTCAGGCGCCAATAGAGGCCCGGGTATGGCGCCGTGGGCGGGGCTTAGGCCCGAGCTCTCGCCGCGGCGTTCGTGTCTGGTCTAGTCTTGGCCCGCACCACCTGCAGCCTTCATTCACTTATTCTTTCATTAATGTAGGTGGTTGAGGCCTAGTCCAGCCATGCAGAGCGCCGTCCCCGCCACCGGTTTCCTGTACTGGGTGGGCGCGAGCACCGTGACCTACCTGCTCCTGCGCCTCTCGTACTCGCTTTTCCGCGCCGTTCGGGTCTGGGGCGTGGGGAACGAAGGGGTCGGACCGTGGCTCGGAGCCTGGGCAGGTGAGTGGACCCGCGCCCGCCCTCCGCGGCCGGGCGGATGGCCGTCCCTGCTCCCCCCTCCCGGCCCCCCAGACTCCCGCCGCCCGCGTGCCGCCCGCGCCCAGCGCTCGCCGCGTCCTGAGCACTTCGCTGGCGGACTCGGAGCATCCACTGTGCGGCTTGGGGTGCGGAGGAAGTCTGCTTGGCTCCCTTTCCACGACTCGGGGTTTGTGGCCGCAGCCACGCGCCTGGCCCACTCGCGGTGGTCGGCTTCTTATGAATGACTTTAAGGTTTAAAAACTTTACTTGTTAGGGGGAGAGGGTGGAAGAAAGGAGTGTAGGCATGTGTAATTTCTTGAGCTTGAAAGATCCTGATCTGGGAGTCTGGTCTCCAGTGGCTTGGGCTCGGTCTGTTTCTTGTAATTTACAAAGTCCTTTGAAGGAGGGATCCTAGCCAAACTTTTCTGGAGTCCCAGTGAGTAACGCAGGATTGCTTCCTAAAAACAATCAAATTACTATCAAATCAGTAATACTTTTTGCTAAAGGTTTTGCGAATAAACGTCCCCACAGAAAGTGGACTTAAACACGTGGACTTTGTTCTTTCCAATTAGCAGATTTTAAGAATGGAGGACCAGGGTCAGATCTGAGAGGGACAATTATAGCTGTTTTGAATCCCCCCCCCATCCTTTTTGTTTCCTTTACTTCCCTTTGGCTTAAAAAAATACAAACAAGTAATTGTTAGAATATACACGTGGTTCTATGATGTATTCAGTGTTCACTTCTCAGGCATTTTATAGAATTTGGGGGTGGTTACGAGGTGCCTGCAAACTAAGGTAAGACACGAGTAATGTTACTATGTATTCTTTATTTTGTTCGTTAATAACATTTAAATAATATTGGCAAGACATAACAGCTAATGTTTAGGGGAAGTAACAAACATTAGGAGAATATATCTCAAGTAGAAATGAGTTCAAGTTGCAGTTAATTATGTGAGATCTTTCCATGATGGGGCAATTAATGGTGTCATAAAACTTATCACAATCACTTGCTATCTCTGAAATTAAGTTTTCATTGATTGTAATGCAGATAGTAATTTCCCAGTTGCCTTGCCCAAGTTCTTTGTTGTCATCTTGGGAAACTTGTTTGTACTGTTTTGCAATATAAATAAATGCTGTAAAGCCGTAGGAAATCAGTTTATCAAGGTGAAATGTAATTTTCGAGTACAGCCTGATGTTAATCACTGGTATTCGTATTCAAAATTGACCATACAGGCTAAAACTCAGGGGCAGGGGAGGTGGGCTCAACAGTTAAAGGCGCTTGCTTGCAAAGTTTGCTGGCCAGGGTTTCAAACCCCCAGTACCTTTGTAAAGTCAGATGCGCAGAATGGCGCATACATCAGAGTTTGTATGTAGTGACAAGATGCCCTGGCACATTCCTTCCTTCTTTCTCTCCCACTCTCTCTTCCTCTCTCTCTGCTTGCAAATGAATTAAAATACTTTTTAAAAATGGTATGTTCAAGTCGCATATATAAATAAGTCCATAATAAAAGTAAAGTGACATGAAAACATTGTCATTTCAAAAGTAACACTTGTATTGAAAAGACTTGGTCCCAGATGAAGGGAAACAAAACTGGTAATTTAGGGAAGGATTTGTGTAAAATTTAGAAAAGGAATTTGAAGTAGAACACTGGGACAAGAACGAATCATGGTGCCATGACTGAAGTGAAATACTACTATGTTCAATTTACCCTAGGTCATTGGAAAATAGGTGATCACATTGTTATTTATAAACATTATTAGCATGTGACTTAGATCTCTTAGTCTCCAAATTCAGGGAATCTTTCTGTAAGGAAAGTGTAAGAGCAAAGCAAAAGAAAACAGTGGGCTTGATCTCTACAGATAGACTGTTTATTAGAGAAAACAGCAAGGGGCCTCAGCTTTCCTGCTGGATCAAGGCTGAAGCATTGAGCCAGGCTGGGATGTAAGTTTATAAGGAGGATCCTAAGAAAAACAGACTGCACCAGGTGCAGTTGATAAGAAAATTGCAGCTGTTTGTGTCCTTGTTCAGAATAGGCTTCTTCAGCCAGAATGTCTAAGGGAGGATACTCAGATGGTCTCTGGTCCTTCAGGGCCATCTAGGCTAAGGGAAGTACATCAATCAGAGAAAGGTGCCAAACTTCTTTATTGCCGCAGGCTTTAGGGACAGCTATTAACTCTTTAGTTCCCTTTAGTTTTCAGGGAAGACCCTTCCGTCCAGACTCTGGAAGGATAAAAGAAATTGGGGAGAACTGGGAGTGAGTGAGACATTTTGGGGAGTACTGCATGGGCTGGACCGGGCACAAAGACTCATCTCCAACTACTTCAAGCTGGGGTGGTGGGGGGCAGTAGATCTCTCTTGGTGTCCCATGCAGTCCTGTGGCAGTTGGATGTTCAGGAGCTGATATTTAATGGCCATGAAGAATTCGGTGACTTGCTGTGAAGTGAAGGCATGTATTCTGTCCAGGAGGAATTCAGCGAGGCATCTGAGTATGCAAGGCCCAAAAGAGAGGGTGAACATTATCATAATCCGGGGAATAAAATACATGTCAGAGACAGGATAGGTTTAACTCGAAGGGAGTAGAGTTGTGAGATTTCTTAACTTAGAGCAATAGATATCTTAGTTGGTCACAGAGAGATGTCAGGTCACATGTAGAGAAATAGTATTATTGGCCATTAAAAGGGCTAATACAGCCCAAAATATTATTGGCTCTGGATTGGTAACATTTACTTCTATTATAGTTCATCATTGAAGTCTTAGTCACACAGGTGTAGCTTTTGGGAGTTTTACTTTTTAGTTTTCTACTTGCCAAACTTTATCTTGCAGTTTGTGGACATAGTAGGCCATTATCCTACATCGATCTTATGAACAGGCAAGGAGGCAGCTCTTCAGGAGAGTGATAGTTATCAGAGCCATTAGGAAAGAAACACCTAGATCATGTCAAATCTATTAGCCATTATGATCTGGTTATTATCCATGTATGTGTTTTTTTTTTTTGCATGTGACGTAACATTTATAGGTGACATGGACATTATATTTAAGGTAGGAAAATAATAATATAGGAGGAGTTGGATAAGAAAGAAGGAGTTGTTAACTTGGATGGGAGGTTAATTGGAATGTGTGGAAATATACTTAGTTTAGGTAAGATAGGAAGTATAAGAGATTGGTATTGAAGCAATATTTTAAATATTTTAAATATCTTAAATTATTTTAGATTTAAATATGATAAAGATTAAGAAGTTAACTATTTCTGAAATTTAGGTTTAAAGGGTTTTTTTTTGTGTGTTTGTGTGTGTGTATGTGTTTAATATAGAAGGTTTATGGTCTTTACTTACTTGGTCCAAAGATCAAAAAGTCTTATCTTGGGCTGGAGAGATGGCTTAGTGGTTAAGCGCTTGCCTGTCAAGCCTAAGGATGCCGGTTCGAGGCTCGATTCCCCAGCACCCACATTAGCCAGATGCACAAGGGGTGCACGCGTCTGGAGGTCCTTTGCAGTGGCTAGAGGCCATGGCGTGCCCATTCTCTATCTATCTATCTGCCTCTTTCTCGTCTGTCGCTCTCAAATAAATAAATGAAAAAAAAAAAAAAGAAACCTATTGTTGTAAACAGTTGTCCTATGTAACAAAATAGACTTAGTTTTGATTTTTATGTCACATTCATATAGAGTTAAAAAATAAACAAAACTAGTTAAAATATCTTGGTCTTCTTAACTTTGATATTGATACGGGAAACCAAAGCTTACAGAACTGGCACCAGAGATGGAGAATCAGTCTATTTTTACATCAGTGTGAGTCCAGGGGAATCTTCCAAAGCCTAAGAAAATGGCTAATTAGTAGAAATATCTGTAGCTGTGTTGTGGAGTTAAGAAGAAACATAAGATACTTTTAGTACTGGTCAGAAGCTGTAATATAAGCTATGGCCTTGAAACAGTACAAAAACTACAGTGTCAGTACAAAAGACTGTATGGGACGTAATAACATGAAAGTTTATTACAGTACAAGACATAACTTTGTGCTAGAGGCCTTTAACTCTTTTATCATAATATGAGGTATGACCTTATAAATAAATTTATCACCTTATTATAGAGAATTGTTTGAACTGTGTAAACAATTGAGGCAAGAGAAATACAGAGAAACAGCTTTTTATGAGGTAGGCACATCTTATTTTATTTTTTTGGTTTTTCAAGGTAGGGTCTCACTCTGGCTCAGGCTGACGTGGAATTCTCTATGTAGTCTCAGGGTGGCCTTGCACTCATGGCAATCCTCCTTCCTACCTCTGCCTCCCAAGTGCTGGGATTAAAGGCGTGTGCCACCAAGCCCAGCCCATTCATCTTATTTCTTAAATGTGTAATCGTTAGGCAGAACATGTCAAGTAAGACAGCATAAAGATTTGGCATTTGTATTGGGTAACATCTTTGATTAGTTTAGATACTTGTGTGGGTACCAGTTACCCCACAAACTGGAAGCAGAACAGCAGCATTTAAGATCATTTTTCTACAGCAGGGAACATGTGTTAAGTATCAATATATCTATAAGCAATGAACTTAAGATACAAGAAATGAGATAATTATTTAAGTAAAACCTTGATTGAGACTAAGTATACATAGCATAAGAATAAAGCCAAACTTGGTCATTGTTGAGCTAAATTAGTCTGATTTTAACATACATTAGAGACATTTTGATAGATATAAGGTGATTTTTTTTCATCAGTTACCTTTAATCATTGAACCACTTTTAAGTTTAACATAAGGCAATATTTATGAATGAATATTTAAGAATATATGAAGCCTAGACAAACAATATTAACATTGTTTGTATATTGCAGGCTTTTCAGGAATAATAATAATAATTTCTTCAGTTTCCCTAAGAACAAAGTTACAATGATGGAATCACCTTTTATAAGACTTAGACAATAATCTCAGTGGTAATCACCTAGTAAAACAGCATGAACAAGACAGGAACCATCTTAAGGTTACAGGATTTTTTTTTGTTTGTTTTTTAGATATAATAATCTTACTAAATAGTAAGAGGTCGGGCTGGAGAGATGGCTTAGCGGTTAGGCACTTGCCTGTGAAGCCTAAGGACCCCGGTTCGAGGCTCAACTCCCCAGGACCCACGTTAGCCAGATGCACAAGGGGGCGCACGCGTCTGGAGTTTGTTTGCAGTGGCAGGAGGCCCTGGCGCGCCCATTCTCTCTCTCTATCTGCCTCTTTCTCTCTCTCTCTGTCTGTCGCTTTCAAATAAATAAATAAAAATAAAAAAATTAAAAAAAATAGTAAGAGGTTGACAAATAGAGGAACATAGTAAACTTGGTTGAGAACTTTAAAGCCAGTCTTTTACAACCATCATCATGACCAGATTAATATCAATGAGTTAAAGTTTTTAAGTTTACCACCTGAATACCATAACATCTTGTTACCAGCTAGGGTTATCCTTTATTAGTCTGATATAAGCCCTAGGTTAATAGTCATTTTATATATCTCAAGGAATCAGTAATCTGATCAAGTACTTTATAATTTAATCAATTTTGTGTTTAACTTTCTGTTTAAGTTTACTCATGCCTTCATCTACATACTGTACTCCTACCTACATCTATATACTTTTACCTTACAATCTATGTAACCACTCTGTAACAATCTTCATCAAACATTTATTAACATTTAAAGTTTCCTCTCCAGTTTATCTTCCTTAGTTAGTTCATCTCACAACTACCAATAAAAACTACAAGGTCAGTTTTTAAAGAAAGGCTTTTATTATTAATATGCTTTAAGTCCCTACACAGTCCATGTTCCATTACCGAACTTTACCGTGCTCCACTTTAACTTCACTGCAGCCACTCGTGCTCCCATACACCCTGAATACTGTTGGCTGATGCATTCCCAACCTTTACCTGGCCTTACGTTTATATGGTGTTTCTGACTAGTCATGCACATTGCAAGTGCTTTTTGTTTGAAATCCACCATGACTTTTAATATGATCATTTAAGTTTCTTTTTTCTAACTTCTGCTTGTATTTTTTTTTGTCCCTGTGGTTAATTATAAATAGACTGTCTGGATTCTTTTTTTTCTTTTTTCTTAATTTTTATTAACATTTTCCATGATTATAAGAAATATACCATGATCCTACCCTCCCTCCCCCCACTTTCCCCTTTGAAATTCCATTCTCCATCATATCCCCTCCCCATCTCAATCAGTCTCTCTTTCATTTTGATGTCATGATCTTTTCCTCCTCTTATGATGGTCTTGTGTAGGTACTGTCAGGCACTATGAGGTCATGCATGTCCAGGCCATTTTATGTCTGGAGGGAGGACATTGTAAGGAGTCCTACCCTTCCTTTGGCTCTTACATTCTTTCTGCCACCTCTTCCGCATTAGACCCTGAGCCTTGGAAGGTGTGATCGAGATGTTATTCAGTACTCCAGTCACTTCTTTCCAGCACTATGATACCTTCTGAGTCGTCCCAAGGTCAGTGCCATCTGAAAAGAGAAGATTCTCTACCCACAGTGAGAGTAGCGTTAATATAAGGGTATAAATATTAAGAAAAGTGCTTACTGGGCAGTTTGATAAGCAAAGTATATACATTTTTCCAGACATCAGCAGATGTTACACCCCTAGGGCTCATGACTACCCCTGTTTTACGTTTTCAGTATCAGGGATGTATTCCTCCCATGGAGCGGGCTTCCAGTCCAATTGGAGGGCAGTTGGTTTCCACCATGACAGACGTGTCACTATTGCACCCATTGGCTCATTTGGCCTGGCTGGCCAATTATAAGGCTTGCAGTGTCCACTGTCGAGTATCTTCACTGGTTCTTCTCTCTTTCTTTTGGTCAGATTTGCTAAGGGTTTATCAATCTTGTTTATCCTTTCAAAGAACCAACTGCTCGTTTCATTGATTCTTTGGATTGTGTTTTTGTTTTCTATTTCATTAATTTCTGCCCTAATCTGTATTATTTCTTCCTGTGTACTGATTTTTGGTTTGCCTTGTTCTTCTTTTTCCAAGGCTTTAAGGTGAAGCATTAGGTCGTTTACTTGTGACCTTTCTAATTTCTTAATATAGGCACTTAAAGCTATAAATTTACCTCTTAGGACTGCCTTCATTGTGTCCCATAGATTTTGGTATGTTGTGTTCTCATTATCGTTGGACTCTATAAATTTTTTGATTTCCTTCTTGATTTCTTCATTGACCCATTCATCATTTAGTAGTGTGTTGTTTAATTTCCATGATTTTGTGTATGCTGTATAGCCATTCTTGCTATTGATTTGTAGTTTGATTCCATTGTGGTCAGATAGAATGCAAGGAATTATTTCAATTTTCCTGTATTTGTTAAGATTTGCTTTGTGTCCTAAAATATGGTCTATTTTAGAGATGTTCCATGTGCTGCTGAAAAGAATGTATATTCTGCAGCATTTGGATGAAATGTCCTGTAGATATCTGTTAGGTCCGTTCCTTCTATGACCTCATTTAGTCCAGATGCCTCTCTGTTTATTTTTTCCCGGGATGACCTGTCAATTGATGAGAGTGGGGTGTTGAAGTCACCCACTACCTCTGTGTTTGGTGTTATCTGTGACCTTAGTTCTAATAGTGTTTGTTTGATGGAATTTGGGGGCCCCATATTATATATGTTTAGGATTGTAATGTCCTCCTGTTGGAGTGTGCCTTAATCAATATAAAGTGACCTTCCTTATCTTTCTTAACTAATGTTGGACTGAAGTCTACCTTGTCAGATATTAGGATAGCAACCCCTGCTTGTTTTCTAGGCCCATTTGCTTGAAGCACCGTTTTCCAGCCTTTCACCCTAAGATAGTGTCCATCCTTTGTAAAAAAGTAGGTTTCTTGGAGGCAACAAATTGTAGGATCCTGCTTTTTAACCCAGTCTGCAAACCTATGCCTTTTGGTTGGGGCATTGAGGCCGTTGATATTAACAGATAACATTGAAAGGTTTGTATTCATTTCTGCCATTTTTTTATAGTTCTTCTAGTTTTACCTTTGCTCTCTTGTGTTAATTAGTATTTGAGTATTGTTTGTTTTTTCTGGGTTCCTTATATGTGTGCTTTTCTTTGTCTTCAGCATGGAGGATTCTTTCAAGTATTTTCTGTAGAGCTGGTTTTGTCTTCAAATAATTCTTTAGCTTGCTTTTGTCGTGGAATGTCCTTATTTCTCCATGTGTTTGAATGGATAGTTTTGCAGGATAAAGTAACCTTGGTTGACAGTTGTTATCTTTCAGGACTTGGAATACATCACTCCACGCCCTTCTGGCTTTTAAAGTTTGTGTTGAGTAATCTGCTGTAATCCTTACAGGCTTGCCTTTGTAGGTAACTTGATTTTTCTCTCTGACTGCTTTCGATATTTTTTCTTTGGTTTGTGTGTTTGGTAGTTTGATGATAATATGCCGAAGAGAGGTTCTTTCCAGCTTTTGTCTGGCTGGTGTTCTAAAGGATTCCTGTATCTGCATTGGCACCTCTTTCCCAATTTGGGGGAAGTTTTCTTATGATTTTGTTGAACACGCCTACTATGCCTTTGGAGTGAAATTCTTCTCTTTCTACTATGCCCTGAATTCTTATGTTTGATCTTTGCATAGTGCCCGAATATGTTGAAATTCCCACTCATACTTTTCTATTAGTTTGTCTTTCTCTTTGTTGGACTGTATTAGATCTGCCACCAGGTCTTCTAGCTTAGATAGTCTGTCCTCTCCTTCATCCATTCTACTGGTGAGATTTTCTACAGAGTTTTTTATTTCATTAACTGTGTTCTTCATTGCTAGTAATTCTGACTGGCTTTTCTTTATTATTTCTATTTATTTATTTATGTCTAGTATTGACCTCTTTATTTCATTAAATTGGTGTCCTGTGTTTTCTTTGATTCCTTTGATTTCCTCTTTCATTCCTTTGATTTCTTCTTTGACTTCTTTAAACATATTTATAATCATTCGTTTGAAATCTTTCTCATGCATTTCCTTCAACTCGTTCTCACTGGAGGTCATTTCTGATGCATTAATACTCTGGTGGATTTATATTGTCTTTATTTTTGGTGTTTCTTGTGTTAAAATGTATATATTTTTGCATCCTGGATTATTTAATGATTGGATTTATGAGTTAGCTGGGTATTATTATATGTATCAGTCAATCTGATGTTATATAACTTCAGGGTAGGAGCTTAAGGCGTTAAGTGTGGCTCTCAAGACGCTCAGAGTATATACAAAAGTGACCCTAGGTGTTGGGTTTGCCTGGTATGAGAGTGGAACCAAATACAGATAGATTCTGAAATTCAATTAAACAATGTACACTTTCAATGAAAAAGCAGCTCAGAATAGTTATCCAAGAGTAGGTATTATGACAACCAGTTCCTCTAACTGTCCCTTAGGGTGTGTGGTGCCCTACCCACAGCCTTAATCCTGACACCAAGGAGGTTAAGAGTTCTGATCTGTTGAAGGTTTCAAGTCAGCTTGTGACCAGGTGAGATACTTCCCGGTGTAATCCCAGTTACCTCTGCTCCTGCCTGGGTCCCGCTGTGGGTTCAAGTTGGCGTGGCTGGGTCCCTGGACCGCTGCTCTGTTCGCTGGAGCTGGCCACTGGCGATGGGGGAGGGGAGGATGCCAGTGCTGCTCTAGTTCGCCCACTGTTCCACGTGTTCTTCTACCTTGTGATCTGCTCTTCATTTGTTCACTGCCGTTCTCCCTTCACATTTCTTGAGTTTGCGGAGAGCTCCGGTGTGAGTGGAAAATCCCCTCACCTGGCTTTTCCTGCGGCTGAAGCCCAGCCTGCCGGCTTTCTGGCCGCCGCTGCCGCCTTCCGCAGACCTGCCGGAGCTGCTCCTGCCGGTCTGTGTGGGCTCTGGATCTCTCCTACTTCTCCGCTGCCATTTCAATTTGCTAGTCACCTCACTTTTTAGTAATAGTGTGTATTTTGCTGCGGGTTTTTTCGGCTTTTTCCCCCCTAGGCTGCTTTGGCGTGGTACCTACACCGCCATCTTAACCGGAAGTCCTGTCTGGATTCTGATTGTATGTCTGTCTTCCTATTTCCCTGGGTCAGTAGTCCCCCTAGACTCCCCTCCTTTTTTTTTTTTTTTTAAATCTTAAGAAGGTCAGTTATATTAATTTTATATTTTTTATTTTTATGTTACATTTAGATGAGGTTTAAATGAACAAACTCATTAAAAATGAATCTTGATTTTGTTAAACATTTAGTTCTTTTTCAACAGTTTTTTTGTTTGTTTTTTTGAGGTAGGGTCTCACTCTGGACCAGGCTGACCTGGAATTAACTATGTAGCCTCAGGGTGGCCTCGAACTCACTGCAGTCCTCTTACCTCTGCCTCCCCAGTGCTAAGATTAAAAGGTGTGCACCATCACACCCAGCAGTAGTCAAAGTTTTGACAATAGGAAATATAGGTATAGCTCAATTTAACTTTGGCTTGAGACATGACAATATAAATAAATTTATCAACTTATTACAAAGAGTAAAGTCTGAACTGTATGAACAATTAAGGTGAGAAAAATATGAAGAATGAAAACTTTCAAGTTAACCCATTTTATCATAGGCAACCCAAACCTTTTTCACTTTAAGTCTCATAACCTTTTCATATCCTTTTAATAATATGCCTTACAACAATCTTTTACCTTATGAAGTCTTTTCTGATCCAAAAACACATTTCTTGCTGTAGGAGCAAGATTAGAATTTGGTATACAAATATTATTGTAGTAAGCATGAACAAGCACGTTGTCAAAAACATAGAGGTTAATTATTTTAAATGTATTGTAAACCTGGTTTTAATAATTTGACATCATCTTAAAATATATGAGCATCAGAACATTTAATGACCATAAGCATTAGAACAATTAACGATCATAAATTTGGTCATACATAAAGACAGACTACATGAAATGTAGAACACGTGACATGACATGGTTGGCCAACGTTAGACATAATAACATGAAACATGGAGAGACATCCTTTTAAGATTTTAGTTATGTTTTAAATTGGTGAAAACTTAATCTTAACAGGGCAACAGCCAGTGGTTTGAATTTTAAGTTGACTTTTTTTTTTTTTTTTTTGGTTTTCCAAGGTAGGTTCTCACTGTAGCCCAGGCTGACCTGGAATTCACTCTGTAGTCTCAGGGTTGCCTTGAACTCACAGTGATCTTCCTACCTCTGCCTCCCGAGTGCTGGAATTAAAGCCATGTGCCACCATGCCGGCTTTTCTTTTTTTTTTTTTTTCCTTGGTGGCTTGTAATGAAAAGAAGGGGGAAAGGGAAAAGAAAGGAAAAACCCTAGAAGTTGTTTAGTGATTTTAACTTTAAGCAAGGAGAGAAAACTTAGATGTCCATATATAGAATAAGTTAAAGAGGCCCAGTAAAGACCAGAGTTTCTTTAAGAGGGTAGAGTTTGGGCTGGAGAGATGGCTTAGCGGCTAAGCACTTGCCTGTGAAGCCTAAGGACCCTGGTTTGAGGCTCAATTCCGCAGGATCCACGTTAGCCAGATGCACAAGGGGGCGCACACGTCTGTAGTTCATTTGCAGTGGCTGGAGGCCCTGGCACGCCCATTCTCTCTGTCTCTCTATCTGCCACTTTATCTCTGTGTGTCGCTCTCAAATAAATACATTATATATATATATATATATATATATATATATATATATATTTTTTAAAAAGAGGGTAGAGTTTGTATTTGATTTAGTGAGTTGGCTTGAATTGGGAGTGAGAGGGAAAGACCCTGGCAAATCATTGCCAGCTGGCAGAACTGTGTGTGAACGGCAGAGTTATAGAAGGGGCAAGATTTTAGAGGGTTTTTGGTGACAGAGGAGAATTTGGTAGGTAGAACAAGAAGTACAAAGGGAGGGAAGGGTGGGAACTGAGGACAAAGAAGTCCTGAAGGTAGGGAACCGTGGACCATTTGCCATGTCTACTGAGGAAGTTATTAAGATCAATAAGAATATTAAAATCAAAAGTACTAAATTCAGGCAAGCGGTGGCCATTATCTGAGAAATATTGTGGTCAGATTTGAATAGAGAGATGGAGTATTTTGGCAGGCAGGAGCTCAGAAAGGTTGAGCTCCTTTAAATTAGTCTTGAGATATACCAGGGGAGTGTTTTTTTTGAACAGATAATTTAGAGTCCATTTTGGAGGACAAGGACTAGAGTGGCCAATCCCACCACCAGGGACATCTCCCAGGCTTAGGGAGGGCAAACAAAGGTTTAGGAGGGAACATCTCACTCATAAGGTTTGGGGTGTCCAGTGGAACTACACATAGGAGGCTGCTAGAGTCTGACAGAAAACTGAGAAACTCCTGGCGTTTCTAAGGTCTGGGACGGGGCACCTCTGCCACAGACGAAGAACGAATACCTTGTCCTGAAGTTGTAATTTGATGAAGGTGTGGATGTAGCGGATCACATGGCAAGAGGCCTCTAGTTTGGAGTTCAAAAGCCCAGTGGGAGAGGGTGAAAAGAAGAAAAGGAAAAAGCCCCCAGATATCAAGCTGGAAATACTGAAGGTTTCAGGTCATAGGTGGCTGTTCAGAGTAGTGAGCACAGTGAGTTTTTCTATTCCTGAGAGAGTGAAACATTGGCAGGGGGGTAGAGAGAAGGAGAGAGGAAGAGGGGGCGTGCAGCCCAAAAGCCCTGAGGGATATCCGAGACACACGGCACCAGAAATGTAAGGAAAGTGTAAGAGAAAAGCAAAAGAGAACAGCGGACTTGATCTCTACAGATAGACTGTTTATTAGAGAAAATAGCAAGGGGCCTCAGCTTTCCTGTGGGATGAAGGCTGAAGCATTGAGCCAGGCTAGGGTGTAAGTTTGTAAGGAGGATCCTAAAAAAACAAAACAAAACAAAAAAAACCAGACTGGACCAGGTGCAGTTGATAAGAAAATTGTAGCTGTTTGTGTCCTTGTTCAGAACAGGCTTCTTCAGCCAGGAATGTCTAAGGGAGGATACTCAGATGGTCTCTGGTCCTTCCAGGCCATCTAGGCTAAGGGAAGTACATCAGTCAGGGAAGAGTGCCAAACCTCTTTATTGCCCGCAAGCTTTAGGGATGGCTATTAATTTTTTAGTTCCCTTTAGTTTTCAGGGAAGGCTATTAACCCTTCACTTTTCAAAAACAGAAGATTAAGATTAGCTCATGCAAATAAATTCTTTGTAGCAATTGGGAGGGGGCACTGAAATAAGTTGGCAAACAAACTAGCAGAGGCAACTTGGATAATTAGGGTTAAATTGTGAATGAAAAGTGGTTTAAGGAAAATTATGATTTTAGAATTAATCTTAAGATGTAAATGGTACTAAGTTTTCTCCCTTACACATTTGCCAGCCTCATCTCAAGAGTCTATTTCTTTGCATAAATGGTAGTTGGAGGCAGCATCAGGGATACATTGCCTACTTTCTATACTGATGTTTATTTATCATCTTCCTCTTCATAACTAGTTAAATATTTTAAGTATTCAATAGTAATTTTCTGAATTGATAGTATATTTTTAATCTTGTTGCTATTAATTTCTTTTTAACACTGGAGATTGAATCCAGGGCTTTATCTATTAAACATTTGCTCTACCACTGAACTATGCTCCCAACCCTACTCCTATTATTCTTAAGTATCTTTTTTTTTTTTTTTTTGAGGTAGGGTCTCACTCTAGCCCAGGCTGACCTGGAATTCACTATGTAGTCTCACGGTGGCCTTGAACTCACGGTGATCCTCCTACTTCTGCCTCCCAAGTGCTGGGATTAAAGGTGTGTGCCACCACGCCCAGCTTAAGTCTCTTCTTGTATGTTTAAGATTTGAGGATTAGGAACTGTGGATCTTTTTTTTTTTTTTGGTCCTTTCCACAGCAACTGCACAGTGTTCAGATATTAATTCTAGTCTTAAAGATAAAAAAAAACCCCAAAATTTGGAAAACAGTTGAAGTATAGGCATGTTTCTCAGTAAGAGAAAATATTCTAGGGCACAGATTCCTGAACATTGTTAGGTTATTTAAGACCATTTTAAGACCATCCATTCATTATTGGTTCCATACTCTCATTTGTTCCCCTCATCTCCTAAGAAATATGTCATCTCC
The DNA here is from genome assembly GCA_036346955.1 of Dipus sagitta. Classification (NCBI taxonomy): domain Eukaryota; kingdom Metazoa; phylum Chordata; class Mammalia; order Rodentia; family Dipodidae; genus Dipus; species Dipus sagitta. The sequence goes on along the minus strand of CM070778.1, from coordinate 77,425,044 downwards.
TTTTCCTTAGTTCTCTCTAGTGACTTTTCTGTTTAAGGAAATCACTGATTCCACTAGGCCCCCAAGCAGATGAGGAGCCCATTTAGAGGGTCAGAGTCTTTTGCCTGAGACTGTTAATGGGTGTAGTATTTCTGAGAAGAGCAAAGAGATCCTGTGGAAGTGGAGCTTTAGTGTTTAAAGTACATGTAGCAAATAAGGTTTTCTATGCCAGGTGTGGTGGCACAAAATAGATTAGCTATTTGGGAGGCTGAAGCAGTAGGATCACTGGAGCCAGCTAGTTGGAGACAAACACGGAGGACATAGGAAGAGTGTTTCAGAAAAAGGGGCTGGGGATGTACTTCAGTTGGTAAAGTGCTTGCTTAGCATGTATGAAGGCCTGGATTTGATCCCTAGCACTGCATAATCCAGCTGTGGTGGTACACACCTATAATCCCAGCACTAGAGGAAGTGGAGGCAGAATCATGCAAGTTCAAGGCCAGCCTTCACTACATGAGACCCTATCTCCAAAACAATAACAACAAATTGTGTACTTGTTCATTTTGTATTTTACCTCACAGAAGGAAGTCTGGGTGCCTAAATGGTTCAGTTCAAGTTCTCCAGATTAATGTTGAAGGGCCAACTTAAAATGTCAGATGCTGTGGAAGATGAGGCATACTAGAAACAGACATTAAAAAAAAAAAAAAAAAAAAGGTTTCCTTGGATTAGAGATTTAGTCCCTAGACTCTGTTGGAGTATTTTACCTCTCACTCACTCACTCACAGGCACCATTGTCATGCTGCTTCACCTCTTCTGTACAAAAGCAACTTTCCTGTTTAGAGATCAAACCTGATAACCAAACATAGACTTGACTTCTAGTGCGTTTCTGTTTCTGTTTCCTAGGATTGTTATGAGAGTAAATGGAACATTTATTCCATGTAAAACAGTACAGTGACTGGCCCACAAGTGCTTAATGTTATTATTAATAGCATTATTAGCCTTTAGTGGTTTGTATTCAATCCTCCTGACAGGATGCCAGGGAGTTAAAGGCAGAATAAGTCTTACTAAGAAAGAGGAAGACTGACAGACGTTATCTTCCATAACTGCTGCACCTAAAAGTATTAAGCTTCGAAATGAACTCTGTGTGTGTGTGTGCAGGTGCATATGCATTTGTTTGCAAGGAGGCCAGAGGTCAACATGAGGTACCTCCTATTGCTTTCCACCTTATTTTTTGAGACAGGGTCTCTCATGGAACTCAAGCCTACTGAATAGGCTAGTGTAGCTATCTAGCTTGCCCTGGGAACCTGTCTGTCTGCTTCCATAACACTGGGGTTGTAGATGGATGCTACCATGCTCAGCATTTATGTGGGTGCTGGGGATCCAAACTCAGGTACTCTGCTGGAGTGGCCAAGTGGCTTACCCACTGAGCTGTATCTCCATCTCCCTAGCCGATTACTCCCCAGCCTGCACTCAGTCGATTTTTGTTGTTTTGATTGGTTGAAGATTGTTTATTTCTTTCAGTTTTAGAAAAGAAACTGTCAGAAGATTTAGATAATAAAAATGTTAAGCTTAAAATATAAGGCAAATGGATTTATATAGATCAGTTTTAATGCCATTAAATGCTGTTTGTAGGTAAGGATAAATTTTAAAAGTTGAAAATTGTGGATCTTTGTCATTTTTCCTTTTTTTTGTGCATTTGTATGTGATATGTGTGCAGGTGTTTGCATGTTTGTATGTATGTGTGTGGGTGCTGGTGTGTGGAGGCCAGAGGTTGATATTAGATGTCCTTTTCAGTTGTTCTCCACTTTATGTATTTATTTTTGAGCCCAAATCTCTCACTGAACCTAGGGCTCACAGATTCAGATAGACTATATAGCCAGTAAGTACTAAGATTCCCTCTTCCCCACCAGGAATTGGATTATAGGCGGGCGCCATCACCCCTGGCATAGTGCATAGTGAGCACCTCTCCTTTATTTCTGGTCTTAGCAAAAATCAGAATACAGCAATTTACATGCATATCTTCTGTGATTAGACTGAGATTAAGGCTGAGGATAGGAGTATGAGTAACACCTGATTTTGGAGGAGAGAGTATGTTATAGCAATATTGGGAGCTGACTGTGGACTTTATAATAAAAATGTAAACTGAGTTTTTAGAGCAAAAGCCTGTGCTCTTGAAGTCTCAGCAAGGTAGGGTTGGCCACTTGTCTCCCAATATACTAATTGAAGAGATATGGGGAATGGTGAATAGAGGAAGAGAGAAAGACATGAGAGGGAGAGAGAGAAAAAGTATGAATATGAATGAGAATTGATATTCATTGTGACCACATTGGGAAGAGAAACAGATAAAGGAGCTTTAGGTTTAAATAGAGAAATAAGGGTAAGAAGTATGCAGTCCTGGTCAAGGTGTCATCTTGCCCATCACTGCTCCATCATTGTCTAAGCTCTGGCCTGTAAAATGGTCAGAATTGATTTGTTAGTCATTGTTGACTTCATAAGTTGTCATCCATCCTCTGAAGGGATTAGTTTGACTTCTACCAGATGATCACTGTTCCAGGGTGCAGCCCTGCCCTCAAAGATACTTGTCAACACCTCCAGATGGGGCCACTTTGCCCTCCTGAGGTTTTTGGTCTTCCTGGAGCCTAAGGTGACTGACATTTAGGACAATGACTTGTCTTTGAGCCTTAAGCTACAGTATAGACACAAAAGGAGACACAGATGTCATACTTTCATCCTGCTTTTCATTACCATGTGAGCCCAAGTGAGTAGTTGATAGTTTTTAAGCAAAAAGCAGCTTCTAAGTGCCTGTTTTAATAAGGGCTAATGAGCCAGGAGTGGTGGCGCACGCCTTTAATCCCAGCACTCGGGAGACAGAGGTAGGAGGATTGCCGTGAGTGCGAGGCCACCCTAAGACTACATAGTGAATTCCAGGTCAGCCTGGGCTAGAGTGAGACCCTACCTGGAAAAAAAAAAAAAAAAAAAAAAGGGCCAATGAAATGGCAAACAGTAATCTATAAAAGAACAAGTTGTGGTGGGAACACAGTGTGCTTGGTTCTTTGAGAACTTCAATGATTGCTGAGCTGACATGAGAAGTCAGTGTGAGTTAGCCTGGCAACAGAAAGCAGAGGGAAGAAACCATTTCTCTGTGGGGGACGACAACGACCACTAATCACAATGGCATGGAAGTCTTGTTAACAGAATAATAAGGTTGTTGAATGAACCCTGGAACTGGGCTACTTTATCAAGGAAACTCCATAATACCATAGTATGCATCAAGAAACCTGTCAGAAATACGTATCAGAAGGATTGCTTTTGTTTTTGCTGATTCTTTTTTTCTAGTGAAACAGGGCATTTATCTTTATCCATTTTCTACAAAATTATCTTTACCACCATTAAGTTTAGTCATTTCTATTTAAATAACTTAGTCATAGGAGAGAGAGAGGAAAGCCTAGGGACAATTTCAGAACTTTAACATCTAGTGCCTCTGAAGGGTATTACATTGGAAACAGTATAGCTGACAAACATTAGCTTTAGAGTCAGCTGGACAAGGGCAAGCTTTGTTGCTTACTAAGTTGTTTGACCTTGGACAGAGCTCACTAACCCCAAAGTATAGTGTCCTTCACCTTTTAAATGGGAATTATGTTTTTGGGATTATTATGAAAATGAAATGAGATATAAATGAAGTTGTAGTATAGTCCTTTGTTTTTATGGATAATACGTCATTTAAGGCTGGGCATGGTAGCACACGATTTTACTTCCAGCGTTCAGGAGGTGGAGTGAAGGTAGGAGGATCGCCGTGAATTTGAGGCCAGCCTGAGACTGCATAATGAATTTCAGGTCAGCCTGGGCTAGAGCAAGACCTTACCTTGAAAAAAAAAATGCTTGCAGTTCATTCCGCAACATGATATGGTTTAAGGGTGTTGGATTCATTTTTCTCTGCTGATTATAGAATTAAAAAGCAAGACAGTCATTAAAAGAATAAAAATTTGCTTCAAAATAAAAGGTAAAGAAAGCAGAGAGAAAAGATTCCTCTGGGAGGATGCGATTCCAGAGCTGGAAAATCCACTGTCCTAGTGGGCGATTGACTTTTATTAATTGGGGGAAGCCTGCCTGTCCAGAGTCCATGATTAGTCAGCTTAAATGAAAGTGAATGTGCTGGTTGGTTCATAATGCATTCAGTACAATGCAGGTCCTAGAAAGCCTGCCAAACCAGCCTGCCAAGCTAGCTTGCTGGCAGGAAAATTAACCCAAGTTAGGAAGGAGGAAGTGGGATCACACTGTTTGCCATTGAGGGCTGCAATATAGTCATCTATATTATTCCCTATCTGCTTAGCCAAGGAAACTGCGTATCTCCTTTAATGTTTTACAACTTCATGCTGAAGATCTGAAGTTAAGTAAAAATCAATTAGGAAGATCATTAGTATGACTGTAGAAGTTTGTGCTGTGAAAGGATTTACTAGGCTTTCCTTAGTAAATCTAAGATAGTGATGTAGTATTTTGTAGTATGGGGTGGGGCAGGCTTGTGAAGCCCAGCTTTTAGGTTCTTATCCATTTTAACAAAGATTTGAGAAAACAGACTCAGAGAAGTATAAATTATGAACTATGAGGTTTATTTTAGGCACAGTTGTTATCCAGGGGAAGGCTAGAAAGACTCAAGCTAGAAGGGAATTCCCCTTCTTGCTTGGCTGGAGAGGGAAATGGGAGAATGAAGAGATAGGGAAATCTCCAGGGAAGAAGCCCATAGAAGGGGCAAACACATGGACGGCAAAACATGACAGCCCAAGCCAAAAGATGCAGAGTACATGCACACACACATGTGGGAAGTAAGGCTTGGAGGTACAAACCCTTCATCTTTACATAAAGGAAAGCTAAGAGAATGGATAGTAAAAAGTCCCAGAAATTAGAGGAAAATCATACATGTAACAGTGAGGAAGCACCCAAAACCAAGGTAGGAAAGTACTACCAGAAGAAATCCCTTTTCTTCTTCGCAGCCTGTCTGGGAAGGGGAAGAGCTTATCAAAGCAGGAATCAGGAAAGTCCAGTGCCAGGAGAATGAGTAGCCAAGAGGCCCATGTAAATATATTCATATAAATGTAAATATAAATGGCAGGCTCATTTATATGTGTTAGCCATCCAATTAGGATGAGCATTGCCATCAGATTCTGAGACCCTGGTTGGTTTGTGGACTCAGCTAATTCAGGAGGGGCCAGCCCACCCAGGTGTGTTAGATATTGAAAGAGAGCAGGAAGCACTGATGCTCTGAAGAATTGCTTGTAGCCATCTCCAGATTAGACTGGATGACATGAGGGTTCTAGTTCTGCCAGGGAAGGCAAGGTAGCATGTCCTTGTTTTCCTTGAGCCTTGTTCCTGATATACTAAAGACTACCCTTTTCCTGTTTCTCCTTCAATATGATAGATTTAAGAAAAATTTGGTTATGTGCAAGTTTTAAGAACATTTGAAAAAACATTAGGGTCATCTTTTCTTCCCTACATACAATCTGCTAGGGAATTTCCTTGACTATTATTTCAAAATACTCAAATTTTATTACTTCAAATTTATTACTTCAAAATAGTCATTTCTGCCTCCCTCCCCATCCCCCGCCAATTGATCAGATTGGTCTTTGGAAAACTTGCCATAATTGTGTTGTTTAGATGGCAAGAATGAGTAGGCAAAGTGGAACTTCTTTGTCAGCAGCACCAGTTAGGGTGGTGGGACCTTCTGCTAGTGTTGTAACTCTGAGGTAGGGTACTAGGATACTTAGCTCTTAGTGTTGCACAGCTGAGCTTAAGGGTGTTGGGATCATCAGCTCGTAGTATTACTAGCGTCTCAGCAGCTAATCAGTGATTCTCAGCTTTCTGGAACTCTTGCAGCAACAGGTTCACACCTATTCTATAGTCCTAAATACAGCCCTTTAGCTTCCTCAGCTTCAGCTCTCTACTGTTTCTTGCCCTCTTTGCATTTCTTGGATTTCAACTTTCAGCAGTCTTATGTTCCTTGCCACAGTCTGGAACCCTCCAGCTGTCTTCTGGCTGCCTCTGCTGCAGGCTATGCTTGGTGCTGACAGCCCCAGTCGTTCGCTCTTTGTGTTAGCAGCTGTGTTGGTGTGCTTCAGGTATCCCCCATAAACTTAAGTGTTCTGAATGTTAGGTCCCTAGTTCCTGGCAGTTTGGGAATTGGATCCTCCAGAAGGCAGTATATTGTTGGGGGAGGGCTTATGGGTGTTAATAATCAGTTTCCCCATGCCAGTGTTTGGCACACTCCCCTGTTGCTGTTGTCCATCTTATGTTGGCCAGGGGTGATGTCCACCCTCTGCTCATGCCATCGTTTCCCCCTGCTATTGTGGAGCTTCCTCTGGAGCCTATAAGCCAAAATAAACCTCTTTTTCCCACAAGCTGCTCTTGGTTGGGTGATTTCTACCAGCAATGCGAACCTGACTGCAACAGTAAAGTGGTACCAAGGAGTGGGATTGCTGCTAGACACCTGAGTATGTGGCTTTAGCCTTTTGGAGCTGATTTTCTAGAGGAATGTGGAAGGATGTGAAACCTTGGCCTAAGAGATGCCTTGCAGTGCTGTAAGTACAGCTTGATGAACTATTCTGGTCAGAGTTGAAAGACCTGAATGCGGCAAGAACTATGGGCTGTGAGGTTTGGCCTATGAGGGTGAGAAAGAGCTTTGCTTGGACTGGGCTAGCAGTTTGTGTGAGAAGCTTGCTGTTATGCCTGTGTCCTGAGAAGTTGTGCAGGGTTGCTTTGCGTAGAAATGAATTGGTGTGAACAGAGCGATATGGCACAGAAAGAAAAATCTTTGGGTGAACTGCTGCCTGTTCAACTGCAATTGAGAGATTACAATCTTTGAGATTGGGCTAGCTGACCTGCACTGGGGCAACAGGAAGAATGTAGACTCTTTTGGAGGGGCCTGAGTGCTCATGGAGTGTCCTGTTCTTCAAAATCTGCCTTATTCCCCCCTGGATTAACAATTTGGCACTCTACTTGGTATTGTGGAATATAAGGAATGCAGGAAAGAGAGGGTCATTGAGTTTGCAACAAATGGTCATGGGCAATGTGAAGCAGGTTTGCTGGTTGCCTGCATGGAGACCCCATGGGGCCATGAGGATGAACCGTGGATTGCAGTGGAGACCCCGTGGAGATGCTGGGACCATGAGATGGCTGCTAAGGAGAGCTGCCAGCCCTGGATGAAGTTTTCCAGGACTGTGAGTAACCTAGCTGGAGGGGTAGAATTGGGATGCCAGAGACTTGTTCCTGGTTAGAATTAGAGACTTGTCATTGGCTAGAGTTGTTGGACTTGGAGCTACAGAGTTTGGTGTTTGCCCTGTTTAAATCATGTATTGCTTGAGTATTTCTTTGCTATGCCCAATGCCATCTTTTGCAGTGTGAATGTTTATTCTGTACTATTATGGGTATTTTGGGGATTTTTTGGTATTATGGTTCAGTTAAAAGATCTTGGACTATGGGGATGTTTGAACATCATTGGGATTGATAAAGACTATGGGGACTTTTAATGTTGGATGAATGCATTGCATTTTACATCATGTATAGTTATCAGTTTATGGGGGCCAGGGGTGGAATGTGGTGGTTTGAGTCAGGTGTCCCCCATAAACTTAGGTGTTCTGAATGCTAGGTTGCCAGCTGATGGAGATTTGGGAATTAATACCTCCAGGAGGCAGTGTATTGTTGGGGCAGCCTTATGGGTGTTATAGCCAGTTTCCCCATGCCAGAGTTTGGCACACTCCCCTGTTGCTATTGTCCACTTTATGTTGGCCAGCGGGTGATGTACACCCTCTGCTCAAGCCATTGTTTTCCCTGGCACCGTGAGCTTCCTTTGAGCCTGTAAACCACAATAAACTTCCTTTTTCTTTTTTTCCCCACAAGCTGTTCTTAGTTGGGTGATTTCCACCAGCAATGCAAACCTGACTGCAACAACTGTCCTGTTGCTGTTGTCCACCTGATGTTTTTTGCCAGGATGTGATTGATGCCCACCCTCTGCTCTGCCTTTGTGGAGCTTCCCTTTGAGTCTGTAAGCCAAAATAAGCCTTTTCCTCCCACAAGCTGCTCTTGGTCAGTTGCTTTCTGCCAGTGATGCGAACTGGACTGCAACACTATCTAAGCCTGCTTTATACCAGTATACAGTGAAGCACTTGGATTAGGCATGCGTAGGAGAGAAGTTGGCTAGACTGCTATGAGGGGAGGAGGGATGCTTATGTAGCCATTCATACATGCAAACTGGCCTTTAGGTATACGGATAGGTACTAGGAGGAGGTCGGGTCGTCTTGAGAGGCTGCACATGGCAAAATCTAAGAGACAGCTGAAGCTGTCGTGATGGGAAGTGATGACTCCTGAAGGAAAGCCATGGTGGGAGCAGCAGTGTGACAGTTAGGGTTCTTGCAGATGGAGAGAAGGCTCTCTGGGGGCTTGTGGCTTGACATTTTCTCTGCTTGTCTGGGGTTTGATTGGAGACTCTGAGCCACTGGAGTTTTTATTTAGTTATTATTTTTTAAAATAGCTGAGGTTACCTTTTTGTTTGTTTGTTTGTTTTTGTTTTTCAAAGTAAGGTCTTGCTGTAGCTCAGGCTGACCTGAAATTCACTATGTATTCTCAGGGTGTCCTCAAACTCACAGTGATCCTCCTTCCTCTGCCTCTGGAATGCTGGGATTTAAAGGCATGCACCACCATGCCGAGCTTACGCTGAGGCTATTTTGACAGTTTGAGAAACCCACAGGGACTGGTGGCTTGATTGCCAGCTCTGGGAATTCCCTGAAAATGGTGGAGCTAAAGTTTTAGTTGTTGCTGGCTCCACGGACCTTTAGGAACTAACCCCATTGATATTGTTCACAGTCCCAGTGGGCATTGGAAACCTTGGAGGAAGCTGCGACTCTGATTTGGCCTTTTCTCTGGTCCAGCTGGGGTGGTCTTGGGACTGCTGAGTCTGGTTGTGAGGGAAAGAATCACAGCTGTCAATTAAGCATCCAAATGGCTGGAGCCTTAGTGATTAAAGAGGAAAAACTTGAAGGAGTGCTTTCCACAAAGATCTAACATAAAATTAACTCTGCATTTTTCTTGCTGTTTAATCCAGCCTTTTAGGTCAGCTCCAGATTCAGTGCCAGATCTTGTCTCAAAAAAAAAAAAAAAAAATAAGGCAGAGCATGGCTAAGAAAGTGATTTCCATATACATGCACATACATATGCATACATGTGCACATGTACTTGCACACATACATGTACATGCCCACACATACAAACACACAAAGGGAAAAAAAAAGTTCACTTATAGCCTCTGGAACTAGACCTGCTTTTGAATCCTACCTCTGATAGTCATAAGTCATGTCACATTATCTGGTTTGTGCCTTAGCTTTTTCATCTGCAAAAGCAGGATAATAATAGATTTGAAATAATGCTTAAATGAAATTAAGTGGTTTAATTGCTTTAGAATACTTACAACAATACCTGACATGGTAAATGCTAGAGTAGTGCTAGCTGACATTGTTATATTTGTTCTCATTAATTTTTTTTAACTGTGTGTGGAGGCTATCAGTTCTCTCCTTTTTGAGATAGTGTGTCTCTTGCTAATTTTTGCTGCTAGATAAGCCATTTTAGCTGAACTGCAAGCTTCCAGATTCTCCCGACTCTGCCTTCCATTGTTGTAGGCATGTTGGGATTACAGATGCAGATGCCACTTTTGTTTGGCTTTATGTGATGCTATGGAATTGAACTTAGCAGGCATCTTTAACTGTTGAGTCATCTGTTCTCATTTTTATTTGGGGGATGCTTTTAACATCTTTCTGAACCCATCTCCAATTATTCTGGACTTCCTTACTTTGTTTAATTATATCACCACCTTGATTATCACCTGGATTATATTAGAGATAAATTCAGGTTAAAAAAAGGGAGAGAAGTGGATGAATGCATAGGGGCCAGCTGATCAGGTATGGTCTATCAGTTTGTCCACCATGTAGTACCACTAGTACCACCCTTTAGCAGTACTTCTCACCAGACCCTAATTCTCAATTTGTCTGTGGAAAGTTTAGTTTTTCCAGATTCTTGCAAAATTTCTTAAGTCTTTTCTGTGGACCAAGTAAATTTTGCCAAAAGGCCAAATTCAACCAAGGCCAGTTTGCATTTTTATCTGTAATTCCTAGAATCATGCTTTCCTTGCCACATCTGGGCAAGAAATTGTGAAAGCTACCTGAATCTATTTTTTTTTTGGTCGGGGTCCCGGGGAGATTGCTAGTCTTTTTATTTTTTAACTAGGAACATACTATATGTATGGACACATCATATGTTGGTACCATCTTTTCCATCCTCCCTGCCCCCATTCTGCAGAGGCCCCTCCTCAGTGGGGTTGCTGGTATTCCTTATGGGGTTGTGGGCTCAGCAGTCAGTTATTGGGGGGAGGAATGCCACTGGGCATGACGTCCCAACCTGTGGCTCTTACAATCTTTCTGCCCCCTCTTCTGCAAAATTCCCTGAGCCTTGGTGGGTGTGTTTTAAGTCTACTTCAGTGATGAGCTCTTAGGAGCCTTTGGATTTCTGCTTTAGTAGGTGTCGAGTATCTTCAGTGTCTGTCTCCTTTACCCTGGTGCTGATTGTCAGGCTCACCATGGAAGCAGCACTCTTGCTTATCTCCCCACCTCCTCTGTGATTTCACTTGGGCCTTGGCTGAAGTGTGAGGGGTGGTTTATCTCCTTGGGTCTCACTACCTTCTGAAAAAGAAAAACAGATTTCCATGTGGGCACACTCAAGCACAGGAAATCTGGTAGTTGGGGACTCGGGCCAGTCAATCAGGAAGCCGGAGCAAAAGGCCTGGTTCCGCAGCACTCAATGCAGGGTCTCGGTCTCTCTGTCTCTCTCTGTCTCTGTCTCTGTCTTCTTAAGGTAGGGCCTCGCTGTAGCCCAGGCTGACCTGGAACTCACTCTGTAGCTCTAGGCTGGCCTAGAACTCACTGATTTTCCTATCTCAGCCTTTTGATTATTGGGATTAAAGGTGTGGGCCACCATGCCTGGCCTGAATTTATTGTAGCAGTCTCTTTGCTCCTATATTGCCTTAATATATAACCTCCTTAACCAAAACTTACATAAGAGCCCTCCATAGTCAGTTATCCCTTACATTTTACAAAAAACTTAGAAAATGTCATAATATCTATGCAAATCAAGCTCCTTGGCACATTTTGAGCTGTGTTCATGTACAGTACTACCATGTATGTATCCTTTTAAGAGTGCCTCCCTGGATGACTGTGTCCCAGACATGCCTATGCTTTCTCACTTCTTCCTGCTTTTTTATCTTGTTTGTGCAGAGGCACTTAGTAGGGGTCAGCAGGTGTCGAATATTATTTCACTGAGATGTTCTTCTCCTGTTCCCTATTCTTCCTCATTCTTTCTGCTTGTAAAATTCTGCCCAGTTTTTCGAGTGTACATCTGAGTTTTTTTCTTTGGGGACTACACAGATGGAAGTGATTACACACTTTTGGAGTTGTGGTTGTTTCTCTTTTGGAAGGGCTCTGCAGATCTTTCCACATTTATTTCCACAACTGTCTTAGCCATGTGTATGTGTGTATATGTGTACAGGTGCATATGTGAGTGTGTGTATTCTTTGTTTGCTCTAAATTACAACCCCTTCAAGAGTGCACTAGAATTTTATTTATTGTGCTTCATTGGAAGTGGGGTATTATGCTTTGTATCTATATTTTTGCAACATAATTTGTACATCTTTTTTTCCAATTAAAAAAAATTCAGTGCAATACTGAAAAGTTAGTCTTTTTTTAAAAAAGTATTTATTTTATTTATTTGACAGAGAAAGAGGTAGAGAGAGAGAATGGGCACGCCAGGGCCTCCAGCCACTGCAAAGCAACTCCAGATGCATGCACCCCCTTGTGCATCTGGCTAATGTGGGTTCTCGGGAATCGAACCTGGGTCCTTTAGCTTTGCAGGCAAATGCCTTAACTCCTAAGTCATCCCTCTAGCCCTGAAAAGTTAGTCTTTAAAGTTAGAAATTAAACCAGTGCTGTTTAGACAAAGATGGGTTATAGAGTATGAAATGTGGGAGTTCTTGAGTGGCATTGATAACAGTCTAACCTTTCTTCATCTGTGGTTTTAGGAACTGACAGAGACCTAAGCATTGTCATATTTAATAAATATTTAGGGCTGGAGAGATGGCTTAGTAGTTAAGGTACTTGCCTTCAAAGCCAAAGGACCCAGGTTCAATTCCCCAGGACCCATGTAAGACAGCTACACTAGGTGGTACATGTGTTTAGAGTTCATTTGCAGTGGCTAGAGCTCCTGGCATGCCCGCTCTCTCTCTTGCTGCCTCTCTCTCTCTCAAATAAATAAATAAATAAATAATATTAAAAATATCTACCAGAATTGTGGTAACATATTTATTAGATAGTCTCAGCTCTTATAAAATAATTCTAAATGGAATTTTCACTTAGTAAGAAATTTTTTAAAAAAATTTAAAGTTAGTAACACCTTGCTAATTGGGAAGGTTGAAATAAATTAGTAGAAATTGAAATCCTAGCACAGGACAAAGTGTACTTTTTAGCACATGCCTTTATTTATTTATTTATTTATTTATTTGAGAGCGACAGACAGAGAAGGGGGGGGAGAGAGAGAGAGAGAGAGAATGGGCGCGCCAGGGCCTCCAGCCACTGCAAACGAACTCTAGACACGTGCTTCCCCTTGTGCATCTGGCTCACGTGGGTCCTAGGGAATCAAGCCTCGAACCAGTGTCCTTAGGCTTCACAGGCAAGCGCTTAACCGCTAAGCTATCTCTCCAGCTCAAGTGTACTTTTTAGTTTTAAACAAATGTCTCATAATAAATCCAAACTTTCTAGAACTGTTAGTCTTTCTTTTCTTCTCTTCCTTTTTTTTTTTTTTTTTTTTGGTTTTTCGAGGTAGAGTCTCACTCTAGCTCAGGCTGACCTGGAATTCACTCTGTAGTCTCAGGGTGGCCTCGAACTCTCAGCAATCCTCCTACCTCTGCCTCCCAAGTGCTGGGATTAAAGGCGTGCGCCACCACGCCCGGCAAACATTTTTTTTTTTTCTTTCGGTTTTTCGAGGTAGGGTCTCACTCTAGCCCAGGCTGACCTGGAATTCACTATGGAGTCTCAGGGTGGCCTCGAACTCACGGCAGTCCTCCTACCTCTGCCTCCCGAGTGCTGGGATTAAAGGCGTGTGCCACCATGCCCGGCTTTTTTTTTTTTTTTTTTTTTGATTTGTGATAGGCTGTCATGTATCCTAGAATATGCTATATAGCTGAGGATGACCTTGAACTTGTTAAATCTTTTTTAAAAATTTTTATTTATTTATTAGAGACAGAAAGAGAGAGGGAGAGAGAGAATGAATATGAATATGGGCATGCCAGGGCCTTTAGCCACTGTAAGCAAACTCTAGACACATGTGCCACCATGTGCATCTGTCTTAACTGGGACCTTGGAGAATCGAACTGGGGTCCTTCAGCTTCGCAGGCATACACATATTAACTGCTGAGCCATCTCTCCAGCCCTTGTTAGATCTTCTTGCCCCTATCTCCCAAGTGCTAGAATACAGGCACTGTTTACTATGCCCAGTTTAATCTTAGTCTTTTAAATTATTGGAGATAGAACCAAATTTCTTGGAAAAATCTCTTTGCTAGTAAAAACATAGCCTAAGCATATAGGGGCAGTAACTGAAGTTAAATACGGCATTGAATATGTAATTCAGAACTTGGTTCACAGGAAGAAATGAATACTGCAGTGATTAACAGTCTTCACAAAAGTTCAGTGAGCCATTTTGTGAGAATTTGACTGAATGGGAATGTGAGAAGACAAGAGAGAAGAACGATTAAAAATAAAAGTACTGGTGGAAGGGATGTGAGAAACCTCTTCAGATGAGCTATTAAGAACCACATGGGGGCTGGAGTGATGGCTTAGTGGTTAAGACACTTGCTGGGAAAGCCAAACGACCCAGAATCAATTCCTCAGTACCCACATAAAGCCAGATGCACAAGGTAGCATATGTGTCTGGAGTTCGTTTGTAGTGGCTAGAGTTCCTAGTGTGCTCATTTTCTGAACTCTATTTCCCCCCTCAAATAAATACATAAATAAATATATAAATAAATCAAATATTTTAAAAAATAAACATGTGGGCTTAGGTAATGACTTGATGATTATTTATTTAGTTAGTGAAGGGTCAGAGAAGAGAGTAGGGTGTTGAAATGCAGGAAATTACAACTATGATTATGGTAGATTGATGAAAAGCAGTAACCAGAGTGCTGAGCATCTGGCACTGACAGCAGCGTAGTGAAGAGTTCTCAGAGGTGAGTTAGCGAACAAGTAGAGATTTGTGCTACCTATTGAGAATCCCCAATCCAAAACGCTCCAAAATCCAAAATATGTCAATGTAGTGACCTGCAAAGTTTCAGATTTGAGAGCACGTATGATTTTAGGTTTGTTGTTTAGGAATGCTTAGCTAGTAATGTCTATGTTAATATTCCAAAGTCTAAAAACCTTTGAAATCTGAAACACTTCTGCTTTCATACATTTTTGGATACTCAGTACTATGAGAATGCTGGAAAAGTCAGACTTTATGTTCCTGCAACTTGCATGTGGAAAAAATACTGCTCTGTTTATTTTGCAGCTTGAAGTTCAGAAGAAGTTATATGTACCTGTGTAGCTCTTGAGGGCACCATTATACCATGCACTTAGTAGACTACATATATAGACACTATTGGGGTAACCTTGTTCATGTTGTGTAGTGGTGTAGCTAAGTTAGTGGATCCAATATCTATCAGTAGCCTCAGTTGGGCTTATACCCCAAACCACTGGTTCTGTTGAGGGCACTAAATTGCCAAAGAAATATTGTATTTTGTCCATAGATGGTTCTCAAGGTGGTTAGGAAAGGGTACAGCTATTGTCTAAAAATTTAAGTAACTGGTTTTAAAGTTCCCTTAACATTTCTAGTATGTGAAGACTCATTCTCCAGATTGGTTTTTCTCTAACGACTGGCATTAGCCACTCACAATCAATTTCCAGTAGAAATATTGTCAGCCTTTCTCTAACGATAGCTGAAACTCCAGTCTTGTCATAAACATTGCTAATGCAGTAAACAAGCTCCCTTAGTCTTGCTCATTCAAAATTATAATTTTGCTGTGGACTAAAGAGCTACTACTTATCTGTGTGTTCCAGTACCTATAATTGCCTGTTGTGGTAGTTTGAATAGATGGCCCCCAATATATTCAGTGTTTTGTTAGTTTGTAGTTTGGATCTGCAGCCACCTGGCTGGAGGAGATGTCACTGGATGGATCTTAAGGTGTGGTGGTGGATTTGAAATTCCAATCTAAAGATATGCAAAGTGCCTAGTCTTACCTGAAGTTCCTGAAGTGTGCTGTGTGTTTTTTTTAGCTTGTGGCTTCTTTCTCTCTGCTTGACTTTTCTCTGCTACTGTGGAACTTCCCCTGCATCTGTAAGCTTCAGTAAATCTCCCCCTCCTCCATAACTGTGCCTGGTCTGGAAGTTCGTCTCAGTGAACCTGAAGCTGTCTACTATAGAAATTGGTACCAGGAGTGGGGTTAGATAAATGTGACCATGTGAATTTTGTTCTTTTGGAGCTTTTATCTTGGGGAAATGGGCATGGACTTGGTACTTACAACTGAAAACACCTTCTGGAGCAGTAAGCCAAGTTTTATGGACTATTCTGTTGAGAGTTTCAGAATGCTAAATGCTAAATGCAGCAAGAATTGTATTTAGGGGCTCACCTTATGAACTTGGAGGCTTAGCTTATGAGCTTCCTAAGGGGAAGGAAAGACTGCAGAGAACTTTTTTGGAACTGGGCTACTGTCATAAGAGCTGCTGTGTTCTGCTGCCCAGGCCCAGCAAGACTGATCAAGGTTAAATTTGTAATGGACTGATGTTGGACTGAGGAATTTAAGATTTTAAATTGGAAAACTTCAAGCAAGTTTACAATTACTGGCACTGAGACTGGTTTTAGGTTACTGAAGCTGCTATTGTCAAACACATTAGCAATCTCAAGGAAGATGGCCCAACTGCTTTACATTAAATGGTATTAGTTTTGGATGCATGAAAAATGCGTGGAATTGTTATGAAGTGCACGTGGTTTCAGGAGCCACTGTGAGATGCGGCATGAGTCAGGGCGTGATGACCCTGATAGGCTGGCAAAGCCATTGGAAGATGGGCCATGGTTTTCATGGAGACCTGAAGATGTTTTGGATATACCAGGACTGTGCAAGGGCTACCATGGAATGCACTGTTGGCCTGGGATGGAAGTTTTCATTGGCTACTCTGCCCAGCTGGAGGGGCGGAATTGGAAAATCTGGATAGTGTCAGTCTCTGGTTATATTGGACTTGAACTACAGAAGTTTGATGACTGCTTGATGATGGTTGAGTTTGCATTGTTCTAGTCTCTCTCCGAGAATCACTGAAGACCCCAGACTCTAATAGTATGTAAAAGCAAAGAGCATTTATTCTGCAGAAAGAGCCAGCATGTGGGGGTCAACCATTCATACAAAATGACGACCCTGAGGGGACCACGCAGGCCCCTTTTAAGCACACAGGCCCCTTTTAAGCACAGCTAGGGGAATTTTAGGAGGATTAGGTCATCTTTTAATGTTATTGGCTAAGCAAGCAGCAGTTATATTTGTACACCTTTGATGGGCTGTGGCCCAGATTTTACCATACTGGGACGTGTTCAGACATGTTTTAGAGACTTTGCAGGAACTGACTCAGCCCTGGAGCCCACTATCTCAGGCAAGTCCTTTTTTTGGTCATAGTCCAGAGGTATTGCAGGAGCCCTGGGTGGCTATCTTCCCTGGCCACATGTAAGGGTTGCTGTTGATTAACAGTCCTTTGTTTGTGGTTTTTCTCAGAAGTCTTGTCTGCCTATCCGGGAAACTGAAACTTAGGCCTAGCTGTAAACTGGAGCAAATTTGGTCTTTTCACTTATACCAGTTGAAAATGTTTACTCTGTGGCTTTATATGTTGAAAGTATCTAACTTATTTGAGTTTACAGGACTCATAGCTAAGAGACAATCTAAAATATCAGAGGAGGCTTGGGACTATTTTACGTTGCTCAAGACTGTGGGGACCTTTGAAATTGTACTGAATATAATTTATAATATGATGTGGTTTTGAAATCTATTGGGGGCTGGGGAGGAATGTGGTAGTTTGAATAGATGGCCCCCAATATGTTCTGTGTTTTTATTATATTTTTCATATATATATATATATATATATATATATATTAACAGATTATATTCTTTTACTCTCTCTCCCTGTTCCCTTTTCCCTGGGGCCCTTCTCAGTGAGGTTATGGGATTCACTGTGGAGTCATGAAGGCCTTAATCAGTCCCAATGGGATAGTGGGGGGACTATCAGGGAATTTCTACCCACTCTGGCTCTTAGAATCTTTCCACCCTCTTTTCCGCAATGTTGTCTGAGCCATGGCAGGCCTGTTGGCAGTCTGCTTTAGTTTTAAGTTTTTTTGTAGCCTCTGGATGCTTGATCATTGTGTCAGTCACCATCACTGTGGAGCAGGTTGTCAGGCTACCAGTAAGGGCAGTGTTCATGGTGCTACTTCCTCTACACGTTCTCCTGGGCCCTGGCACATGTGGAAGAGGTCGCAAGTCTCATGTTGGGCAATCGGTTATTTTATCGATGGATCTCGATTCTCCTTTGTTTTCTCTGCCATAATGGCATGCAGTGAGGCCCTGCTCCCAGCTTCTCTTGTGGTGGTTTAGTCTTCCCAGGCAGCCACCCAGGGATGCCTGTGTCCTTGGTATGTAATCTCCCCAAGCTCAGCCCCGTCTCACATGTGGTATGAGGGCATGTAACATGGCCCTCTCATCCATGGTAATTATTCCTGGAGTCTTTTAGCCAAATATCCATTCTTGAGACTAGGGGTTGGTGCTCAAACTTCCAGTTATTTCTGTACTTAATATATGTCTATAATTTTTGTTTTTTGAGGTTGGGTTTCATTCTAGGCCAGGGTGACCTGGAATTCACTATGTAGTGTCAGGCTGGTCTCTAACTCACAGTGACCTTCCTACTTCAGCCTCTGAGTGTTGGGATTAAAGGCATGGACCACCATGCCTTACATATGTCCATAATTTTGACAATAGGAATTCTGCAATACATCAATTCTGTGAATGTATGTTTTAAATAAGGTCAAAACAAAAGAAAACATTTAGATCATCTGTATGTTTCTAGATAGAAAGAGCCACAGGAACACCTTCAGTAATTCCTATATTTCTTGTTGGAATTGAGCAAGGGTAGGAAAGACAGTTGAACTGATTCTGAATAGATGTAATTGATTTTAATTTGCTTTTGGTTTAAAAAGGTCCATAGGAACATGGCAGAAGGTCTTGGACACCTAACCATAAAGAATTGAGGGATGGGCTGTAGAGATGGCTTAGCAGTTAAGGCATTTGCTTGTGAAGCTTAAGGACCCAGGTTTGATTCCCTAGTTCCCATGTAAGCTAGATGCACAAGGTGCCACATACATCTGGAGTTTGTTTGCAGTGGCTAGAGGCCAATTCTGTCTCTATCTGCCTCTTTCTCTCTCTTTGAAAAATCAATAAAATATTAAAAAAAAAAAAGAATTGAGGGAACAGGGGCTAGGAAGTAAAGTACTTACTACACAAACCTGACAACTAGAGTCCAGACCCCCCAGAACCCAGGTAATATCTGTAATATCAGTGTGCCTATGGTAGAAGGGAGGTGTAGGACAGGAGAATGCCAAAACTTAGGGCAGTTACCCTGGTGAATGTAGTGGGTGAGAGAGAGACTCTGCCTCAGACAAGGTGAACAGCGAGAATGCCCTCTGACCTTCACAAAATCACCTTGGCACATAGTTGCCCATCTGTATTCGTGCACATGAAAACACACACACACACACACACACACACACACACACACAGTTTCAAAAAGTAACTGAGAGAAACATTTGTTTTACCTTTCTGTATGTGACTTTTTAGTGGCACTGAATTTTGGATTTTTTTTATTACATTTCAGAAAAGAAAGAAGTCTTCTAAAGTTGCTGTGATACACTTCTTAGTGATAATTATCATTTTTTTAAAATACAGTTTCACTGTGTAGTTTATAGTAGCCACAAATTCATGATCCTTCTGCCTCAGCCTCCTGAGTACTGGGATTTCAGGCATGTTTTATCATACGTGGCTTAATGATGATTTTTCTTTTTTTTTGATTTTTTGAGGTAGGGTCTCGTTCTTGCCCAGGCTAACCTGGAATTCATCATGTAGTCTCAAGCTGTCCTCGAACTCATGATGATCCTCTTACCTCTGCCTCCTAAGTGCTGGGATTAAAGGTGTGCGCCACCATGTCTGGCCTTAATGATGATTCTTAAAAGAGTCAATATGGGAAGTAGAGGCAGGAGGATCAGGAGTTCAAGTCCAGCCTTGGCTACATAGTGAGGGCTCTTTCTAAAATTTTATGGTTGTGGGAGTAAGAGAATTCAAAGTTCAGACAACTGGGGCATTTTGGCCATTGGAAAAACACAAAGAGAATGAACAAGCTTTGGGAAGAAAATAGGGTTGACTTCTGACAGGTTCTGGGTGGATGTCAATGCATTCTTTTTTTAAAATATTTTTTTAAATTTTTAAAAATTTTTATTTAGTTATTTGAGAGCGAGGAGAGAAAGAGAGAGAGGGGGGGGGGATGAGAATGAGAATGAATGGGTGCATCAGGGCCTCCAGCCACTGCAAACAAACTCCAGACGCTTGTGTCTCCTTGTGCATCTGGCTAATGTGGGTCCTGGGGAATCGAGCCTCGAACCGGGGTCCTTAGGCTTCACAGGCAAGCACTTAACCCCTAAGCCATCTCTCCAGCCCTTTTAAAATATTTTATTATATTATTTATTTATTTGAGAGAGATACAGAAATAGGCAGGTGAGAGAGAGAGATAGAGAGAGACACACAGAGAGAGAGAGAGAATATGAATGGTCATGCTGGGGCCTCCAGCCACTGTAAACGAACTCTAGACAGATGTGCCCCCATGCATCTGGCTTATGTGGGTCCTGGGGAATTGAACCAGGTTCTTAGGCTTTGCAGGTAAATGCCTTAACCGCTAAGCCATTTCCCCAGCCCTCAATGCATTCTTAATATATATGAACACCAAGCTGAGCCCAGTGCTTGTAAGTTTTCTGCCTATATCATTTGGTTCAATAATCACTTATGATTATCCCAAATTATATGTTATCATTTATAATTATAGAAAAGTTGGGAGCCTTAGCATATGATGTTTTAGGAAAGAGAATTTTGTGGTCCATGTTGCTGGGATGAACATCCAACTGGAATCAGTTTATGGGTTGAAAGGATGTATTTCAAGCTTATAGATCCAGGGGAAGTTCCATCCATGGTAGAAGAAGCTGATCCAAGAAGAGAGAAACCATCAACAGCCAGCACCACAAACAACAGCCAGAGCTCCAACTGCTCATTCCATATCTTGGGGCTGGAATCAAGATCTATTCCCAAGCATACCTTAGGGCTGGATACCATGATCTGCCCCCGGTGATACCTCCTCCAGTAAGCTACTGAAGGCTTAAGCAGGAAGCTTAACTTTAATCAAGTACCTGAGGTTTTGGGAAACATACATTTACATTCAAACCTCCACAGGGAGAATATATGCTTTTTCCAAGGTAGGATCTCACTGTAACCCAGGCTGACATGGATTTCACTATGTAGTCTCAGGGTGGCCTGGAACTCATGGTGATCCTCCTCCCTCTACCTTCTGAGTGCTGGGAATAAAGGCATGCACCACCATGCCTGGCTGGAATATTGTTTTTCAGTAGTCTTGGATATATCCCAAGTAGTTTTTTTTTTTTTTTTTTTCCCGGTTTTTCCGAGGTAGGGTCTCACTCTAGCTCAGACTGACCTGGAATTCACTGTGGAGTTTCAGGGTGGCCTCGAACTCATGGTGATCCTCCTACCTCTGCCTCCTAAGTGCTGGGATTAAAGGTGTGCACCACCACTCCCAGCTACTATTTACTTTTTGTATAGGAAATAGAGACTGTATGGCCTGAGTCCACATTTCACATTATTAGCTGTGGAATCTTTGGTCAGCTGTTTAATCAAGTTTGTCTAAAAGGCTTTACCATATCCATTGTTGCAGTTAGCTTTGTGTTGCTGGCCCAAAACACCCAACCAAGAGCAGCTTCTGGGAGGAAAGTGTTTATTTTGGCTTACAGACTTGAGGGGAGTCTTGATGATGATAGGGAAAATGATGGCATGAGCAGTGGCTGGACATCACTTCCTGGCCAACATCAGGTAGACAACAGCAACAGGTGACTATGCTAAACACTGGCAAGGAAAAGCTGGCTATAACACCCATAAACTTTCTCTCAACAATAAACTGCCTCTAGGAGGTTCCAATTCCCAAATTGCCTCTAGCTGGGGACCCAGCGCTCAAAACCCCTATGTTTATGGGGGACACTTGAATCAAACCACCACATCCATCTTCAGAGAGGTGGATATACTTTGGAAGCCTGTAAAAATTACAGAGCATTACTCGTTTACTAGGTTTTGGGTCTTTCCTCCCACTTCCATTTTTAAGTAGATACCAGAAGTAGAATTGCCCTATGATTCAAACTATGAGGTTCAGATTGCTTCAAGATTTATTTTGGGATCTTTTGCAACTTTGTCATGATTAGTACCTGATTCAGTTTTTTGATGTGATTATCTAATATATGTCATTTAAAAAATATTACTAAAATAGGTATTTTTCCTGCATTTTTAAAACTTGTAAGCTTTATTACTGACTTAAAAATTAAATTGGTTGGGCTACTATGTTAAAAAAGAAGTAACTTTTTTTTTTTTCTTTTGGTTTTTCGAGGCAGGGTCTCACTCTAGCCCAGGCTGACCTGGAATTCACTATGGAGCCTCAGGGTGGCCTCAAACTCACGGTGATCCTCCTACCTCTGCCTCCCGAGTGCTGGGATTAAAGGTGTGCGCCACCACGCCCAGCTTAAAAAAGAAGTAACATAAGTAAAAAGTATGGTAATGAATTAAGGGTACAGTTAAATTATTGCTAGTGTAGTGTCATTTCAAATGTGGTATAATGGGAAGATTTTTATAGCTTGATATAAGTGTATTATTTTATAAGCTTTATGTAAGAAATGATTATGAGTTCCCATAATTTCTCAATACCTTCCTGTTTCCATCTCAGGCTACAAAGATTTTTAGAGAGTTGCTTATTATAGTTGAAGAATTTAAAAAATAATCTTCATCTTTAAGGTAGACTTTTATTATTATGTTAGTCATGACATAAGTGCCTTTCAGGTATCTTTAGCAAAGGAACAGATTTTGGATAGGGATTTAGCCCAGTGATAGAATGCTTGCCTAGCATTTGTGTAAGGAGGTCCTATTTTAGTTCCCAGTACTACAAAGAAAGAAAAAAGTAACATATTTAAAGTGTTTTACAGAATATAGTTCCAGTCAGATAGTTTAACAAGACAATAAAGATTAGGATCATACAAAGATGTCCAAATTGCCTCACAGTTATACCTGCTTCATAATGTCACAGAGATTACTTTTTGGAGATTGTGAGTTCCTTTTTTAAAATATATATATATATTAGAGAGAGAGAGAGAGAGAGAGAGAGAGAGAAAGAAAGAAAGAATGGGCACACCAGGGCCTCTAGCCACTGCAAACTCCAGATGCATGTGCCTGCGTGTGCATCTGGCTTACCTGGCGCCTGGAGAGTTGAACTGGGATCCTTTGGCTTTGGAGGCAAGTGCCTTAACTGCTAAGCCATCACTCCAGCCTGTGAATTCCTTTTTAAAATATTGTCTGCCTGCCTGCCTGCCTGCCTGCCTGCCTACCTACCTACCTACCTACCTACCTATCTATCTATCTGGGAGACAGAGAGAAAGAATGGGTGTGTCAGGGCCTCCAGCCAGTGCAAACGAATTCCAGATGCATGCACCACCTTGTGCATCTGGCTTACTGGGTCCTGGGGAATTGAACCTGGATCCTTTGGCTTTGCGGGCAAGTGCTTTAACCACTAAGCCATCTTTCCAGCCCTTGAATTCCTTTCTTTTTTAAACAAATTATTTGTTAATTATTTATGGAAACATTTTCTCTCTCTCTCTCTCTCTCTCTCTCTCTCTCTTTGTTGGTCCTATCTTATTTTAGATTCTCGTAGGAGCAGATTTTGAGATAAGAATTTCAGTGTTAGTAGTTGATTGGGAAGATGATCCTAAAAGCACCAGTAGGGTGCAAGAGAAGGGAATTTGGCAAGTACAAGGGATATTATCAAGCATTCTAGTCCACTGGATTTAAAAAAATATATATTTTAAGAGCCGGGCATGGTGATGCATGCCTTTAATCCCAGCACTTGGTTGGCAGAGGTAGGAGGATTGCTGTGAGTTCAAGGCCAGCCTGAGACTACATAATGGATTCCAGGTCAGCCTGGGATAGAGTGAGATCCTACCTCATAAAACCTATATGAGAGAGAGAGAGAGAGAGAATATTGAATGAATGAATAATTATGGGCACACCATGGCCTCTAGCCCCTGCGAATGGGCTCCAGACACATGCACCACCTTGGAATTGAACCTGGGTCCTTTAGCTTCATAGGCAGGGACCTTAACTGCTAAGCCATCTCTCCGGCCTTGGATTTTAATTTTACTGCAGACCTCTGAAGCTAGTGCAGAATACACATTTCAAAGTTATCTCAGCCAAGGTGCCAGGAAGCTCTGATATTTATATAGGCCATTAGTCATTAGTTGAGGCTGTTGGTGGAGAGGAGGATTAATTCAGTAGTATTTATAGTCTAGTAAGCACTTGTGTATCTTTGTCTTCTGCCTCCAGAGAACGTCCATGGGTGGAGAGATGTCTTTAGAATATGCTGTCTAATGGTAAGATCAGAGGAAATACTGGCAAGATACTACCAACTTAGCTATAATCATCATCATTATACACACACACACACACACACACACACACACACATATTTGGTTTCGTTTTTGGTTTTTCAAGGTAGCGTCTCACTGTAGCTCAGGATGACCTGGATTCACTATGTAGTCTCAGGGTGGCCTTGAACTCACAGTGATCCTCCCACCTCTGCCTCCCAAGTGCTGGGATTAATGGCATACACCACCACGCCCGCCTCTGGTTTCGTTTTCTTGAAAATAGTGCAACTAGGACTAAGGACAGAAGATAATAAAAGAAATACAGTAAAATGGAAGCATACATTGATGTGTGTTATAATCTTCTGTTGGGTGGAATTGATGGATTGTCATATTTAAAGTATTTTTACATTTCTGTAAATACAGATGCTTACTTACCAAATAACCAATATAGACTCACAGATTTGTGTGAAAGTCTGAGTTATTTTTTTTCCCCTTCATAATTTAACTCTAATATACTATATGAGATGATTTCTAATTTTCTTCAGAATGTCTATAACACTTAGGGAAGTTGTGGCAGATAAAATTGATAAGAATCTCAAATTTTTATAGGTAAGTGGCCCCTTCCTCTGCTTCAGAGTTAAGTCTTGCTCACTTCAAGTTTTTCTTGGTGATTGCTTTGGTTTTGGTTGTTGGTTTAAGGATAGCATATCTCATTTCTAGCCAATGAGATAGAAGAGGAGGTCTGCTGGAGGGAGGGTTTCTGAATAGCTTATTTGCCCTAAAAGAGAGGCAGAAGAAAAAGTGGTGTTATCTGAAGATAGGATACCAGCAGATAACAACGGGACCAAGATGGAACACAAATTAGATTGTGGAGCAGAAAGATGGAAAGCACCTTGGGACCATGATGAGCTGTTGAGTTCACCGACGGCAAGGTCTTTATACCTCCTGTTAACTTTGAGATAATAAGCTCCATTTTTCCATAAACAATTTCTGTTACTTGCAGTTGGATGCATCTTCAGCTATAGATTGAGGAGGCAAGGAGGAGATTTTCTTGTTTTAATATTTATTTATTTATTTCAGAGACAGGAAAAGAGGGGGAGGGGGGGAGAGAGAGAGAGAATGGGCATGCCAGGGCCTCCAGCCACTGCAAGCAAACTCTAGACGCATGTACTACTTTGTGCATCTGGCTTATGTGGATCCTGGGGAATTGAACCTGGGTCCTCTGGCTTTGCAAATTTCTTGTTTAAAATAAAATTATATAACTGATTTAAAATCCTATAGATTTAGGTGAACCTAGCTGATTGGTGTTTGTTTGAATATTGAAATGAGTCTAAGGTGGAAGACTTTGGCATGGAATATGAATGCAAATCTCAACAAATAAATAATCACTCCTGATTATACTGCTCACTGTGTTCCTGCTCATGTCAGCCAATTAAATTATTTAAGTTTCAGGTCTACACTTAGTAAAGCCAAAGAATATAAGTATGTGGGAATTGTGTTATTGTCATTATTCTTTGACAATTTTACCAAATGATTCAGTAATATTAGGGGCTTTTTTGGCTCATGCTCCTTGGTCTTGGATTCACTGTGTAGTTCATGCTGGCCTCAAATTTGTGGCATACTTAAGCCTCTCAAGTGTTGAGATTAAGGTATAAGTAACCATACTGAGTAGAATATTAGTTTTCAGTGAACTTGAAGTAAACATTTTAGGATGGTCTGCTTTAACTTTATTTTTAGCAAGAGCCTGGTATTATGGGAACTCTGGCCCAAGGTGGTTCAACCAAGTCTGAAAGGGATCAGGACTGGGCATGGAGAGGTGAGGACCAGGCTTGTGGAGTCATGGCTGTTTTATTGTCATAGTTTATATTTCTCTCTTTATATTCCCAAGCTAGTAAGAGGTCAGTAGTGTTCATTTTCCTGGTGGTATGATTTTAATGTCATTTCTTCCTCCTATTACTATTATCTTTTTTTTTTTTTTTTCCAGCACTGACCACAGTTCAGCTTAGGAATCTACATATGCTAGGCAAGTGCTCTACAGGCTCTAAATTGTCCATCCTGACCTTGAATTCACTCTGTGGTCTGGATTGGCTCTCACGTTTATTTTTTTCACTCTTCCTCTTCAATATTCCCTGGGTCTTAGCTAGTATACTTTTTGTTTCCTCTCTTGAAGTTTTCTTCCATGTTACTAACTCCTTCCTTTGCCTGGAATGCTCTTATAGATAAGCATGATATAAATAAATGAGGAAAAGAATTGAGAGTGATCAATTGTTATCAGGTAAGTGGAACTAAAACTTGAGACGATGAGTCCGTCTGCCTTTGAAATGCATAGAAGACTAGCTGAGAGTTTTGTGTTTGCCTGGTGAATCACTTTTAAAATAAGGTAACTGACTTGAGGCATACACACACACACTACACATACCTTTTTCAGAGCTTAGTCATGCTGTTGTTCCACTTGCTACTTTGTGAAATCTCTCTCTCACAACAAAAACAACAACCATATATTATCATAGCTGGGTCTATTGTAACAGAACACTTAGGTAGCTTAAACAATAGAAATTTATTTCTTATAATTTTCAAAGCTTATAAATTCAAGATCAAGATAGCTGATGTCAGTTGAGTGCATGCTTTCTGGTGTGCAAATGACTGTTCTTGTTTCCTCACATGCTGTATCTTTTCTTATAGGATCACTAATAACCATTCATGAGAGTTCCTCCTAATAAGCTCCCCCAGATTCTTCAAATCTATTTCACTGGGAACTTAGGCTTCAGTATATAAATGAGGGGTGTGGGCATATTCATTTAGTTTCTAGCTCAATTGTAATATTTTGTCATTTGCTCTAATAAAATATGGTGTCCTCATTTATATCTTTTTTTTTACATTATTCTTTATTAATTACTATAAGTATCTCACTGCATACCAAGGCACAGAAAGTTACTTTTTATTTTAAGGCAGGGTAGCCCAGACTGGCCTTGAACTTGACATTCTCTGGCTTTGAAAAGCGTTTCATTTATTGACCCCATTATCACAAGGTGGGGAAGAAATATGTACAAGATTAGGAAAGCTGCAGGGTGTGGTGGCGCCCATCTTTAATCCCAGCGCTTGGCAGGCAGATGTAGGAGGACCACTGTGAGTTCAAGGCTACCCTATGACTACATAGTGGATTCCAAGTCAGCCCGAGCTAGAGTGAGACCCTACGGGGGGTGGTGGTGGTGGGAGTGGGGGGGAGAGGATTAGGAAAGCCAAGGTCAAAACTGCAGCATAACTGTAGAGACTAGACACCTACGGACAAATGGAATTTTTCATGACACATTATATTTAGCTCACCTGTCCTATTCCTATTTGCATGATACATCCTCAGTCTAACCTCTTGCCAACCCTTAAAGCACAGGCTTCATGAATGCCTTCTGTGTGTAAATGAAAAAGTTCACAATGCTTATACAAAAAGAGTCCCACATGTATTACACACATTTAGCATGGTTCAATTATAGCACTTTGGTACTCTTCAGAAAATATCAATTACAAAGGTTAACATAAGCATGTGGTATTTTAATCTGGAACAAATGAGTGAAGACACAATATTTAACTACTTCTCCATCAGCTTTCTTTTTTTTTTTTTTTTTCGAGGTAGGGTCTCACTCTGGTCGAGGCTGACCTGGAATTAACTATGGAGTCTCAGGGTGGCCTCGAACTCACGGCGATCCTCCTACCTCTGCCTCTTGAGTGCTGGGATTAAAGGCGTGCGCCACCACGCCTGGCTTCCATCAGCTTTCTTGAAGCAACATATCAATTACAACCTTCTACTATTCAAGTTCCACGGGATATTTTCCAGTGAGACAAACAGTACAATGACCAGTCTTTTCAAAACATCTCACACCATTGCCATTCTCTTGAATTATGTCATTTGTTTTCACTTTCTGCTTCTTAAATTATCTCTTATTATACAGATGAAACCATTCCTTCTACTGACATATATACAACACTGTTTGGTCCAAGGTTCTGCAAGATATTCTGGTTTATTGGCAATAAGCCCTTTTGTGGGGATGCTTATCCCCATGAAGCATGGATATCTTATTGGTGGTGAAGCTACTCGAATGTGAACCTCTTTCGCACCAGATTCTTTGAGTAGTTTTATTATGGGTGAGATAGTGTTGCCTCTCACAATTGAATCATCTATAAAGACAATTCTTTTGCCTTTGAAGTTGTCAGACAATACTCCAAACTTTTTTGCCACACCAAGCTGTCTTAGCCTCATGTTTGGCTAAATGAAGGTTCTTCCCAAGTCCTGGTTTTTGCACAGCACCTCCATATGTGGAAGTTCACACTTTCGTACATAATCAAGAGCAGCAGGGGTAGCAGATTCTGGGATAGTACTGACCAAATAAGCATCCACAGGAGCTTCAATGGCCAGCTGCTGACCACAGTGGCATCTTACTGTATAAACCATTTGCTCTAAAAACATACTATCTAGTCTTACAAAATAAACATATTCAAAGATAAAAAAAGGCCATTGGGTTTCCATCAGACCTGGGCATTCTATCAAGAGCTCGGACACTATGTTGGATGTTTCCACACACTCCCTAGGCAAGACTTCCCAGTAATACCTTGTACCAATAGATAAAAAGCTATAAGATTCTGAAGATACCACCTATTGTTCTGTTTCTGATGTTTTTTCTCTTTGTCATTTATATCAAAAACTGGAATGAGATGCCTGATACACAGAGGACTAGCTCTGCAGGGGTCCCATACTGCGTAAATAAAAGTGTGTGCATTATGAGCAGGGAGTATGCAGTGGGCACTTCCTTCATTAAGTTTTTAATCCTTGTTACCCAATCTGGGGTGTCATCCTTTTCTGAGGAGGGGTATACACCAGTAATTGAGTAATCATTTCACT
Source organism: Dipus sagitta (assembly GCA_036346955.1). Taxonomy (NCBI): domain Eukaryota; kingdom Metazoa; phylum Chordata; class Mammalia; order Rodentia; family Dipodidae; genus Dipus; species Dipus sagitta. Next base: position 77,396,309 of record CM070778.1, on the reverse strand, counting down.
ATCAGAGTGTGCTGAAAGACCAGTGCCATGGCACAGAAGTTTTTTCTGTAATTGAGTAGCATTTACCAATTCACCATTATGTGTCACAGTGATTTTCCCATGAAGTGTTTCAGCAACAAAAGGCTGGCAATTTTCTAACTCAAACTTTCCGGTAGTGGCATACTACGTATGTCTAATTCCAAGATTTGAAACATACAGTTTCTTCAATTTTTCTTCAGTAAAAACGTGATTTACAAGACCTATCCCCTTACGGACTTTGAATGCTGGGTGTGAATTCCTATCACTGGTCACAATATATATGGAAATATAAAGGTAGCAACAGTTATATCAGCTCAACTGATATGCTTCTTGAAGAACTCTAGCAAGCACACCTTCCTCAGCACGTTATACCTCAACTCCCCATAGGGATGCTGCTGATGACCTGCAGCAGTAGAAGACTCTTCATTTATATCTTTAGAGAGCTTACCTATTACTTACTTTTTTGGGGGGGGGTTGTTGAGCCAGTGTCTTATATAATCCAGGCTAGTCTTAAACTTACTGTATAGCTGAGGATGTCCTTGACCTACTGATCTTGTGTCTACCTCCCAAGTACTGGTATTATAAGCTTGTACTACCATACCATACAAGCTTATGTGATGCTTAGGGATTGGATCCAGGGCCTAGTACATACTAGGCAAATGTTCTACTAGCTGAGCTATCCACTCCCTCTCCTCTCCCCTAATTTTTTTGAGTCAGGGTTTTATGCAGTTTAGGCTGGTCTTACACTAGACATGTAGCTGAGGATGACCTTGAATTCTTGATCCACCTGCCTCAACCTTCCCAGTGCTGAGATTATATGCATGTCTTGTAATTACTGTTGTGTTCCTGGTACAAAACACTTGACCAAGACACCTGATGGGAGGAAAGGGCTTATTCTGGCTTACAGTCTTGTGTGTAGGCTTCATCATGGCAGGAAAAGTATGGCAGAGCAGAGGCTAGACATCTTGCCAATGAGCTGCGCTCTGGCAATGGGGAAGCTAGGCTATAACTCCCCAAAGTCTGCCCCCAACAACATACCTCCCTTTAGCAAGAATCCACCTCCCAAATTGCCATCAGCTAGGGACCAAGCATTCAAAACACATGAGACCATAGGGGACATTCCACATTCAAACTATGACATGTACCACCATGCTTGGTTTATAAGATACTGGGAATCAAACTGAGGGACTCATGTATGCTAGGTAAGCAATATACCAACTAAATTACATCCCCAGTCCATTCACATTGATTTTTAACATGAAGAGAAGCTTAGAAAACTTTTCGGGTATTTGAAGTCTAGTAAGACTTTTATTCTAAAGCAGTTTTTAAGCAATAGTAATAAACATACAGTAAAAAATAAAGGGTATTTTATAAATTTCTTTGCAAACTGTGTTTACAACTGTTTATTATCTCAAAATGTATGTGTTTCTTTACTAAATATATGGAAAGCATTGTACCCTGCAGTCTTAGAATTGGTTAGGATTATAAAGAAAAGACAGGTCTGAATGAAGTGCTGAATAGCACTCTGTTGGCATAACTCTAAAATGATTATTCAAAAAAATCAAAATCATCTTACTGCTGAGTATATTATTTATGTCTTCATGAAAGAACTGATTGTTTACCACCACATCATTTTAGAGTTTTCTTATTGGGGCAGTAGTGGCCAGGCATACTGTTGTTGAATAGGAGAATTTCTGTTTGTATGGATTCTTAGTTTTCTCTGTGTCTAAAATGAGTCATTTCTCGTATGGTATTTGATCTTTCTTTACTTCCTACCTCATCTTTTATTTATCATACTTCATAGACAGTAGTGTTTGGATATAATTGGTATAGCCCATTAGTGATCATTTTCTAGAATGGCTTCAGGAACAGAGATAAATGAAATTCCTAAACATTATGAAACATTTTTCCAGTAGCAATTTTTATCTTTTTTTTTTTTTACCCATACTTTTTCTGGAATGATAGAACAAATAAGATTTTTACCAAGTTTTCTTCAGCCAACTATGCTCTGCAATGGAGAGAATATAAGGGAGTAAAATATCTAAGGCAATATGTAGTAGAAAGAAAAGGATATAGTACATCTAGTAAGATTCTAACTATATAGCTATTTTCTACATGAACAAGAACATAATGAATAAGTCTTCTTTTGTGTCTTTGTTGAGACTCCACTGAGGGACCTTTCAGCGGTGTTTTGAGTTAATGCCTCTGATGCAGAGCTTTGCTGCCTTTGTCCTCTGTTTTGGTGTAGTCACTGTATGAAGTGTTGCTCAAGTGTAATTATACTTGAGAGTAGAGAGAAATTAATTAGACTTTTCTTTCTGCATTAAAACTCACATGGTAACTGTAATATTTTAAGTGTTTTGAGGAGACCAAAGGAGACCCCAAATTTATTAAGTTGTTATGCACAAGAAACAGGTTGCTGCTACTTCTGTATATTTTTTAAGTGCTCAGAGTATTCAGAATTCCTACTACTCACCCATTTTGAATAGAAAGGATTACCGTCTTTTACTCTGATGTGGCCAGTGTGTGATCTTTTGGTGAATGTGGTTTTATCCATGTGAATGCTGACTGTGGGTAAAATCCATGACAGAATAGGGTCTAGAATATGTTAGCTGTGGTCTGTGAGTCAGAGCCAGACCTGGGGACACTAACTTCAGTTGTGTGATGGTGTTGCACGTTGTGCCTATAGGCATTACCTCTTTCTCTGCCATGCTAGGGAGGAAAGGAGAACTGGCTTACTCAACGGAGGCTGGAACACCATAGGGTGCTTCTTAATCATGACTGACTTCAGTTGCAGAAAGTTCTGAACTAAATAATATACTCTAGAGGGTGCTGATGAGCACTATTAGTTTCTGAAAAATTACTGTATTTATGATTTTTAGCCAAATGAAGTTTTTTTTTGGGTTTTGTCTTGTATTTGAAAAAAGTACATACTTTATTCTTCCAATTCGGTTCAAAGCACAAATATTTTGTTTTTCAATTAAGTAATTCACTACTGTACTTTGAAATTCTTTAAAACTTCCATTGAATTGGTAGAATTTCTATAATCTTTGATTCTTGCTTTTAGAAGCTTGTTTAATATTTTAAAACAACTTTCTGGTTATAAAATAAATACTAGTAATAAATTAATTTATTTTTTTACATTTGGTTTTTTATAGAGATTTCTATTTAGAAAGAAACTATAAAGTTGTTCTAAAGTTAGATTTTAAAGAATTAACATCTTTCTATTAGAGTACCTAGTAACTTATACTTTATATGTATATATTTTTTAAATTTTTTCTTTTTCATTTATTTGAGAGAGTGAGAGGGATTGAGGCAGAGAGAGAAAGAGGGAAGGAGGGAGAGTGGGTGCATCAGGGCATCTAGCTACTGGAAACAAACTCCAGATGCATATGCCACCTTGTGCATCTGACTTACATGAGTCCTAGGAAATCGGACTTGGGTCCTTTGGCTTTGCAGGCAAGTGCCTTAAGTGCTAAGCCATCTCTCTAGTTCATACTTTATATATTTTAGCAGGGTAGGATAGTTTAAAACTGTGCTAAATTAATTTTAAGAAAATATTCAGACATTTGAAATGGGAAAAGAATTGTTCCGTTAACTCAAATCCTAAAAGGTGGTGATGTTAAAGATGCCCATTAAAAAAGAAAAAAGATCTTGGGCTGGAAAGATGGCTCAGTATTTAATGGCACTTGCTTGGAAAGCCTGATGACCCAGGTTTGATTCCCTAGTGTCCTCATAAAGCCACATGCACAAAGTGGCACATGTGTCTGGATTTCATTTGCAGTGATAGGAGGCCCTGGCATATCTGTTCTCTCTGATATTGGTATATATATATATATATGTATATATGTATGTATGTATGTATGTATGTATAAATATATATATATGTATATATGTATGTATGTATGTATGTATGTATAAATATGTATAAAGATCTTTAGGGGTTAAAGGTACAGCTTACTGGTAGAACACTGTTCCTCTTTAGTACTTTTTCCTCTTTAGTGAGTGGGGGAAAAATAGGTTTATGTTACACTGAGAAAAGTTTGCTAAACAAAATGAATTGTCTTTTTTGTTATTTATTTTTTAATTATTTTATAAAAGGACATACTCTACTTTTTTTTTTTTTTTTTTTTTTGATGTAGGGTCTCACTCTAGCCCAGGCTGACCTGGAATTCACAATGTTAGACTCATGGTAGCCTTGAACTCATGGTGATCCTCCTATTTCAGCCTCCTGAGCACTGGGATTAAAGGCATGTGCCACTGTGCCTGGCTGTTTTGTTTTTTTTGAGGTAGGGTCTCTCCCTAGGCTAGGCTGACCTAGAATTCACATCTGAGGGTGGCCTGAAACTCACAGCAATCCTCCTACCTTTGCCTTCCGAGTGCTGGGATTAAAAGGTGTGCGCCACCTCGCCTGACTTCAAGGTTATACTGTTTTATCCCCTCACCCTGCTGCTGCTTCGCTGTGGGCCATGCTCAGTGGAGTTATTGGTATTTACTGTGGGGTCATGAGGTCTTATTCAATCTTTGTGGGTGTTCCTCAGGGTTTTCCTACCTACTTTGTGGCTCTTACAATTTTTTTGCCTCCTCTTCAATGTTTCCTGTGCTGTGCAGGCCTGTCAGCATTCTGATTTAGTGTTGAGTTCTCTATAGCCTCCTCTGGATATCTGCTTTGATGGGTTTTGATTGGCCACACTGTAACCATCACCTTGGAACTGGTCAGGCTAGCAGTGAGAGCAGTATTCCTGTCATTGCTGCTTCTGCAATTTCTCCTGGGCCCCAGCAGGTGTGGTGGAGGTGGCAAATCTTATGGTCAGCAGTTGGATATCTTTTTTTTTTTTTTGTCATATTGGTGGATCTCGGATCTCCTCAGTTTTCTCCGACATCTGTAAAATAAAACATATTTTCCAACCAAGAGTGAGAGCAGCTTGGATTAAAGAGGATATGCAGAGTTATTTGAGAGATGTTTTGGTGTGTGCCCACTCCTCTTATCCACAAAACAGTGGAGGCTTCTTTCTGGAGTGTATGAATTTCTTGTCCAGGGGATTTTGACTTGCTTCCCAGGTATGAGCTCTCTCCTACTAAGCAGGCCTCATGGCCAGTTGGAGAACAGTTGGTTACCCACAGAGGCTGTGTGTGTCATTGTTGCACAAGTGTGTATTTGTGGATGGTTGACTCTGTAGCTGAAGGGTCCTCTGCTTATTCATGTTGATGGTAACCATTGTCCCCCAGTAGCTCCCATAGGGCTCTCCAGCACTGTGAGGGCTAGCTGGGTGGTGACTGGTTTACCTATCAGTTCCAGTGTGGTGTCTTCCAAGAATTTGATTCTTTTTATTTGAGAGGGAGAGGGAGAGGGAGAGAGAGAGATTGAGATTGAGATTGAGATTGAGATTGAGAATGGGTTTTCCAGGTCCTCCAGCCAGTGAAAATGAACTCCACATGCATGCGCCAGCTTGTGTACCTGGATTACATGGGTCCTGGGTAATTGAACCCAGGTCTTTTGGCTTTGCGGGCAAGCACCTTAACCACTAAGCCATCTCTCCAGCCTAGTGTGGTGTCTTGATATCCTGTGATCACAGCCTGTGGTGTCTTCAGCAATAGAATCCTATCTTTTAGCTTTGGCAGGTAACCAAGTGTTTTGGTAATGCCCTTCATTGTTCTGGGGGCCTCATGGGTTTTCCTGGCAATAGTTCACTGTGGGAGATAACTCAGTTCTGGACCTGGGATTTACCAACTAGAGCTCATGTTTTTAAGGTTAAGGTTTTTCACCTTCTACAGGGCACTTTTGTCCAGACTGTCTCTGCTCCCCCATATTGGTTATGTCATGTAACATGCTATCCAGGAGGAGGGTTTCTATGGAACTGATTCATGTTGTTTTAAGTATTGTGCAATTCTTCTCCCCACCCTCTCTACCCTCTATCCCTCCAAGACCCTGCCACCCCCTGTATTCTCTCTCTCTCTCATCTAGCCTACCTCATCTCCTCCTCTTCTCCCTCTATTTCTCTTGTTCTCATTCTAGTTTTATGCACATAGTCCTGATGCTTACTACTGTATACACTCATTTCCAACTGATCCCATTTAGGAACCACATATGAGAACATGTGGCTTTTGTGTTTCTATGCCTGTGTGACCTTGCTTAGAATGATTTTTTTCCAACTTCACTCACTTTCCTGCAAATTTCATCATTTCATTTTCCTTTACTGTTGAGTTGATTTCCATTATGTAGAATTCCACATGTTCATTATTATTCCTCAGTTGATGGGCATCTGGGCTAATTGTAATTCCTAGCTTTTGTGAATAGCTATTGTGACAAACATGGCTGAGCACATATCTCTGAAGTAAAGAGTAGAGTCTTTAGGGTATGTGACCAAGAGTGGAATAGTTGGATCAGATAGTAGATATATTTTCATCTTTTTTAGGAACCTGCATACTGATTTCCATAGTGGTTGTACTAGTTTACACTCCCACCAGCAATGGATAAGGGTTCCTGTTTCTCTGCAGCCTCACCAGCAGAGATAGGAGGATTGCCATGAGTTTGAGGGCAGCCTGAGACTACATAGTGAATTCCAGGTCAGCCTGGGCTAGGGCGAAACCAGACCTCAGGGGAAAAAAAGAAAAAAAAGAAAAAGAAATTGTGTTTTAGAAATTCAGTTCATAAATCTGTTTGTATATAGAATTCTGGTACTCCATTAAAAAAAAAACTTAAATTGTGTTTACTCTTTGGATGTTTCATACCCTTAAGATTTTCTTTTGTGCTTTTGAATTAAAATATAGATGGATATAATTGACTATAACACAAAGGAATCCATAAAAATATAACAAAAACATCAATAAACCAGAACCTACCTTTGGGAACTTTAAGTTGATTTGCTATTCCAAGTGAATGTAGCAAATAAGACTTCACACTTTGAGAGTAAACTTGACTACTGAAAGAAAACCTTGTGGTCATGTCTGGTAAATAATGGTAAATTTTTTAGATAATGCTTTCTGCTTTTCCATGAAGTTGTAATTCCATCTTTTCCTTGGATTATTACTTCCATTTGTGTGTGTGTGTGTGTGTGTGTGTGTATGTATGTGTATGTTTGTGCATTTGCATGTAGAGACTGGAGGTTGATATGAGGTGTCTTCCTCAGTCACTCTCCACCTTATTTATTGAGCTATGGTCTGTCACTGAACCAAGAGCTTACCAATTCATCTAGCTCATATAGCCATGTTACCCCAGGGATTGATCTTCACCTACTGAGCACTGAGCACACCCAGCATTTTTTTTTTTTTTTGAAGTAGTCCAGGCTGACCTGGAATTCACTATGTAGTCTCAGGGTGGTCTCAAACTCATGGTGATCCTCCTCCTACCTCTGCTTCCAAGTGCTAGGATTAAAGGTGTGTGCCACCATACTCGGTACTACATCCAGCATTTTTATCTGGCTTCTGGGGATCATGTGTTACATGACAAGTCATTCCCATTTTATTGATGAGGCAATCATCAATTAAGGCTCTTTTATTCAACAAACATTTGTTGATTGCTTAATATTATATACAAATTTCTCTGTTGAAAATGGAAGAATAGTTTCTTCGCTGGTGGAACTAATAATGTGGAGACAATTCAACAGTGAAACAAGAATTTTTACATTAAATAATGTGCTATGCATACCCAGAAGAACACATGGTGTGGTAGTAAGACCTGAGGTAGTCAAGAGTCCCCCAGGTGAAGAAGGTGGAGGAAGGACATTGCAAAAGAGGAGGCAAGTGGAACAAAGGAATGAAATAGCTACTGATCTAAATCAGGTAATAAATTGAGTGCATAGAAAGTGCTTGAAAATTCAGGTGTACCAAATTTACTAATGAGCTCATATCATCTTGACTTTGTTTTTCTTATTGCTCAGTTTGAAGAAAGGGAAGTTAAAAATAGCTCCTGGCATAGAACAAGAACAGTTTCAAGGAGAAAGTTAAAATTAGGTATAATAACTTGGCAAATACTGACTTACAATATTGGTTTGCTAACTAGAACAGTCATCTGATTTATTAAGGCAGATCACTAATGACCTGTTCTTGCATCCCTCATAAAAATATAAACTCTTTAGAGCTTTAATTTGCCATTATTTTTTCAGAGCCTCTAACAGCACATAATAGTATTTGGAGCTCAATAAATATGTAACAAATAAAACAATGAATCCTAGAATATTATGTTAAAAGTGAGGGCTTAAAAGTATTCTAAAATTGTAGCCATGTATGTTACCATTAATACCAGCACTCAGGAGCCAGAGGTAAGAGGATCACCATGAGTTCAAGGTCACCCTGAGGCTACTTAGTGAATTCAAGGTCAGCCTGGGCTAGAACAAGACCCTACCTCAAAACAAACACAAACAAACAATAACAACAAAAACAAGCACAGCTCTGGAGAGACGGCTTAGTGGGTAAGGCACTAGCCTGCAAAACCAAAGGACGCAGGTTTGACTTCCCAGGACCCACAAAGGCCAGATGCACAAGGGGGCACATGCATCTGAAATTTGTTTGCAGTTGCTGGAGGCCCTGGCATGCCCACTCTCTCTTTCTCTGCCTACCTGCTTATTTCTGTATCTCGCTCTCTCTTTCAAATTAAAAACAAACAAATAAAAAACCCACACAAAACCACACACACAAAAAAACCCCAAAAGTTTTTAAAATGTGTTTCATTAAAATTTGGGAATTCAGACATTAGTGTTCCACAGATTAGTCTTTCTCCTATTGTCTCTCTTCTTATTGCTGCATAACAAATGAAATACAGTGTTCAGAAAACAACCAACTGTAGTATTGATCATAATTTTGTGGATCATGAATTAGGCCCACACTCAGTGGATAGCTTTTCTGTATTCTATATAATATAGCTTTGGACAGCCCCACTAAAAGCGGTGGACTCAAGATGGCTTTACCTTCTTATCTTGGCTCAGAAACTGCTTGTTAACTGGGAATCCCCCAATCTTCTCTGCTTACTTCTCCATAAGATTTTTGCCTATTCATCATACTGTGCTAAGTTGCCTTACATGGTGCTGAGATTGTTTAAGAGTTGAAAACAAACAAACAAAAAAGGTTTATTGTTCTGTTGATCAGAGAAAGTCACAGAATTAGTCTAGATTTAATTGGAAGGAAAAGATCCCAACAGCAAACTGGCAGAAAGTAGATGGCATTGTAACAGCCATGTTTGGAAAGGTCTGATATAGATTGCTCACTGAGGCTAATAATTCACAGCTCTTCTACATGCAGCATACAGTTATCACTCCCCCGAATTAATCTATTGTGATATCAGTCTTGAGTCCATTATCTTATATAACTAAAATTGAGGTGCACATGAGGTTTCTCATGCATATCTGTCTGATGCAGCTTCTTAAGATCCAGTCATCTGTGAAATAAAAAGGCAGGTAATCTCTTCCACCCCACCCAACATACAGGGATGATTCAGTGTGGAGGTTTGAATATATGGCTCATAGACTTAGGCATTTTGAGAAGGTCTCACTGGGGGTGGAGCTTTTAATCCAACTCTAAGGTGTATAAGGTGCTGTTTTGAGCTCTGGCTATTCATGTTTGCTGGCTGTTGGCTGTGTCTCTGCTATGTACCTATGGAGGTGAGCCAATTTCTGCCTCCATAATGGAACTTCTTCAAGATTTAGTAAGCCTAAAATAAACGCTTTGTTCTCATAATTTGCTTCTGGTCAGGTGTTTGTCCTAACAACGAGAAAGTAACTGCAAAGTAAAATTGGTAACAAGAAGTGGGGCTTTTACTATAATGAATATGACTGTGTGGATTTTGGTCTTTTATAATGTACTTGTAGGAGAAATGTGGAAGGATTTCTACTTTGGACTGGAGAAGCCTTTCAGTTCTGTAAGCAGAATTTGTTGGACTATTCTGTTGAGAGTTTGAAAATTCTAGAAGCAAAGAGAATTGTGGACTGTGAACTTTTATTAAAGGTGAAAGAGCAAACTTTCTTGAAACTGGGCTGTTGGAATAAAGGCTTGCAGTGTTCTTCCGCTTATGCCTATAATTTGTGTGGTGGTTTGATTTAGTTGTCCCGCATAAACTTATGTGTTCTGAATGCTAGTTCCCAGCTGATGGAATTTGGGTGTAAACACCTCCTGGAGGCAGTGTAGTGTTGGGGCAGGCGTATGGGTGTTATAGCCATTTTCTCCATGCCAGTGTTTGGCACACTCTCCTGTTGCTGTTGTCTACCTTATATGGGCCTGGGTGTAATGTCTACTCTCTGTTCATGCCATCGTTTTCCCTGCCATCATGGAGCTTACCCCTCGAAGCTGTAAGCCAAAATAAACCTCTTTTTTCCCACAAGCTGCTCTTGGTTGGGTGGTTTCTACCAGCAGTGTGAACCTGACTGCAACAGTAAAGTGGCACCAGGAGTGGGGTTGTTGCTAGACACCTGTGTGGCTTTGGCCATTTGGAGCTGATTTTCAAGAGGAATGTGGAAGGATTTGAAACCTTGGCCTAAGAGAGCCCTTGCAGTGCTGTAAGTAGAGCTTGATGGACTATTCTGGTCAGAGTTGAAAGACTTGAATGCAGTAAGAACTGTGAGGTTTGGCTTATGAGGGTGAGAAAAAGCTTTGCTTGGATTGGGCTAGCAGTTTGTGTAAAAATCTTGCTGTTATGCCTGTGTCCTGAGAAGTTGTGCAGGGTTGCTTTGTGTAGAAATGAACTGGTGTGAACAGAGGGATATGGCACAGAAAGAAAAATCTTGGGTGAACTGCTACCCATTCAGCTGCAATTGAGAGATTACAATCTTTGAGATTGGGCTAGCTGACCTGCACTGGGGCAACAGGAAGAATGTAGACTCTTTTGGAGGGGCCTGAGTACTCATGGAGTGTCCTGTTCTTCAAAATCTGCCTTATTCCCCCCTGGATTAACAATTTGGCACTCTACCTGGTATTGTGGAGTATAGGAAATGCAGGAAAGAGAGAGTCATTGAGTTTGCAAACTGGTCTTGTGTTTTGGAAATGGCCATGGGCAATGTGAAGCAGGTTTGCTGAATGCCTGCATAGAGACTCCATGGGGCCATAAGGATGAACTATGGATTGCAGTAGAGACCCAGTGGAGATGCTGGGACCATGAGATGGCTGCTAAGGAAAGCTGCCGGCCCCAGATGAAGCTTTCCAGGATTGTGAGTAGCCTAGCTGGAGGGGTGGAATTGGAACTCCAGAGACTTGTTGCTGGTTAGAATTATTAGTCTTGGAGATTTGTCACTGGCTAGAGTTGTTGGACTTGAAGCTACAGAGTTTGATGTTTGCCCTGGTTGTATTAAATCTTATATTGACGGAATATTTATTTACTATGCCCAGTGCCATCTTTTGCAGTGTGAATGTTTATTCTGTGACATCATGGGTTTTTTCGGGAGTTTTTGTTATTATGGCTCAGTTAAAAGATCTTGGACTATAGGGATGTTTGAACATCATTGGGGTGGATAACAACTATGGGGGCCTTTTTTTTCTTTTTCTTTTTTCAAAAAAAAATTTAATTACCAACTTCGAGGATTATAAAAAATATCCCATGATAATGCCCTCCCTCCCCTACTTTCCTCTTTGAAACTCCATTCTCCACCATATCCCCTCCCCCTCTCAATCAGTCTCTCTTTTATTTTGATGTCATGATCTTTTCCTCCTGTTATGATGGTCTTGTGTAGGTGTTGTCAGGCACTGTGAGGTCATGGATATCCAGGCCATTTCGTGTCTGGGGGAAGCACGTTGTAAGTAGTCCTATTGTTCCTTTGGCTCTTAACATTCTTTCTGCCACCTCTTCTGCAGTAGACCCTGAGCCTTGGATGGTGTGATAGAGATATTGCAGTACTGAGTACTCTTGTTACTTCTTTCCAGTACCATGATGCCTTCTGAGTCATCCCATGGTCACTACCATCTGAAAAGAGAAGATTCTCACCAAAAGTGAGAGTAGCATTAATATAAGGGTATGAACATTAAGAGAAGTGCTTACTGGGCAGTTTGATAAGTGTAGTATATACATTTAGCCAGACAGCAGCAGATGTTATACTCGTAAGGCTCATGACTACCCCTGTTTTAAATTTTCAGTATCAGGGATGTATTCCTTTCCATGGAGCGGGCCTCCAGTCCAATTAGAGGGCAGTTGGTTTCCACTATGACAGACATGCCACTGTTGCACCCATTGGTTCATTTGGCCTGGCTGGCAAAATATAAGGCTTGCAGTGTCCATTGTTGAGTATCTTCACTGGTGATTTCTCTCTCTCCCATTGAACTGCATACAGAATTGCTTCTTCCAGCTTTCTGTCAGCTGGTCTACATGGAGGAGGTAATCAGCTCATGTCCAGCAGGATTTCTCAGTGGCCTTGCAGCCCAAGTATGTGGAGTCTTCAGCAATAGGGTCTTATCATCTATTCCTGGTGGGAAACCAAGGACCTCGGCAGTGGCCTATAATGTTTTGGGTGCATCAGGGACCTCCCTGGCCAAGAACTCAGTGGAAGGTATCCAGTCCCTGGCACTGAAAATTTTCTAGCAACAATAGCTCCTGAGTGTTCTGTTGTCCAAAAATGTAGCTTTCCATATGATTTATTGATATCCTCTTAGATTTTGATTAGCCCTCCCTCCACCTTAAATTTACTCAATTTCTTTCCCCTGACCTCAATTGGGCCTTTTCATCCCCATTAATCTATTCTTCTACTTACATATATATAATCCTGTCCTATTAAGTACCCCCTCTCTTCCTTTCTCTTTCCTTTGTATCTCTTTTCTAGCTTACTGGCCTTTGCTACTGAGTTTTCTTCCTACTCACCCAGAAGTCCAATCATCTGTAGCTAGGATCCACATATGAGAGAGAATATGCGACGCTTGGCTTTCTGAGCCTGGGTTACCTCATTTAGTATAATCCTTTCCACATCCATCCATTTCCCTGCAAACTTCATAACTTCATTTTTCTTTACCGCTGAGTAGAACTCCATTGTATAAATGTGTCATATCTTCATTATCCAGTCATCAGTTGAAGAACATGTAGGCTGGTTCCATTTCCCAGCTATTGTGAATTGAATGGCAATAAACATGGTTGAGCAAGTATCTCTAAGGTAATAAGATGAGTCCTTAGGATATATGCCTAGGAGTGCTAGAGCTGGGCCATGTGGTAGATCTATTTTTAGCTGTCTTAGGAACCTCCACACTGATTTCCACAATGGTTGGACCAGATTGCATTCCCACCAACAGTGTATAAGGGTCCCTCTTTTTCCACATCCTTGCCTGCATTTATGGTCATTTGTTATCATGATGGTAGCCAATCTAACAGGAGTGAGATGGAATCTCAATGTAGTTTTATTCTGCATTTCCCTGATGACTAGGGATGTAGAACATTTTTTTTTAGATGCTTATATGCCATCCACATTTCTTCTTTTGAGAACTCTGTATTTAGTTCCACAGCCCATTTTCTAATTGGCTTATTTGATTCCTTATTATTTAAGTTTTTGAGTTCTTTGTGTATCCTAGATAATAATCCTCTATCAGATATATAGCTGGCAAAGATTTTTTTTCCCATTCTGGAGGTTGCCTCTTTGCTTTATTCACAGTGTCCTTTGCCATACAAAATCATTGTAATTTCATGAGGTCCCAGTGGTTAGTCTGTGTTTTTATTGCCTGAGCTATTGGGGTTATATTCAGAAAGTCTTTGCCAAGACTGATATGCTGAAGGGTTTCCCCTAGTTTTTCCTTTAGCAGTTTCAGAGTTTCAGGTCTGATGTTAATGTCTTTAATCCATTTGGACTTAATTCTCATGGAGGGAGAGAGAGAAGAATCTATTTTCATCCACCAGCCTTATTTATGTTGCTCAGTATTATTTTAGATATTTTTTGTGATTCCAAGTGAATTTTCGGTTTGTTTTGTCTATTTCCGTGAAGAATGCCATTGGAATTTTGATGGAGATTGCATTAAATGTGTAGATTGCTTTTGGTAATACCACCATTTTCACAATATGGATTCTTCCGATCCAAGAACAAGGGATGTTTTTTCATTACCTAGTGTCTTACGCAATTTCTCGCTTGAATGTTTTTAGTTTTTCTTGTAGAGATCCTTCACTTCCTTGGCTAGGTTTATTCCAAGGTACTTTATTTTATTTATATGTGTATTTTTTGATGTAGGGTCTCACTAGTCCAGACTGAACTGGAATTCACTCTGTCATCTCAGGGTGGCCTTGAACTCACGCCGATCATCCTACTTCTGCCTCCTGAGTGCTGGGATTAAAGGCATGCACCACCACGCCTGGCTCAAGGTACTTTATAATAATTTTTTTGATGCAATTGTGAATGTGAGTGATTCTCTGATTTCATCCTTTGTGTGTTTGTTGTTAGCATATAGGAAGGCTACTAATTTCTGTGTATTTATTTTGTATCCTACTACATGGCTATAGGTGTTTATCAGCTCTAACAGTTTGCTGGTAGAGTCTTTAGGGTCGTTTATGTATATAATCATAGTATCTGCAAATAGTGATAACTTGGTCTCTTCCAATTTGTATCCCTTTTATGTGCGTCTCTTGCCTTATTGCTACAGCTAAGACTTCCAGTACTATATTAAATAAAAGTGGTGACAGTGGACAGACACGCTTGTCTTGTTCCTGGTTTTTCCCATTTAGTAATATGTTGGCTGTAGGCTTGTCATAAATAACCTTTATTACATTGAGATATGTGCCTTCTATTCCCAGTCTCTGTAGAACTTTAATCATGAAGAGATGTTGAATTTTGTCAACTGCTTTCTCTGCATCTAATGAGATGATCATGTGGCTTTTGTCCTTTAGTCCATTTATATAATGGATTACATTTGTCGATTTGCGTATGTTGGACCATCCCTGCATGTCTGGGATAAAGCCTACTCGGTCAGGATGAATGATCTTTCTGATATATTGTATTCTGTTTGCCAATATTTTGTTGAGAATTTTTGCATCTATGTTCATGAGGTAGATTGGTCTGTAATTTTCTTTTGTTGTTCTATCTTTGCCTCATTTTGGTTTCAGGGTGATGCTGGCTTCATAGAAGTTTGGTAGGATTCCTTCTTTTCCTATTTTATGGAAAAGCTTAAGAAGCAGTGGTGTTAGTTCTTTCCCGAAGGCCTGGTAAAATTCATTGGTGAATAAATACATCTGGGCCTGGACTTTTTTTAGTTGGGAGATTTTTGATAATTCCTTCAATCTCCGTACTTTATAGGTCTATTTAAGTGATTAATGTCTTGATTTAATTTAGGTAGGTCATATAAATCAAGGGAATCATGCATTTCTTCCAGTTTTTCATACTTCGTGGAATATATCTTTTTATAGTTGTCCCTATGATTTTTTAAAATTTCTCTGGTATCTGTTGTGATATTGCCTTTTTCATCTCTAATTTTATTAATTTGTGTCTCTTCTCTCTTTAGGTCAGATTTGCTAAGGGTTTGTCAATCTTGTTTATCCATTCAAAGAACCAACTCTTTGTTTCATTGATTGTTTGGATTGTTTTTTGGGGTTCTATTTCATTAATTTCTGTTCTAATCTTTATTATTTCTTCCTGTCTCCTGATTTTCAGTTTGCCTTGTTTTTCTTTTTCTAAGGCTTTAAGGTGAAGTATTAGGTCATTTATTTGAGACCTTTCTAATTTCTTAATATAGGCACTTAAAACTATAAATTTCCCTCTTAGGACTGACTTCCTTGTGTCCCAAAGGTTTTGGTATGTTGTGTTCTCATCACCATTTGACTCTTATGAATTTTTTGATTTCCTTTTTGATTTTTTTCATTGACCCATTCATCATCTAGTAGTGTAGTGTTTAGTTTCCATGATTTTGTGTATGCTCTATAGCTTTTCTTGTTGTTCATTTATAGTTTGATTCCATTTTGGTCATATAGAATCCAAGGAATTACTTCAATTTTCCTGTATTTGTTAAGATTTGCTTTGTGTCCTAATATATGGTCTATTTTAGAGAATGTTCCATGTGCTGCTGAAAAGAATGCATATTCTACAGCATTTTGATGAAATGTCCTGTATATATCTGTTAAGTCCATTTCTTCTATGACCTCATTTAATCCAGATGCCTCCTGTTTATTTTTTGCTGGGATGACCTGTCAGTTGATGAGAGTGGGGTGTTGAAGTCACCCACTAAAAACTGTGTTTGGTGTTATCTGTGATCTTAGTTCTAATAGTGTTTGTTTAAAGAAGTTGGGAGCACCCATGTTAGGTGCATATATGTTTAGGATTGTAATGTCCTCCTTTTGGAGTGTGCCTTTAATCAATATAAAGTGACCTTCCTTATCTTTTGTAACTAATGTTAGACTGAAGTCCACCTTGTCAGATATTAGGATAGCAACCCCTGCTTGTTTTCTAGGTCCATTTGCTTGAAACACCGTTTTCCAACCTTTCACCCTAAGATAGTGTCCATCCTTTGTGGAAATGTGAGTTTCTTGGAGGCAACAAATTGAAAGATCCTGCTTTTTAATCCAGTCTGCAAACCTATGTCTTTTGGTTGCGCCATTGATATTAAGAGATGTTATTGAAAGGTATGTATTTAATTTTGCCTTTTTTTTTTTTTTTTGTAGTTCTTCTGGGTTTACCTTTGCTTTCTTGTGTTAAGTAGTATTTGAGTATTTTTTTTTGTTTTTTCCAGGTTCCTTATATGTGTGCTTTTCTTTCTCTTCAGCATGGACGAGTCTTTCAAGTATTTTCTGTAGATCTGGTTTTGTCTTCAAATATTCCTTTAGCCTGGTTTTGTTGTGGAATTTCCTCATTACTCCATCTATTTGGTTGGATAGCTTTGCCGGATAAGGTTATTTTGGTTGACAGTTGTTATCTTTCAGAACTTTGAATACATCACTCCAAGCCCTTCTGGCTTTTAAAGTTTGTGTTGAAGTAATCTGCTGTGATCCTGATGGGCTTGCCTTTGTAGGTAACTTGATTTTTCTCTGTAACTGCTTTCAGTATTTTTTATTTGGTTTGTATGTTTAATATTTTTATTATAATATGTGGAAGAGAGGTTCTTTCCAGGTTTTGTCTGGTTGGTGCTCTAAAGGATTCCTGTGTCTGCATTGGCATCTGTTTCCCAATTTGGGGGAAGTTTTCTTCTATGATTTTGTTGAAAATGCCTACTATGTCTTTGGAGTGAAATGCTTCTCCTACTATACCCTGAACTCATATGTTTGATCTTTTCATAGGGTCCTGAATATCTTGAAATTCCTATTCATACTTTCCCTTTGTTGGACTGTATTAGATCTGCCACCTGGTCTTCTAGTTTAGGTATTCTGTCCTCTCCATTCTAGTAGTGAGATTTTCTACAGAGTTTTTTATTTCATTGACTGTGTTCTTCATTGCTAGTAATTCTGACTGGTTTTTCTTTATTATTTCTATTTCCTTATGTATGTCTTGTATTGGCCTCTTGATTTCATTAAATTGGTGTTCTGTGTCTTCTTTGATTCCTTTGATTTCCTCTTTGATTCTTTTGATTTCGTCTTTGACTTCTTTGACCATATTTATAATCATTCTTTTTAATATTTTTTCTTTATTTTTATTTATGTGAGAGTGAGAGAGAGAGAGAGAGGGAGGGAGGGAGGGAGAGAATGGGCGTGCCAGGGCCTCCAGCCACTGCAAAGGAACTCCAGACACACGTGCCCCCTTGTGCATCTGGCTAACGTGGGTCCTGGGGAGTCCAGCCTCGAACCTGGGTACTTAGGGTTCAGAGGCAAACGCTTAACCGCTAAGCCATCTCTCCAGCCCTTTTAATCATTCTTTTGAAATCTTTCTCAGGCATTTCCTCTAACTCATTTTTACTGGAGGTCATTTTTGATGCATTAATACTTTTTAATGAATTTATATTATTTTGATATTTGGTGTTTCTTGTATATATGTATATTTTTCCATCTTGGATTAATTTAATGCTTGGATTTTCTAGTTAGCTACAGTATTATTAGTTGTGTCAATCAATCTGATGTTATATATCTTCAGGGTAGGAGCTTAAGGTGCTAGGTGTGGCTCTCAAGATTCTCAGAGTATCTAGAAAAGTGACCCTAGGTGTTGGGTTTGCCTGCTATGAGATAATTTAAGTAGGCTGAGTGGAACAAAATACAGGCAGATTCTAAAATTTCGCTAAACAATGTACACATTCAATGAAAAATAGCATAGAGTATTTATGCAAGAGTAGGTATTATGACAACCAGATCCTCTAACAAAGTCATTGTCCCTTATGGTATGGTGCCCCACATCCTTAATCCTGTCAACAAGGAGGTCTGTTGAGGATTCCAAGTCAGCTTGTGACGATGTGAGACTGTTCCCTAATGTACAACAGAAGAGGAAACAAAGGCACTATAAATCAAGAAGCAACAAATAACAAGCCCAAAATATAGCTTATTTAAAAATGAGCCTTGTAGCTGTGGCCCCACGGACCTGGTGCCACTGCTGCTTTAGCCTTTTCTGCCTGCCGATGTGGGCTCCAGATGCTCTGGATCTCTCCTACTTCTCTGCTGCCGTTGGTAATTTCTTATACACCTCACTTTTTAGTAGAAGGGTATATCTTGCTGTTTTTTTTTGGTGGGGGCTTTTTCTTTGATGTGGTTCCTACGCTGCCCTCTTAACTGGAAGTCTGTAACTATGGGAACTTTTTTTAAAAGTTGGATTGAATGCATTGTATTTTACATCCTGTTTGGGTATCAGTTAATGGGAACCAGGGGTGGAATGTGGTAGTTTGATTCAGGTGTCTTCCATAAACTTAGGTGTTCAGAATGCTAGTTTCCCAGTTGATGGAGATTTGGGAATTACGCCTCCTGGAGGCTGTGTATTGTTGGGGGCAGGCTTATGGGTGTTATAGCCAGGTTCCCCATGCCAGTGTCTTGCACAGTCTCCTGTTGCTATGGTCCACCTTATGTTGGCCAGGGGGTGATGTCCACCCACTGTTCATACCATTGTTTAACATGCCATCATGGAGCTTCCCCCTCGAGCCTGTAAATCAAAATAAATCCTCTTTTTTTCCACACAAGCTGTTCTTGGTTGCGTGATTTCTACCAGCAATGAGAACCTGACTGCAACAATTTGATTGAGAGTTGGGTCTGTGTTACCATGTTATCTGGAAATGGCTTGCTTTATTTAGTTTGTACCTTTTGTTGCTGTAGGTGGTTGACTTTAACACACTGGCTTTTTAGGTAATATAGTGATTGGTAAGACAAAGGAGCATACGTCAATCAGGGAAAATGGATGCTCATCGACTAGATGAATAAATGGTATTGATGCAGGATTGAGCTGTTAGTGAGATTAGAACTCTAACTGAAGTCCTTATCTGGAGTTGAAAAACATAAACATGAAGGGTAAAGTGTCAAAGATTTAGAAAAGGGTAAGAAGAAAGAAAAGAAGTAAAACGTCTAAGCTTAATAGCTAGGTCGCGTCTTGAGCAGGTTGCCATATGGTAACCCAATTTGGGCTTCTTTATAATGTTGGAAATTTAAGATGCACTTAGTTAGGATGTGTCTTAGTTTGGATGTGTCTCATACTCAGGCTTACACATATAGTAGAGATCTTGATTGGCTGGTGGGCACATCAGAAGGGTATGCAGGCTTTGAAGGAGTCTACCAAACTGGGAGGGGTAGCAACAGTTTTGGGGAAAGTTTTTCAAGGCCAGGGACTGAAAAAAGCTTAGGGTGGCCATATTCTTATCTGGTGGGCATAGGTTGGTATCTATTTTCTTCTTGGACCTCTGTTTCTGACTACCTATAAAAAGCTAACTTGCTGCTATTCTCTTTCAATACAAATAAAGCAAGTATGCGAATGGTGGAATAGATATTTTAGATAGGTACACTGAGTGAAGACTTCAGTGATGAGGAGGAACCAGCCATTAAAAGCTCTGGGATCAGAGAATTTCAGATGGGGGAAAGGCAAGTGGAAAGACCTACAGGTGAGACTGGACTTGGAGTGTTTGAATGTAGGCAAGTTTTTGGCTATGTGATGTGAATAGGCAGAAAGGGCAAGAGGGAAAATGATAGTGAAACATAGAAGAGGTGGACATAGGTGCAGTTGTGAGAGAGCCTGTATGACCTAAAGAACTTTGGGTTGTATTCTGAGTATTAGAAGTAATTTCAAGAAATTCAGGAAGTGTAGTGTTGTGATGCCATTTATGTTTTCCAAAGATGCCTGGCTGTACGTTGTGAATAGGCTATAGTGATTAAGGGTGGGACCAAGAAGAACATTAAGGAGCCTTTGAGTCATGTAGGGAAGATGTGAATGATAGTACTGTGAGCCAGGTTCGGTTCTGTAAAGGGAAGAAAATGGTTAGATAAAGTATGAATTTGAGAGAAAGTAGACAGGTCTTGTGGGTAGACCGAATATGGGAAAGAGAAGAATCAGTGCCATCTTTGATGCTTTTGACTTGAGAGCAGTTGAATAAGTGGGTATTCTCGGGATGTTTTGACAGAGGAGTGAGCTTAAAGTTGGAAGAGAGCACATTAGCTTGACCATTATTAAAGCAAAAAGTAACTTTGATAATAAAAATTCCTGGCAAGAAAGTTGTTTATCTTATGACTTACTATGTTTTCCCCTTTAGCAAACTTTGCATTTTGTATGTGGGTGTGCGTATACATTGGTATGCATGTACCAAGGTGTGAGTGTGGAGGACAGAGGCCAACCTCGGGGTATTGTTTCTCTCCTTCCACCTTGTTTAACCCAGGGTCTCTCTTGTTTGCAGCTGTGAACGCCAGACTGTCTGGCCCGTCAGCTTTGGGAATCCTGACACTGCTTCATATTGTCATGAGAAGATTGGGATAGGCATGTGCTCTACTTGCACCCACCTTTATGTGGGTTCTGGTGATAGGAACTCCAGTCAACCACTGAGCCATCTCCTCAGCCCCAAAGTTGGCATTATTCAGGATGAGGCTCAAGCTGCAGTGGAACACATATGTGGATGCATAATGGAAGATATGTTTATATTTCAATGTGTAGCTGTTTACTGTGAGCTGAGTAGCACAGTTGACTGCATCAAGAATTAGGAAAATGGTCTGGAGCGGTTAAGTCGTTTGCCTGCAAAACCAAAGGATCCTGGTTCAATTCTCCAGGACCCACATAAGCCAGATGCACAAGGGGGTGCATGTGTCTGGAGTTTGTTTTCAGTGGCTAGAATCCCTGGCTTGCCCATTCTCTCTCTGTGCCTCTTCCTCTCAAATAAATAAATAAATAAATAAATAAAATATATTAAAAAAAGAATTAGGAAGAGGTTGGGTAGATAGCTCAGCTGGTAAAGTGCTTACCTTTTAGTATGAGGACCTAAATTAGTAGGTAATACCCTAATAAAAATGTTGGACATGGTGTAGGCCTGAAATTCCAATGCTGGGCAGGTGGAGACTAGACCATTCTTTGAGCTCTCTGATCAGCCTATCTGTCTCAATTGGTGAGTTCTGGACCAATGAAAGACCCTGTCTCAAAAAGATGTTGGTGTACCTGAGAAACAACACCTGAGATTGTCCTCTGGCCTGTACACACATGCATGCACACACACTCACACATGTGCACCCACATGCATAGGGACGTGCATATATATGTGTACACACAAAAACACAGAAAGATTTATTCTTGGAACTTTATTGGATCCTGAAATAATGTTTTTCTTTTTTCTATTTATTGCAAATGAATGTGGTCATAAGGGATCAAGTATAATTTATTATTTAAATTTTATTGTTACAGTCAATTCATTTTTATTATTAGAAATGGTGGCATGCAGGTGTTTGCCTATAGTCCCAGTTGCATGGGAGGCTGAGATGGGAAGACCTCGTGAACCAATGAGTTCAAGAATAGGCAAAACCACATCAAATAAATAAAAAAATAAATAAATACAGTGATGTGAATAGTAATCAAAATACTCTCTACAAGTTTTTTATGGGCTTGTAACTTTTAAGAGTTGAAAGAGTAATCCAGCTAAGTTCAGAGTCACAGCTATATAAAGCAAGATTGAGGCAGGTAAATGGAATACACACACACACACACACACACAATGTTTTTTTGAGGTAGGATTTTGTTCTATCCCAGGCTGACCTGGAATTGACTATGTAGTCTTAGGGTGGCCTCAAACTCATGGCCATCTTCCTACCTCTGCGTCTCTAGAGTTGGGATTAAAGGTGTATGCCACCATGCCCAGCTTTTTATTGTAAGTTTCATTGTAAAATAAGATAGATTTTTCTTTTTATTTTTTGACCCTATCTCCAGAGTAATTTGCAGATACCATTTTTTAAAGTCATAGAATTGTTCTATTTTTAAAATTATTTATTTATGTAAATGTTTATGGGGAGGTGTATGGCAGGGTCTCTTGCTGCTGCAAATAAGTGCCTATCCAGCTGTATGTGTGTAGCTGGGGAATTAAGCCCGGTCTGGCAAGCTTTGCAAGCAAGTACCTTTAACCACTGAGCCATCTCTCTGGAGATTGCATTAAAAATTTTTTTTGTTTGTTTATTTTTATTTATTTGAGAGCGACAGAGAGAGAGAGAGAGAAAGAGAGAGGCAGAGAGAGAGAGAGAGAATGGGCGCGCCAGGGCTTCCAGCCACTGCAAGCAAACTCCAGATGCATGCGCCCCTTGTACATCTGGCTAACGTGGGTCCTGGGGCATCGAGCCTCGAACCGGGGTCCTTAGGCTTCACAGGCAAGCGCTTAACCACTAAGCCATCTCTCCAGCCCGGAGATAGCATTTTTACTTGGATCTTCCATTCAAGTTAGCATGGCTTAGAAGTAACTTACACTTTTATTTTTTTATTTTTAAATTTCTATTTTAGGATATTATCATGAGATTGTGATAATGTCACTATTTTATTCTATTAAGAATGGGAGGAAATAATCTTTTGCCAAAGGCAAGTTGACAATGTAGTGCTATCATTATTTGTTTTATCTAGTTTTATAAAATGAAAGTCTTGAAATGTAAATTCAGTATGTATTACATGGAGAACATAATTGGTTTCAAACTATGTAAAATCTTTTTTGTTGTTAGTACAATGTTCAGTTCTTCCTTCTGTGGAAAGCCTGTGCCAAAATGTGCTGCTGAGTGAGTGTGTTTGTATTCCAGTGGTATAGCTGAGCCAGACAAGTCTGCAGTGCAGTGGTTTATTTTTAGACTGGGTTGCCATTTTTATTTTGTAAAAATATTCATTAGTATCTTGCTGACAGGTCATCCGTTTCATGAATGGTGTCGTACAGACTAGATTTTGTTCTTTGTCTCATTTTTCCTCCAACTCCTTTTTCTCTTTTGATTTGTTCATACAGCTGTTTGGAAGAGTATGTTTTGTATTTCAATTCATTATTAAATGCTTCAATTCACAGATTTTCAGGATCATATAGTTCATTCGTACATCTGCAGCTGCTTACACATTTTGTTGGTAGTTTAATATAGACAGCTCTTGCAGATCATTGACTGGAAGACAGGGGAAAAGAGATCTGTGTACATAGGAGGCTGTCATGTGTTCATGTTATTTTTGGCTGCTTTATCCAGAGTTGCTGTTTTATGGATGTATATGGGAATGTATGTTCATTTATTATCTCAAACAACAGGGGATTGGCATTATTTTACAGAGATAATAGCTACCATGTGTGGCAGAAAAACCTAGTGGCTTGGGTTGTCTTCTTGTGGTTCTGAGGATCAAGTATAGAGCCTTACACGTGCTGTGTAAGTGCTTTTCCACTGAGCTATGTCTCCAGCCCTTGGATTCAAAATGAACTCTGTCGGTATCTCATTTGGATACTTCCTACAGTTCTGAAGTCTGTGAAGTCATGGTGGTACCGGATTTGGTTTGGCAAGGGCCTGCTTCCTGGTTCATAGCCTATTTCGTATTCAGAGGATATCTCACATGTCCTCACATGGGAGAAGAGGCAGGTGAACTCCTTTGTCTATAAATGAGCTGACTTCCATTCATGAGGACTTTGTCTTCATGACCTATCACTACCCACAGGACCCACAATGTGAAGGTGAAAGGTTTAGCATAGGTGTTTCGAAAGGACACATAACTTTGAGGATGAGAGGCTTAACATGAGTGTTTGGGGAGACCTAACTGTGTGAGTGAGAGGATAATGGACACAAAATATTCAGACCTTGGCAGAGATGGAATTTTGATTTCAGATCTTGAATGATAAACTAAACAACATAGGGGAAATTTCATCAACTAAGGAAAGGGACACATAGCTTAAATATAATAAATAATTATATAAATAATACATAAATTAGTTTGTCTGCTTATTTTTGAGATAAGGTTTCACTCTGTAGCTCATGTTCCTCTGGAGCTTTATATGATAGCCTCAAATTCATGGCAATCTTAATGTCTTAGCCTCCCAAATTCTAGGATTACAGGCATCAGCTACCATGCTCAGCTTTCTCTCTCTCTCTTTCTAGCTCCCTCTTCCACTTCCTCTTCTTCTTCTTCCTCTTCCTCTTCTTCTCCTTCCTCTTCTTCTTCCTCTTCCTCTTCTTCCTCTTCCTCTTCTTCTTCCTCTTCCTCTTCCTCCTCTTCTTCTTCCTCTTCTTCCTCTTCCTCTTCTTCCTCTTCTCTTCTTCTTCCTCTTCTTCTTCTTCCTCTTCCTCTTCTTCTTCTTCCTCTTCTTCTTCTTTCTCTTCTTCCTCTTCCTCTTCTTCCTCTTCCTCTTCTTCCTCTTCTTCTTCTTCCTCTTCTTCTTCTCCTCTTCTTCCTCTTTTTCCTCCTCTTCTTCTTCCTCTTCCTCTTCTTCTTCTTTCTTCTTCTTCCTCCTCCTCTTCTTCCTCCTCTTCTTCTTTTTTTCCTTCGGGGTGGAGGTAGGGTCTAGCTTTAATTCAGGCTAACCTGGATTTCACTATGTAGTCTCAGGGTGGCCTTGAACTCTTGGTGATCCTTCTGTCTCTGCCTCCAGAGTGCTGGGATTGAAGGTGCGTACCACCATACCTGGCATATTTCATTTTTATAAAAGCTCATATTTCCAAACCAGGATTGGGGTTATTATTATTTTTTGCTTTGCAAAACTTGACAGCCAGGTTTGATTACCCAATACCCATGTAAAGCCAAATGCCCAAAGTGACACATGTCTGAAGTTCATTTGCAAGAGTAAGAAGTCCTGTGCACTCATACTTGTGCCCATACTCACTCTGTCTCTCTTTCTCAAATAAATAAAAATAAAAAATATTTATCTTTTGGTTTTTCAAGGTAGGGTTTCACTGTAGCCCAGGCTGACCTGGAATTGACTATGTGGGCTTATGACGTCCCCCACCATAGGCTTTAAAAAATATATATATGTATATATTTTTTATTGACAACTTCTAGGACAGACAACAAACCATGGTATTTCCCCCCTCCCCTCCCCCACTTTCCCCTTCATAACTCTGCTCTCTGTCATATCCCTTCCGTCTCTCCATTAGTCTGTCTTTTAATTTGATGTCATCATCTTTTTTTCCTATTATGAGGGTCTTGTGTGGATATTGCTAGGCACTGCAAGGTCTTGGATATCGAGACCAAATTCTATCCATACAGTTGTATGTAAGAAGCGGTACCCTTCCTTTGGTTCTTAAATTATTTTCACCAACTCTTCCGCAGTGGGCCCTGGGCCTTGGAGGGTGTGAGATGTTTCAGTGTTGGACTCTCCTCTGTCCCTTCTTCTAAGCACTAGGTTGCTTTTTGGGTCATCCCAGTGGTCATCACCATCTGAAAAGAGAAGCTTCTCTAACCAGAAGTGAGAGTAGCATTAATATATGAGTATGAACATTAAGTGTAGTGCTTTCAGGACAATTTGGTGAAAGTAATATATGCATTTATACAGACAAGAGCAGGCTTTATATTCCTAAAGCTCATGACCTCCTCTGTGATTGGCTTTGATTAGGTTTTCAGTACCCCGCACGTATTCCCTCCCATAGAGTGGGCCTTCAATCCAATTAGAGAGCAGTTGGTTTCCCCCAGAGCAGACCTGCCACTATTGCACTCATTCAGTCATTTGGCCTGTTTCCAGTGTCCACTGTTTTCACCGCTGATGACTTCTGTCTCCCATAAGACTGCATATAGTGCAGCTTTTTCCAGCTTTCAGTTGGCTGGACTACAGGGAGAAGGCTTTTTGCTCAGCACCAGCTTGATTTCTCAGTGACTTTGCCACTCATGTGAAGCCTTTAGCAGTAGGGTCTTACCATTTCTTTCTCACGGGAAACCAAGGGCCTTGGCAATGGCCTGTATGTTTTGGAGGCAACAGGGACCTCCCTGGCCAACAACTCACTGGAAGGTATCCCATCCCTGGCACTGAAAATTTTCTAGTAACAATCTATGGCTTCTGGATGTGCCATTATTTAAGAAAGTTGATTTTCATATGTCTTATTCAGAATATCTTTTAATTTTGATTGACCCTCCCCCCCCCACCTTTCTTTTATACAATCTCTTCCCCTGACCTTGCTTAGGCCTTTTCTCTCCCTGTAATCTGTTCTTCTCCTTAAATATATATAATACCAGCGCCTTAAGAGCTTTCTTCTCCTCCCTCCCTCATAGCCTTTTTCTAGCTTATGGGCCTCTGCTACTGACTTTTGGTTTACCTCACACACAAATCTATACATTTGTAGCTAGGATCCACATATAAGAGAGAACATGCGACCTTTGGCTTTCTGGGCCTGGGTTACCTCACTTAGTATAATTGTTTCCAGATCTATCTATTTTCCTGCAAATTTCATTTTTCTTTACCTCTGAATAGAACTCCATTGTGTAGATGTACCATATCTTTATTATCCATTCTTATGGGGGTGGACATCTAGGCTGGTTCCATTTCCTAGCTATTGTGAATAGAGCAGCAATAAACATGGTTGTGCAAGTATGTCTACGGTCATAAGAAGAGTCATTAGGATATATGCCTAGGAGTGTTATAGCTGGATCATATGTTAAATTATTTTTAGGCTGTCTCAAGAACCTCCACACTGACTTCCACAATGGCTGTACCAGATTACATTCCCACCAATAGTGCAGAAGGGTTCCCCTTTTCTACATCCTCACCAACATTTATTGTCATTTGTTTTCTTGATGGTAGCCATTCTGATGGGAATTAGATGGAATCTCAAGGTAATTTTAATTTGCATTTCCCTCATGGCTAAGGATGTAGAACACTTTTTTAGATGTTTATATGCCATCTGTATTTCTTCCAATGAGAACTCTCTATTTAGCTCCATAGCCCATTTTTTGATTGGGTTGTTTGATTTCTTATTATTCTTTTTTTTTTTTTTTGAGTTCTTTGTATATTCTGGATGTTAATCAGATGAGTAGCTGGCAAAGATTTTCGCTCATTCTGTAGGTTGTCTCTGCTCTATTCGCACTGTCCTTTGCTTTACAGAAGCTTTGTAATTTCATGAGATCCCAGTAGTTGATTAGTGGTTTCATTTTTGGAGCAATTGGGTTATATTCAGAAAGTTCTTACCTATGCCAGTATGTTGGAGGGTTTCCCCTACCTTTTCCTCTAGCAATTTCAGAGTTTCACATCTGATATTAAGGTCCCTGATCCACTTTGTGTCTTGTGCACGATAAAGACAAGGATCTATTGTCATCTTTCTACATACAGATACCCAGTTTTCCCAGCACCACTTGTTGAACAGGCTGTCTTTTCTCCAATGAATATTTTTGGCATTTTTGTTAAAAATCAGATGGCTGTAGCTGCCTGGATTAACATCTGGGTCCACTATTTTGTTTCATTGATCTACATGTCTGTCTTTGTGCTGATACCATGCTGTTTTCTTTTTTACTATGGCTTTGAAATATAGCTTAAAATCAGGTATGGTGATACCACCATTTTTGTTGCTCAAAATTGTTTTTGGTATTCGGGGTTTTTTGTGCTTCTAAATGAATTTTAGGATTGTTTTTCTATTCCTGTGAAGAATGCCATTGGAATTTTAATGGGGATCACATTAAATGTGTAGATTGCTTTTGGTAAGGTAGACATTTTCACAATATTGATTCTTCCCATCCTAGAACATGGGATGTCTTTCCATTTCCTTGTGTCTTCTGCAATTTCTCAATTGAGTGTTTTAAAGTTCTCATTGTAGAGCTCCTTTACTTCCTTAGTTAAGTTTATTCCAAGGTACTTTATTTATTTATTTTTTTGAGGCAATTGTAAATGGGAGAGATTCCCTGATTTCATTCTCTGCACATTTGTTGTTAGCATATAGGAAAGCTACTGATTTCTGTGTATTTATTTTGTATCCTGCTAAGTTGCTAAAAGTGCTTATCAGCGCTAACAGTTTGCTAGTAGAGTTTAATTTAGGGTCTTTTATGTATAGAATCATATCATTTGCATATAGTGATAATTTGATCTCTTCCTTTCTAATTTGTATCCGTTTTATAAGTGTCTCTTGCCTTATTGCTATAGCTAAGACTTCCAGTACTATATTAAATAAAAGTGGGGAGAGTGGACACCCTTGTTTTGTTTCTGAATTTAGTGGAAAAGCATTGCGTTTTTCACCATGTAGTATTATATTGGCTGTAGGTTTGTCATGAATAGCTTTTATTATGTTGAGATATGTTTCTTCTATTCCCACTTTTCGTAATAGTTTTACCATGAAAGGATGTTGGATTTTGTTAAATGCCTTTTCTGCATCTATTGAGATGATCATGTAATCTTTGTCCTTCAGACCATTTATATGATGTATTACATTTATTGATTTGCATATGTTGAACCATCCCTGCATCCCTGGGATAAAGCCAACTTGGTCAGGGTGAATAATCTTTTTGATATGTTTTTGCATTCTGTATGCCAATATTTTCTTTCCCAATTTGGGGAAATTTTTCTTCTATGATTTTGTTGAAAACATCTACTAAGCCTCTGGATTGAAATTCTTTCCCTTCTGTTATACCCTGAATTCTTATGTTTGATCTTCTCATGTCCTGGATATCTTGAGATCCCCATTCGTACCTTGCTATTAGCTTGTCTTCCTCTCTGTTGGACTGTATTAGATCTGCCACCTGGTCTCCTAGTTTAGATATTCTGTTCTTTCTTTCATCCATTCTAATGGTGAGACTTTCCACAGGCTTTTTAAAATTTCATTGACTGTATTCTTCAGAGCCAAGATTTCAGCCTGGTTTTTCTTCAGGATTTCTATTTCCTTACTCTTATAATGATCTCTTTATTTCATTAAGCTGGTTTCCTGTGTTCTCTTTCAGAAGTTTGTTTTCTTCTTTAATTCTGTTGTTTTCCTCTTTGATTCCCTTCATTTCTTCTCTGATTTCTTTGAGCATAGATACCATCATTTTCTTGAAATCTTTGTGAGGCATTTCATCTAAAACAGTCTCATTGGTGATCATTTCTGATGGATTTATAGCTTTTGGTGGGACTGTATTGTCTTGATTCTTTGAGTTTCTTATATTGTAGTGACTTTAGCATCCTGAATTGATTTGATGCTTGGGTTTTCTACTTACGGCAGTGTTCCCAGACATGGCAATCCACCTTTATATATCCTCTGGATATGAGTTCAAGGTGCTCCAATCAAGCCACAGAAGTAATCCTAGGTGTTGAGTTTGCCTGCTAAGCAAGTATTCTCATGGACTGGGTGGAAAAATTTACTGGCAGATTTTAAACTTTAACCGAGCAATATACATAATCAGTAAAAACCAGCACAAAGTATGCAATTGTGGGGATGAAAACAAACAGATAGTCATATAAAGCCAAAATCTCTTAATCTTGTCAGCGAGGAGGTAGAGATTTCTGTTCTGAGTTGTGGTCCAGGTCAGCCTGGATCTGGATCAGGCCCTGACCCCAATAATGACAGAAGCAATAAAGAAAGATTTTATATCTATGAAAGCATCAAAGGCAACAATATTCAATCCCCAAATACAGGTTGTTTGAAAATGGTAAAGCCAAGCAAGAATATATACCCCATAACCTGCCCTGACAAGGAAAGAGATTAGCTTTTGTAGTGCAGGCCTATGAACCTGTTTTTTTTTTTTTTTTTTTTTGACCAGCCTTGTTACCTTTTGGGGTGGCTTCCAATCTCACCAATGCTGAGTGCCTGCCTTGATCCCTCTGTGTTGTGCTGTGCAGCTGTACCTCTGATCTGCTCTGCTGGCTGCGCTGCCACTTGGGGCTGAATGCTGGAGGTTTGAGATCATCTAATTAGTAAGCCCAAGTAACAAACATTTTGAAGCATAACATAATTTAAAGAATGCAGAAATTGATTTTGTAATTAAGTAGAATATTAAAGTGTATCTAGGTACATATTTTAAAATTGTAATTTTCAGTGGTCAGATTCAATCAGGTAGCTCTTGGACATGAAACACAAACAAATTAAACAGACAGATTTGAACACAACACTGGCTGGTTATCCCTAGACTTACAGCATATACATGTCTCAGAGTCAGGGAATATTTGTCTTTTAAACTTTTGAACATTTTTTTTTTTTTGTTTGTTTGTTTTTCAAGGTAAGGTCTCATTCTAGCTCAGGCTGACCTGGAATTCACTATGTAGTGTCAGGGTGGCCTCGACCTCATGGTGATCCTCTTGCCTCTGCCTCCCGGGTGCTGGGATTAAAGGCATGCGCCACCATGCCTGGTTTGAACATTGAAATTTGAAAGGAATTTGAGCGAATGTAATATATATTTAAATTTTTTAAATTTTATTTATTTGACAGTGACAGAGAGAGGGAGGTGGGGGGAGAGAAAGGGCGCGCCAGGGCCTCTAGCTACTGCCAATGAACTTCAGACGCGTGCGCCCCTTTGTGCATCTGTCTAATTTGGGTCCTGGGGAATTGAGCCTCCAACTGGGGTTCTTAGGCTTCACAGGCAAGCGCTCAACTGCTAAGCCATCTCTCCAGCCCTAATTTAATATTTTTAATTTACATGCATACTTATTTATAAGCCAATACAGCAATGTAGACAACTTATATACCCTTAGTCACAAAGACCAAATGGGTATTGTAGCTTTTAAACTTGTTATTTGTCTTTTTTTTTGGGTTTTCGAGGTAGGGTCTCACTCCAGCCCAGGCTGACCTGGAATTCACTATGGAGTTTCAGGGTGGCCTCGAACTCACGGCGATCCTCCTACCTCTGCCTCCCGAGTGCTGCGATTAAAGGCGTGCACCACCGCGCCCGACTGTTATTTGTCATTTTAAAAGTCATACTGCTAATCTTGATCTCAGAGACCTGGGCAGGTATACTAGCAATTTGAATTTAAAAGTGACATTTTTTTTTTTCTTCTGGGAAGACTCTTTAACAAGTGGGAGAGGCCCACATGCACTAAGGGGAAGACCAGATGAGCATGTAGGCTCCACCCTGCCGGGCTCCGAGAGCCCCACGTTGGGCACCAGATGCCGGGCTCTGCTGGTGGGGGCAGGTAGTGCCGAGGGAAGGACCAGGCCTGCTGGTTCCTCCCGAGGGGTTGAGGAGGAGATGAGCGTCCGACGACTCAGACCTCCCCTGGCCACCGGAGAAAAACCACACTGAGTCGGGAGTCTTGTCGAAGCAGGAACTCGATTTATTGCTATGAACAGTTGCCTATATAATGTTGGGGACGAAGGCGGGGATTTTAGGACGGTGGGGAAAGGTAAGGGCCAATAGTTAACTGTGACTATTGAGATGATAATTCTAAATCCCATGTGGAAGTAGCAGGCAAGAAGCCATTAGGCATCTTGCTGAGTCACGTCTGGCCAGAGGCAGATCACCAAACTTTAGCTAGGCTCAGGAAGTTCCACTAGGCCTCACACCTGGGCCTTTCAGAGCCCAACACCACCCAAGTGTGGGCTGACTCCTTGTGGATTTGGTCATCTTAGCTAAGTCATGTGTTTGTTTACCATTGTGGCTAGGTCACATTACCTCTGTCTCTCAGGGACAATTTAATCATATGGGAAAATAGTCATCTCTTTGAATCACAAAGAGCGGTTTAAATATTTTATTTTTATTAATTTATTAGAGAGAGGGAGATAGAGAGAATGGACATGTCAGGGCCTCCAGCAAATAACTCCAGACGCCTGTGCCACAATGTGCATCTGGCTTACATGGGTACTGAGGAATCAAACCTGGGTCCGTAGGCTTCCTAAGCAAGTGCCTTAACCCCTAAGCCATCTCTTCACCCCCCAAAGAGCAGTTTAATTCGATGGTAGTAATGCAGCTGAAATTTTAAGTAAGGGTTTTGCAGCAGTGGTGGGGTTTTAGCACAATATTTAGTCCCAAAAGTGTGAATTAGCATTTCAATTGCCAGAGGCCTTGGGGAGCATGTGGTGACTTATGTGTCCAGTGCTTCTGAGTTATGTGTCCTGGACCCAGGTGGGCTTTTAGAATAAGATAGAATATGAATGGAAGGGAGTGAGCTAGATCCTCATACTGCCATTGCTGTGTGTGTGTTTGTGTGTTGGCGGTAGCCAAGGGTACTTTTAGGGGTCCTAACCATTTGAGCTACCTGGCTTGAGGAAAGGCTATCTGAGGAAAATCATTCTGGCAAATCAGCTTGGTGGGGAGACTCGAACTAGTAGGCATCCACAAAAGTCTCACCCCCTCCCCCCAGCATGTGGCCCTGGGTCAAATGGGAACCATGTGAGTGGGATCAAATTTCTTTGTACCCCACTGGGTTTTAGGGCAGTGAAGTCCTGGATCTTGCCTGTTGGAAAATCGGCTTTTGGATTTTGGAACAAGGAGTTGCACAGGTGTCCTAATGATCTAGGCGATTTTCCATGTAAAAATGAAAGGTGCATTCCAGACAATCTGGGTTCAAGTCAGTGAGAAATCCAAGCATCACTCAGAGAGGTGAAAAATTCATTTATTTACACTGGTAGGCTGAAGTGAGCTCCATGCTCTCAAATTTCTTCAGCTCCAATTCTGTTCTTTTATAGGCAGTTTGGCTGGTAGTCTGACATCACCTTAGGCCTTTTACATTGGTGGGCTACAAGTTTCTAAGGCAATGTGTTTTAGGGGCATAGTCATGAAATTTTTTTAGTGATTAGCAGGTTACAAAACAATAAGCTGTTATCTTAAAGTTAGGACTGTCCCTGATTATTTATTGAAAGTTTAACTGTGCTGGTCAATAGTTATTGAGGTGACTGCAGTATTTCTAACTTAACTATAATTTCTAGCCCTAAGTCCTGGTGACTCCAGCCTGTGTGTGTCACCAGGAGCCCTTGTTGTCACCTGTAGTTAACCCTATAGGCTCCAGTAGCAATCAGGGGGGTTCTCCTTCAGTCTCCCTTGTTACTGAATCTTGGTTTCCCCTGACTACTCAGCACCTTAGGGAGAGGAACTTTGAGGCAAGCCCAACAGACTCACCTTTTTCTTTAATGAGAGAGAGAGAGAGAGAGAGAGAGAGAGAGAGAGAATTGGCACCAGGGCATCCAGTCACTGTAATCAAACTCCAGATGTGTGTGCCATCTTGTATGCATGCGTGACTTTGTGTGCTTGCATCATCTTGTATGTCTGGCTTATGTGGGACCTGGAGAGTTGAACATGAGTCCTTAGGCTTCACAAGCAAGTGCCTTAATGGCTAAACCATCTCTCCAGCCCAGAGGAACTATTTTATTTTATTTTATTTTTTTTTGGTTTTTCGAGGTAGGGTTTCACTCTAGCCCAGGCTGACCTGGAATTCACTATGGAGTCTCAGGGTGGCCTCGAACTCACGGCGATCCTCCTACCTCTGCCTCCCGAGTGCTGGGATTAAAGGCGTGCGCCACCATGCCCTGCTCAGAGGAACTATTTTTGATTGAGGCTTCTTCTCTCTCTACAGGTGGATGTGATGGAATCAGTGGCAGTTGTGGTAAACTCGAAACAAGAGGGGCAGCCCAATTGTCTCAGAAATACCTCTTCCCCATGTGAGCCACCATCTATCAAGAGGTTAGGGTTCAAAATGACAGGACTGAAGCCACATTTATTTTTGTTGGCAATGGGGAGTTTATTAATGGCTCTTAGGAATTTTTGGGAAAGGGGGAGGGACAAAGCACTAGGAGAATTGGGTAGATTGCAGTGCTGCCAGCTCAAAAGTGACAGTGTACAGTGGTGGACTAACAGGGAAGGGGCCCATGTATAAACCAGTAAGCAAGGGAAAAGAGAGAAAGAGAGAGATGTGTATGTAGCAAGAAGAAGGCAGAGACAGGGTGATATCACTGAAAGAGATACAGAGATATGGAGGTCAGAGAACACACACCTTACTTCAGGAAAGAGGGCCAGTGAAAGGCATCTTATCTTTTGGGCCCATGTCCATGAGGCGTAGCAACTTGCCCAGTGGAAGGAAGGTCTTGAAGTATGGGCTAGTGCTCAGGGAAGGAGCCAGGTTGGTTAGATCTGTCAGAATACAGTATGTTAATGTAGGTAACATTTACTACAATAACAGTTACTACAATTACTTAAAGATGCTTTATATTAAATATCAGTCATGATATGGTGACAGTGCATTCTCATTGAAGGTGACAATTATGTAGTCAGCATAGACCAGAAAGCATCAGGGCCTGATGCAGAACAACAGGTCTTTTGAAGCAAAATTAATCTAACAAGGCTTTGTTGGTCTTGTCAAAAGAAATAAATACATTATATCTGGAAGCATTTGATTTAAAATGTTATAGTTGTTATGAAACATGCAGGATTGAAATGAGAGAGAAGGCTTGGCTCAACAGCAGAAGACAGGCTTTATTTGGGGAAAAGCCAGAGAAGGGCATGTCAGAAGCAACTTCACTGGGGAAATACTAGGGGCAGTGGGATCATTGGAATTTTTTTGGTAACAGGGTGGTTCACCTTGCCTCAGGGCATGGGCCCCTTCAGGGAAGTGATAAGTGGACAGGTGGTTTGGGGCTATTCCAGGAAAGTGACAATTGGAGGGATGGTTTGGGTCACTCTTGGGCAACAGAATTACAATGGAATAGCATTCAGAGTCCAGAAAATGGAGACATTCTGGTTCTAACAATAGTAGCCATTCTCATTTCCAATAGAAAATAACTGTTGTGGGCTGGAGAGATGGCTTAGCAGCTAAGGTGCTTGCCTGCAAAGCCAGAGGATCCTGTTTCAACTCTCTAGGACCCACGTGAGCCAGATGCACAAGGGGGCGCATGTATCTGGAGTTCATTTACAGTGGCTGGAGGCCCTGGCATGCCCTCTCTCTCTTTCTGCTTCTTTCTCCCCTCAAATAAATAAATAAATAAAAATATATTTAAAAAATACTGTTGTGATATATATGGCACATAAAACTCAGACGAATTTAGAAGGCTCCAGGGAAGACATAGTTAATAGGGAATTTTGTGTGAACCCAGTCTGTTGTAATCATGTAATTCATGAGTACAAGACATTTTGTTGGTTAAAAAGTTCCTGGGCAACTGTTCTGGTCTGACTTAGCTACCCCCCCCCCCCATCCCCAGAAAATGGCCAGGTTGAGCGGTAACCTTCAGTAGGCTCCTCTTTGCAGCCACTTGGTGGGTCCAGCACTACCTCAGGGGAGAGGCTCTCAAAAGTTGTGCGAATTCCTGCCTAGGAATAAAAGTCTGAAAGAGGGATCTCTCAGACCTCCCTGCCCCTCGTTATAAAGGGGTTAGGCATTTCTAATGGCAAGTCCAGGCAGGCCCTGGCTTGCCCTTTTCCAAAACATTGAGCTAGTCTCCTAGTGGCCTTGGGAACTTATTTTCTAATTAGGCTAGGGGAGAAGGTACTTATATAGCAAAGAGTGTGAAGATCAACTAGGTTTGGTTGTCTACTTCAGCCAGGCTGGAGTCTGCAGACATTGAATAAGGGAAGGCGTGGGAAAAGAGGTAGGCAGACAAGAGTGGGTTTCCCTTAAAAACAAAAAAAGTTTCTCTCATAGAACCCATTATTTCTTTTTTTAAAAAAATTTTTGTTAGTTTTTATTTATTTATTTGAGAGCAACAGAAAGAGAAAGAGGCAGAGAGTGAGAGAGAGAATGGGCATGCCAGGGCCTCCAGCCACTGCAAATAGCTCTCCAGATGCATGCGCCCCCTTGTGCATCTGGCTAATGTAGGTCCTGGGGAATCGAGCCTCCAATGGGGGTCCTTAGGCTTCACAGGCAAGCGCTTAACCACTAAGCCATCTCTCTAGCCCCCATTCTTTCTTTTCTTTTTTTTTCTCAATTTTTATTAACATTTTCCATGATTATAAAAAATATCCCATGGTAATACCCTCCCCCCCCACTTTCCCCTGTGAAATTCCATTCTCCATCATATCCCCTCCCCAATCTCAATCAGTCTCTCTTTCATTTTGATGTCATGATCTTTTCCTCCTCTTATGATGGTCTTGTGTAGGTAGTGTCAGGCACTATGAGGTCATGGATATCCAGGCCATTTTATGTCTGGAGGGAGCACGTTGTGAGGAGTCCTACCCTTCCTTTGGCTCTTACATTCTTTCCGCCACCTCTTCTGCATTAGACCCTGAGCTTTGGAAGGTGTGATTGAGATGTTATTCAGTACTCCAGTCACTTCTTTCCAGCACTATGATACCTTCTGAGTCATCCCAAGGTCAGTGCCGACTGAAAAGAGAAGATTCTCTACCCACAGTGAGAGTAGCGTTAATATAAGGGTATAAATATTAAGAGAAGTGCTTACTGGGCAGTTTGATAAGCATAGTATATACATTTTTCCAGAGATCAGCAGATGTTACACCCCTAGGGCTCATGACTAACCCTGTTTTAAGTTTTCAGTATCAGGGATGTATTCCCCCCACCCCCACCCCCATGGAGCGGGCCTCCAGTCCAATTGGAGGGCAGTTGGTTTCCACCATGACAGACGTGCCACTATTGCACCCGTTGGCTCATATGGCCTGGCTGGCCAATAGCCCCCATTATTTCTTAATGTTGAGTTCTACAATCTTTTTTTTTTTTTTTTTTTTGGCATTATGATAAAACAGCAGAAAAACCCCTCTCCATTCTTTTATTCATTCTGGACTTTGATCAGTCATCAGTCCCATTTCCTTGCCCATTTGCTCAGTATACTGTTGTGCAGTGTCTCCCATTTCACAAGAAATGCTTTTCTATTGTAGGTTAAATGCTAACTAAATCAAACAAATATCCCACTGTGGCAGTGACCACACAAAGTTTGCGTAATTGTTTAAGATAACATTCACAGAATATGATTTTAAACCTTGTAAAGACATACAAGGAATACTGTGAAAATTTGAATTGGATGTAAATGTAAAAACACAGAAAAGGGTCTGGAGAGATGGCTTTGCTGTTAAGGTACTTGACTGCAAAGCCTAAGGACCCTAGTTTGATTCCCCAATACCTGCATAAACCAGTTGCACAAGGTGGTGCATGCATCTGGAGTTCATTTGCAGTGGCTAGAGGTCCTTTTGTTTCCATTCTGGCTCTTTCTCTCTCTGTCTCACAAATAAATAAAAACATTTAAAAGCACAGAAAGGAGGTTTGAGTACAGAGGCTCTGGGACTACAGATTTTAGAAAATAGGATTTATTAACAGCACAGAGTGGGATCTTTTTAGATGGGGAAGGTAGAAGGTAGGAGCTGTAAAAATCTGCTGTTGTGGTTCAGGTCAGCTCACTTTGGACATCCATGGTGGTGTGTACCCAAGACAGTGTAGGTTAGTGAAAAGGGGAATTAGGGGATACAAAGTGGTTGGGAAGCATGGAAGGATAGAGAGAGAGGGAGAGAATAGATAAGAGAGAGAGAGAGTGAGTGAGTGAGCGGTCTGCTTCAGGCTACAGGTGGCTGCTGGTGTGCATGCTAAGGGCACCAGCAGGAAGGGGCAGTGGCTAGAGGGAGAAGTAGAGAAAGGAGGGAAGGGAGATAGGAAAAGAGATGAGAGAAGAGAGAGAGAGAGAGAGGGAGAGGGAGGGAGGGGGAGGGGGGAAGGGAGGAGTGGGGAGGGAGAGGTGCATATGTGAGCAGAGGTGGATAGGCAGGAAATTATAAAGCAATATATCCACCTCTGTGGAAGGGAGTTTGTTGGACCAGAATTGGGACTGGGAACAACTGAGAACACTTGGAAAGGAAGACAGAGAAAACAGACAGCAACATCTATATTGTCCTTTATTCAGAGTAAAGAACAATGAAGGACAAAAGTTCACCATTGGATAGGAACTGCTGTGACTAGGTATAGTAGAGCTAGGGATTTTAAAGGGCCAGGGGTGGGAAAAAGAATGAGCAAGAATGGGGTTAAAATTAAAAAATGTTTTTAGTCCATTCCGTCTTCTATTGAGTGTGTTTATTGTTTGGTTAGGTCAGAGACCTAACAAAAGAAAAACTTCTGCTGACTGGTTTCCCAGGTGAACCAGGCCTGATAATTAAGGTCAGACCTGTTTTTCTGTTCTCAGGGCAGTGGTCTTTGTGTAGAAGATGTTCTTATCATGCTATGGTCCAGGGAGGTATTTTAGATACACAGTATTTTCATTGTTTCTAGGCTTCTACTGAGGTCAGTTTGCCCCAGGGACCCTTCAGAGTTCAGAACTGGGAGAAAAAGAGAGAGTGGGGCATGGTGAGTTGGCCAGTGGCAGGGAGGCTTGTGGGGGATGTAAGTTCAGGGGAGGAGACCGGTTATTTGGATTCCTTGTGGAGCAAGGGGAGAGAGGGGCCCCTTTGAAAGAAGACCATTTTCAGGCCCTTGGGAGGAGGAAGGAGCTCTGAGTCTGACATTCCTGCATCTTTGGTTTGTTAAAACAAAAAGAACAAAGAGACAACTTTTGAAAGGGGAAGAAGGGAAAGTCAGACCCTCAGAGGTTTAGGGGCACAGTGGTCTTTAACTTCTTCCAACTGAAAATGGGGTGTAGTTTTGCTGGAGGCTTCCTTTTGTAGGGTATCAGTGTTCACTTCTGTATTGTTGCATCAAGATAAAGAAGAATGCATCTGGAAGTACAGAGTGCTAGAGAGGAGCCAGTGAATATTAAAAATGGGTACTGAGGAAACAACAGAATGTGTTGAAATGGAGGCAATTAAGAAGCTGAATTTAGATGTGGGGGTCCTGGCATATAAGAGAATGAATTAGATTGTTTCTGCTCCCTCTTCCACAATGTTCCCTGAGACTTCAAAGGCATGCTATAAGTCTCCTTTAGTGTTGAGCTCTCAGCAACCTCTGATTTTCTGCTTTGATGAGTTTTGAGTCTCCTAGGCATTTACCACCATCTCTGGAGGAGGTTCTGAGAGGAATTCACAGATCTAGCTTAAAGGGAGCAGAGCTAGGAGAATTTTAATCCAGCAACAGGTGTCTCAGCTGGTCA
Source organism: Dipus sagitta (assembly GCA_036346955.1). Lineage (NCBI taxonomy): Eukaryota > Metazoa > Chordata > Mammalia > Rodentia > Dipodidae > Dipus > Dipus sagitta. The sequence goes on along the minus strand of CM070778.1, from coordinate 77,357,236 downwards.
CAGAGATGCCAAGTCATGTAAGGAAGATATTTAGCTATCTATTCTATAAGGATAATGCAGTCTAAATAATTTTCTTGCTCTGGGCAGGCAACATATTCCCCACAGTTGCTGTGGTTCATGGCTGAAGTTCTAGTAACACAGGTGTGGCTTCTGGGAGCATCAAATTTAGTTCCCCTTTTAAAAAAGGGACAAAGATAGATACCCAGTTTGAAAAGCACTTGATAGTGTTTAATGAACCTCCTTGTGTGGCTTCCAGCCACCAAGACACAGGCGCCTTCAACACTCTTCATCTTCTCCTTAGCTCTTCCACTGAAAAATGTGGCCTTCACAATAACAGGTTGCTTAGGGAGCTTTCCTTTGCCTAGAACTTTGTAGTAGCCCTAGAAGAAATGAGAATTTACAATATACCACAACTTGGGTAGGATCCAGGGAGGGGATGTTTCTGATCTGGACACTAACCAGTGAATCAAGACCAGCAGATCCTCTTCGAGAACTGTAGCACATCTATATTATCTTTTGTCTAAGACCAGTCCTCTGAAATCGGGTCAGTATTTTATTGACCTTTGAGCCTAACTGGGTATCTGTCTTTGTCCCTTTTTAAGAGTTGAGACTCAAATAGTTTAGGAAATAGGTATTGACTTAATCTGGCTTCTTCAGTACTTCTTTAGTACTGATGGATGAAGAGGGGTTTGTAGGGTCGCTATTCTTGCTGGATTTAGGCCTTATGGGACAATGAAAGGGATTCCAGAACGTCATTGTAACTGGGAATACTTTTAAATGAAAACTTGGTAGTGAGAGTCAATTAATATAATTTTTAAAGTAATACTTGAGAAAGAAGCAGGAAGTTCTAGCTTAGGAGTGTTGCTGGCAGCCATTTTGGATGAGACAATACAGAATTACCGAGATCTTCTATGCTATTCCATTGATCTATATGTCTGTTTTTGTGCCAGTACCAGGCTGTATTTAGTACTATGGCTTTTGAAATCAGATATGGTGATAAAACCAGTAGTATTTTTTCTTGTTTTTGCTCAGGACATTTTTCTCTTGTTTATTTTTTCCGGGGATGACCTATCAATTGAGAGTGGGGTGTTGAAGTCCCCCACTACCACTGTGTTTGGTGTTATCTGTGACCTTAGTTCTAATAGCGTTTGTTTGATCAATTTGGGAGCTCCCATGTTAGGTGCATACATGTTTAGGATTGTAATGTCCTCCTGTTGGAGTGTGCCCTTAATCAATATAAAGTGACCTTCCTTATCTTTCTTGACTAACATTGGACTGAAGTCTACCTTGTCAGATAGTAGGATAGCAACCCCTGTTTGTTTTCTAGGCCCATTTGCTTGAAACACCATTTTCCAACCTTTCACCCTAAGATAATGTCCATCCTTTGTAGAAAGTGAGTTTCTTGGAGAGAACTAATTGTAGGATCCTGCTTTTTAACCCAGTCTGCAAACCTATGTCTTTTAGTTGGGGCATTGACGCCATTGATATTAAGAGATATTATTGAAAGGTGTGTATTTATGTTTGCCATTTTTTTTGTAGTTCTAGTTCTACCTTTGCTCTCTTGTGTTAACTAGTATTTGAGTATTGTTTGTTTTTTCCAGGTTCCTTATATGTGTGCTTTTCCTTCTCTTCGGCATGGAGGATTCTTTCAAGTATTTTCTGTAGAGCTGGTTTTGTCTTCAAATACTCCTTTAGCCTGCCTTTGTCGTGGAATGTCCTTATTTCTCTGTCTATTTGAATGGATAGCTTTGCAGGATAAAGTAACCTTGGTTGACAGTTGTTATCTTTCAGAACATGGAACAGATCACTTCACAAGGCCTTCTGGCTTTTAAAGTTTGTGTTGAGTAATCTGCTGTAATCCTGATGGGCTTGCTTTTGTAGGTAACATGATTTTTCTCTCTAACTGCTTTCAATATTTTTTCTTTGGATTGTGTGTTTGGTAGTTTGATTATAATATGGTGAGGAGAGGTTCTTTCCAAGTTTTGTCTTGCTGGGGTTCTAAAGGATTCCTGTATCTGCATTGGCACCTCTTTCCCAATTTGAGGGAAGTTTTCTTGTATGATTTTGTTGAAGACGCCTACTATACCTTTGGAGTGAAATTCTTCTCCTTCTACTATTCCCTGAATTCTTATTTTGATCTTTTCATAGTGTCCCGAATATCTTGAAATTCCCATTTATACTTTTCTATTAGTTTCTATTTCTATTTTCTATTTTCTATTTTCTATTAGTTTTCTTTCTCTTTTTTTGGACTGTATTAGATCTGCCACCTGGTCTTCTTCATCCATCCTACTGGTGAGATTTTCTATAGAGTTTTTTATTTCATTAACTGTGTTCTTCATTGCTAGTAATTCTGACTGGTTTTTCTTTATTATTTCTATTTCCGTATTTATGTCTTGTATTGACTTCTTTTTAGTTTTTCGAGGTAAGGTCTCACTCTAGTCCAGGCTGACCTGGAATTCACTATGTAGTCTCAGGGTGGCCTTGAACTCATGGCGATCCTCTTACCTCTGCCTCCCGAGTGCTGGGATTAAAGGCGTGTGTCACCACGCCCGGCTGTATTGACTTCTTTATTTCATTAAATTGGTGTCCTGTGTCTTCTTTGATTCCTTTGATTTCCTCTTTGATTCCTTTGATTTCTTCTTTGACTTCTTTGAACACATTTACAATCATTCTTTTGAAATCTTTCTCAGGCATTTCCTCTTAACTCGTTCTCACTGGAGGTCATTTCTGATGCATTAATACTTTTTGGTGGATTTATATTGTCTTGATTTTTAGTGTTTCTTGTGTTATAATGTATATATTTTTGCATCTTGGATTAATTTAATGCTTGGATTATCTAGTTAGCTGGGTATTCTTAGCTGTATCAATTGATCTGATGTTATATATCTTCAGGGTAGGAGCTTAAGGTGTTAGGTGTGGCTCTTAAGACTCTCAGAGTATCTACAAAGGTGTTCCTAGGGGTTGGGTTTGCCTGCTATGGGAGTATTCAAGTAGGCTGAGTGGAACAAAATACAGATAGATTCTAAAATTTAACTAAACGATGTATACATTCAATGAAAAACAGCACAAAGTATTTATACAAGAGTAGGTATTATAACAACCAGATCCTCTATCAACAAACAGGTTAAGATTTCTGGTCTGTTGAGGGTTCCAAGTCACTTGTGACCAAGTGAGACCCTTCCCTGGTGCAATCCCAGTTACCTTTTTGGATGATTTTGGTCTCGGTTATGCTGTGCTCTGCTTTTGTCTCTCTTTGGTGCCCTGTGGGTTCAAGTAGGCTGGCTGGATCGCTGGACCGCCGTTCTGTTTTCTGGAGCTGGGCACTGGCTTTTCCTGTGGGGCAAGCCGATCCTGGCACCTGTGGCCCCACAGACCTGGCACCTCCGCTGCTGGAGCCCCCGCTGCCGCTGCTGAAGCGCCGCTGCTGGAGCTGCTGGAGTCTCTTAGGCCTGCCTGTGTGGGCTTTGGATCTCTCCTACTTCTCTGCTGTCGTTTTAATTTCTTATACACCTCACTTTTTAGTAAAAGTGTATATTTTGCTGGGTATTCTTTGGGTTTTTCTCCCCTAGGCTGCTTTGGTATGGTTCCTAAGCTGCCATCTTAACTGGAAGTCTTGCTCAGGACACTTTTGACTATCCAAGGCCTTTTGAGTTTTCATACAAATTTTAGCGACTATTTTTTGTCTCTCTGAAGAATGGTGTGGAATTTTGACTGGAGTTGCACTGAGTCTGTATATTGCTTTTGGTAGGATGGCCATTTTCTTTCTTTTTTTTTTTTACTTTTAATTTTTTTATTAATTAGTTTTGTATTCAGCAAATACAGTCAGTTTGGTACCATTATAAGGCTCATCCGTGACCTACCCCCTCCCTTTGGCCCCTCCTTGTTGAGGTATATGGGTCATGCATTGGGGAGTTAGCCCACAGTTCTGGGTAGGAGAAATGTCTCTGCATATCATGACCCAACATGTGGCTCTGACATTCTTTTCGCCTCTTCTTCTGCAAAATTTCCCTGAGCCATGTTGGGTTCATTCTTGGTCTGCTTCAGTGATGAGGTGTTGGGGGCCTCTGGGTCTCTGGATCTCTGATTTGGTAGGAGTTGATTTTTCTTTGTTGATCTCCTTCACTCTTGTGCTGGTACCTGGTTCACCAAGACAACAGCACCCTTGCTTGTTTCAGGATGGCCATTTTCATGATATTAATTCTTCCAATCCATGAGCATAGGAGGCCTTTTACCTTCTTGTGCCTTCCATAATTTCTTCAGTGCTTTAATGCTTATTTGTTTTTTTTTATTGTATAGCTCTTTCACTTCCTTGGTTAGAGATATTCCAAGATGTTTAATTTTCTGTGAGTGCATAATGTAAACGGGATTGCTTCCCTGGTTTCTTTCTCACATGTTTTTCATTGATATAGATGAAGGCTACTGATTTTTCTGTATTGATTTTATATCCTGCCACTTTATTGACAGTTTACTAGCTCTAGAAGTTTTTTTTTTTTTTGTAGAATCTTTCATATCACTTATGTGTAGAATCATATCTGCAAATAAGGCTATTTTGACCTCTTCCTTCTTCCCATTTTGTATCTCTTATTTCTTGCTGTCGGTTCCAGCTTAGATTTCAAGTACTATGCTAAATAGCAATTGGGAGAGTGGGCACTGTCTTGTTTCAGACTTTAATGGGAATGCTTCACCCTACTTAGAATAGTATGGGCTTTAATTCTGTTATATATATACAGCTCTTACTATGTTGAGATATGATCCCTCCATCCCTAGTCTCTAGTGTTTTTTAATCATGAAGGGTTGTATTTTGTTGAAGGCTTTTTCTTCATTTGTTGAAATGATCATGAGCTTTTTGTAATAAAGGCTACTTAATCGAGGTGCATGATACTTTAGGTTTCTTCCTGTGTGTTTTTAAAATTTTTTTAAATTTATTTACTTTTAAAAATATTTTATTTATTTATTAGAGAGAGAGAATGGGCATGCCAGAGCCTCCAGCCACTGTAAACGAACTCCAGATGCATGTGTCCCCTTGTGCATCTGGCTTACATGGGTCCTGGAGAGTCAAACTGGGATCCTTTGGCTTTGCAGGCAAACGCCTTAACTGCTAAGCCATCTCTCCAGTCCTGCTGTGTCTTTAATTGATAGATGCTTAATGCTTTTTATTGGTTTGGTTTTGATTTTTGTGATTTTTAAGAGGCAAGCTATAACTGTGTACAGTATCTTTTTTTTTTTGAAATTTTTTTTGTTTATTTATTTAAGAGTGACAGACAGAGAGAGAAAGAGGCAGTTAGAGAGAGAGAGAGAATGGGCGTGCCAGGGCATCCAGCCACTGCAAACGAACTCCAGACGCGTGCGCCCCCTGTGCATCTGGCTAACGTGGGTCCTGGGGAATTGAGCCTCGAACCGGGGTCCTTAGGCTTCACAGGCAAGCGCTTAACCCGCTAAGCCATCTCTCCAGCCCTACAGTATCTTCTTGTGTCAAGCAAAGAGGCAGAGAAAGGTAGGACAGGGCTGCTGGGGTTTGGAACCAGTAAGGAAGATAGGAGTCTGACTTTTATAAACTGGGTATTTTCTATATATCTATGTCTGATCAATATCTATCTATATATCTGTATCAATATCTATATCACCCCAAACTATGGCTTTGTGGGAAATGCCTTTAAATTTAAGTGTATGAATAAACTTGTATTTTTCTGGAAAAAAAAATTTGTTTTCTTAAAATATGGGAACAAGTTCTTACGACCCTTTCTTGTTTTGTTTAACTTCCACTGTTTCTGTTAATACAACTGCAGCCAGTTGCTTCTGTTTTATTAGCTTCCATTCTTCATGCTTCTGATCTTTGTTTTTTATTAAATAGGAGCTGGCATATGTTATACTACGTTAGCATTTGCTCTCAGGGACTTCAGTGTTTTCTAAATTCAGCACTGGTAAGTCAGTAGACTGTTTGCTTGAATCAATGGAAGCTGCTATTTTTAGCAACAAAAGGGATTGGAATAGCAAATTTTTTTTCCATGTAATAGATCCCTAGGAGGAATACTCATGTAATCTTTCTATCATTTTCTGTTCCCTGCCGCCCCCGCCCCCCTGTACTCAGTTGAAAGGCCGCTGTCATAGTTTGCACTGGTATTAATCTTTAATCAATAGAATATTTTTCTGCATCTAGTTGTTCATAAGGGTATAAAAGGGTCAAGTGAAGGAACCTGTTTGGAGTAACTAAGCTTTTATGCATTGGTCAATTTAGTGGGTATAGGCAGGGAGTAGACAGGGAAGCTAAAAATACCATGTTTGTTTCCAGTGTTCTCTGCTCTGTTTTTGATGTTTGATTTTGATAAGGTTGATTGAGTTCTTACTAAAAATATGTGTTCCTAGCAAGTTGAGGACAAAAAGAGAATATTTTTAACCTACACAAAGTAAAGTATTTTTTGTTGACTACATAAAATCTGGAAGTGTTGCCCTAGTGAGTTGCTAGTGTTTTATATAATCTGTAACAAGCAAGACACTTCTGGATGCCATGTTGGTATACTCTTTATAGTTGTCAGTTTCTATCATCTTCAAGGCTTGCAGATTTGGTTTCTGGTGTTATATTTATCTATGGAGACATACGCCTTTAGAACCCTTCCACCCTGCCCCACTTTCTTTCCTTTCCTTACTTTTACAGTCTGTTAAAGTATAATGTTAGGATCTGAATTAGAGGACTGAGACCATACCTTTTCTTATGATACAGGAATATTTTATTCATTCAGATCATGGGTTTTAGGAAAGGAACTAGCAGAATGGGTGTGGCTAGCTCAGAAGTGTAGGCATGTGGTAGTGGATCACCCGTGTTAGGGAAACCCTGGGGCATATTAGCAGGGAGAGCAAGTTTAGATTTGTGTGCAAAGTGGCACAGCTGGGAGAGGGCAGGGATGAGGCTGTCACGCAGCAAGGATGGGGAGGGAGGGAAGAAAAGAGAGTCAGATAGAAAGGAGGACAGCGATAGAAGGGAAGGTACATATTGGGAGAGACAAATAGATGGGAGGCTGACACAGTGAGACAAGAGTCATATAGATGCAGAACATATACAACATGCACCTCATCTTTAGGGAGGGGCCAGAAAGAAAGACTGAGGGGCACTTGGGGACTTTTATTTCCTCAAGGAGGAGCAACTTTCAAGTGAGGGGAGCATGTTGTGGAGGTGTGAAGGTATGGACTGGTGCTCCTGGATGTAGCCATGTTGGCTAGATGTTGTGTTTTGATTTGGTGGTAGTAATAGAGTGAGATGGGAGAAAGCTCAGAGGCTAACATACCCATCATCGCCATTCTGTGTACTTCCCAAATCCATAAGTTAATGCATAATGCTCACAGATTTTTTTCCTGTGTATTGTTAAACATTGTGTTAACTCCAAGCAAAATAGGACCTGAGGATCACTATTATTAATAGAAAAAGCAAGTCTTAGTGACAAGAACATGATTTCTCCTGCTTTGGTAATTTAGCATCCTTTACTAAGAGGTTAATCTCCTCTTTTCTAATCCTGTTTTGGACTGATTCACTTCATATTTGGCATGTTAGAGTGAAACTATTTTCTAGCATAGAATCAACTCTTTTTGAAGACATTTAAACAGTCATTTGAAAGTGTATATGTGTAAATTCATCATAAATAAGTTTCTATTAACTTTTAAAAATCTCATTTTAGATTACTGATTCTTGCTTGATGTTGTAAGGAGTTGAAAAATGTATGGGGTTGTGGTATTTTTCAAAGAAGGAGTGGATAGTATTATAAGAGGCCAGATTTCCATTCATAATCTTCTTTAATTCATTCACTCATCCACTCATCCATTAAAAGCTTACTAATTGTCTCTCTTTGTCTCTCTTTTTGGCCAGTTACAGTCTTAGCAGTTCCACCATGGGGAACCAGACAGACCCTGTTCTTGTGGAAACCTGCATGATAAATGCCACAAACGAAAAGTACAGTGAATTCTGAGATATTAATTTAGTTTAGCAGTCAAGGAAGGGATAAGGGGAGAGTAGATGTTCAAGTGAACACCTCTAGAATGGAAGCAAAACACTGATGGGATTATATCTCAGTCCATCTGAGCTGCTATAGCAACCACAGATGATAATTTATAAAACACAGAAATTTATTTTCTCACTGTGCTGCATGCTAACATGTCCAAGATTAAGGGGATAGTAGGTTCACTTATATTGTGAGGGTTGTTTTCTACCTCTAAGATGATAACTCATTTCATCTCTAAAATGTAACCCCCTTGCGTGGCAGCAGACAGAAGGGCAAGACCTTAATGAACCCCATGCACAAAGAAGGAGGCCTCATAGCCTGAGTACTTCTTTTAAAAATTTATTTATTTCAAAAAAAATTTATTTATTTATGTATACATACATACATACATACATACATAAATACATACATACATACATACATACATGTGTGTGGATGCACTAGTGTCCCTTGCCACTACAAATGAAAGCCAGACACTTGCACCACTTTTTGCATATGGCTTTATATGAGTGACTTAGTAATTGAGCCCTGCCCTGGCAGGTTTTCCAAGCAAGCACCTTTAGTTGCTGAACTATCTTTCCATCTCTTTAAACAACTTTAAAGGCCCCTTTTCTTCCTGCCGTCACAACACCTAGGAGCTGGGGAGATGGCTCACTGGACAGAGTGCTTACTGCACAACTGTGAGGACCTGTTTGAGTCCCCAGAACTCATGTAAACTGAATGCTAGAGCATAAGTTTCTATAATCCCAGTAAGTGAGAGGTTAGGAGGGAAGTGGAGATAGGAGAATCCCCCAGAAGCTTATAGGCCAGCAATCCTGATGAATGCTGTAGTGAATAAGAGACCCTGCCTTAAACAAGGTGGAAAGTGATGACAGACACTCAAAGATGTTCTGTGACTTTTACACATGCTGTGATGCATGTGTCCTCACACTCACACCCGAAATACACACACACCAGGATAAATAAAATATAGTTTCATACTTGAATTTTGGAAAGGAAACATTGAAACCATAGCAGAATATATATCAAGAATAGAAGAAATAGCATTTGTGAAGGGACAGCATACTACCTTGAAGGAAGTGGAAACATTTCAGCATACCTGTAAAGTAGGTTGGCTTTTGGAAGACTTTGTAAAGAATCAGAGCAGAGGGAAACTTTGTCTTCCATCCCTCCCTCCTTCCCTCTCTCCCTCCCACAAAACCTCTTTAGCCATAATATTTTTGCCAGTCACTATCTTAGCAGTTAGAGTGGAGACAGAGACAGATCTTGACTAACAGGTTTCAGGCAGGGAAATGATGTTCATACTTGTACTTTGGAGTGATCATTTTGGCCAGAGTGTGGAGAACAAATTGGAGAGGATTAAGAATAGGGGGACTAGGGAGATTGCTTAGTTGTTAAAGCTGCTTGCATGCAAAACCTGACGTCCTGGGTTTGATTCCCCTAGTACCCAAGTAAACCCAGATGCACATAGCGGTGCATGCAACTGGAGTTATTTGTGGTGGTAAGAAGCCCTGGCATGTCCATTTTCTCTCTCTCTCTTCCCCCTTGCAAACAGACAAACAGATAAACAGACAAACAAACAAACCAACAAACAAACAAACAAACAAACACACAAGCGAAACAATTGGGCAAGGCAAATGGAATAGGAAACTTTTCTGTGAAGCATTCCTCCAGGAGCTCTAGGTGATGGCAGTGGGAAGGAATGAATAATGCCTTTGTGTTTTTGGTTTTATGTAATTGACAATAGGGAAACCTTGTCACTTCTTGCCATGGGGATGAGATTATAAAAGTCTTTTTAAAAAAAATAACAGTAAACTGTATACTGTATAAATCAAGTGCGAAGGGACTGCATCTTCATTCCACAAATCCTTGTTTATAATAACAATAATATAACAATTATGAAAATCAACTGGATAACATGAGTGAGGTATCTTGGGCAGATATTTTCATAATGATGTGGACACTAAATATTTCCTTTTACAATTAAATGGTGTTTTGCTCCAGCCTTTCAGAGCTTATAATAGTGACTTCAATAACATACTTATTTTTCACTTTGAAATAAAACTAGAATTTTTATGCATGTTTGATTCTCTATAACAGTCTGTATAAAAAGGAAATCATTTGTTTAACAAAATGGTATGGTAATTTAACTATCCACCTCTGGCCCATATTTGTATTTGACATAGGAAGGATGGGTCCCCAGATTGGTTTTTGCATATTGCATATCAGCATTTCAGTGTTGCTATTAGTGTTTCGATTATTTTTCCATTTTAATAAGCAAAAAATACCAACAACGGTAAAGCATTACTTACAATTTAGGTGACTTTGTTTCACTGAAAGTTCGCGTATCAGAATGGGAATGCTTAGATCTTTACTGCTCAAAGAAAAATTGAGAGACGGTCTTAGATACTACTATGATGAGTACTTAAAATATATAATCTCACTAATGTGTTAGAAGAAGCTAATGATCTGTTATAGAAAGCAAGTAACTAGCACCTAGACAATCAAGTTTTCTATTATAATTTGAGAAAGAATGATCAGTTTCAAGAAAACATTAAGTAAGTGACCTTGGAAATGTTGCATTTTGGGAAACTAATGTAGGTGAAGAGGTTGTCTCAGTTTGTACTGACTTTGTCTGCATAGTAGTAAAGGCAGTGCATACACATGACTGAAAAATTGAACCAGAAAAAATAATTTAAAAAAAATAACAAAAAAATTCTTTCTCTGATTCCCTAGAAATACCTACCAACAAACTTGGGAATTAAGATGCAATGTTTGGTTATCTTCCTAAATTTAATAGTGACTAATACCTTCATAGTAAGAATCATATTGTCATTTCATAAAAATTAAAAAAAAATGAAATTGGTGAGGAATTCTCTGAAACAAGTAATGGAAGATTCATAGTTTAAACAAAGTGGATTATTAAGAATAACCTTTGAAAAATGGCCAAGTTGCAATAAAAATTGTGGCATATTAAAAAAAAAATAGAGCTGGGCGTGGTGGCACATGCCTTTAATCCCAGCACTGGGGAGGCAAAGGTAGGAGAATCACCATGAGTTCGAGGTCACCCTGAGACTATATAGTGAATTCCAGGTCAGCCTGAGCTAGAGTGAAACCCTACCTCAAAAAACCAAAAAAAAAAAAAAAACTTTTTGATATCGTACTCTACCCTCTTTCTTAATTGTCTTCTACATTCATTGAATATTATTTTTCTTATTATAATTGAAGGATTTAACATGACCTGGTTGTATTGTATAATATTGTAGACACATCATTTACCATGCTACTTAGAGAACTGAAAGACTTGTCTTTTCTTTGGTAGTGAAATGATAACTTGATCCTTCATTGACTGGCATTGTGTATAACACATTTTGTAGAACTACATTTGTTCTATAGAGGTACCTAAGAGAGGCTCTGAAATTTTATTTAATATTTTACTTTAGAAAGAAATTTTATTTCTTTGTGTCTATAATTTTCTGTCTTGTTTTGAGACAGGGTCTTACTCTATACCCCAGGTTGGCTTGGACCTCATGGTGCTCCTCCTGCCTCATCTTGACACTTTGCTTTGAGAAGTAGTAGAAAATAAAAAAGTGATTTTTTTTTTAAATAACCAACCTGCCTCCTCCCTCCCTTCCTTCCTCCCTTTTCTTATTTGACAACTTCCATAATTGTAAACAATATCTCATGGTAATACCCCCGCCCCCACTTTCCCCTTTGAAGCTCCACTCTCCATCACATCCCCTCCCTCTCTCTATCAGTCTCTCTTTTATTTTGATGTCATGATCTTTCCCTCCTATTATGATTGCCTTGTGTAAGTAGTGTCAGGCACTGTGAGGTCATGGATATTCAGGTTATTTTGTGTCTGGAGGAGCACGTTGTAAGGAGTCCCACCCTTCCTTTGGCTCTTAAATTCTTTCCACCACCTCTTCAGCAATGGACCCTGAGCCTTGGAAGGTGTGATAGAGATACTTCAGTGCTGAACACTCCTCTGTCACTTCCCAGCACCATGGTGCCTTCTGCATCATCCCAAGGTCACTGCCATCTGAAAAGAGAAGCTGCTGAAAAGAATGTGTATTCTGCAGCATTTGGATGAAATGTCCTGTATGTATCTGTTAGGTTCATTTGTTTTATGCTAGGTTCTGTGTTCTATGTTAGGTTCATTTAATCCAGTTGCATCTCTGTTTATTTTTTGCTGGGATGACATGTCAATTGATGAGAATGGGGTGTTGAAGTCATTCACTACAACTGTGTTTGGTGTTATCTGAGACCTTAGTTCTAATAGCGTTTGTTTGATGAAATTGGGAGCCCCCATGTTAGGTGCATATATGATTAGGATTATAATGACCTTCTGTTGGAGTGTGCATTTAATCAATGTAAAGTGACCTTCCTTAGATTTCCTAACTAACGTTGGACTGAAGTCTTCCCTGTTAGATATTACGATAGAGACCCCTGCTTGTTTTCTAGGCCCATTTGCTTCCAACACTGTTTTCTAACCTTTCACCCTAAGATAATGTCAATCCTTTGTAGAAAGGTGAGTTTCTTGGAGGCAGCAAATTGAAGGTTCCTGATTTTTAAAAATATTTTATTCATTTTTATTTATTTATTTGAGAGCAACAGAGAAAGAGAGAGAAAGAGGCAGAGGGAGGGAGGGAGGGAGAGAGAGAGAGAGAGAGAGAGAGAGAATGGGCACGCCAGGGCTTCCAGCCACTGCAAACAAACTCCAGACTCGTGTGCCCCCTTGTGCATCTGGCTAATGTGGGTCCTGGGGAGTAAAGCCTCGAACCGGGGTCCTGAGGCTTCATAGGCAAACACTTAACCGCTAAGCCATCTCTCCAGCCCAGTTTTCTGATTTTTAATCCAGTCTGCAAATATATGTCTTTTGGTTGGGGCATTGAGGCCATTGATAATAAGAGTTATTGAAAGATACGCATTTATTTTTGCCTTTTCTCTTGTTTTGTAGTTCTTCCAGTTTTACCTTTGTTCTCTTGTATTAAGTAGTATGTGAGTATGGTTTGTTTCTTCCAGGTTCCTCATATGCATGCTTTTCTTTACAGCGTGGAGATACTGTCAAGTATTTTCTGTAGATCTGGTTTTGTCTTCAAATATACCTTTAGCTTGCTTTTGTTGTGGAATGTCTGTTTGAATGGATAGCTTTGCAGGATAAAGTAACCTTGGTTGACAGTTGTTATTTTTCTGAACTTGGAATACATCATTCCAAGCCCTTCTGGCTTTTGAAGTTTGTGTTGAGTAATCTGATGAGATCTTGGTGGGCTTGCCTTTGTATGTGACTTGATTTTTCCTTCTAACGGCTTTCAATATTTTTTCTTTGGTTTCTGTGTTTGGTAGTTTAATTATAATATGGTGAGGAGAGGTTCTCTCTAGCTTTTGTCTGGTTGGTGTTCTAAAGGCTTTCTGTATTTGCATTGGCATCTTTTTCGCAATATAGGGAAGTTTTTTTCTATGATTTTGTTGAAAATGCCTACTATGCCTCTGGAGTGAAATTCTTCTCCTCCTACTGTACCCTGAATTCTTATGTTTGATTTTTTTCTTAGTGTCCCGAATATCTTGAAATTCCCATTCATACTTTCCTATTAGTTTGTCTCTTTGTTGGACTGTATTAGATCTGCTACTTGGTCTTCTAATTTAGATATTCTGCCCTCCCCTTCCATCCATTCTTCTGGGGAGATTTTCAACAGAGTGTTTTTTTTTTTTTTTTTTTTTTTTTAATTACACTGTGTTCTGCATTGCTAGTATTTCTGACTGGTTTCTCTTTATTATGTCTATTTCCTTATTGATGTCTTGTATTGACCTCCTTATTTCATTAAACTGGTTTCCTGTGTCATCTTTGATTCCCTTGATTTCCTCTTTCATTCCTTTGAATTCCTATTTTATTTCTTTGAACATACTTATAATCATTCTTTTGAAATCTTTCTCAGGCATTTCCTCTAGATCATTCTCACTGGAGGCCATTTCTGATGCATTAATACTTTTTGGTGGTTTTACATTGTTTTGATTTTTTGTGTTTCTTGTGTTATAATATAGAGATTTTTGCATCTTGGATTAATTTAATGCTTGGGTTTTCTAACTATGTGCAGTGTTATTAGAGGTATCAGTCAATCTGATGTTATATATCTTTAGGGTAGGTGGCAGGTGTGGCTCTTAAGACTCTCAGATTATCTACAAAAGTGACCCTAGCTGTTGGGTTTGTCTGCTATGAGAGTATTTAAGTAGAATGAGTGGAACAAAATACAGGCAGATTCTAAAATTTAACTAAACAATGTACACATTCAATGAAAAACAGCACAGAGTATTTATGCAAGAGTAGGTATTATGACAACCAGATCCTCTAACAAAGTCACAGTCTTTAAGGATGTGTGTTACCCCACTCCCTTAATCCTGTCAACTGGGAGGCTAAGATTTTTGGTGTGTAGAGGGTTCCATGTCAGCTTGTGACCAAGTGAGACCTTTCCCCAACAAACAACAGTAGAGGAAACAAAGGCAGTATAAATTCAGGAAGCAACAAGTCACAAGCCCAAAATATAACTTATTTAAGAATGGCTGGTCCGACCATCCATCAGACTTAACATATAATTTACTCTGACATAGAAGGTGCAATTAGCATTTCCAATTCAAGCCTAGATACGAGGATTATTTAGCGGGTACTAACCTGGTGTAATCCCAGTTACCTTTTCGGATGGTTTTGGTCTCAATTATTCTGTGTGCCTGCTTGGGTCCCTCTTTGTTGTGCTGTGGGCTCAGGTAGACTGGCTGGGTCTGCTGGTTTGCTGCTCTGATTGCCTGTGCTGGGTGCTATGTAGGTGATCTCCCTTCCCGAGGTCTCTGGTGTTTGCGCTGGTTGTGGGGGGAGGGGAGGCTGTGAATGGTGGTTGAAGTTCTCCCGTTTGGTCCTCCCGATCCTCTCCTCACGAGCCGCTCCATTGGTCCCTGCTATACTCCCTTCACATTTCTTGAGTTTGCAAGGAGGCTGCTGCGAGTGGAGAATCCCCTCCCCTGGCTTTTCCTGTGGCTCAGGCTGAGCGTTGTGGGTGTGGCCACAGGGACCTGGTTCCACCGCTGCTGGCTTCTGCCTGCTCTGTGGTCTGTAGATGCTCTGAATCTCTCCTACTTCTCTGCAGCAGTTGATACTTTCTTATACACCTCAGTTTTTAGTAGAAGAGGGTTTTTTTTTTTTTTTTTTTTTTTTTTGTGGTAGCATCTCGCTCTAGCTCAGGCTGACCTGGAACTCACTCTGTACTCCTAGGCTGGCCTTGAATTCACAGCAGTGCTCCTACCTCTGCCTCCTGAGTGCTGGGATTAAAGACATGTGCCTCCATACCTGGCTTGAAAAAGTGATGTTTTTTAATGTATTAGTTACCTTCTTGTTTCTGGGATGGAATACCTGATAAAAATCAGTTTAAGGAAGGAAAAGTGGCAGCAGAAGCTTGAGGCAGCTGCCTATTCAAGCTCAGTTTACAGTGAGGAATGTCAGTTCTCTCCTTTTTGATATAATCCAGTACCTCACTTACAGTTCAGGTGGTTCTTCTCACCTCAGTTAAACTAATCAACATAATCTTAAAAGTGATTCTAGGTCCTATCAAGTTGGCAATCAATATAAATCACCACATTTAATCTATCTAAAAATGCCAGATGTTAGATTTTTAATATTTGTGCCATTTAGAGATCACTGATTTATAGGATATCTAATACCTAGAGTGGGTCTTATGTCATTGTATTCTCCATAGTCATGAGTATAATAATTTCTCGAGACTATTAGTTTGATTTCTACCTCTTCTCCCCTCTTTTCTCCTTGACTCATGCCAGGCAAGTGCTGTACCACTGAGCAGCACATCCAGGCCAATTTGATTTACATTTTATAGTAAAGTAGATGATTAGCAAAAGCATCCTTGTTGGGAACAAAAAATCCAGAGAAGTATGTTCAGTACCTCTTTTTCAAGTAGTCTACATTTTTGGAATGTGTTTGAATCCTGTGCACTTCCAATTTTAAAATGATCAAGTAGTAATACTTTTGGCTCTTTATCTCTTAGTGATATCTGAAAATTAGAATGAGAACCAGAAAGTTCCATTTTGATACAATCAGAGATGTTCTGTCATCCCTCATCCCAATAGTGGGAGATGAAGGTGAAGCAGTGGCTCTGACTTCCCAGAGCTATCACCTGAATGCTCATGGAGCAAGCAAGCTTGTCCCTTAGGTCCCAGGTCAGCATAGACATTGGCTATATCAGGTACTTCAAAGGATTGGGTGGGCACTAGGCCCTGGAACACATGTGTTAGAAACTCAGGGAAATTGAGAAGAGACAACAGATCAGTATGATAATTACATGACAGGTTTATTTCTGCCAGTAGCCAGAAGACTGGGTATGCTTCCAAGAGCTTAAAGAGTCTCTGAGAAAAGACAGATACTGACTGTGGATTTCCCAGTGAAAAAGCTAGTTTGCCAATTGATATCAGATCATATAGTGAAGGCCACATTATAATCACCCTGTAGCAGACCGCTTCAGGTTCGCTGAGATGAATTTTCAGACCAAACACAGTTATGAAGGAAGGGATTTATTGAAATTTACAGATCCAGGGGAAGTTCCATAGTTGCAGAAGAAGCTGTCCTGTTTTCACAGGAACAAGCAGAGAGAGAAGCAGCAGTCTAAAAGCCACACAGCACAACACACTTCAGGAACTCCAGCTAGGCACACGTTGTATATCTTTAGATTGAAATCTGAAACCTACCACCACACCTTAAGATCCACCCATTGACACTGCCTCCAGCCAGGTGGCTGCAAATGCAAACTACAAACTAATAAAACAGTGAATATATTTGGGGGGCATCTATTAAAACTACCACATTACGCCCCTGGCCCCCAATAGATTTATAACCATCACATGTTGTAACTTGTCCTCAGTTCAATTTTAAAGGTCCCCACAGTCTTGACCAATTTAACATAATAAGTCCTATAAAATCAAATACGTCAAATACTTGCAGCATATAAAGGCACAGAATAAACATTTTCAGCTCTTATAATGCATAGCAAGGAGAGACGAAAACAATGCAAACTCAGCCACCATCGAAGAAACATTAAACTTCTGCAGTTCAAGTTCAATATAACCAGAGACTGCCAGTCTACTGATTTTCCAATTCTGCCCCTCCAGCTGGGCAGAGTAGCCAGGGAACACTTTTATCTTAGGCCAAGAGTACACAATATGGTAGCCCTTGCATAGTCCTGGTATGTACAAAACATCTTCAGGTCTTCATGTAAACCATGGTCCATCTTCCAAAGGCTCTTTCAGCCTATCAGGGCATCAGTCCCTGCCTTATGTCACATCTCAGGTTGCTTCTGAAACCAATACCAGGTGTGCAGGACACAGCCATATTCTTAATTCAGGGACAAAATAAATCGATAGACAAAAGATACCGAGTAACAACTAAGAAAATGTGACATGACATGACAATCAGGATTGATAAATATACTATAGTAAAGTAAGATGTTAATAAGGGAATCTGGACTAGGAGTATAAATCTCTGTACCAACTTCACTGTTTTGTTTTATTTCATTTTAAAAATTTATTTATTTATTTATTTATTGGAAGTGAATCTTATTTATATATTTATTTATTTATTTATTATTTTTTCCTCAATTTTTATTAACATTTTCCATGATTATAAAAAATATCCCATGGTACTACCCTCCCTCCCCCCACTTTCCCCTTTGAAGTTCCATTCTCCATCATATCCCCTCCACATCTCAATCAGTCTCTCTTTTATTTTGATGTCATGATCTTTTCCTCCTCTTATGATGGTCTTATATAGGTAGTGTCAGGCACTATGAGGTCATGGATATCCAGGCCATTTTATGTCTGGAGGGAGTACGTTGTAAGGAGTCCTACCCTTCTTTTGGCTTTTACATTCTTTCCGCCACCTTTTCCGCATTAGACCCTGAGCCTTGGAAGGTGTGATCGAGATGTTACTCAGTACTCCAGTCACTTTCTTCCAGCACTATGATACCTTCTAGATCATCCCAAGGTCAGTGCCATCTGAAAAGAGAAGATTCTCTACCCAAAGTGAGAGTAGCGTTAATATAAGGATATAAATATTAAGAGAAGTGCTTACTGGGCAGTTTGATAAGCATAGTATATACATTTAGCCAGACATCAGCAGATATTACACCCCTAGGGCTCATGACTACCCGTGTTTTAAGTTTTCGGTATCAGGGATGTATTCCCCCCCATGGAGCGGGCCTCCAGTCCAATTGGAGTGAATCTTTTTTTTATTAGTTATGTATATAGTGTGTATTTAGCCATGCTGGTACTATCATTAGCTTTCTCCCTGTCATTCCCCCCCACCCCTGCTGATTGTGGGGGTGGCCTTTAATTATGGGGAGGAGGCAATGTCTCTGTGCATAATGACCCAACTTACGGCTCTAACAATCTTTCCGCCCCCCCCATTCCGTGAATTTCTGCGAATTTCCCTGAGTCATATTGGGTTCATCTTAGGTCTATTTCAGTGACAGGAGGTCTTGGGAGTCTTTGTGTCTCTGGATATCTGATTTGGTAGGAGTTGAGTGTTCTGTGTGTCTGTCTCCTTCACCCTTGTGCTGGTACCAGGTTCACTGAGAAAGCATCATTTGCTCATTATCCTATTAACTCTATGGCTTCAGTTGGTGCCCAGGTGGGGGTGAAATGGGCTGATTCTCTCCTTAGGTTCTGTGTCCATCTGAAAAAGAGAAGCAAATTCTACAATGGAGAGTGAGGTCAGTGCAAGATATATGGATACCATTAGTATTTTAGAGGGAATTTAATAGGTGTGGGCCCTCTTGTTGGTGGGAGCTTGATATTGGAGAGCAGTCTTGTTTTTGGATATGGTTCCAACTTGTTTCCCTGTCTAGGTATGGGTTCCATTCCACTGTGCAGTTCCGTTAGCCAAATCAAGAGCAGTTGGTAACCCACCATGGCTATGTGCCACTATTGCACTTGTGTGAGCATCACATCAGGTTGATTGCTGTTGAGTAACTTAAACCATAAGTTGCTTGGATAGATGTTGGTCACTTTGCTCCAGTCACTCATGTAACACCTTTTGGCACAAGACAAGCTAACTTCTGGGGATTGACTCTCTTCCATTTTCCAGTCAGGTCTCTCTGTGTTCCGTACCAACGGCATATGGTATCCTCAGCAGTAGAGTCTTACCATTAACCTTTGGTGTGTCATCAGGCACTCTGACAGAATTCTGTCTTGTTTTGGGAAACCTTGTAGGTCTTTCTGATCAACAACTCATTGTGGATGTTATCCACATGCTGGTACTGGGAGTTACAGGTCAGTGCCAAGGGAAAAAAGGGAAGAAAAATATAGGTAGTATAAAAGAGAAAGAGAGAAAAAAGAGAAACAGGAGGAGATTGAAGATAGTCTTTATCATTTCCTCTCCAGGCCCCTGTGAATCAGGTATTCTCTAAGCACTTGATGAAGGTTTGACTTTTTTGTACGTATTTCAGGATACAGGATTTTATGGGACCATTTCCTAACCCTATTTTTATTTATTTGAGAGAGAGAGGTGGGGCGGGAGGGAGGGAGAGGGAGAGAGAATGGTCATGCCAGGGCCTTTAACCTCTGCAAATGAAACTCCAGATGCATGTGTCACCTTGTGCATCTGGCTTTCGTGGGTCCTGGGGAATGTAACTGAGGTCCTCTGGCTTTGCAGGCATGCACCTTAACTACTAAGCAATCTCTCCAGCCCTATTTTTTTTTTTTTAATTTTAGAGCGAGCGAGCGAGCGACAGAGAGAGTACACGAACTACTATTGGCTATTTTTATCAGAGACAGCTGTGGGAGAGACTATTAAGATTATAGACCTATGGACATTCCCCAATAGAAGGAGATGGTTGAGGAGGGTCACCAAACTCTCACCAGAGATCTGAGCCACTCCTGAGCCTTCCTTCTCTTAATTTAATGAAGTCTAAGTCTTATCCTCTGGTCTATGGATTTAATTCTTTAAATTCATAAGAAAAGCATCCAGGGTACCCTAAATTTGTTGGTACATTGACATATTGGTATATTGGGAAAGAACCACAAAACTCCTGTCTCCCTTCCCTCCCTTTTTCCCTCCCTCCATCCTTCCCTCTTTTTCTATCTTTCTTTCTCTCCTTCCCTCCATCCCCCCTTTTTTTCCTCCCTCTCCCCTACTTTCTTTGCTTTCTGCAGTGCTGTGGCTTAAGCTCAGGCCCTTATGTGTGCTAGGTAAATGCTCTTATTATTGAGATAGCTACATCTCAAGGTGTAGAAAATCTTGATGGTTAATGTCAGAATTGATTTGTAGTACTCTCTTGATAGAAACACTGGCTTTTGACAGGATGTTGTAATATAACCTTATTGGAAGGATGAGGAAAATAAAAGGGGAGTAGAATGTAAAAATAGTAAAAGGTGGGCTAAAAGTGCTGTTTCAGTAGAGAGGAACACTGAGATGGGTAGTTGGCACAGAGGCACTCGATAGGTCTCAAAGTTATAACTTAGATGGCCTTGGGTTTCTCTGGCAGTAGGAGGCTGGGGATGCTTTTCCATTTGGCTTTGGGTCCCAGGCAGTGGTGTCTTCAAAGTGACCAGATCTGTATTCTACAAAAGAGTTTTCATCAACTATCATAAATAAGAAAGTAATAAAAAGTTGATCAATGAGGTGATGACAGTGTAAGTACAGGATTTATAACATGGATGTGAACAGAAGGCATCAAGTGACTGTAGTTGCTTCTGGGATGGAGTAAAATGGTATAGGAAAATGTGTAAGGTTGTAGTTTTTTAGTTTAAACTTCCCAGAACTACTGTGTTTTTCAAATTGCTGTGATACTTTGATATAAATAAAATCAGTTTGTAAAGGAAGGAGCTTAGCTACATATTGTCAGAGGCCATGGCCATCAGGATATTGACATTGGGTATTGACATGCATATATGTGTGAAGGCATACTAGGGATGCTGGAGGAGTAACACTTTCAAGGAGGAGTTAAACAGAGGGAGAAATCAAACAGCCTTAGGCATATCAAAGTCACAGCTGGTGACATCAGAAGCTTTGGGATGGTTGTTTGTACACCTGAGACAAGGGAACCAGATCCTTGTCTTTGAGCATATCATAGCAGGGACACATTTAACAGAGGAAACCTGCCAGCCTTATTCTCATCTAAGCCATACAGCAGATTTTCAGCCACTTTTTTTTTTAAATATAGAAAACGTTGAGTAACTTTATTATGGTTTAATTAAGTATATTCTTATGAAAGAATTTAAAGCCCCTTAAAGGGAGAAATATAGTATTATGATCTCTTCATTGTGATAATCATAATATGGTTTGCTTGTGAACTTAATTAAGCATAATAGTCTAGGTACAAAAGGATTTATAAATAAGTCTGTGCATGACAGATGTTCATTGTAGGGGAGTGTGAAATATTGTAGAGCTGGAGAGGTGACTTATTACCTGGGTTCAGATTCCTGTCCCTCACATAAAGCCCATCTCTGGCTGGGGACTGTAATCCCAACATACCTACATCAAGAAGGGAAGTGGAGATAGTAGAATCTGCTGGAATTATAGGCTAGCTAGCCTGGCATGTAGAATGGTGAATAGAGGGACTGCCTCTAAGCCAGTTGGTAGACAAGGACTGACACCTGGAAGTTGTCCTCTAACCGCCATTCGTGTAAGTATGAGGTAAGCATGTACCTGCAAACACATGACCCTATACACATCATACAAATAAAAAAGTCCCCCCCCACACCAAAAAATAAAAACCACCCTCCCAAAAACTTAAAGTAGGGCTGGAGAGATGGCTTAGCAGTTAAGGTGCTTGCCTCTGAAGCCTATGAATCCATGTTTGACCTCCAGATCCCACGTTAGCCAGATATATAAAGGTGAGGCCAAGTACAAGGTTGCATGTGCCTACTAGGTGGCACAAGTGTCTGGAGTTCGATTTCAGTGGCTGAGGCCCTGGTATGCCAATTTTCACTCTCTCTCTCTCTCTCTCTGTCTCTGTCTCTGTCTCTTTTGTGTCTGCTCTCTAAAAATAAAAAATAAAAATAAATAAAAACCAAACTATTGCACTTGTAAAGTGAAGGAAGACTGAAAATTCAGATTCTGAGGAAATAGCAGTTTGGAAGATGGAACTGGTTACTGAGTACTGCTCAGATGTTCTGTGAATATCTACTGAGCACCTCCTCTATGTACATCTGTAGAAAGGAGCCCAGAATCTGATAGCATATTCTTCCAGGTGTGGTGGCATACCCCTGTAGTACCAGCATTTGGAAGGTAAGGAGGAAGAGAAAAGGCAGGAGGATCACAAGTTCCAGTTCAGCCTAGGCTATGTAGCAAGACTTCCATCTTAGAAAAAAAACAAAACAAAAAGTCAAAAAAAAAAAAAAAAGACATATAAGTCAATAAAATACAGTTCAAAGTAAAGTGGTAAAATGCCATAAAGCATACAGCAGTGTGAGTACTTGTGGGAATTGAGGAAAGAGAAAGGAATCCTTTGCCTCGGGTATTCTGAAGCAGTATACAGTTGGTGTAGCTGGAAGGAAGCTTTGAAGGAAGAAAGCAGGAGTGCGTGCCTGAGATTTTGGAGAGAGCAGAAGTGTTATCAAGAAAGAAAAGGAGGGAATTGAAAATAGCATATATTTGTCCTTCACCTGTGAAGCATTAGTGAACAAGGAGCAGGGATCTGTGGTGAAATTTGAATCTCCTCTACCTATAGAAACAAGATGTGAAGTGTTACTCAAAAGCCCAATTATGCTGATCATGAAGTTGGAGAAACATGCATAGGATAGGTAGCCTCTGTAACACACGTTTAAGTCTTTGAATTAATGTTTCTTAAAAATAAAACCATAAAAAGGCCAGGTGTGGTGGTGCACGCTTTTAATCCCAGCACTCGGGAGGCATAGGTAGGAGGATTGCCATGAGTTCAAGGCCACCCTGAGACTACATAGTGAATTCCAGGTCAGCCTGAGCTAGAGTGAAACCCTACCTCAAAAAAAAAAAAAAAAAAAACAAAAAAAAATACATAACAAGGAACTGGGGAGATGGCTTAGTGGATAAGAGCAAGCATATTATTGTGCAAGCATAAGGATCCAAATTTGATCCCTCGCATCCATGTTGAAATCCAGGCATGTCCATACATGCCTGTAAACCCAGCCTTGGAGAGATTGGAGATGGCTGGGGTTCCCTGGTCAGCCAGTCTAGCTGGAAAATCAGCTCTAGGTTCAGTGAGAAACTCTGTCTGAAGGAAATAAGATGGATGAGAGATGGAGTTCATGCATCTTTGGCCTCCATGCATGTATACATGTGCACATATCTGTGCACACACATGCTACACACACCAAAAAAAACCCAATAAAAACACATGGGTTATCTTTGAAAAATACAAAGGAATTAATTTTGAGAATTGATAAAGGTGAAATAATGAGCATTTGCTTTGTGTTTTCATAAAACATATATATAATGGTATTGCTGTCAAGTTCACATTGCTCACAGCAATCACCCTACCAACAACATTTTGTGGGAACAAAGGCTTATTTTAGCTTACAGGCTTGAGGGGAACCTCCATGATGGCAGCAGAAAACGATGGCATGAGAAGAGGGTGGACATCGCCTCCTGGCCAACATCAGACAACAGCAACAGGAGAGTGTGCCAAACACTGGCAAGGGTAAACTGGCTATCATACCCATAAGCCTGCCCCCAACAATATACTGCCTCCAGGAGGCATTAATTCCTAAATATCCCATCAGCTGGGAACTTAGCATTCAGAACACCTAAGTTCATGGAGGACACCTGAATCAAACCACCACATTCTGCCCCTAGCCCCCATAAACTGATAACCATCCATGATGTAAAATACAACACATTCAGACCAACTTTAAAAGTTCCCATAGTTTTATGAATTCCAATGATTTCCAAACATCCCCATAGTCCAAGATCTTTTAACTAAGCCATAATACCAAGAAAGTCCCCCCAAAACCCATAATGACACAGAATAAACATTCACACTGCAAAAATGGTATTGGGCAAAGCAAAGAAATATCCGTCCAATACAAGACTTAAACAGGGCAAACATCAAACTCTGTAACTCCCAAGTCCAACAACTCCAGTGACAAATCTCCACGTCTGATAATTCTAACCAGCAACAAGTCTCTGGACTTCCAATTCTGCCCCTCCAGCTAGGCTATTCACATTCCTGGAAAACTTCATCTGGGGCCGTCAGCTCTCCTAAGTAGCCATCTCGTGGTCCTGTCATCTCCACTGCAACCCATGGTTCATCCTCAGAGCTCTATCAGGTCTCTATGCAGGCGATCCTGCTTCACACTGCCCATGGCCATTTCCAAAACACAAGACTGTGTTTTAAATTCAATGACCCTCTCTTTTCTGCATTTCTTATACTCCATAATACCAGGTGGGGTGCCAGTTTGTTAATTCAGGTGGAAATAAAGTAGACTTTGGAGAACAGGATACTCCTTCAGCTGGCCCAACCTCAGTGGTTGTAATCTCATACAATTGCAGCTGAATAGGCAGTGGTTTCAGCTCAAAGATTTCATTTTTTCTGTGCCATATCCCTCTGCTTACACCAGTCCATTTCTATGCAATGCAACCCTACACAAATTCTCAGGACACAGGCATAACAGCAAGCGTCTCACACAAACTGCTTCTAGCCCAGTCCAAGCAAAGCTCTTTCTCACCTTCATAAGAAAAACCTTACAGTACTTAGTTCTTACTGCGTTCAGGTCTTTCAACTCTGACCAGAATAGCTCATCAAGCTGCAATTACAGCACTGCAGGGCATCTCTTAGGCCAAGATTTCAAATCCTTCTGCATTCCTCTCCAAAATCAGCTCCAAAAGGTCAAAAGCTACACGCTCCGGTGTCTGGTAGGAATGACTGCACTTCTTGATACCAACTTTACTGTTGCAGTTAAGTTCACATTGCTGGCAGAAATCACCCAACCAAGTGAAGCTTGTAGGAAAAAGGGGTTTATTTTGGCTTACAGACTTAAGGAGAAGCTCCATGATTGTGGGGAGATTGATGGCATGAGCAGAGAGTGGACATCACCTCCTCATCAACATCAGCTGGACAACAGCAACAGGAGAGTGTGCCAAACACTGGCAAGGGGAAACTGGCCATAATACACTGCCTCCAGGAGGCATTAATTCCCATGTTTCCATCAGCTGGGAACCTAGCATTCGGAACACCTATGTTTATGGAAGATAACTGAATCAAACTACCACACATGGTAATCAGTAAATGACTGAGTGCAGAAATATTTGAGTTAGTAGATGAAGATTCATGATGGAATTCAAGTGTCACTAATGATGTAATAGATCTCTGCAGAGATCATCTATAACTGCTAATACAACAAAAAGAAAGATAATCAGAATTGTGTATCTTAATGTAATTCTGCAATAGCACTTATGATGCATTCTTACCAAAACTATTAAACCTGAACTTGATAAGTGTCTGTATCCAACTACTAGAAGAGAGAAGAACATGTTAAATTATATCAGAGGAATGCATAGCAAATATCAGACTGAGAATGTAGAGACCCATACTCTAGTATGTTTAGCAAGTAAATTGAGTGGGGAATGGGGAAAGTGAGAGGGAAGGAATGAGGGTGAAGAGACAGATTCAGATATTAGGTGGCTAGTATTGCTTTTATGTATTTAATTTTTGGATGAAGTGATAATGATATTCGAGATTAACTTTACAATCTGACGTCAAGGCTAGAGATATAGCTCAGGTGGTAGAGTGTGTGCAGAGTATTCATGAGGCCTGGGTTCAATTCTTAGCACTGCTTAAACTGAGTTTCATGGTATATGCCTGTAATCCTAGCACTTGGGAGTTAGGGCAGGAGGATCAGAAGTTCAAGGTCATCCTCGATTCTATAGTAATTTCTAGGCTAGTCTGGGCTACATAGGTTCCTGTCTTAAAAAAGGAAAAAAATATTAAGTGAGAGGGAGCATTTGAAATATAGATAAAGCAAGATTGGTCTGAAGTTTGTCACTGGTGAAGCCATGAGCACATGAGGGTTTGTTCTGTGTATATATTTAACTTTTATTCTATTTTTTTTAATTGTGGGAAAGTGATGGCTGAATAGGAACTTGATTAATGGAGTTGTACACCTTTTGAGTGGTGCTGAGGAGTAAATATTATCAGCTTTTGCCTTAGAATTTATGTTCATGTTTTAGTACTAGTAGTTTGTTTTTATTGCTGTTTAGTATCCATTGTATAACTATACCTCTGTTTACTTCTGAAGATTAATGTTTTGGTATGTGTGCCTATATACATAAATAAAACTACCATGAACATTCTCCTGGTAAACATAAGGCATTCAAATCTCTTGGGAATTGTTGGGTCATAGGGTAGACATATTGTCAAATAGTTTTTTCAAATGTTTGTATCAATTTTCAGTAGTGCCCCCAATGTATGAAAATTCTGGTTTCTTCATATTCTTGCCAATACATTTTAATTATATTACAACTTTCTAATTTTACATGTTGTGATGGAGATTGAACTTTAAATTTGAATGACTGGTTTTGCTTGCTTATTTATTTGTGCTGAGAATTGAACCCAGAACTTTGGGCATGCTAACCATATGTTCTATCACTAAGACATACATACAGCCCCTGGTAATAGTCTTTTACATCAAATATCACACTGATTTTTTTTATATATAATTGTTGGGTTTTAAGTATAGTAACTTCCTCATTGTAATTCTTAAACTGTTGTAGTCAGCTTCACTCAACATCTAAACCAAACACAGCTTATGGGAGGAAGGGTTTCATTTCAAGCTTACAGATTCAGGGGGAAATTCCGTCAGTGGTAAAAGAAGCTGCTTCCATACATCCAAGCAGAGAGAAACAACTGTATAGCCAGCAAACACCAAAAGCAGTGAGCATAAACCTGGCATCAAGAAACAGCGACCCTGCTAGAGCTCAGACTTCTCTGCATACCTTTAGGGTGGACCCCAGAATCACCCCTCCCCCCCCCCACACGTCCTCCAGCCAGCAGCTGGAGACCTGAGTCACAAGCTTAAATAAAACACCCAAGTCTGTTGGGGTGGGGGGGGGGCATACATTCAAACTACCATTCTAACCTATTCTTTTTTTTCTTGTATCAGTTGTCACAGGTGGTACTGATGGAATTGGAAAATCATATGCAGAAGAGGTAGGCAATTGTCAAGATCTTTTTTAATAAGCAAGAATCAATACAGAGTTTTGTTTTTTGATATTTGAAACACAAATATAACATTGCATAATACAAATGTTCTTTATTTCTGTCTTGTTACAGTATGACACCTGTATTCATAAATTTTAAGGCCAGTACCTGTAAAGTAAATATAAAAGTTTATATTGGCCAGGTGAAATTGTGAGAAGTTAATTTTAATTTTATGCCATTTAAATATGGACAGCCCTTGGTTTTTTTTTTTTTTTTTTTTTTTTTTTTTTTTCGGTTTTTTGAGGTAGGGTCTCAGTCTAGCTCAGGCTGACCTGGAATTCACTATGTATTCTCAGGGTGGCCTTGAACTCACAGCAATCCTCCTACCTCTGCCTCCCAAGTGCTGGGATTAAAGGTGTGTGCTACTGCACCAGTGTCAGTCCTTGGTTTTTAAAGTATTATTTTGAGCCTTTCCCAAAAGAGAAACTGTAACCACTGGAGGGTAATGGATGCATCATTCAGTTCATATTAAGATGACAGTGCTCTAAAGTATATATACTCACTCCGTGGCTCTTACATTCTCTTTGCTCCCTCTTTGACAGTGTTCCCTGAGCCTTGGAGGTCGTGTTGTAAGTCTCCTTAAGTGCTGAGCTCTGTGCATCCTCTGAATTCCTGCTATGATGGGTTTTGAGTCACCTCAGTGTCTATCACCATCTCTATAGAGGCAGTTCTCTAGATAGCAGTGAGAATAACATTCACATTCTTTCCAGAAATGCTTTTTTTTTTTTTTTAAACAGAGAGACAGTGGTGCATCAGGGCCTCTAGCCACTGCAAACAAATTGCATGCATATGTGCCACCTTGTGCATCTGGCTTATGTTGGTCCTGGGGTATCGAACCTGAGTTGTTAGGCTTTGCCAGCAAGCACCTTAACCGCTAAGCCATCTCCCCAGCTCCAGAACTGCTTTTGCAGTTTCCTGAGCCCTTGTGGGTGTGATAGAGATGACTCACTCAGTGCTAAGCCTCTGGTTTTCTCTTCTTGCCATTTTGAGGAGTTTTGGGTCTCCC
This sequence comes from Dipus sagitta, assembly GCA_036346955.1. Taxonomy (NCBI): domain Eukaryota; kingdom Metazoa; phylum Chordata; class Mammalia; order Rodentia; family Dipodidae; genus Dipus; species Dipus sagitta. The sequence continues at coordinate 77,329,016 of CM070778.1, read as the reverse complement.
TGGTATTTGCCCACCATCTGTATAAAGAAGGTTCTCTATCCAAAAGTGAGAATAGCTTTAATCAGAGGGTTTAGCGGGCATGGTGGCGCATGCCTTTAATCCAAGCACTTGGGAGGCAGAGGTAGGAAAATTGTTGTGAGTTTGAGGCCAGCCTGGAACTACAAAATGAGTTCCAGGTTAGCCTTGGCTAGTCAGGCCCTACTTTGAGAAAATTAAAACTAAAACTAAAAAACAACAAAATAACAGGGTTTAAACATGCACACTTAGAAGGTCTTTCCAGAGCATAATGTCTCTCTATTTAGCCAGTGAACAGTGGAAGCTACCCTCTAGTGTCTATAACCTTCCAAGCTACAGAGTTTTGCATGAATTCTTTTCCATTGTGCAGGTCTTATATCCAATCAGAGAGCAGTCGATTATCCCCATAACTTTTATGTACCGCTGTTGCACTGGTGGGTATATCTTGCCTGGCTGGTTAATACTGTAGCTTGCAGGATCCACTGCTTGTTCAAATTGAAGATAACTTGTCCCCCAGCAGCTCACATAGCACCTTCCAGCACTAGGGAAGGCTTTCTCACTTCCAGCTTTATTTCTCAGTGTTCTGTGACTGCAGCCTGTTTACCTTTTATTTCTGTGATCATAATTATTATTACTGTATAAATTAGTTACAGGCATCATAATAATTCACCTAAGAGCTAAAGCATTCATCTGTATAACTCCAGTATAGTGCTTTTACAGGAAGTCTAAGTTGACATAATACTGTTATAGAATACAGAGGCTGTATGAAGGTTTCCTTGTAATGTGTAATGCTTGTAATGTGTTTTTTAGTTCCCTACAAACCCAGTTAGATTATAGATTGTGTTTTGTCCCTTTGTTTCCATTAAACTGGAAGAGTTTCTTAGTCTTCTTCTTTTCTTCTCCTTCTTACACAATGACACATTTTTGTTGTGCTGAAGGTTGTGCACATGCTAGGGAAGGGCTCTGCTACTGAGCTACACTCCTGATTGACACGACAGTTATTCTGTTTCCTTATGATTAAATTCAGGATAAACTTTTTTTGTTTTTGGTTTCTCAAGGTAGGGTCTCATAGCTCAGGGTGACCTGGAATTCACTATGTAGTCTCAGGGTGGCCTTGAACTTATGGCAATCCACCTACCTCTGCCTTCCAAGTGCTAGAATTAAAGGCATGTGCCACCATGCCCAGCAGGACAAACTTTTTGTTTTTCGAGGTAGGATTTTACACTAGCCCAGGCTGACCTGGAATACACTATGTAGTCTCAGGATGGCCTCGAACTCATGGTGATCCTCCTACCTCTGCCTCCTGAGTGCTGGAATTAAAGACGTGTGCTACCATGTCCGGCTAGGACAAACATTTTTTAAAATAGTTTTATTTATTTATTTTCAAGCACAAAGAAAGAAGAGACAGAGAATGGGCATGCCAGGGCCTCCAGCTACGGCAACTCCAGAAGCATAGACCATTTTGTGCACCTGGCTTTTATGTGGCTACTGTGTAATTGAACTCCAGTTGGGTCATTAGTCTTTGCACCTAAGTGCCTTAACTGCTGAGCCATCTCACCAGCCTAATATAAACATTTTTTAACATCAGTAGTAATGCAAATGACATTAATCTTTCTGAGCTCATCTTACCAAGAGGTAGAAGTCCATCTGTTACATTATTGATTGGATTAGGGTAAACAAAATTCTGTCTACCATAATTACCCATTATAAAAGTGATTAATAAGGAATATGAGATGATACTTTGAGACAGTCTTCTAATTTTTTTTTATTTACTTAAATGGTTTTAAGACCCATTGAGAGTTTTGCCTAAATTAGTTATTAAATTTGTGGTTATAAAATAGCCATTTTCTGATATCTCTCCTATATTTATTAAATGGAATTTTCTCTTTTTGTTTTTTGAAAGAGAGTCTTCATTAGCCAAAGCTAGTCTGGAACACACTACACAGCACAAGCCAGTCTCGAACTTTTGCTAGTTCTTCTGCCTCATTCTCTTCTGAGTGCTGAGATTAAAGGCATAAGCCAGGTATGATGCCTGGAGTATGTTTTTTGTAAAGAACAGTTTTTTCCTGCCCCTCCTCTGATATATATGTATTTGGTATCAATATAGGCTAGTTGATTCTTTAGTGGTTATAATCTGTTATTAATCTGTTATAACAGATTAATTTAAGAAATTACCAGACTTCATTGTTTTTTATAAATGATGATCTTTCATAGTTTCACTCAAAATATCACTTATTAGTTAATAAAAGCTGACTTTAGGACTTAGGAGTGAAATATTACTTTATTAAGTCACTTACACATCACAGCACCCAAAGTGGTGCTCATTTACAAACTGTCTGGATTAGTTCAATAAAAAGTGTTGTGCATATTAGTGTTTTTTCCCTCTGCCTCCATATTTATACATGTGGGGGGGGGTAGGAACCACATTCCTGTAGATGCTTTGCATTTTGGTTAACAGGTAGTGCCAGATACACACACACAAGATGTTATTTAGGAAATTGTTAGTTTATTCATTAACTATAGTAGTTTGTCTTAGGTGACCCAACTATTTAATGTCTGTACTAGTTGCTTTTCTCATTGTTGTGACAAAATCAATGTAGAGGCTGGAGAAAATGGTCCAGCTCATTCATTAAGACATTTCCTGTTCAAGCATGAGGGTCATGAGAGACTGCTTGAGTTTCATCCCCAGGACCCACACAAACAGCTTCATGTAGCATGCACTTCTGTAACCCCGGTTCTGTGGGGAACAGAGACCTTGGAATCACCTGAACCTGTGGCAGTGGAGTAAGGGGGACATTGGCTGGCTCTGGGATCAGTAAGAGGTCAGGCTAAAATAAGAATGGGTGGAAAAATGATGGAGCAGGACACCTGATGTTTAATTTGGGCTATCACAGGTAAGTGTGCCCTGTCATAGACCAGCACGTGGACCTTCAAGGATACATGTACATGCATATACCACACACAATCATTAGAGTGCAACTTGAAGGAAGAGTTTACTTTGGATCATAATTTGAGGAAAGGATCCTTCATGGTGGCAGTAGTGTGAACCAGCTGATTATACTGCATTCACAGTCTGGAAACTGAGAGAGATGAATGTTGGTGCTCAGTTCATTTTCTCCTTTTTGTTTAGTGCAGGATCCTAGCCCATGAAATGTTATTGTCCACATTCAGGATGGGATCTTCTCTCTTTAGTTAAATATACACAGCCAGAGGTGTGTTTCCATGATTATTCTAAATTTAGTCAAGTTAAAGATGGTTAACTACTACAATGCTCAAATAAAAAAATTTAAACTGACTTTATTTATAAGAATTGCTAACATTAAAAAATTGTTGTTTATTTTTATTTATTTATTTGAGAGAGGGAGAGGGACAGATTGGGCACGCCAGGGCCTCCAGCCACTGCAAACGAACTCCAGATGCATGTGCCACCTTGTGCCATATGTCTTCCATGGGTCTTGGGGAATTGAGCCTCGAATTGGGGTCCTTAGGCTTCACAGACAAGTGCTTAGCTACTAAGCCATCTCTCCGGCCCTGCTAACATTTTAATTGTACTTTTCCTTGCCAGCTTACTAATTGTTTAAAAAATTATTTATTTATTTACTTGAGACAGTGAACAAGGCAGAAAGAGAGAGAGAACATGGATGCACCAGGGCCTCGTGCCTCTGTAGACAAACTCCAGATGCAAGTGCCAATTTGTGTTATGTGGGTACTTGGGAATTGAATGCAGGCACTCAGTTGTGACCAGCAAGTGTCATTAATCATTGACTGTCTTTCCAGTCCTAATTTTTAAAAATTTACTGATCTTTTGTTAATGTATTCAGTTTATAACAACTTTCCTAAATTAATCATTCACCATATTTCCAGTCCTATTTTTTTAAAATTTACTGATCTTTTGTTAATGTATTCAGCTTATAACAACTTTCCTAAACTTAAGTTTTATATGATAGAAGTAGTAGAACACATAACCATTTATAAAATTCCAAACAATATAGATAGATATAAATTTCTCTCTCTCTTTTTTTTTGTTTTGTTTGGCTTTTTGAGGTAAGGGTCTCACTCTAGCCTGGAATTCACTATGTAGTCTAAGGGTGGCCTCAAACTCATGGTGATCCTCCTATCTCTGCTGCCTGAGTGCTGGGATTAAAGACGTGTGCCACCATGCCCGGCCCTAAACCTTTTTTTTTTTTTTTTTTTTCTTCTTTTTTTGAGGTAGGTCTCCCTGTAGCCTAGGCTGACTTGGAATTCACTGTGTGGTGAACTTACAGTAGTCATCCTACCTCTGCCTTCTGAGTGTGGGGATTAAAAGGAGTGAACCACTATGCTTGGTAGATCCAAAGTCTGAAGTTATTCTCTTTCTAAAATACTTTGAGATTTAAGTACTTGACTAGCAAGATAATCCTTTGGGAGATTTCTTCCTATAAAGACTTTCCTTTTGATTGACTATTCATTATACCTGTATTCATTTTTCACTTTGAATTAATCTCGTAGTCAGGTTTTCTTAAAACAGAAATATATCTAATTTATATTTTGTAATGAAATTCATTAGTGTGATTCAATTTTTTTTTCTTCCAGTTAGCAAAACGTGGAATGAAGGTTGTCTTAATCAGCAGGTCACAGGATAAACTGAACCAGGTTTCCAGTGAAATCAGTAAGTTTTTATATTAAACACCCACATAACTAAGCTGAGCACTTTCAAACAGATATATGGCAGTGAAATATTTGTTTAGAGTTTGGAAAATTCATTTTTCGTACTGTTAATGGTGTGTTTTAAGATGAACTGTCTTTTTAAAAACTTTATTGATAGCTTCCATAATTATAGACAATAAACCCTCTTCACCCCTACTTTTCTCCTCACAAAGCTACCCTCCATCATATCCCCTCCCCTCTCAGTCAGTCTCTCTTTTTTATTTTGATGTCATTGTCTTTTCCTCCTGTTATGATAGTCTTGTGTAGGTAGTGCCAGGTACTGAGAGGTCATGGATATCCTGGCCATTTTGTGTCTGGAAGAGTGCATTGTAAGGAGTCCTACCCTTCCTTTGACTCTTTTTTTTTTTTTTTCTGTTTATTTTTATTTATTTATTTGAGAGCAACAGACAGAGAGAAGGAGAGAGAGAGAAGGAGAATGAGAGAGAGAGAATGGGCACAGCAGGCCTTCCTGCAAACGAACTCCAGATGCGTGTGCCCCCTTGTGCATCTGGCTAATGTAGGTCCTGGGGAATCGAGCCTCGAACCAGGGTCCTTAGGCTTCACAGGCAAGCGCTTAACCTCTAAGCCATCTCTCCAGCCCCTTCCTTTGACTCTTATATTTTTTCTACCACCTCTTCCGCAATGGACCCTGAGCCTTGGAAGGTGTGATAGAGATGTCTCAGTGCTAAACACTCCTCTGTCACTTCTTCTCAGTACTATGGTGGCTTTTGAGCCATCCCAGTGGTCACTGCCATCTGAAAAGAGACTTCTTTAACCAAAAGTGAGAGTAACACTAATTAATGGGTATAAACATTAAGAAAAGTGCTTACAGGTCAGTTTGGTGGGCATAATATATGCATTTAGCCAGACACCAGCAGATGTTACCTTCCTAGGGCTCATGACCTTCTCTATCATATAGACTTTTGACTAGGTTTTTCAGTACCAGGCATGTGTTCCCTCCTATAGAGTGGACCTCCACTCCAATTTTCCCCATAACAGACATGCCACTATCGCACTAGTTGGCACATTTGGCTTAGTTGGCCAATCTTAGGGTTACAAAGTCCACTGTTGTTTACCACTGTTGATGACCTCTCTTTTCCTTAGGGCTGCATGCAGTGTAGCTTTTTCTAGCTTTCTGTCACCTGGTTAACAGGGAGGAGGTTTTCAGCTCAGCTCCAGCTTGATTTCTCAGTAATCTGCTGCCCAAGCATGTTGATCCTGCAGCAATAGGTCCTTACCATGTATTCCTGGTGGGCCACCAAGAGCCTTAGCAATGGCCTGTAATGTTTTGAGGTCATCAGAAACCTCCCTGGTCAAAAACTCACTGGAAAATATCCCATCCCTGGCACTGAAAATTTTCTAGTAATAATCTATGGTTTCTGGGCGTGCCATTATCCAAAGAAGTAGGTTTATATATGGGTTATTCATAACATGTTAATTAAAAAAATATTTTATCTATCTATCTATTTATTTATTTATTTGTTTGTTTGTTTGTTTATTGGGAGGGGTGAGAGGCGGATAGAGAGAATGGTGCACCAGGGCCACTAGACACCACAAATAAACTCCAGATTCATGTTCTACCTTGTGCATTTGTCTTTAAGTGGGTATTGTGGAATAGAACCTGGGTCCTTTGGTTTTGCAGGCTTCCATTCTGCAGGCTTGTGTCTTTTGGTTGGGACGTTGAGGCCGTTGATATTGAGTTATTATTGAAGGGTGTGTATTTATTCTTGCCATTCCTTGTTTTTGTAGTGCTTCTGTTTTTTCTTTTATTCTCTTGTATTTACTATTATTTGGATATGGCTTATTTTATGCTGCTTTCTCATGTATGTGCTTCTCTCTTTCTTCAATGTAAAGGATTCTGTCAAGTATTTTCTGTAGAGCTGGGTTAGTTTCAATATATTCCTTTAGCCTGTATTTGTTGTGGAATGTCCTTATTTCTTTGTCAGTTATGACAGATCGCTTTGCTTGATACAGTAATCTTGGTTTATAGTTGTTATTTTCTAGAACCTGGAATACTTTATAACCAGCCCTTCTGGTTTTTAAATTTTGTTTTGAGTAATCTGCTCTTATCCTGATGGGTTTGCCTTATAGGTAACCTGATGCTTCTCTCTTACTCCTTTCAATATATTTTCCATGGTTTGTGTGTTTAGTAGTTTTATTAGCATATGGCAAGGAGAGGTTCTTTCCTGGCTTTGTCTGGTGTTTAAATGCTTCCTATCTGTATTAGCATCTCTTTTCCTATTTGGGAGAAATTTTCTTCTATGATTTTGTTGAAAATACATAGTATGTCATTAGAGTGAAATTCTTATCCCTCTACCATACCTTGAGTTCTTATGTTTGATCTCGTCATAGTGTCCCAAATGTTTTGAAATTCCCTTTCATACCTTCCTTTTTGTTTGTCTTTCTCTTCGTTGGATTGTTCTAGATCTGGCACCTTGTCTTCCAGTTTAGATATTCTGTCCTTTTCTTGATCCATTCTATTGGCAAGACTTTATACACAGTTTTCTGTTTGACTTACTGTGTGTTTCATTTCTTGTATTTCTGATTGGTACTTCTATTTCCTTACATGTCTAGCATTGACTTCCTCATTTCATTAAGTTGGTTTCCTGTGTTCGTCGGGATTCTTTTAGGGGTTTGTTTTCTTCTTTGATTCCTTTTATATTTTTATTTTTTATATTTATTTGTTTGTTTGTTTATTCATTTATTTGAAAGAGTGAGATAGAGATAGAGAATTGGCACACCAGGGCCACTGTAAATTAACTCTAGATACATGCATCACCTTGTTCATCTGGCTTACTTGGTGGTTCCTGGAGAATCGAATCTTGGTTCTTTGGCTTTGTAGACAAGCACCTTAACTGCTAAGCACTCTCTCCAGCACAATATTATTTATTTATTTGTTCATTTATTTATTTTTGAGAGAGAGAGAGAGAACGAGAGAGAAGTGCAAGTGCATGCCAGGGCTGCTAACCATCGTGTATCTAGCTTACATTGGCTCTAGGGAGTTGAACCTAGGTTCTCAGGCTTTGCAGCCAAGTGCCTTAACCGCCAAGCCATCTCTTGAACCCTTTTTTGATTTCTTTGAACAAAGTTATAATCATTCTTTTGAATTCCTTTTCAGGCATTTCATCTAAATCTGTCTCACTGGAGATCATTTCTGATGGACTTATAATTTTTGGTGTAATTAGATTGTCTTGATTTTTTTTGTGTGTGTGTGTTTCTTGTATTATAATATAAAGATTTTTGCATCTTGAGTTAATTTGATGTGTGGGGTTTGTAATTATTCCTTGTATTTTTAGATGTGCAAATCAGAGGTTATGTATCTGCAGGGTAGGAGCCCAAGGTTCCAGGTCTGGCTCTTTTATTAATCCAAGAGTAACAACAGAAATGACCCTTGGTGTTGGATTTGCCTGCTATGCAGATATTTTAGTAGGCTGGGTGGAGAAAAATGCAGGTGAATTTTAAAATGCTACTGAGTTATAGACATACTCAATCAAAACCAGCACAGAGCATTTATGCAAGGATAGGGATTAAAACAGATAATCTAATAAAGTCAAAGTCCCTAAGGATGTGTGTTGACTTGCAGCCTTAATCCTGTGGATTGAGAGGCTGGGATTCCTGGTGTGTAATGGGTTCTATCTAGGTCAGCCTGGGGCCATGTGAGCCCCTGCCTCAAGAAAGACAGAAGAAAAATGCAAAAGGGCACTATAAATTAGGAAATATCAAAAGCAACAAAAGTCATCCCCTAAACACAGCTTACTTAAGAATGACAAGGCCAACCATTAGTACATCAATCAAATATAACAGATAACCTTCCCTGACATGGAAGGCACAATAAGCATTTCTAGTGCAGGCCCATAAACCTGGCTTTGGGGCAGGTATCGACCCAGTGTAAGTAGACCCTGTTACTGTTTGGAATGGTTTCCAGATTCTTCTATGCTTAGTGCTTGTCTTGTTCCCTTTTCCTTGCACTGTGGATTCATCTAGGCCCTGTTGGGTCAGTGGGTCTGCTGTTCAGATTGGTGAATGCTGTGTGGATGAGGGGTTGGTGAGATCTTCTGCATTCCCAGATCTCCAGTGATTCCTGTTGCTGGTGTTTGGGGGAGGGCAGGCTGTGGAGAGTGCCTAAAGTTGTTCTGGAGCTGTTCAGCTGGTCTTTGTTGTCTTCTCCCTCACGAGCTGCTCAGCTGGTCCCTGTTGTCCTTTCCTTCAGGTTTCTTAACTTTGTAAAGCAGATGTGAGTAGACAATCCCTTTACCATAGCTCTACTCATGCTGGCTCAGTCAGGGCTGAGGTCAGCTGAAGCCATGGCTGGAGTTGATTCTGGCTGGTTTTCTGGTTGCTAGAAGCTCTGCGTCTCTCCTGTTTCGCTGCTGGGATTAATAGTTCCTTATACACTTTACTTTTCAGTATAAGAGTGTATTCTGATATTTATCTGCCCCTTTCCCCTTTTGTGTTTCTACTATGCTGACATCTTAGCCAGAAATTCCCTATTCTTTTTAAACAGTTTTATTGTTTAGCCCAATCGGGCTTTAAACTTGGCGGTTGTTTACACTGGCCTTGAACTTGTTCTTCTTCAATCTCTTGTCTCATGGGTGTTAGTAGTGTACTTCTTTTATTTAAAATTTTTTTCTTTAAAACATTATTTTAATTACATTCAAATTATATTCACAAACCAACAAATCCATCATTTACATAAAGGACTAGGTATTACAAAACATGGTAATTTAAACGAGTTTTGTTTTATAAAAGTCCTTCCAAATTTAGAACACTGTAAACTACTATATACACGCCTTAAATGAGCATACATTATCAGGAAAACATAAGCTTCTCTAATAGAAAAAGAAATGTAATATACATACAATGAAACATGATTCACATTGGCTCAACTTAAAGGTATGTCTCAAAGTATATATGTAAAAACCCAATAACTGCTAATTCAGAGAGCCACATAGATGACACAATCCAAAGTAATGCAGTGAAAGAATGTTGCCTCCTCGGAGAAAGCCGAGAGGTTCTCAAGTCTGTATGTTGACTCATGATTCTTCACTTCTTTGTTCTCAAATGTAGAACCACAGCACATGTTTTCATTTACCTTTAGACTGCATTCATTTTCATAACAGTGATGTACATATATCACAGGCAGTACTATCCAGCCTGCTCTCTCTAGAGCTTGGTAACTAGGTGTTCCTTTATCTTTGTCCTGTATTTCTACTTCTCTTGAAAAAGCCTGTAAGGAAACTTTCTATGTGAGGTGGTGAAGACATCATACCACATCACTGTAAGATGACAAACATTATTTAAAAATTTTATTAATCTAGGGCTGGAGAGATGGCTTAGTGGTTAAGCGCTTGCCTGTGAAGCCTAAGGACCCCGGTTCAAGGCTCGATTCCCCAGGACCCATGTTAGCCAGATGCACAAGGGGGCGCATGCATCTGGAGTTCATTTGCAGTGGCTGGAAGCCCTGGCGCACCCATTCTCTCTCTCTCTCTGCCTCTCTCTCTCTCTCTCTCTCTCTCTGTCACTCTCAAATAAATAAATAATTAAAAAAATTATTAATCTAAATAATTTCATAAAATTAGACCTATTGCATTTTGCTTAAAATGCCTTTGGCTATCACATTTATTTCTATTGTTAAGAGTTAAATTGTGATTGTTTCATTGTATTTTACTGAACCATCTTATTCCTTTTCTAAAGCTAGCCTTGAGAATTTTTTTACTCTTGGTTTTAGTGTCTCAGATTGCATAGCATGTGACTGATAACCATTATAAAAGGAAATATCATATGAGACAGAGAAACAATTTTAATCTTTCTTGCTAGTCAACTGTGCTTGTCACCTTACTTAGGATATAGCAGATACTTTCTTAACTAACTTTTACTTAACTACAAATAACTAACCAATGCTGCTTCTTTCCTTGATGAAGCATAATTAGAGATGTCCGCAGTATGCTGACTACTTTGTGGTCGGCACACTTCTAGGTTTGACAGTGTTGCACACTTGGGCTTGTAGAAATCAGATTAAGAATCAATTGTGTGACTTTAAAGTACAAGAGAGACTAGATGGAAATAAAAAGGGATCCAATGGAGGGGGAATTGGGGAGGAAGAAAGGAGGGTGATGAGAAGGAATTATGATCATGATACATTGTTTTGGCTTTGTTTTTGTTTTTGTTTTTGTTTTTGGAGGTAGGGTCTCTAGTCCAGGCTGACCTGGAATTCACTATGTAGTCTCAGGGTGGCCTCAAATTCACGGCTATCCTCCTACCTCTGCCTCCGGAGTATTGGGATTAAAGGCGTGTGCCACCACGCCCGGCTCGATACATTGTTTATATTTGTGGAAGTTGTTAAATTTCAAAAAAAAAAAAAAAAAAAAAAGCCAGCTGTGGTGGCACACGCCTTTAATCCCTGCGCTGGGAAGCACAGGTACACGGAACACTGTAAGTTCATGGTCAGTCTGAGAGTACAGAGTAAATAAATTCCAGGTCAGCCTGTGTCAGAGTGAAACTCTATTTCCAAAAAAAAAAAAAAAAAAAAAACTGGCTATAGGCGTTTGCTTATGAAACCTACTGGTCTGGGGTTCATTTCTTCAGGACCCACATAAAGCCAGACGCACCAAGTGTTACAAGCATCTGAATTCATTTTCAGTGGCCAGAGTCCGTTGTGTACGACCATATCTTTTCTCCCTTCGTTTCTCACATTGCATGCATGCAAATAAATAGTTTTGTTTAAATAGAATTAGTTGTATTTGTTCCTAAGCTTATGCTGAGTACATTCATTATATATCTTGTAAAATGTTGAAATATTAATTTGAAAAGAAGAGTTACTTTTGTGAAAACTCAAAGGTTCAGAAGAAAATTAAGTTCAATGAGTTCTTTCAGAAATTCATTGCCAATTTGAGATGATCAAAATAAGTATTGTAAGAAGTAAGAGGAAATTTGGATTTTGATTGTTTCACATGTGTTGAAGTTTTTGTTCCACTTCAATGGAACTGAAAAGAAATTAGAAATCTGGTGGTTTCACTGTGAAGTCCCTGCCATAGGCTTATGTGTTTGAACACTTGGTGCCCAGGTGATGGCGGTGTTTAGTAAGCTTTAGAATGTGGAGCCTTGTTGGAGTAAGTGGTCTTTGGAGGCAGTCCTTGAGGTTTTAAAGCTGGGCCCCACTTGCTGTTCCCTTTCTGCTTCCTGACTTTTGTACTGTGAGGCTTCCAATCCTTAGTTGCTTTTGGTTATGTAATTATTCACTAGAAGTAACTACCACAGAAATGATACATAGTGATGAAGTACTTCAAAGAGACTGTGGAATGCCAGGCGCCAGAACCAATCTGAAAAATAAGGCCTTGACCCTATACAGACTGGTGAATTGCACCTATAGTTGGTTTAAATTAAAATGGTTACATTGCCTATTTATCTTTATAATTACTTGCTTTAACTTTTTAAATACCCACCTAAGGCAATTACTCCAGTCACTTGAAAGAGTATTTCTTTTAAATTTCATTAGCGCGGCTACCTACTCCTAACATTTACGTTGTGTTTTATTCCTTCATAATTATCATCCTTATGAGGTATCTGTATTTGTTATTTTCTCTAGACCTTGGCTGCTGGTCTTTTTGAACAGATTACACATACTGAGGTATACTTTATCTCTAAAATATAGGGCTTTTTTTTTTGTTTTTTTGAGGTAGGGTCTCAGTCTGGTCCATAATGACCTGGAACTCACTCTAGTTCAAGGCTCACCTCAGTCTCACAGCCACCCTTCTACTTCTGCCTCCCAAGTGCTGGGATTAAGGGTGTGTACCACTATGCCCAGTTCTTTTATATTTATTTATCATTTATTTATTTTGGTTTAGTTGTAGTTGCTTGCTTGCCTGCCTGCCTGCCTGCCTGCCTGCCTTCCTTCCTTCCTTCCTTCTTTCTTTCTTTCTTTCTTTCTTTCTTTCTTTCTTTCTTTCTTTTTTTTGTGTTAAAGGTTGAACACAGAGTCTCATGCATGCTAAACATGTGCCTTATCACTGAGCTACACCACATCCCAAATGTTAGATTTTTATTGGTGTTTCCACATATTAAGTATGCTAAAATTCAGAAAATAAATTGTTTAAGTCAGGAACTACAGAGAACTCCAAATAGACATAACTAGAAAAGAATCTTTCCACAATAGTCAAGATATCAAAAATAAAATGTAAGAGCACAGATCTTTACAAACCAAGCATGTGGTTTACAGTTATTTAGTAAATCTTTTTGCATTTAAGATTTTAACAGTCACCATGAAGGGCCCCAGGTCATATGGTATTTTGTAGTTTTTGCTGACACGTGAATTTGTGAGTGTTAATAAGGGAATAGTTGAGTCGAATAATGAGAAGATTCTTTTGCAAGAAAACCACCTCTAACATTACTGACCTTCAAGCAGGGAAGACCAATGTCAGAGATATGAAGAAGGTCATTTGTATTTGCATGTCAAGAGAGGCCTGTATAATTTGAGCTGAGCTCACCCAGAGACCCATTTCCTGTGATCAAGGGTCTTACTTAGAACATTCTTTTTCAAACATGAGTTCCAGTGAATTCTAAAATTTATCTTAGGTTATAATTCTGCACCTGACATATTTAAATCTATTGTTAGCTAGGTGAGCTCTGTGGCTAGTTGACATCAATTTTTTTAATTACTTGATTTTCTTTTTGTTTTTCTTTTCTGCTGCTTTTTACTATTTTATTCATTTTTAAAAATTTATTTGAGAGAGAGAGAGAATATGAATATATGGGCATGCCAAGGCATTCAGTCACTGTAAACGAATTTCAGACACATGTGCCACCTTGTGCATCTGGCTTACGTGGGGCCTGGGGAATCAAACCTGGGTCCTTTGGCTTCACAGGCAAACACCTTAACTACTAAGCCATCTCTCCAGTATTAAGTATTTGATTTTTTTTTTTTGTTTAATGAAAAGGTTGCACACGTAGACCTCCTCTCCCCTGCCCCAGTTTTGCTGAGGGTCTTCAGTGGCGTTATTGGTATTCATTGTGGGGACCAAGAGGCCCAGTTAGTCTCTGCAAAGATGAGGGAAACATGGTGCCTTAGTCTGTTTCCCCCCTTGAGGCTCCTAAAATCTTTCTGCCCCCTTTTCCATGATACTCACTGAGCCTTGGTGGGCAAGATAGAGATCTGACTTAGTGTTGCTTTCTCGGTTGACGCTGGATCTCTGTTTTATGAGGTGTGACCCTGGAACTGGTTTTCAGGATAGCCATGACAACAGTGTTCTTGTCATCGCTTCCCCTATAATGACTTCTGGGCTTGTAGAGATGAGGTGGAGGTGATCCATTTCCTGTAGACAGATCTCTCTTCTTGATGTATTGATGTATCCTTGTTCTCCTAGTATTTTTCTCCATTTGTAATACAGAACAGATTCTCCAACCAAAAGTGAGAATAGTTTGAAGAAAAGGGGATAAGCCTAGTTGTTGCAGACAGCTTCAGGTTCTCTCAGATGAGCCTCCAGACCAGGCACTGTTATGGAGGAAGGGATATTTATTGAAGCTTACAGATCCAGGGGAAGCTCCATAATAGCTGAAGAAGCTGGCCTGCTCTTACAGGAACAGAGAGAGAGAAGCCACAAGCCCCAAAGCCACACTATACAGCACACTTCAGGAGCTCCAGGTGGAACTCAGACACTTTGCATATCTTTAGGTGGTTGCAGATCCAAACTACAAACTAATAAAACACTGAATATATTAGGGGTCATCGATTCATACTACCACAACTAGTGTTTAGGAAGATATATTGATGTGTATATTCATTCTTCTTAGTTAGAGAGCAGTGGAGGTTTTCTCTGGAGCCTATTTGATTCTTGTTCTAGGAAATCTGGCTTGGTTCCCAGAGCCAGGTAGGGGTTCACCCCCACTGAGTGGATCTTACATTCAATCTGTGAGCAGTTTGTTACCTACATAGGCTGTATGACTCTATTGTACAAGTGTATACTTCTTGCTCAGCTGGTTGATTTTGTAACTGACAGGATCTCCTGCTTAATCAATCAGTGGGCAACTGCTACTCTTTGGTTGCGCTTATAACACTTTCCAGCACTATGAGGGCTAGCTGGGAGGGAGTTGGATTCCCTTTAGTTCCAGCATGAGCACTTGATGAGCACCTGTGGCTGCAGGCTGTGGTGTCTTCAGCAATAGGGACTCACCTTATTAGCTCTTGCAGGTAACCAAGTGTTTTGGCAATAGCCTGTATTATTTTGGAGACCTCATGTCTTCTTGACCAATAGCTCACTGTGGGGGAACCCAATTCCGGCTCTGAGATTTACCACCTAGCACCCATGGTTTTAAATTAATGCTTTCTGCACCTTTTATGGAGCTCTTCTCTTTGGGTCACCCTCCCCCTTATGGAGGATAATGACTTGTACAGTGGTATCCCAAAGAAAGATTGATTCATGTTGCCATTAATATTGTCTACTCCCCCCCTCCCCCGTCCTCCACCCCCTTGGCCTTTCCATACCTTCCTTCCTTTCTTTCTTTTAGCTGATCATTGACTTGTTGTGCAGTAACCCTTCCTCCCTTACCTCACTATTTCCCCCTTTCCCTGTCTTCTTTTTCATGCCATGTCCATATTGTAGGTATTTATTATGGCTCACAATTAAGTGACACTAGACCAAGTTAGGAATTACGTATGAGAGAGTTCAAGCAGTGTTTGTCTTTCTGAGCCTGCGTGACCTCATGAAGCATGACTTTTTTTTCCCCCCCCAAGTCTCTCTACTTTCCTGCAGATTTGATTCTTGCATATTTCCTTACTGTTGAGTAGAATTCCATTTTGTATATGTACCACATCTTCATTAACCATTCATTTGTTGATGGGCATCTGGGCTGCTTCCAGTTCCTGGCTATTGTGAATGGAGCAGCAATACAAATGGCTGAGCAAGTGTCTCTGTGGTATAAAGTCTTTAGGTATAGTTGAATGTAATGGTAGTTCTGGTTTCAGCCTCTTGAGGAGTCGCCATACTCATTTCCATAGTGGCTGTACAAGTTTGCACTCCTACCAACAGTGTATGAAAGTTCCTCTTTTCCCATACCACTGCCAGAATATGCTGTCTTTTTTTTTTTTTTTTTTGCTTGTTGCCATTCTGACTGGAGTGAGATAGAATCTTATAGTTTTAATTTGCATTTTCCTGATGAGTAGAGATATTGAACATCTTTTTAGGTGTTTAATGGCTCTTTGTATTTCTTCCTTTGAGAACTCTCTGTTCAATTCCCTGCCCCATTTCTTCAGTGGGGTGCTTGATTTTTATTGCTTAGGTTTTTGAGTTCTTTATAGACTCTAGATACTAAAATTTTGTTGGAGGTATTGCTGGTGAAGATTTTCTCCCATTCAGTAGGTTGTCTATTGACTGTTAATGTTTTGCTTATCTTTACAATAACTTTTTTTTTTCATGAGGTCTCAATTTTTGAGTGTTTGTCCAATTCCCTGGGCCACTGGAATCTTGTTCAGAAAGTCTTTCTGTACACCTGTATCTTGGAGTGTTCTCCCTAACTTTGCCTCTTAGTCAGTTTAGAGGTTTGGTCTTATATCAAGATGCGTGCATCACCTTGTGTGTTTGGCTTATGTGGGTTCTGGGGAATTGAACCTGGGACCTTAGGCTTTGCAGACAGGTGCCTTAACCACTAAGCCAGCCCTCAGATCCACCTTTTAAGCCTGTGCCTTTTCACTGGGGCATTGAAACCACTTATGTTTACAGTTATAATTGTGAGATGCAAGTTAATCCTTGTCAAATAGGAGACTTTGTGGAATTGGGTGTTTTCTTGGACTTTCTAAATTTTCATGTCTGCTCTACTTATGTTTGTTCCTTTCCCTTCTTGTAGACTCTTGAGTGTAATTGTTTGTCTCTTCAGTTTATGATATTCCATGTAATATTCTCTGTGGGATTGGTTTAGTGTTCACATAATCCTATAGCTCCCTTTTATCATGGAAAGTTGTGGTGGTTTGAATAGAATAGATGGCCCCCAATATATTCAGTTGTTTGTAGTTTGCATCTGCAGCCACCTGGCTGGAATCAGTACCATTGTGTGGATCTTAAGGTGTGGTGGTGGGTTTGAGATTTCAATCTAAAGATATGCAAAGTGTGCCTAGCTTGAGTTCTTGAAGCGTGCTGTGCTGTGTGGTTTTTGGGCTTGTGGTTCTCTCTGTTTCTGCTTGGTCCTGTGAAGGCAGACCAGCTTCTTCTGCTTTTATGGAACTTCCCCTGGATCTGTAAGCTTCAATAAATATCCCTTCCTCCATAACTGTGTCTGGTCTGAAAGTTCATCTCAGTGAACCTGAAGTCTTTCCCCCAGGGTGAGCCCTTCCCCCAGAATGGGCGGCCCCGCCCAGAGGGGGACTTGATACAAGGAAGCTCTGGGTAAAAAGAGTCCCTTCCTTCCTTCCTCCCTTCCTTCCTTCCATTTGGCTGCTGGAGCTGCTTGCTACCTTCCAGCATGGATTGAAGACCTGTGCGGACGAAAGACCAGCATCAACTGAAGACCCCTGTGGATCGAAACCCAGTGGCTCCTCAGGAAGCCTCCAGGCTTTCCAGCACCATCTGCAGTGCCAGGTCCGGACTGCTGAGGCATCTGGCCACGAGGACTGAGCAACTACCAGGTTCAGTGATTCTCGGGCCTGCAACTGCTATTGGACTACTGTAAGCTGATCCAATAAATCCCCTTTAAAATAATTCATTCCAGCAGTTCTGTTCCTCTAGAGAACCCTGACTAATACAAAAGTTTTCTTTTTCACCTTTGATTATGAGGGATTATTTTGCTGGATATAGTATCTTGGTTTGACAGCTATGGTCTTGTAGGATTTGAAGTGCTCCATTCTAACACCTTCTGTCTTTTAGAGTTTCTATTAAAAAATCAGAAGTAATTCTAATGGGTTTACCTTTGTATGTAAGAAGCTGTTTTTCTCTTGCAGTTTTTAGAACCTTTTCTTTGTTTTCAGTGTTGAGAGTTTTAGCTATAATACAATGTATGGAATCTCTTCTCTGGTCATGCCTGTTTAGTGCTCTGAGCCCCTGTTACTTTGATGGGGCTCTGTCTTTGAGGTTTGGGAAATTTCTTTGATAATTTTGTCGAAGATGTTCTCTATGACTTTGGTCTGTATTTCTTCCCCTTCTTGAATACCAGTGATCCAAATATTGGTCTCCTTAAGGTATCCCAAATTTCCCCCATACTCTATTTACATGCTTTTTGGAATTTATCATTGTTTTTGGACTGCCATCTATTTCCTTTGTCTTGTCTTCAAATTCTGATAGTCTGTACTCCATATGTTCTACTTTGCTAAGGAGACTTTCTTGGGAACCTTTAAAAAGAGTCATTTCATTGTTATTGTCTATTACATTTCTTTTTAGCATTTCCATCTCTTTGTGGAATTCCAGTTTCATTTCTTGAGTAGATTTGCTAGTTATTTGTTGGAGTTCATTCCTGCATTTGATTATATCTTCATTGAGTTTGTTCCACTATTGCCTATTGAGATAATTTATTTGTTGTTCCTCTTCCATTTCCTTTATCCTTCTATCAAGTTCTTTTTATGTTCTTCATGTATTGAGTACTTTTTGCTGATTTGTTTGAATTTACTTCAGCCATACATTGAGTTCATTCTTGAATTCTTTTTGTGGATTTTCTTCATTCAACCATGCTTTAAAGTCTTTTGTGACTTGTTTAATTTGGTTCTTGAGTTGTTCTTCCATCTTTTTAAAAATTTTTATTTTTGTTTGTTTATTTATTTATTATTTATCAGAGAGAGAGGGAGACAGAATGATAATGGGCACAGCAGGGCCTGTAACCACTGCAAAAGAACTCCAGACTCATGCACCACCATGAGTATCTGGCTTAGGAGGGTTCTGGGTAGTCGAACCTGGGCCCTTAGGCTTTGCAGGCAGGTACCTAACCACTAAGTCAACTCTGTAGCCCTCTTTCATCCTTTTATTCATGGCCTTATTAAGTTTGGTCAATATACTTGCCACAGCTTCATTTTAGGCTTCTAAGATTGGAGTTTCCTCTATTTTGCAGTGGAGGCTTCCATTATGGGGCTGGGTGGCCTTGTTGGGGACATTTTGGCTTGGTGCCTTGCATTATTATGATTTTATTTTATTTTCATTAGGGTTTGTCCATCTTGAGGTCATTGTCTTCTTTCTCTGGGACTGTGGCAATTACTGTCACTTGTGGAATGTGCATTGATTGCCTTGTTCACATTTGGTCAAGGAAGGAGTGAGAAGGTGGTGTAGTCACAGGTTTTGACTGGGTGCTCTTGAGCCTGAGTGAGTCTTTCTTGTATATTCACTTTCCTGGGAATTCTGGGTGGGCCCCTGGAGTCCCTGGCCAACTCAATGACCAGCAAGCTCACAGGCTGCCAACCGCCCCTCAGGAATCACTTGGGAACAGGGAACGAGGAGGTGGGGAACCCAGAGCCAGGGAATAGGGATCCCAGGTCTACGTAGGCCATGTACATGCAGTCCCAGCTGCCCCACAATAGCAGCAAGGGAATCAGGAAGTGGGAAGAAAAGTGTTTTAGTTACCATAGACATTCTCTGTTTCTCTCCTGGTAAATTGTGAACTCAGAGCTCAATGACTTTATCATTTTCCTCTGTAAATGCTACAGTTCACTGAGAAGTCTTTGGACCTCTTGTTCTGCCAGACTCAAATGGAGTTTTGTCTCCTAAGGCACTTCTTCAATAGTACTTCTGCACCATCAAGTACCAGATTAATTTGATTAATTGATACTGCTTTCTGCATTGTGGATCACTAGTATCCCTTTTCCCATTGGGAAGGAGCTAAGCACTGTGTTTAAGTCCAAGGACATGGTCAAACCAATACAAAAGTCCTTTGAGATCTCTCTTTTTTATGTTTTAGGTCACATTCCTATTAACTATTTTTTCTATCAGAGTCCAGTCATGAATCAAAAGTCATACTAGGGCTGGAGAGATGGCTGAGTGGTTAAGCGCTTGCCTGTGAAGCCTAAGGACCCCGGTTCGAGGCTCGATTCCCCAGGACCCACGTTAGCCAGATGCACAAGGGGCGCACGTGTCTGGAGATCGTTTGCAGTGGCTGGAGGCCCTGGCGCGCCCATTCTATCTCTCTCTCTATCTGCCTCTTTCTCTCTGTCACTCTCAAATAAATAAATTAAAAATATATATATAAGAAAAAAACATACTAGTGAGTTTGACAAGACTAACTTGTTTTCTAGTCCAGCACATAAATTCATATCCCTCCTATTCTTGTGTGACTTAAAGGGAAAACTTGCCAATTGAAGAAAAGTGAGGACTTTGCTTGCCTCCCCTTGCCTTCTTGTCTCATCTGACAGGATGCAAACTTGGTATTTTATACTTTTAAAAAGCAATTCTTTGTGAATGTGAAAGGCAGCCTACTTATCAAAGCGGAAGTCCTTTAGAAAGTTTTAAAGGGATTGTACATAGTTGAATAGGGAACACAGTGGTTCACCTACAACAGAAAAGCACTTCATCAGGATTGATTGCCTTGATGACGTTGCAGATCTTTGTAAGGATGCCTACCACTCGCAGAATTAAGACAAGTTGAAAGCCATTACACATATGATACATTTATTTTATTATCACTGCCAGCCAGTTTTTATTTATTTAAGGATGGAGAGAGAGAGAGAGAGAGAGAGAATGAATATGAACGAGAATAGGCACCCAGGGCCTCCAGTTGCTGCAAATGAACTCCAGATGCATATACCACTTGGTGCATCTGGTTTACATGGATGCTGGGGAATCGAACCTGGGTCTTTTGGCTTCATAAGCAAGTGCCGCAACAGCTAAGCTATCTTTCCAGCCCAGCTAGGGTATTTTATGCATTAAGTATTTTTGCCAGATTAAAGCTAATTTTTGCAGCTGAGTTGGATTCTTACTTACACTAAATTACAATGCAGGTGAGACCAGCGTACAGTGCTAGTGCCTCAGAACTTAGACAGGGTGACATGTACAAATCATGGTGACATATGTAACTCACATTGATATGTACAACTCATGGTGATATGTACAATTCATTGTCAGTGGAATGTTTCATAATTCTTACCGCTTGCAATTAAAGTGTCTTTGAGGGCTGGAGAGATGGCTTAGTGGCTAAGCACTTGCCTGTGAAGCCTAAGGACCCCGGTTCGAGGCTCAATTCCCCAGGACCCACGTTAGCCAGATGCACAAGGGGTCGCACACGTCTGGAGTTCGTTTGCAGTGGCTTGAGGCCCTGGCGTGCCCATTCTCTGTCTCTCTCTATCTGCCTCTTTCTCTCTTTGTCTGTCACTCTCAAATAAAAATTAAAAAAAATATTTAAAAATGTGTCTTTGATTTAAACCAAACAAACCAGGATAATTCTCTCTCTTTTTAAAATTTTTTTCTCACTGTTGTAAAGCCTCAGGATGGCCTCATAACTCCATGCCTCTTAAAAATGGAGAGCAATAGGATAGGGCAAAGGAAAAGCAAAGTCCATTTTTACCTTTTTAGTCCTTATTTGTGAGGATCAAAAGTGGATCTGGGGCGGAGAGATGCGTTAGTGGTTAAGGAGCTTGCCTGCAAAGCCTGAGGACCTAGGTTTTATTCCTCAGCACCCTCATAATCCAGATGTACAAGGTGACACATGCATCTGGAGTTTTGCAGTGGCTAGAGTCCCTAGTGCTGTGCCCATTCATGTTCATTCATTCTCTCTCTCTCTCTCAAATAAATAAACAAAAACAGTGGATCTGACCAAATAACTTATTTCACAATTTATTAATTCTTGTTTTTTCAAGGTAGGATCTTGCACTAGCCCAGGGTGACTTGGAATTCATTATTTAGTGTCAGGCTGGCCTTGAACTCACAGTGATCCTCCTACCTTGGCCTTCCAAGTGTTCCCAAATCCTCACAAGTGGTGTTTGCCACCATGCCTGGCTCCACAATGTTTTGATGCAGTAACAATATCATTAGATAGCCTGTTAAATTTAGCCTGTTTCACTTACATAGAGGCAACAGAGGCAATAGTGAACATAAAAGACCTTTTATTTTATGTTTTATGTAATTAGAACCACATGATGTTAAGATTTGAGAGTAAATCTCTAAGTGGATCCTAGAGTTCTATTTTTTTTTAAGAGAGAGAGAGAAAGAAAGAAAGAAAGAATTGGTGTGCCAGGGCCTTAGCCACTACAATTGAACTTCATACGTTTTTGAATGTCTCACCTTTGTGTGTCTGGCTAACATGGTATATGGAGAGTTGAACATGGGTCCTTAGGCTTTGCAGGCATGCACCTTAACCACTAAGCCATCTCTCCAACTTGAGTTCTATTTTTTTAAGATTTATTTTTATTTATTTATTTATTAGAGATGGAGGGAGGGAGTGGGGGAGAGAATGGGCATGTCAGGGCCTCTAGCCACTGCTAGAGAACTCCAGATGCATGCACCACCACCTGCATCTGGCTTATGTGGCACCTGGAGAATTGAACCTGGGTCCTTAAGCTTCGCAAGCATGTGCCTTAACCACTAAGCCATCTCTCCAGCCCCCGAGTTCTATTTTTTAATCACTTTAATAATTCCAGAAATATCTTTATAGCTCTTAGAGTACATATATCCTTAGATCATGTACTAAAATCCATTTCTCCATCCTGCCTCTACTGGTTTTAACTACAGTTCTTAAAACTGCAGAAGTTTACTCACACTCCGAGATCTTTAAATTTACCAATGTCCTGGCTTTTCAGAAAGTCTCTTTCTGTACTACTTACAAGACATTTTTTGTAAGTCAGAGAGAATGCCCCAGGATTATCTTCTGGGAGGTCTTTGAAGTATTGTTTCCACATTTGAGAATACAATCTCTTTTCCTTACTCTAGTGGGCTTGTTATGCCTAAGTAAGTGAGATTTGCCATCAAATGAAACATTCTGGCATGGTCATCATTACAAATTTATTTTAATTATGTCTCGGTAAGGAGAAAAATAGATTCTTATTGAGCCAATGCAAATAATTACATTGCCATGTAAAGTAAACTAGCTCCAAAGACATATATTATTTGGCCATTTTTCTGATTAGTTTTGCAAACAAGGTCAATCAGTATATCTTCTATGTAATTAGCTTATTTAAGTTTATCTGTTGTTACTAGTTTGAGTTCTAGTGATTATTGCTGTACAGCAAACCTCCTGTATTTTACTGAAGTAAAGAAACAACTGTTTTATATGCTTATCAGTCTTGACACTTGGGGATTTTACCAGCATTTGTGGGGGGGGGGGGATAATCTCTTGTTCCTTATGTCATTCCACTCTGGTACAGCTAAGTATAGTAAACTAACCATCACTCTTTTTACAGATGGTTCCTACCTTTCCTTCAAACTTACCTGAAGCCCATGGGAAGTACCAGATTGTTTGGTATAAATGTATTTAACAAGTAATTTTATTCTTCAGACCCAAATTTATCAAGATAGAATCATGAAGAGTTGTGAATAGAGTAGTTACATCAAAGTATAAGCATAAGTCATAGATGCGCAAGAGTAGAAATGACTATGGTCTTGGTTAACAGGGACTATTATTAAAGTAAAGTAAAGCTGCAAGAAAAAGTGACTATTGGGAAAATTTAACTTCTTTGGAGACAGGATACTGTTATTTAAAAATAAATTATTCAACAGCATAGCAAAAATCAATACAACAGCTTCAAATTCTGGGCTCTTGGAAGTGAGTGTTCTGGGGAGATAAGAAAAGCTTTGCTAGCCAGTCTGGGGACTAAATATATATATTCTCAAAGGTCAGTTTTCCCTTCAGCAACTGGTTCAAGAATGTTTAACTCAGAGTTTTTTTGTTGTTGATTTCAATGTTTTATATATTTAACTCTACATAAATTTAGATGACAAGTTAGCTCTTCCAATTTAACTATGTTAATTTTGTGTTGTATTACTATGAGTTAATGAACATACCACATTGACCTTGCCATCCTAATCAGAGTTTTCTTTGATAATATTTTTAAAGGTATATAGATTTTATGAGATTATAGATGGAACTTTAGAGAAGGCAGAGCTCTTGACCAAGGAGGCAAGAGGGGCCTTGAGAAATCCCAAATTAAGAAAGGAGAGAGTACAGAAAGCTCCTGTCCATGAGAAAGCAGGGGTGGAATAAATCCCCTTCTTTGAGAATTTTAATGTTTGAATTTGCCCACGTAAGTAAAGATTCATCATTATTTAGCTCACCATTATGCTTATAAAATGTCTTCTGGTCAATTTGAGAATCACAGAAACCAGGCTGGAGATATAGCTCACCAGTTAAGGTGCTTGCCTGCAAAGCCTACCAACCTGGGTTCCATTTTCCAGTATCAATGTAAAACCAGATGTACAAGGTGGCACATACGCCTGCAGTTCATTTGCAGTGGATCCATTCTCTCTCTCTCTCTCTTCTCTCTCTACTTGCTAATAAATAAATTAATTAAAACTAACTTAAAGAGTCACAGAAGTTGTGTTTAGGTTGACATTGTCAAATACAGAGTTCTGGGACCATAGAGATTATAATTAGTGGCTCAGAGCAGAGTGCTTTCAGAGGAGAGGGAGGTCAGGAAAGGCAGGAAAGGGATGATAAGTAGGTAGGATGGAATCTGGAGCTGAGGGAGAAAGAATGAGAGAGACTGAAAATGAGAAAGGTGCAAGTGTAGCGAGAGGCAGGCTAAGATAGACAGGGAGAGATACGGAGATACAACCCAAAATGGAGAAACACACACTTTGCTTCAGGAAAGATGGTCAGAAAAGAAAGTGAGAAAGAATGGCATCTGTGGCTTTTATACCCATGCCCTTGAGGCAGGGATATTTATCTTAGTACCAGTTGAAGGAGAAGCATTGGGTGGTGTGGGCCTTTTTTTATGGCCACATAGTAGGGGAGGGTGAATGGGTAGAGCTCTAAGACTTTTAATATTCTAGCATCTTTGCTATATAAAAAGAACAGAGAGGCTTTTTTTTTGAGGTAGGGTTTCACACCAGCCCAAGCTGACCTGGAACTCACTATGTAGTCTCAGGATGGCCTTGAACTCACAGCGATCCTCCTACCTCTGCCTCCCGAGTACTGGGATTAAAGGTGTATGCCACCACGCCCGGCAGTGAGACAATATTTTGAAGGAGGCAGAGAGGAAGGGAGAAGCCTTGGGGATGTAGTGATCATATGTTTAACTTATTCAAGCTGAAAATGTGATAGAGTTGTGCTGGAGACTTTTCCATTGCAGGGTGTCATCATTTAGTTTAACAAGTTAGGAAATTAATTACCTTTAAGCAATTAATGAGTAAGTCTTGATGAATTTTATAATTGGTAAAATGTAAGTAAAAGAGGTTTTAGTCTTGGCAGTATGTAAGATAAAATCTGTATTAGGGGCTGGAGAGATGGCTTAGTGGTTAAGGCATTTGCCAATGAAGCCAAAGGATCTTGGTTTGATTCTCCAGAACCCACGTAAGCCTGATGTATGCGTCTGGAGTTCATTTGCAGTGGCTGGAGGCCCTGGCACACCCATTCTCTCTCTCTCTGCTTGTTTCTCTCTAAGTAAATAAATAAAAATATATTTTAAAAATTATATTAAGTATCTGTATATTAACCTATTAATGGTCTTTATTATATATATGTCTGAGGGAAATTGCTCTGGCAAATGGATCTGACACGAGAAGTGGGGCTAGTTAGCATCTTGATTAGCTCTGTGGTATCTCTCCATTGTGTAATTCAGTCACAGAGATGTTATAGGACTGCTTATTATTGATACAAAGTTTGTCCAAGAGAGGGTGGGAAGAGTTAATAAGTTTAATAAATGCTTTTAGCACTGTCTGAAGTTCAAGTCAAGACTTAGATAAAGCCAAATATAGTGTCTCACACCTATAACCTATATTCTCAGAAACCTGGGATATGGAGCCAGGAGGATTTTGTAGTCACCTTTGTGTTGCTGGAGCAGAAGCAGCTTATGGGAGAAAAGGGTTTATTTCAGGCTTCACATTCCAGGGGAAATTCCAGCAGGGCAGAAGAAGATGGTTCACTTTCATAGATCAGTAGCACAGAGAGACCACCAAACAGCCAGCCAGCACTAACAGCCAAAGCTCAAACAGCTGTGGACGCGGCACCCCTTGTGCATCTGGCTAACTAACATGGGTCCTGGCTAATCGAACCTAGGTCCTTTGGCTTTGCATGCAAATGCCTTAACTCTTAAGCCATCCCTCCAGTCCCCCTCCCCCCACACCTTTTAATTATTTGCAAGGAGAGTATGGAGGGTGGGGGCTCTAGCCACTGCAGTTGAACTCTAGATGATGCACACACTACTTTGTTTGTCTGGCTTTACAAGGGCACTGGGTAATAGAATCCTGGTCATTAGGTATTGCAGGCAAATATCTTAACCACTGAGCAATCTTTCCATCCCTGACTTATCTTTTCTATTTTGGTTTTTCGAGGTAGGGTTTCACTCTAGTCCAGGCTGACCTGGAATTCACTGTGTAGTTTCAGGGTGGCCTCGAACTCGGTGATCCTCCTACCTCTG
Organism: Dipus sagitta; assembly: GCA_036346955.1. Taxonomy (NCBI): domain Eukaryota; kingdom Metazoa; phylum Chordata; class Mammalia; order Rodentia; family Dipodidae; genus Dipus; species Dipus sagitta. Next base: position 77,302,852 of record CM070778.1, on the reverse strand, counting down.
CCTCCCGAGTACTGGGATTAAAGGTGTGCGCCACCATGCCTGGCTCTGACTTTTCTTTTTACTCTTCACTTTTTTTTATTACTCAAAAGTCAAATGTTATTTTAAAATCATCATCCTTAATTTTGACTTAATGTAAAGTAAATCTATCTATCTGTCATCTATCTGTTTTGAGAACTTGAGGTAGGGGGTATGGAAGAATGAGAATGGGTGTGCCAGAGCCTCTTGCCTCTGCAAATGAACTCCAGATGTATGCACCACTTTGGGCATCTGGCATTACATGGTTACTGGAAAATTCAACTCAGGCTGTTAGACTTTGTAAGCAAGCACCTTTAACTGCTGAGCCATTTCTCCAGCCCCAAGAATGACTTTTCTGAAATCACTAGCCTATTTAAAGCAGCAGAATTGTCACCTTTATCTTTTTGTTTATAATTTCATTTTATAAAGGTTATACTTTTTTATTTATTTGCCCCCATTCCTATTTTCCTGGGGGCCCTCCTCAGTGGAGTTGGTGTTCATTGTAGGGGTCATGAAGACCTTAGTTTTTGGGCTTCAGTATATTCCTACCCAATCTGTGGCTCTTACAATATTTCTGCCCCAATTCCATAAGGTTCCCTGAGCCATGACAGGCTTGTTAGCAGTCTGATTTAGTGTTGAATTCTCTGTAGCCTCTGGATTTCTGCTTTGCTGGGGTTTGGTAGACCACAGTGACTGTCACTATTGCCCTGGAGCTGGTTGTCAGACTAGCAGTAGGAGCAATGTCAATGTAGTTGCTTCCTCTGCAATTTCTCCTGGGCCCTGGCAGGTGTGGTAGAGGTGGCACATTTTATGGTAGGCAGTCAGCTATCTTTTCTTGTTATATTGATGGCTCTTGGATCTCCTCAGTTTTCTCTGCCATCTGTAAAAATAAAACAGATATCTAACCAAGAGTGAGAACAGTGTAGATTAAAGGGGGTATCCATAGTTAGTTGGGAGACTTTTTGGTGTGTGCCTGTGCCTACTCTTCTTATCCAGAGGCCCCTCGGGGCTTCTCTCTGGAGTCTATGAGTTTCCTGTGTATGGGATTCTGACTTGTTTCCCAGTACCAGTTATGAGTTCTTTCACACTGAGTGGTCCTCATGTCCAGTCGGAGAACTCTTGGTTAGCCTCATAGACTATTTGCCATTATTGCACAGGGGTGTACTTCTTGCCCAGTTGGTTGATTTTGTAGTTTGCAGGGTTCCCTGCTTCTTCATCCTGTTTCTACCTTTATTTTATAGTTTTTGACATTAGTCTATATATGTATAGCAGTTCTCTGTAAAAGAGAGAGTTTGTTGACAGTATTGTTTAAATCTTCAATATTGATTTTCTACTTGTTCCATCAATTACTGTTTGAAGGGACTTGAAATCTCCAACTACAATTTGTGTCTTTTTTCCTGTTAAGAGGTATATTAACATTTAGATTTAGGCTGTCCTAACGAATTCACTGTTTCATTGTTATGAAATGGCCCTCTTCATTCTTGGTAATATTAGTATCCTTTACTCTGTGTTTGGAATCTCCGTGTTCAACTTTCTTTTGATAGTGTTAGCATGGTAGGTTTTTTTTTTCTGTCTTTTTACTTTTAATGTATATGTGATTTATATTTAAAATGAATTCCTAGCCGGGCATAGTGGTGCACGCCTTTAATCCCAGCACTTGGGAGGTAGAGGTGGATGGATCGCTGTGAGTTCGAGGCCATCCTGAGACTACATAGTGAATTCCAGGTCAGCCTGGACTAGAGTGAGACCCTACCTTGAAAAACAAAAAACAAAACAAAACAAAACAAAACAAAAAAATTCCTGGTAGGCAAAAGAGCTAGTTTTGCTATTTTTTTTAAATAGAAATTCTTCATTTATTTATTTATTTATTTGTATGTGTATGTGAGGGTGGGGTGGGGGCTAACCAGATCCTTTTGCTGCTGCAAATGAACAACCAGACACTTGTGCAGTGTTTGAAGTTTGGCTTAAGTGAGCAGCTTGAGAATTGAACATAGGCCTGAATGTTTTGCAAGCAAGCACCTTTAACCTCTGAGCCCTCTTCCCAGCCCTTACGTTTGCTTTTTTTAAAAATTATTTTTATTTATTTTATTTTTTTATTGGCAAATTCCATAACTGTGAACGCTACCCCATGTTAATTTCCTCCCTCCCCCCACTTTCCCCTTTGCAACTCCACTCTCCATCATATCCCCTCCCCCTCTCAATCAGTCTCTCTCTTATTTTGATGTCATGATTTTTTTTCTCCTATTATGATGGCCTTATGTAGGTAGTGTCAGTGCCATGACTGAGAGGTCATGGATATCTAGACCATTTTGTGACTGGAGGAGTATGTTGCAAGGAGTCCTACCCTTCCTTTGGCTCTTACATTCTTTTTGCCATCTCTTCTGCAATGGACCCTGAGCCTTGGAAGGTGTGATAGAGATATTTCAGTGGTAAGCACTCCTCTGTCACTTCTTCTCAGCACCATGGTGCCATTCCAAGTCGTTCCGAGGTTACTGCCATTAGTTTTGCTTTTTAAATTCAGTTTGATAACTAGTTAATTTAAGTGGGTTCGTCAGATAGTTTATGTTCAATGTCATTATTCATGTGACTGGGTTAAACTCTACCAATTCACTGTTTGCCTTTTATTCATCATGGCCTTAAAAAATATATTATTTATTTATTTATTTGACAGAGAAAGAGGGAGAGAGAGTGAGACAGTGGGCACGCCAGGGCCTTCAGCCACTGCAGACAAATTCTAGACACGTGCATCCCCTTGTGCACCTGGCTTAGTGTGGGTCCTGGGGAATCAAACCTGGTTCCTTTGGCTTTGCAGGCAAATGCCTTAACTGCTAAGCCCTCATCGTTGTTTTTGTTCCCATGTGCTTTTGGTTTATTAACTGCACATATTCTTTCTTTCCTTTAATAGTTGTGTACATTATTTCAGGAATATCCCTTCCCTCTACTTGGGCCTTTAATATTTGTAGGCTGGTCTGAAAAACCTTTTATTTATGAGAGGTATTTTATTAGGGTATTAAATACTAGGTTAGCAGATTTTTAATTTTTGTTTTCAGTGCTTTGCTTCACAGCCTTTTCGTTTGCTTGTTTCTAACAAAACAAAATGAAATGTGCCGTCTTGGATAATATAGAATTTTTTTTTTTTGGTCCATCCTTTGGTTAGTTACCTTTAAGATTTTTCTTTTTATCAACGGTGGTACTTTTTAAACTTTTTTTTTCATTTCTTGCCTGTTGATATTGTTTCCTTTTTATTTCTCCTATTTGGAGTTTGTTAAGTTTAAGCTTAGCATATGTTTATGGCTTTCGTAGTATTTCGAAAAAAATTGCCTTTACTTCTTCAAGTGATTTTATTTTATCTCATTTCCTGGGACTTCAGTTTTACATGTATTGATTTGATTGGAGTTTTCTCTCAACTCATTGATACTATATTCTTTTTTGATTTATTTCTAAGATTTATTTTTAGATAGTGCTATCAGTATGACTTTCACATCACACATCTTTTCTTACAGTAGCTAATCTGCTCATACTGGCAGTACATTTTACTTCTTTGTATCTAGACATTGTACTTTTTCTTGCAATGGCATACAGGTATTAATTATTCTGGCATTTTCAAATACAGTTTGCTTTTGATTTGATTTGATTTGATTCCCATTTCATCCCTCATATTTTCCTTCCTCCAGTTCCCCTCTATCTTCCCTTCTTCGCTTTACACGTCACATGTATCCTTTTGTCCTTCCCTCTTCTGGGTCATCTCTTTATATTCTCTTTTGGTTATGGTTCTATTTCATGAATTTTATCTACAGTTGCTCCCCCCCCCCCATAATGCACAGGTGTTTATAGACATTATAAGCCAACCCAAGACCCCTATATCAGAGAGAACATGTGTTTTTGGTTTTTCTGAGTTTGAATCAGTTCAGTTTTTGTAGTTCTTTGTAAACTGGTTATTAGTCCCATATCTGAAGCACATTTTTGGTTTGTTTGGCCAAAGCAGTGTAGACTTATTTCTGAGTCCTTTATTTTATTCCATTGGTCTGTATGTCTGTATTGGTGACAGGCCCATGCTGTGTGCTTTCACTATGGTACTGTAGTATAACTTGAGATGAGGTACTGTGGTTCTTCCACCTGTTTTCTTTCTCCTTAGGGTTGCTTTGGCTATTCATGGGCTTTTGTGGTTCCATACAAATTCCTGGATTATTATTTTTTCTAGTTTGGTGAATAACATCATTGGAATTTTAATGGGAATTGTGATGAACTGTTAACTAACCCAGGAGCATGGAAGTTGTTTTCATTGTTAATGTCCTGTTTGTTCCTGAAGTTTTTATTGTAGTGCTCTTTCACATTTTTGGTTAGGTATATTTCTAGGTATTTAATATTTTTGGTAACTATTGTGAATGAGATGTTTCCTTAATTTCTTTATTATTGGTATATATGAAAGTTACTGATTTTTGTGTATTGATTTTGCATTGAAATTTTACTGAAAGTAAACCTCTGGGATTTATTTTGTAGATTTTGTTGGATCTGTAAGTCTGGAACTGTCCTCTGCAAACAGGGATAATGTGATTTCTTGTATTCCTATTTATATTCCTTTTATGTGTACTACTTGTCTTACTACTGTAGCTAGTACTTAGAACATATTGAATAAAAGTGGTGAGAGTAGATATCTTTGTCTTGCTACTCTTTTTAGAGGAAATCATCTCAGTTTTTCTCCATTTAATATAATGTTCACTGTGGATTTGTCATACATGGCCTTTATTATTTTGTGGTATTTTCCATCTATTTTAACTTTCTCTAGGACTTTTATCATAAATGTGTGTTGGCCTTACTTCAGTGTCCTTTCTGTATGACTTCTCTATTTATATGTTGTATTATATTTACCTATGTTGAACAGCCTTGCATTCCCAGAGTTAATCCTACTTGGTCATGATGGGTCATTTTCTTAATGTGCTCTTTTTTTAAAAATATCTTTTTGTTTAATTTTTATGTATTTATTTGAGAGCGACAGAGAGAAAGAGGCAGAGAGGGGGGGGGGAATGAGAATGGGTATGCCAGGGCTTACAGCCACTGTAAGTAAACTACAGATGCGTGCGCCCCCTTGTGCATCTGGCTAACGTGGGTCCTGGGGAATCGAGCCTCGAACCAGGGTCCTTAGGCTTCACAGGCAAGTGCTTAACCGCTAAGCCATCTCTCCAGCCCTTAATGTATTCTTAAATTTGGTTTGCAAGGATCTTGTTGAGAGTGTTTACATGTTTGTTAATTAGAGAACTTGGTCTGTAGTTTCCTTGTTTAGTTGTGTCTTCATCCAGTTTAGAATCAGTGTAATGCTGGCTTCTTAGAAGAAGGAAATTGGAAGTGTTCCTTCCCTTTCTATATTGCAGAAAATGAAGAGTTGGTATTAGATTAGAACATCTTTAAAAGTTTGATAGAATACCCTGTTCCTTTCTACATTGCAGAAAATGAAGAGTTGGTATTAGAACATCTTTAAAAGTTTGATAGAATACCACAGTGAATCCATCGATCTAGGGCTTTACTTTGTGGGGAGGGTTTTAATTAAGCTTTAATTTCATTGCTTGTAATGGGTCTCTTTGAGTTATTTGATGTGATCTTCTTTTAACTTTGGAAGGTTCTATGCATTTGGAAACTTGTCCATTTCTTCTAGGCTTTTGTTTATTTATTTTTTGAATCTAAGTTTTCAAACTATTCACTGATGATGCTTTGGATTTCATTTGGGACTCTTATAATGGCCCCCTTTTAAAATATGTATATTTTATTTGTTTGTTTGTTTATTTATTTATTTATTTATTTAAAACATAGAAAGAGGCAGAGAGAGGCAAAGAATGGGAATGCCAGGGCCTTCAACCACTGCAAATGAACTCCAGATACATGCGCCTCCTTGTGCGTATAACTTATGTGAGTCCTGGAGAATTGAACCGGGATCCTTTTGGCTTTGCAGGCAAATGCCTTAACTGCTAAGCCATCTCTCCAGGCCCCCCTTTTTTTGTCTTATTTATTAATTTGGGTTTCCCTCTACTTCTTTTTGCTAGGACTGGGCTTACAATTGTAATCATGGGCTTAGTCATGGTTTGGGGAAAACCAGCACAAGGACAGAACAAAAGGAAGGCTGACCTAGATGAACTAGAATGAGGGACTTCTTTTTTTGATCAACGAAAAGATGAATCCACTAAAACTATGAGACATTTTCACAAATTTTGAAATTTTATTGTCTTCCTATTAAAAAAACAAAAGAATACTAGGTGCTACCAAATAGGGAATCAATTTTCCTTCTGTTTCGTAATATAAAAATGTACAAAATGTAAGACAGGATCACTGCAATGACTGAAAAGAATAAAGTCATAAATGTAAGCACACTCTCTTCTAGAATATTTAATCATATTTAGATATATGTAGTTTCTTAAACATACTCCTCACATGATTTTTTAAAAATTTTTTATTTATTTATTAAGAGTGACAGACAGAGACTCCACTCTCCATCATATCACCTCTGCCTCCCAATCAGTCTCTCTTTTATTTTGATGTCATCATCTTTCCCTCCTATTATGATGGTCTTGTGTAGGTAGTGTCAGGCACTGTGAGGTCATGGATATCCAGGCCATTTTATGTCTGGAGGGAGCATGTTGTAAGGAGTCCTACCCTTCCTTTGGCTCTTACATTCTTTCTGCCACCTCTTCCGCATTAGACCCTGAGCCTTGGAAGGTGTGATGGAGATGTTGTTCAGTACTCCAGTCACTTCTTTCCAGCACTATGATACCTTCTGAGTTGTCCCAAGGTCACTGCCATCTGAAAAGAGGAAATTCTCTACCCCATTTTTAAATTTTTTTTATTTTTTTATTTTTAAGGTAAGGTCTGTAATTCACTATGTAGTCTCAGGGTGGACTCAAACTCATGGTGATCATCCTACTTCTGCCTCCTGAGTGCTAGGATTAAAAGTGTGTGCCACCACACCTGGTAAAGTTAGCTTCTTTTAGGCAGTTTCAGTTAGAAATTGAGGTACAGAGGGAACCATGGGATCCCACCCTACATGCTAACCCTCCTACATGCTAACCCTCCTACATGCTAACCCTCCTTGCACGAATGTAACTTTTGGCAGGAATGGAACTTGTATCTGATCAAGACTCATCTACAGCTGGCTACAGTGTCCACTGCTGCCCACAGTCTAACATACTACCTAAGTGGCCTTGCTCTGGTGTCCTCCCTCCAAATCTACAAACCAATCAGGCCTTTCCCTTATATACCTGAATCTGATCAAATAATACATTTTCTCTGCTATAAAGGCTGTGGCCTTCTTCCTGTCATTCTCTCTGCCTGCTTCTCCTCACTCTGGCCACATGATTACATAAGAGTCTGGCCTCTCCCCGCACCTCGCCTGTTAGGTGAGGGGAAGATCATAATACTGTTTATTGGTCTGGGGGAACTTTTCTGCTTGCCTCTTTATACTTTTGGGCAACTTCTCACTTTAATTACATGTAAGAATTTCCTGTTCTCTAAATCTACCACCTGTGTATTTCCCTTACACTCCAGATCTACCACGTGGATGTTTTTACTAACTCTAGGCCTGGCACCTGTATAACTTCTCTAGACTTGGGGTAGCCATGGATACAACCCTCTTTACTACTTATTTCTCATCTGAGTTTCTTGGTTTCTGTTTTAAACTTCTTTCTATAGGGAAACACAAGGTGGATGCAATGTGTGTTTCTACTAAATAATCCTTCATATACATCTAACTTCTCTTTCATGTGCTTATGGCTCTATTCTAGTTTTTTCTTAAAAGGCTCAATTTTTCTTAAATGAGCTTTATGAACTGTCCTCCACATGCTTGTGGCTCTATTGCAGTCTTTCTTTAAACACCTCATTTTCTCTTAAATGAACAGAAATTCATATTCTTAGAAATCCACCTGAGTGTGTGTTCCCTACTTAACCATGTGCTTATGGCTCTGTTCTAGCCTTATTCCTACTCACAATTTCCCTTAAGTAAATCCCACAATTTGTGATTTCTCCCTAAATGAACTTAATAATTCATAATTTATCATTCTTGAGTCTATGAATTCTTTGTTAAAGGTAGGACAAAAACCAAAATTGTGGTTCATAAGTTTGCAGGGCTCCTTCTAAACCCCCAAATCCTGCATCACTATCAGTGACATCATATGTGGTGATTTGAGTGTAAATATCCCCCTTTGCCTCCAGTGTTTATGTTCAGGATTCCTACTTAGACTCCAGTAAGAGGAGTCCTGCTGGAGAAGGTATGTCATTGGGAGCTAACCTTAAGTCTACCCTCTTGTGCCTTCAGAGTCAACTTGCTTGTTGTTCTCTCTCTGCTGTGGATGTGATGTTGTGAGCTGGTGTTTTTTTCCTTGAATGGAGCTTCCCTTAAAACTTAAGCCTGGAGCTGGCAAGATGGCTCAGCAGTTACAGCATTTTTCTGCACAGACTAATGACATGAGTTCAGTTCCCCAGTACCCAAATTAAGCCAGATGTACAAAGTGGTGCCTGCATCTGGAGTTCATTTGCAGCTGCTGGGGACACTGGTGTGCCCCCTCTCATTCTGTCTGTTTTTTTTTTTTTCTTGCTATCTCTTTCTGCTTGCAAATATATAAATAAATAAATTAATTAATAAGTTATTAAAAAAAAACACCTCTAACCCTGAAATAAACCCTTTCCTCCCATAAGCTGCTTCTGGACAGATGTTTTGTTTCAGCAATTAGAATCTTACTGCTACACCATATAAATCTTAAATCTATATTTTCTTTTGAAAATTCAAGCAATCTATTAATCTTGTATTCAACATGTCTATAGGGCAACAATCAGCCGGAAATATGACCCAGTTGTCTGTTAATTGGAATGTATTGCATCAGGTTTGCCAGAGCTCACCTGGTACACTTTGATTGTGAAGGACTTAGCAAAATCTTTATGGAGGAATTCAGTAAAAATTCCACCTGGCAGTTTAGGAGATTACAAAAATCTCCCCTGCTATCTGGAAAGAAAGCAGGCTGTTGACATATGACTCTAGGGGAGCTGAATACCTAATTGGATATCTCAGAAGAAGGACTTGATAATCCTTCTCACTCACCCCTCCATCAAGAATGACCCAGCCCTTTTGGGATAAAAAGAACCAACAAAAAAGCCAGGCAGGGGCTGGAGAGATGGCTTAGTGGTTAAGGCACTTCCTGCAAAACCTAAGAACCCATTTTTCTACTCTCCAGATCCTACATAAGCCAGATACACAAAGGTGATCCAAGCGCAAGGTCGCACATGCCCACTAGGTGGTGCCAGTGTCTGGAATTTGATTCAAGTGGCTGAGGGCCTGGCATGCTTATTTTCTCTCTCTCTCTTTCTCTAAAAAAAATAATGTTCTCTCTCATATATGGATCTTAGCTACAAATGATTGGACTTATATGTGAGTTGGAATAAAACTCAGTAGCACAGGTCACTAAGCTGTATATAAAGGGTATATAAAGGGAATAGAAAAGGAGGGAGGGGGACTTAATAGGATGTTATTTTGTGTGTGTGTGTGTGTGTGTGTGTGTGTGCGCGCGCGCGCTCCATGGGAGAAAATACATCCCTGATACGGAAAACCTACAACAAGGTTAGTCATGAGCCGTAGGGTTGCAAAGTTTGCTGGTGTCTGGCTATAAATGTGTATACTACGCTCACCAAACTGCCCAGTAAGCACTTCTTTTTGTTTAAATATATTTTTTCTTAATGGCAACTTCCATAATTGTAAACAGTATCCCATGGTAATTCCCTCCTTCCCACCACTTTCTCCTTTGCAACTCCATTCTCTGTCACATCCCCTCCCCCTCTCAATCAGTCTCTCTTTTATTTTGATGTCATGATATTTTCCTCCTATTATAATGATTTTGTATAGGTAGGGACAGGCACTGTGAGGTCATGGATATCCAGGCCATTTTGTGTCTGGAGGAGCACGTTGTAAGGAGTCCTGCCCTTTCTTTGGCTCTTACATTCTTTCAGGCACCTCTTCCACATGGGACCCTGAACCATGGAAGATGTGATTGAAATATTTCAGTGCTGAGCACTCCTCTGTCACTTCTTCTCAGCACCATGGTGCCTTCTGAGTCATCCCAAGGTCACTGCCATCTGAAAAGAGAAGGTTCTCTAACCAAAAGTGAGAGTAGCAGTAATATATGGCTATGAACATTAAGAGAAGAGCTTACTGAGCAGTTTGGTTAGCAAAGTATATACTTTTAGCCAGACAGCAGCAGACCTTACACTCCTAGGGCTTATGACTACCTCTGTTGTAGGTTTTCAGTATCAGGGATATATTCCCTCCCGTGCAGCGGGCGGGCCTCCAGTCAAATTACAAGGTGGTTGGTTTCCCCCATAACAGACGTGCCACTATTGCATGAGTTGGCTTATTTGGCCTGGCTGGTCAAATATAAGGCTTGCAATGTCCACTGTTGGGTATCTTTACTGGTGATTTCTCTCTCTCCATTGAACTGCATGCATGTGGCTTTTCCCCAGTTCTCTGTCAGCTGGTCTACATGGAGGAGGTTTTCAGCTCAGCTTCAGCAGGGTTTATCAGTGACCTTGCAGCCCAAGTATGTGGAGTCTTCAGAAATAGGGTCTTACCGTTTAATGTTTTGGGAGCATCAGGGACCTCCCTGGCCAACAACTGACTGGAAGGTATCCCATCTTTGGCACTGAAAATTTTCTAGTAACAATCTATGGCTCCTGTGTGTTCCATTGTCCAGAAAAGTAGGTTTCCATATGACTTATTTATATCCTCTTAGATTCTGATAAGCCCTCCCTCCACCTTTCCTTACTCAATCTCTTCACCTGACCTAACTTAGGCCTTTTCACCCCCATTAATCTGTTCTTCTATTTACATATGTACAAAATCATCCTATTAGGTCCCCCCTCCCTCCCTTCCTTCTTGTTCATACTCATGTATTAATGCCACTCTTACTTTTGGTCAGAGAACCTTCTGTTTTCAGATAGTGGTGACCTTGAGATGACTCAGAAGCCACCATGGTGCTGAGAAGAAGTGACAGAGGAGTGCTGAGCACTGAAACATCTCTATCACATCTCCCAGTGCTCAGGGTTCATTGTGGAAAGGTGGCGGAAAGAATGTAATAGCCAAAGGAAGGGTAGGACTTCTTACATCGTGCTCCTCTGGACACAAAGTGGCCTGGATATCCATGACCTCACAGTGCCTGACAGTACCTACACAAGACCATCATAATAGGAGGGAAAGATGATGACATCAAAATAAAAGAGAGAGTGATTGGGAGGGGGAGGTGATATGATGGAGAGTGGAGTTTCAAAGGGGAAAGTGGAGGGAGGGAGGGAATTACCATGGGTTATTGTCTACAGTTGTGGAAGTTGTCAATAAAAAATAAATAAATTTAAAAATAATTAGGGCTAGGGTTAGGCACTTCATGTTTCTAGTCTTAGGTATGTTAAAATGTGGAGTATCTCTCTGCTATCTGGAAATAAATCCCCCTATTCTCTACCTAAAATGTCTACCTGCTTCTTACTTGCACACTTGCCTCTTTTCCCTTACAGATTGCCAATCACGTTCAAGCCTGCAAAATATTTGAATGTGCAGCCTGTTATCTTTTGTCGGTCTTGGCATTGTGACATCTATAGAAAGAAAAAAAAATTGTTTACAAGGCATTGCACATTATATTCAAAACAGAGCATTTTATCTCTTGGATTTGCCTTATTTTCAGTTAAATGAATGACTTCTAGTTGGGTATGTTAGTTCACTACAAATATTCCCATTGATTTTGCTTTTGTGTCATAACAGGAATATTCCTGGAAATGTGAACACTTTAGTTTTTAAACAATATAAACTGGGAACATAGGAAAACCACAGAAATATACATGTGTAGGTTAGTGAATGGGTATAGAATGAGAAAAATCACTTCTTACTATTTTCTAATCATTATGCTCTTTCTTAGTCAGAGGTATCATACTACTGTCTTAATTTCTAATATTATCATTTAATTTTGACTTCTTTGATATTTATATAAATTGGATGATGGAATGTTTTCTTACAATTTTGTCATTAAGTAAAATTATGTTTGTGAAATTCATCTATATTCTTCAGTGGAGCCATAGTTCATATTTTATTCACTTTATGAACATACCACAGTTTAGTTGTTTATTCTGTTTTTGATATCAGAATTCCAGTTTAAGGTTATTAGTAATACTACTATGAATAATATATTTTTAACCTTTTTTATTGACAACTTCTGTAATTATAGACAATACACATGGTAATTCCCTCCTTCCCCCACTTTCTCCTTTGCAATTCCACTCTCAATCATATGTCCCCCCCCCCCCCCCAATCAGTGTCTTTTATTTTGATGTCATTGTCTTTTCCTCCTATTACGAAGTTCTTGTGTAGTAGTGTCAGGCACTGTGAGGTCATGGATATCCAGGTCATTTTGTGTCTTCAGGGGTCATGTTGTAAGGAGTCCTACCCTTCCTTTGGCTCTTACATTCTTTCACAATGTACCCTGAGTCTTGGAAGGTACGATGGGGATGTTTCAGTGCTGACTACTTTTCTGTCACTTCTTCTCAGCACTATGTTGTCTTCTGTGTCATCTCAAGGTCACCATCATTTGAAAAGAGAAGCTTCTGTAACCAAAAGTCAGAGTAGCATTAATATATGGGTATAAACATTACGAGAAGTGCTTACCGGGTAGTTTGGTGAGCTTAGTATATCCATTTAGACAGACAACAGCAGACGTTACATCCCAAGGGCTCATGACTTCCCTTGTCATAGGTTTTCAGTATCAGACATGTATTCCCACCCATGGAGTGGGACTCCAGTCCAATTAGAAAGCAATTGGTTTTCCACTTATCAGACATGCCACTATTGCACCTGTTGGCTCATTTGGCCTTGTTGGCCAAAGTTAAGGTTTTCTGTGTCTGCTGTTGAGTATCTCCACTGGTGATTTCTCTCTCTCCCATTGGACTGCATGCAGCATTGCTTTTTCTGGCTTTTTGTTAGTTGGTCCACACAGAGGAGGTTTTCAGCTCAGCTCCAGCAGGATTTCTTAGTGATCTTGCAGCCTGAGTATGTGGAGTCTTCAGCAATAGGATCTTACCGTCTATTCCTGGTGGGAAACCAAGGGCCTCGGCAATGGCCTGTAATGTTTTGGGGGCATCAGGGTTCTCCCTGGCCAACAATGTATTGGAAGGTATCCCATTCCTGGCACTGAAAATTTTCTAATAACAATCTACGGGTTCTGGTTGTTCCATTGACAAAAAAGCAGGTTTCCATATGACTTATTTATATCCTCTTAGATGTTGATTAACCTTCCCACCACCTTTCCTTTGCTCAGTCTTTCACCCTGACCTCACTTAGGCCTTTTCACCCCCATTACTCTGTTCTACTTACATATATACAATACTGTCTTATTAAGTACCCCCTCCCTACTTTTCTATTTCCTTTATATCCCCTTTCTAGGTTACTGGCCTCTGCTACTGAGTTTTATTCCAACTCACATAGTAGTCCAATCTTTTGTAGCTAGGATCCACATAGGAAAGAGAACATAAGATGTTTGACTTTCTGTGCCTGCGTTATCTCACTAAGTATAATTCTTTCTAGATCTACCCATTTTCCTGCAAATTTCATAATTTCATTTTTCTTTACCACAGTAATAAACATGGTTGAACATGAGTCTCTAAGGTAATGAGATGAGTCCTTAGGATATATGCCTGGGAGTGCTATAGGTAGTTCACATGGTAAATCTATTTTTAGCTGTCTTAAGATCCTCCACACTGATTTGTACAATAGCTGTACTAGATTGCATTCCTACCAACAGTGTAGAAGGGTTCTTCTTTTTCTTCATCATTTGTTTTCATGATGGTAGCCATTCTGACTGATGGAATCTCAAAGTAGTGTTAATCTGCATTTCCCTGATGGCTAGGGATATAGAACATTTTTTTTAGATGTTTATATGCCATCTGTATTTCTTCTTTTGAGAACTGTCTATATATTTCCATAGTCTGTTTTTAAATTGGGTTGTTTGATTTTTTGTTTTGTTTTTTTGAGTTCTTTGTATATACTGGATATTAATCCTCTGTCAGATGAGTAGATGGCAGAGGTTTTCTCCCATTCTGTAGGTTGCCTCTTTGCTCTATTCACAGTGTCCTTTGCTGTACAAAAGCTTCGTAATTTCATGAGGTCTCAGCAGTTCATCAGTGGATTTATTTTCTGAGCAATTGGGGTTATATTCTGAAAGTGTTTGCCACTATTAACATGTTGAAAGGTTTTCCCTACTTTTTCCTCTAGCAGGTTGAGACTTTCAGGTCTGATATTAAGGTCTTTGATCCATTTGTATCTCCATAGTTGTTATAGGTCTGTTTATGTGGTTAATCTCATTTTGATTTAATTTGGTAGGTCATGTGCATCAAGGAAATCATCCATTTCTTTCAGATTTTTAAACTTAGTGGAATACATGTTCTTATGGTATATCCCTATGATTTTTTTGAATTTATCTGGCATCTGTTGTGATGGTGCCCTATTCATCTCTAATTTTATTAATTTGCGTCTCTTCTCCCTTTCTTTTGGTCAAATTTGCCAAGGTTTTATCAATCTTGTTTATCCTTTCAAAGAACCAACTCTTTGGTTCATTGATTCTTTGAATTTTTTTTCATATTTCATTAATTTCTGCCCTAATCTTTATTGTTTCTTCCTGTCTGCTGATTTTTGGTTTGCCTTCTTTCTTCTTTTGCCAAGGCCATACGGTGAAGTATTAAATTGTTTACTTGTGTCCTTTCTAATTTCTTTATAAAGCCACTTAAAGGTATAAATTTCCCTCATAGGACTGCCTTCATTGTATCCAAAAGGTTTTGGTAAGGCATGTTCCCATTGTCATTTGATTCTATGGATTTTTAAATTTCCTTCTTTATGTCTTCATTGACCCATTCATTTAGCAGTGTATTGTTTAGTTTCTATGATTTTGTGTATGCTCTTTAGCTTTTCTTGCTATTGATTTGTAGTTGTGATAAGATAGAGCGCAAAAAATTATTTCTGTTTTCCTGTATTTGTTAAGATTTTTTTGTGCCCTAATATATGGTCTGTTTTAGAGAATATTCCATGTGCTGCTGAAAAGAATATGTATTCTGCAGCATTTTGATGAAATTTTCCAAATATGTCTGTTAGGTCCATGTGTTCCATGGCATCATTTAATCCAGATGCATCTCTGTTTATTTTTGCCAAGATGACCTATCAATTGTTGAGAGTGGGGTGTTGAAGTCACCCACTACAACTGTGTTTGGTGTTATTTGTGAACTTAGTTTTAATAGAGTTTGTTTGATGAAATTGGGAGCCCCCATATTAGATACATATATGTTTAGGTTTGTAATCTTCTCCTGTTGGAGTGTGCCTTTAACCAATATAAAGTGACCTTCCTTATTTTTCCTAACTAATGTTGGTCTGAAGTCTACTCTGACAGATATTAGTATAGCGGCCCCTGCTTGTATTCTTGACACATTTTCTTGAAACTGTTTTCCAACCTTTCACCCTAAGATAGAGTCCATCTTTTGTAGAAAGGCGAGTTTCTTGGAGGCAACACATTGGAGTGTCCTTTTTAACCCAGTCTGTAAACCTGTTTCTTTTCATTGGGGCATTGATGCAGTTGATACTGAGTTATTATTGAAATATGTCTATTTATTTTTGCTATTTTTCTTGTTTTGTAGTTCTTCTGGTTTTACCTTTGCTCTCTCATATTAACTAGTATCTGAGTATGATTTGTTTCTTCCAGTTTCCTTGTTTGTGTTTTTCTGTTTCTTCAGCATGGAGGATGCTTTCAAGTATTTTCTGTAGGGTTGGTTTGGTTTTCTTACATTCTTTTTACCTGCTTTTGTTGTGGGATGTTCGTATTTCATCTATTTGAATGGATAGCTTTGCAGGATAAAGTAATCTTGGTGAGAATTGCTACAGAGTTTTCTATTTGACTTACTCTGTTTTCATTTCAAGTATTTATGATTGTCTTTTTAAAATTATTTCTGTTTCCTTACTCATGTCTTGTAATGACCTCCTTATTTCAGTAAGTTGGTTTCCTGTGTTCTCCTTCAGGAGTTTGTTTTTTTCTTTGATTTCTTTGAACATAGATCTTTTTTTAAAAATCTTTTTCAGGCATTTTCATCTGAAGCAGTCTCACTTGAGGTGATTTCTGATGGATTTATAATTTGTGGTGGGATTGCATTGTCTTGATGTTTTGTGTTTCTTGTATTATAATGTAGAGATTTTTGCATCTTGAGTTGATTTGATGCTTGTGTTTTCTAATTATCTGCAGTGCTCTTAGCTGTGTAAATCTGACTTTATTTATCTTCACTATAGAAGTGCCAGGTGTAGCTCTTATATTCTAAGAGAAACAGCTAAAGTGACCCTAGGTGTTGAGTTTGCCTGCTACTCAAGTACTGTAATAGTCTGGGTGAAGGAAATTACTGGCAAATTCTAAAATTGAATTGAGCAATATAGACATCCAATCAAAACCAGCACAGAGTATTTATACAAACATGAGGATTAAACTAAACAGTTAATCCAGTAAAGTCAAAGTCCCTAAAGGTATGTGTTGCCCACACCCTTTATCCTGTAAACTAGGAGGTTGACATTTCTAGTCTGAAATGGGTTTCAAGTCAGATTAGGCCAGTCAGTCCCTAACCCCAGTAGTGACAGAAGAAAAAGACAGAAGCTCTAAAACTCAGGAAACATTAAAGATAATAATAATCAACATCAAAATACAGCTTATTTGAGAAGGGTAAAGCCAATCAGGAACATATCATTCAAATGTAATACATAACTTTCCTGACATGGAAAGAGAGATTAGCACTTTCAGTGTATTTGACTTCGTATAAGTAGGTCCTGTTTACCTTTTGGGATGGCTTCCAAACTCACCAATGCTGAGTGCCCACCTTGATGTCTTTCGGTGCTGGTACTGGGCAGCTGGGCATGAATGAGTTCTCTGGATGTTCATGACCCTGATGGTTGGGGGGATGGGAGACTTTGCAGTGTGACTAGAGTTGTACCAGAGTTGTACCATCTTGTCCCGTTTGTATTCTCCTTTAGCAGCTGCTCAGCTAGTCTCTGCTGTCTTCCCCTTCAGTTTTTTTGACTTTGCAAAGAGGCTGACATGAGTGGAATATCCCCTCATCTTGTTTCTACTCACGCTGCTTTGTGCCACTGGTGGGGAGGGCTCTTGGATCAGGGCTGCTGGTGCCTCAGCAGGATTCTGGCTGGTTTCTTCCGTATTGGAAGATCTTGGTCTCTCCTGCTTTTATGCTGTGGTTGATCATAACTTATACACCTTCACTTTTCAGTAGAATAGTGTATTTTGCTTTGTTTCCTTTTATTTCCTTCCCTAGGCTGCTTTGCTGCGGGTAGTATACCACCATCTTACCCGGATGTCTACTATTAATAATTTTATACATGTTTTTTAGAACATGTCTTTTCCCAGTTTTGTTAGATACCTATTTTATTTTTATTTGTGTGTATTTGAGAGAGGGGAAAAAGGCAGAGAGAGAAAGAGAGAGAGAATTGGCACCCAGGGCCTCAGCTGCTGCAAACGAACTGCAGATGCATGCTCCACCTTGTGCTTCTGCCTTACATGGCTCCTGGGGAATCGAACCTGGGTCTTTTAGTTTGGCAGGCTAGTGCCTTAATCGCTAAGCCATCTCTCCAGCCCAGATATCCATCTAGAAGGACACTCACCTTACTAAATATGCTGATAGCCTCTATATTATGTATAAGATATTGTATATTTCAGGTTTTTTGGAAAAGAAGTAATCAAATGCAGTGTTTATGATCATGCTGAAAATACAGTAACAAGTCCAGAATTAGTAGTTGTCCTTAATTATTATTATTTTTTTGCACTATCACCTTAAAGGCAAAAAAACATGGGGTTGGGGAGAAGCCTCAGTAGATAAAATGCTTGCCACCGAAGCTTGAATAACAGAGTTTCACCACCAGGTTCCAGGTACTAAGTTGTGGTGGGCTTCTGGTGAAATGGAAGGTAGAAACAGGAAAATTTTTTGCTCTCAGCACACAGGAAGACCCAGAGAGAGAAAGAAACCTTGCCTCAAAAGTAGTAGAAAGGCAGGGGTGGATCTGAAAGTTGTCCACTGACTTCCATATACATGATGTGGTGTGGGTGCACCCATGCACACCCACTCACACACAGTGATCAATTATTCAGTAAGTAAATAAAGAAAAAGAAGATATCACAGTACTGGAGACTATAAACTTATTTTCATGCCTTAATGTTTGGTATATTTGGGAGTTTAAATCATATCTGTTTATATATTTCAAAAGCTGATCACCTAACCTTTTTACACAATTAAAAATTTTTATTTATTTATTTATTTTAGAATTTTCATCATAGGAAGTTTTTGTAATATGGTTCTCCTGGACATTTCCCTTCATTTGGTGTGGTTCTAAGTGATGGCTCATTAATAGTGAGCAAACTATAGTACATTTTAAAGATTATGTTAGTGTTCAGAGACTTAAGTATGTGGCATGCTGCTACATTAATTGGAATATAAGCTCCCTTCTCCCCACTCCTATTTACTCTTAAAAATTTGTTCTTTACAGTGTCCTAGAACAGATGTATATTCATAGAAATTGGCATGTACTATCTTAAGTTATGAGTTAAAATATTTTTCATTTCTGGGGGGCTGGAGAGATGGCTTAGCAGTTAAGGCATTTGCCTGGAAAATCTAAGGACCCTGGTTCAATTCCCTAGGCCCTGTGTAAGTCAGATGCAAAAGGGGGCACATGCATCTGGAGTTTGTTTGCAGTGGCTAGAAGCCTTGTTGCACCCATTCTCTACCCCCTGCCCCCTACCTCTCTTTCTCACATTAATTAATTAAATTAAAAATATTTTTGGTTTTTTTTGGCATTGATTTCTTTTTATCACCCATACACCCCCCCACACACACACCCCCACACACACACACCACACTCACCACACTCATACACAGCTTAAACATTTTAAATTGCATTTTCTCTTGGCACAATTACAAGATAACTTCCACTGGAAGGGCTAAATGTGACTTAGAGCATCATTTTACAGAGTGACATTTCTCTGGAATTTTTATTCATGGGGATGCTTATGGTAGATAAAGGAAATTAAGAACTATTACACAGAATCTTAAGTTTTTTAATGTATTATAAAAGTAATTCTAGTGTGTAGGACACTAGCTTTTGGTCCTATGTGAATGGAACTACTCTAAAGGGTCCCAAAAGTATATTGATGGAGTGCAGGTAGATAGTCTTGGAAGAGAATGTTGGGGAGAAAGAATAAAGGTAAGGAGTTAATGAGAAGTGAGCACATAGCAAACTGGTCCCCTTCAAGGTTATCCTTCTTGTGGATTTCTAGGCCTTGGGGAGCATTTGAGGGAACCAAGGTAGATGGAGTTGGATTGTCTCAAGATCATCTGAGCATGAGCTGGCTGAGATTTTCTTCCAGAACTATTCATCAAATGGCACAGTAGTGTCTGACATGGCCTGAATCTGTTTCTGTATGGCTTGTGAGACAAGATACTAGCAGCATTATCAGTAACATATATACAACTTTTTACTTTTATGATGGTGAATATACCATAATTTGCATAAGAGTCTTCCAGAGTGTACCTTTTGAAAATTTGTCCTGGGGGTAGTCAGGGCCAAAGTTGGTGCCATTAAAGGCTGTGCAACTTAAGTATGTCCTGGCATAAGTTAGAAGAGATTCACCATTGTTCCCAGTATAAGGAAGTCTTTTGAATTAAGCGACCTTTGGTCAGAGCTATCTATCTATCTATCTATCTGTCTGTCTGTCTGTCTGTCTGTCTGTCTGTCTAACTTCTATATTTGAAAATAACCTTTTTGAAGCCGGGCGTGGTGGCGCACGCCTTTAATCCCAGCACTCGGGAGGCAGAGGTAGGAGGATCGCTGTGAGTTCGAGGCCACCCTGAGACTACATAGTGAATTCCAGGTATGCCTGGGCTAGAGTGAGACCCTACCTCAAAAAACCAAAAAAAAAAAAAAAAAAAAAAAACCAAAAAAAAAAAAAAAAGAAAATAACCTTTTTGACATCTGTGGTTGTTTTTCCTTATTATAGAATTAGAATTATTAGAGATGGGGACAACATATCTTAAGACCTTGTTTTTTTCCCCTCTTGGAAAGCTCTCATATTACTTAATAGGCCATTCGTATATTTGAGGTATTCCTTTATCTTTGGTTATATGTTTCTCTTTGAGGGTTTAAGACCAAGCATATAGCCAAAATTTAATCAAGGATTAATTTTGGAGGTCAGTAATGGTTCTCCAAAGGAGATTTTAGGGACCCAGGAGTAGCCCTATAACTTCTCTGATACTGGTGTTTTCTGTCTATTTGGATGAGTCAGAGCCATGCTGGTCAAGTAGTTTTCCCTCCTTTGAGAAGCCAAGAGGACTGATTTTTCTTCAGTTGCAATTCTCCTATTTCAGAATGTATACCGACTGTTTTGCTTTTGGGTCTCCATATCCTCCCCGATCAGGAAGACTTACCATGGGGCCAGTGTAGTATTGTATGTTGGTCACTCAGGAAGAGTGGGTGCCAGGAGGGTGTCCTGACAATCTGATGGATGCTGAGCGGCAGCACTTTTTGCTGCTAGTTCTTCCAGTCTGTTCCCTCTTGCTTCTGTGGTCTCCCCTTTCTGATGACCCGGACAATGGATTATGGCTATTTTAGCATCCAAATGTCAGCCATTAAGTCTAGAATTTCATGTTTTGTTTTAAATGTCTTTACCTTCTGCTGTTAATAGCCCTCACTCCCTATAGATGGCCCCATGTACATGTGCCATGGCAAAGGCATAATGGCTGTCTGTGTAGACATTCACTGTCTTGTCCTTTCCCAATATCAGAGCCTTGGTCAGTGCTATCAGTTCAGCTTTCTGAGCTGATGTACCCCTAGGTAAGGCCTCAACCCACAGGCTTTCTTTCAAAGTCACCACAGCTGCCCCTGCATAACTGATTCCATCCACGACAAAGATGCTGCCATCAAAATACATCACCAGATCAGGGTCTGGCCAAGCCACATCTGTCAGGTCCTTTTAGAGTCCATGGAATGTGGAAGTGATCTCTAGGTGGTCGTGCAGAGTAGTCAATGCCTCATCAGTCTCTGCCAGCACGGAGGCTGGGTTCAAAGCCTCTGTTTAGCTAAATTCTATTCTTGGTTGATCTAAGAGCAAGGTCTGATGGTGGACCCATGTAAACCAGATACACAAGGGGGCGCATGTGTCTTGAGTTCATTTTCAGTTGCTAGAGGTCTTAGCTTGCCCATTTTCTCTATCTGCCTTCCCCCCCCCCTCAAATAAATAATAAATAAAATATTAAAAAATAAAAGGTATAGAGATTTCCACATATCTAGTGCTTCCAAACTTACACAGCTCCCTAAGATGTAACATCAGAGTGATATACTTCTTATCACTGATGAACCTATATTTTTTCACGGTATTGGAGTGGATAAACTTAAATGGTAAAGGTTTATTGTGTATACAACCTATATGTAAGGTTCAGGAGTGACCAAGGACCATGGGGACCACTCTGAGGCAAAGATAGAAGTTTTTATTTGGGGGAAATACATGAGCTGTCAGGACTGACTCTCTAGTGGAGCAGTCAGCTTGGGGTTACAGAAGGTGGCTTTTTTTATAGGCTCTTCAGTTGTGGGAAGGTGAGGAAGGGAAGGAATTTCTTTGGGTAGTAAATCTCTGTTCTTTAGATTAGCCATAGGGTGAGACCAGAAGTGACCTAGTGAGAGATGGGGGGGGGGGCAGTAAATCTAGACCTGGAGCCTTGTTAGGCAGGGGAGGGATAATGGCTGGATAATTTCTTGAGGAATGTGGATGATTTACTTTGCCCTTCTACTGTAGCTCCATTTTGTCCTGACCTACCATTCCAGCCTTTTGTTAATGATAAGAGAGGAAGGTTCATGCTGACCATAAGGGCAATTAGTTGTTATGGGAGAGGCAGTTGATGGGTCTCTGGTCAGGGCAGGTGATGAGGAAGCCATTGTGGGTAGAGGTGGCAGAGTGGTGAGATCGACAGCACCAGTGTTGTTACGACTTGGTACTGAGTGTTGCTGGCAGACACCTGTTATAGAGAAGGTGAGGGAGATGGACTCTGTGCATCCCGTAAGAAGACAGAAGGGAGAATAAAGGAGCTTGTTATTTTTCTCAACAGCTATGACATCAGAATGCCAGGTGTAAAGGCAGGATGAGCATTCGGAGGCAAGGGATAGAGGGCTTGGGGCAAGAGAGAGGAGGCCGAGGGACATTAGTGTCAAGAGGAATATTCTGGGATTGGGGGAAGAGTAGGAACATGAGAGTGTTTAATTTGAAGAGGGCCCATTGGGGTGGCAGTGAACTTATTCCTGTATGAGATAGAGTAAAGGCTAAAGAAGGAGGGGTCTGAGGAATAGCTTTGATTTTGGCTAAAGCTAGTGGGAGGAGCTTGGGTCAGGGTATGTGAAGTTAATCAGGGACAGGCAGAGTCAGAAGGCATGAGTTAATGTTAGAGTTTAGTATTGTAAATCAGAATCAGACAGGGGAGCCTATTAGTCTGACTCATCATTGTTTATGTTGTAGTTATGTTTTTCTTGTTGGGTGATTTAAGACCATGTAGGCTGTAAGAATTAACTGTATACTTTGGAGGTCAATAATGGCTCTGTAGGAGAGACTTTTAGGTACCTGTAAGGAGTTTTATCACTCTCAGCTTTGTCATCTGCTAGGATAAGTCAAGGCCGTGCTGACCAGGTAGCCCTCCCTCTTTTGGGAAGCCCGGAGGACTGATTTTCCTCCAATGTGACTCTCCTGTTGCAGATAAGCTGACTTGGAATTCATTTCTGTCAACATCATCTCTGATCAAGAAGATAGGAGGTAACTTTCCATAGGCTAGAAGTTCAAGTGTCCCTTCATTTCCTATGGCCTTTTGACCTGGGAGCAGGAACCAAAATATTGGTTATTCTTTTAACTCCATTTCCAATTGATTTTGGCTTCTACGTATGGTTACTACTCACTCAGAGAGACTGTACGTATCTGATTAGCAAAACAGATTAGTTAAAAAGGGTGCAGAACACATCTGGTTAGCAAAGTAGATCTGGTTAAAGAATGACATAATAGTTTAAAATCATTCTGACTAATATTTAAGTTTAGCTGTCTGGTGACAATGTAAGCTATATCTGGGACATAGAAAGCATACACATTTTATCTTTTAAGTATCTGTCAGTTATAAGTATAGGCAGAATATTTTAGTAGCTCTAAAGACAATATTTCTATCAATTATTTTATCAATAACTTTAAGGCAATTGATTTAATCTAGAAATTGTATGTTAGGAAAAGACAAGACAATATAAAAACATAGCATCTGTATTTGAAACAGCTTTTGTTAGTCTGTATATTAACACAAGTACCAATTGCCCCCCAAATTGGAAGTAGAACAGCAATTTAAGATTTTTTTTTTAGTGCAGGAAACACGTATCACTATCTCTATAAGTAATGAACTTATGATCTCAAAAATGAGAAAATTAAATGAAACTTTGAGACTGATTATACATAGCTCAACAATAAAATAAAACCTGATCATTGTTGAGTCAAGCAAGCCTAATTTTAATATGCATTAGAGACCATATGAAAGACACACAACAATTTTTTACCATTGAACAATTTTAAGGCTTAACTAAAGAAATATTTATGACTGTTACATGAAGCTTAGACAAACTATATTAACATTGTTTGTGTACAGTGGATTTTTATAAGATCTGGGGAGCTTCTTTTAGCTTTTCTAAGAACAAAATCACAATAAGTCATTTTTACATTTAACCTTAGCCAAAAGGCTGAGAAACTTTTTATAAGACTTATTTTATAACCTCGGTGACAATTGTAAGGAAAGTGTAAGAGACTTGATCTCTATAGACAAGACTGTCTTATTGAGAGAAAACAGCAAGGGGCCTCAGCTTTTCAGCATGATGAAGGCTGAAGCACTGAGCCAGGCTAGGGTGCGAGTTTATAAGGAGAATCCTAAGGAAATGCCAGACTGCACCAAGTGTAGTTGATTAAAAAAAAAAAAAAGATTATAGCTGTTTGTGTCCTTTTTCAGAATAGGCTTCTTCAGTCAGGAATGTCTAAGGGAGGATACTCAGATGGTCCCTGATCTTTCAAGGTCACCTAGGCTGATGGGGAGTGTCAAACTTAATGGGGCTGAATGTCTCTGTTGTTTCTTTTATTGCCCTGTGCCTTGGGGATAGCCATTAACTCTTTTAGTTCCCTTTTGGTTTTCAGGGAAGACCACTGACCCTTCAATAATCATCTCGGAAAATCAGCACGAACAAGACAAAAACCATTTTAAAATTACAGAGTTTTAGCCAGGCATGATAATGCATGCTTATTATAGGTAAAAATCATGAATGTTGTATAAATCAAATTACAGTTTTCTAATACTCTGACATCTAGAAAAGTGATATTAATAAAAAGTGGAGTTTACATATTTAAGGCACATGAAGCTACAGAGTAAACAATGAACAAAAGATCTGCTGACAGAATTTAAAATAAACAAGAAATCTATATCATGTAGTTACATTTTTGGCTTAAATATGAAGGCATGAAAAATTTTATAATTTTTGAAGTTCACCAGAGGTGGAATACATTTATATAATATATATTTTTATGAGGATATTTAGCACTTTTAAAAGGTAAATAAGATGTCTAGCCAATCTATAAATCAACTTTTGAAATTTCTTTAGTTATATTTAACATACCCAAAAAATAGAGGAACTGGATTAAATTGCCATGACAAGTCTCATGAAAAAGAGGGGGAATGAGTATGTCAGGGCCACTCGCCACTGTAAACGATTTTTTTTTTTTTTTTTTTTTTTTTTGGTTTTCCAAGGTAGGGTCTCACTCTAGTTCAGGCTGACCTGGAATGCACTATGTCATCTCAGGGTGGCCTTGAACTCACAGCAATCCTCCTACCTCTGCCTCCCAAGTGCTGGGATTAAAGGCGTGTGCCACCACGCCTGGCTAAACGATTTTTACGACAATTTTCAAATGTATGTTTCACTATGTGTATCTGGCTTTGCAAATAAGCACCTTTAATTGCTGAGTCAAAAAGATTTTTAATCTCTTCCAAATCAGTTTTATAGAACTATAATGAATTTTAAACATACACAAAATTTTATAACACAATTTATAACTATTCAAACATTAACCAACTCTATAATTCTGCCTGTGATAATTTGGCAAACTTGTTTAGTAATGACATAAGTTAAAAATAAAGTATTAAGACTGATTGTTGGGGGAATTGAGGACTTACTTCTTAAATCGCAATATAACTTTGTTTAGAATTTTTTTTTACTGTTCATCATGTGGTAAATAACCATTATTATGATCAGATTAACATCAGTGAATTAAAGTTAAGTTTACAACCTGAATACCATTAGCATCCTGCTATCAGCCAGGGCCATACTTTGTTAGTCTGATGTAAGCCATAGACTAAATCATTTTATATCACAAGAAGTTTGTAATAGTAAAAATCAGCTATGCCATCTAGTACAGTGGGCTTGGTGGAAAACATCCCCACAATGAAATGGCACTGCTCAGAACAGAAATCATTCTGTAAACTTAGGGCTGTGAGCCATGTACGTATTCACACTCACACATTCATTTTAAGTGCACTTTTCATATAGACTCTAGACAACCATTTCCCCTTCACACATTCATTCATTCATTCATTTATTCAGAAGTTATGCATTCCTATTTTAAATTTCTATTATATTTACAACTCCAGAGACTAAAATCAAACCTTGTTACCAGGCAGGGTGTCAGGAGAGGCTGAGGCTGCTGGAGGAGCCAGAGGAGCTGTTGGGGTGAGGTCCTCTATGGTGTCAGGGTCAAAAGCAGAGGGTGAGGACTAGTATGGGGAGGGGTTGAGTGAGAGCACATTTCTGAGACCTTGGCTAGGACCTGGTGAGAATGGCAGGTAGAGCAGAGAGAAGGCCTTGCATACATAGTGAAAAATGGGTACGGCAGACCATTTGCCTGCACGTTGGCAAAAGATTGTTTTAATTCATTGAGAATTTGGAAATCAAAAGTATCATTCTCAGGCCATTTGGACCCATTGTCCAGCTTATGGATGTGGCCAAGCAGAGTTGCAGAGAAAGACAAGATGTCGTCCAGGAGTGTGGAGGCTTTAAGTTCTTAAGGAGACAGAGAAAGAGCAAAACAAGGGTATGAGAAAAATAAACCAGAGCTTAAGCTCAGTTTACACAGAACACCAATATGACCCCCTGGCCCATTAGGGTGAATGGGGCCTGCACCTCCCATGTGGGCAGATGCTGTGCAGGTCGCAACTGTTGGCTGTTTAGCCTGTTAGTGTGCAAGGAGGGCGACTGTGCTCCCGATGGCAAAAGAAGCTGGCTGTGGAAAATGAAAGCAGCTGGCAGAGGAAGATGACAGCTCAGGAGGGAGGAAGGGGGGTGTCCTGAGATGGTGCAACCGGACCAAAAGTCGCCCCTTATGGTATGGTAGACCAGAGAGGGAGAGACCCGAGGTATCCGGAGTGCTCTTTCTGGAGACCTGGGGTTGGGGCCTAGCTGCTGAGGGGGGTAGCCTGGTGTGCTGCATGGCTTCCACTAGGAAGGGTGAAACCTGAGACAGGCCAACCCAATAGAGAGGGACACTTACTGAGAAGGGAGGAAGGGAAGAACAGTGAGCCCTAATCCCAGTGGGTGTGAGAGCCTGTATCAGGCAGAGATGGTTCAAGGCCTTCCGAGGGTAGAATGGCAGCTCCATGGTCTGGTCAGGGGAAAAGGAGGCCTGGCCACCCAAGAGGCCAACCAGAAGCCTTTCTATCTGAGTCAGGGCACCACATGGAAGGTTCAGGAGTGACCAAGGACCATGGAGACCACTCTGAGGCAAAGATAGAAGTTTTTATTTGGGGAAAAACATGAGCTGCCAGGACTGACTCAAGAGTGGAGCAGTCAGCTTGGGGTTACAGATAGTGGGCTTTATAGGCTCTTCGGTTGGGGGAAGGTAAGGAAGGGAAGGAATTTCTTTATTGGGGCAGTAAATCTCTGTTCTTTAGATTAGCCATAGGGTGAGACCAGAAGTGACCCAGTGAGAGATAGGGGAACAGTAAATCTAGTCTTGGAGCCTTATTCACTTTGTCCTCCTGCTGTAAGTCTAGACCTAACACTATAGTTTTCTTATCTGTGTTTGGTTATTTAGCCCATCCCTCCTTTGACTTTTTAAAAAGGAGTAAAAACCTATTTGTTTGTTTTGTAAGTTTAACATTAATGTCTTCAAAAGTTTTTTTTTTTTTTTAACTACATATGCCTAGCTTCTATTTCTGTTTTGTACAGTATACATAAACTGAAAGGGATCTGATTAGGCCCTAGTCAGAATGAAAGTAAACAAGTTGTGTTTGGGAGGAATTGTAGAAAGATTTTAGTAGTAGGCTGGGTGGAGAAAAATACTGAACAAACCCAACATCCAACCAAGCAATACACAAAAACAAAGCTAGCATGGAATATTTATGCATGAGTAGAGATTAAAACAAGAAGACAAACTAACAAAACCAGAAGCCCTAAATTGGGTGGGTGTGGTGACTCATGCTTTTAATCCTGTCAATTCTAAATTGAGATTCCTGGGCTGCAGTGGTTTTTAGGACAGACTGGGCCAGAGTAAAACTCTGCCCCCACCCTTAGAAGAAAAATAAAGAAGAAGAAAAAAGGCACTAAACTAAGAAATATCAAAAATGACAAAAGTGAATCCTAACACAACTTATGGATGGCAAAGTGCTGGTGCATGGGGCTGGAGAAAGGATGTGAAAAGTTCTGTGAAGTTGTTTTGGAGCTGCTCAGCTGGTCCATGTTGTCTTCTGATTATGTGACTACTGGACATTTGTAATTCCTTCCTGCTTTTCTGCAGGGGTTCTAACTGGGTTAGTAATACCTGATATACCATTGCTTTTCCCTAGAAGAGTGTATTGTGTATTATCTTGCCTCTTTATCCCAGGTTTTTTTTTTTTTTTTTTTTTTTTTTTTTTTTTTTTTGAGGAGGCTCCTGTTCTGCCATCTTTACTGGAGATCTCTTTTTTTTTTCTTTTATTGACAACCTCCAGTTATATATACAATGAACCTTGATCATAAACCCTCACACCACCCTCCTTTGCTCCCCCTCATCCTTATCTCCCCTGCACTGAACACCTTTTCAACTAGTCCCTCTGCTATTTTGATGCTATCCATATTCCCCCTCCCCATCCCATATTATGCCATTATTATGTAGATAGCACTAACCACTGTGAGGTCACAAATGCAATGACCACTTAATGTCTGGAAGACAGTATTTCAAAGTTCTTCTCCCCTTTCTTTGGCTCATAAATTCTTTCCATTACCTCTTCTGTAATGGTCTCTGAGCCTTGGAGGGTGTGATAGAGATGTCTCACTTAGTGCTCTCCTGTCTCTTCTTAGCACTTTGGTAAGTTTTGAGTCCCTCCAGTAGTTACTGCCATCTTAAAAGAAACGTCTCTAACCAAAGTAGCATTAATATATGAGCATAAACAAAATATTTAGAGAGCAGTGTGGTGGGCATACTATATTCATTTATCCAAACAACAGTAGTAGCTTCCCCACTATTGTTTATGACATAGGTTTTTGTTTAGGTTTTCAGTAGTAGTCATAAATTCCTTCCCATGGAATGGACCTGAAATCTAATTAGAAAAAAGTTGGTTTCTCCCATAACAGACATGTAACCATTGTACTAGTTAGCACATTTTGCCTGACTGGCCAACTATATAGCTTTCAGTATCTAATACTGCTTAAAACTGTTGTGCAAGACATATTTTAAAAGTTAGATAATTATTATTTTAAAATGGGAATGCATACATACAAATATCAAACCAAGGAACCCACTCTGTGTAGATAACATGGAGATAATGTATTAATAAAGAATCTGTAAGAATATAGGTCAGGCCTTTTATAGTGATTGTCCTTGGGGAGAAGGAAGAAACCAAGACTGCTTGTTCTTAGACAGTCATGGACCTTCCTGTGAGTTTCAATGAAGCTTGTTCCAACAAAAATATCTATGTACACTGAATGTTTCACTAACAACTTTAGGAATGCTTTACTAACAATTTTTACAGTGCTGAAGATTGACCCTGGGGACAAATAAGCACTCTTCAATTGAGCTACACCTGACAGTCTAGAACTTATTCTTATAGTCTGTTGAGTGTTAAAGAAAAAAAAAAAATGTGTTGGGGAATATATTTTAGTTATTTCAATTACAAAGACCAATGATTTGTGTGTGTGTGTGTGTGTGTGTCTGTGTCTGTGTGTCTGTGTGTTTGAAGTAGGGTCTTGCTCTGGCTCAGGCTGACCTGGAATTCACTATGTAGTCCCTGGCTGGCCTTGAACTCACAGTGATCCTCCTACCTCAGTCTCCCAAGTGCTGGGGTTAAAGGTGTGTGCCACCATACCTGTCTTATTTGTGTGTATCTATGCTGTGGTTATTGGATTTAGCTATAATGAACTTTGGTCAAAAATCCCAGTTTAAAATTGTTTTTTCTTTCTTTGTTCAAGTGGGATCTACTTCCCTCCTCTTCTCCCCTTCCCCCCTTCCCCCCCTTCCCCCCTTCCCTTCCACCTCCTACCTCCACCTCAGTTTATGAGGCAGAGTCGTCTCTGTAGCCCAGAATATTCTGGAACTCACTGTGTGTTCCAAGGCTTGTATTACAGGCATGATCCACCATATGTACTTTGGAATCTACTTTTCAGTATATGGTTGTGTGTTTTCTGGAAATGCTTTGAGCAAAGTATGGAGTTGTTTACATGTCATTAATATAAAACTTAGTAATCAACAGCTTCTTTTGTATCTGTAGACTGAAAAGATTTCTTTAGACCAGTGTTGTAGTCAGTTCCATACTGCTGAGGTGAACTTCCAAACAGACGCAGTTTATGGGAGGAAGGGATTTATTTCAGGCTTGTAGGTCCAGGGGAAGTTCCATAATGGCAGAAGTTGGCTCCCTTTCACCGATCCAAGCAGAGAGAGATCACCAAACAGTCAGCACCACTATCAAGCTCAAGTGGACAGCCAGGCAGCAAAATAGCATAGAACCCTAGCAAGCACCCAGGCAGAACTCTGACTGTTCTGCATATTTTGGGCTGGAAATTAGATCAGCCTGTAAACACATTTTAGGCTGGACCCCATGATCTGCCTACAGTGACACCTCCGTGGGTGGAAATCCAAGTTTTAATAAAATACCTCAGTCTGTTGGGGGCCATACATTCAAACTACCACAACTACCAAGTGAAGGTCACAATAAAAACTTTCTTATTTATCCAAGGCTTAAATTATAGTACTTCACTTGTTTTTATTAAATATACATGATACTATGACATTTGACATATACATGCATACACAGTATACTTGTGTGTTTATTGTCTGAGGTAATAGTCCCAAGATGTGGAGGAACCCCATGTCCACTCACTGCATCTTTGAGTTTTCTTTTCCCAGCTAATGTCTCAACCAGCAACTATGACAATTTCAAACAGTACCCAGTAAATCCTGGGCACTGCTAATAGTGGTTAATAAAACATAATCTTTCTGGGGAGAAATGACACCTTAGTCACAATGAACAAATTCAGCACCAAGATCCTGATTCTAGACACTGGTTCCCAGTGAAGAAATTTGAGTTTCTAAGGGAAATAGCCACTTCCAATGTGTGAAAAGGAGAGCAGAAGACTACCCTAGGATATCTCATTATGTCAGAGAGCATAATAAATTTCAAAGAATGATACACATATGTCAAAAGGCATAGATTTCAGCTTGAAGGAAATCTCATTATCCAAACCTAGAAAAATTGAGTATTAAATTAAAATTATAGGAATTAATTATAATCCATTGAATAAGAAGGAAACTATGACACATATAGACAACGATAAGTCAAGGAATGATTTAAATTTTGATGAGGAGTGGAAGGAATTTCATATTGTTTTAAAGTGTACTTTCAATAAAATGGCCCAATTACTCCTAGTTTCAGCTGGGGCCCTTTTGAGGTGTGATGGGCTGGTTTTCTCCTTAGGTTCTGTGTCCATCTGAAAAAGTGAAGCAAATTCTCCAATGGAGAGTAAAGTAAGCACCAGATAAATGGGATAACCATTGTTTTTTAAGAGAGAATTTGAGAGGTGTAGGCCTTCTTGAAGCCCCTGATTGGTGGGAGATTCATTGTGAAGAGTGGCCTCATTTTTGGGTGTGGTTCTGACTTGTTTCCCAGCTCCAGCTATGGCTTCCATTCCAGTGAGTAGATCAGTTAGCCAAATCAAGAGTAGTTGGTTTCCCATCATGGCTGTGTGCCACTATTGTACTTGTGTGAGCATCATGTCAGGTTGTTTGCTGTTGAGTAGCTTAGACCATGAGTTTCTTGGACAGATGTTGGCCATTTTCCCCCAGTTGCTCATGTAGCACCTTCTGGCATTAGACAATTTAACTGTCTAGGGGCTGACTCTCTCCCAGTTTTCAGCTAGGTCACTCCATGTTCCATGCCTTCAGCAGATGGTGTCTTTAGCCATAGGGTCTTACCACTAACCATTGGTGGGTCATCAAGTACTCTGATAGAAATCTGTCTTCTTTTGTGAAACCTTGTAGGTCTGTGATCAACAGCTCATTGTGGATGGTAGCCACATGGTGGAACTGGGGGTTACAGGACAGTGCCAAAGAAAAGAAGGAAGAAAAAGATAGGTAATGTTAGAGAAAAAGGAGAGTGTGTGTGAGAGAGAAGGGGAAAAAAACAGGAGAAGATTAAGGTCAGTCTTTATCATACCTTCTCCAGGGCTTTGTGATTCAGGTGTTCCCTCTAAGGACCCGATGAAGGTTCAACCATATAGTCTTGTCTTTAAGGATGTAGAATTTTATGGCATCATTTCCATTTGGGTCCAGTTTTGTGTCCCCCACCCTTACCCTCCCCTTCCCTCCCACCCCACTCACCCTATTGTCTGGTCCTTGAGATGCTTGTTAGGTATGTCAGCATATCAGGTAGATTCAGGTTAGGAGCCCTAGATGAATGAGACTATACGATGGTTATCTTTCTGTGACTGGGTGAGTTCACTGAGAATAATCTCTTCCAGGTTTGGCCATTTTTCTTCAAATTTCATTGCCATTTTTCCTTGGTGATGCGTAGAGTTCCATTGTGTAGATATACCACATCTTTGTTGTCCATTCGTCTAATGATGGACATCTGGGTTGATTCCAGCTCTTAGCTATTAGGAATTGAGCAGCTATAAACATGGTTGAGCAAATCTCTGTGAACTGAGGTATGGAGCTTTTAGGGTAAATGCCCAGCAAGGTAATAACTAGGTCTTTTGATAACTACATAGTCAACCTTTTTACAAGTCTCCATATTGCTTTCCAAAGTGGTTGTACCATCTTAAATTCCCACCAACAGTGGATAAGGGTTCCTATTTCTCCACATCCTCACCAGCATTTATTTTCATTTAATTCCTCTGTCACTTCTTTTCAGCACCATGGTGCCTTCTGGATTATCCCAAGATCACTGGCATCTGAAAAGAGCAGTTTCTCTAACCAAAAGTGAGAGTGGCATTAACATATGGGTATGAACATTAAGAGAAGTACTTACTGGGAAGTTCAGACGTTACACCCCTAGGGCTCATGACTACCTCTGTTGTAGGTTTTCAGTATCAGGGATGTATTTCCTCACATGGAACAGGCCTCCAGTCCAATTGGAGAGCGGTTGATTTCCCCCATAATGTGCACCCATTGGCTTATTTGTCTTGGCTGTCCAAATTTAAGGCTTGTGGTCTCCACTGTTGAGTATCTTCACTGGTGATTTCTCTCTCTCCTATTGAACTGCATGCAATGTTGCTTTTTTTCAGCTTTCTGTCAGCTGGAGGAGGTTTTCAGCTCAGCTCCAGCAGGATTTCTCAGTGACCTTACAGCTCAAGTATGTGGGAGTCTTCAGCAATAATAGGGTCTTTCCATCTATTCCTGGTGGGAAACCACAAGCTTCAGCAATGGCCTGTAATGTTTTGGGGGTATCATTGTCTATCCTGGCCAACAACTCACTGGAAGATACCCATCCCTGGCATGAAAATTTTCTAGTAACAATTTATGACTTCTAAATGTTCCATTGTCCAAAAAAGTAGGTTTCCATATAACTTGTTTATATCCTCTTAGATTTTGATTAGCCCTCTCTCTACTTTTCTTTTACTCAGTGTCTTCCCCTGACCTCACTTAGGCCTTTTCACCCCCATTAATCTGTTCTTCTACTTACATGCATACAATACCGTCCTATTACCCCCCCGCCCTCTTTCTATTCCCTTTATATCCCCTTTCTAGCTTACTGGCCTCTGTTACTGAGTTTTATTCCTATTCACATAGAAGTCCAGTCATTTGTAGCTATCATCCCCTTGGAGGAAACAAATGTAAGTATCTTGCTTTTTAACCCAGTCTGTAAACCTGTGTCTTTTGGTTGGGGCATTGAGTCCACTAAGTGTTATTATTGAAAGGTGTGTATTTATTCTTACCATTTTTCTTGTTTTGTAGTTCTTCTGGTTTTACCTTTGCTCTCTTGTATTAACTAATATTTGTGTATGATTTGTTTCTTCCACTTCCCTTATGTTTGTGTTTTTCTGTCTCTTCTGCATGGAGAAGTGTTTTCTGTGGAGCTCGTTTGGTTTTCTTACATTCTTTTTACCTGCTTTTGTTGTGGAATATCCTTATTTCTCCATCTGTTTGAATGGATAGCTTTGCAGACTTAAGTAATCTTGCTTGACAGTTGTTATCTTTCAGAACTTGGAATACATCATTCTAAGCCCTTCTGGCTTTTTAAGCATGTGTTGAGTAATCTGTTATCCTGATGTGCTTTTTTTTAATGTGAGTTAATTTTTCTCTCTACTTGCTTTCTATCTATCTATCTATCTATCTATCTATCTATCTATCTATCTATCTATCTATCCACACACACATATATACATACATATATGTATGTATATATATATATAAATTATATTTGGTTTGTGTTTTGTCGTCTAATTAAAATACAATGGTAAGAGGTTCTTTCCCAGTTTTGTCTGTTTGATATTTAATAAGCTTCATGTATCTCTATTGGTATCACATTCCCTACTTGGGGGAAGTTTTCTTCTATGATTTTTTTGAAAATACTTGTTATGCCTTTGGAGTGAATTTCTTCTCCTTGTACTATGCCTTGAATTCTTATGTTTGATCTCTTCAAAGTGTCCAGAATGAATTGAAATTCCCATTCATGCCTCCCTATTGGTTTGCCTTCCTCTTTGTTTGACTATATTAGATCTGCCACCTGGTCTTCTATTCTGTTCTCTCCTTGATCCATTCTACTGGTGAGACTTTCTACAGAATTTTCTATTTGACTTACTCTGTTTTTCATTGCTAGTGTTTCTGAGTGGTTTTTCTTTATTATTTCTATTTCCTTATTCATGTTGTGTAATGACCTCCTTATTTTATTAAGTTGGTTTCCTGTGTCGTCTTTGATTCCTTGGATTTCCTCTTCTATTTCTTTCAGCATATTTATAATCATTCTTTTGAAATCTTTCTCAGGCAGTTCTTCTAAATGAGTCTCACTGCTGTTCATTTCTGATGGATTTATAATTTTTGGTGGATTTATATTGTCTAGATTTTTTTTTGTATTATAGTGTAGAGACTTTTGCATCTTGGATTAATTTAATGCTTGGATTTTTAAATTATTTGCAGTATTATTTGATGTTTCTATCAATCTGATGTTATACATCATTAGGATAAAACTTAAGGTGCTACGTGTGGCTCTTAAGACTCTCAGAGTATCCACAAAAGTGACCCTTGGTTTTGGGTTTGCCAGTTATGAGAGCATTCTAGTATGCTGAGTAGAACAAAATACAGTCAAATTCTATAATTTGACTGAACAATATACACATTCAATGAAAACAAGCAGAGTATTTATGCAAGAGTAGGTATTGACAAATAGATCCTCTAACATAGTCAAAATCACTAAGGATATGTGTTGCCCCACCCACTTAATCCTGTCAACTGGGAAGATGAGATTTCCTATCTGTCAAGGGTTCCAAGGTCGGTCTGTGACCAAGTGAGACCCTCTCCCATGGAATGTTAGAAGAGGAGACAAAGGTACTATAAATCAGGAAGCAACAAATGACAAGCCCAAAATATAGCTTACTTAAGAATGGCAAATCCGACCATCCATCAGATTTAACACACAATTTACCCTGATGGTAAATGCAATTAGCATTTCCAATGCAAGCCTATATAACAAGCTTTTTTGGTGGGTACTGACCTGTTGTAATCCTAATTACCTTTTGGGATGGCTTTGTTCTCAGTTTTGCTGCATCCCGCTTGGGTCTTTCTTTGTTGTGCTATGGGCTCAGGTAGGCTGGCTGGGTTGGTGGGTCTGATAGCCTGCTCTGGATGCTGTGTAGGTGAGTTCCCTTCTCCAGGTCTCTGGTGCTTGCTGGCACCTGTACTGGTGGTGGTGGGAGGGGAGTCTGTAGATGGTGGCTGAAGTTCTCCTGCTGGTCCTTGTGATTCTCTTCATGAGCCACTCTGTTGGTCCCTGCTGTCCTCCCCTTCACATTTTTTGAGTTTGCCAGGAGACTGGTATGTGTGGGAAATCCCCTCACCTGGTTTTTCCTGCAGTTCAGTGTGAGTCTGGAGGCCACAGCTGCACGGATTTGGTGCCGCCACTGCTGGAGTCACTTCTGTCTGCTTCTGGAATCTCTATATTCTCTGGATCTCTCCTACTTCTCTGCTGTAGTCGATAATGATTTATACATTTTAACTTCTTAGTACAAGCACGTATTTTGCTCTCTCTCTCTCTCTCTCTGTCTCTCTCTGTGTGTGTGTGTGTGTTTCTTTTTCCCTAGGCTGCTTTGGTGTGGTTCCTATGCTACCATCTTAACTGGAAGTCCTCTCTAATTTCCTTTTTTTGCAAGTATAATTATTAAAATGGAGAACAAAATTCAATTCATACACATATTTGAAGAAAGCAAGAAATTGTACCTGAATAAAGGAATGTAAGAATAAAAGCAGTATATTTTAACCATATAATTCAACCTTCAATAGTTACACATTAAAAATATATATATTAGCTAAACATGATGATGTAATTTCTTTTTTTAATGCACGAGTGTGAGTGAGAATGGGTATGTGTGGGGTTGTGTGGATAGTGCATAATATGTACATGTGTGCACATGCATGTGGAGGTCAGAGGACAACCTCAAATGATGTTCCTCGGGTATTTGTTTTTTGTTTTTTAAATTTTTTAAAATTTATTTGCAAGGAGAAGAAGAGAGTGAAAGTGGGAATGAAGAAGGGGGGAGAGGGAGGGAGGGAGGGAGGGAGAGAGAGAGAGAGAGAGAGAGAAAGAGAATGTGTGGGCCAGGGCCTCCAGCGAGTTCAGATGATGAACTCCTGACGTGTGCACCCCCTTGTACATTTGGCTAACGTGGGTCCTGGGGAATTGAACCTGGGTCCTTTGGCTTCGCAGGCGCTCAGCCATCCCTCCAGCCCTTGTTTTTTTTTGGGGGGGGGGTGGGGGACAGGGTGTCTCATTGGCCTGGTGCTTGCTAAGTGCAAGCCTGGACATGTCAGTTAGCAATCCCTAGGGATCCTCCTGTCTTCCTCCCCAGTGCTGGGATTACAAGTACATGACATGACATTTGGTGTTTTTACATAAGTATTGGGAGTTGATCTCAGTCTGAATTCTTGCAAGGCAAGCACTTTTATTGACTGAGCGATGTCTCAGTCCAGTATTAATTTCTTGATCTAGACAGAATATTATTAATTGATCTGTCTTTGTACTAAAGCAGCATTCTCAACTTTTGTACTTTGAATACCCTTTTGTAGTAACTTTTAAAAATTGTGGATCCAAAGAGCTTTTGTGTAGAATATAGCATGAATACTCATTGTTTTATAAATGCAAACTGATAAAATTGTAAAGCAAGCACTTAAAATTAACAGCAATATATCTGTTCCATTGACTGAGAAATGAGGAAAAAACCTATATTTTGGAAGTATAATTTAATGAGTAGAATGGAGACATGTGTATGTATTTTTGCAAATCTCTTTAGTATCTCACCTAAGAAAAGTTGGCTTACTTACCTGCTTTTGCAGTTTGTTATTTTAAGTGAAGCATAAGAAGAAAATAGAGTTTTACATAGTTGGAAGAGAGGAAACTTTTTAAAAAAGTTTTTAATGAGGGAGAGAGGAATTGAGGGGGTAGGAGAGAGAGATAGAGAGAGAGAGAGAGAATGGGTGTGCCCGGACCGGTAGCCAATGCAAACAAACTCCAGACACATGCACCACCATGTGCAACTGACTTATGTGGGTTCTGGAGAATCAAACCTGGGTCCTTAGGCTTTGAAGGCAAGCACTTTAAACCATTAGCCATCTATCTCTCCAGCCCCAGAATTTTTTTAAAAAGTCTCTTAATATTAGTGGTGGCCTTTCTTTAAATGTGTCAAAACGATATAAGTGTGGATTTCTTTCTTTTTTTTTTTTGGTGTAGATTTCTTTTTAGTTACAATATGGAATCTGAAATAATAGCAACGAATTTTTCACACTCAGTAACATTAAAATTCATTGATGTACCTTACACTTTGAATTGGTCTTGGATTATATTTTTATAAGTTTATGCATTGGGAAACATTGATTTATGAGTTTTAGAGGTTTTTCTCCAATGTTGATATATTATAGAACAATCATAATTGTTAATATCACTCTCAATCTTATCAGAATTATCTTCTCTCTCTTTCATATTGGTGGGTATAAGTTTTCCAAAATTGTAATTTTCATTTAGAATTTAAAATTACCATGTTTGTTTTCTTGAAGTGGCAGGTTCACTTCATTTTTGATTAGTGTGCCAAATCTGAACAAACTTGGTTTTGCTGTTCTTTCAGTAAATTGCTGTGTGGAAAAAAGGAGCGGGGCTGAGGAGATAGCTCAGTAGTCAAAGATATTCTCTAGTAAAACTGTTGATCCAATTCAGTCCTCCTCAGTGCTGTGTCAAGCCAGACACAGAGTGGCACATTGGTCTGTAATCACAACACATCTATGGCGGTGGGAGGTAGAGAGCCAGGAGAATGGGGAAGGTCACAAACAACAGTGGCAAACCAATCAGAGACCCTATATCAATAGATGGTGGGGCTGGGCGTGGTGGCACACGCCTTTAATTCCAGCACTCTGGAGGCAGCGGTAGGAGGATTGCCGTGAGTTTGAGGCCACCCTGAGACTACATAGTGAATTCCAGGTCAGCCTGGACTAGAGTGAGACCCTACCTTGGGAAAAAAAAAGAAAAAAAACCAAAAAACAAAAAACCAAAAAACAAAAAACGATCGTGGGGCTGGAGAGCTTGCTTAGTGATTAAAGTGTTTGCCTGCGGAACCTAAGGACCAAGGTTTGATTCTCCACTGCCCACATAAGCCAGATGCAGAAGGTGGTGTACGCATCTCTTGTTTGTTTACAATGGCTAGAGGCCCTGGAACATCCATTCTTTCTCTGTCTACTACTTTTTCAATCTCTCCAATAAATACATTAAGAAAAAAAAAAAAAGATGGTGGAAGGAGAGAAACACCCGAAGGTTGTACTCTGACTTCCACATGCATTCCATAGCAGGCGTACATCCATATACCCACTTCATACAATACACACACATATATGCACACACATATAAAAAAAGGAGATAATTCATCCCACAACTTTATGCACAAATCTTTTCCCTGTGTTTAGCCATTGTATTAGGTGTACACAAAATGTGCATGTCTTGTTTGTTAATATAGAACATTAAAAGGGTATTTACGAGCTGTGTATGGTGGTTCACACTTTTAATCCCAGCTCTTGGGAGGTTGAGGTAGGAGAATTGCCAGGAGTTCATGGTAAGCCTAGGCTACATAGTGCGTCCAGGTTAGCCTGGGCTAAAGTGAGCCCCTCCCTCAACCCCCAAATGATTATTAACAGCAATATAACAGTGTATACTCAAGGATAGAAAGTTAATAAAATTAATAAGTTTTACTTCATCAGGGAACATGAAAGAAGCAAACATATATGTACATATATTCATATACATATACACACACATACATATATACATACATACATACACACACACACACACACACACACATATATATATATATATATATATATATATATATATAGAGAGAGAGAGAGAGAGAGAGAGAGAGAGAGAGAGAGAGAGAGAGAATGGACATGTCAGGGCTTCTAGCCATTATAAATGAACTCCAGACGTACTTACCACCTGGTGTATCTGGCTAACGTTATTTATTTGCAAGAAATGAGAGCGAAAGAATGGGCACATTAGGGCCTCTATCCTCTGCAAATGAACTCCAGATGCATGTGCCACTTTGTGCATCTGGCTTTATTTGGGTACTGGGTACTGGGGAATCAAACCAGGATCCTTAGGCTTTTTAGGCAAGCACCTTAACCACTATCTCTCTAGCCCTGGGAATATTCTTAAGTGAAACTGACTTTGTCCTTTTTACTACAAATACGTGAAGAATACAGTAATCTTCACCACTGCTTTGATTTGTGTGAAGGATCTAGCAGTAGTTACTCACCATTTCTTTTTCTTAACACAGTTAATTAGGCAGGAATGTCTTATTTGATTCTCAGGGACTTTCATTGGTTATTGGTCAACCACACTTTGAGGATCACCACATTTAAATATTTTGGGGTGTTAGGTATCTTGTCAGCAGTTTAAAATGATTTGGGGAGTAAGGAGTTAGTTGTACAGTACTTTAACTTTGAGATTGTTTCAAAATTAAATACACACACACACACAAATAATGGTCTTTCAAATGTGGAAAAAGAGCACTTATGAGAATAGTCATTTCCAAAGTTGAGCAATATGGCTGAAGTTTTGTGCAGAATAAATGACATAATATTCCTGGCATATAACTCCCGCCAAGTAACTGATTGCCGTAGTAAATATTACTCCTATTCTGTTGGTAGGATATTAACTATAGTCTGTCACATATTACATGGCACTCTGTGTCCTTCTAGGGCATACTGTCATCAGGATGTTTTGTGGCAACTTCTCATCCATTTTTCTAAGAGTCTTGAAGTATGAAACTCTATATCAACTGTCTTTGCTTCATTTTGGTTTAATATGTGAAAACTATGCTCTTTGGCTAACTTAAATGAAGAGGGTATTTTTTGTAATTAACACAAAGCTGATTGGCACAATGTTATTTAATATATTGATCTTAGAAGTGTTAATTGTATTGGAGGTAGAGGCCGGATAATCAGGAATTCAAGGTCACCGTCAGCTACACATTGAGTTCAATTGAGACTCAATTGCTTGATATTGTTGCAAAAACAACAAGTAGAATAAAATAAATACAAAACTATGTTAATTGTAATAAAGTAATATTAAAATGTTCCCTGGGAAGTTGGCTTAGCAGTTTAAGGCACTTGCCTACAAAGCCTCCTGGCCTGGGTTCAATTTCCCAGCAGTCCATATAAGCTGGATGTAAAAAGTAAAGCAAGTATTTGTGTTCATTTGCAGTGGTGGGAAGCCATGGCATGTGTACGTGCACACACAAAAATATATAATTAAAATGTAATAAGTACTAATTTCAGTAATAGCTGATATTACAACTTTGTGATTTTTATTGATTTTTTTTGTAGAAAGTTCCTTTAATTAAAAAAAATTGAAAGAAATGAGGCAATTGTTCAGCATCTTTCCAAGTTCCACAGTGAGGCTAGGGGTGTAACATAGTATAGGATATTTTACTACACTGAGGCTAGGATATAGCTAGGTACAGAGTCCTCGCCTAAGATGTAGGTCCAATCACTAGCACCTGTAAAACCAAGCAAACTGCCATACCACAGTGATAGATTCGTGCCTTATAAAGAATTCCCTTTTTCTTTCTGTTGCAAGGTTTTATAAAACCATTATAAAAACTTTAAAAAAGTTAATAAAACTTAAATTTATTTATGAGAGAGGGAGAAAGAAGCAGATAGAGAATGAGCACACCAGGGCCTTCATTCAGGAGCTGCAAACAAACTCCAGACACATGCGCCACCTTGTGCCTTGCTTAAGTGTGTCCTGAGGAACCAAACCTGATTCCTTCGACTTTGTAGGCAAGCACCTTAACCGCTAAGCCGTCTCTCCAGCCCCAGAATAAAAACTTTCATGAAGTCCTCATACTTTAAAATAAAAAAAAATATTTTTAACAGTGTGTTAGCTCAACCAGCATTTCTAGAAGGTTACAAATGTGATATTTGACTTCTGGTTTAAGCTCTTTATGTTTTAAAGGAGAGAAATATTATGGTGTATTACAATAATAATTCCTTTGCCTTCCAACTTGATTTGCAGTCCATGGTTATCCTTCATGGAAAATTGTTCAACTCTGACCCATATCTCATTTCAGTCATTTCATTTTTCAAGACAACAAAAGGATGAAGTAACGTGCCTCAAGAAAAGACTCACTCTACTAAACAAATAAGGGGCATCTTATTACATGATTTAAGAACACAGTGAGAAATAGTCAAAGGAATGTTGTTTGATGTGTATATCCAGGAAGACTATTTTAGCTCACAGATAAGATATATTGACCAGATTTCTTAAGTATGTGGGTAATGCTCTTATGTTTCCTCTTTCCCTAAAGCTGTATATCTGATCAGCATAAAATTCTGCAAATACAACTGGGAAGTCCCCAGACTTACCTGTCTTCTGCCACTGCAGATATCTCTGTCCTTGGAGCCCTCCATTCTCATGGGTTATTGAAGCAACTGCTTTGTCCTTTCTCTGCCACCTGTTGCTTTTTATAGTAAGCTATGGGTCCTCTACTCTGTCACATAATTTCCTTCCTAAAAAACACAAGTGTAATCTTATTAATTCCCCAGCTTAGTACTCACAATGTACAGGATGCTAAGCACTCAGAACAGGATACAGTCAAAACTTGGCACAGTGTCTTCTTCTAGATGAATGACCAGTACATTTTTATAGGGCCCCATACTGAGAAGGGTTTTATGCTCTACTGTCATTGTCTTGAAATTCTTACTCACTTTTGAACAAGGGGCTCCGTTGAGTTCTGCAAATTACATTTCCAGTCCTGCTTGTTATTTTGGCACACAAAACCTTACTTGCTTCATTCTACAATGCTTTAAATTTTTTTAATTTATTTTTGAGATAGTGTGTGTATGGATGTGCCAGCAAACTCCAAATACATGTGCCATGTTGTGCATTGGCTTTACCTGGGTACTAGGGACTTAGACCCAGGCCATCAGGCTTTACAAACAAGTGACTTTAACCACTGAGCCACCTCCAAATCCCCTACAATGTTTTTGTTTTTCTCTTCCTCTTTCTCTCTGTGGATTGCATGTTCTTACATAAGAGATTCTTACAACATTTGGTTTGTTTCCTCCACTTTGTGCATTTTTCTACTTCTCTGCATGGCTAATTACTGCTTGTCCTAAAATCTTCATGCAAACATAATTTGCCATCTAACATCTCATTTAAGTGTGGGTTGCTTTCTCTTTGATAATCTTATGTTAATTAGAGCACCATTCTGGTTTATATATATCCCCACCAAAATTTGACCAACTGTCCTCAGGATATTCAGAATGTGTTCTTGAATTTATTCATTCAAAACATTTATTGAACTCATATATACCAGGTGTTGTTGGACTATTGGAGTACATAGTGATAAAGAAGAAAAATAAACAAAACAACTACATAAAAAATCCAAATGTAGACTCTTACCCTCACAGAGCTTACAGTTTATGGAGCAAGACACTTTGCCTGCTTGTAGATGCCCATGTTCCTGAAGTGAGGATGTGCCTGCCCAAATTTTCAGGTCATGGTTTAGGACCCATAATCTTGGACTAATGGTGATGGTTGACTGTTGCAAGTTCTGGAATGCCAAGAAACTTGTACTGGAAACTGTCCTCTTTAATGTCATCTTTTGGCATCAAAGAGGAGATAAATGTCAACAAGATCCTGGATTTCTTTTCTTTCTTTTTCCTTTGTCTTTTCCAGGTAGGTCTCATTGTAGCCCAGACTGACCTGGAATTCATTAAGTAGTCCCAGGCTGGTCTTGAACAATCCTCCTAACTCAGTCTCCTGAATGCTGGGATTAAAGGTGAGCACCACCGTGCCTGACTTGACTCTGGGTTTCTTTCATCAGATTTGAGATACTAGTGATGACAAAGCTGTAACCACTTGTAACCAC
This sequence comes from Dipus sagitta, assembly GCA_036346955.1. Lineage (NCBI taxonomy): Eukaryota > Metazoa > Chordata > Mammalia > Rodentia > Dipodidae > Dipus > Dipus sagitta. Next base: position 77,259,609 of record CM070778.1, on the reverse strand, counting down.
TAATAGAACTTGCCTTACCCTAATGTGCCATCAGATAAAAAGACAATAAAATAGTGCTGGTTGAAATAGATAAATACAGTGATTCAAAGGCTAATCTCGAGTGAACTGAGTCACAGAAACACTTTACTTGGGCCCCAAAAGGAAGGCTAAGAATCCTGTATCATGACACCAGTTCCATAGATGATGTAGCAATAAAGAAAACACTTTAGATTTAGGTGCTTGTGGCTAGTTTAAAGAAACAAAGGTGCTGCAAAGAGGTCCAAGTTCATAATACAGTAGGTTATGTGAAACAACTGTCTTTAGCATCCATCTTTGTACATCTGGGCAAATATAAGAAAGCACTTGACTTTATAGTTTCATAGAACACATTTTCACATGCTACTATATGAACTTTGCAATATGGATATAATCTTCTGTGGTTAACAGACTAGGAAATAGAATGAAAGCTAGAAGATTTGAGTGAAGGTCCCTCTTCCCACTCCCATCTAAGTCTGCACTCAAGTCCTGGGCATCTAGCTGCAGTCCATCTTTCCCTGTAAACTGCTTCTATGTTATGCCTACCTCCTCTTGGAACCTGAAGTTCAGCAGTGGGGTTCCCCATCCCCCATTTTTCCTCCCCAAGAAAAATAAAATTCAGACACTTTTATTGGCACGTGTGCTTCACTGGTAGAGAAAATGAGTATTCTTACCTGAAAGATTCTTCAAGAGGGGCATATCTGAGTTTTAAGTTTATAAACCAAATGTAGAACTTAGAACGTTCTAAAAGAGTAGAACATATTTAAAACATATGAATAGAACAGATTCACGTAGTGCAAGGTTTTTATTTCTTTGAGGTGTTTTGTTTTTAAAGAGGCAGAAATAAGTAAAATATAATAACCTTGGCTTAAAATATTTACTTTGTGATGTAATCTTGATGAGCTGTGATTAAATTTTTGATTTGACTGAAAGTGAGTGTTCATAAGAGATTATAATGATCATGAATATTTTTTTCAAGGGAATTTTAAGAGAACAGACCATTATTTGTATAATATCTTTATTAATTATAATTAAAAATGGAGTTAGATTGGTTATTCCCTTGTGGAGCAGTCACCTTTCCTGTAGAACCACATAAGGCAGGCATTCTCTGTGGAAAGATGACTCACCCCAAGGGGCAAGGGTGGAAGGATAGTAGGCCTAGGGGCACAGGGAGTAGGGGACAAGACAATAAGAAAAGTAGTAAGAATTTGGCTAGAGGACTTTTGCTTGTTTTTCTTTTAAAATTAGTAACAAAATACTCAATGTACTTTTACATCTGAAAATAATGTAAACCATGTACTCTTATGTATAAATGGAGTTTTGTTTAAAATCTGCAAGGTGTATAAGCAGAACATAATAAAAGAGCTAAAGTTGTTGAGCATTAATTATAGTGCTGTTCCTCTACAAGCCTGTCACCATTTTTTTTTTTTTTTGCAAGAATAGGAACAGGGAGAATGGTCCCTATCTAACATAGCCTCAGCCTCACACCTGTGCCCCTGAGTTAAATTCCCACACTGTTTATTTATGAGTCTGAATGTTTTCTAGGGTTTCTTTTTTTTAATATATATATATTTCACTGACAACTTCTATAGTTACAGACAACATACCATAGTATTTCCCTCCCCTCCCTCACATTTCCCTTCATAACTCTGCTCTCCATCATGTCCCCTCCCTCTCTCCATTAGTCTTGCTTTTAATTTGATGTCATCATCTTTTTCTATTATGAGGGTCTTGTGTAGGTATTGTTAGGCACTGTGAGTCATGGATATTGAGGCCAATTTCTGTCCAGACAGTTGTATGTTAGGAGTGGTACCCTTCCTTTGTCTCTTACATTCTTTCTGCCACCTCTTCCGCCTGGGCCCTGAGCCTTGGAGGGTGTGAGATGTTTCAGTGCTGGACACTCCTCCATCCCTTCTTAGCACTATGTTGCCTTTTAGGCCATCCCAGTGGTCATCACCGTCTGAAAAGAGAAGCTTCTCTAACCAGAAGTGAGAGTAGCATTAACATATGAGTATGAACATTAAGTGTAGTGCTTTCAGGGCAAATTGGTTAGAGTAATATATGCATTTATCCAGACAAGAGCAGGCTTTATACCCCTAAGGCTCATGACCTCCCCTGCCATAGGCTTTTGATTAGGTTTTCAGTACCAGGCATATATTCCCTCTCATGGAGTGGGCCTTCAGTCCAATTAGAGAGCAGTTGGTTTCCCCCAGAGCAGACATGCCACTATTGCACTCGTTCAGTCATTTGGCCTGCCTGGCCAAACTTGAGGTTTCCAGTGTCCACTGTTTTCACCACTGATGACTTCTGTCTCCCATAAGACTGCATAGAGTGCAGCTTTTTCCAGCTTTCAGTTGGCTGGGCTATAGGGAGAAGTTATTCTGTTCAGCACCAGCTTGATTTCTCAGTAACTCTGCTGATCAGGATATGAAGCCTTCACTTACCATCTCTTTCTCACGGGAAACCAAGGACCTTGTCAATAGCCTATGTTTTGGAGATAACAGGGACCTCCCTGGCCAACACCTCACTGGAAGGTATCCCATCCCTGGCACTGAAAATTATCTAGTAGCAATCTGTGGCTTCTGGTTGTGCCATTTATTCAAGAAAGTAGATTTTCATATGTCTTATTCAGAATATCTTGAATTTTGATTGACACCCCCCCCTCCGTGCTGCTTTTATACAATCTCTTCCTCTGACCTCACTTAGGCCTTTCTCCTCCCTATAATCTGTTCTTCTACTTACATATATACAATACCATCCCCTTAAGACCTTCCCTCTCCTCCTTCCCTTATAGCCTTTTTCTAGCTTATGGGCCTCTGCTACTGATTTTTCATTCCAGATCACACACAAGTCTGTACGTTTGTAGCTAGGATCCACATATAAGATAGAACATGCGACCTTTGGATTTCTGGGCCTGGGTTACCTCACTGAGTATAATCCTTTCCAGATTCATCCATTTCCCTGCAAATTTCATAATTTCATTTCTTTTTTACTGCTGAATAGAGCTCCATTGTGTAGATGTGCCAAATCTTTATTATCCATTCATCTGTGGATGGACATCTAGGCTGGTTCCATTTCCTAGATATTGTGAATAGAGCAGCAATAAACATGGTTGTGCAAGTATCTCTAGGGTAGAGAGAAGAGTCATTAGGCTATATGCCTAGGAGTGCTATAGCTGGATCATATGGTGAATCTATTTTTAGGCTGTCTCAAGAACCTCCACACTGATTTCCACAATGGCTGTACCAGATTACACTCCCAGCAACAGTGCAGAAGAGTTCCACTTTTACCACATCCTCACCAACATTTATTGTCATTTGTTTTCTTGATGGTAGCCACTCTTACAGGAGAGAGATGGAATCTCAAGATAGTTTTAATTTGTATTTCCCTGATGGCTAAGGATGTAGAATACTTTTTTTAGATGTTTATATGCCATCTGTATTTCTTCTGATGAGAATTCTCTATTTAGTTCCACAGCCCATATTTTGATTGGGTTGTTTGATTTCTTATTGTTCTGTTTTTTTAGTTCTTTGTATATGCTGGATATTAATCCTCTGTCAGATGTGTAACTGGCAAAGATTTTCTTCCATTCTGTAGGTTGTCTCTTTGCTCTATTCACAGTGTCCTTTGCTATCCAAAAGCTTTGTAATTGCATGAGATCCCAGTAGTTGATTATAGTATTTTTTTTTTGTTGATATTTTACTTTTTTATTTATTTGACAGGAAAGAGGGGGAGAGACAGAGAGAGAGAATGGGTGTGCTAGGGCCTCCAGCCACTGCAAACAAACTCCAGACGCGTGTGCTCCCTTGTGCTTCTGGGTCCTGGGGAATTGAACCTGGGTCCTTTGGCTTTGTAGGCAAATGCTTTAACCGCCAAGCCCTTCCTCCAGCCCGATTAGTGGTTTTAATTTCTGAGCAATTAAGGTTACATTCAGAAAGTCATTACCTATTCTAATATGTTGAAGGGTTTCCCCTACCTTTTTCTCTAGTAGTTTCAGAGTTTCAAGTCTGATATTAAGGTCCCTGAGCCACTTGGATTTGATTCTCATGCATGGAGAAAGACAAGGATCTATTTTCATCTTTCTACATATAACCAGTTTTCCCAGCACCATTTGCTGTAGAGGCTGTCTTTTGTCCTGTGACTATTTGGGCATTTTTGTCAAAAATCAGATGGCTGTAGCTGCCTGTATTAACATCTGGGTCCTCTATTCTATTCCATTGATCTATATGTCTATCTTTGTGCTTATATCATGCTGATTTTGTTACTATGGCTTTGTAATATAGCTTAAAATTTGATGTGGTGTTACCATCAGCCTTATTTTTGTTGCTCAAAATTGTTTTGGCTATTCGAGGTTTTTTTGTGCTTCCACATGAATTTTAGGATTGCTTTTTCTATTCCTGTGAAGAATGCCATTGGAATTTTAATGGGGATTGCATTAAATATGTAGATTGCTTTTGGTAAGGTTGACATTTTCACAATATTGATTCTTCTGGTCCAAGAACATGGGATGTCTTTCCATTTACTTGTGTCTTCTACAGTTTCTCGCTTGAGTTGTTTTGAAGTTCTCATTGTAGAGATCCTTCACTTCCTTGGTTAAGTTTATTCCAAGATAGTTTATTTATTATTTATTGAGGCAATTGTGAATGGGAAAGATTCCCTGATTTCATCCTCTGCATATTTGTTGTTAGTACATAGGAAGGGTACTGATTTCTGTGTGTTTATTTTTTATCCTGCTACGTTGCTAAAAGTGTTTATCAGCTCTAACAGTTTGCTGATAGAGTTTTAAGGGTCTTTTATGTATAGATTCGTATCATCTGCAAATAGTGATAATCTGATGTCTTCCTTTGCAATTTGTATCCCTTTTATGAGTGTCTCTTGCCTTATTGATATAGATAACACTGCAGTACTATATTAAATAAGAGGAGAGACAGTGGTCACCCTTGTTTGGTTTCCAAATTTAGTGGAAAAGAATCAAGTTTTTCACCATTTAGTGTTATGTTGGCTGTAGGTTTGTCATAAATAGCTTTTATTATGTTGAGATATGTTCCCTCCATTTCCAGTTTCTGTAATATTTTACCATGAATGGATGTTGGATTTTGTCAAATGACTTTTCTGCATCTATTGAGATGATCATGTGATCTGCATCTTCAGACCACTTATATGATATACTACATTTATTGATTTGCATATGTTGAACCATCTCTGCATCCATGGGATAAAGGCAACTTGGTTGTGGTGAATAATCTTTTTGGCATATTCTTCCATTCTGATTGCCAATATTTTGTTCAGATTTTTTGCGTCTATGAGGGAGATTGGTCTGTAATTTTCTTTGTTTGTTCTGTCTTTGGCTGTTTTTGGTATGAGTGTGATGCTGGCTTTATAGAAGGAGTTCAGTAGAATTACCTCTTTTTCTGTTTTATGGGAAAGTTTGAGAAGCAGTGGTGTTAGTTCTTCCATGAAGGTTTGGTAAAATTCACCAGTGAATCCATTTGGGCCTGGGCTTATTTTAGTTGAGAGACTTATAATAACTGCTTGGATCTCTGTACTTGTTATAGGTTTATTTAAATGGTTTATCTCATCTTGATTTAATTTTGGTAGGTCATATGAATCAAGGAAATCATCCATTTCTTTCAGGTTTTCACTTAGAGGCATATATATTCTTAAAGTATGTCCTTATAATTGTCTGAATTTCTTTGGTATCTGTTGTAATGGTGCCTTTTTCATCTTTAATTTTATTAATTTTTGTCCCTTCTCTCTTTCTTCTGGTCACATTTGCTAAGGGTTTATCAATCTTGTTTTGTTTATCAATCTTGTTTATACTTTCAAAGAACCAACTCTTTGCTTCGTTGATTCTTTGGATTTTTTTTTGGTTTCTATTTCATTAATTTTTGCCCTAATCTTTATGACTTCTTCTTGTCTACTGCTTTTTGTTTTGCGTTGCTCTTCTTTTTCCAAGCCCTTAAGGTGGACCATTAAATTTTTTATTTGTGAACTCTCTAATTTCTTAATATAGGCACTTAGAGCTATAAATTTCCCACTTAGGACTGCCTTCATTGTGTCCCAAAGGTTTTGGTATGTTGTATTATCATCATCATTTGATTATATGAATTTATTGATTTCCTTTTTGATTTCTTCAGTGACCCACTGATTGTTCAGTAGTGTACTGTTTAGTCTACATGAATTTCTGTATGCCCTGTAGCTTTTCTTGTTGCTGATTTGCAGTTTAATCCCATTGTGGTCAGATAGAGTACAAGGGATTGTTTCAATTTTCCTATATTTTTGGAGATTTGCTTTGTGTCCTAATATATTGTCTAGTGTAGAGAATGTTCCATGTTGTGCTGAGAAAAATGTATATCCTGCATCATTTGGATGGAATGTTCTGTAGATATCTGTTAGGTCCATTTGTTCCATGACATCATATAATTCAGATGTCCCTCTGTTTATTTTTTGCAGGGATGACCTGCCAATTGATGAGAGTGGGGTATTGAAGTCTCCCACTACAATTGTGTTTGGTGTTATCTGTGACCTTAAAGCTAACAGGGTTTGTTTGATGAAACTGGGAGCCCCCATGTTAGGTGCATATATGTTTAGGATTGTAATGTCCTCCTTTTGGAGTGTTCCTTTAATTAGTATAAAATGACCTTCTTCATCTTCCCTCTGTAATGTTGCTTTGAAGTCTAGCCCGTCTGATATTAGGATAGCAACCCCTGTTTGTTTCCTAGGCCCATTAGCTTGAAATACCATTTTCCGTCCTTTCACCGTAAGGTGGTGTCCATCTTTTATTGAGAGATGAGTTTCCTGGAGGCAACAAATGCCAGGATCCTGCCTTTTCTTCCAGTCTGCAAGGCTTTGTCTTTTAGTTGGTGCATTGAGGCCATTGATATTAAGAGTTCTTATTGAATGGTATGCATTTATTCTCGTCATTCTTCTTATTTTATTGTGTTAACTATTTCCCCTTTACTTGCTTGTTTTAACTGTTATTGTGAGTGTGGTTTATTTTTTACCGTTTCTTCCTGTGTATGTTTTGCTTTCTCTTCAGCATGAAGAATTCCTTCAAATATTTTCTGTAGAGCTGGTTTAGTTGTCATAAATTCCTTTAGCTTGTTTTTGTTGTGAACTGTCCTTATTTCTCCATCAATTTGGATAGGTAGCTTTACAGGATAAAATAATCTTGGTTGACAGTTGTTATCTTTCAGAACTTGGAATACATCATTCCAAGCCCTTCTAGCTTTTAAAGTTTGTGTTGAGTAATCTGTTGTGATCTTGATGGGCTTGCCTTCATAGGTGACTTGCTTTTTCTCTCTATCTGCTTTCAATATATTTTCTGTGGTTTTTGTGTTAAGTAGTTTAATTATAACATGGCGAGGAGATGTTCTTTCCAGATTTTGACTATTTGGTGTTCTAAATGCTTTTTGCATCTGCATTGGCATTTCTTTCCCAATTTGGGGAAATTTTTTTTTCTATGATTTTGTTGAAAACACCTACTGATCCTCTGGATTGAAATTCTTTACCTTTTGTTATACCCTGAATTCTTTTGTTTGATCTTTTCATAGTGTCCCGGATATCTTCAAGTTGCCATTCATGCCTCACTATAGGTTTGTCTTTCTCTCTGTTGGACTGTATTTGGTCTGCCACCCGGTCTTCTATTTTAGATATTCTGTTCTTTCCTTCATCCATTCTACTGGTGTGACTTTCCACAGAGTTTTTTATTTCACTGACTGTATTCTTCAGAGCCAGGATTTCAGTCTGGTTTTCCTTCAGTATTTCTATTTCCTTACTTATGTCTTGTAATGACCTCTTTATTTCATTAAGCTGGTTTCCTGTGCTCTCTTTCAGAAGTTTGTTTTCTTCTTTAATTCTGTTGTTTTCCTCTTTGATTCCCTTTATTTCTTCTCTGATTTCTTTGAGTATAGATACCACCATTTTCTTGAAATCGTTGTCAGGCATTTATTCTTAAACAGTCTCATTGGTGATAATTTCTGATGGATTTATAATTTTTGGTGGGACTGTACCTGCCTTGATTCTTTGAGTTTCTTATATTATACTATAGCAACTTTTGCATCCTGAATTGATTTGAAGCTGGGGTTTTCTACTTATCTGCAATGTTCTTCGATGTGGCATTCCACATTTATATCCTTTCAGGATATGATTTTAAGGTGGCAGGTTTAGCTCTTGTGCACCCATCCAGCTGCAGAAGTAATCCTCGCTGTTGGGTTTTCATTGTAAGTCTTATAAAGGCAAAATCCCTAATGGTGTGTGTTGTTCTACAGCCTTAATTTTGTCAGTTAGGAGGTAGAGATTTCTGTTCTGAATTGGGTTCCAGGTCAGCCTGGATCTGGATCAGACCCTGCCCCCAATAATGACAGAAGCAAAACACAAAGGTCCTATAAATATGAAAGCATCAAAGGCAATAATATTCAACCACCAAATATAGGTTATTTGAAAATGGTAAGGCCCACAAAGAATATATACCCCATAACCTGCCCTGACAAGGAAGGAGAGATTAGATCTTCCAATGCAGGCCTGTGTCAGTGAGCCTCATTACCTTTGGGGTATCTTCCAGTCTCACCATTGCCTAGTGCCCACCTCTGTCCTTCTTTGTTGTGATGTGGAGCTGGAGTTCTGACCAGCTCTTCTGGATGTGCTGCCACTGGGGGCTGAATTGTGGAGGTTCGTGGTTCTGATGGTGGGGGATGGTGGAGTTTAGCCTTCTGGAGTTGCTTGCACTTTAGTAGCTATTTGGTTGATCTCACCTGTCTTTCCTGCACATTTCTTAACTTTGCAAGAAGGCTGATGAAGTTGAGAAATCTGTTGTTTGGTCTCTGCTGCTGCTGTTTTCCTTGTGGGTATCAATGGGTAGGTCCATGGAGTGTGGATCGAGGGCTGTGAGCACCTCAGTGGGATGCTGGCCATTTTTCTCCTGTCTGGGGATCTTGGTCTCTCTAGCTTCTCCGCTGTGTCTTAAGAATCACCTATACTTCTTCACTTTCCAGAAGAAGATTATTTTGCTGGGATTTTGCTTAAATCCCGTCCTGTGATGGCTTGGTGTGGTTTCTGTGCCTCCATCTTACCCGGAAGTCCGGTTTCTAAGGCTTCTTATAATTCAAATTGTTTGAATTTTTGTGAGAATGAAAATGAAAGAATTGAGTTGCCTCAGTTTATCACATGCTTTAAAGTGCCTTACATAGATATTTCTTATCAGCATACAGTTTCATTTCTTTTGGGAGGAGCTCAAGAAGCATTGAGAAGATGATTTAATAAACCAGCTGTCTTAAATACATTTGCTCAGTCAACAAATATTCTGCAAATTATGTCCACTTTGTGTTAAGTGCTAAAAAATACATAAATGACAAAGAATGATCCCTGTTTGTTAGAAAATAGACACTTTGGGGGCTGAAGAGATTGCTTAGAGGTTAAGGTGCTTGCCTGAAAAGCCAAAGGACCTTGGTTCGATTCCCCAGGACCCACGTAATCTAGATGCACAAGGTGTCACATGCATCTGGAATTTGTTTGCAGTAGCTGGAAGCCCTGGTGTACTCATTCTCTCTGTCTCTCTACCTTTTTTCATGCTCTCAAATAAATACATACATAAAAATAAAATATTTCAAAAAAGAAAATAGACCCTTTGGTAGATATGGTATGGTAAGTGCATGATAAGGCTATATAGAGGGTTGACAGGAACATACCAGAGTCAGTTAGCCTTTCCTTAGGGGAAGTGGGAATCATTAAAAATAAGTCCATGTAGGCAGTAGCACAATGTTAGTCCTAAAGGGTGATGAAATAGGGAAACGATGAGGAGGTATAACAATTTTATAATGGGAATTTTATTTTGTTTTTTATTTTTTTGAGGTGGGGTCTCACTCTAGTTCAAGCTGACCTGGAATTCACTATGTAGTGTCAGGTTGACCTCGAACTCACAGTGAACCTCCTACCTTTGCCTCCCAAATGCTGGTATTAAAGGCGTGCGCCGCCACGCCTGGTGGGAATTTTAAATATAGGGAGGGGAGCACAGGTTGCTTATTTGGAGCCACAATAGGAATGAATAACAAGCATCATGTTCTTTAGGCTTTGTTGATAGAAAAACTATAAATAATATATGAGTTTATATAGGTCAGACTAATTTTCTAGCATTCTCACACTGCGGTGGTTTGAATTAGGTGTCCCTCATAAACTCATGTGCTCTGGATGGTGGGTCCCCAGCTGGTGGGAGTTTAGGTGTTGGAACCTTGAGGTTTGTTGGTGGTGGTGGTGGTGGGTTTATCAATGTTATGGGGCAGCTTACCTTGCTAGTACTTGGCTCACTCTCCTGATGTTCCTGTCTACCTGATGTTGGCCACAAGATAATGTCCAGCTCCGTTCATGCCTCATTTCCCCCGGCTCCTATGGAGCTTCCGAAACCTGTACTGAAAGTAAACCTTTTCTTCCTACAAGCTGCTTTTAGTTCATTATTTTGTGCATGCAACAAGAAGATATCTACAACAGGAAAGTCAGTTCCAAGAAGTGGGGTTGTCACTGCTAGAAACCTGACTGTGTGGCTTTTAGCCTTTTGGTACTGATTTGTGGTAGGAATGTGGAAGGATATGAAACCTTGACCTTACGGATCCCTTGCAGTCCTGTAAGTAGAGTTTGATGGAGTTCTGGTCAGAGTTGAAAGACCTAAATGCAATAAACACTGTGAAATTTGGGTTTTGAGTGAAAAAAGACCTTTGCCTGTATTGGGCAAGAAGCAGTTTGTGTGAGAGGCTTACTGCATTTTTCCCATGTCCTGGAAACATTCGCAGGGTTGTATTGTGCAGAAGTAGATTCTTGTGAACAGAAGGATGTGGCACGGAAAGAAAGAAAGGTTCAGACTGAAAGTTTCAGTTGCAATTGAAAGATTACAAGTATTGAGATTAGGCTGCTGTTTTGTGCTAGGACAGCAGGAAGAATGCTGACTCTTTTGAAAGTAGGGGCCCTGAATGCTTGAAGGGAATCCCTTTGGATTAGCAATTTGGTAGCCCACCTGGTGTTATAGAGTGTGCAAGTCCAGGAAGGAAAGCATCATTGGATTTTCAGCAAGGTTTGTTTTTGGGAAATGTTCAGTGGATGATATGTTGTATTCCCTGTGGGGAGATTTGATGGAGCCATAAGAATGAACTGTGGGGTGCAGTTAAAATTCTCACCAGGATTATGGGACAGCTGCCAAAAAGAGCTGCTCAGGATGGTGTTTTCCCCAGGCTGTGAGCAGACCAGCTGGAAGGGAAGAATTTAAAACTCCAGAGAGAGCCGGGCGTGGTGGCGCACGCCTTTAATCCCAGCACTCAGCAGGCAGTGGTAGGAGGATCGCTGTGAGTTCAAGGCCACCCTGAGACTACATAGTAAATTCCAGGTCAGCCTGAGCTAAAGTGAGAGCCTACCTCGAAAAAACAAAAAAAGGAAAAAAAAAACTCCAGAGAGGGCTGGAGAGTTGGCTTAGTGGTTAAGTGCTTGCCTGTGAAGCCTAAGGACCCCATTCGAGGCTTGATTCCCAAGGACTCACGTTAGTCAGATGCACAAGGAGACACATGTGTCTCTGTTTGCAGTGGCTGGAGGCCCTGGCGCGCCCATTCTCTCCCATGTCGTCATTTTCCCTTGCCATCATGGAGCTTCCCCCTTGAGCCTATAAGCCAAAATAAACCCATTTTTCCAAAAAGCTGCTCTTGATCAGGTGATTTCTGCCAGCAATGTGAACCTGACTGTAACAACTGCCATCTGGGAAAAAGCAGATTCTCTAAACAAAGTTGAGAACATCATGGATCAAAGGGGATAAAATAGACATTTAGAAGATATTTTAATGGGTAAACGTCTCTTTTTAGCCGAAGAATAGAACTGTCTCTCTGAGTTCTATGACCTCCTTCCTAATCACAAGTTTTTGACTTGGTTCTCAGTACCAGATATGAGCTGTCTGGCAACGAATAGGCCTCATATCTAATTAGAGAACAGTTGATCACATCCATAGTCTGTGTGCTACTATTCTATTGGTGTGTACATGTTGCCTGGTTGGTCACTTTTGTAGCTTGCAGAATCTGCTACTAGTTCAAGCCATTGATGACCTTTATCCACCAGCAACTCCCATTGTACCTTCTAGCACTATGAGAGGTAACCAGCAGGGATCTTACTTCCATCTCGGTTCTAGCATGATCTATTAATGTCCCATGACAAGAACCTGTGATTTCTTCAACAGTGGTCTTACCATTTAGTGCTTTTGTAATGGCTTACATTGTTTTGAGGCCTCATGAGCTTCCCTGACCAAAACTTGACTGTTGAGAGTAACGCAGTTATGGCACTGGGATTTCTCAGCAGCTGCTTCTGGTTTGGCGTAAAGCTTTTCTACCTGTGCAGGGTGCTCCTGTTCATATACTAACCCCGCCCCTCCCTCACATTAAGAAGGTTACATCTTTTAATTAGCTAAAGAAGAAGATTCATGCATCATTAGTTTTTTGTATTTTCCCCCTTTCCTTCTTCCTGTACCCCAGTATCCTTAGACATTTTCATGTCCCATATTCTGTCTCTCGACTTACCTGTCAATTATCCCCTGTTATTCCTCTCTGCTCTTTCTCATCCCAAGTCTCATTCTATCTTCCTTACAAATACTACGGATGCTTACTATAACTTATAAACAAACTCTTCCATGTTAGTATCTGCATGAGAGATAATATGTGGTCTTTGTCTTTCTGAGCCTGTGTAACATCATTTATTATGATTTTGTTCCAGGTCCATCCATTTTTATGCACATTTCATTTCATTTTTCCTTACTAGTGAGTAGAATTACATTAAACATTGGTCATTTGATGGGCATCTGGGCTGATTTCATTTTCTAGTTATTGTGAATAGAGCAGCAACAAACATGTCTGAGAAGTATCTCTAAAGAGTAGAGTCTTTAGGGTATATGCCCAGAAAGTATAGCTGGGTCAAATGGTAGATAAATTTTTAGATTTTTGAGGAAGATCCATACTGATTTCCAAAGTCATGTTTGCACTCTCACCAACAGTAGATGAGGGTTTCTCTTTCCCCACACCCTTGCCAGTATTTGTTGTCATGTGATATCTTTAAAATTTATTTATTTATTTATTTATTTAACAGAGAAAGAGGGAGAGAGAAAGGGGGGGAGGGAAGGAGAATGGGAGCACCAGGGCCTCCAGCCACTGCAAACGAACTCCAGATACGTGTGTTCCCTTGTGCATCTGGCTAATGTGGGTCCTGGGGAATCGAACCTGGGTCTTTTGGCTTTGCAGGCAAGTGCCTTGACTGCTAAGCCATCCCTCTAGCCCTGATATTTTGATGATAGACATTCTGACCAGAAAGAGCAACATGGAATCTCAATGTAGTTTTAATTTTCATTTCCCTGATGACCAAAAATGTTGGAAAAAAATGTTGAATATCTTTTTTTATGTTTATTGGCCACTGTATTTCTTCCTTCGGGAACTCTCTGTTCAGTCCCTTGCCCCATTTTTTGAGTGTGTTGATTGATTTTTGATTGCTTAGTTTTCTGAGTTCTTTGTATATTGTACATACTAGACCACTGTCAGATATATAGCTGGTAAAGATTTTCTCCCATTTTGTAGATTATCTATTGGATCTGTTGATAGTTTGCCTAGCTGTACAATAGCTTTTTAGTTTCATGAGGGCCCAATGGTTGTTCCCTGAAGTGCTAGGGATATATTCAGAAAGATTTTCTGTATGCCTATTTCTTGGAGTCTTCTCCTTACTTTTTCTGCAAGTAGAAGAAACAGCTAGTTTTAGTTTTAGGTCTTATACCGGGATTCTTGATCCATTTAGAGTTGGTTTTCGTATAGGGTGAGAGGATAGTATAGATTTAGTCTTCCACATGTGGTTATCCAGTTTTTTTTTTTTTTTTTTTTTTTTCCCCAGCTCCATTTGTTGAAAATGCTGTCCTTGAAACAGTTTGTATTTTTGGCCTTGTTGTCAAAGATCTGGTGGCTGTAGTTACCTGAACTTACCCCCTGGATCGTCTATTTGATTCTATTCTGGATCTAATTTCATGTTTTTGTACCAATACCATGCTATTTATCTTATAGGCAAGTATGGTGATAGTACTAGTAGTATTTCCCCCCTAAGGATATTTTTGCCTATCTTGAGACTTTTTGTACTTCCATATGAATTTCAGGAGTACTTATTATATTTCTGTGAAGTAAACTTTTGTAATTTTCATAGGCATTGCATTGATTCTGTGCATTGCTTTGGGTAGGATGGCCATTCTCACAATATTAATTCTTCTAGTCCATGCGTGTGGGAGATCTTTTCTTTGGCTTATTTTTTCCTCAATGTCTTTCTTCAGTATTTTAATGTTTTTATTGTAAAGCCCTTTCATTTGGTTAGGAATATTTGATGATATTTAATTTTTTGTGTGTATTGAAAATTGCACTACTTCCCTGATTTCTTTCTCTGTATGTTTTTCATTGGCATAGATGAAGGCTGTTGATTTTTGTGTGATAAGTTTATATCTACCACTTTGCTGAAAGAGTTCATTAGCTCTATAAATTACCTGGTGTAGTCTTTGAGGTCACTTATGCATAAAATCATATCTTCTCCAAATTATTCTAGTTTGACTTCTTCCTTTCCAATTTTTATCCCTTCTATTTCTTCTTCCTGTCTTATTGCTTAAGCTAAGTTTTCAAATACTATGTTAAATAATAGTAGGGAGACTGGCCACCCCTGTCTTGTTTCAGTTCTTAGTGCAAATGCTTCATATTTTCTCAGTTTAGATGTTGTGGTAGTTTGATTCAGGTGTCCCTCATAAGCGTAGGTATTCTGAATGCTAGTCTTCTAGCTGATGGCAATTGGAAAAAATTGAAGCCTCCTGGAGGTAGTGTATTGTTGGGGGTGGGCTTATGGGTTTTATAGCCAGTTTTCCCATGCAAGTGTTTGGCACACTCTCCTGTTCCTGTTGTCTACCTTATGTGGGCCAGGGGGTGATCTCCACACTCTGCTCATGCCATTCTTTTCCTCTGCCATTGTGGAGTTTCCCCTTGTGTTTGTAAGCAAAAATAAACCTTTTTTCTTACAAGCTACTCTTGGTTGGGTGATTTTTGCCAGAAATGTGAAGCTGACTGCAACATTAAAGTTAGTACTGAGAGTGGTGTTGCTGGTAGACATCTGACTGTGGCTTTGGCCTTTTGGAGCTGATTTTCAAGAGGAATGTGGGAGGATTTGAAACCTTGACCTAAGAGATGCCTTATAGTGCTGTAAGTACAGCTTGATGGACTGTTCTGGTCAGAGTTAAAAGACCAGAATG
Organism: Dipus sagitta; assembly: GCA_036346955.1. Classification (NCBI taxonomy): domain Eukaryota; kingdom Metazoa; phylum Chordata; class Mammalia; order Rodentia; family Dipodidae; genus Dipus; species Dipus sagitta. The sequence continues at coordinate 77,244,320 of CM070778.1, read as the reverse complement.
TAGTAAGAACTATGAACTGTGAGGGTTGGCTTATGAGGGTGAGAAAGCTTCATTTGGACTGGGCTACAAGCAGTTTTTGTGAGAGGCTTGCTGTATGCTCCATCCTGAGTATTTGTTCAAGGTTGCTTTCTGTAGAAATGGACTGGTGTGAGCAGAGGGATATGGCACAGAAAGAAAAATCTTTGGGTAAACTGCTGTCTATTCAGCTGCAATTGAGAGATTACGACCTTTGAGATTGGGCCACCTGACCTGCACTGGGGCAGCAGGAAGAATGTAGACTCTTTTGGAGGGGCCTGAGTGCTCAAGGAGTGTCCTGTTCTTCAAACTCTGCCTTATTCCCCCCTGGATTAACAATTTGGCACTCTACCTGGTATTGTGGAGTATAGGAAATGCAGGAAAGAGAGAGTCATTGAGTTTGCAACCTGGTCTTGTGTTTTGGAATTGGTCATGGGCAGTGAATAGCAGGTTTGCTGTATTGCCTGTGTGTAGATCCAATGGAGCCATGAGGATGAATCATGGTTTGCATTGGAGATGCTGGGACCATGAGATGTCAGATAAGGAAAGCTGCTGGCCCCAGATGAAGTTTTCCAGGACTGTGAGTAACCCAGCTGGAGGGGTGGAATTGGAACTCCAGAGACCTGTTGCTGGTTAAAATTATCAAACTAGGAGACTTGTCATTGGCTAAAGTTGGTGGACTTGGAGTTACAGAGTTCCATGTTTGCCCTGGTTGTTTTAAATCTTGTATTAGTTGAATATTTCTTTTCTCTGCACAATGCCATCTTTTGCAGTATGAGTGTTTATTCTGTGCCATTATGGGTTTTTTTGGGGGGGGGTTGTGGTGGTGGTATTATGTCTTAGTTAAAAGACTTGGGATTACGGGGATGTTTGAACATCATTAGGGTTAGGATTATGGGAACTCTTAAAGTTGTACTGAATGCATTATATTTTATATCATGTATGGATATCAGTTTATTGGGGCCAGGGGTGGAATGTGGTCGTTTGATTCAGGTGTACCCCATAAACTTGGGTATTCTGAATGCTAGTCTCCACTGTTAATGGCAATTGGAAATTAAAGCCTCCAGAAGGTGGTGTATTGTTGGGGGTGGGCTTATGGGTGTTATGGCCAGTTTCCCCATGCCAATGTTTGGCACACTCTCCTGTTGCTGTTGTCTACCTTATGTTGGCCAGGGATGAGGTCCGCCTTCTGCTCATGCCATCATTTTCCTCTGCCATCATGGAGCTTCCCCTGAGTCTGAAGCCAAAATAAACCTTTTTTTTTCCTCACAAGCTGCTCTTGGTCAGGTGATTTCTGCTAGCAATGTGAACCTGACTGCAACAGATCGCATGGGCTTTATCTCTGTTGTTTATAGCCTTTATTATGTTGAGATGTAACCCTTCCATTCCTATTTTCTCCAGTGTTTTAATCATGAAGAGATATTATATTTTCTAGAAGACCTTTTTAGCATCTCTTCAAGTTATAATGTGAGTTCTATCCTTAAGTCTACAAATAGGATGTACTGAGTTTATTGATTTCCATATGTTGAACCATCTCTGCATCACTGATTAAAAAAAAAAACTACTTGATTGGGGTGGATGATACTTTTGATATTGCGGTAGTTTGCATAGAGTCAAGTGTATTATTAAAGTTGTAACTTGGATCTCTAGCCATGTGGCTGGAGGAAGTGTCTCTGGGAGCATATCCTAGAGTCCAACCCTAAGGTGTAGAGAGCAGGTCTGAGCTCTAGGTGTGCTTCTTGCTGCCAGTTCATGTCTGCTGTTTTTGGTATTTGCCAGTTAGTTGTGACTTTACTGGTTAGATGTATGAATGGGAGTTAGCTTTTTCTGCCATTGATGAAACGTCCCCTGTTCTTTAAGCTTGAAATAAATCCTTCCCACCCGTAAAACAATTTGGTGATTGTTCATCGTAGCCTCATTGACCTGTCTAATACAGATATGTTCTTGGGTTTGATTTCCAAGAGAAAAATTGAGATTTTTACATTTAAATTCTTTAGGGATATTGGTCTATAATTTTCTTTTCCATTCTTTGTCTCTATTTTGTTATTAATATAATACTGGTTTCATAAATGACATCAGGGAATATTTTCTGTCATAGCCAGCTCCATGAATGTGCAAACCAGACACTGTTTATGAGAGGAACAGATTTATTTCAGGTTATAGATAAAAGCAGGGGAAGTTTTGTCAGTAGCAGAGGAAGCTGGCTCCCACTCATAAATTCAAGCAAAGAGGCACCACCAGCAAGCCCCAACACTAGCAAATAGCAAAAAGCAGTAAATAAATACTAGCAGCAAGCAGGACCCCAGAACTCAGACTACTCTCTATACCTTTGGACTGGAATTTAGATCCACCCACAGTAACATGGTTTATCCACAAGGTTTCTGGAGTCTTAAACAGGAACTTTAGCCTTAATTGAGGAAAAAAAAAAAAAGACCTGAGGCTATGAGGGATATACATTCAAATTACCACATTCTGCCTCTGGCCGTCACAGCCTCATTATCATCTCATGCTATAAATTGTATTCAGTCCAACTTCAATGGGCCCATGAACTTTATCAACTTTAAGACTGTCTCTTAACTATGAGTCCTTTAAAATCAAAACAACTAACATATGTCCAACATATAATGGCACAGAGTAAACATTTCCATTGCTATAAAGTATAACAAGGAGAGACTGGACCAATGCAAAATCAACAATCATCAGGTAAACACCAGACATCTGCAGTTCAAGTCTGACATCCATAACCAGTTATTCTAGTCTCTGGATTTCCAATTTTCATCCCTCAAGGACTGCCTTTATTGTGTCCCATCATTTTGGTATGCTGTCTTTTCTCATTCAGTTTCAGGAGTTTTTTGATTGCCTTCTTTTTTTTTTTTTTAATTTTTTGTTTGTTTATTTATTTATTTGAGAGCGACAGAGAGAAGGAGGCAGAGAGAGAGAGAGAGAGAGGGAGAGAGAATGGGCACGCCAGAGCTTCCAGCCTCTGTAAACGAACTCCAGATGCATGCGCCCCCTTGTGCATCTGGCTAACGTGGGTCCTGGGGAATTGAGCCTCGAACCGGGGTCCTTAGGCTTCACAGGCAAGCGCTTAACCGCTAAGCCATCTCTCCAGCCCGTTGATTGCCTTCTTGATCTCTTCAACAACCTAGTCATCACAGTGTGTTCTTCAATCTCTAGGAAGACCCCCCTTTGCCCCCAGTTGTTTCTCTTGTTGAGTTCTAGCTTTATGTATTATGATCAGATATAATACAGGAAATTTTGTCACTTTTCTTAAACTTGTGGAGATTTGCTTAATGTCTTAACTTATGATCTATTTTACAGAAGGTTCCCTGAGTTGCTGTGAAGAATATTTAGTCTATAGAGTTTTGTAGGAATGTTTTGTGGATGTCTTTTAATCTCATTTGATTTAGGGTGCTGTTTTAGCTCCATTATTTCTCTGTTCATTTTCTACTTAGATGTTCTGTCCATTGATGATTATTGTGTTCTAAAGTCAGTCACTGTTGTGTTGAGATTTATTTCTGATTTAATGTCTAGTAAATTTTGCTTCATAAAATTAGGTGTACCTGTATTTGATGTATATATTTTATGATTTATTTTAAGATGTAATATCTTCTTGTTCAGTTGTTCAGTGATGAGTTAAAGTGGCCTTCTTTATCTGTCTTGATTGCCTTTGGTTTAAAGTCTTTTTTTTGGTCAGGTATTAGTATAGCCACACCTGCTCGTTTACTATTTCCACTCGATTGGTATATCTTTTTCTATCCTTTCACCCTGGGTGTTGTCTGTCTTTAGTGGTAAGGTTGATTTCTTGAAGACAGCAAGGGAATCCAGTTTTATGGTCCAGCCTGTTAATCTGTGTGTTTTGATTGGTTATTTGAGTCCATTGATATTCAGAGTTATAATTGAAAGTTTTGAATCAGTCCCTGTCAAGTTGAAGATTTTGTGAAGTTTCATAGTTTATTTTGATATTCGTTTGCTTTCATGTCTGCTCCAGTCTTGATTATTGTCTTTTCCCTCCTCCTATAGACTTTTGAACATGTTTATTTTTCTCTTCTGTGTGAAGTATTCCATTCAGTATTATATGTAGGGCTGGGTTAGTGCTCTTATATTTATAAAGCTGGATTTTATCATGGGAAATTTTCCTTTTATTTTGTGTTATAAGGGATAAACTCTCTGAGTATAACATTTTGGATTGGGTGCCATAGTCTTTTCAGATTTGATCTCCTCTATTCCATGCCCTTCTGGTTTTTATAGTTTCCGTTGAAAATTGGGTAATTTTGATGTGCTTACTTTTTGCTAAGTGGTAAGCCATTTTTCTCTTGCTGCTTTTAATACTCTGTTGTCTGTGTTTAGTGTTTTAACTATATTTTGCATTGGGAGTTTCTTCCCTTCTCCTGTCTTGTTTGATGTTTTGTGTGCCTCTATACCTGGATAGGCCTCTTGTTTGTAAGATTCAGAAATTTTTCTTCTATAATTTCATTGAAGGTATTCTCCATACCCCTTGTATACAGTTCTTCCACCTCTTATATGTCCATGATACTAATGTGTGGCTTCCTGGGTCCTATGGGGCCCTGCTGCAGTTCCCCTGAAGGCATCCTAGGCAACCATGGAAACTAAGGTTGTGTGCGCATGACAGGAGAAAGAATCACTCCTGGGAGTCAGTTTCAGTGAACGGCTCTTGGTTTATTGTCAGGGAAATGGGTTTATAAGCAGTTGAAGGTGGGAAGAGGGTCCTAAGGGGATTGGATGCACAAGATTGCTTGCTGTTGCCTAATTAGCATGGGGCATTCATTCCAGCATGTAGGCAATAACAGAGGGAAGGTATAGGGTTCAGGTGGATGGGCTTTGGAAAGGTGCTGGCTGATAGCATACAAGGAGTTTCCTAGGCAACTGGTCAAAGGCCACAGGGTTATGGGCAAAGCCTAAGTCTTATCTGAATGTCCAGGTATCCCGTGCTTGGAGAGGGAGTGGCCTTACTTCCTCCAATCTCAGGGTCAAAGATTTTGTCCAGGGGTCTAGGCTCACTGTGACCCCCGAGAATGGGGGGAGGAACTCCCCTGCTGGTCTGGTCCCTGAGATATGACCAGCTGCTCAGGCTGCTGCTAATCCTACATAGCCTGGGGTCTTTGTGTCAGACAGCTTAGGTTTGCTTTAACCCAGGGCCCTGCCTATCTCCGACACTAATGATTGTTCATTTTAAGGTTTGTACATTTTTGTAAACTTATTAATTTTGGCTTTCTACACTTATTTTCTCTGTTGGGTCCACAAGCCCTGGTTGTCTGTCTTTTGAGGCTTTCTTGAGAGCCTTTTTTTTTTTTTTTTTTTTTTGGTTATTTATTTATTTATTTATTTGAGAGCGACAGACAGAGTGAGAAAGAGACACAGAGAAAATGGGTGTGCCAGGGCCTCCAGCCACTGCAAACGAACTCCAGACGCGTGCGCCCCCTTGTGCATCTGGCTAACGTGGGTCCTGGGGAGTTGAGCCTCGAACCGGGGTCCTTAGGCCTCACAGGCAAGCGCTTAACCACTAAGCCATCTCTCCAGCCCTCTTGAGAGCCTTTTAAATGACTGATTTCTTTTGTAATTTCCATGAGGTTTTTCTTCAGCAGTTAAAAATTCTGGTGTTGTCACTGGGATGGCTAAATGTTCCTTAATCAATTGCTTTGTTGACTGTATCATCTCTTAGATGGTCTGATGATTGCTTAAAAATTATCCTGGTCTAAATGTCATATCAAATGTAGGATGAAGAGTTTGAAAGACAATATAATCAAATAATTTAGTCATAATTGCCATGTATTAATTTTCCCTATCCTTTCTCATTTGTATTAATTTTTTTTTCTTCTAGCAGAAAAATTCAAAGTGGAGACAAAGACCATTGCAGTTGACTTTACATCAGAAGACATTTATGATAAAATAAAAACAGGCCTGGCAGGTCTTGAAATTGGCATCTTAGGTTTGTATTTTTGCCACATTTAGGATCTCTTCTTGCATGTATTATTTGGCTTTTACTATTCCTTTTTTTTGTCTTTGAGGGTGAGGTATTCAGTGGTGAAATGACTAGTGAGATTATTTTATTTATATATTGATCATTAGATGATTTTAATCTTTTTGTGTTAATTATATAAGGTAAATTTGTACAATTTTGTTTGCTTTATTTCTATTCTCATTTTCTCTGTACGTACTAAGCTATGTTTAAAGCCAGGTATAGTTGTGCATGCCTACAGTCTTAGCAGTTAGGAGGTGGAGGCAGGAACATTGCCATATGTTTGAGGCTAGCTTGGTATACCTAGCAAGTTCCAAGCCAGCCAGGTTTACATAATTAGAGTTTGTCTCAAAAACACAAATGTAGATACTTATATCATAATAGTCTTTTAAGATGGCTGATATGACCCATTTATAGTTGAGGAAATGAGGTTCAAGAAAAGTGGCTTCAAGGGTTAGGGAGATGACTTTGTGTATCAGAGTGCTTACTGCAGAAGCATGAGGACCTGACTTTGATCCTCAGCACCCACATAAAAAGCTCTGAAGTGGGTAGAAAACAGGAGGCTGTTTAGGGTTTGCTGGTCAGCCTGCCTAACCAAAATAAATAAATAAATAAATGAATAAATAAATAAACAAATAAATAAAGTGATACAGGATGCCCAGTATCTTCCTGTAGCCTGTGCATCTTCACATACAAGTGCATATACCACACATATTACACACACCAAAAGAAAAAGGTGTTCTTAGCCTTTTGTTTATTTTTTGCTCCCTCACAAACCTTTGTAGATATCTTTTACTCGGTTCTACCTACCTCACAGGAAATTTTAACACTAGAAATATTGTATATCTGCCTTATACATAAAAGAAAACCTCTACATACACTTACAAGTTTTTTTTTTAATAGCCACTTCCAAGTTTTATCCTTACTAGACAGATACCCCAGTTGAAATTGTGCTTCAGAGAGACTAGAGATTTACCTAAAGTCTTAAGATAGACTGAGTTTCATGGTGGGGGGGGGGTGGTTAGTCTTCTATTTGTCTTCTATAAACCTACTACTCTGTTTTGTTATAATTCATCTTTATTTGTTAGCAAAAAAAGATGGTTTTGCTAAAATATCAAAATTGAACATTTTTTATGGAAAAGATTCACCAGAAGATAGGGAGAGGTATAGGTAGAGAGCCAAAATACTGTGTTTTTGCTCATGTTTGTAATCTCATTGTGTTTGTGTGTGTGTGAGAGAGAGAGAGAGCGCGCACACATAAGACATTAAAGCCGAAGAGGGACTATTATTTAGGACAAGGAAGTAAACCAGCAAAATATGGGAAGGACAGGTGAAGGAGGTTGTGTGGAAAAAAGTATGAGCAAAACACAATGATATATCATTGCATATCTATGTGAATATCATATAAATGAATTTTATAATGAAACTAAATATTATATGTACCGTTTTTAAAATAATGAAAAATACTTTGGTAATCTCCACCATTCCTTGAGAGTCATTCCTAGAAAGAAACAAGACATGTAGTCCATCAGTAAATCTCTTTACTTCACTGCCTGAAATGGTAGAAAAATGGCAATTGATCTTTTCTTTTTAAAATTTATTTATTTATTTATTTATTTATTTTCAAGGGGAGAGAGAGAGAGAAAGAGAGAGGGAGGAGAGACATGCTAGGGCCTTCAGCCGCTGCAAAGAAACTCCAGATGCTTGCGCCACTTTGTGAATCTGGCTTTATGTGGGTACTGGAGAGTCAGACTCAGTAAAACATCCTAACTGCTGAGCCATCTCTCTAGCCCCTGGTCTTGTTTTCATTATGAGGTTATAAAAGGAAGATAAGTAAAGAAAAAGAAAAAAAAAATGTTTCCCAACATTTATTTAGTCATAAAGGCCCAATTTTACATCCTATGCTATTTTTAAAAATAGGGTCATTTGGGCTGTAGGGATGGCTTTAGTGGTTAAGGCGTTTGCCTGCAAAACCAAAGGATCCACATTAGTCATATACACAAGGGGGTGCATGCGTCTGGAGTTTGTTTGCAGTGGCTGGAGGCCCTGGTGCACCCATTCTCTTTCTCTCTCTCTCAACACACACTCTTTCTCTCTCTCTGTCAGATAAATAAATAAATAAAAATGAGTATTTCTTTTAAAAAAAGGTCTTTTGTATAAATCCTAAATAAGACAGATTTTAAAATCATCCACACAAGTATAATCCTATGTAGTATTCTTTTTTTTAAAAATTTTTTTGGTTCATTTATTTATTTGAGAGCGACAGAGAGAAGGAGGCAGAGAGAGAGAGAGAGAGAGAGAGAGAGAGAGAGAGAGAATGGGCGCGCCAGAGCTTCCAGCCTCTGTAAACGAACTCCAGACGCGTGCGCCCCTTGTGCATCTGGCTAATGTGGGTCCTGGGGAATTGAGCCTCGAACCGGGGTCCTTAGGCTTCACAGGCAAGCGCCTAACCGCTAAGCCATCTCTCCAGCCCCCCTATGTAGTAATGTATGTATGTAGAATGGTCCTTTTGGAAAAATAAAGTTACCTTGTGATTCATATTTTAAAAATTACTATATCTTATAAGTGTTGTAGTTAAAAATTTATATATGCCGCATGTATAATGATGAGATCAGAGTATTTGGTGTATCTGTCATCTCAAACATATATTGTTTCTTTGTGTGAGGAACTTGAAAATCCCACTAGTTGTATTGAAATATACAACTAATTGTTGTAAACCACAGCTCCTCTACTACCCTATAGAATGTTAGAAGTTTTTCCTCCTATTTGATTGTGTTCCCCTATCCTCTTCATCCTCCCTTCTACTTGTCCCAGCATTTGGGTAGCCACTATTTACTCTCTACTCCTGTTGGTTAATTGATTCATGCAATCAGTCATATACTAATCCATTAAACAAGTAAAATTCTAAACTTGTAGCAATAAATAAAACAGTAAGATGAATGATTGTATTGTTTCTGCTTTTGTAAAAGATAGCTATAGTAAAGTAGTTGGGAGTATGTTCCATGTAATGAGTCTGATGTTGAGAAAGTTAAACATATTACATATTATCTCCCTTAGAAAATAGTAGTTAAGTTGATGCTTTCAAGCTAACTGGGAGAAGAGATGTGGAAAGAGTTTTCTGGTATAAGAAATAGCATGTGCAAGCACCCTGCTGTCTATGTGTTTGGCATTTTGGAGGAAATGAGAGACGATCTCTATGTGAACCTGGAGCAGAATTTCAGAGGGCACAGTAGCTAGCAAGAGAAGGTCTGATGATTAAGGAGAATCATATCACGAAAACCTTTGAATTGACTAAATTCAAATTAAACAGTTTGAGCAAAGAACTACTTGCATATGAGGCCTTCTTTAGAATATAAAGAGGTTTAGAGAGCTCTGCTCTGCAGTGTGGACAGGCAGCCTTAGGGATAGGAAATGGAAGAAATAGAAATAGAAGTGAGGTACAGAAATAATTTGATTGGTTACTGCTCTGTGTTTACCTTGTTTGAACATGGGGTGAGCAGTTGGCTATCTGGGATTGACTAAAGGCTTGACTGTTGTGTTGAACGACACATCTTTGCCTTAGAAGTGAAATTGTGGTGTGTTAAGTTGGGACTCAAAGCATGGAAGCATGCTCAGGCGAAACTTAGTTTAACAGATATTATTGGGAAGCCCTAGTAGAATTTTAAGCATGAATTGATAACATTAGAGTTTTGGAGAAATCTTTCTAACTTCCAAGTAGAAGGCAACCATCTTAGGATAGTGACAGTAGAAACAGAAGTGATGACAGAGGGTTAGGAAATAGAAACAGACCAGTTTCTGATCAGAGTCCTCATTAGATATCTTCTAAGAATAACAATGATAGTTTTGTTTTAAGTCGTTATTGTCAACATTTAATGGGCATACTTTTGTATGCATCATGCTAATGGATCTCATTTAATCCTCAACAACAACCCTAAAAGGTAAATCTTAGTTTTTCTGTGCCCATTTTATAGATAAGAAACAAACTTAAGAGGTGAAGTTCATTGTCCAGAATTAGGCAACTAGTAATTAGCAACATCCAGATTTCATCTTGAACAATCAATAGGCATTTCTCTAAGACAGGGCAGTGATTGCAGAGAAATCCAGTGGAGGGTTAAGTAGCCAGTTGGATCCTTGGATAGGAGTATTCGTCTTTGCTACAAGGGGACTCTTCTTTATATTGTCTGGTAAAAGACAGCCATGGAAGCTTCAGAATAGATTATATGGGATTCTTTTAAATAGAAGAACATATCTGAAAAACATTATCAGACTAAGGACACTACCTTGTTGATGTGTTGTGTTAACTGAAATTGGACTTATTTATTTGACAGAGAGGCAGAGACAGAGACACTGAAACTGAGACATAGGGCATGCCAGGGCCTCTTGCCATTGCAAATGACTTTCAGATGCATGAACCACTTTGTGTATCTGGCTTTATATGGGTACTGGGGAATTGAAGTTGGACCAGCAGGCTTTGTAAGCAAGTGCCATTAGCCAGCCCCAGGAGTTTAGATTTTTTAAAGTGAGCATAAGACGTGTAGAATTCAGATTTATTTCCTTTCACTCAAAAACTACTAATGGTATTAATTAAAGCAGAACCTTTAACTTAATACTGGATATTGGCCCTATGGTTTCAGAAATACAGAAATTGATAAATATTTCCCTATTATATAACATTTAACCATTTACTTCATGTCATTCTTTCTCCTTATCCCCCTTTCCAATTTTATGTATGCCAAATCTTACTTAATTTTATAACAAGGATCATGAAACAATTTATAGTTAAACAGTGATAAAGGAAGTGTGTTGCTTATGACTCAGTCCTAATTTTTCAATTTCTGATTAAGGCGTTTCAAATTTAAAGCCTTATAAACTCTCTTTTATTTGGATATTGCTTCTCACAAGTGTATGAAAACTGTAAAGTTTGCAAAATGTTTTACATGGTGTTCCAAATATCATCTGTCAGTGTATGAACATGTGCTAGCTACAGCAATATGTTAAAGAAGGCTAAAAACGAATTTTCTTTGCATCACTTTCCACATGCTTTCCATAAAAGTGTAAGACTAAATCTACTTGAATGCGTAAAGAGGGTAGAGGACATATTGGAATATATTTAATCAGTATAAACACCTGTTTAGGTTAATACCTGCCCAGAGCTTGTCTTCCAGAAGGGTCTCTCCATTTTGATGCTGCTCAAATATTACAAAAGCAAGGTACTTGGTGTTGAGGAGCTCAGTTAGTATTTGTAGGAAAAATGGCCACAAACTTCCTTCTCCATTTATTAACATATTTACCTGTTCCAGACATTGCATTAAAGATTGCATGCATATTTTATCATTTTATTCTTAAATTATTATCCCTATTTCATATACAGGCATGATGAGGAAGCAAGTGTATCAAGGTGAAATCACCTGCTGCTTTTAGGAGCTGGTGGCATTGGAACTAGGATGGAACCCTGACTCTGGGGTCCATAACCTTGCACAGTTTGTTTATTGATTTTTGATGGTAAAGATGGAACTCTGAGCCTTCCAGGTACTAAGCAAGCACTGTACCACTGAGCTATTCCCCCAACCCATTTTACAAAAATTTAAGGTTGGAGGATTCTCCTCTGCCACACACACTTTTGGTATATTCACTATTACTCGAGCTTGCATTTGAAAAGTTAGTTTATTTCCAAATTTAATGAAATGATAGCATTCTTTGAAGTAGATTTTAATAATGAGCTCTCAAGTGGTCAAGTTGGATTAGTACATATAGCCATATATGTAACTAAAATATAAGCTTATCATTTTTTCTCTTGATATTCTAAGAAGGGAATAGAGAAGAATACTCCACATTAAGTGATTTATATTTGGAAGCACCACCATTAGACAAAGTACTTTTAAACCATATTAGTTTCTTATGTTTTTGATTAATGTAAAAAAAATCAAGCAGGGTAATAATGGTCTGTGTGGCATTAGTGGCTGAATGGATTTTTATTTTCTAGTAATTTATTCTTGTTTGTTGTGTCCTCATGGCCAACACAGATACCAAAGAATCTAATTTTCTAATGACATCATTATATCTCTGGCAACTTGCTTTGATAGAGGATTTTAGATCCACTAAGATCAGCAGCATGTGAACTTGGAACAAAATCTTGTATATATTGTTTTGTTTTCCAGAATGAAATGTGGCAGGGTGTGGTGGCACATGCCATTAATCCCAGCACTTGGGAGGCAGAGGTAGGAGGTCAAGGCAAGCCTGAATGAATTCTAAGTCAGTCTGGACTAGCATGAAACCCTCAAAAAAACAAACAAACCAAAAAAAAAAAAAAAAAAAAAAACAGGAATGAAAGTCTAGAGTGCTTTTAAAGAAGTATGATAATTTAGGATATTAATTTAGCACTCTGAATAGATCTGGATTTCCTGCATCTTTAAAATCCATCCCTTAGCCTGCATTAGTGTTTTCTAGAGTTCTGGATGGGTCGACAAAGTGTATGTAAGCACAGCTACTTGGCAGTTCTTCCTGCCACTCCATGCGGCATTGTGCATCTATCTGCCACCAACTTTTGTCCATTTCATTTGTCCATGTTCTTGGTCCTTCTGTGTATACCTGTGTTCTCTGTTTCACCTCTTGTGTAACTCTGTTCCCAGACTTAGAACTCCCATGAGAAACTGATGGGAAAGACTTTTAGTGTTCAAGGTCCTGTAGTGATTACTGCTACAGTGGTGAGAATTCTGAAATTACACAGATAATATTTTTTTTAAAGAGATGGTGTATTGCTCCATGAAAGGATTTGCATGTCATTAAAAGTTATATCTGGTAGCTGACTGAAGAGTCAGGAAATCTCACTAACAATGTAATATTTAATGCTAATGTAAGATACTACCCTTTAGAAGAGATTTTCAACTTTTTGAATCAGGTTAGAACAGCTTGTGACATTGTTTGGTTTTGTAAATCCTCTAAGGAGTCTTGTAATTTATAAAGAAATGGCAGTACCCGCACCCATTCTTAATGAGATTAAACTCTAATGGGACTATTTCCATCTTTTAAGCCTACTCAAAGCATGGTTTTCTTACTTCATCAGGTTCCTGAGAGCTTTGTCTGCTGTTTGGTTATTGCTGCCACCTAATGTCTCAGAATAAAATTGCAATGGGTTTGTCTTCTCCAAAAGATTGCCACTATTTTGCACTTTGTGGAAATAATAGTGTGGAGACATACAAAGTTTGCTGGTATAGTCTTCTGAAATAAACTGGCAGTAATAGAGTAACTGGAGGAACTGTGTACAGATTTACTCATGTGCACTGAGCCCCTTAAATGGGAAATTCACAAAAGACCCAGATGGTTGGAGCTTTGGAAATGGTTGTAGGAACAATGAGTAGGCCCTGAGAAGAAACAAAGTTTCTCTAGGATGTAGGTGTGATGTTTGATTTTCAGTCTCTTCAGTAACGTGAGTCTAATCTTCCTTGGCTAATAAAGCTTTTAAGTAAATAAAGTAACTTCAGTAAATACCCTCACCCAGAATGCCTTTAACTTAAAATGATCTGCATTCCATGGAACCATATTTTGGGGTATTGTTTTCTGAGTGCCAACAAGAGCAAGAATTGTTCATACTATTAAATAACAGCACTCTGGAGGGATTCCTTGTTGTGGAAAGGTGGTAGCTAGCACAAGTAGAAGGTATTGCCAATAAGGCAAGAAAGGGTTTTAGGAGTCCTGATGCTTGATGTAGGACAAATTGCCATCATGGCTTTGTATAGATTTTCACTCATAAAATTAAAATTAGACTTGATGTTCTCAGAGTCCATTTCTAACTTTAACACTATATACACTTAATAAAGACATAATCCTTCTACATGATACTATTGGACTAAAACATTGCTTTTTTTTTCTTTAAATAGAGCAGTGATAAAGAGCTGTTCTCATTTTCCTTGTGAGAATAATTGGTCACTTTCCTTTAATCAATTAGCAAAGACAATTCAGAAAATTGTTTGTTGAATAACACTTCCTGCTAGCTTAGTTGTTTGTGTACTTCCTTATCTCCAGTTTATACTTGTAGCACATGTTAAGATTGTGAAGTCAGGCTGGAGAGATGGCTTAGCAGTTAAGGCACTTGCCTACAAAGCCAAAGGACCCAAGTTTGATTCCTAGAACCCATGTAAGCCAGATGCACAAGGGGGCGAATGCGTCTGGAGTTCGTTTGCTGTGGCTGGAGGCCCTGATGTGCCCATTCTCTCTCTCTCTCTGCCTGCCTATTTCTCTCTCTGTCCCTCTCTCTCAAATAAGTAAATAAAAAAATATTTTTCAAAAAATGATTGTGAATCAACTATTCTACTTGCAAAGCTCCCAGATTTAAAAACAGAACACGGGCTGGAGAGATGGCTCAGCAGTTAAGGTCCTGACTGCAAAGCCAAAGGATCTAGGTTTGATTACCCAGGACCTCCCTAAGCCAGATAATACACAAGAAGGTGCATGCATCCGGAGTTTGTTTTCAGGGGCCAGAGGCCCTGGTATACCCATTCTGTATCTCCACTTCTTTCTCTCTTTCTCAAATAAATAAATAAAAATAAAATATTTAAAATAAATGAATAAATAAAAACAAAAGGAGCCCGGTGTAGTGGTGCACACCTTTGATCCCAGCACTCAGGAGGCAAAGGTAGGAGGATTGCCGTGAGTTTGAGGCCACCCTGATGACTACATAGTGAATTCCAGGTCAGCCTGGGCTAGAGTGAGGCCCTACCTAAGAAAAGAGAAAAAATATAAAAATATTGGCTGTATTAATAAATGAACTATATATTATAGGTGAACAGATTGAGATGTATATATTGGCTATGGCCTACCAAATGTCACATATTTTGTGCGGTAGCTATAACTGCAACTCTTATTTCCAATCTCCTGCATTGTAACACTCTCCACTGTTTCTACTATGCTGTGAAGATCTGACATACAGTGAAGAGCTTGGCAGTATCTGCAAATAACTGGAGTACAAGGGGAGAACACCCATATCCTAAGAAGCTAGGTATGGAAGGGCAAAGGTGAGGAGAAATTCCTTTGACAGAACTTAGAGGTGTACAGAAGGCTTAATTAAAGAAAGGACATTTGAATTGGCTGTGGTAAAGATAGATATACTTTTAGATAGAATGATGCGGAAAAGATCACAACAGACATGAACAGTATTTTATATAATTGTATATATCATTTTAGTCAGCTAATGATCTCATCTCATTTCAGTGAACAATGTGGGAATGTCATATGAGTATCCTGAATACTTTTTGGAAATTCCTGACTTGGACAACGTAAGTCTTTTTGGCTATGCTTAAAAAAATGTATGCTGGTATTGGTTAGACAGTTGGTAGAATGATTCAGACTTAGCTGTAGAGTCTAGCTGCCTGTTTGTCATACTTTGGCTCTTCTACTTACTGTGTGAGTTAGTCTGGAGCTGAACTTACCCACAGGTAGTTTATTTACTAATCCATAAAACAGACAGCTTCATAGGAATGCTAAAAGGACTGACTGAGAAAATATCTATAACCTCATTTATACAGTGCTAAGATCAGTAATCATTCTAGTTTCATTATTCTTACTTGTATTATGTCAAGACAGCTGTATTTTATCTATTGGGATATTAAACATCAATTTAAAAATCAATATATGGCAACATACTTCAGTCAAGTAAACTAGTTATACAGAGTGAAAGCTACAATCTTGACATATATGATATAGTGAAAACTGGAAGGACTGTAGAAAACATTGAAGGACTATAGAAGTTTTAAAAAACTATTCAAGCCGGATATGTTGGCACATGCCTTTAATCCCTGCTCTGGGATGGGGGACCAGGGGTAGGTGGATTGCTGTGTGTTCAAGGCCAGCTTGAGACTACATAGTGAATTCCAGGTCAGCCTGGGCTAGAGCAAGACCCTGCCTAGAAAAACAAAAACAAAAAGATGCAAAATCTTAGCTTCAATAATTTCAACTCATATTAGGAGAAAGAAAATTGCAAAGTGTTGTGTTTACATTAGATTTAAAGTGTCTTTTTCCTTTTAAATTTGACTTGCACATTTACCTTACCCTTTGCATATTAGCATGAATTACTGCTTTTGTTGCAGACACAACATTAAGAAAGTAAAATCTGTCTCCTCACCTCAAGTCCTCATATTTTTCAAGTACTCAATCTGCAATGTTAGGGGAGACTTTGAGTGCACCACTAGATTACTTAAGTATATGTGTAATATATTCATTTCTATGATCAAATCTATATAGAATTATCAATTCTTTTTTGCAGACCATCAAGAAATTGATCAATATTAATATTCTGTCTGTTTGTAAGGTAAGCAGCTTTGTTACAAATCTGTCATCCCACTTTTGGTTCTTTCTATTTAAAAACACTTATATAAGGCTAGAGATGTAGCTCAGTTGATATAGTGTTTTCCCTGTCAGGCACAAGGTAGTACTGGGTTTGATCCTTAGCACCTCATAAAACCATCATGGTGCCACACACCTGTAATCCCAGCACTTGGGAGGTGGAAATATTATGATCAGAAGCTCAAGGTCATCCTTGGCTACAATAGTGAGTTTGAGACCAGCTTGGGTTATACAAGTTTTTGTCAAAAAAGAAAAAAAAATCTGTTGACATTTATCATAAAAACACCAATGTTAGACATTCATTCACTTCTGTCATTTCTTATTTAGAGTAAATATATATTCCAGATGAAAGTGGTTCAGGAAATTGAAAATACTGACCACCAAACATGTGTTTGTCTTACTTTGCTTTCTAACAACTTAAAAATTACTATTTATCTTCTGTGTGAAATCACTGTGTACAGGAACTACACAGAATAACGTCAGTTGAAGATTAACTTTATTCGCTTACTGTTCATTACTGGTTTTCATTTCATTTTCCCTGTGACCCATGTGAACTACTAACTTGAATGTTGAAGACTAGAAACTAATGAGAGTGATTTTTATTAGCCATGCGTAATAAAAAGACCTAGTTGCTGTGCATGTGTTCAGTCATGTCAGCTGTGTATACCAACAAAAGATATGTGGTGCATATCTACTAAAAAGAACCATAATTAGAACAGATGACTATTTCTAAACTCTGTGTTTATTTTTCAAGTAGCTACAAAAAGTTGCCATACCTCATTTGATGTACCAAACCAGTGAAGATGTGTCATAGGCAGTGTCAGGTATTTTAATCTCAACATTCTTTAGAGAGCAAAATACATTTTAAGTAATTTATGCCTGTAGATTATTTAAGGAAATAAAAATTGCCGGCTGGAGAGATGGCTTAGCGGTTAAGCGCTTGCTTGTCAAGCCTAAGGACCCCGGTTCGAGGCTCGATTCCCCAGGACCCACGTTAGCCAGATCCACAAGGGGCACACACGTCTGGAAGTCCTTTGCACTGGCTAGAGGCCCTGGCGTGCCCATTCTCTATCTATCTATCTGCCTCTTTCACTCTCTGTCGCTCTCAAACAAATAAATTTAAAAAAATAAAAATATGTGTAGCAGAGAGGTAATATAAATAAGAATTAGTTATTAATTTTCATTTTGTCATAGCCTGGGTTTTTTGTTTTTTTTTTTTCCTGTTGTGAATGCTTAAGAAAAACTGTCCCTATATTTTTATGTCCTGAGACTGTAACCCTTACTTGAGTTGGTTTAAACAAAGTGATGCTTGGCCTAATTTTTTGTATATGGCTATGTCTCTCTCTCTCTGTGTGTAACATACATGTTTAGCTTTATTATTTCAGTTTTTTTTCTTAAAGAGTATTACCAGGTTGATATTTGAAAGGAACCTCAAATAAATGCTATAGAAAGGCAACTGATTTTGAAAAACAATCAATCATGCAGATGTATCTTCTCCCTTATTATTAAGCAGTTTTTTTGTTTTGTTTTCATGTTTAAATGAGGTGAGTAATAAGTGGAGTTGTGAGTACAGATGGAACAAGACCCAGTGCACACAATTAATGCTTTTAGATGTGGTTAATATGATATCTGTGTATTCAAAAATTATTATTATGAATTTTATAATATGAACATGTTGCATATTGGTCATTTTTCATTGAATTATACTCTTATATCCCTTTCTTGTCCCCATTCCATTGAGGGCCCTCCTCAGTGGGGTTGATCTTAAATGTACCAAGCAGTCTTAGTCTGGGAATGATGTCTTGAGATACCTTCCCAACCTGTGGATCTTACAGTTTTTCTTCCCTCTCTTCCACAATGTTTGCTGAATCTTGGCAAGTATAATTCTCCTTTAGTGTTGATCTCTTTGCAGCCTCTGAATTTCTGCTTTGATGAATTTTGAGTCTCCTTGGTGTCTACTACTATCTCCCTAGAGGTGGTTGTCAGCCTAGCAGTGAGAGCAACACTGGAGTTTAAATCTTCACTTCCTCTGTAGTGTCTCTTGGGCCCTGGTAGATATGATAGCGATGGCTCATCTACTGTTAGGCAGTTGGCTATCTTTTCTTGTCACATTGATGGGTCTTGGTTCTCCCTGTTATCTGCTACAGGTAAAAACAAAAAACAAAAAACAAAACCCAAAATTAAACAAAACAGTTTCTCCAGCAAGAGTGAGGGTAGCATGGACAAAAGGGAATAACCATAGTACCTTCAAATACTTTGTGATGAGCATGCCCTCTCTTTCTAGCCAAATGACAGTGGGAACTTCTCTCTGGAGTCTGTAACCTTCCTGTCTATAACATTTCAACTTGGGTCTCAGTGCCAGGTATGAATTACCTTCCACTGAAAGAGCCTCATACCCAACCAGAGAACAGTTGATTACTCCTGTAGCCTATGTGCCACTATCGCACACATGTGGGCATTTTACCAGGCTGGTTTATATTGTAGCCTACAGTAGCTCACATAGCACTTTCTTATACTATGAGGGCTAACCATCAGGGAGCTGTCTTCCTTCTCAGTTCCAGTGTGATCTCTTTTTATCCTGTGCTTATAGCCTGTGGTGTCTTCAGCAGTAGGGTCAATTTCAAATGCTCTTTGTCTAAAATCTAAGGTATAAATTTCTCATCAAGAACAATGATTTTGTTTTAGATATGGTGGAGTTAAGAGACAATTAAATTTCAGGACATCGAGACACGCTTTTCTAAAATAGTTCCAGTTTTATTTCTGGAGGGAGAATATTGCAATTGTTAAACTGCTATTGATTACTATTAGAAAAATCATGGAGATGGATGCCACAGCTGCCAAGTCAGGCAAATAGAGCACCAATTTCAAATAAGTTGCCTACTGAATTCCACGGCAGTCCAAAGATTAGCTATCTTATCTGTACTATTTGTTTCTCATTTGAGATACTTCTTTTAGTATATGGAAGATTGAGGTTTTCTTCCTACTCCAAACTGTATTGTGTGATACATTTATTTGTTTATTTGTTGATTTACTTATTTTTAACTTTTGTATTGACAACTTTCAGAATTATCATGATAATTCCCGCATCTCCCCCATGTTCCCCTCACTAATCCACTTTCCATCATATCCTCTTCCTCTCTCCTTTAGTCTCTCTTTTATTTTGATGTCATCATCTTTTCCTCCTATTATGAGAGACATGCCATTATTGCACCTGCTTGGTCATTTGGCCTGGCTGGCCAAACATAAGGCTTTCAGTGTCCACTGTTTTTACCTCTAATGACTTCTGTCTCCCATAGGGCTACATACCGTGCAGCTTTTGCCAGCTTTCTGTCAGATGGTCCGCAGGGAGGAGGTTTTCAGCTCAGCTCCAGCTTGATTTTTCAGTGACTTTGTAGCCCAGGCATGTAAAGTGTTCAGCAATAGGGACTTGCCATCTATCTCTAGTGGAAAACCAAGAGCCTTGGCAATGGCCTGTAATCTTTTGGGGGTATCAGGGACCTCCCTGGCTAACAACTCATTAGAAGGTATCGCATCCCTGGCACTGAAATTTTTTTGCTAATAGTCTATGGCTTCTGGGTGTGCCATTATTTAAAAAAATGTATAATCCTTCCAGATCTATCCATTTTGCTGCAACTTTGATAATTTCATTATTCTTTAATGCTAAATAGAACTACATTGGATAAATGTACCAAATCTTCATTATCCATTCATCAGTTGAGGGACATCTAGGCTGGTTCCAGTTCCTAGCTGCTGTGAATAGAGTGGCAATAAATAAGGTTGAGCAATTATCTCTGTGGTAGGGAGAAGAGTCCTTAGAATATATGCCTAGGAGTGGTATAGGTAGGTTATATGGTAAAATTTATTTTTAGCTGTCTCAGGAACCTCCACACTGATATCCACAATGGCTGTACTAGATTACATTCCCACCAGCAGAGCAGAAGGGTTTCTCTTTTTGTACTTCCTCTCCAACATTTATTGTCATTTGTTTTCTTGATGATAGCCAATCTGATAGGAGTGAGATGGAAGCTCAAAGTAGTTTTAACTTGCATTTCCCTGATGGCTAAGGATGTAGAATACTTTTTAATATGTTTATAAACCATCTGTTTTTCTTCTTTTAAGAACTCTTATTTAGTTCCATAGCCCACATTTTTAATTGGGTTGTTTGATTTCTTGTTATTTTTCTAAGTTTTTTGTATATCCTAGATATTAATCTTCTGTCAGATGTATTGCTGGCAAAGATTTTTTGCCATTTTGTAGGTTGCCTCTTTGTTCTATTCAGTGTCCTTTGCTATACAATAGCTTTTTAATTTTATAAGGTCCCAGTGGTTGAGTAGTGGTTTTATTTTCTGAGCAGCTGGGGTTATATACAGAAAGTTGTTGCCTATGCTAATATGTTGGTGTTTCCTGTACTTTTTCCACTAGCAGTTGCAAAGTTTCAGGTCTGATAGTAAGGTCTTTGATGTATTTGGACTTGATTCTTGTGCATGGAGAAAGGTAATGACCTATTTTCATCTGTGTATAGATATTCAATTTTCCCAGCACTATTTCTTAAAGAGGCTGTCTTTTTTCTCCAATGAATACTTTTAGCATTTTTGTTGAAAATCAGGTGGGTGTAGCTGCCTGGACTTAAATCTTGGTCCTTCATTTTGTTCCATTGATCTACATATCTGTTTTTGTGCCAGTACCCTGCTATTTTTGTTACTGTGGCTCCAGAATATAGGTTAAAATCAGGTATGATGATAGCACCAGCCTTATTTTTGTTGCTCAAAATTGTTTTGGCTATTCAAGGTCTTGTGTGTGTGTGTGTGTGTGTGTGTGTGTGTGTGTGTGTGTGTACGTGCACGTGCACGCGCATTTAAAAATGAATTTTAGGATTTTTTTCCTATGTCTGTGAAGAATGCCATTGGAATTTTGATGAGGATTGCATTAAATGTGTAGATTCCTTCTGGTGAGAGTTATATTTTCACAGTAGTGATTCTTCCAATCCAAGAACATGGGATGTCTTTCCATTTCCTAGTTTTTTTCTTCAATTTCTGTCTTGAGTGTTTTAAAGTTTTCATTGTGCAAATACTCACTTCCTGGATTAAGTTTATTCCAGGGTACTTTATTATTATTATGTTTTTTGAGGCAATTGTGAATGGGAGTGCTTCTCAAATTTCATCATGACCATGTTTGTTGTTGGTATATAGGAAAGTTACTGGTTTCTGTGTTTATTTTGTGTCCTGCTACATTGCTAAAAGTATTTATTAGCTTTAACAGTTTTCTGGTAGAGTCTTTAAGGTCCCTTATGTATAGAAGCATATCATCTGCAAATAATGATAATTTTATCTCTTCCTTTCCAATTTGTATTACTTTTATGTGTGCCTCTTGCCTTATTGCTATAGCTAAGATTTCTAGTAATATAGTAAACAAAAGTGGGAACAGTGAACACCCTAGTCTTGTTCCTGATACTAGTGCAAAAGTTTCAAGTTTTCCCTATTTTGTATTATTTTGGCTATAGGTTTATCAAAAATTGCCTTTATTATGTTGAAATATTTTCCTTCTATTCCCAGTTTCTGTAAGACTTTTACCATGAAGGGATGTTGGATTTTGTCAAATGTCTTTTCTGCCTTTATTGATTGAGATGGTTATGTCCTTTTTGTCCCTCAGTCCATTTATATAGTGTATTACATTTATCGATTTGCATATGTTGAACCATCCCTGCATCTCTGGGATAAAGCCTACTTGATCAGGGTGAATGATCTTTCTGATATATTCTTATATTGTGTTTGCCAGAATTTTGTAGAGAATTTTTGCATCTCTGTTCACGAGGGAGATTGGTTTGTAATTTTTCTTGTTTATTCTCTCTTTGTATAGTTCTGGTATCAGGGTGATGCTGGGTTTGTAGAAGTTTGGTAGTATTCCTTCCTTTTATATTTTATGGAAAAGTTTGAGAGGCATTTGTGTCAGTTAGTTCTTCCGTGAAGGTCTGGTAAAATTCACTAGTGAATCCATCTGGGCCTGGATCTTTTTTAGTTGGGAGACTTTTTTTTTTTTTTAACAATTGCTAGGATCTCCATACTTGTTATAGGTCTATTTAAATGGTTTATCTCATCTTGATTTAATTTTGGTAGGTCATATATATCTAGGAAATCATCATTTCTTTCAGATTTTCTAACTTAGTGGAGTATGTGTTCTTAAAGTATGTCCTTATGATTTTCTGAATTTCTTTTTTTTTTTTTTTTTTTTTTTGATTTTTTGAGGTAGGGTCTCACTCTAGCCCAGGCTGACCTAGAACTCACTATGGAGTCTCAGGGTGGCCTCGAACTCACGGCGATCCTCCTACCTCTGCCTCCTGAGTGCTGGGATTAAAGGCGTGCACCACCACGCCCGGCAATCTGAATTTCTTTTGTATCTGTTGTAATGGTGCCTTTTTCATCTCAAATTTTATAAATTTGTGTCTCTTTCTTTATTTTTGTGTCTGTCTCTTTCTTTTGGTCAGATTTGTTAAGGCTCTATCAATCTTGTTTATCCTTTCAAAGAACAACTCTTTGGATCTTTAATTCTTTTATATTGTTTTAATGGTTTCTGTTTCATTAATTTCTGCCCTAATCTTTTATTATTTTGGTTTGCCTTGTTCTCCTTTTTCCCAAGGCTTTAAGGCAAGGAATTAAGTTGTTTACTTGCAGCCTTTCTAACTTCTTAATTATTTTAATTATTTATTTAATTATTAATAATTTATAGCACTTAATGCTATAAATTTACCTTTTAGGACTGCCTTCATTGTGTCCCAAAGGTTTTGGTATGTTGTGTTTTCATTATCACATGATTTTATCCATTTCTTGATTTCTTTTGTAATTTCTTCAGTGACTCATTCATCATTCAGTAGTATACTCTTTAGTTTCCATGATTTTGTGTATGCTCTATAGTTTTTCTTCTTGCTGATTTGTAGTTTAATCCCATTGTGATCAGATAGAGTTATAAGGAATTATTTTAATTTTCCTGTATTTGTTAAGATTTGCTTTGTTTCCTAATATATGGTCTATTTCCAAGAATGTTCCATGTCCTTCCATGAATAATGTATTTTCTGCAGCATTTGGATGAAATGTCCTGTATATATCTGTTAGGTCCATTTGTTCTATGACCTCATTTAATCCGGATGCATCTTTGTTTATTTTTTGCCAGGATGACCTGTCAGTTGATGAGATTGGAATACTGAAGTTACCCACTACAATTGTGTTTGGTGTTATCTTTGACCTTAAGTCTAATAGTGTTTGTTTAATGAAATTTGGAGCATCAGTGTTCAGTGCATATATGTTTAGAATTACAATGTCTTCTTGTTGAATTGTTCCTTTAATCAATATAAGGTGACTTTCTTTATCTTTCCTCAGTGATGTTCGTTTGGAGTCTATCCTGTTAGATATTAGGTTAGAAACCCTGCTTGTTTCCTAGGCCCATTTGCTTGAAATGCCATGTTCCATCCTTTTACCCTAAAATAGTCTCTTTCTTTTATGGTGAGGTGAGTTTTTTGGAGGCAATAAACAGAAGGATTCTGCCTTTTAATCCAGTCTGCCAGCCTGTGTCTTTTTGGTTGAGGTCATTGATATTAAGAGTTATAATTGAAAGGTATGTACTTATTCTCACCGTTCTTCTGGTTTTGTAGTTCTTTTTTTTTTTTTTTTTTGTCCTTTACTCTCTTGTATTAACTAGTTATTGATTATGGTTTATTTTTTTCCTGTTTCTTTATGTGTGTGCTTTGCTATCTTCAGCATGAAGGATCCTTCCAAGTACTTTCTTTAGAGCTGGTTTAGTGTTCATATATTCTGTTAGCCTGTTTTTGTTGTGGAATGTCCTTATTTTTCCATCAATTTGGATGAATAGCTTTGGTGGATAAAGTAATCTTGGTTGACAGTCATTATCTTTCAGAACTTAGAATACATCATTTCAAGCCCTCATGGCTTTTAAAGTTTGTGTTGAATGATCTACTGTTATCCTGATGAGCTTGCCTTTGTATTTGACTTGCTTTTCTCTCTCACTGCTTTCAGTATGTTTTCTTTGGTTTGTGTGTTTATAGTTTAATTATAATATGTTGAGGAGAGGTCCTTTCCAAGTTTTGTTTGTTTTGTGTTCTGAAAGCTTCCTGTATCTGCATTGTCATCTTTTTCCCAAGTTGGGGGAAATTTTCTTCTATGATTTTGTTGGAAACACCTACTATGCCTTTGGAGTGAAATTCTCTTTCTACTGTACCCTGAATCTTATGTTTGATCTTTTCATAGTGTTGGGAATATCTTTTATTTTTATTTTTTAAATATATTTTATTTGTTTATTTATTTGAGAGAGAAAGAGATAAAGAGAATGGGCGCACCAGGGCCTCCAGCCACTACAAACAAACTCCAGACACATGTGCCACCTTGTGCATTTGGCTTACACAGGTCCTGGGGAATTGAACCGGGGTCTTTTGACTTTGCAGGAAGACTGCTTAACTGCTATGCCATCTCTCAAGCCCTGAATATCATCTTCTTTTTAATAAATATGTATACATATGTATACACACACATATATAATACACATTTAAAAAATTTTATTGACAATTTCCATAATTATAGACAATAAACCTTGATACTTTTCTCCCCACCTGTTGCAGTCAGCTTTGCATTTATGGCAGAAATCACCTGACCAACAGCAGGTTGTGGGGGAAAAGGTTTATTTTGGCTTACAGACTTGAGAAAAAGCTCCATGATCGCAGGGAAAAACGATGGCATGGACAGAGGCTGTACCTCACCTCCTGGCCAACATCAGTTGGACAAGCACAACAGGAGAGTGTGCCAAACACTGGCATGGAGAAACTAGCTATAATACCCATAGGCCTGCCCTCAACAATAAGAGATTTCAATTTCCAGTTGCCATCAGCTGGGGAACCTAGTATTCAGAACACCTAAGTTGATGGGGGACACCTGAATCAAACCACCACACCATCCTCACTTTCCCCTTCACAGCTCCACTCTCCGTCATATCCCTTCCCTCTCTCAATCAGTCTCTTTTTTATTTTGATATCATCCTCTTTTCCTCCTATTATACTGATCTTGTGCAGGTAGTGCCAGGCATTGTGAGGGCATGGATATCCAGGCCATTTTGTGTCTGGAAGAGTGCGTTGCACGGAGTCCTATCCTTCCTTTGACTCTTACATTTTCCCCACCACCTCATCCGTAGTGGACACTGAGCCTTGGAAGGTGTGATGAAATGTTTCAGTGCTAAGCACTCCTCTCTCACTTCTTTTCAGCATTGTGGTTCCTTTGGAGTCAACCAAGGTCACTGCCATCTGAAAAGAGAAGCTTCTCTAACCCAAAATGAGAGTAGCATTAATATATGGGTATGAACATTAAGCAAAGTCCTTACTGGGCAGTTGGGTGAGCATCATATATATATTTAGCCATATACCAATAGCCGTTACACCCCTAGTTCTCATGACTTCCCCCATAATAGGTTTTCACTATCAAGCATGTATTCCCTCCCATGGAGTGAGCCTCCAGTCCTACTAGAGAGTGGTTGGTGTCCCCCATGATAGACATGCCCCTATTGCAACCTGTTGACTCATTTGGCCTGGGTGGCCCAACTTAAGGCTTGTGGTGTTCACTGTTTTATCTCCTCTGATGACTTCTCTTTCTCCCATGGAGCTCCATGCAGCATATCTTTTTCCATTTTTGTGTCAGCCTGTTTACACAGGGGAGGTTTTCAACTCAACTCCGTCAAGATTTCTTGGTGACCTTGAAGCCCAAGCATGTGGAGTCTTCTGCAATAGTGTCTTACAATCTATTCCTGGTGGGATATTTGAAATTACTACTCATACCTTCCTGTTAGCTTGTCTTTCTCTTTGTTGGACTTTATTAGATCTGCCACCTGATCTTCTAGTTTAGATATTCTGTTCTCTCCCTCATCTATTCTATTGTTGAGACTTTCTACAGAGTTTATTTAACTTACTGTTTTTTACATTTCTAGTATTTTTGATTGGTTCTTCAGTATTTCTTTTTCCTTACTCATGTCTTATATTGAAGTCCTTATTTCATTAAGTTGGTTTTCTCTGTCTACTTTTAGTATTTTGTTTTTTTCTTTGATATCTTTGAACATAGTTACAATTATTCTTCTGAAATCTTTGTCATGCATTTCATCTAATTCAGTTTCACTGGAGATTGTTTCTGATAGGTTTATAATTTTGGTGGAATTACATTGCCTTGATATATATTTTTGTTGTTGTTTCTTGTAGAGATTTTTGCATTTTGGTTTAATTTGATGTTTGGGTTTTCTAGTTATCTGCAGTATTCTTAGATGTGTAAATCTGACATTATATATCTTCAGGGTAGTAGCATTAGATGCCATGTGTGGTTCTCATATGACTCTCAAGAAACAGCTGAAATGACCCTAGGTCTTGCATTTGCCTGCTATGTAAGTATTCTAATGGGCTTGGTGGAGCAAAGCACAGGCAAATTCTAAAATCCAACTAAACAATATACATACTCTATCAAAACCAGAATGGATATTAAACATATAATATAACAAAGTCAAAGTCCCTAAGGGTGTGTGCTGCCCCACACCCTTAATCTTGTCAACTGGGAGGTTGAGATTTCTATTCTGTAAAAGGTTCCAAGTCAGCCTGGGTCTGAACTACCCCCACAAGTGACAGAAGAAGACAGAGACACTATAAATGAGAAAGCAACAAAGGAGACCCCAAAATATGACTTATTTAAGAATAGCAAAGTAACCGGGCATGGGGCTGCATGCTTTTAAAACCAGCACCTCGGGAGGCAGAGGTAGGTGAATCATCATGAGTTCAAGGCCACCCTGAGACTACGTAGTGAATTCTACGTTAGCCTGAGTTAGGGTAAGACCCTACCTCTAAAGAATAAAAAATAAAAAACAAAAACAAAATCAAAAATTAAAACAAACAAACAAACGAAAAAAAGAATAGCAAAGTAGAGCATTAATTACATCCAACACATAACCTGCCCTGACATGGAAGGTGCAATTACCACTTCCATTGTAGTTTTAAATACCAGGCTTTATGGCAAGTACTGATCTGGGGTAAGTAGGCCCTGTTACCTTTTGGAGTGGCTTTGGTCTCAGCTATTCTGTGTGCTCACCTGGGTCCCTCTTTTCTCCTGTGGGCTCAGCTATACTGGCTGGGTCAGTGGGTCCACTGCTCTGATTGCCTGTGCTGGGTGCTCTGTAACTGAAATCCCTTCCCCAGGTCTCCAGTGGTTGCTGGTGCTGGTGGTTGGGGATGGAAGCTGTGGAGGCTGCCTGCAGTAGTACTGGAGCTGCATTCTTAGTCCCTGAGATCCTTTTCTCATGGGCTACTCAGCTGGTCCCTACTATCTTCTCCTTCAGATTTCTTGAGTTTACCAGGAGGCTGTAGTAACTGAAGAGTCCCTTTTCCTGCCTTCTCCTGTGTCTCAGGCAGAGCCTGACAACAGCGTGGACCAGCCCTGCTGCAGGACCTGGTTCTCCCTGTTTTTGTGTTCCCTAGAAGCTCTGGGTCTCTGTTGCTTCTCTGCTGAGGTTGATAATTCCTTATACACCTTCATTTTCCAGCAGCAGAGTGTATTTTCCTGTTTTTCTTGTTATTTTCTCCCAAGGCTGCTTTGGTGTGGCTACCACACCGCCATCTTACCTGGAAGTCCTATATTGTGTGATACTTTTGATCATATATTTAGAACCCTCAAGAAAGAAGAAATTCTTCACTTCTTTGCATGTGAACACTATCCAGATGATCTTATCTGAACTGCCTGTAGCTCCCCTCACCCCACTAAGGGGAGGCAAAACATTCCTTGTAGTGAAGCTGCTACTGGGCTTGATAAATATGATGAAGCTTGATAATAGCCCTTCCCTCAGTTGAAGCCATTTGGAAGTTTCTAGGCTATCATTCTCACTAGAGGGGGTGTTCCAACCTGCTTTATGACTGGGCCAAAGATGAGTTCCCTGTCTGATTCTAGGTCAGTGGTTACAAATAAGTGCTGTGTGTGTTGAATGTGGCCTTACATATTTTGATTGGCTGTTCTCAAAAATTTAAATTTTTGCAGCCAAATTATTAGCTTCTCTTGAGAAAAATCTGAAAAATAAGGTAACACTTTCTTCAACTGCTTGACTGCCACAAGTGACAAGAGCTGAGAAGTACCCAAGTATGCTGAATGGTTACACCAGCCCCTCCAGATCATAGTAGCCCCACTAGATGCTACTGTATGATCTAGTTAGACTGGCCTCTCCACATCACAGCAGTTCCCACTAAATATTACTATATGATCCAGTTTACTATTTTGTTATCTATCTGGCCCTTCTGTTATTAAAGCCCTTGTTATATACTTTTGAAAAATTAACTTCTTTCCTAATGTACCATTGTGTCTTCATTGTAGGTCACTTATCAGAGGAGCCTAATGCTATCCCTACTCATGATGCAGACAGTAAATGTTTGGATGAATGCATTGTGGCAGGTTTTCTTTCCCTTGGATGGATTTGACTCTGGCATGTGACTGTACCAGTAGGGGGAGCCCTATATTAATTTGGAAATCTATGAATCTAATTTAGGAATTTTGCTAAAAATTTATCCTGATATTCTGCACCTATAATTTAAATTAACAACATTATGAAATCTCACAAATCATTAACAGAAGAATCTGTTCTACACCACTAATTTCCCCAACCCAGGGTTTTTCTGGATGAAGATACTCCAAGTTAATATTAACTTAATTAACTCTTAATTAATTTTGAAATCAACTATAATTCTCCTAAAATTTTTTAAGTTATTGAGTACATTTAGCCTTCAAGGACTTATAGTGGTCGGCTATGTTATTCATTCATAGCTACAAAACAATGGATTTAACAGATTGCATGGCAACATTGTCTATAGTTTTCTTTTAAAAAAAAAAAAATAAAGGGACTGGAGGCCATTTCCAGGTACCTGCTGAGAGAGCACTGGATGTGGGGAGGTTCCCGGACCAGAGTTGTCAGTAGTCCCTGCTTGTGGCAGCTTTAGGGCAATTAAGAGGGGCCCGGGACGTTCTGTGAGGTTGGTGGGTTCCCAAGTCCGGGGAAAGGTCACTTACTACAGCTGCTCAAAAACACCATCTGAAGCTTAGATGTGGGCATCCCAGTGAGCAGCACAGAGGGTCAGCAGACTTCTGTCAGTTCCAGTAGGCATCAGGTTTCCTATGTGACAGTGAGAGGAAGAGCTAGCCTGTAGGAGACAGCAGGGCTCCTAGTAGGTAGAGTCCTCCAACCCTGTTGCTCAAGGCTGTTGCTTAGCCACAAACTTCCAGTGATACAGCATACAAGGGTAGGAGGCATGGGCTACACTTCTTAGTCCCTCTTTCATTGTACAGTATGTAAAGCTGTCTATTGAAGGCCGTTCCAGTGCGGGAAATTGAACCTTTTTCAGATGAAAAACTAGTGCTTTAACCTCAGAGGTGGACCCTCACCATGAGTTGGCAGAGCATGATTTTGTACATGTCAAGCAGGTAATGGCACTCCTGACAGTTAGATTTGGGGAATAGGAGCAATGAAAGCAGCTTCCAAGATGGGATCAGTTTCTCATTACCCCATAGCACCCTTTCTCTACAGCCTTAGGAGCTGCTGTGATAGGGAACCACAGGTGTGGGACAACAACAACAAAAAAAAACGCTTTAAGCCTCTCTCCAGCCTTTTTTTTTTTTTTTCTTATTTGTTTTTGTGAGGACATACGAAACTCACTAAAAATATATGTGTATATGGAGAGTAGAGTTGCAAAGGGGAAAGTGGGGGGAGGGTTAGCCTGGGTTTGATTTCCTCAGTACCCATGTAAAGCCAGATGCACAGAGTGGCACATGCATCTGGAGTTTATTTGCATTGGCAAGAGGCCCAGGTGTGCCCATTCTCATTCATTAATATTCTTTCTCTGTCTCTCTTCCTCCTTCCTTCCCTCCCCACTCTCTTTTTGCAAATACATAAAACATTAAGCAAAAAAAAAAAAAAAGAAAGAAAGAAAGAGAGAAAGAAAGAAATGGTTAGCTATCTACTTGTAGAAACCATTTCAAAATGGTAGAAAACAAGTATAGAAGTTGAGTTCATTGCTACTTGTCTATTATTATTTTTTTGTCACACACACACACGCATATATATATATATATATATATATAAAATTTTATTTATTTTTTTTTTGAGATAAGGTCTCAGTCTAGTCCAGGTTAACCTAAAATTCACTATTTAGTCTCAGGGTGGCCTCGAACTCACAGCAAACTTTCTACCTCTGCCTCCCAAGTGTTGTCTAATATTTTTAACCAATGAATTTGCACATTATGGTAATATTGTTTTTGAAATATGTAAAGAAAAATGAAATTTTTCTAGTATAGCAATTATCACCTGCAAAATTAGCATATTGAGTTAACTGTAGAAACAGCTTGTGAATTGTGAAATGCAGTATCCATAGTGAGACCTTATAGCAATGCAGAGTATACAGTAGAAATAGTGAGATATTAAGATACCACTTGATACATACAAAGTAAAATAAGATTTATTAACAAGTTAAATTGTCCTATGTAAAACTTGATGTTAAAAATAATTTAATGTAGCCTGACGTGGTGGTTTAACCTCAGCACTTGGGAGGCAGAGGCAGGAGGATTGCCTTGAGTTCAGGGCCACCCTGAGACTACATAGTGAATTCCAGGTCAGCCTGGGCTAGAGCAAAACCCTACATCAAGAAACCAAACAATAATAGTAATAATAAGTTAATGTGAACATAGTGAAATCTATTTATTGTTGAACATTAGTAATTTGTATATACATACACAAAGAAGGTTTGAAATTAAGTTATGACTTACAGTCTGATTAGAAGGAAAGTTAATTTCACTACAGATGAAAGCATTAATCAATTATGAAAGCATACAGGCTTCAGGTTAAGTTTTCTCAGGTTTTTCCATGTTACTGCTGTCGCAGACTTTTTTTTTTTTAAAGTGATGTTCCAATTTATGGCAAAAAGAAATAATTCAGTCAGAATTTAAATGGAGAAGATAATGAGCTGTAAGGAAGAATTTAACTTAATCTTTACCAAAGAGGACTTGTACCATTGCTGGTGGTCACTGAGCATTTATCAAGTATTTCTAGCTCTTAAACAACCAGGCATCAAAAGCATGTTTCCTTCCTTTGTACTTAGTGATTAAAGCCTTGAGTTTTATTTACATATAGAAAGAATATTAATTTGATCATGACAACACATATACATGTTAGGTCAGGACAAAATGGAGTCACAGAGGACAGCAGGAGGGCAACAGAGACATAAGGAAGTGGGTCATTCACATTCCTCAAGGAACCGCCCAGCCATTATCCCTTCCTTGCTTAACAGTGCCCCAAGTCTAGGTTTCCTACCCCCTTATCTCCCACCTGCTCACTTCTGGTCTTATACCCTATGGCTAATGTAAAGAACAAAGGAGGGCTGGAGAGATGGCTTAGTGGTTAAGTGCTTGCTTGTGAAGCCTAAGGACCCCGGTTCGAGGCTCAATTTCCCAGGACCCACGTTAGCCAGATGCACAAGGGGGGGGGGTACGTGCATCTGGAGTTCATTTGCAGTGGCTGGAGGCCCTGGAGCGCCCATTCTCTCTCTCTCTCTCTCACTCACTCTTGCTCTCGCTCTCAAATAAATAAAAATAAACAACAACAACAACAAAAATTTTTAAAAAAAGAACAAAGGAGTTCCTTACCTTCCTCACCTTCCCCCAACTGAAGAGCACTGTACTGTAATCTCAAGGTTGACTGCTCCACTCTTGAGAGTCAGTCCTGGCAGCTCCTGTTTTTCCTGAATGAAAGTTTCCATCTTTGCTTCAGAGTGGTCTCCGTGGTCTTGGTCACTCCTGAATCTTACAATAAAGGCATTTGATTCTTCCTTTTTTTACAGAGGAGTTTTAATTATTATTTATGTACACAGTGTGTATACAGTCATGTTGGTACCATCGTTAGCCTCCTCCCTGTCCTCCCCCCTACCCCCTGCAGGGACCCTCCTTGTTGGGAAATGTTGGTCGTGCATTGTGGGGTTAGCCATCAGTTATGGGTAAGAGGCAATGTCTCTGTGCATAATGTCCCAACTTGTGGTTCTAACAATCTTTCCGCCCCCTCTTCCGTGAATTTCCCTGAGCCATGTTGGGTTCATTTTAGGTCTGTTTCAGTGATGAGGTCTTGGGAGTCTCTGTGTCTCTGGATATCTGGTTTGGTAGGAGTTGAGTGTTCTCTGTGTTTATCTCTTTCACTCTTGTGCTGGTACCAAGTTCACCAAGAAAGCAGCACTCTTGCTCATTTCCCCAATTACTCTATGATTTCATCTGGGGCCCTGGTGAGGTGAGATGGGCTGATTATCTCCTCAAGATCTGTGTCCATCTGAAAAAGATAAGCAAATTCTCCAATGGAGAGTGAAGTCAGCACCAGAGAAATGAGATAACCATTATGACTTTAGAGAGAATTTAATAGGTGTAAGCCCTTTTGTAGCCCACGATTGGTGGGAGCTTGATAATGGAGAGCGGGCTTGTTTTTTGGATATGGTTTTGACTTGTTTCCTAGAACCAGTGATAGGTTCCATTCCATTGAGCAGATCCATTAGCCAAATCAAGAGCAGTTGGTTACCCACCATGGCCATGGACATGTGTGAGCATCATGTCAGGTTGCTTGCTGCTAAGTAGCTTAGACCATGAGTTGCTTGGACAGATGTTGGTCATTTTCTCCCAGTTGCTCATGTAGCACCTTCTGGCACTAGACGAGCTGTCTGGGTACTGACTCTCTTCCAGGTTCCAGCCAGGTCACTCCATGTTCCATACCAACAGCATGTGGTATCTTTGGCAGTTGGGTCTTACCACTAACCTTTGGTGGTTCATCAAGTACTCTGACAGAATTCTGTCTCCCTTTGGGGAAACCTTGTAGGTTTCTTGGATCAACAGCTCATTGTGGATGTTAACCGCATGCTGGTATTGGGAGTTACAGGCCAGTGCCAAGGAAAAGAAGGAAGAAAAAGACAGGTAATTTAAAAGAGGAAGAAAAAAGATGGAGAGAGAGAAACAGGAAAAGATTGAGGTTAGTCATCATCATACCCTCTCCAGAGCCCTGTGGTTCAGGTGTTCCCTCTAAGGACCCCATGAAGGTTCAGCAATTTAGTCTGCATTTTAGGATATAGAATTTTATGGTACCGTTGACAATTGGGTCCAGTTTTGTGTCTCCCACCCCACCCCTTCCTTTCCCTTCCCTCCCACTCCACCCTCCCTATTGTCCAGTCCTTGAGATGCTTGTTAGATATGTCAGCCTCTCTGGTAGATTCAGGTTAGGAGCCACAGATGAATGAGACCATGCCATAATTATCTTTCTGTGATTGGGTGAGTTTGCTGAAAATGATCTGTTCCTGGTTTGACCATTTTTCTTCAAATTTCATTGTGTTATTTCTCCTTACTGCATGTAGAATCCCATTGTGTAGCTATACCACATCTTTGTTATCCTTTCGTCTATAGATAGACATCTGGGTTGATTCTAGCTCTTTGCTATTATAAATTGAGCAACTATAAACATGGTTGAGCGAATCTCTGTGAACTGAGGCATGGAGCTTTTAGGGTAAATATCCAGTAAGAGAATAACTGGGTCTGTTGGTAACTCTGTAGTCAACCTTTTTAGGGATCTCCATATTGCTTTCCATAGTGGTTGTACCATCTTACATTCTCATCAGTTGTGAATAAGGGTTCCTATTTCTCTGCATCCTCACCAGCATTTGTTTTCATTTGATTTTTTAATGTTTGCTATCCTTACTGAGGTAAGATAGAATCTCATAGTTGTTTTAGTTTGTATTTCCCTGATGATTAGGGATGATGAACATTTTCTTAAGTGTGTGTTTGCCATTTGTAATCCTTTTCTGAGAACTCCCTGTTCAGTAGTTCTCTGGCTCATTTTGTGAGAGGGTTGATTGACTTTTTATTGTTTAGGTTTTTGAGTTCTTTGTAGATTCTAGAAATTAGGCCTCTATCAGTTGTATAGCTGGCAAAAATTTTCTCCCATTTCATGGGTAATCTATTGGATCTGCTTATTGTATGTTTCTCTGTGAAAAAACTTTTCAGTTTTATCAGATCCCAATGGTTGAGTGATTGTTTAAGTTCCTGAGCTACTGAGGTTTTGTTTAGGAAATCTTTTCCCATTCCTATGTCATGGAAACTTCCTCCTATTTTTTTTCTTCCTGTAGTACCAGGGTTTCTGGTCTTATATTGAGGACTTTGATCGATGTGGACTTCATTTTTGTGCATGGTGAGATGTGTGGATCAAATTTCATTTTTCTGCATATGATTATCCAGTTTTTCTAGCACCATTTGTTGAAGATGCTATCTTTCTTCCAGCGTACATGTTAGGGCCTTTGTCAAATATCAAGTAGTTGTAGTTACTTGACCCAAAGTTTGGGTCCTCGATTCTGTTCCATTGGTCTGTAATCCTGTTTAAATGCCAGTACCATGCTGTTTTTATTACTATGGCTTTAGATCAGGTATGTTGTTTCCCTCTAGAGGTGTTTCTTTTGCTGAGGAAATGCTTGGATATCTGAGGCCTCTGCCATTGCACATGAATTTTGAGATTATTTTTTTCTATCATTGTGAAGAAAAATGTTGAGATTTTTATTGGTATTGCATTGAAATTGTATATTGCCTTTGGTAAGATTGCCATTTTCACAATGTTAATTCTGCCTATCCATCCAGCAGCATGGGCCATCTTTCCATTGTCTCAAGCCCTCCTCAATTTCTTTGAGTGTTTTTATGTTTTTATTGTATAGGTCTTTCACATCCTTGGTTAATGTTATTCCATGGTATTTTATTTTTTTGTTGTTGTTGCTATTGAAAATGGGACAATATCACTTATTTCTTTCTCTGTATCTTTATCATTTGCATTTAGAAAGGCTACTGAGTTTTGTGCATTGATTTTGTGTCCTGCTACTTTGCTAAAGGAATTAATCACCTTTAAGAGTTTTGAGATGGAGGGTCTCGGGTGTCTTATGTATAGAATCATTTCATCTGTGAATAGGGCTAACTTAACTTCTTTCTTTCCAATTCGTATTCATTTCATTTCTTTCTCCTGTCTTATTGCTTGAGTTAGGACTTCCATTATTATGTTCAAGAGCAGAGGTGAGAGTCGACGCCCCTGTCTTGTTCTTGATCTCAATGGGAATTCCTACAGTCTCTCCCCATTAAATATTATTTGGATTTTAGGAACTTTATTTATAGCCTTTATTATGTTGAGATATAAAGCATCCATGCCTGTTTGCTCCAATATTTTGATCATGAAGTGATGTTGTATTTTGTCAAAGGCCTTTTCTGCATCTATCAAAATGATGATGTGGTTTTTGTATTTAAGCTTATTTATGTGGTATATTACATTGACAGATTTCCATATGTTAAACCACTCCCGAATTCCTGGGATGAAGCCCACTTGATCAAGGTGGATAATGCTTTTGATGTGCTGTTGAATTCAGTTTGTGAGATTTTGTTCAGGATCTTTGCGTGTAAGTCCATCAGGGAAATAGCCTGTAGTTTTCTTTTCTTGTGGCATCTCTGCCTGCTTTTGGTAGTAGGGTGATACTAGCTTCATAGTAGGAATTGGGGAGCTTTTCCTGTTCTCCGATTATGTGGCACAGTTTGAGAAAAATTGGTTTCAGTTCTTCTGTGAAGGTTTGATAGAATTCAGCTGAGAAGCCATCTGGTCCTGGACTCTTCTTTTAGGAAGGTTTTTGTTTTACCTTTTCAGTCTCCACAGTGGAAAGACCACCTAGGGCGGCGGCGGGGGGGGGGGTCATGCCAGTCTGGTGGTCTTGGTCTGGGAACAGGGGTTGGGGGTGCGGCAGTGAGTGGGATGGTGTTCGCATGTGGGCCTATGCTCGACTGCTGGCCTGGGTCCACTACCCTGTAGTTAGTTCAAGAGGAACCTGCGGCTGGTACTGCAGCTAGGACAGCTGCTTGAGGGGATTGGGGGACTTGTGGGCTACCTGAGAGTGTGGGAATCAGTGGATTTCCTACTTTGCTCCTCTGTGCCCTCTCACTGGGGGGTCTACTGGAATCTGCAAGCCCCTAAAATACCCAATAAACTCTAATGTCTTGCCTCTCCTTCCCCGGGAAGTGAGGCATGGTTAGGCGGACGCCATCTTCTTGATGCTTCTTAATATGCTAGTGACATAATTTTGTATGATTGTATCCTGATTAGTTTCCTTTTGTCTCTGGATTTTTTTTTTTATAACTTTCAGAAAAGAGACATTTACTATATGGTAGAGTGTAAAGGGAAAAAATAGCTTCGGGTGATGCATTTCTATTTCTCTTCTATTTCAACGAAAGTTAAATTCCTTTTGAATTTGCCTGGTAATTCTCCAGATTAATTTCTGCTTGTAAATCTCATTTATTCGCTTTTCTGTTTTCATTAGAAAGCTAAATAGGGACTAGCTTCCCCTCTATAACTCCACTTAGCTTCTTTGTAGTTAACAAGATTCCTGTCATTAATACAAATGGACATACATGTACAAGTGCATGTTTATGTGCACACATGCATACAGACAGGGAAGGGCACTATTAACAATCTTTTTCGTCATCTTCCTTATTCTGTTTCTTGTAATTTCAGCTTTTGAGGGAATTGAATAGTAGTGTCTTTTCTCAAAATGCTTTGGTGGCCTCTTTGTAATAAGTTGACTAAGCAGTAAGGTCCCTTGATGAAATGTACTAGATCAAAAAAGTTTTCAAATACTGTTGGAGAGGCCTAAAATTGATCAGTGTAGTAGTACTTAGTTTATCTGTCTTACTTTTATATATATCTGTTTTTTAAAATTCATTTGCAAGGATAATGATAGAGAGAATATAAATATACGGGTGTGCCAGCGCCTCTAGCCACTTCAAACAAACTCCAGACACATGTGCCATCTTGTGCATCTGGCTTATGTAGGTCCTTAGGCTTTGCAGGCAAGAGCCTTAACCATTGAGCAAACTCTCCAGCCTCTGTAAATCTATTTTTGATCTCTTATGCAAATGTAATTTACATGACATGTATGATAGGATGTACTTCTTTATATGTTTAATTCTTTCATTAAACAAAAATTCTACTAATTCAGCACTATACACTGCATTGTTTCAGAGTTGTTTGCTTTTTTGTCTTTCTAAAATTTCTTCACTGCCTAGTGAACTCTATTTATTCTTTTATAACTTAACTGAAACATAATGTGTGACATTCTGCCTCATACCCAGATATAATTGAATCTTCTCAGCATAAGTGCCCTCTGTTTGCTCACAGCAGTATCTGATGACGTTTTTACATATCTGTCACTCCAGTAGTCACTGAATTCTCTTCAACTGCCCTGATAGTAGTGACATGCCCTCAGTTAAACAGATTATGTTTATTATATCCTGCTGCTCCCCTGTAAGTTTATATACATAGGACATTTTATATATTTAAATACTTTTATTTATTTGCAAGACAGGCAGACAGTATGGGCATGCCAGGACCTGTTGCCACTGTAATGAACTTGAGATGCATGCCCCACTTTGTGTGTCTGGCTTTACATGAGCACTGGGAATTGTGCCCAGGTAAGCAGTTTTGCAGTCAATCACCTTTAACTGCTAAGCCACCACCCCACCCCTTTATTTATTATTTATTTAGTTATTCATTTATTTGAGAGGGGGCTAGGGAGAGAATGGGCTTGTCAGGGCCTCTAGCCACTGAAAATGCATGTACCATTATGTGCATTTGGCTTACATTTGTTCTGGGGAATCGAACACAGGTCAATAGGCTTTGCAGGCAAGTGCCTTGACTGCTAAACCATCTCTTCAGCCTTTGAGTGCCATTTTTATCCCCTGTGTTGGTAAAATAACATCAAGCATATTTTCCGATTTCATTTCATAATTTTTATCTGGATAATTATAGAGGTATCTTCTAAAACTTTATGGAGGAATACTTGGCATAGCCTAAAATTCATCTAAGTGTTCAGTGATGTTTTTGGAAACTGAAAGTTGTTCAGTTATCTAATCTTTGAATAATTTTACTACCCCAAGAAGATCCTAAGTGATATATTATAAAATATTGATAGAACTATCCAGAAACTTCTCTGTGATTAGTTGAATTAGATGACCTCAAAATGTGTATTTAGGTCTGAATTATCTGGGGCATATGGTGCTTAAAGGCAGGACTGAGCACTTTGAGTGCTATATCCCAAAAGGATAACTACTTTTTCTTCATTTTAGCTCAGGTTGCCTATAAGGTTTACCAATTTCTCTTCAGATGTCTCTCTCTGGTGTGCTCTCTGGTAGGTTCTTCGTATATGTATTACCTTACTTGAGATTGAGAATATAATCACTTATAGTATAGTTATCCTCTTCATTTAACAATTAGAACCATGCAAAAGATGAGAAGGACCTAGTTCATAATCACATCATGGTAAGAAGAAGAACTAGAATTACAAGTATGGCCTGGGGGTTGGAGAGATGGCCTAGTCACCAGAACCCACATAAACCAAATGCACAAGGTGGTGTGTGTGTTTGGAGTTCCTTTGCTATGGCTGGAAGCCTTGACACTGTCTGCCTCTCTCCCTCCCTTTTTCTCTCTCTCCCCTCCAATCAGTAAATCAATTAATCAATAAAATATTTAAAGAAAAGAAGTGTGGCCTGACTACATACCATAGTGACCTTAAACTTTCTGTGGTTAATATATTTAGCAGTTACTGTATGACTCTGGAAAGACAAAATCATAGGGGATATGTTAGCAAATTTGAAGAGTTATTCTGTAATCTGAGTAGGAGAGATGTGGCTCTTGAAAAGATAAAGTCTGAAGTCAACCTTTCTTGAATTGGTTTAAAGCTGAATAGGCATATTTTGAATTGAGTCAAGCAAAGCATAAAGAGAAAAGAAAAAGATCTATGTGTTTTTTATTTTCATTTTTTGGTTTTTCGAGGTAGAGTCTTACTCTAGTCCAGGCTGACCTGGAACTCACTATGTAGTCTCAGGGTGGCCTTGAACGTACGGTGATCCACCTACCTCTGCCTCCCAAGTGCTGGGATTAAAGGCGTGCGCCACCACGCCCGGCGAGAGCCATGTTTTAAAAGCTGTAAAATATTGACACTTGCATTGGGGACTGCTTTTTTTCCCCAGTTGTTAACATTGATCAGTTTTTATTAACATAAATGGCCATTTATATTAGAATATTGGTTAAGGGGCTAGGTGGACAGGTCAGTGGCTGAGTGCCTAGCATGGTCAAGGATGTGAGTTCTATCCCCCCCACCCCTCACCCCCGCCCCCCACAAGCACTGCAAAACAAAGATACTTTTGATCTAGGTTTAACTCCTGTAACAAAGATAGGCTATGACTTAAAATAGAAATAGATCTATTTCTCAGATTAAAGGCTAGATTGGTGATCATGGTTTTGCATAATAGCTCCTCTATCAACAGGGATCCCATTTGTTTTTTATCCCATTGCCTGAACACGTGACATTCACTTTGGGGTCAGGGTGGCTAATGTAGCTCCTCCTGCACATACACAGTCTACCTACCAAGAAGAGGAAAAAATGATGGAAAATATGTATTTTCCCCTTTTAAGGCTTTCATGGTTACATGTATTCTTCTCTTACTAGATAGAACATAGTCATAGACCATATGCAGCTGTAAAAGACAGTGTAGAAAATGGTTTTCATGTGAGGTAGTAGAGTGGCAAAGAGATTATTTGCACTGAAACTTTAGTTGCAGTCTCTTAAGGAAAGAATAAAGCCAGACAATTGACAATTGCTGCCT
This sequence comes from Dipus sagitta, assembly GCA_036346955.1. Taxonomy (NCBI): domain Eukaryota; kingdom Metazoa; phylum Chordata; class Mammalia; order Rodentia; family Dipodidae; genus Dipus; species Dipus sagitta. The sequence continues at coordinate 77,204,231 of CM070778.1, read as the reverse complement.
CATCATCCTGTGAAGATAAGTTTCTCTGAAAAACATGGCCTTGCATATAAGAAGGAGGGTGATATGAGAATATTTAAATATATTTTTAAGGTTTCTCTTTTTTCACTTGGGCCAAAGATTTGATCAAGTCCATATACTGTTAAAATGTGCTTTAAAGACACACATTTACTTTCAAATTGGTGAAATATACGTCTGTTTTTTATGACACAATGTCAGCATGAGCCCATGTTTTTAACTGGTAAGGGTATGCGATAGCCTTAGAGTTGACCTCTGGGTTGTACATACATATACACAGTTGAGTTTACTGTGGAGTCTGGATGAAAAAATTCACTTGTCATATAGTGTGAACATATTTTAATCAGTACAGAATGTTATTCAAGATAAAAAAGCATAAAAGTTTTTGTCAAGTATTGTGATATCATTATTATATAATAGCTTTTGTTTCTTAGAAAACTGATGCAGCCTGGGTTACGATTTGTATTCCAACCTCAGTGTGTACTGTGATGCCATCTCAACTAAGCCACCATACCTCTAACTTTCCTTGGCTGATAGTATCTCCAGAGTTCAGAAATAACCTCCCTCATCAGTATGCATTTTGGTCAATAATTATGAAGTCCCAAAATCTGCAGATGCCCCTAGAGACCACACTAACTGTAAGGATGAGTTTTATTCACAACTAGCTGCTCCAACCAAGAAAAAAAAGGGGGGGGTACACTTCATATTTGCCAGCAGTTCACTTTGTAGTATTCTCTTTGATCAAATACAGTTATTTGACCTCTTGTGATTAGAAAGCTTAAGTAATATTGGTAGGTAGGATATTGTATTTTGGGAATGGCCCATTTTGCCATATCTGTTCCAGCCTTACCTTTCAAGCAGAACCATTTATCTCCAGTAATTTTACCTACGTCCTTTTTATGTACATAGCCAAATTATATAGCATGTAGAAAAAACTTCTTGTATGAGTACTGAGTAGTTTTGTGTTTCCCTTCCCCATTGTGGGAATGGGTGTCCTTTATTTTGTTGTTGTCTGTGTCCTCAAACCATCACAAATGTTTTGTTTTCTGTTTTGCAGGTGACACAATTGGTGCTGCCTGGCATGGTAGAAAGGTAAGTCATAGGCTCTCACACAAATACTGTGGGTGCAGATCTCATTATTATTTATAGGGAGAATCCTTTCATTGTGAATTTCATTAAAGTGACTAATAAACCTAGCTCTGTCTGAGCACCAGTCGAGTCACAGAGTGGAGCATGAGTCATTGGTAGAGGAGGCCTTTTTCCAATCTACTCTTTTTCATTTCCCTCTCTGTGGTTGCAGTGATTCCTTTAGATCAGGATTATAAAACCAGCCTGCATCACCATCAACAACTCAATTACTTGCTATTCTGAGGAGGAGGATAGACTTACTGGGATATTCCTGGGAATGCCTTCTTTTTTTAAAATTTTTTTTTATTGACAACTTCCATAAATATAAATAATATTTCATGATTATAATTCCCTTCCACAACCTTCTTTTTTCCCTTCACAGGTTGCCCCCTCCATTAAATCCCTTCTTTCTAACTAGTCTCTTTTCTGTTTTGTTGCCGTTTTTCCCCCTCCTTTTATGGAGGTCTCAGCCACTATGAGGTTATGCATATCAAGGCCACTTTGTGTCTGCAAGACAGCATTGTAACCACTCCTTCCTTTCCTTTGTCTCTTGCATTCTTTCACCACCTCTTCCACAGTGGTCCTTGAACCTTGGATGGTATGACAGAGATGTCTCCAGTTTACATTCCCACCAATGATGGGGGTGGATTCCTCTTTCCCCATACCCACCCCATCATTTATTGTCACTGATTTCTTGACAATAGCCATTCTGAGAAGAGTAAGATAGAATCTCAAAGTAATTTTAATTTGCATTTCCCTGATGGCTAAGTACGTAGAACATGTTTTTACATGTTTATTGGCCATTTGTATTTCTTCTTTTCAGAAGTCTCTATTCTCTATGAACATAGCCTAATTAAAAATATTTTATTTATTTATTTATTGGAGAGAAAGAAGGGAAGGAGGGAGGGAAGGAAAGGGAGAGAAAGAGAGAATAGGTGTGCCAGGGCCTCTAGCCACTGCAAACGAACTCCAGAGGCCACCTTGTGCATCTGGCTGACAGTGGGTACTGGGGAATCAAACCTGGGTCCTTAGGCTTTTCACACAAGCACCTTGACCACTAAGCCATCTTTCTAGCTCATACACCCCATTTTTAATTGGGTTGTTTGATTTATAAATATTTAAGCTTTTTTTTAATATCAAGTTTTTGAGTTCTTTGTAAATCCTCTGTGTTAATCCTCTGTTAGATGTATAGGTAGCAAAATTTTCACCCTTTCTGTAGGCTGCCTTTTTGGTCTATTCAGTGTACTTTGCTGCACAAAAGCTTTTTAATTTCATGTGGTCCTAATGGTTGAATAGTTACCTTACTTCCTGAGTCTGGGGTTCTATTCAGAAAGTCCTTGCCTATGTTTATATGGTGAAGTGTTTCCCTTTTACTCCAGCAGTTTCAGAATTTTAGGTCTGATATTAAAGTCTTTGACTTTACTTTTGATTATTGTGCATGGAGAAAGATAAGGATCTATTTTTATTCTACATATAGATATCCAATTTTCCCAGCACCATTTGTTAAAGAGGCTATCTTTTTCCCATGAATATTTTTGGCATTTTTGTCAAAAATCAGACAACTGTAGCTACCTTGGTTTATATCTGGGTACATCAATCTATGTGTCTGTTTTATACCAGTACCATATTTGTTACTATGACTCTGTAATATATGTCAAGATCAGGTATGGTGATACTGCCTGCCTTATTTTTGTTGCTCAGAATTGTTTTGGCTACTCAAGGGTTTTTGTGCTTCCAAATCAATTTTAGGATTTTTTTTTTTTCTATTTCAATGAAGAATGCCATTGGAATTCTGATGAGGATTTCATTAAATCTATAGATTGTTTTTGGTAACATTAACATTTTCACAATATTGGTTCTTTCAATCCATGAACATGGGATGTCTTTCCATTTCCTACTGTTTTCTTCAATTTCTCTCTTGAATGTTTTAAAGTTTTCATTGTAGAGATCCTTCACTTCCTGGGTTAGGTTTAGTCCAAGGAACTTTATTTATTTATTTGTTCATTTATTTTTAGGCAATTGTGAATGGGAATGTTTTCATGATTTCATTCTCAGCACGTTTGTTGTTAGTATATAGAAAGGCTGCTGATTTCTGTGTATTCATTTTGTATCCTGCTACTTTTCTGAAAGCATTTCTCAGCTCTAACAGTTTTCTGGTAGAGTCTTCTTTAGGGTCCCTTATGTATGAAATGATATCATCTGCAAATAATGATAATTTCACTTCTTCCATTCCAATTTTCATCCCTTCTATTTGTGTATCTTGTTTTATTGCTACAGCTAAGACTTCCAGTACTATATTAAATAAAAGTGGACACCCTTGTGTTATTACTGATTTTAGTGGAAATGATTTTAGTTATTCCCCATTTAGTATAATGTTGACTATAGTTTTGTCATAAAAAGCATTTATCATATTGAGATAGGTTCTCTTTGTTCCCAGTTTCTTTAGGACTTTTAGCATGAAGGGTTGTTGTATGCTGTGAAGCGCCTTTTTTGCATCTATTGAGATGATCCTATGATTTTTTTTTTTTGTCCTTGAGTCCATCTTTAAGGTGTATTACACTTAATGATTTGTATATATTGAAACATCCCTTCATCTCTGGAACAAAACCCACTTGATCAGAATGAATGATCTTTTTGGTATGTTCCTGTATTCAATTTGCCAGTATTTTATTGAGAATTTTTAAATTTATGTTTATGAGGGAGATTGGTCTATAATTCTCCCTCCCTCCCTCCCTCCCTCCCTCCCTCCCTCCCTCCCTTCCTTCCATTTGTCAAGGTAGTGTTGAGGTAGGGTCTCACTCTAGCCCAGGCTGAACTAGAATTCACTATGTAGTCTCAGGGTGGCCTCAAACTCACTGTGATCCTTCTACCTGTGCCTCCCCAGTGCTGGGATTAAAGGCGTGTGCCACCATGCCCAGCTGCCCCCTCCCTTGCCCTCCCTTCCCTTTCCCTTTTCTCTCTTTCTGTCTTCTTTCTTTCATTCATTCATTCGTTCATTCATTCATTCATTTGGTTTTGGTGTCAATGTAGTACTGCTTTGTAAAAGGAGTTCCTTCCCTTTCTATTATATAGAATAGTTTGAGAAGCTCTGGTGTTGGTTCCTTGAAGATGCATTCATTTGTGAATCCGTCTGAACCTGTACTTTTTTTAGTTAGAAGATTTTATATATCTGCTTTGATCTCATTGCTTGTTATATATCTGCTTAAATGGTTTATCTCATCTTGCTTTAATTTTGGTAGGTCATATGAATGCAGAAATTCATCCATTACTTTTAGTTTTTTTGTTTGTTTGTTTGTTTGTTTTTTGAGGTAGGGTCTCACTCTAGCCCAGGATGACCTGGAATTCACTATGTAGTCTCAGGGTGGCCTCAAACTCGCAGCAGTCCTCCTACCTCTGCCTCCTGAGTGCTGGGATTTAAGTCGTGTGCCACCATGCCCCACTCACTTTTAGATTTTTCAGTTCATTGGCATATATGCTCTTAGTGTATGTCCTTATGATTTTTCTGAATTTCATTAATATGTTGTTATCTGTTTTTGATTTTGTTTCATTGATTCTTTGTATTTTTTTGTTTCTATTTCATTAATTTTTACTCTAATCTTTATTATTTCCTTCCACTTACTTACTTTTTGGTTTGTGAGCTCTCATTTTTTTTTTTTTAATGTAGACACTCAAAGCTAAAAATTTCACTTTCAGGACTGCCATCATTATATCCTATATTCTTTGATCTGTTGTGTTTTCAATGTCATTGGATTCTAGGGAGTTTGTGATTACCTTGTTTATTTCTTCAATGACCCACTCATTCAGTAGAATATTGTTTGTTTTGCATGAGTTTGTATATGTCCTATTGTCTTTCTTGCTGTTGATTTGTAGTTTAATCCTGTTGTGATCAGAGAGAGTGCAAGGAATTATTTTAATTTTCCTGTATTAAGATTTGTTTTGTATCCTAATATATGGTCTATTTTAGAGAATGTTCCATGTGTTGCCAAATGAATATGTATTCTGCAGCATTTGGCTGGGTATATCTGTTAGGTCCATTTCTTCTATGATGTTCTTTGATCCAGATGCTTCCCAGTTTTTGCAAGGATGACCTGTCACTTGATGAGTCTGGGCTATTGAAGGCACCCACTACAGTTGTACTTGGGGTTATCTGTGACTAGTGCTTATTTAATGAAATTAGGCACCCCTGTGTTTGGTACATATATGTTTAAAATTGTAATGTCCTCTTTCAGATTGTTCCTTAATCAGTATATAGTTACCTTCTTTATCTCTTCTAGCTAGTGTTGTTTTGAAGTCTATCTTGACAAATATAAGAATAGCAACACTGGCTTGTTTTCTATATCCATTTGCTTGAAATAGCATTATTTATCCTTTCACATTAAGGAAGTATCTGTCTTTTATGAAGAGGTGTGTTTTTTGGAGGCAACAAACAGAAGGATCCAATCTTAATCCAGTCTGTATATCTTTGTCTTTTAGTTGGAGCATTGAGACAGTTGATGTTAAGAGTTATTGAATGGCATCTATTTATTCTTACCATTCATCCTGATTTTTGTAGTGCTTGCTGGTTGTCTGTTACTCTCTTAGGCTAACTATTATTTGAACATGGTTTATTCTTTCCAGTTCTCATGTATGTGTTTTTTCCTTCTCTTCATACTGACAGATCACTTCTAGTATTTTCTGTAGAACTGGCTTAGTGGTCATGTATTCCTTTAGCTTGTTTTTATCATGGGAAGTTCTTGTTTCTCCTTCAATTATGACAGATAGTTTTAGCTAGATAGATAGTAGTCTGGGTTGGCAGTTGCTGTTTTTCAGAACATGGAATACATCATTCTAAGATCTGGCTTTTTAAGTTTGTGTTGAGTAATATACTGTTATCCTGATGGACTTGCCCTTTATAAATGACCAGGTGGTTCTTTCTTACTGCTTTCAATATATTTTCTTTTATTTGTGTGTTTAGTAGTTTTATAATGTAGTGAGAAGTTCATTTCTGGTCTTACCTATTTAATGTTCTAAATGCCTCCTGTATATGTATTGGTATTTCCCTACTTAATGAAAAATTTCTTCTATGATTTTATTGAAAACACTTACTATACCTTTAGATTGAAATTCATCTTCTTCTACACCCTGAATTCTTAAGTTTGATATCTGCATATAGTGTCTGAATATCTTGCATTTCCCACTCATACCTTCCTATTAGTTTGTCTTTCTCTTTCTTAGAATGTTCTATATGCTTTTTCTTGTGCATCTTTTGTACTGTTGCATAGCGATTTTTGCATCTTGAGTTATTTCAGTGCTGGGTTTTCTGTTTATCTACTGTATTTTAAAAGATGTAAATCAGAAATTATCTCTTCAGGGTAGGTGCTCAAGGTGTCAGATGTGGCTTCCATATGGAGACCCATTGAGATGGAGTGCTGTGAAGCACATGATAAATTCTAAGTGATTGTGGTAGCTTGAATGTGATACTATAAGTATATGCCCCGATAGACTCAGGTGTTTTATTAAAATTAAACTTGTTACGTGGGTCTACAGCTGTCTGGCTGGAGGAGTTGTCACTGGTGAACCTGGTTCCAGCCCAAAAGGTGTGTGGAGAACAGTTTAAGATCTGGTGGTTTGTGTTGGCTTGCTGCAGTTGTTTCTCTGTTTGGATCTATGGAAGTATGCAGCTTCTACCTGGAAGTTTCCCCTGGATTTACAGCTGAAGTCAGTCCCTTCCTTGCATAAACTGTGTCTGGTTGGAGGGTTGTTCCAGCAATGTTGAGCTGACTGCAACAGTTATACAATGGCAGAGAGCTAGTAACTTCACTGCTGTGGCTATAGACCTGGCAGTCATTACCACAGTTACAGTAAACGTATTGAGTATCAACAAGTTGTGTATAGAAAAGACTTCATTCATTTAACAGGCATTCACTGGGTAGAATTTATCTTGGAGTATTCAGAAGATGAGTCAGATCTTTGCCTTTAAGAAATCAAGTTTATTTTAATCTGATACTGAGAAAAGATCTGGTGGAAAGCCATCAAAGCTATGGAAAAGTAAATTCATGACAGTGTCTGGTGCATGATAAGGAATACCAAGAAATGTATATAGATTTTATGAATCAGTCTTTTCAGGTAGGAGAAGGAAAGTCTGTGTTCACTTGATTGTAGGAGTTACTAGGTATATTAGTCAAGGTAGGCTAAGTGTAGGAACAGATTAGCCCAAATCTCAGTGGCTTAGTATGGTAAAATTTTATTTTTCCCTTATATCTCTACTTAGTTTTTAGGGATCTGAGTCTTCTCCCATGTAGGGGCTTCATTGGTCTTTAAGGTCTTAGAGTTAGTTGTCCTCCATTCAGCTAGCAGGTGAAGAAAGAGAATTAGGATGATTTTAGCGGATATTTCATGGGTCTGTTCTGGAAGTGATGTACATTATTTCTGTCCATGTTCCATTGTCCAAAAGTCAGTCTGTCACAGGCTCAACTAACTGCAAGGGATGCCAGAAATGGTAGCTATGTGCCCCAGAGGAAAGAAAAATTCCAAGTGAGCAGATTGTGTGAAAGTGCTCTTACACATTATAAGTGGCTTTGTTATAGTCTACTCTTTATACCTTGCCGGGAGGACTGTTTCTGTGGTTGGCTTCCATAGGATTCCCATTGAGTAGTAGCAGTGTCCTTCAGAAAGATCCTTTGTTGTTACCCTCACCTTCCATCACTGATTCTACCTCTAGACTTATAGCTTAGTACCAACTGACTTACCACTAAACAAACATCTATGGTAAGACTAAGGTATTTTTACCATACAAGTAGAAAGTGCATAATTATATTGTAGAGAACACTTGCTCTTTCTACTTCTCTGGAATCATAAACATTGTGTATAGCTGGAGCTAGAAGGTGGTTGCCATAACAACCATGAACTAGCTAAAAATAGCCTTTCCATATTGTATTGCTTAAGGTGGAATTATGACATGTTATATGGTTTTAGGGCAGGTAATTTTTTTTCATGTGCTAAACGTTTGCAAACTTTATTAAACAAAGCAATATTTATGTAAGTATTTGGATTGTTGATTCTAATTATATACCTGACCCTGTGTTCCAAGATTCTTTACCAATATGGAATTCAATTTTGATACGTTTTTCTGTGTTCCCAAGAGTCTATTAGAGATATGTCTACATCAATTGCAATTTTATGTTTAAGATAGTATAAAATGACCCTGCAAGAGAATACTTCTGTCTTATCTGATGTGAAGTTCAAATGGGAAGAATGGTGATGGAGTCTTTTGTTCTATATTCTTGCTTGTCTGCCCTCAAACTGTGCATCCAATTATCTGTTCACATTGTGGGAATCACCTTATTTTCTTGTCCTTTGCAGCAGCGCCTCCACTTCTCTCCTCCACTGCAGGGTGGGCAGCTCTGAAGTTTCCTGAGCAAGGCAGAAGGCAGTTAACTTGTTTCCAAGAAAACCTATGACTTCCTCTATGACAGTAGTATTTTTATAGAGGTGAACACTATGATACATGATTCTAATAGACCAGTGGGGCATTTATAAAACAAAAACTTGATACTTTATTAAAAAATCCAGTGACTTTTAGAGATAGTCTTATGGGAATTACTCACATCTGTGTGGATTCTCCTGGAGAGCATAACTAAAGGAAGCTTTAAATACCAGATGCTGAGTTTTACAGGGCTGGGCATATTTGGTGATTGGCTCATGTATGAACTTTAAAAAAAACACAGATATATTTATGTGGCAAGGTGCTACCTTATCATTGATATTTCCTGCTTTGTTTTTGCAACATTTTAATCCTAGAAGATTCTCAATAATTTATACCATAAGACTCCATCCTGTGATGGTTAGCAAGTGAGCAGCATGATAAATTAAGAATGCTGCATCACTGGGAATGTTGCCTGATATATTTGAATGTTTGTCAAAATAGAGTATGAAAGGCCCTGGTATGAGCAGCATGAGTCTTCATTATAGAACTAGCAAAATATCTTTAATGTACTTTGAGTCTTAAAATTGCTCCAAGTCCCCAGAAAATTAGAGATTAACTAGTTTGGTTTTATGTGTATTACTGTGTGCAATTAATCTTAGTCTGTTTTGTCCTTCTCCTTGATATAACAGAATTGTCACAAGTCTGGCTATATTATGGAAATTGGTGTGACATCACTAATTCTGCTTAGATGAAGGATTAGAACTAGACACAGTCATCAACTATAGAGATGAGGCCTGTGTGCCTCCTATTCCCTAGGGTTTAACCCCATTTCTCTATAAATAGGTGATACTGTATGTATATATTACAGGGGTTAAGGCAGACTGTAAAGTGTGGTATTTATGATTCTGACAAAACTACGTTGAATACTTTTTAATCCTTGAAAAGAGAAAGATTTGTATGTAGTTAGGGCAGGTACAGGGAGGTTATTGCTAGACAAATAATGTATTGCCTGAGGATGGGTCAGATTTGTAAGTGGGATCCTAGTTTACTTACATGTAATGTGTTCTCATTTTATATAGTACTTTTAGATATGTTTTAATGTATTTTGAGTGCAAATAAAGCATCCTGAAATTCTGACTTCACTCCTACCAGTAACTCTACCTATAGAAAATTTCAGTCAGGATGGAATGTTTGAAAACTAGAAATCTTGCTACCTAAAAGAGTAATAAACAAGTAAAATAGAATGATAACATAATTGTGACATTGAATTATTGATATTATTTTGTAAAGTGGTAAAAAAGCTTTCATTACATTTAAATGCCTTATTACCTTTTCCTCTTTTGAATGCATGGCTTTGATGAATTAAGTTTTAACAGTCCATTTGATGAATTGAAGATATTTTTTAAAGTATTCAATAACATTAAATTGTAACCTTGAAAGACTTTTTAAAGTTTTTTTGTGAGTAATGCAATGACAAATGTGACTTTTGTTCAGGGGCACATAGAACTATAGTAGCGAGCTTAAAGACAATGGAACATGGACTGTAGCTGATCAAAGCAGCCATTGCAGGTTGCAGTGTCAGTGAACAGCATGGTCTCCATCTATTCAAACTAGCCTTTTCTGTACTTGCATTCTATTTGTTAAAAAATGTACAAATTCCTAATTAATCACAGCTATGAGGATTCTTGGTGTGGGATTAGCTGGTCAGGATTTGCAGTAACTTCTAGGAAGCATTAACGTGTTGCAATTTAAAGGCAACATATGCTAATATATCATAAATACATTTCTTGCATTTTATATCTCTATTGAGGTATTTTCTATGTTACATATCTACTTGAAATATGTAGTGGTTTTCAGAGTGTTTACAGAGCTGTGCAACTCTCACAGTGATCTAATTTGGAATACCTTTAACACACTAAACAGAATTCCACTTTTATCATAGGTATAATCCTTGATTGTAACGAAAGTATTTTTTTTCTATTTTCCTCAAAGAATTTCTTACAGATGTAGCTAAAATGAAATGACTAGATTATGTGGTCTTAGAGCTGAGTTACAACTCCTGATACAAACTTTTCTTAGTTTAGTGTTTTTCTTTTCTGTTTGTTCAGTTTGGTTTTTGGAGGTAGGGTCTCGTTCTAGCTCAGGCTGACCTGGAATTCACTATGTAGTCTCAGGGTGGCCTCCAACTGATGGTGATCCTTCTACCTCTGCCTCCCATGTGCTGGGATTAAAGGCATGTGCACCACACTCAGCTGTTGGTTTTTTTTTTTTTATATATACAAACTTTTTCATTCATTAAAGTTTAAAAAACAACCAGGATGCTTTAAAAAAAAATTTTTTTTTAAAGCAGAGAAAGATAGAAGTGAGACAGAGAGTGGGAGCATCAGGGCCACCAACCACTGCAAACGAACTCCAGATGCATGAGCCACTTTGTACACCTGGGCTGTACGTGAGAACTGGGGAATTGAACTTGCGTCATTAGGCTTTGCAGGCAAGTGCCTTAACCACTGAGGCATCTCTCCAGTCCACTTTTACTGCTTTTGAGATCAGTATGTAATTATTATATTATCCACTTATTTGCATCCTTAAATAATAATAACTTTTAAATTTGAATTTTTATTTTTGTCACTAAGACTTAATGAATTTTGTTGCTTAGAAAAATATGTGTCACTCATAAGGGTCTCCCTTGTTTCTGGTGGTAACACATGCAAAACTGAGGGCCCAGGCTTCACTTTAATGGCTGCAGTGGCATCTTGCCTAGAGGCTAGCAGATGGAATGGTGACCTTGGGGGATTATTTCTTTTCAGATTTATATCTGAGACAGCTTACAGGCCATTTAATCATGTTTTCTCTGCTGTTTTGCATAAGAAGGGTCTATGCAGTCTCCACCCCCCTTTTTCATAGTGAAAAAAGCAGGATTTTGGGAAGTATATCCATACACAGAGTAATGACAAACTTGAAGGAAAGGAAACTGGTATAGAGGACAGACAGGAAGTAGATAGGGTCAGATTTCAGTAGCTGGTATATAACTTGTTTAGCATGCACAGGGCCCTAGGTTCTTTCCCTAACACCACATGGAGAGAGAAAGAGAGAGAGAGATCCTTTTAGAAGAATGGATTTGAGAGAGTAAGAGTTGGTGATTAATTTTGGTATTCCTAAAATCAGAGTTACACATCTCTATATGCTTGCTTGTGTACATGACTTGGTGTATTTTATGTGGTAGATCTAAAGGGGTGATTCTGAACATCTTCCCTGCCAGTAGTAACAAATGAGGTCTTTCTATAGCATTGCTTTTCACAAAGTAATATTCATTTATCTGTAGACTTAGAAATTCCTGGTAACATTCTGACATTTAACTTTTTTTGTTGTTTGTTTGTTTTTGTTTTTCTAGGTAGGGTCTCACTCTAGCCCAGGCTGACCTGGAATTCACTATGGAGTCTCACTCAGGGTGGCCTCGAACTCATGGCAATCCTCCTACCTCTACCTCCTGAGTGCTGGGATTAAAGGCGTGTGGCACCACGCCCGGCCCATTTAACTTTCTTTCTTTTTTTTTTTCGAGGTAGGGTCTCTGGCCTAGGCTGACCTGGAATTCACTATGTAGTCTCGGGTGGCCTTGAACTCATGGCAATCCTCCTACCTCTGCCTCCCAAGTGCTGGGAGTAAAGGCATGCACCACCACACCCGGCTACATTTAACTTTCTATAGTCTCTAGAAAAAAAAGTGAACTTTGCCTTTTGACAAAGCTTCAATGGAGTATAGAGTCACATAATTTTCAAATCGACTCTTTGATGCCCAAATATTTACCACTCAGGGAAAATATAAGGGCAGTTACTCATTGCCAGAAAGTTTTATGAAGTACCTGTTTGTATGTTAGTTAAAGAGGGCTTTGGTATCTAGAAGCTCACATCTTGGTTGAGGGAGAAAATGTACACATACCTATAGTAATTAAATACTGCAGCAAAAAGAGTGTAAAGATGTGCCAAAATAAAGTACAAGGTGTAGGTATGGAGTATAGGAGTATATGTGAGATTGTTTTTCTGAGTGCAGTGCCTCACAGATGCTAGGCAAGCCTCTGTACCTGGGATGTACTGAGCTACATCCCACTATGTAAGTGAGAATTACCAGAAGAAACTGTAGAACTTACCATTTATGTCCTGGATTGCTAAGACAGGGAAATGAGCTAAGCATAAAGAAGAGCTATTCTTAGTTCATTGAATTATATGCCTCATTCACTGACCAGATGCACCACACTTTTGTGAAAGGCGGAGAAATGTGTTAGAAAAGCAGCTCTGGTACAAATTTACAAACAAATGTGTGTCTGATTCTACTCTGTATATTGTAGGTCTAAAGGGGTGATTCTGAACATCTCCTCTGCTAGTGGCATGCACCCAGTTCCACTGTTGACTATCTACTCCGCATCCAAGGTGAGCAGCATGTCAATAAATGGTGTTCATAGAAGACTACAGAAGGGGGTTGGGGGAGTTAAGGGGCTTGCTTGCAAAGCCAGATGCACTAACTGGCACATGCATCTGGAGTTCATTTGCAGTGGCAAGAGGCCCAAGCACACTCATTCTCAGTCTCTCTCTAATAAATAAATTAAAATATTTTTTAAAAGACTAAGGAAGAATTTTTCATCTGGGCAATTAATATAGATTTGACTTTTTTTTTTTTTTTTTTCTTTTTCAAGGTAGGTTCTCACTCTAGCTCAGGCTGACCTGGAATTCAGTCTCAGGGAGGCCTTGAACTCATGGCGATCCTCCTACCTCTGCCCCCTGAGCACAGGAATTAAAGGCATGTACCAACATGTCCAGCAGATTTTACTTCCTTGAAATTCTATGCTTGTCAGTTTTCCAATGGACTAAGAATGTCAGAAAAATACCCCATACTGGAGATTTTCTGAGTAGTCACAGCTGAAGAGGTAGTGATGGGTGTAGACTTACAAGTAGAGTACCAATATATTATAGCTACTGGTGATTTTATTCTTTTTTTTTCCCCCAGAGATTATTTTTTTTTTCCTTCCCTTTGGTTTTGTCCCAAGGCAGGGTCTCCTAGCTCAGGCTGACCTGGAATTCACTATATAGTGCCAGGCTGGCCTTGAACTCACAATGATTCTCTTGCCACAGCCTGTTGAGAGCTGGGACTAAAGGCATGTGCTACCATGCCTGGCTGTTTACTGCTTTTAAAAGTGCTACTTTTACTTTCATAAAGACCTAGCCTGAGACAACTTACATAGTTGTTTAGAACTAATGAGTCTAAGATTGGAGAGTTGATATATGAATGCAGCACTGTAAATTCACTTGGCACACACAAAATAGGTTGGGAAGAGTGAGACAATTTGGCCACATGATCCAGATTTCACAGAAGCTCACTGTCACATCTAGGATTTTGCAAGAATTTGCCAGAATTCTCTGTAAAATGTCATTATTTCATACTATACTGCCATTCACTTCCTTACATTATTGCCTTTCATCTCAGCACTGAGGAGGCTGAGGTAGGAGGATCATTGTGAGCTTGAGCCAGCCTGAGCTACACAGTGAGTCCCAGGTTAGCCTGGGCTAGAGTCTTTGCCTCAAAAAAGAAAGAAAGAAAAGAAGGAAAGTTCTAACACATAAGAACTTACAATGTGTTAGAAAAAGGAAAGAACAAAACATCAGCCTCTTTTTTTACTTAAGAAAACTTAGTCACTACTATCTTTTGAAAAAATTTGGCACTATCCTTTAACCCCTGAACTCTACTTGCTTTCTCTTTATCTGAAATATACTGTGGGCATATTTAAAATATTGTCATGTATGATTGTTGAAAGCCAACATCCTTTGTGTTCTTCATGGACATAAACTTTACATTTCAAGCCTGATGTTGAGTTCACATTAAATAAATGGCACGTTAGTTTACAGATAATTTATGACTGTATTGTCAGAAGCTGGGCTGTCACATTCATCCCTGTACTTCTTCGATCCTGCTATCCCAGAGGAATGCTTGCTGTTTTTTCATAGCAGCAAAATCCCTACAGAACAAAAGTGTGTTTCTGCTGCAGTAACAAGTAGACAGTGGAAATATAGCCTTTGTGATATAATAGACAACTATTATTTTTTTCTTGGAAAGTAATTTTCTGGGGGGAGGGGGATTATAAGAACCTTCTCTGGGTAAATCAAAATTTGATCTGAATATTATATTTGGAAAGATAATATCATTTACTGGCAGAAAATCACTTGAGGTTTTGAGGTATTTTTTGTTTCTTCTGCATTTGAAAGGAATGGTTGGAAACAATTAGCTTATTAATTTTGTTTCCATGGCTACACATCAGGCAGATTGATGTATGTGTTCCCCCCCCCCCAATTTCCCTCCCCTCAAGGCTTTTGTAGATTTCTTCTCTCAGTGCCTCCATGAAGAATATAAGAGCAAGGGCATCTTTGTGCAGGTGAGTAGAGTTTGTTTCAGTTAAGTATCCCTGTTTTTGTGTGGTTTCCACAGCAACAGTTGCTGTCTTGGCAACGAAAGAAAATCACATTCCTTAGTAAGTGAATGTGACACTAACTCACCATTAAAGACCTGTTTTCTTTTACTCTTATACACTTAAGTCTAGATTTTAAAAAATTATTCCCTAGGATTTTCAAGTAGAATACCTAAAGCAGAAAGTAGTGCAGTGTAAACAACTGAAGCTTAATTAAATTCTTATGATTTTATTCTAAATTGTTATAAATTCTTATGGTTTTATTTTGAGAGAATCTGATTACTGATATCTCCTTAAAATTGTGGTTTATAAAAACACGGCATAAAGTTTAATAAAAATTACCATTTTGATCATGTGTATGCATGTATTTCAGTGGCATTCATATATTCATATTGTTGTACAACTATTGTCACCATCTATCTCCAGAGCTTTCTTCATCTTTCAAAAATGAAATTTGTATGCCAATAAACACTAACTCCCTATTTCTCATTCCTTGGCAAATACCATTCTATTCTCTGCCTTTCTGAATTTGTCTACTTCCTGTGAACAGAATCATTCAGTATTTGATCTTTTTATAATATTTTTATTTATTTACTTACTTATTTGACAGAGAGAATAGACATGCCAGGGTCTCTGACCATTGCAAATAAACTCCAAACTCATTCAGCATCTTGTGCATCTGGTTTTATGTGGGTCCTAGGGAATCTAACCTGGGTCCTTTGGCTTTGCAGGCAAGTGCCTTAACCACTAAGCCATCTCTCCTGCCCCAGTATTTAATCTTTTGTGATCAAATCACTTAGCATAGTATCTTGGGTACATCTCATATGACATAAGGTCTTGAAAGGTCATCCATGCTGAAGCATGTGTTAGAATATTCTTTGAAGGTTGAATAAGGGCTAAGATCAGTGTGTAAAGCCCTTGGCACCCAATTGTGAAGACCTGTGGGTATGCCGGATCACCTGTAGTCCTAGCACTCAGGAAACGGAGAGAGGGGATCCCTTGAGCAAGCTGCCTAGCCAGATCAGTGAGTTCTGTGTTCATGTGAGAGATCCAGTCTTAATAAATAATGACCAATTGAGGAAGACACTTAATCTCTGCCCTGAACATGCATGTATGTGCATCCACACACACACATTGACGCACACAAAAAGTTGAGAGTAATATCCATTGTATGTATCATACTACATTTTGTTTATTCTTTCATTGATAGACATTTGGGTTGCTTCTGCCTGATGGCTGCTATGGATAATGCTGATATTAGCATGGATGTAGAAATATATTTGAGATCATGATTCTCTTTTAAGTTTTTTGAGAAAACATAATATTGTTCTCCATAGAGCTGTACCATTTTACATACCCACCAGCAGTATACATGAGCTCCAGTTTCTTCACATCCTCACATACATCTATCTTTTGTTTTGTATGCTCCTGTGTATACGGTCAGACAGGCTGAGGAGAGAGTAAGAAAAACTTTTGATTGACATTACCTTAATTACTGGTGATATCTCCTTGTCTACAATTTGTATATCATATTTGGGGAAATGTATACTTAAGTCCTTTGCCTGTTTTCTTCAGGTGAACTGATTTTATTAGTATCAACAAGGATTAAGAAAAAAATACTGTTTTATATAACATTGAGAGTTTAACACAGAAAGTTCTATTTAAAAATCTTTACTACAGATATATATTTATTTATTTATTTTTGGTGTTCCAAGGTAGGGTTCAGGCTGACCTGGAATGTCATCTCTAGATGGCCTCGAACCTGCAGTGATCCTTCTACCTCAGCCTGCCGAGTGCTGGGATTAAAGACAAACACCACCATGCCTGGCAAAAAGTTAATTTATTTTTATTTATTTATTTGCAAAGAGAGAGGAAGAGGGAGAGGATGGACACATCAGGACCTCTAGCCTCTGTATACGAACTCTAGATGCATGAAACACTTTCTGCATCTTGCATTATGTGGGCACTGGGGAATTGAACGCAGGCTGTTTGGCTTTGCAAGCAAGTACTTTAACTGCTGAGCCATCTCTCCAGCCCACAAGTTTATTTCTTTAACTAGTGATTGTTTAAAAAAAAAAGTTTCACAATTCCCAAATGACTAGTTTCAAATGATTGATGAAAAATTTGAAATTTAGGTTTCTCAACTTTAATTACAAACTTTAATATATGAACATATAATAATTTGATCATGTTCCTGTCCTTTTATCCTTTCCCACCCACCCTCCTCCTCTCTCTGTCTCTTTCTTTCTCTCTGTCCCTCTTTCCTGTCTCCCACCCCCCTGAGGGCCCTCCTCTTTCAAGATAGCCCTTCCTGTTTTTTTTTTTTTTTTTATCTCCTTCCTTTTGGCTTCCTCCACCCACATGTCAAAATGTTGATGAGCTTAGAACTGTGCTGGTATTGTGGGTATGCCATTAGTCACTATGCTGTCACGAATGTACCAATCCATGTCACATGGACAGTGCCCCAAAGTATGTCTCCACCATGGCTCTTACATTTTTTCCATCCCCTCTTCTGCAGTGTTCCTTGAACATTGGAGAATTTAGTAGATATCTTTATAGTGTTGAGGTCTCCACAGCCTCTTATTTTCTACTTTGGTTTTGAGTCTCCTCAGTGTCTACCACCCTCTCTATAGAGATGGCTCTGTGTGTGGCAAGCAGTGAAAGCAGCACTTTATTCTTTTTGAGATTGTTTCTGCAATGTTACTGCGCCTGGTGGGTGAAGTAGAGATGACTTGTTCAGTGCTATGTTCTGGACTTTGTCTTTCTGTCATTTTGATGAATCATTATGGTATTTGTTGCCAGCTATAAAAAAAAGTTCTCCAATCAAAAGTGAGACCAACATTAATTAAAGGGCTTAAACATATACCATTAGAGAAACTTGTTGGTGGACCTAACATTTGTACTTAACCAAAGAACAACGGAAGCTTCCTTGTAGGGTCTATGACCTTCCAAGCCATAGGCTTTTAACTTGGTTCTCACACCAGGCATGAATTCCCTCCCACTGAGTGAGTTTCATTTCCAACCAGAGAGCAGTTGATTACCCCCATAACATTGTGTCACTTACTGCTGGTTGATTTTTGTAGCTTGCAGGATCTATTGCTAGTGTAGACTGTAGATAACTTTTTCTCCCCAACAACTTGCATATTGCCCTCCAGCATTATGGTAGCTAACTGGCCTTAGCCCATTTTTAAGTTGGGGTTTTTGTTGCTCTGTTGTGGGAATTCTTAAGTAATTTAGATATTAATTTTTATTAAATATGTAATTTGCAAATGAGTTTCCTTTTCACTGTCTTATGAATGCTGATAGTGTCATTTTAATTTTGATGTGGCCCAAATTTTCTAGTTTTTTTTTTTCCTTTTGGTGACAAATCTAATAATTTTTTTCTTTCTAACAGGTTTATAGTTTTAGCTCTTGTATAGGGTCTTTGTTCAATTTTGGGCTAATTTTTTATAACAGACCTTTAACTTTATTTCATAAATTCAGCTCAATATATTCAATTTAGTAGATTCAATGCTATGAAAATAGATACAGAGTATGAAAGAAAGTAAATGTGAATTTCACAAAACTTTTTATTGACAACCTCTGTACTTATAGACAATATTCCATAATCATAACCTCCTAACACCCTTTCTTTTCTCCCTCCTGAATCCCCCCCCTCCACTGAATCTTTTCTTCTTTCTAATTGGTTTCTCTTAAACGTCATGAGAGAAGTGCAGTTCCCACCTCTTTCCTTCTGAATATCACCTACCCTACCTCTAACACATCTGCTGTTCCTATGGCTTTCATTGCTGTGAGCCTTGTATTTTACTTTTTGCATGTTAAATCCCCAAGTGATCAACCACAATAATAATTATGAATGAGTGACTGCATTTCACACAATTTCATACATTTTATATGTATCATTTCAGTGAATCTCATAATGATCCCATAAGATAGCATGCTTCACCTTTTTAAAAAAATAAAGTTGAGAAAATTTAGGCTTAAACAATGTTTGCCAATCCCCCCCCCCCCCATTTATCCAGGACTCAAATCCAGGTCCATCTAGCATTAAAGTATTTGTTCTTAACCACTAGGCTGCTTGCTACAGGACAGTTTTTTGAGGTGTTTTTAGTTTTTCAAGGTAGGGTCTCACTCTGGTCCAGAGTGACCTGGATTTCACTATGTAGTCAGGGTGGCCTCGAACTCATGGTGATCCTCCTACCTCTGTCTCCCAAGTGCTGGGATTAAAGGCATGCACCACCATGCCTGGCTTGTAGAACAGTTGTTTTTTTTTTTTTTTTTTTAATTTATTTATTTGCGAGATTGAGAGAAAGGAGGGGGGAGCAGATAGAGAGAATGGGCGTGCCAGGGCCTCTAGCTGTTGCAAACGAACTCCAGACACATGCTTCACCTTGTGCACCTGGCTTACGTGGGTACTGGGGAATCAAACCTGGATCCTTAGGCTTTGCAGGCACATGCCTTAACTGCTGAGCCATCTCTCTAGTCTTGTAAAACAGCTTTGAACTCTTCCTAGATCTATCTGCGCTAAGGAGGTGAAGGAACAAGGCTGCTTCGTTCCTTTCTGTCCCTCATATTTGTAGATAATCCTGGTGGGCCCAAGTGTTAGCTAGCTTTAGTGTTCTACCCTGTTTTGTTTTTTTAAAATAGATACTGAAACTGAATCACTTGTTATAAAAGAGAGTGAGTTGATATTCCCTTATCTTCCAGGGACTACTAGAAGTCTGTCACCTCTAACCCCCTTCCTTAGCTTTCCTTCAAGGGATACCTAGATGTCATAACCACTTGGCATTTGGGGAAGATAGGATTTTCTAGAATTCTTTGTTTGATGCTGCACTACCCCCTGACCACTCTTCCTTGGCAACTATTCATAAGGCTGGTAACTTACATCTGCTATGTAGATTATATTTTTGTTATATATGTATATATATATATGTATATATGATAGTAAGAAACCAGTAGTGCATTCATTTCTAAAATTCTATTAATAGGCAAGATTGCCTCCTCTTTTATTTTCATAGCCTATTTCCCTCAAATATTTTCCTCTAGATTCTCTGGCTATTATTAATTTAATGTAACTAGAAACTACTACAAAGCATACTATTATTTGTCTTCTGAAATGTTTTGCTTAGATAATCTTGTATTCTTCCCTGTCACTGAATTTTAAATTAGGTAATTTCATCCATCATTGTCTTTATTTTTTATTTTTATTTATTTAAGAGAGGGAGAGAAAGGTAGAGAGAGAGAGGGAGGGAGGGAGGGAGGGAGGAAGGGAATGTGCATCTGGCTTACATGGGTCCTGGGGAATAGAACGTGACTTTGTAGGCAAGCTCCTTAACTGATAAGCCATCTCTCCAGCCTCATTGTCTTTGTTTACAAGATTTCCTGTGAAGTCTAAACTTAAAATGAATTTTGTTAAAAAGAAAGCTTCACATTCATTAAGGGAAACAGTTGTGATGTTGTATGAACACACACCATAACACTGAAGTAGAACCTCATCATTTTCATTCCAATCAAAGGTAGAAAAGAATCGTCTGACATGAATAAAACTCAAAGGAACAACTTACTCGTTTTTCTTTCGTGATGTTCCTTTCTTGCAAAATTTTCACCTTCCAATCCAACCCATATTTCCTGGATGATTTGGTCAAAATACAGCCAAATAATATTTCCTTTTTTTGTAGTCCTCCAGTGGCTGCACCTGAGGTAAGGTTTAAAATTGAATTCAGGATGCTGGAAAAATGGTGAAATGCTTGCAAAGCCGGATGAACTGTGTTTGATTCCCCAGTACCCATATAAAGCTGGAGGCATAAAGTGGCACATGTGTCTGGAGTTCATTTGAAGTGGCAAGAGGTCTTGGCATGCCCATTCTTTCTCTTTCTCTCTAAATAATATAAATATATAAATATAAATATATATGTATATGTATATGTAAATTTAATTCAAATTCCACAAGGCTGTCGTCCTTCTTACTTTCTCTGTGTTCAGGCCAGAGGGAATATTGTGGTGTCCATGCATACTCTGTTCTCCGGCATGCTAAACTCCTCTTCAGGTCTAATCCACACATGTACCCAGTGCCCTTTTCATCTAACCTTTCCATCCCTAAGGCTCAGGTCACAGTTCACCTCAGCTGGGAACCCTTATTTTGGCACTGGATACATATGCTTACAGTTTCCTTTCTGCTTTCCTATGTCTTACATACTACTGTCTACTACTGCCTGGCCTTTCCTTCTGCTCCTTAGTTCAGTGTATCTTATCTTGTTTGTTTCTGTGTTGCAAATGGCATACTTAATATATGGCACCCTGGAAATCTTGAACTGCAGACCACTCTGGTTTGAGCATGGCCCTGCAATGTGAAGCAGTCATCTGCTTTGAAAGTTTTTTGAGCTGTTTGAGTTACTCCCCTGTGCATGATTTCTGTATCCATGCTATGCTGCAAAGTTTCAGGATTTTTCTAATACGTGGAATTATCTTTTTAGGTTTGCCTTTATGTGATTGTCCTTTTGGAAGAGGAAAATAGAGATTTTTCTAGTTTTAGATTGTTTTATATTACTTACTAATTTTTCCCTTTAATTTTTCTCCTCTGTCTTTTCATCGCATTCTTGTTTTCATTTATTTTTTATTTATTTTTAGGATTTTTATTTTTATTTATGAGCGAGAGAGAGAGAGAGAGAATGGGCACACCAGGGCCTCAAGCCACTGCAAACAAACTTCAGACACATGTGCCACCATGTGCATCTGTGTGGCATTTGGAGAATCAAACTGGATCCTTAGGCTTCACAGGCAAGCTCCTTAATCACTAAACCATCTCTCCAGCCCTATTTATTTATTTTTTGAGGTAGGGTCTTATTGTAGCCCAGGCTGACCTGGAGTTCACTATGTAGTCTCAGGCTGGCCTCAAACTCAGTGTTCCTCCTACCTCTGCCTCCCGAGTGCTAGGATTAAAGGTGTACACCACCACATCTGATCTTCACCTTATTTCTTGTAATTTTATAACAGCATTTAAAGTTCCCTTAGAGAATGTAGATTTTCTATTGTAAAAGCGTTTCTTGGAAATGGAGATAAATTGTGGTATGTCTGGTTTGCTGGCCTGTTCCTGAACAACATAGCAACACCTTGAGGAAAAAAAGAGAACATTGGTAACAAAATGTGATATAAATGACCTAGGAGTGAATTATGGGATCAATAAATTACATTGTTTTGAACCAAGATAAGAATAACCTTCTTTAGTAAACCTTTTCAAAAGTACATTATGCTGATGAGGACTGTTTGTTCTCATTATGACTTTATAATAAATTGAATGGGAGGTTTTTATGCTTAAGATCTTTCAAACAGCAAAAATCACATGTAATCTAACTGGCTAGGTAATGAGCCCAAGGCCTAGACTCGTCTGTCTGCCCTGTGTGGACTAGAGATGAATGATAAGTATCACCTAGCCAGAAGTAATGCTACACCCTCAAATTGACCTGTGGAGCTCTCTGTCTGCAAACCATCATGGCCCTCTTGATTTCTTATATAACATCTATACATGCTGTAAGAATAGAAATAGTACAAAAACACCCTAATACCTTCTGCCCAGATTGAATTTTGTTAACATTTTGCCCCACCTATCTTATCTTTAGAGTAAATTGTAATATATTGTGTCCTTTACCACCAAACTCATAAGTGTCCATTTCTGAAAAATAAGGATATTCTGCTTTATAACCACAATGGAGTTACCAAATTTAGGTTTAACACTGATATAATATTTTCATCTTCCTTCCTTCCTTCTTTCCTCCCTCCCTCTTTTTCTCCCTCCCTCCTCTCCCTCTCTCCCTCCTTCCTCTCCCTCTCTCCCTCCTTCCTCTCCCTCTCTCCCTCCTTTTGAATGAATTTTTGAGACAGGGTCTCAATATATAGCACAGGCTAGCCTTGAAATCAAAATCCTTCGGCCTCTGCTTCCTGAGTGCTGGGGTGACATGTGTATACCATTTTATCCACCTCCTAATAATACTCTTTATAGTCTCTTTCACCCCACCCCCCAGTGCTGGAAATTAGAACCTAGGGCCTCAATAATATTCTCAGCCTTCTTTTTAGTATTTTTTATTCTCCAGTATAACATTCAGTCTAGGATTAGGTGTTCATTTTTCTTGATTTTCTGCCAAAATAAATTTGAATTTATTACCAAATTTCTTAACCCTTTGTGGTGTTGCCACTTTTGTGCACAGTATTGCTGCCTATTCTTATTTGAACATTCCTCATTTGAGGCTTATTTGATGCATCCTCATAATTAGACTCAGGTTATGCTTTTCCAGCCAGCATATACTGCACATATGCTGCTGTGCCCTTCTCAGAGTGTCACATGCAAAGACAGTGTTCACCTGCTCCTCATTGGTGGCATTAATTTCGACCTCCTGGTCATGTGTTACTGATTTTTTTCTGCTGTGTAGCTGCTACTGTTTTCCTTGCATTACGAAGCAGCCTGCAGGGAAACACTTTAAAACATGCAAATACCTTGTTTCCTTGAATAATTTTTTATGCTTCCTGAAATGTGCCTTACAAAGAGACATCAGGAAGCCCTCCAGGGATCTTAGTCATGTCAGTGCTGTAAGTCACAGTGAAAAAATGAAGGCCTCAGTGCCCTCTCAATCCTGTCTGTGGCTTTATGCAAACTCCATTTGCCAACTGTGTCTTTAGAGACAGTGTGAAAAGAACACTGAGCTCCAAGTCACCAGACCAAGATTTGAGTTCTCTTGTCACCACTCAGTGATTATCTGACCTGCAGAAAGTTTATTATTGTGAGCCTTAATTTCCTCTTCTGAAAGCAAGTGCAATGAATGATGTGACATATATAAAAACACTGACAAATGGGAAGTGATATTAAGTACAAAGAAGAGAAGAAAGAGACTTGGATTTATGAAATGTCTATAATATGTCTCGTATTCACATATTTTATTACTTCATTTGAGCTAGATATTAATCAGGCCCTTGTTACAAATTAGAAACCAGGGATCAACAGGAGTCATGTGACTGGACTTGCTGTTTACCATACCCCGAGTCCCTGTCTTCAAGGTACACCAGACAGAGGTTCAGGTATTTAAACACAACATCCTATCAGGGACCCCAAATTAGTGTGTTCCAATTTCTTCAGCTAAGAAATATATAGTACTTGGCAGTGCAATAGCAAAAAGAATAGCCAAAGCCTGCTATGGTTAAATTTATATTTAGCAAGAGGGACATAGACAGCAAATAAGTAAACAAAGAAGTAATAAAATGATTGCTTACAGTGACTGTGATGAAGAAATTGATGGAGAGGGTCACATCCTAGCATGTGGAGACATGTATGGAATTTACTGACCTAGGCTTATATAGCTCAAAGGCTGGGGACCTGCAGCCCTTCCTGATTCCCATGGAGGTGTTGTCTGCACCATAGGATTTTTCTCTCAGGACCTAAGAAAACATGTTGTCAACCAGGAGATCATTTGCTAACTGGAACTGCCCCTGACTTTTTACTAGGGGAAAAGTGAGGAAGCAGAAAGGGACCATATAAATCTAGAGAAAGCAATTGTAGATTGTAGCTGCCCTGCTATTGGAGTGGGTTTTCTTACCCTTGGCAAGATACTACACGAGAATATATTATTTAAATGTGAATTAAACATTGTGAAGAACTCCTGTAGGCTCCACTCCCTCCAGAACTACCTTTCAGTGCTTTGGTCTTTGTGATTACTTTAATTAGTTAAACATGTGGTTTTTAAATTTTTTTGTTGACAACTTACATAATTATAGACAATAAACCATGATAATTCCCTCCTCTCCCCCACTTTCCCCTTCACAAATCAATTCTTCATCATATCCCCTTACCCTTTCAATTAGTCTCTTTTATTTTATTTAAAAATTTTTTTAAACTTAATTTTATTTATTTGAGACAGACAGACAGAGAGAGAGAGAGAGAGAGAGAGAGAGAGAGAATATGAATGGGCATACCAGGACCTCTAGCCATTGCAAACAAACTCCAGATGCATGCCCCACCTTGTGCATCTGGCTTAGATGGATACTGGTGAATTGAACCTAGGTCCTTAGGCTTTGCAGGCAAACACCTTAACTGCTAAGCCACCTCTCCAGTACCTCAATTTTATTATTTTCTGTTTTAATATTTTATTATATTTTATTTATTTATTTATTTAGAGACAGAGAGAGGAGAGAGAGCGAGCGAATGAGAATGGGCATGTCAGGTTCTCTAGCCACTGTGAACGAATTCCAGATGCATGTGCCGCCGTGTGCAATTGATTACATGGGACCTGGAGAATCAAACCTGGGTCCTTAGGCTTCACAGACATGCCCTGAAAGTGCTAAGCCATCTCTCCAGCCCCTCTCTTTTATTTTGATGTCATAATCTTTTCCTCCTATTATGAGGATCTTGTGTAGGTAGTACCAGACATTGTGAGGTCATGGATATCCAGGCCATTTTGTGTCTGGAAGGTTGCATTGTAAGCAGTCCTACCCTTCCTTTGGCTCTTACATTCTTTCTGCCACCTTTTCTGCAATGGTCCTGAGCCTTGGAAGGTGTGATAGAGATGTTTTAATGCTGAGCACTCCTCTGTCATTTCCTCTCAGCACTATGATGCCTTTTGAGTCATCCCAGAGGTCACTGCCATCTGAAAAGAGAAGCTTCTCTAAACAAAAGTGAAAGTATGGGTATGAACTTTAAGAGAAGTGCTTAAGGGACAGTTTGTTGAGCATAATATATGCATTCAGCCAGAGAGAAACCGGCATTGCAGCCCTAAGGCTCATGTCCTCCTCCATCATAGGTTTTCAGTACGAGGCAAAACATGTGTTTTTTTTTAATCAGAATAGATTTGTTTTCATCTGTGAGATTTAGAAAACAAATGGAACAAATTAAGATAAAATAAATAAAAATAATGAACAAGTTTCTTTATTGAGAGAAGATATTCCTATATTTTGTTAAGATGTTATTGTGTGCAGTAATTGCTTAGATCTATTGGTCTTCAGGGAGCTATAAAGCTAAATATTGAGAAATGGCTACTGATTGAAAAAGAGGCTGTATCCATTTTTCTTGTTAATTGCTAGTGACAGTAAAAGGAGGTAATGTAGTGTATCTTTAGTGCAAATGGAGTCCAAATAGAACTATCACACAGTCAGATTCTCACTGCAATTATTCATATATGATCAACTATACCAACTTTAAGAATTGCTTTGGAATAGTAACATTAGTTCTGTTGGGATAGTTGGGCGCCAACCAGGTGAGTCTCCATTTATGGCAATGATGATGTCTTTTTTCCTTGGCCTTTTACAACAGTGTTTCACCACAAGATGTACAAAACTGAAGACCTTCCACACCTCCCCCCCCCCCCACACTAACTGCTTCAGCTGCTTTATAAAACAGATTTCTAAGAATTTTACACTATTGAGTAGGAAGGCTGCAAAGATACCAGGTTACCCCTGGGACGAGGCAAAAAATTTTTTTTTAATCCTAATTATTTCCAGTTTGGGATTTTGAATCTGGAGAGCAGGGTGTTTGCCCCCAGCTGTAGCTGTTGAGGCCAGATTGTTTCTGAGCTGGCAAAACTTGTAATTGCAATTTGTTAAGCTGAAGTGAATGCTCAAAATCTTTATAGGTATCTTCTTGACCCATTTCCCATGATGTTTTCCTGAGTAAGCCGAGAAATGAATTAATTGTTGCTTCTTGGACATTTATTTAACAATTTAAGGATGTACCTAAGGTGATTTTTTTTTAAAAAATATTTTATTAGAGAGAGAGAAGCAGGCAGAGAGAATGGGTGCTCCAGGGCCTCCAGCCACTGCATACAAACTCCAGGTGCATGAGCATCCTTGTGCATCTGGCTTATGCGGGTACTGGGGATTAGAACCTGGGTCCTTAGGCTTTGCAGGCAAGTGCCTTAACCACTAAGTCATCTCTTGAAGCCCCTAAGATGATTGTTTGATACAAATGATATTTCTTTACTCTTCCATAACTTGAAATACTCCTTTTCAAATTCTTCACAGCTAGAGCTACAGGTTGGCCTTTTCTTAGGTTTGGTCATGTTACCAGCTGCATGGTATGTTGGATCTTCTGGACTATTGCATTGGAGGCCCCAGTCCTACTCTTGTGCTCTCCATATGAAGTGCTATTTTGCTCCTTCAGTTAGTTCAGTAGGCATTTGCTGTGGCCCTGCTGTTACTGCTATTGTTCTGAACATTCAAGTATAGTGGTGGAAGGGCCCTGTCCTCATGGAGCTCATGTTGTAGAATTTGAAGATGTCCAGCAGCTGGACTTAACTTTGTGTACCATTTTGTCTCGTTTCTACTACACGTTGCTGGTGAACTATGTACAGTTTTCTGAAAGCATCCTGTCTTGTATGTCTTTTTTGCTGTGCTCTGTTCTTCCCTTGTCTGTTTATCTGGCAAACTCCTCCACTTTGTTTAGGCACAGCTATTTCATTTCCGAACCCTTTATTTACCTGATTAGGTCTTGTCAGCTACCTTGCTTTATACTCATGGTAGAATTGAGTAGACTTCATGGGATAAATTTTCCATTTCCTAGTTGGAAAATATTACTTGACAGAGAATTCCTGAGTATGCATCTTTTTCCCTACCCCCAGGATTAGGGGATTCTCTTGATTTTCACCTTGGACTAACTGAATGATGAAATGAGTTAAGTTGGAGCACCATCAAGTGGTTTAGCAAGGCAGTGCAACTTAATTCTCCTGCAAGATTAAAATAGTCCAATTTATGCCATATGCAAATTACAGGAGAGAGGTGGTGGGAAGGGGTCGGAGAGGGAAGGAGGAAAGATAGAGGGATATAAGAAAGGAACAAAGCATTAGAATACAATTGAATGGAATAACTTCCTTTTTATCTTGGGAGGCTCTAAACTTTCCAGGACAATTAGGCTTTGATCTATGGAAAGGTCATTTAAATGTCCATTGGTTTACTACCAGTTAAACCTGAGACAGATAAGGGACTTTAAAAAAAATTATTGAGAACTTTAATACATTAACACATTGAAAATTCATCATATTCCCATCTGGTTATCCTCTTATATCCCCTCATCCCCAACTCCATTCCCTTGAGCCTCCACTGTGGGGTTATCTGTAATCACTATGGAGGCATGAATGTACTTGTCAGCTTCTGTAGGGCAGGGAAATAATGCCTCAGAGTACACCTTCCCATTCTGTGGCTCTTATTCCTTCTGCCATCTCTTCCACATTGTGCCTTGAGCATTGGAAGATGCTTTAAAATCTCCTTTAGTGTTGAGCTTTCAGCAACCTCTAATTTCCTCCTTTAGTGAGTTTTGAATTTTCTTGGTTTCCATCACCATGTCCCCAGAGGAGGTTCTCAGGCTAACAATGAAAATAACATTCATATCTAATCTGCCACTTCCTTTGTAATGTTTTCTGGGCCCTGTCTGATGTGATAGAGATGACTTGTCTAGTGAAAGGTAGTTGGCTTCCTTTCCTTGTCATTCTGATGGGTCTTAGGTCTCCCTGGTATTTGCTTCCTTCTGTAAAAGGCAGACTCTGTAGCCAAGAGTAAGAGCAACATAGATAAAAGAGAATAAGTGTGGACATTTAGAAAACTTTTTGATGGAAATAATCTCTCCTTTAAGCTAAAGAACAGTGAAAATTTCCCTCTAGGGCTCTGTGACCCTACAGACTGTATACTTCTGACTTGGTTCTCAGAACCAGATATCAGTTCTCTCCCACTGAGCAAACCTCATATCCAATCAGAGAACAGTTCATTACCCCCATAGCCCATTTGTCATTATTGCTGCGTGGGTACATCTTGCCTGGCTGATTTATTTGATAGCTTGCAGGACCTACTGCTTGTGTTCACACTGTTAGCAGCTCACATAGCACTTTCCAGCACCTTGAGCCAGCAGGGAGCTGGCTTCCATCTCAGTTCCAGCATGATCTCTCTGTGTTTTGGGACAACAGCCTGTGGTATCTTCAGTAATAGGGTCTTACCATTTAGTTCTGAGGAGAAATCAAGTTCTTTGGCCATGGTCTGCATTGTTTTGGAGGTCTCCTGGGCCTCCTTGACAACTAACTGTGAGGTGTCGGGGGAGGGGCAGTGGCATTTCTGGCATTGGAATTTACTAGCAAAAACTTAAGGTTTCTGGGTAAATCTTGCTCCACCCTTGCTGGGTGTTTTTGTCTAAACTCCCTCTCTACCTCTCTCTTTTTAAGAGAGTTATATCTTCTAAGTAGCTGAGCAGGAAGAAGGTTTCTATGGTACTGATTTGTGTCATCTTTAGTTTAGAGTATTTCTAGTCTCCCCTCCCTCCCTCACTCTAGTTTTCCCCAAACCCTTCTCCCTTGAACTTGCCTGTCTAGGATCTCCTCCTCTGATTCCTCCCTGCTTCTTCTGTCTTCAAGCCACATTTTAGCTCCCTAACCAGTACTACTAATGCTCACTACAACTTATAAATAAATCGCACTATGCTATGTTAGGGTCTGCATATGAGAGCACATGCGGCATTTGACTTCCTGAGACTGTATAAACTCACTTAGTGGGATTGTTTCTCAGGCCCATCTATTTTCCTATAAATTTCAGAATTTTATTTTTTTCTTACTGCTGAGTAGAATTCCATTGTGCATATGTACCACATCTTCATTATCCATTCATCATCTGGGCTGATTCTATTCCCTAGTGAATAGAGCAGTGACAAACATGGCTGAGCAAGTAACCCTGTTGTGGCAAAGAGTAGAATCTTTAGGGTATGTGCCCATGAATGGTATGACTGGACCAAATGGTAAATCTACTTTTATATTTTTAAATGTTTTTTTTTTTTTTAATTTTTTCGCGAGGAGAAAGAGAAAGAGAAGGAGAGAGGGAGGAAACAGAATATGGGCACACTAGGGCCACTTAACATTGCAGATGAACTCCACATTTCACATGCGTCTTTGTGCATCTGTCTTACGTGGGTCCTGGAGAATCAAATCTGGACCATCAGGCTTTGCAAACAAACAAGCACCTTTAACTGCTAAGCCATCTCTCCAGCCCTTATTTTTAGATTTTTTTTTTTTTTTGAGGAACATCCATACTGTTTCCAAAGTGATTGTATAAGTTCCTCTTTCCCCACACCCTCGCCACCATTTGTTGTCATTTGATTTTTTTTTTTTTTTGGTTTTTTGAGGTAGGGTCTCACTCTAGCCCAGGCTGACCTGGAATTCACTATGGAGTCTCAGGGTGGCCTCGAACTCACGGCGATCCTCCTACCTCTGCCTCCCGAGTGCTGGGATTAAAGGCGTGCGCCACCACGCCTGGCTGATTTTTTTTTTTTTTTTTTTTTTTTTGATGATAGCCATTCTAACCAAAGTGAGATAGCATCTCAAAGTAGTTTTAATTTGCATTTCCCTAATGACAAAAGATAATGAACATCTTTTTTTAAAGATTTAGTTTCTATTTATGAGACAGAGAGAATGGGCACATCAGGGCAAATGAACTCCAAATGCATGTGCTACCAGGTGCATCTGGCTTACGTGGGACCTGGAGAATCGAACCTGTGTCCTTAAGCTTTGCAGGCAGGTGCCTTAACTGCTAAGCTATTTCTCCAGCCCAGATGAACATCTTTTTTGATGTTTATTGGCCATTTGTATTTCTTCCTTTGAGAACCCTTGTCTTTCTCCAGTCCCATCTTTGAGTGGGTTGCTTGACTATATTTTATTGCTTAATTTTGTTTTTTTTTATTTAGTTTTGTATATTTTAGATATTAAAACTCTGTCAGCTGGTAAAGATTTTCTTCCCTTCTGTATGTTGTCTGTTGACTCTGTTGATGGTTTCTTTATCTGTACAATAGCTTTTTAGTTTAGTGAGATTCCAGTGGTTTGATGTTTTCTAATTCCATGGGCTACTGAGATTTTATTCAAAGTCTTCCCTTATGCTTATATCTTGGTGTGTTCTCCCTAGTTTTTCTTTTAGTTGTTTTAGAGTTTTCGGTCTACATTGAGGTCCTTAATCCATTTGGAGTTTATGTTTGTACAGGATAAGAGAAGGAGGGTATAAATGCATTCTTCCAATGTGGTGATCCAGTTTCTCTGGCACCTATATTGAAAATGCTATCTTTTCCTCAGTGTGCATTTTTGGCGTCTTTGTCAAAGATCAGATAGTTGTAGGTATTAGAACTTATACCTGAATCTTCTATTCCATTGACCTGTGTGCCTGTTTTGGCTCAGTACTATGTTGTTTTTATTACTATGTTGAAATCAGGTATGGTGGTACCTCCAGTAGCATTCTTTTTTTGCTGAGGACATTTTTGGCTATCTGAGGCCTTTTGTGCTTCCATATGAATTTTGAGACTGCTTTTTCTATTTCTGTGAAGAATAGTGCCCAAATTTTGGTTGGAATTGCATTGACTCTGTATATTGCTTTTTTAAAGTACTGTATTTTAAAAATATATTTTAGTTATTTATTTGAGAGAGAGAAAAAGTGAGGGGAGAGAATGGGCACACCAGGGCCTCCAGTGATTGCAAACAAACTCCAGACACATGTGCCCCCTTGTGCATCTGGCTTACATGGGTCCTGGAGAATAAAACCGTGATCCTTTGGCTTTGCAGGCATGTGCCTTAACCGCTAAGCCATCTCTCCAGCCCAATGCTGTATTTTTTAAATTAAGTATAAACACTGTATGAATATATTATATGTTGGTACCATCATTTCTCTCCTCCTGCCCTCCCTCCATTGAGGGCCCTCTTTAGTGGGATTGTTGGTATTCACTATGTAATTGTAGGTTATGAGTTGTGAGAGCAGCAGTCTGCCATTGTGGGGACGGCTATATCACTGGATATTCCTTCCTACCCTGTGGCTTCTTATATTCTTTACACCCCCTCATCTGAAAAATTCCCTGAGCCTTGGTAGGTGTGCTTTAATTCTACTTTAGTTTTGAGTTCTCAGCAGCTTCTGGATTTCTGCTTGGTGCATTTTTAATAACCCCAGTGTCTGTGTGCATCACCCTGGCCCAGATAATCAGGCTTGCCATGGAAGCACCATCCTTGTTCATCTCGCCAGTTCCTCTGTGGTTTCACCTGGGCCCAGGCTGCTGTGTGAGGTGTGGTTCATCTCCTGTCAGAGACTATATATTGCTTTTGATAGGTTGGCCATTTTCACAAAATTGATTCTTTCAACCCATGAACATGAAAGGTGTTTTTTATCTTGCTCATGTCTTCCCCAATTTCTTTCTTTGTTTTTTTTTTATTGCTTTTTTTTAAAAAAAAAGTTTGTTTGCTTATTTATTTATTTAAGAGCGACAGAGAGGAGGCAGAGAGAGAGAGAGAGAATGGGCACGCCAGAGCTTCCAGTCTCTGTAAATGAACTCCAGATGCGTGCACCCCCTTGTGCATCTGGCTAACGTGGGTCCTGAGCCTCGAACCGGGGTCCTTAGGCTTCACAGGCAAGCGCTTAACCACTAAGCCATCTCTCCAGCCCCTCTTTAATTGTTTTAATGTTCTCATTAAAGAGGTCTTTCACTTGTTTGGTCAGGAATAGTACAAGGTTTTTTGTTTGTTTGTTTTTGGTGATCACTGTAAATGGAACCGATTCCATGATTTCGGTCTTCCTGTGTTTGTCATTGGTATATATGGAGGCTAGTAATTTTTGTATATTGATTTTTATATCCTGCCACTGTGCTGAAAGAGTTTGTCAGCTCTATGAGTTTTTTGGTGGATCTTTCAGGTCACTTATATATTGAATCATTTAATCTGCAAATAAGGCTAATTTGATGTCATACTTTCCAAGTTGTATCTCTTATTTCTTTCTCTTGTTTTATTTTAAGTAGCAGTGGGGAGAGTGGAAACTTTGTTTTATTCCAGAACTTAGTGGGAACGTTTCAAGTTTTACCCATTTAGTATGATGTTGGCTTTAGGTCTGTTATTTACAGCCTTTATTATGTTGAGATATGATCCTTCTATTCCTTGTCTCTCCAGTGTTGTTTTTTTGTTGTTGTTTTGTTTTGTTTTCTGAGGTAGGGTCTTACGCCTAGCTCAGGCTGACCTGGAATTCTCTATGTGGTCTCAGGGTGTCCTCGAACTCTCAGTGATCTCCTACCTCTGCCTCCCGAGTGCTGGGATTAAAGGCGTGCACCACCATGCCAGGCCTCTCCAGTGTTTCAATCTTTAAGGGATGTTGTATTTTGCTAAGGGACTTTTCTGCATCTATTGCCATGTGATTTCTGTCCTTAAGTCTCTTTATGTGATCTACTATGTTTATCAATTTCCATATGTTGAACTATCTCTGCATCCTTGGAATGAAACATACTTGATCAAAGTGGATGATACTTTTGATGTGCTCTTGGATTTGATTTGTAAGAGTTTTATTGATTTTTTTTCATCTAGTTCATTGGGAGGTTGCTCTGTAACTTGCTTGTTTTGTCTCTGTTTCCTTTTGGTATGTTTCCGTGTGTGCGGTTAGTTTCATAGAAGGAGTCAGGAAGCATAGAAAAATTTTGTGAATAACTTGAGAAGCAGTGGTTTTTGTTTTTCTATAAAGGTTTTGTAGAAATCAACAATGAATCCATCTGGGATCTGAACCTGGATGTTGTTTTGGTTGGAAGGCTTTTAATTGCTCCTCAAATCTCATTAATTGTTAAAAATCTGTTCATGTAATTCATCTCTTCTGTGTTTACATTTGGTAGATCAGATGAGTCTAGAAATCATCCATTTCTTTTAGATTTTCCAATTTTATGCAATACAGGTTTTTGAAATATGTCCTAATGATTCTCCAAATTTCATTTTTTGTGTAACTGTTTTTTAAATCTCTAATCTTGTTGGCTAGAGTCTTCTCTTTTTTTCTTATGATCAATTTGGCCAAAGTTTGTTAATCTTGATTATTTTTTTTCCAAGAGCTAGTTCATCATTTCATCACACTTTTTGTTTTCTTTATTTCAAATTCATTGATTTTTGCCCTCATCTTGATTACTTCTGTCTTATATTTTGGGACTGGATTGTTCTTGTTTTTCTAAAGCCTTCAGATGAGTTGTTATTTATTTGAACTCTGTCTATTTTTTAATGTAATCACTTAGAGATATAAGCGTCCCTCTTAGGAGTGCCTTCATTGTGTCCCATAAGTTTGGAATGTTGTATTTTCATTCTCATTCAGTTCTAAGAAAGTTTTTTTAATTTCCTTCTTTATGTCCTAATATATGGTTTACTCATGAAAAGGTTGACATAAGCTGTTCAGAATCATGTGTTCATTGGAGTTTGGTGGAATGCTCTGTAGCTGTTAGTTAAGTCCATTTAATCAATGGTGTTGTTTAGCCCCATTTTTTCTCTGTTTAGATAATTTGTCTACTGATGATGGTTCAGTATTAAAATCACCCACTATTATTATGTTGGATTTTTTGATTTAATGTCAAATAGATTTATAAGAATTGGTGCATCTGTCTTTGATGCATATGTTTGTGATTTTAATATCTTCTTGATAAATTGTTCTCTTGGTAAGTATAAAGTGGCCTTTATCTCTTTTGATTACTTTTGGTTTAAATCTATTTTTTTTCTGATGTTAGCATAGCCATACCTGCTTATTTTCTTATTACATGTGCCTATGATATATATATCTCCTGTCGTCTTAAAGCAGGTTTCTGGAGGATAGTAAATGGATGGATTCAGTTTTCTGTTCCAGTTTGTTAACCTGTGTCTTTTTTAAATATATATTATATATATATATAAATTTTTTAAACAATTTATTTAATCTATTTTATTTATTTGTTTGAGACAGAGAGAGAATGAGAATGGGTGCACCATGGCATTCAACTGCTGTAAATGAACTCCAGACGCATGGGCCACCATATGCATCTGGCTTACATAGGACCTGGAGAATCAAACCTGAGTCCTTAGGCTTCACAGGCATACGCCTTCACCGCTAAGCCATCTCTCCAGCCCTAACCTGTGTCTTTTGATTGGGCAGTTGAGTCCATTAATGTTCAGAGTTATAGGGCTGGAGGGATGGCTTAGCAGTGAAGGCGTTTGCCTGCAAAGCCAAAGGACCCAAGTTTGATTCCCCAGGACCCACGTAAGCCAGATGCACAAGGGAGCACATGAGTCTGGAGTTCGTTTGCAGTGGCTGGAGGCCCTGGTGCGCCCACTCAATCCCCTTTCCCTTTGTATCTCTCTTCTCCCCCCCCTCTTTCTCTCCGTCAAATAAATAAATAAATAAATAAAAAATTTTTTAAGTGTTCAGTTATAAATTAGAGTTGTAGTTAATCCCTGTTAAATTGTAGAATTTGTGGAGTTTGGTGTTTTCTTGATCTTCAAATGAAGATGTTATGCCCGTTCTAGTTTGATATTTTTTTTTTTTTTTTTTTCTTTAGGATTCCCCCCATCCGCCCCCAGTGTCTCCACAGTGAATTCTATTGTCATTTGATATGACTTTCTTAATTGTGTTTTGGAATTCATTCCTGTATTTGATCATGTCCTCATTGAGTTCATTCCACTGTCCATTAAGTTTCGTCAATTCTTTTTCATTTCATTCAGCCATATGTTTCATTATTTCTCTTCTATTTCATTCAACTATTTGTTCTTGGCCTCATTAAATTTTTTGAATATACTTACTGTAATTGCATTTTGTAATTTTTTGTCTGGAATTTCATTTACAGTTTTCATTGGAGGCTTTCTCTGTGGCTGTAGGCATTTTTGGTGTGAATATCTTGTTTTCTTGTGTCATTTTTCATTGGGCTTTGCCCACATGTAGAGAGTCCTTTTGTCTGGCTGAGAATGTAGAATCAGTGTCTTTAGTGGGGCCTATGTTGGGTTCCAAATGGTCTTGATACACATTCTGGGCATGTGATGGCTGGGGTTGTACCTAAGGGACTGAACAGGCTTGGGGGTAGTGCTCACCTGGACTCTGGGGTGCCTACTTAGTGCTGGGCTCAGGCGTGCAAACAGCTGGGCCATCCATACTCAGAGCAGAGCAGACTGGCATTCTGGGGATTAATGTGTCAGATGGGCAAGGAAGGGTTTTATATGCCTTCATTATTTGTGTCACCCTTTACTCGGTATAAGCAAACTTAACTTATCCATTGAATCCCACATTTCATACTCTGTCAGTCTGAAGTATCTCTAGTCTGTGTACAGTGATGTGATTGTTAAACTAAAAGACTTTTTTGACAAAATATTTTTGCTCATTAAATGAGGGATAAATGTGTAGTAATAATACCCATAAGGAGTTTCTCAGACATCAAAAGTGACATAAAACCGGGCATGGTGGTGCACACCTTTAATCCCAGCACTCAGGAGGCAGAGGTAGGAAGATCACCATGAATTCGAGGCTACCCTGAGACTACATAGTGAATACCAGATCAGCCTGGGCTAGAGTGAAATGCTACCATGAAAAAAAAAAAAAAAAGTGACATAATCAAAGTTGGCCCAGCTACTGAAGTGCTCTAGTGAAGTTAGTTTACTTAATGTGGGTTTATGGCTACATGGATGAGAAAGAAGTGAGCATCTTGGGGTTTGTCTCTTAATAAGCGGACTGAATTTTCCATTTACATATTAAAGATGGTGAGTTGTATTCTTAGCTCATGCTTGGGAGTAGGACAAATACAAAACTGCAAAAATAAACAAAACCCCAGGGGACATGAACCTATTCCTGCCACATCTCAGCAGGAAAAAAACCCACAGTGTGGACCAGAGCTAAGCTTTATTTGTAACAAGGACATTTGTAATTTCAATCACAATATGTCACAATTAATCCTCTTAAATGGAAGTGTGGCTATAATGCAAAACCCTTTCCTTTCACACTTGTGAGATAAACAGAATACAGTCACCAATTGGTAAACTCCTGTATGTTCAAGGTATTTCAGATCACAGAAGAAACCTATCACGTTGGACTAATTTTAATAGGATTTCCTCATCGTCTATGTTCAGTTACATCAGAAGTAGGGCACACATAAGCAGGGGAGAACCCAACATTTATTGAATCGCCTCCAAAAGGTCAACCCAGGGGCTGGAGAGATGGCTTAGTGGTTAAGTGCTTGCCTGTGAAGCCTAAGGACCCCAGTTTGAGACTCGATTCCCCAGGTCCCATGTAAGCCAGATGCACAAGGTGGCGCATGCATCTGGAGTTCATTTGCAGTGGCTGGAGGCCCTGGCGCACACATATTCTCTCTCTCCCTCTTTCTCTCTCTGTTGCTCTCAAATAAATAAATAAAAATAAACAAAAAAAGGTCATAACATATCTGTCGTGTCAGATGACCTTTAGTTACCCAAGATTTTTCCATATTATCCTACTGTCTTTTTCCCAAACAGAGAAAAAGCAAGTATATCTATCTTGTCAGTAGAAGAGTTTTTAAAACTTCAGAAACAGAATGGGAAGAAAAAGGAAGTAAATTAGTAACTTAAGGCCAAGTAAATGGAATGTTTGTTTTAGAAGGACTAGAACTGATAGAGCAAGCTTAATTAATTGGAACTACAGAGAAAATTAGTAGTATCCTGTTAGAAGGATCTCAAAAGTCTCATACTTCTTGGCTCCACAACAAAGTTCCATTCAGTCAGGGCAGGAAGGGCCTCCTATCCTGAGTCTGCTCTCTGGGTTTCTGTCTATTTCCTCTCTTTTTTAAAAGGTTCAGTACTTTTGCTTCTGTTTACTCTTAATACTTTCCCTAGTCTCAAATTCTGCTTTACTGATGGCTTGCTAGAGCCTGTTTTTTCCCATCATGTGCTCTTTGAAGCTGGATTTAGGTAGCTGCTCTGCTTTTTACCCCTCCTCTACAAATATGCAAATGTTAGATTTCATCAGATGTTTCTACAACTGACAGCAATTGGTATCATTGTCAATTCTAAGTTGGTAGCCTTCTTAATCAATGGCATAATTCTTTGTTTTCTTTTGTTTTTGGTGGGGTGTTGCCTTTGTAGAGTGTCCTGCCATACTTCGTAGCTACAAAACTGGCTAAAATCCGAAAGCCAACTTTGGACAAGCCCTCTCCAGAGACATTTGTAGAGTCTGCCATTAAAACAGTAGGCTTGCAGTCAAGAACCACTGGATATATGATCCATTCTCTCATGGTATGTAGATATCTGAGTCCCTAATCTGTGCTTTCTGGTTTGGGGGTATCTTCTTGCTTCCCTCCCTTATTTTCTTCCTTCTTTGGATTTCTTTCTGTATAATGTTATTATATATACATTTTCCAGACATATTGAAGTCATATATATTTTATTTTGAACTGTTCCCCTAAGACCTTTAAATCTCTATATAAACAACAGTATAGGAAAACATAAGATGAGCACTAAGCTGCACTTTAGTCCAGCTGTAGGCTGTACTTACATACCTCCCCATTTCTTTCCTTAGGGCTTAATAAACTCAAACCTGCCTCGTTGGATTTATTTTAAAATAACAATGGGTTTCAACAAGTCCTTGCGGGCTCGCTATCTGAAAAAAGCAAAGAAGAACTAAGCACTGATCACTCAGTAAGTCACCTGGCCAGATGCTTCATCTTGCTCTGTACACTGCAATGTGCCCACCAGCCTCCAGAGTCAGCACTACTCTTTTAGTAATCACTAACTAGAGTGGGTGAATGTTGTCATAATCAGAAGGAAAACAGGAACTGCATTTAGGAGTTTCTGGAAAATATTCTGGATAAAATTCAAGAATAACTTGAAGTTTAATATAAATGCCCATATAAGTTAGATGTAGACCCAGTATCACCCAGAACAACTTGATAGAAGAGAACATGGTATAGCAAGATCACAGAATGACAGAGGCAGACATAGAACTCAACAGCTTCATCTGGTCCAAATGCCAATGATCATTATTCTCATATTTTGTTTGAAAAAAATAACATAAAATGTAATGATAGCTACTTTAGTTAACACTTTGAAGGAATGGGTATGAGTAAATTTGCTTATGGGTAGACACACTGCAGTTTATAGTGATTGCTGTAAGATTTTCTGAATGCATGTTCTGGTTGCATATTTATATGGAAATAGTCTCTCAAAAATAGCTGATGACATGAAAATAATTGGAATAGTTTGTTATTCTAACATATAGTCTACTAAAATGTTCTTTCTTATAATACATATTATGTCTTAGCTGTTTAAATATATGTAAGTACTGAAAGCTATGTGGTATGATTGAATTGTCTTTGGTAAATGGGTCAAAATGTATATCTAAAACAGCAACTTCCTATGGTACCACCAAGATCCTGACTAGGAAAGTGGCTCGTGTGGACCTCTAGCCTTCTTTGTATCTATATTAATATGCTCACATGTGATAATAAATGGTTTTTAAAATAGTAATGGTGTCATGGAAATAGCATTGTTCTGGCTAAACTGGTTCCTTATATGTACTGATGTAACTGGCTTTAATAAAAGATGATGCAACCATGGTGTTGATTGAAAGCATTTGTGTGTGTGTGTGTGTGTGTGTGTGTCTGAAACTAAAGTACTGTTTAAACTGACTCAATGTAAGTTAAGGCTGACTTTTACCTGGTGTCATAGTTTGTACAAGTTTATCACCAAGGAAGAATTCAGTATTACAAAATATGCAGCATGGAAGGCCACCAATTCTTTGTTTGATACATCAATAAATTTGTGAGAAAACTCTTAATTGGGTTGTTTAAATGTTTGTAGGTGTTAATTCTAGGACACAGGCATTGCCATCTATTAGAATCATCATGTAAAGATATTTCAGCACCACAAAAGTAAGAAGAATATAATCTCAGAATAAAGGGTAGTCATGTTAATTGCATACATTTATCTTTATGAAAGACAAGATTTGTCCCCCTTTCCTGTCATTTTGTTATAGAAATGGTAACACTAGGGTGACCTAGGCAGTATCTTACATGTATTTGTACCTTGGTTGGTGGGAGGGTGGATGGGCTGGTTGGTCAGTCATACATCATTTCGTTGAGTCTGGTTGGCTTGGTTGTTTTGATGGGAGAGATAGGTAAGCACCTACAGATAGATAGGGAAACAGTATACTCACAGCCATTAAAATAGTGAAGCATGTTTGTAGAGTCCAAAAGTCATGTTGAGTTGACTTTACATTCTGGTATGTGCTACCAGATAGAATACAGAACAGAATATAAAATGATAATCATGGGCTGGAGAGATGGCTTAGTGGTTAAGCGCTTGCCTGTGAAGCGTAAGGACCCCGGTTCAAGGCCCAATTCCCCAGGACCCATGTTAGCCAGATGCACAAGGGGGCACACGCGTCTGGAGTTCGTTTACAGAGGCTGGGAGCTCTGGCGTGCCCATTCTCTCTCTCTCTCTCTCTCTTCTCCCTCCTTCTCCCTGGCACTCTCAAATAAATAAACAAACAAAATTAAAAAAAAAAAAGAGTGTTTGCCTATCAAGTGTTGCCTATCAGGTGTTGCCTAGCAAGCATAAGCACTCCCTAGCTTTATAGGAAAAAAAAATGCTAATCATTTTGGTAGAGTTAATACATTTTAATTTATTGCTCTTTATTTTATTTTATTTTATTTTATTTATTTTATGAGGTAGGGTATCACTCTAGCCCAGGCTGACCTGGAATTCACTGTTAGTCTCAGGGGGTCCTTGAACTTATGGTGATCCTCCTACTTCTACCTCCCTGAGTGCTAGGATTAAAGGCATGCGCCACCACACTCAGCTTTCAAGGTTAAATATTTAATGGATTAATGTGCTTGGCTAAAGATACTAGACTGAGAGATTTAAGATTTTAGGTTGGAAAACCTCAAGCAAGTTAAAATTATAGGCACTGAGACTGATTTTAGATTACTGAAGCTGCTATTGTCTACACATTAGCAATCTTAAGGAAGATGGCCCAAGTACTTTACATTAAAACAATGGAAAGGATTCTGAGGGAAGACTATGATAGACATGCAAACCCTTTTGTAAAGAGTTTATTGGAGAAGGAACCTGCTTTTCAAGGATACAATTTATTTTGTCCCTGAATTAAGAATATGGCTGTGTCCTGCATTCCTGGTATTAGTTTTGGAAGCATAAAAATAATGCATGGAGTGGTCATAAATTGCACATGGTTCCAGGAGCTGCTGCTGAGATGTGGCATGAGGCAGGGTGTGATGACCCTGCTAGGCTGGCAAAGCCATTGGAGATGGACCATGGTTTGCATGAAGACCCAAAGATGTTTTGGATATACCAGGACTCTGCAAGGACTACCATGGAGTGCACTATTGGCCTCGGATGGAAGTTTTCCCTGGCTACTATGCCGAGCTGGAGGGGCAGAACTAAAAAAATCTGGAGACTGTCAGATTCTGATTATATTGGATTTGAACTGTAAAAGTTTGATGATTGCTTGAGGTGGTTGAATTTGCATTGTTCTAGTCTCTCTTTGCTATTCCTTATACCAGTTGAAAATGTTCACTCTGTGACTTTATATGTTAAAAGTATCTAACTTGCTTGACTTTAAATCTCAGAGGAGACTTGGGCTTTGGAACTATCTTAAGTTGCTCAAGACTGTGGGGACCTTTGAAATCGGACTGAATATAATTTACAATATGTGATAGTTTTGAACTTTATAGGAGGCCAGGGAGGAATGTGGTCATTTGAATAGATGGCTCCCAATATATTCAATGTTTTATTAGTTTGTAATTTGGATCTGCAGCTACCTGGCTGGAGGAGGTGTCACTGGGTGAATCATAAGGTATGGTGATTTGAAATTCCAATCTAAAGATGTGCAGAATGCCTGGTTCCACCTGGAGTTCCTGAAGTGTGCTGTGTAGCTTTTGGCTTCTCTGTGTTTGGTCCGGTGAAAGCAGGCCAGCTTCTTCTGCCATTATGGAACTTCCCCTGTATCTGTAGGCTTCAATAAATCCCTTCCTCCATAACAGTGTCTGATCTGGAAGTTCATCTCAGCGAACCTGAAGCTGTCTGCTACACCATCCATTGTTCAATCACCTTTGCATTTTTGGTCACATTTCATTATCATCATACAGTGCTGATTCAGTAGGCTAGTATTTTGTATGAAATTTTTGAAGTTGACTTATAGTCTTTCTCATACTTTTTAGTATGATTTTGGCACCAAGAAAATAACTTCATTTAATAAGCTGGGAAGTATTACTCATTTGACAATTATGGAAGAATCTATAATTGGAATTGTTCTTTAAAAGTTTGTAAAACCTTCTAATGATAGTATTTATTTGGGGATGAAACTTAGCTTTTGATTATGTTTTTCTCTTAATAGTAATTGGACTAGATTTGTATGCTTTAGTTAATTTTGAAAAATACTTTAAAGACATAGTTTCATCCTGCAAATATATAAATGTATTAGCATAAAGTAGCTCAAGGAAATTTGTGCTTAATTTTCTTTCCTAATATTGTTTATGCCATCTCACTCTTCTGTGACCATTTGCCAGAAATTTATTTTACTACCATTATTGTTTTGAGTCAAGGTCTCACACAGTAGCCCAGGCTAGCTTTGAACTCTTGGCAATCCTCTTGCCTCTGCCTTTTGGGTGCTGGGATTACAGGCATGAACTACCACGCCTGGTATTAATAAGTCTGTATGTGCATGTGTGTACAGTTGTGTACATGCTACAATGCACATTTGATCAGTGGACAACTTTATGGTGTTGGTCCGAACCTTCCACTTTATTGAGACATGGTCTCATGTTCATCACTATACTTTCCCGGCTGTCTATCTCACAGGATTCCCAAATGTTGTCCTCCACCACACTTCTTTCCATTGGCATGTTGGGATTACAAATACCTGGTGTTGTATATAGTGTCCA
Organism: Dipus sagitta; assembly: GCA_036346955.1. Lineage (NCBI taxonomy): Eukaryota > Metazoa > Chordata > Mammalia > Rodentia > Dipodidae > Dipus > Dipus sagitta. The sequence goes on along the minus strand of CM070778.1, from coordinate 77,161,580 downwards.
GTTTTTATATGGGCTTTAAGAACCAACTTTTGGCTTTGTTAATTCTTTCTGTGTTTTTATATTCTTTCTGAGGGTTTAGTTTGTCTGTCTTATTTTGTAGGATAGACATTTAATTCATTCATGTTTAATGTTTTTTCTTAAATAAGCAACTGAATTTATTTACATTATCTCCTTTGCTATATTCCCCAATTCTGGAAGTATGTGTATATACTAGTATATATACACATTTCATTCTCTTCAGGTGTTTGTATTTAAATTACTATTTCTTTGTCCTATTAGTTATTTTAAATGCATTTACATATCTTATTTATTTATTTATTTGAGAAAAAGAGAGAAGAGGCAGAGAGAATGGGCACACCAGGGCTTCCTACCACTGCAAATGACCTTCAGATGCATGTGGCATTTTGTGCACTGGGTTTACATGGGAACTGGAGGAACTGAACCCAGGCTGTCAGGCTTTGCAAGCAAGCCCTTTAACTGCTAAGCCATCTCTCCAGTCATAGAATTAATTTCTATAATATATATGTATATATTATATATACAATATTTATTTAAGAGAGAAAAAGGCATATAGAAAATGGGTATGCCAGGGCCTCTAACTACTGCACATGTGTAAGGTTTGTGAATGACTAAAGACCACACAGGACCACGTTGAGGCAGGAAAAAAGCTGTTTATTGGAGCCCAAATTACCAGGCTGTCTCAAGGGAGGGGAGAGAAACAGCTGCGAGAGTTTGGGTTTTTTACAGCTTTTCCGTTTGGGAGGGGATGCAGAAGACAAAAGACTATGGACTGCAGGGACCAAATGGAGAAGCTAGATAGTCAGAGAAACAGCAATCAAACAGAGGAGGAGGTGGTGCCATCAGGAGAGAAACCAGGCTGTCTCTAAGATAACATAAAAAACTATTGCCCAGGGCATTGTGAAGTCACGCAAATAGGGATTAGGCAGTATAAACATCTGAAGTTGTAGCAATCAGGCTGCTGTTGTTCTCTTCCTTCATTTTGATTCCATCTTGTCCCACTTAACATTCCAGCATTTTGTTAAGGATAAGGGGTAGTGGTCAGGTCTCTCAGTACTACTTCCTGCTGTGAGGGGCCATGGTCAGGTGTTTCAAGAGATGCTGGTGTCAGCAGCTGGCAAATCCCCTCTGAGCAGGCGAAAGGGAATTGAGTCTGAGGATGCTAAAAGTTGGTATTGAGTGAGAGACAGATACGTTAATAAAAGTTAGTTGAACAAGTGATGTATGAGATTTTGTATGTGGTGTTTTATGTATTTCTAAAGACAGGAGTCTATCAAGAGTAAAAGAAATATCCCCATTAACGGTCCAAGTAATGGTAGTAGCCAAAGCCAAATAGTTCTAAAGATATTCCATGGTCCTGAGGACAGTGGGATTCCAGAATAGGTTCTGTCGGCCAGAATTTGGAGGGTTTTTTGTGTGTGTGTGTGTGTGTGTATGTTTGGTTTTTCAAGGTAGAGTCTTACTGTAGTCCAGGTTGACCTGGAATTCACTATGTGGTCTCAGGGAGGCCTCGAACTGATGGTGATCCTCCTACCTCTGCCTCCCAAGTGCTGGAATTAAAGGCATGCACCACCACAGTTTTTTTTAATCTCTTATTTTACATTACCCGATTGGTTTATATGATAACACTCTTTGTTTATGAAGAGAGTTTTCTCCCTTCTTAGCTGTGATGAGGTTGAGGCCTTGATGGTTCTGAAGGACTGTTGATGCAAGTGAGGTGAGCTGCTGCTGTCGCAGGTGGAGGGCCATAGCAGAGTCTTTAATGGCTATATATACATAATATACATTTGTAGACAAAACATGTTAACAATCCTGGAGACCATTTTTATTTTATTTATTTATTATTAACAACTTCCATGATTGTAAACAACATCCCATGGTAATTTCCCCCCCCCCCCCCCACCTTCCCCTTTGAAACTCCACTCTCTATCATATCCCCTGCCCATCTCAATCAGCCTCTCTTTTATTTTGATGTCATGATCTTTTCCTCTATTATGATAGTCTTGTGTATTGACAGGCACTGTGTGGTCATGGATATCCAGGCCATTTTGTGTCTGGAGGAGCATGTAGTAAGGAGTCCTACCCTTCCTTTGGCTCTTACATTCTTTCTGCCACCTCTTCCACAATGAACCCTGAGCCATGGAAGGTAAGGCTTGCAGTGTCCACTGTTGGATATCTTCACTGGTGATTTCTCTCCCTCCCATTGAACTGCATGCAACGTGGCTTTTTCCAGCTTTCTGTTTTCTGGTCTACATGGAGGAGGTTTTCAGCTCAGCTCCACCAGGGTTTCTCAGTGACCTTACCACCCAAGTGGAGCTTACCACTATGCCTGGTGGGAAACCAAGGGCTTCGGCAATAGCCTGTAATGTTTTGGGGGCATCAGGGACCTCCCTCACCAACAACTCAGTGGAAGGATAATTTTTATTAATAAAAATATAAATATTAACTTTGACTTCTATTCCTGGTGAGAGCCAGTTTTGTTTTTACATTGGAGGATCTGGAACTTGAGTATGAGACAAATGTATCAACAAACTCAAATCAAGCAATCTGTCAGAAATTAAGTTAAATTTTGACCTTTTAATTGAGTCTGATCAAAACTTCACTTAATAGTCATGGGTAACAAGAATAATGAAACATAAAATTGTTTTGTTCATCAAGGTAACCCTAAGCAAAGTGCATCAGATTGATTGTTATAAATTTCTCTATCAGGATTAAATTGATGTCTAATCCAGTTTAGGCAAAAAAATTAAAGCCACTAAAATGTACATAGGTACACAGATATATTTAAAGGTGATTCTAAGTTACTAAAGACAGACGTCTAGGTTTTCAGCTTTAAAGCCAGTGTTCTTATTTTCTGTCTGCTACAATAATAGCCAGAGGTTTTGAAGTAAAAAAAAAAAAAAAAAAAATCCAAAACTCAACTCTGATTTTTAGATTAACAGATTTTTGCATTACAACTCATTTTGGTTCAAGAATTATGAATGGAGCTCCTCAAAAGTTGAGAAAGCACACAGTTTATACAGTTATCAGAATATGGGGAGATTTCCTTATCTCCTTAAAAACAAAAGTTATGAACGAAGTTAGATTATATCGTTTATAAAACTTATGTTATAAACACAACAACTATGTAATAGAATTAGTTTTGTAAAAAGAAAAATCAGCAACTAATAAATATTAATCTTGTTAAGACTCAGTTTTTGTAGTTACAACTTTAACATAGAAGTATTATTAACTTAATTAAACATTTGAAGGCAATTTTTATAACTGTCACCACAAGTGAATCAAATTTTATCCTATGAAATACATTTTAAAAGCATGGATTCAGAGCTGAGCGTGGTGGCGCACGCCTTTAATTCCAGCACTCGGGAGTCAGAGGTAGGAGGATTGCTGTGAGTTCAAGGCCACCCTGAGACTACATATTTAATTCCAGGTCAGCCTGGGCCAGAGTGAGGCCCTACCTCGAAAAACAAACAAAACAAACAAACAACAACAACAAAAAGCATGGATTCATAAATGTAGGTAAAATTTGATAACTTGCCCTGGAGATAATATAACACACTTGGAAATTGACAGAGAAACAAATAACAAATCTGTACTACATTTATGATATAACAAGTCAAGATTACCTGTTCATAATGATCTTCCACAAGAGAGAAACTGGGAGAGAATCAAAAGTATATGCTACTTGTTATTTTTCCTTTTCTGTCCACAGGCAATAGTCCAGTTTGCCTGACGACAAGGTGTAGATGACACATGGTTTAAATGTGCTTGGGGTATGATGGGGGGGCAGGGCAACCCATTTCTCAGAATCTAGCTTACCATGAATTTAAATAGCATATCACAATTAGTGTAATTATAGTGAAGTAGAAACAATCATTAACAAATATCTCTAACCAATGAGCAAACCTACCAGTTCCCTAGGTGTCTGGCTTTTAGCCTTTAATTGGCAGACTTTAGGATATAAATTGCTTTTTGAGTCTGTGTGTCTGGCTGTGGCATGGGGTCTATCACCATTCTCTTCTTGTTTGCCATCTAGCATGGGTCATGGTCTTATTGTGTTTGTGCATCCCATACACAGCATATCCCCATATGCAGAGTTTTGTCAATGTGACTGCTCATGTTTGAATCTATATCTCAATGCATTACTGCAGACACAAACCAGTGCAGCCAGAATCTGCATTTTCCACAGATTAGCACTGGTCATTAGTTTCTGAAATTTCGGTTAATGTTCAATCTCACATTCATGCATAATCACTTAGTGTTTAAAAAATAGTTGCTTTTTAAGTTATTTTTTGTAATTTTTGTTGTTTTATCTAAATGGAGTCAGTCTCACCTTAACTAGAAGAATCTGGTGAGTAGGGCAAGCAGAGCAGAGAGAAGGACAGGCGTGTAGAGCGAAGGGTGTTGGAATATAAGGAATCCTGAACAAATTGCCAGTTCTGTGGTGAGTTTATTTAAATCAGTAAGAATTTGGAAATAAAAAGATATGGATCTATTGTCTAACTTATATTGAGGCCAGGCCATGTTGTAATAAAAGATTAAATGGTGAGGTATGATATCATCTTGGAGCCCTAATTTCTTTAAGTTTTGAAGTAGACAAGCAGGGGGAGGGTGTGATAGAGACAGTTTTGGAAGCTTTATTTTCCCTTTAAAATGAGAGGGAGAAGGAAAGGGTGTAGGAGGAGAATCTTACAAGGAAGAGAAAAGAAGAAAAATATACGGTGTGTTCTTGAAGGAGTAATTATTAGTTTTGAAGAATGAGATCTCAGGAGGAGTGGGGAGGGAGAGAGAGAGCATGCACATGTGTGCAGCGGGGTCTGGGGGAGCACAGACCAGAGAGGTTTGGGAGATTGAGCTTTAAGTAGGTGGGAGTAATGTAAATGACAATGGCTCAGTGGCTGAGAAAACTCAGCAGAGGAGGAGGACAGAGAAAAACAAAGGGCGGGGGACATGGGAGGGCGAGTTGGTCACTCTCTGTGCATCGCCAATAAGTTCGATCAGTGGTGGGAGGAAGGGCAAGAAGCTGCCCTCTCCTCTCTGGACAGAGGGAAAGAAGGAATAAGTGTCCCTAGGCCAGTAAACTGAGCAGAAAGGCACCCCTCAGGGCTCAGTGAGCCTAACAGAGAGAGTCTAGAGGTGTTGACAGTGTGCCCTTCCCAAGGCCTAGTGAGCCCAGAAATGGGCGAGGATTGTGGCCTTATGTACCAGAGTGCTTTAGATGAGAGCAAGGAAGGGAGACCTCCAACAGAACAAGATTAGGCCAACCCGTATCATGAGAGACAGTCTGAGGGGGAAAGGGTGAGAAAAGGTTTAGAGAAGAAAGAGGGAGAGCAAGCCAATTTGTGAAAGACACTTACCAAGGGTAGAAGATGAGGGAAGAGAACTGAAACTGAATCATGGTGGGTGGGAGAACCTGCACCTGGCAGATGGTCTGGGTCCATCAGAGGGTCAGTGGCAGCTTGGTGGTCTGGTCAGGGGAAAGGAGGTGTGGCCGCACAAGAAGGCAACCAGGAGCCTCCTGTCTGAGTCACAGCACCAGATGTAAGATTCATGAATGACCGAAGACCACGCAGGACCACTCTGAGGCAGGAAAAAGTTTTTTACTAGGGCCTAAGCTGCCAGGCTGTCTCATAGGAGGAGAGCAGCTGGTGTGATTCTGGATAGTTTGGGTTTTTATAGAGTTTTTCCTTTTGGGAGGGGGATACAGAAGACAGGACTGAGGGCTGCAGGGAGCAACAGTGACCAAATGGAGAAGTTAGGTAGTCATAGGGACAGAGATCAAGTGAAGGAGGAGAAGGAGGAGGTGCCATCAGGAGAGGAGCCAGGCTGTCTCTAAGATAAGATCAAAAACAATGCCCAGGGCATTGTTAAGTCACAGGAGTAGGAAGAGGCAAAAGAAACATTTAAGGGTCCTTAGGCTTCACAGGCAAGTGCTTAACTGCTAAGCCATCTCTCCAGCCCTAAGATGCCTTTTTAAATGCACAAATTTAAGAATTTTATGAACTTATTTATTGTTAAAAACAAAATTATGAGGCTGGAGAGACGGCTTAGTGGTTAAGGTGCTTGCCCCCAAAGCCTAATGACCCATGTTCGATTTCTTTCCAGCACAAACATCTGGAGTTCAATTGTAGTGGCTGAGACTCTTGCATGCCAATTGTCTTACTTTCTCTTAAAAAAATTATGTCTGGGTATGGTGGCTCACTTGTGCAATTCCAAGCATTTGAGTGTTAAGGTGGGGCAGGGGTCATGAGTTGTTTTGTTTTTGAGACAGAGCCTAATGTAGCCCAGGCTGGCCTTGAATTCACTTATTTAGCAAAGGTTTTCTTGAACTCCTGATCCTCCTATCTCCACATCCCAAGTGCTGGGTCACATCATTTATATGACATTTGTACAAAAATATATAACCTGCACCTAGTAAGGAAGAAATAGTTACGTTGAATTTTCTACAAATTTCCCAGCCTAGCTGGGCATAATATTGCAAATCTGTAATCATTTCCATCACTTGTGAAATTGAGGAGGACAATCCCAAATTCAAGGCCAATCTGGGCTCAACAAACAAAACAAAACACCAGCTTACAGTTGGCAAAAGTTTCAAAGACAACTAGGGAGATGTGACAGCTGAATGCCACACCTGGTCTTGGATTGGATTCTGATCCAAGTGAATGAATGAATATATATATGACCTTGTTGAGACTACTGGCAAAATCTGAGTAATGATTAGTAAGTTAATTTGCAGTGTATCAAGATGATTTCCAGATTTTCATCTTTGTGTTTTGGTAACTTATTAACTCAGTCTTTGCTTGCTATTGTATTTAGGGGTAATGGAACAGTACATGCAACTAAATCTCAAAAATAAACCCATTAAAATATTTGCAGAGGGAAAGGTCCATTGTAAATATCTGGAAAATCTAGTGAAAGATACTTGTCAATTATGTTTAATTTGCAAACTTACTGTAAATCTATTATTTTATAACAGAAACTTGAATATATTTTGTTAATGGTTTAAACTAATTGCAATGTTGTCAAAGAACCTGTGATTTTAGCTTAGGCAAGTCATTATAAACCTTTGCCTCAGCCTTGCCAGCTGATAAATGGAACCAGCACCAAACTTGTGAGTTGTGGGCAACAAATTAATATATTTACAGTACTGGGAATGTATCCTGGCACAACGCATGCATGGTGGCATATTGTATGTTGCATAACAATGCCTCACTTGACCCCCCCCCCCAAATATAACTCACACTAACATTGAATTCTTGGGATATTACCTTGCTCTCTATCACTCTTCAGCCTTATTTCCTTGAAACATGGTCTCTCATTCAACTTGGAGAAGATGATTGTTTTTGGTTATACTGGCTGACCACAGACTGGGGCCTTAACAGACATGATTTCTAGATAGGGAGATAGATGTTTTGGGATACGATCACAGAGTATCTTCAATAAGAGACCTAGATGGAAACAAAGAGGAAGCCACAGAGGCAGCAATTAGAGTGATGTGACCACAAGCCACACAAAGCTATCCGCCATACAAAACCAGAGACGTGTGGAACACATTTTCCCTTAGAAATCCAGGAAGATGAAGAACTCTGTCAATGATTTGATTTCTGGAGAATTACACTGATTTTATACTTCTGGCCTCCAGTGAACTCTTCAAAAATAAATTCCTGTTGTTTTGAATAAGGGTGTATGACAGCTGACATTTGTTTTGTGTTCATGAATGGTTTGTGCTGAAGAAGTTTATTTTTAGGGGATGGGGGCTTGCAGTGTTCCCCCTTTGTCACTCTTCCACCTCAGACAAAGTCTCTCACTGAATCTGGAGCTCCATTTTTTTAAAAAAATTATTTTTATTAGTTATGGACATACTTAGTATAGAAACAACATGTGTTGGTACCATCCTTTCCCTCATCCCTACCCCTTTTCATTGGCACACAGGTTATCCCCATGGGGATTGTGGGCTGTGCATTGTGAGAGTAGCAGTCAGTTATTGGGAGAGGCAATGCTTCTGGGCATAATGTCCCAACTTAAGATTCTAACAATCTTTACACCACCTGTTCTGCAAAATTCCCTGAGCCATGTTGGGTGATGAGCTCTTAGGAGCCTCTGGATCTCTGGTTTGGTAGGTGTTGAGGGTCCTCAGTGTCCATCTCCTTCACCCTTGTGCTGATTATCAGGTTCACCGAGAAAGCAGCACTCTTGTTCATCTCCCCAGTTCCATTGTGGTTTCAGCTGGGGCCAGGCTGAAGAGCGATGGGTCATTTATCTCCTCAGGTCCCACTCCTGCCTGAAAAAGAGAAGCAGATTCTCCAGCAGAGAGTGAAGTCAGCACAGGTTAAATGGGATAAGCGTTATTAATTTAGAGAGAATTTAATGGGTGTAGTCCCTCTTAAAGACCAAGAATAGTGGGAGCTTCAAATTAAAGAGCAAAATCATTGTCTGAATATGATTCTGAATTGTTTCCCAGTTCCAGATATGGGTTCCTTTCTACTGAGGGGATCTCTTAGCCAATCTGAAAGCAGTTGGTTATCCACCAAGGCTGTGTCCCCTCTATTGTACTTATAGAGGTCCACATTTTTCAGGTAGACTTTCTGACCAGGGATCTTTCTGTCTCTGCCTACTTCAACACAGGGATAACAGGCATGTGTGGTCATTTTGGATTTTAGGGGGGGGGGTGGGAGGGAATCAAATTCAGGTCCTCACAATTGCACAGCATGCCCTTTACCCACCGAGTCACCTCCTGAAGCCCCAATAATTGCAGTTTTAAGTTCAATATGTTAATCATTTTCCTAAGTTCTATTTAGTTCTCATGTAAATCAATTTTCCATATTAGATCAAACCTAATATTTTCTTATTGCTTACTCATTTTAAAATTCAGTGTTTACCATATGCTGTTGGCATGGGCCATGGAGAGACCTGGTTGAAATCTGGAAGAGAGCCAGTCCCCAGACAATTAGCCCATCTAGTGCTGGAAGGTGCTACATGAGCTACTGGGGGAAAGTGGCCAACGTCTGTCTAAGCAACTCAAAATCTAAGCAACTCAGAAGCAAACAACCTGACGTTGATGCTCACACAAGTACAGTAGTGGCACACAGCCATGGTGGATAACCAACTGCTCTTGGATCCGCTCAGTGGAAAGGAAACCATATCTGGAACTGGGAAACAAATCAGAATCATATCCAGATAATGATTCTGCTTTCATTGTCAACCTTCCACTAATCTTGGGCTATAAGAGGGTCTATACCCTTTAAATTCTCTCTAAATAAATAATGGTTATCCCATTTAACCAGTGCTGACTTCACTCTCCATTGGAGAATCTGCTTCTCTTTTTCAGATGGGAGCTGGACCTGAGGAGATAAACAACCTAGTGTACTCCACCCTGGAGCCAGCTGAAACCAAAGGAACTGGAGAAATGAGTAAGAGTTCTGCTGTCTTAGTGAACCTCATATCAGCACAAGGGTGATGGAGGTAGACACTGAGGACACTCAACACCTACCAAACCAGAGGTCCAGAGGCTCCTAAGTGCCCATCACTAAAGTAGATTTAAAATACTCCCAACATGGCTCAGGGAATTTTGTGGAAGAGGTGGAAAGATTGTTGGGACATTTTGCGCAGAGACATTGCCTCCATAATGCACGACCCACAATCCCCATGGGGTTGACCTGCATCCCCAAAGAGGAAGACCTCTTCAGAAAAGGGGCAGGGAGGAGAGAAAGGACAATACTAAAATGTGTTGTTACATACTACATATGTCCACATCTAATAAAAATTTTCTAAAATTTCAGTTTTTAGAGGGCTGGCAGTAACAGAATGCTTACCTAGCATTGGTTAAGGCCCTGATTCCAGTCCCCAGCATCACAAAAAGTAATAATAAAATTCAGTCTTCACCTGTTAGGAAACTTTCCTACTTAGGCATTTTACAATTCATGTCTAGTAATTCCAGTATCATTCATTCTTTAATTTTTATGTTTTATTTTTTTGGCTTTCTGAGGCAAGGCTTGCTATGTATACTAGCTAGACTGGCTTTAAACTCACAGCAGTCTCTGCCTCAACCTCCCAATGCTGGGATTCCAAGCCTGCATTACTATATCTGGTCCAGTGTCCTTATGTAACTTAATGTAGTTTGTCTGCATCTTGGTGAGTGCAAAGCCAAACAAAGCACAGTGGAGACAAGACTGGAGAAAGATCTGTTGCCCACAACAGGCAAGATGAGCACAGAAATCATTTCCAAAGAAAGCTCTCTCCAAACAAAAGAAGCATAAGGATTTAATTTGGGGGGCGGAGCTATCCATACTCATATAGGGGTGGGTCAATTTCTGACATGCTCAGTTTAAGGTCATAATTTTAAAAAGAAAAGATAGAGACATTGTGTGCATGCTTAGCTCTAAGTCTCAGAGCATGTACGTAAAGATTAAAGTGATAGACAAAAATGCCTCTGGGCATGATCAGCTTGCACCATAAAATGTTTTAGCTGAAAAAGGAAAGGATGGTTTGAAGGTAAATTAACATAGGAGTCTGTCCCTGAAGGTACTTGCTTAGCCAGTAACACTTTTTACTACTAGGAGTCTAAATGTATCATTTGTATTTGTGGTGGTTTGTTTTCTTTGTTTGGTATTTTTATTTTGAAGCCTTGTTTGGTTTATTTTTATCTGGGGGTGAACTCTGAGGGCTCAGCTAGGATGTTCCTTTTCAGATATAAACTTTTTCTTTTTAAAAATTTATTTTTGTTTATTTTTATTTATTTGAGAGCGACAGAGAGAGAGAGAGAGAGAGAGAGAGAGAGAGAGAGAGAGAATGGCAGCACTAGGGCCTCCCGCTGCTGAAAAGAACTCCAGACATGTGCACCCCCTTGTGCTAAGGTGGGTCCTGGGGCTCGAACCAGGCTCCTTAGGCCTCACAGGCAAGCGCTTAACCTTTAAGCCATCTCTCCAGCCCTAAACTTTCTTTATCTTTCCTAAGCTAGAAGCCCCTAACAACCTGGCACTGCTTTATACCTATTTAGCATCTCTCTTAGGCTTTATTCTCCTTTTAGTGATTTCAATAATTAGTTACTTGCTTAGCATTGTTTCATTGTTTCTACTGTTTAATGCCCTTTCCTGCATTTTGGCTGGTTTTTTTTTTTTTTTTTTTTTTTTTGCCCTGAGAGATTTCACTAGATTCTTGTGAATCCAGCTTTGCATTAAAACGCTTAGCGTTGTAACCGATTCATTTTACAGGAACTTAGGTCTGGACTATTTGTTTTTCATTTTATTACGTAGGGATTTAATGAGTTAATTTTTAATTTTTTTCTTTTTTATTTATTTGAGAGGAAAACAGACAAGAGAGAGAATGGGCTCGCCACAGCCTTCAGCCACTGGAAAGGAACTCCAGACACATATGCCACCATGTGCATCTGGCTTATGTGGGTACTGGGGAATAGAACCTTGGTCCTTAGGCTTCTCAGGCAAATACATTAACCACTAAGGCATCTCTCCAGCCCCTGCCCATGGCCCTTTGTGCTTGGAAAATGTCTCCAGAAAAAAAAACATGGCCAGCTCACTAAAGGTTTTTTTTTATAGAACATTAGTCAAGGTAGTCTCCAGTACTTCCACAGATCTACAGTGTCTCCAAAACATATGAACCTGAAAAACAATGCATTTACTACCATGTACTCAAAGCAAAACCTCCCTAGGTTTTCAGTTTTCATTAATGGAGGGGCTCTTTTTCAAAAATACTTCATCATGTATTAGTTACTTTTCTCATTGCTAAAAGATGCAACTTTAAAGAAAAACTATTTGTTTTTGTTTTTGCTTGGTTTAAAAAGGTATACAGTTCATTATAACAAGGAAGGAACGAAAGCAGGAGCGTGAGCCACCTAGTCATATTGTATCCATATTCAGGAAGCAAAAGGAAAGAGATGAATGCTTATGTTCAGCTCACTCCTTCCTTTTCTCCCTTTTAATTGACTCTGGGACAGTAGTCCATGGTATGGTGCCACCCACACTCAGGATGAGTCTTCTCTTCTCATTTAAACCTCTCTAGAAACACCCTCATAGACACACCATGAGCTATGTCTGTTAGCTAATTTCAAGTCCAGTCAGGCTGATAATGAAGATTAAGCATCAAAATCATATTCAAGGTTTCAAGTCAATTGTTTACTTATGCATATGAGATATCTGTTTTACAATTGACAGTTCCACTTATAGATCTGTTTCTATTGTTTCTGCTGACTTGCCAATAGAGCAATTTCTCTGTATGGAAAGCAAGTAGGCCGCCCAGGGACACAGTATATGTTCCAGCTTACTCTGAATTCATTGTCTCACAATGCTCCTGGTCTCAGGAAACATCTGTTTTGTTGTTTTGAGGCAGTCTCCTTCTAGCCCTGGCTGACCTGAGTGACTCAGTCTATAGCCCAAACTGACCTCAAGTTCACAGTGATTCTCCTCCCTCAGCCTCCAGTGCTCCCAGTGTGTTAGCACACCTGACTAGGGAGCAGCTTTTACAAAGGCTGTCATTTAATGGGACACTTTACTTTTCAGTCAGAGGAGTTTTGAGGTAGACAGGCTTCTGGGTCTCTGACCTGTATTATCTTAGGAACAGAAGCTCTATGGGGTCAGATTTTCCAGCCTCATATAGTACAGGTGAGTTGCTTACTGTGAAGCCACTATTCTGTCCCTGGGAGAACAAGGTTGCATTATATGGCAGATCCTTTTAGACTCACCCCTGAGAAGTGTGATTTCTGCCTGGCAAGTGGTTCCAGAAATCTTCTGAGAGATAAAAGTCCACTCTTTTAAACATCAAATTTGTCTAGAACATTATTCCATGCTCTGTAGTCCATAGAAATATTTTCTTATTCAGAAACCTATGCCAATGCAGATCTCATGTTCATCTGACCTTGCACAAACCAAAGGTTATGATTTCCAAGCACCACACAACTGTGGGAAAGCACATAGAGCTCAGGTGAATTCATTGCTTAGCAGCCATGCTCCTTTGGTTCTCTCAGAGAAAAAGGAAATTTAGGCCTTTCAGTTTTGTTTTCATGCTATTGGGCTTTCAGAATGAATACCCCTAAGTTATAGGTGGAACTATCCCTCTAGTTTATTAACTTAATCATTCCTAGTCCTTTTATTAAAATATTTTACTTTTATTTATTTGACAGAGAAAGAGAGAGAGAGTGAGAGAATGGGCATGCTAAGGCCTCCAGCCACTGCTAATGAACTCCAGACGTATGCACCCCCTTGTGCATCTGGCTAACATGGGTCCTTCGGGAATCAAACCTCAGTCCTTTGGCTTTGCAGGCAAATGCCTTAACCACTAAGCCATCTCTCCAGCCTTCATTCCTAGTCCTTTATTATTTATCTAGTATTAAGTTTTCATTTATCATCTGCAGACAACCATTCTAACCTGCTGAAAAAAAAAATTCATGCCTTAAGCACACGTTTCAGACAAATGGAGTTGACAACCATTTCTAAACCAACCCCAGCCTGACCAGCTACCAGCTAACCCTGACCAGATTAGCAAAACTCCCAGCCAACAAAGCTCTCAACATACTCTGGGAACCCAAGGCCAGAAGAGCTTAAATAACTTGCCTGAAGTTACAAACATGGAAGAAAGAGTGAGGTTGAAATTCGAACTAAGGCTTATCTGCTATCACAGTTTAACATACACTTGAAACACAGTTCTCATGATTTTTAGGATTCAAGTAGTACTAAAGAGGAATCTACCAAGATATCTAGAAAAGGCATCAAGAATGATGATGGGACTGGAGAATTTGCTTAGTGGTTAAGGCATTTGCCAGTGATGTCAAAGGACCCAGGTTCGATTCTCCAGGACCCACATAAGCCAGATGCACAAGGTGGCACATGCATCTGGAGTTCATTTACAGTGGCTTAAGGCCTTGATGTGCCCATTCTCTCTCTTTCCCTCTAATAAATAAAATAATTTTTTTAAAAAAAAGACAACTTATGGGCTATGGATGTGAATTAGTGGGGAATGTGAGACCTCGAGCACTACCAAAGAACCTAAATAGATGTAGTTCAGGGTCTGCTGATTTATGCTACTATGAACTCTTCACTTTTGAAGTCACTAATGGCTACCAGCCATGAAGCACCAGAAAATGGCTCCTTGTGCCACTTTAGGAATAGTCCTGTCTTACAATTTGGCTATCATCATGCCATGTATTGCAAAGAATTTGTGTAGTGACATCATGTGGCATCTTTCTTTGTAAAATGTGGTTAATGGTACTAATAATGCCTGTGCCATAAGATTGTTCAAATAATAAAGGTGTGTATATAATTAATTACAGCAGTCTTTGGACCACAGGACATTCCAAAAATGTAAACTACCATCATTACTATTATTTAGAAACAAGAAATTCCATGTAACCCTTCTTAGTACCTCTAGCCACCAAAATGCCATATGCTTTAATACCTTCTTCACAAAACTTTCACTGACCAATGAGCAATCAGAATGTCTTCTGTTCCTTGGAAGTTTTTGCTTGTATATGTATGTTATGTGTGTTTATGCATATTTGTATGCGTGTGGGCACATATGTGGAAGGTTGATGTGCGTGCATGTGGGCAGGCTAGAGGTCAATGCTGGGTGTCCTCTTTAGTCAATTTTCACCTTATTTTGGATGAAGGGTCTCTCACTGAACCCAGTGCTTCCTGATTCAACTAGACTAACTGGCTAGCATGCCCTGGGGATTCTCTTACTTCCACCTCCCCAGCACTGATTGAGATTACAGGCACCCATCATTATCCTCAGCATTGTATGTGGAGGTTAGGTTCCAAACTTAAGTCCTTTTGTTTGTATGGCAAGATCTTTACCAGCTTGGCCATCTCCCTAGGCCTCTGTTCCTGAATTTCTGTCTGCTCTCTGAATTTCACATCCAAGGATACTGTCAATCATTTCTTCCTTCCAGCCTGGCCTGTGCCTCATTAATAGGAGGCTTCATTTCCAGCAGCATTTACAGTCATACAGGACATCTCCAGATCCAGTTCCCATCTGGAGTCTGGGGAAGTAACTTTCGCCCTTCAAAGTTGTTTGAAGTTGGTGAAGACCTGAAAGCCTCATAGTGAGCGTGCTCCAGAGCTAGCAGCTTCCCTTCCTCCTCCCTCTAGCTTGGAACAGTTAAATGAGTCACAGGCTGGGGATCTTTCTATGCCTAATCTTTACTGAGGGCCATTAGCACAATGTGCCATTATTTTCCTTGGATTGAAGTTTCTCAAGAATACAGCAGCAGGTGTCTCACATGCCCCATATGATTGAAATAGGGAAGTTTGGCAAGAGCGTGATGTGAAAATCAGCAGCTGAGAATAGGCTTCATGTGCAACTCATTCAGAATCGTGTCTAGGAGCCAGCAGCCCTTAAAGCATTCTATCCATCCATTATAAGAATGGCCGAGTGGACAGTGGTACCTTGCACAAAGCAGGCAGCTGCAAAAGGTACAGCTCACTCAGCAGGAACTTGCAAATAAAACAAGGCATGGTTAAAAATGCAGATTGCTGGGAGCCCCCAGATCTGTTAGCCAAAATCTTGGTGACGGCCTGAGATGTGCATTTTTACCACATTTCCCAGTGATCCTGACCATCTGGGTCATATGCTGAGAAATTCTGGCTTCAAAGGAGTACAGGCAGCCAGGAGACACATGAAAGAGCAATGCAAGAGTAAAGGGCCATGGGATGGAAGTCCCGAGCCACAGGCAAAACAGTTACAGAGGCAACTTTGGGCAAGATACTTGTCAGCATTTGCTCATAGTCCCTGAAATCAGTCACTGTTGTAATCAGAACCCAAACAAGGAGGCAAAAGCCACACGGTCCTTTGAACAGAAAAGAAGCAATTAAAGAATTATTTTCCATAACACAATGTGATGGTTAATTTCTGGTAACTTGACTGGATCAAGAATCAAGTAAGAAATAAGCCTCTTGGGCAAGTCTGTGAAGGTGTTTCCAGGAAGGATTAAGGGAGGGGGCAGTGAAGACCTTCTACCACAGCAGACAGCCCTTCAGGTAGTAGCCTATATATAAAGCGGTTCCAGGGAAAAGCAACACTGTTTTGCTTGCTTGCCTTCACTCTTCCCTGGTATCTTTACCTAGCTGTTGCTGACACCAGAATCCAGCTTCGTTACTATTCCAACGTGGACTGGACACCAGCAGCTCTCTAGAAGTCCTTCAGGCTTCAGTACCAGATTGGGACTCCTGAGACATCTAGCCTCATGGACTGAGCAGCTACCAGTTTCTCCAGCTGTCTAGCCTATACACAGCCACTGCTGGACTACCCAGCCCATATCATGTAATAAATGTTCTTTTTTGTATATGTTCATTCTATCAGTCCTGTTCTTGTATAGAGCTATGAATAACACACAGGAAGTTAATAGCAGAGGGAAAAGAAGAACTGTAAGGCTTCAGGCAGGCTATACACAGGAATGCAGCAGCGACAACCTATCTCTGGGATGAAGCAAGAGCAGCAAGAAAGGAAGGAATCGGGGGAACTATTCTTACTGATAAGGGGAAAACTTAAACCTACTGGCAATGATGTCACTGTGATTTTCTGGATGGTGGAGAAGTTTTCTGAGTTGCTGGGCAAAGGAAACTCACTGTGGCACTTGGGACAGTACGACTGCTGCCCCCAGAAGCAGTTTGGAGGATATATTGGGTCCTACAGCTGCTATAACAAGTTACCACAAATAGGGTGACTTAAAACAAGAAAAGTTTGTTCTCTGGGTCCTAAATATTCATAATCAAAGTGTTGACAGGGACATGTCTTAGGCTTCAGGGAAAAGTCCTTTTTTGCTCTTTCCAGCTCCTGGTGGCTTAAAGCACTGTTAGGCTTGTAGCAGCATCACTCCAGTCTCTGCCTGTCTTCACGTGGCTCCCTGTCCTGTGACTCTGTTTTTCTCTGTCTGAAATTCTCCCTCTTTTATAAGAATAGCAGTCATGGGAGTAGGACCTCCATGACCCAGTAAAATCATCTTAACTTCATCCCTTGGACAAAGACCCTATTTTGAGGTAAGTCACAGGTTCTCAGTGATTGTGAACTTTCGGGATACACTAGTACAACCTAGTACAGAACAGCACCCAAGAACCAAGAAGAACTATATACTGGATACTGTTCTTATCCCCGTGTCCAAATACCTGACAAAATTTAAGGGTGAAAACATTTAATCTTCATCATGTTTCCAGAGGGTTTCAGTCCATTTTCATTGCCAGAGTGGCTCCTTCTGTGGTGATGGGAACACACATAGTGATTCAAATGACCCAACCAGGACCAGAAAACTAGACTAGAACAGGAAATGTTCTCCGGCTAGGTACCACTTCTCAAAGGTTCCACTACCTCCTAAAACAGTATTACCAACTGGAAGCCAGGTGTTCAAACACATGAGCCTATGTGGCATATTTCACATTCAAATCATAGCAAGCCTCTTTCTCCTGCAGAGCCCTCCACTAATGAGGCATATATTGGGTCAGGCAGCAAGAGAGAACTATTACAGTGTACATGCACTGCAATGAAATAGAGGGTGATCTGAGAGTCAAAGGCATGGATGATTTGTACATTCCACTGCATTAGCTACTGTTGCCATATGCACCTTTCTACATACATTCAAACTTCTGTAGAGCAACACAACTCTTACAAGAGACGGATATCTTTCATATAACCAATGGAGTCCTCATAGTTTCCCCAAAATGAAATTATTGCTACATTAAACAATCCTCCATTCAATAATAATGCTGAATATACTGTTAACTAAAAAGTAAACTGTAAAAGTAACCTCCAACTATGCACACAAATATGAAGGAGAGAAAAGACAATGGCTATCATATGCAAATTAGTACACATAGATAATAAGCAAGAAGAAATTTCACAAAGCTTGAACAGTCTGTTTCTGCCATTGGCTATTAAACCAGAGTTGACATGTGTGACTGTTTCTTTCACTTCAGTGATATAAAGAGCCCAAAAAGGCCAAGATGCAATCTCTTATCTCTGTTTAGTGGGCCCCTTGATTTGTCAACCAGTAAAAGTTATCCCACCCTAAGCACTCAGACCCCAAAACCAGTAGTGCTCACAGGTTCTGGGGCAGGAAGCAAGTAGGCTACTGAGGACTCACTCTCATTTCTAGCCTTTGATTCCCAGGGTCCTGGATTCTGTTTTTTGTTTTGTTTTGTTTTAAAGCAGTGATCTCCATATACTGCATTCAGTAATCCACAACTCCACCTGCTCAGGGTGTCATCCCCAACTGGATCTAGTATTATATAGTGCCTTCCCAGATCAGAACACTCAGAACTCACACTTGCTTTTCAAGTTTTCTGCTGATTCTCAGCAAAACTGTACACTAACTATTTTATCCTGTTATAGCACTCACTTATAGCACAGATGTATCAATGTAGTTCTGTGTCTAGTGGCAGCAAGAGAGGAGCAGCAATGGGGTGTTGTGGGTCTTGTGGAATATCAGCCTTTTTCAAGTCATCTGCTTCAGGTAAGTTTTAGGCTGTGTTCATGCAAAAGTGTGCTGGTACCCTCAGAAAGACAGCAAGCTCTGGATGATCTAGGTACTCTAGGTTGTCAGTTATCTGTGTCAAAGAATTCTTATTTTAAGTTTGAGGTTCCATTCTCTTACAACTGATGTCTTTTTAAAATTTTTTCAAAACAAAAACTTATAAATTTAATTAATATTGAAACTTTACCAGAGAGGCATGTCAAATACTGCTGGCCACTGTGCCCAGAAATATCTAGCTGAGATGTTCACATGGAACAAGATGTGCCTCCAGAATTCTACTAACTGCCCATTAGACCAAATGACAAGGGAGAAATATTCTAGTATTCTGAACTAGGCAATGAAAGATGGGTTTGGAGCTGTGAATCAAAGGGCTAACTGGCAGTGAACCTTATCTTCATTTCCTCTCCAGTGGTTTCTAACTTTCCCTTCTCAGTAAAGCACAAATGCTACACATAGAAATGAAGAAACTAATGGGGCTGGGGATATGGCTCAGCAGGTAAGGGCACTTGCTGTGCAAGTACAAGGGCTCGAGTTCAATCCCTAGCACTTGTAAAAAGCCAGGAGTGACCAGGCATACCTGTAACCCCAATTCTTCAGGGGGTAAAGACAGGATAATCACTGGGGCTCATTGGTCTGCTAGCCTTACCAAAAATGGCAGCTCCAGATCCAGAGGGAGACTCTTCCTGAGGAAACAATGTTAGTGATTGAGGAGGATACCTAATGTACTCCTCTGGCCTCTTTACATGTGCACATGGGATGTACACTCATCTACACACACACATGCACATACTATCCATACACCACACTACACTACACACAAGAGAGAGGAGAATGAAGAAACCAAGACCCAGTTGAAGATGTCATCACCATAAAGGTTACATGTACCTAGGGTAACCAAGTATCTCAGTTTACTCAGGACTGTTATGGCTTTAGTACTTAAGAGTCCTATGATATGAGATGCTGTATTGATTTTTCACCATACATGTGTTTCAGAGGTTTCCAAACTTTCTATGCACCACAATTACCTTGGACACTACTAAAAATGTAGGTGATTCTCTTTTATCTATTGTCTATCTGGTTTTTAATGACAGGGTCTTAGGTAGCCCAGGTGGCCTGAAACTATTTATGTAGCTATGTAGCTGAGGTTGGCTTCAAACTTATCTTCCTCTACCTCCCAAGTGCTGGGATTACAGGCATGTATCATCACATCTGACTGTGTTTCTGTTTTTTTTTTTTTTTTCTTAAATCTTTTTTATATTTTATTTGCAAGGACAGAGAGTGGGGGGGGGGGAGAGGGAGAGACTGAGTGTGGGCATGCGAGGGCCTCTAGCCACTGCAAACGAACTCCAAATACATGCACCGCTCTGTGCATCTGGCTTACATGGGCACTGGGGAATAAAACTTGGGTCATTAGGCTTGGCAGGTAAGCGCCTTAACCACTGAATCATTTCTCCAGCCCTGTTTTCTTTCTTTTCTTTTCCTTTCCCTTCCTCCCTTTTCTTTCTCTCTCTCTCTAACAATGATTTCAGATGCCAACAGACATCATTGAAAACCAATCTACCTAGAGGCTGAATAGGTATTTATCACTACTTTTAGAAACTCCTCAATTTAGGCATCTTTGTCACTGCCAGAAGCAGATACCAACAAATTACAAACTGTAATTTTAAAAAAAAAGATAAAAAAATTTAGTTTTGCCTTTCACTTATGTCATTTTTCCTTCAATGTCACAAAATATCACAAAAATAATGGAAGTTGTGAAAACTGGACTTGACAGGAGCAACAATGTAGGTATTAATGAGGTGCAGAGCTTCCTGCTATAAAGCACTATTTAGTATCAGGCTTACTTGAAAGGCTTCCACAGTAATCATGTTTTGGTAAATCTTAGTGGATAACTTGCACAAAATAGTTAACTTAATGCTATATTTACCATTTCAACACTGTAAGTTACATGGCTTAACATGGTTAAGAATACTTCTCAAGCCCCCAATGGGGTAAGAAGACACTCTTAGCTCTCTTTATTGTTTACTGCGTTTCTACAGTGTTCCATTTTAAAAAGAAGTTGGAGGGCTGGAGAGATGGTTTATCCATTAAGCGCTTGCCTGTGAAGCCTAAGGACCCCATTTCGAAGCTCGATTTCCCAGGATCCACATTAGTCAGATGCATGCGTCTGGAGTTCCTTTGCAGTGGCTGGAGGCCCTGGTGTGCCCATTCTCTCTCTCTCTCTCTGCCTCTTTCTGTCTGTCTCTCTCAAATAAAAATTTAAAAAAATTAAAAAAGTTGGAGTACTTGCCCTAGATTATACACTAGGCAAATGGTGGCCTTGGCATGAAATTTAAAACTGTTCGCTCAGACAAAATTTGCTTTGCACTGAAAAAACCAGAAAAATAAAGGGCGGTCCCATGCCCTGCCTCAAACGCTGTGACCCATGAATGCTCACACTACAATGGGAAAATAAAAGAGGCGCATGCATCGTTGGCTCTCCATAGCTTTCCGGACAAAAAAGCTAGTCCCTTGTCTTAGAATACCATGACCTAGTCCTTCAGCAATAGCTTTCAGGGAGAACCTACTCCTGGGAGACTCTTCTTCATTCCCACCTTCGCCATTATCTATCTCCCCACTTTATCCACTGTACCTTCAAGCCCTACCCTCAACTCCAACTCTGTTCGCTTCAGCATCTTCAGCTACTCGGCCCTCCAGGCGCTGGGGTTGTGGGGCTACCCGGACTCAGGGTTTTGTACCGGAAATAGTGGCGGCGGCGCTTGACGTAAAATTGATATACGTGGCGACGTGCTCTGTGATTGGGAGTTTCAGGCGTTGGGAGCCCCCCCCCATTCCCCCCCCCCCCTCCGGCGTCTCTCCGGACGAACCAGATTGGACCGGAATGCTCTGCTCTGCCTGCGAGACCGGCCGCTAGGTTGGACAAGGGCATGTGAGGACCGCGGTGAGTTCCGTTCCCGGGCTACCTGCTGCAGGAGAATCGCGAACTAAATCAAGGAAAGAAGCTAACTCTTAAACAGGCTGAGTTTTTTTTTTTTTTCCCATCTGCAAGGCTTTCTTAATGTGCACCTCAACCTTGAAAGAATTGGCGCCTCCACCGAGGAATAATCCGGTGCTCAGAACACTAAAATCATTCACAGGCTGTGCAGATGGGAAGTGGCAGGGCTAAGTGCCAAGCGAGGACTCCTGCTCCACCAGCAGAGTCCTTGACCTTTGCATGGCGGTAAGGTTCACAAGGTTTAGCTGCATGTAGAATACCAGGGTGCAGCTTGGCCTTAGATAGCAAATGGGCTCTGGGACTCCTCAAATTGAGTAAGTCTGGGATGGGATTCTGGAATATAATTTCAATCAGTTTCCCCCTGACAAATGAAATCATTTCATGAAAACGGACAGAGGGTAAGTAAGTCAAAGCCCTTGTGGGGAACATAGTGAGTTGTCCTGTTACGGTTTTGTATTTGGTTTGAATATATATATATGTATTGGGGGGGTTGTTTTGTTTTGTTTTGTTTTGTTTTGTTTTGTTTTGTTTTTGGAGATAGGGTCTCACTCTAACCCAGGCTGACCTGGAATTTACTCTGTATTACTCTGAGGGTGGCCTCGAACTCACGGTGATCCTCCTACCTCTGCCTCCTGAGTGCTGGGATTAAAGGCGTGCACCACCATGCCCAGCTTGTTTTTTAATATTTTTATTTACTTTTTTGCCAGAAGGGAGGGAAGGAGTGAGACTTGTTAAGCTTTTAAGGCCTCAATTCAGAGAAAATGACCCATGGGAGCTTTCTACACATATTTTGGCTGGAAAGTTGTTCTTGATTTTATCATTGACCTGGGCAGATAGCAGCCTCTGCTTGTCCTTACCTATTTGGTAAGCCTGTCATTTATTTTTAATTTTTTTGAGAGAGTCTCACTATTTCTCCCAGGATAGTCTCCAACTCACTGTGGTCCTGCCTCAGCTGTCATACAGCTGGGATTTATAGGCAATAAGCACTTATGGGAAACGCTTAAACAGATTCCTGGACCCACATTAGCTCTGTTCAGTCAGAAGGTTTTTAGCATGTTGGGGATAGGGCCTGTGAATCTGTACGCTGAACAATCAAATAAGCTTGTCATCTTTGAGAACTGAAATAAGACACTTTCAACAGAACTGTAAAGAAGTGGGTCATCAATTTAAAACATGTGGTCTGACCTTCCTTGATTTTCTTTCTTTTCTTCTTTCTTTTCTTTTTTTTTTTGGGGGGGGGGGTCATGGCTGTACATGTATTTGCTATAGGCTAAAATTTATCGACAAAAATGTGGGGGCTTTGATTAGCTGAAGACTAAAGCTTAATAAAACAAATTTTCAGTTAGCTACTACTATTGATTCCCTGAATGACTTTGGGTAAGTCACTAAACTTTGTAGTCCCTGTATATACTATCACGTCATTCACTATACTGCTTGCTGTAAACACAGAACCTAGATCTATTTTAAATCATATGCTTTAGAAGTGAGGCATGGATATTTTCAATTTTAATTTATAAAATTTTTAATTAGCAATAAATTATTTCATGCACTTGTAGCATGCATTGTGATGTTTTTATATCTACTTACCTTATAGAATGATTAAATCAGGCTAATCTATTGCCTCATCTGCTTACCATTTTGTGGTGGAAATATTTAAAATCTACTCTTAGCAGCTTTCAAATAGACAGTAATTTGGTATTTATTGTAGTCACCATTCTGTGCAGTAGATCACAAAAGCTTACTCCTAACTGAAACTTTGGTCAATGTCTTCTTTTTACCTCTTCATCTCCTCCCATAGCCACTAGTAATCACCAATCTATTCTTAGGAGCTCAATGTTTTTTGATATTACATGTGAGAGTAGTTGTCTTCTTGTGCCTATCTTATTTCACATTATATAAAATCCTTCAGATCATCAGCCATAGGTGCTTTAACAGCTTCTAGGGAAGTTTGCTGTAGCCAGCGAGAAATGGAAATAGAGTTGGAAACTGAGTTGCCTATTTTTCAAATCTTCATACTGAGGAAAATAGAAATATTACAGTTTTTTATGCTTTGCTTTTGGAGACTAATAAGAATAATGTGAATGATGATGGATTCTGGTTTTAGAACTTCTTGTGATATTTCTGTGATAAACCAGCAGTCCCATGTGACCAAGTGACTTACTCTTCTTGATTGAGATGTTATGATAGAAAGCGATTTTATATAGAAGTGCTAACTGGTATTGAGACATTTCTTCTTCCTGAAAGGATTATAATTACCACTTAATAGGCCAACCTCTCACAACCTTAAGAAAAGCACTTTTTTTTAATAAACAGATAAACATTGTGTGGCTTGACTTGGGAATGAAACTTTCTGAAAGTTTAGAGCATAAAGATTTTGGTTCAACATGGAGGACAAAAGACGGCAAGCCCGGGTGCAGGGAGCCTGGGCTGCTCCCACTAAGAGCCAGGCTTCTGCTCAGCCAGGTAAGAACTTGGAGGGAAGAAGGGAAGGAGATCATGATCTTGATCATGGGTGTAGACAGTTGTCATCACCTTTTGTTTGTATCAGTTTATAATGAACACCTACTTCAGTTGCTATTAAGAAATGTGGCTGGAATTTTGTCTGATTTTTGTTAATGGTAAGCTAAGGGGGTGGTCTTTAGTTCCTTCTATGTAGTTAATACACTTCAACTTTTCAGAGTGTGTTGAGATTGTGGACTTTACCAATTTTTGATGTAATAAGTCATGTTCAATTGTGTTTTATTGACCCTGACTTAGTATATTGAACCAGTCTTTATACCCTGGTTTGAAACTGTTCTCCCTCCTATTTCAACTATTACAGCTAGGAGCCACCTCTACACAACACATGGTCAGACCTGGAGGAACAGGGAGTATCATTTCTCTGACAAAGAATTTGTGTTCAAAGAACCCCAGCAGGTAAATTCTTACTTTTCTGTCAACAGTAGCAAATATTTGCTTATAAAAACAATATTTATATAGTGAGTACTTGTATAGTGACTGGATAAATTTACGAATGAATAGCAGGTCAAAATGGTTATAATAATAGTGAAATATGAAGCATTTCAATTCCCTTATATAGCTGAAGATCTTTTGTCTTCTGATTCCAGTTTATGGACATATATTCCCAGTTTTATGGAGTAGGGGTAGGAAAGCTTTACTGTGACTAATGGCTTAAGATTATAACATGACTTTTCAGAGAAAATGTCTCTTTGAAATTTCAGTTATTACCATGAAATTCCTGATTTCTAGTTCTTTTTTTTCCATAAAGGAAAACTGTAAGAAACATAAAGCTTCACCTTTTGGAGGATAGAAGGATATTGTACTAGGAATCAAACTCAGGACCTTATACATGCTAGGGAAGTGCTTTGCTCCTGGTCCTCATTTAAAAAAAAGATATATATGTATATATTTGAGAGAAAGACACACACACACAGGGAGAGTGGGGAGGGAGAGAATGACACCAGGGCCTCCTTCCACTGCAGACAAACTCCCGACACATGTGCTACTTTGTACATCTGGCTGTATGTGGGTACTGGGAATCATCATCAGACTTTGCAAGCAAGTTCCTTTAACGATTGAAACATCTCTTCAGCCCAGTCCTCACTTTTATTTTGGAGGGGGGTTGAGGTAAGTTCTCACTCTAGCCCAGACTGACCTGAAACCCTGTAGCTCCAGGCTGGCCTTGAACTCAGAGATCCTCCTACCTCTGTCTCCCAAGTGCTGGGACTAAAAAGGCATGTGCTACCATGCCTGGCTCCAGTCCTCACTTTTTAATAATATGGAAAAAGGACTTTAAAAATCAGAAATCTTGCTGCAGTAATAATTGCATTAAAGGGTTATCAAAAGTCCCTATTTTACAATACTCTCTTTTTTTGGGGGGGGGTTGAGGTAGGGTCTCACTCTAGCCCAGGCTGACCTGGAATTTACTAGGTAGTCTCAGGGTAGCCTCGAACTCACAGCGATCCTCCTACCTCTGCTTCCTGAGTACTGGGATTGAAAGCGTGTGCTACCACACCCAGCTACAATACTCTTTTTTAAATATCTCCTTTATATTAAAAAAAAAAAAGAAGAAGTTTTTGCATAGTTACTGGCCAGTAGGAAATTTGATTAATTGTAATTGTGGTATTTTTTTTCTGTGTACTAGTGAGTGGGAAATAATTCTGAGAAGACTAGAAACAAGAATCTCTGGTGGAATAGTGGGGAGGTTGGAATAAGAAAGAGATCATTGTCAACTTGATTTTTTAAAATATTTTATTTTTATTTATTTATTTGAGAGAGACAGAGTCAGACAGAAGGAGAGAGAGAATGGGCACGCCAGGGCCTCAAGCCACTGTTAACTAACTCCAGACATATGCACCATCTTGTGCATTTTGCTTACGTGGGTCCTGGGGAATCGAACCTAGGTCCTTTGGCTTTGCAGGCAAGTGCCTTAACTGATAAGCCATCTCTCCAGCCCTCCCCCATCTTTTTTTGAGTAAAACAGTTCTGACCATTAGGAGCCATGTAGAATTAAGATCTGCTCTTTTCCTTGCAGGTAGTTGGTACAACCCCAGAACCTAGAGTGATTGAGTAAGTAATTTGCTACCTTTGTGGAACTGTTGCCCACAGTGAAATGGAGAACCAGTATCTTTCCTTCATCCAATTTTCCATTGAGAAAAGAATGGCCCAATAAGTCCCTTAATTTTCAGCTGGGCTATTCCTGTCTCGGTCTTTAAACTTAATCTTTAGAGAAGACTTTGTGAATTTGCTGATGGTGTGGGAAATGTAACACCATCTTTGCCCATTAAATTTTGACTCTGTTGTAGGTTTCCTGGCCCTATTGTACTAGAGAGTAAGCTAAAGTTAGAGTTTTCTTAACTTATTGGAGTTTGGCTCTTTGAGAGGCCTTTAAATACCATTTTGCTAGTAGTTATTGTGAAAGCTATTGTAACCTAAATAATGATAGTATACCCATTTATTACAACCACATGATTGTTCCAGAACAACTTAATTGATACTAAATATTCCTCTTGTGTTTATCTGTGTCGAAAATGCTCTTATTCAAAGCTGGTGAGAGATAGTTCGACTTCTTTTTTCCTGGTTCTCAATTTCCACCAGAGGTAAATAAATTGTCAGTAAGAACCATCTTTTTATTTTAGGAAAATAGCACCAGATGGATGTTCTTCCCATGAGCAATCTGTTTTGCTCTTTGTATATTTGCAGGTTAGCTTGTATACCTTATAAAAATTTAAATTGAGCTGGGCATGATGACTCATGTTTTTAATCCCAGCAGTTGGGAGGCTGAG
Source organism: Dipus sagitta (assembly GCA_036346955.1). Lineage (NCBI taxonomy): Eukaryota > Metazoa > Chordata > Mammalia > Rodentia > Dipodidae > Dipus > Dipus sagitta. Next base: position 77,134,813 of record CM070778.1, on the reverse strand, counting down.
GTAGGAAGATCACCATGCATTTGATGCAGCCTGGGCTACACAGTGAGTTCCAGGTCAGTGTGGGACACAGTGAAAGAATGTTAAACAAACACAAACATCAGCATCATTTCCAAGGGTTTCTAACTTGTCTTTGCTACAAGTTAACTGTGTAACTAGTCTTGAGTTCTTTTCACCTCTGGATTTTTGCTGGATATTTTTGTCTGAAAATGACGAGTTTGGACTATGTAATCACTTAAATCCCAATCTAGTTCTAATGGTCTTTTTGGTGAATAAGAGTAAACAAAACCTTGAAACCCATTCCAGATGGGACATTAAGGCTGGGGAAGAAAGAAAGGGAGGCAATTGTGAGTTTGCAAGTTAACAGAAAAATGACAGCATTCATTCTTGTTTTTCCCAAGGTTTGATAGTTCTTGTTATCTAAAGTTAGTTACCCAGAAATGAGCTCCATATTTAATGTCAGCCAGTTTCTAGGTGTGGACAAAATATATATCACATTGAAGTGTTGTATTCCTCCTCTTGGAAGCTGTATAGACAACTTAGATGATAACTATGCCTACATTTTTTGATCAAAGGGGCTCACACATCTGCCTAAGAGCCTAGTTCAGAGAACATGACTCCACTAACAGAAAGTGATGTGAAAACTTCCCCGTGTAATGATCTCTGTAAAGTATCCCTCTCAGAAGAAGTCTTAATAGACTGCCTGTCTGGTCTATTGCTTTTCTGATCATGAACCTTACATAGCAACTTTTTTGTACTTTTCCATATTTAATTAAATCCAGTTAGCTTTTATCATACATCTACTATGTGCAAGCATTGGGAAACAATATTAATTCATCACTTGCCCCTAATGGGGGGAGGCTGCAGTCTAGTGAATGAAATAGACATGTGAACAAATTGTAATATTGTGTAAGACAGTAGACATATATGTAAGGTCTAGTACTAGTACAAAATGAGATAGGTAGCACTATTGGCATTGATCAGAGGTCCAGGAAGATTTAGAGGTTATGCCTAGTGAGATTTTTGTAAAGCAAGTTAGAATTTTTCACTGGGCCAAAGCTAGAGATGGGTTAGGTGAGACTACTGAGTGGTAGGGATGCATTTCAGCGTGGGGCTAGAAGCAATGCTGTACTCAGGAGATTTTAGGCAGATAATGTTGAGGAGGTGAACCTGTGGGTGGTATCAAGAGGAAGTTAGGTCTTATTATCTTTTTTGGTTTTGTTGGTTTTTTTGAGGTAGGGTCTTGCTCTAGTCCAGGCTGACCTGGAATTTACTGAGTCTCAGGCTGACCTCAAACTCACAGCAATCCTCCTACCTCAGTCTTCCAAGCGCTGGGATTCAAGGTGTGTACCACCATGCCTGGCCTTATTATTGCTTTTAAAAAATTGTTTATTTAAATATTTGAGAGCATGTGTGTAAGCTAGGGCCTCCTGCCATAGCAAACAAATTCTAGCCATATGCACTACTTTGTGCATCTGGCTTTATGTGGGCACTGGGGAATCCAACTTGGGACAGCCAACTTTGCAAGCCAGTGCCTTTAAGCACTGAGCCATCTCTCAGCCCAATAATAGGGATCTTGAATATAACTCTGAAGTCACAGGACTTTACTCTGAGGAAGACCTCATTGGACATGTATCTTTGAAAGCAACAGAAGCTCAGAGCCTTGAGATGTGTTTGCTACCTGGTAAATTCATTTTCTATTCTAAACTCTTCAAAGGAAACATCTCTTTGCCCCAGTTTGACATTCCTTTGGTGACAAGTTTTTGGATCTTATTAGCCTGAATTGTGGGTGAAACATACAAGGGTAGAATCAGAATTACTTTATCCCACTTTTGTCTCCTGGTCATTTCAGGGTTTGTTCCCAGAACTATCAATAATATGCCTTAATCTTACCCCTTATCTCAGTGGTAGAAGGTAGAGCTTACACCTCCCTCATAGTGCTCTGATCCTACTAGAACCTTAGGAAGTCACAACAGCCTTTCAGCTGGGTAGAGTGTATTGTTTTTCCTCATAGTAACAAGTGTCTTTCCCTTGTTTCTTTAGTAAGGAAGGTGTGTACGAAATCAGCCTGTCACCCACAGGTGTATCTAGGTAAGTTAATTACATTAGCAAGTGACTGTAATTATCATAGTCTCTTGAAATTGTCTTCTCCATGACTTAAATAGGAATTCTTGAGGAACAAGAAGCCGGTAATGTCTCACTTTTATAAAATAGCTTTAAAGCATTTTCACAGTCTGTCAGATACTATTACAGCTGCAGTTTCTCAGATGAGGAAGTGAGGTCCAAAGAGACTGAGTCTTTCCCCTCGTTTCACACAGTGACCTGATGTTGGCATTGGTTCTAGCCTGGGCTTCAGTGTTGAGTGTTGCATTATTATACTTCATGAATTATCTATATATATTATGTAAGGCTGTGTGTCATGATACAGAACATTAGGGTGAATTGCCATACAGGTAAAGCGTATAGTAAATATTAGCCACTATTTTAAAAACATTTTGAAAATACCTCTTTACTACACAAGTCTACTAGTTATCAGTACAAAATGATATATTTAAAACAAATATATAAGAATATACACATCAAAGTAATTGTTTCAAAGGACTACTGCTGACATGGTGGGCTCTGTAAAGGCACTGGTACTTCTGTGGCTGTGACCTTTTTTGGAACCTCCTAGTTGAGACAAGGCTAACAATCAAAGAAGACCAGGTCCATTGATTTGGTCACATCTTATTTCAACTAGGTAGCTTCAGGAGCTCTGGCTGTTCCAGAATATTAAATTAAAGGCACCTTCAGAGAGATTTGCTACCATCAAGACTGTACAAGATAGTATTCTCTGTGGTCTTTCATTAAGAACATTTCTTAGGAAAGGTATCTAAACTGATGTTTAAGCTGAATCAGCATTGTTGTAATTAGTTTTAGTGAGAGAAGAAACCCACATTTGGATGACTGAGTTATTTATTTATTTATTTGCATGTATGTGTGTGTGTGTATGCTTACACATGCTAGGGTCTCTTGCTTCTGCAAATAAACACCCTTACAGCCTTGAGGGGATGGTTGGAGAAATTAACCTGTGCTTGCAGGCTTTGCAAGCAAGTGTCTTTATGAGCCATATGTTCATTTCGATAGTCATAATGACCTGTGTCTTTGCTCAGAATGGCATAGAGTTAAAACACTACCATTTGTTAATGTAGAACAAGCCTGTGCACTTTAGAAATTACTATTTATTCTTCACAATGACCTTATGAGTATCTTCTTTTGGTTACACTTTTGGAAACCAGATTCAGGGGACTTTAGCTAATAAGGGTTCTTTATGTATCAAGGGTGTGTTTGTATCCTGGCTTTGTTGACTTGAAAGAAGCTGACTGGATATTGGAACAGCTTTGTCAGGACATTCCCTGGGAACAGAGGATGTGCGTCAGAGAGGGTGAGTAGGCCTCTGAGGCCACAGTTGTTGCTACCTGGTCCTCTCTACAAAATGTTTTGTAATATCGCCACCTCTGTGCACCACAGTCAGTCTCACATAGATTCAGAATTTGAGAGTCTAAGGAGGAGTACATTTAGCCTTCCTAGGGAATGGGGAAGAGTAATGAGGCAGAAGCAATAGTCCACAAAGACTTAAGGCCAATGAGAATGTGAGAGAGATGGGAGCTCAAGGAGCGGAAGGGAGCCTGATTGATTGGCTGTCAGGCCTAATTTGCTTCATCTCCCTTCCTATTAATTGTTAAGTGATGCCAGCCAGCTTCCTTCTCTCTGCATACAAGCTTTCAGAGCTTTCTTTTTTCTAATCCTATTTGGCACACTTTCTTTTTCAGTCCTTTGTACTGAAATTTTAGTCTCACTTTCACTAGACTGAGCCACTTTCTACTTTTGTGTCTGTTCTCTCCTGAGTTTGTAAAGATACAGCAGAATTGATAACCTGACTTGGAAGTGCCTATCCACTCTCCAACAGTGCCTGTGATACCACAGTTGGCCACTCGAGGGTATCTGTGGTCTAGTATAAAATTTCCTGACTAGCACATGGAGTGAATTTAAATTGTCTGTGAAGACAGGCAAAGTAGATACAAACATCAGAAGAGGAGTCAGCCTTTTTACTGCAGCTTTCTCCCAGGTCCCAGAAGTTTCTTCAGCAGGGCTTTTGATTACATACTTTGTTTGCTCTCACATTCTAATCAGTTATTAATTTTAAACAAATTGCAGCTAAGTAAGTAACTTTTAAAAATTGAGCTAATAATACATAGGATCTTTGTGTTAAATGAAATAATACATGATATATGCTTAACAGAATTCCTGGTACATAGTAAGCCTTCAATGAATATTAGCTACTGTTGATACATCTTTTTTTCTCCCCATCTCAGGACTGGGGATTGAATTTAAGGACTTATGCATGTTTGGAAACACTACCACTGATGTACATCCCCAGCCCTACTTTCAGTTTTGTTGTTGTTACTCATATTGTGACTCTTACTAGTTGCGAAAATAGCAGCTCTCCTCCTCTAAATAAATTTAGATATCACAAACTTCTGACTAAGATGAACTACACACTACAGCTAGTCAGAACACTTTTTTCCTCACTTAGAATCAAAGGGCTTATCCACTGTCAGATGAACACATGGGTGAATGGTCCCTCTTGCTTTCCACATGGATTCAGGTGTCACAGACTCCTCCGTCAAGAAACCATGATTCATGTTTTGTGTTTTTTTAAAATATATTTTATTTATTTATTTGAGAGAGAGAGAGAGAGAATTGGTGCACCAGGGTCTCTAGCTACTGCAAACAAATTCCAGACGCATGCGCTTCCTTGTGCATCTGGCTTATGTGGGTCCTGAGGAATTGAACTGGGGTCCTTTGGCTTTGCAGGCAAACACCTTAACTGCTAAGCCATCTTCTCAACCACCTTATTCTGTTTTTTTGAGACTCTTGTTTGTCATCACTGAAACAAGTCATTTGCATTTTCACCTCAGTCTCTGACCAGGCTGTTGTTGCTAACATGCCTTCTCTTCCACTTGCCACTCATGTCCTCCATGAGGATAGGACAATGGGTCATCCTTCATTTTCCTTCAGGCTCCCCATGGCTTCTTGAATAGTGTGGGCACAGGTTGACTTGCAGCAGGCTCATCTTAAGTAGCACTCAGCTGTCTCAAGAGCCTTGTGCTTTCTTTCCTAGATATAACTTATCTGCAACCAAGACTTACAGCATGGTATGGAGCGCTTCCTTACACGTTCTCAAGAATCACTATGGAACCAAATCCTCACGTATGTTGAATACTGTCATTGATGTCGTTTTCTATACTATATAGTTATTAAGTGTTGAGCACTACAGAATAATAAGTTACCTTGCAGAGGCACATGATGGTTTCTAGTTCAGCAAATTATCTTGGTTCACATACTAAATTTTCTGCTTGTCATCCTTTATGTGCTTTTGATTCATAGATGAGCTCAGAAGATGACAAAAAACTGAGAAAGCCCAGGATTTCAGGGAAGGTAGCTGTTTCTTCCAGTGCCTCCTTTTTCCTGGGCATTTCTGGACATGATACTCTGTGAACACCCTGGTGTGCATTTGCTATGCAGCTAGCGCTTTAGGCTGACCAGTGAGGTCAGAATGTCTTTTTTGTTTCTCAGGCTCATTTACTAGTTGTAAAATGTCTGCTTTGTTGTTGCTGTTAACTTCATATTATTCTATAGGTACAGTTTCCACACTTTCAGCTTACTACCACTTTGGCTTATCTCTGCTGCTGTTTTTGTTTTTGGAAATTTTCATGACAGATGGGCATGGTGATACATGCCTGTAATCCTAGAACTCAGGAGGCTAAGGCAGGAGAATCACAAGTTCAAGGCATGCCTGGGCTACGTATAAGACCCTGTCTGGAAAAAAAAAAAAAATTCCATGAGAGTAGACAAAGATACTTAACATATTTATATATTTGTCCAGAAGATAGAGTTAAGGTCCAAGAAATAGCTCCCTGTTTATTTTCTGGAATCTTGTCTTTGGCAAAAATGTTATGCTTTATTGAAAGAGGCCTTATAGAAAAATGGAGTTTTGCTTATTCCTTTGGATACACAGATATGTAACATGCTTTGGAGCTGCTAATAACAGGTAAGCATAATCTTCCTATGTACTACAGTGCTTAGGGATAAAACTGACCGGAAGTGTAGAGTTTTCATGCAAGGAGATGTACTTTGGTTTGTAGGGGTCTGGTTTCAGGCATGGTTAAATTTCTAAAGCTAAATTTAGAGTGTGACCTAGTGAGGTTTTGAGACTCCTTTTATCTGAGGTTGATTTGGAAACACTGAGAGTACTGATGTAAGACAGTCCATCATAGACTTCTGCTCATGTTTCTGTCACAGCTATTTACCTTCTTGTCAATAGTCATATTAGTGACGTCAGTAGTCATAATAGTGAAGTGTTTAGAGTTAAAGTTAAGTCACACAGGATTTACTGAATATAGTGTTTCACCTTGGGGCATTTTTTTCACAACTTTTCAAATGAATTTTTTATGTCAAGCTTTTTAAAATAGTGTATATAATATGTGCTTGTTATCAAACTTTAGTAACTGTGGATAAACATGAAGAAGAATATTCCCAAGCATGATGATATGGCAGCTTCACTTCCCAGAGGTCAAGGGCAGCCTGTACTATACGGCAAAATCTTGTCTTTATTTAAAACTTTTATAATTCTTCTACCTGATACTCTAATTCCAATTTTAAAAAATAGGCAAAAATATGTAGGAATTTTTTTCTACTTAATGTTATACACTTATAGTCCCAGCACTTGGGAGGCTAAGGCAAGAGGACTATAAATTTGAACCAACCTTGTAAACCCTGTCTCAAAAAAAAAAAAAAAAAAAAAACAGAATTGGGTTATGGCTTAGTGATACAGTACTTGCCTTACGGTACACCAGGCCTTAGGTTCTATCCCCAGACTACAAAAACAAAACACCTCATGCCCATTGTGATGGATATTAAGCTTGTCAAATCAGAATTCTTTAATCTGGGATTTGTGTGTTTATTGCTAATAGATTTAGTTTGTTTATGTGCTTTTTTAAACATATTTTTGAGACAATGTCTCACTATATTGTCCAGGCTAATCTCCAACGCACTATGTCGATGAAGCTGGCTTCAAACTTAAAATTCTCCTGCATCAGCCCTCCAGAGTGCTGGGGTTCTTGGAATGACCATGATGCCTACCTCCAGTCATAGGTTTTAAAACTTGTTTTAGTATTTTTTAAACTGAATCTTTTATGAAAACAATGTAACACACAGATCTAAACCTTGACTTTTGGAAGTCTCATCAACCTGACCTCTTCTTTTTCCTAATGTCTACCCAGGGTACCCCTGTACTATGTGAAATATTTTACTTCTGTGATTTACATTTTCTCACACTCTTTTTCTCAGATGTCTCTTAAGGATAAAATGTCTTCACGAAACAGAGATGATACTGAATTTTAATTAAGATATTCAGTTCTGAAGGATCTGTATATAGAGTTTTGGTTTAAAAAATCTAAATTAATCCTCCCATTCATTATCCTCTTTTTTCTTCCTTTCTCTATACTTAAGACCAAAAATAACCAAGAAAAAATAGATTCCCATGTAGCAAACTTGATGTTGTCACAGTACTCAGTCTCTAAGCAAGTCAGTCAAATGCTAGTGAGATTCTCAGGAATCTGCTAGCAAAGCCATCTTTCTCCTTCACACTCTTGCTTTTCTTGTTAAATGTATAATTCCTGCATCTAATATTTATATCCATGAAGACAGATTTAAATCTGAAAGATAAATAGGAAATACTGCACTGATACTGCTGTTGTTGGAATGTCACTTTGGAATTTGTTCTCTTGAATATGGATTAGTTTAATAACATTTTTGCATTTTTGATATAAGTTTTGTTGGTTGTTCCTTTTGACTTTTTTAAATCTTCTGCTTAGAATGTGGTGCTAACCCCCACAACAAGGAGGCCTGGTTCAACCCTGGTTTTCATATCACAGTGAAACTAGATACTTCTCGTGAACATCACTGGATTGCCATAGGATGTACTCAATATTGTGCTTTCCTTTCGGGAACATCCATTTCATCACTGCCAAACATTTGAGAAGTTCTCTAATGTAGCAATTCTTGAATCATAATCTGTGGATCTCAGGAGGAGGTCCACACGACCCTTTTAGAAGGCACAAGTCTGTTTTCATGACCATATATAATACTGTATGGTGTTTTCAGTGAGTTGAATTTGCACCAGTAGCACAAAAATGCAAATGGATAGTGCACTTTGGCATAAATCAAGGTTTTATCACCAAACTGAACCAGTAGTCATTGTTCTTTTCAGCAACATGTACTTCTACTTTATAGTTCCTAAAATGTTGATTTCATTAAAAATTTTCCTTCAGACTAGAGAGATGTCTTAGTGGCTAAAGGTACTTGCCTGCAAAGCCTAACGACCTGGGTTGATTCCCCAGTACCCACATAAAGCCAGATGCACAAAGTGACACATCTGGATTGCAGCAGCTAGAGGCCCTGGCATGCCCCCCCTTCCCCCGCAAGTAAATTAAAAAATATTTTTCAAAAATTTTCTTCATAAAACAGTAAACATTATTTGTTTTATTAAGTCCTACTTAGCCTTTGAGTATTTCTTAATAGTGTGTTTGATTAAGTTGAAAATGTGCCTATAGTACCACTGCTAAAAACTAAAGTGTGATTAAGCTCTGAGCTACTTTACTCACAGATTTTTATTTATAACATCTGACAAACAGATTGTTTATTTTGATCTGAATGTCTGACAGATATTTTCTTGTAGATGTATGAAGTTAGTTTCACTTCAATGAAAACAATGACATGGTTTGCAATTAATGATAAAAATTGAGTTTTCAAAGAGAAATCAAACTTACAGAAAACTAGTATCCATCTCTTTGAACCTGACCTCTTCCCATTAGTTAGATTTCTTCAAGGAGCTCAGTGGCTATATTAGCAGATGTGATTTGTTGTTGTAGGATGAAATGTGTGAAACTCAGTGACAAGTATTTTCCTGATGACCAGTAGTCAATACTAAAAATCATGCAAGTTTAATGATCCATTAGAAGTTTAAGTTAGGGGCTGAAGAGATGGCTCAGTAGTTCAAGATGCTTGCTTACAAAGCCTGGAGGCCCAGGTTTGACTCCCCAGTACCTACATAAAGCCAGATGCATGAGTGTCACATGCATCTGTCATTTGTGGCCATAGGAGGCTCTAGTATTTTATTTCTCCCTCTGTCTCAAGGAAATGAATAAGTAAACATAAGTAACAAACAAACAAATTGAAGCCATACCATTGTGCTTAAATATGAAAGAATAGGGAGAGTTTGAAATGGTGCCAGATTCCTCATTATAGTTGTGGTGATTTGAATGTAACTTTTCCATAGCCTCAAGTGTTTGTGATTAAGTTTCCTACCTAGTCCCTATGTAGTCTTTGGGAGCCCTATTGGAGGAAATTTGTGACTTGGGGTAGAGTCCAACTGTGTGTGTTCAGAGTTAGCTTGTGCTTGCTGGCTCTGGCTGTTAACAGTTTTCTCTGCTGTGGATTATGATGAAGTGAGCTAGTTTTTTCTGCCATGATGAAGTTTCCCCTGGAAACTGGAAGCCTGACATAAACCCTTTCCTTCCATGAGTTGCTTATGGTCAGGTGTTTTTGTCCCAGCAATAAGAAGATAACTATAGCAGTAGCTAACGTTGAAGAATTAGCATTTGTTGAGTTTTAGTGTAATATTAAAGAATGTAGTTACTTCAAATGCTGCAAACTACATATTTTGGGGGTAAAGTTAATTGTTTTCATATACTGTACCAGAAATGACAAATTTTAAGTTTAGGAAGTTAGCCACTCTAAATTTTAAACATTTTTTAAAGCTATTCTGCTGCTGAGTATAAAATAAGACTAGGATGAATGGAAGGCACCCAGTAGAGAAGTTCTGACTTTTCAGACTTTAGCCTGGTTCTGTGGACTACTTGCCCACATGTCAGTTTCACTGTTTTTATACCTTGGTAACTTGGCTACCATCCTGAATATGCTGGCATTTGCTTCTCTCTCTCTCTTTTTTTTTTTGTTGTTGTTGTTGTTTTTCGAGTAGGATCACCACACCATGCCAAGCAGCTTCTGTGTTTTTTTTTTTTAAATATTTATTTATTTATTTATTTGCAAGCAGAGAGACGTAGAGAGAAGAGAGACATATAGAGGCCAAGGCCTCTAGCCACTGCAAATGAACTCCAGACACATGTGCATGTGCCCCTTGTGCATCTGGCTTATGTGGGTCCTGGGGAATCAAACCTGGGTCCTTTGGCTTTGCAGGCAAAAGCCTTAACTGCTAAGCCATCTCTCCATCCCTGGCATTTACTTCTTTGTGAGGGTCATGTATTTAACATGAAAAAGATAAGATGAATAGACTGCTCTGGTCTTCTTGACATCATTCTGCCAAATTTAGAGAACTTTTATAAAAGTATAGAGATTAACTTCAAATGTAAAGAAAGAGAATTAAAGCATACTTCTTGCCTTCTGTTTGTTAAGTTCCAAGTTAAATTCTATCCCATACCTGTCTCATAACTTTACTGAGTTTGTTCTTTCTTTTTTTCCATGTGACTTTCCCCTTGTGCCTTACGTGACCAACCTGACCCTTGTCTTGTCTTGTTGGCTGCAGTGGCATCCTGTGCTGAGTACTCTCAAGAGCCACATTGAGGGGAACACAGGCTATACCTTCAACTCCTTGCTCTGCAATCTCTACCGAGACGAGAAGGACAGTGTGGACTGGCACAGCGATGATGAACCTTCGCTAGGGAGGTGTCCTGTCATTGCTTCACTCAGTTTTGGTGCCACACGGACTTTTGAGATGAGGAAGAAGCCCCCACTTGTGAGTATTTTCTCTCTCACTTTTTAAAATGCCCTCCCTATCTCCTAGTAGTCTGTGAGAAAGTAGAGTTCCTAAAAATTCCTCTTTGCTGAACTAGAGGGTAGGAGTATGTGTGTTATTGTTGAAACATTTTCAACTGGTTGCTTGTCCCATGGTAAACTTTTGGCTTCCAAAGTGCCCATTTATGCATTTGCTCATTCAACAGAAATTTCCTGCCTATGCTAGATTCTGGGGATTCACTTTGATTAATGGAAAGAATGGATATAGTCATTGTCCTCATAGAGATATAGCTAGTTGATATTGCTAGTCACTCAAATAACTGCAGCTATGATAAGTGCTATGACTGAAGATTTTTAGAAGGTAACTCAGAGTAGTGAGGCAAGATAGGAGAGGAAAGAGGCTCAAAAAAGATGTCCCTGAAGAGGCTGTCATTTTCTGTGTTCCTGTGGTAGTCGCACCACAGGAACTGTATGTGAGGGAGCATCACATGCATCCTAATCCCCTGCTTAGTCATCTGCTGAAAGACACAAGCCTGACATTCTTTCAGAGAGAAAAGCTCAAGCCAGATTATCAGGCGGTGGTCTGCGTACATTCAGCCTGAAAGGCAGTAATTAAACTGACTATAATTTTAGTTTTTCATCCCAGTTCTTACATAGATATGACATTTAAAAGACATATGGCTATGGACCCCTACCTCCAGTCTTGGTTTTTCTTTTTTCCTAAAGTTTATTTTTCATTTTCTTTATTTGAAGGTGGGGGAAGGCAGAGAGAGAGAGAGAGGGAGAAAATGAGTGTCAGGGCCTCCAGCCACTGCAGATGAACTCCAGATATGTGCACCCCCTTGAGCATCTGGCTTAAGTGGGTCCTGGGGAATAAAACCACAGTCCTTTGGCTTTGCAGGCAAGCACCTTAACCACTAAGCCATCTCTCCAGCCCCAGCTTGTTTTTAAATCAACTATGTGGTCCAAGAACAGGAAGATAATAGGAACTATAAGAAAAGAGAAAACATTAACCAAATTATCCTATTTCTAGGGCTTGTGTCTTTTCTTATGCAAAGTTTCATAACCAGATCAAGTTGGTGTGGAAGGCCAGTAGGCTGTGTTCTTAATATGACCTAATTGAGGCCACATCATTGTTAGTCAGTGCTCATGTCTGTTCTTTATCAGATATACTTCTGTAGGAATACAATTAATAGGTCTAACCAGGTTGTCTTCCTGTATAGCATATTTGCTTTCCATGCATGGCATTTGGTAGCACATTGAGTAATTTGCATCTATGATATCAAGTACCATTTGTTGGCATAATTTCCATTGATTAAGTTTTCTTTGCTTTTGTTTATACAGAAACTTTGGTCATTGTTGTCAGGAAATTCTCAGTTTTCAGTGTCTTATTAAGTTAACTTGCTCCCTGAGAACTCGGAATGCATTCAAAAGCATTCTGCTCATGCATCTAAAAGGAGGACTTGAGAATCAGGCTGTCCAGCCTTTGCTGTAGACTTTTAGGTATGGTCAAGCTTTTACATATGGGCACAGAAGTCACGTGTCTGAATAATTCATCCTGCCCTTAGTGAGGCTCCTGAGCTATGAATAACAAAGGAACACTGTGTGCCCATTGTTTAAGTTCAGATCCTCTTCTCAAGCCAGACAGACAAGACTCAGCTTTTCCTTCAGGCAGGGAAGGGAGCTGGGCCTGCCACCATGAGTAAGCAAGGTGCAAGCCTTTTCTCCTAGCGCTTTCCACCATACTGATGCCATGCCTTCTTCTTGCCATTCTGTTACCAACCACAAGAATAGCACTCTAGCTGTAGTATGTATAAGCTTTGGTAAAATCCTAGTATTTAGTTCTTCACAGTGATTTTCTGTATTGCTAAGTATTTAAGTCTTCAGTTGCTATTTCTTTATATGAATGTATTCACCACCAACCCTTTTTGAAAAAAAATTGGGGTCCTATTTATAGATGGGAACTTAAGAATTCTCAGAGTAAGTTTTCTGGGGAGGTAGTTTAGTGTACAAGCAGTTTCCAACTGCTAGACATTAGCAGTGTTTTAGTGCCCAGAAATGCCCCTTTCTTTCTGTCTGCCAGTCAGCAGATCATTATTTTCGCCTAAAAAGATCAATCACAAGCAGGGGATGCAGCTAAGTTGTAAAGTGCTTGCCTAGCATGTGCAAGGCCCTAGACTCAATCACTAGCATTGCAGACAAACCAAAATAAAAACTAATACCTTGTGATCAAGAGCTATTTCTTGGTAATATGCTGAAGCTGCATCGTAGGTTAATGTGGGGGCAGAGAACATAACTAGCACATACAGCATTGTTTCTTGAGCAACTGATTGGAACAGAATGTGTGTCTAAGAGGGAGACTGCCTATACTGAGGCTCTCTCTTCTCAAGCTTCCTGTAGTCTTTTCAGGAACACTAGTGAAAATGGGCCATAAAATACTCAAAGAGAGGTAAAGTGCCCTCAGGTCAGCCAGCAGCAGGGAATCTGGACTGCAGCTGTGTCAGCTGACCTGATACATCTAATAAGGAAGAAAATTTATCTGAGCTCTTGAAAGTTGGCTGAGGAAATAGGTTTGAGAGGAAATATAAATATATCACTACTGCAGGTGATTGGCTCTGGTAAGTTTTGGCTTTTGGCCCCATTTGAACTATGATTGAATTGATGTTATTCTTGTATATGCTCTCAATTCTGACTCTTGTTTAAGATGGACAAAGTGAATGTTGATGTATTTGAAGTATAATCACACATTAGTGAATCCAGCTTAGGAGTCCTGTTCTTAGGCAAACAGAATAGAAGTTTAAACTTTTGAAACAATTCGTTTAAGTTTTGTGACCAGATTGCACAAACGTGGAGCTCTACAGATGTAACTTAAAACAGAGGCCTTTTGAGTTGACAGCCATGGGACCATTTCTTAAGGCATACATCTTTATCTTAATATAAGTAATCTATTTTCTAAGAATTGATGGGAGTTGATTATTGCAAATACTTGCCTATTTTCCCTTCTGAACTGAGGTGGTAGCTCTGAGAACATGACTTATGACTCATACATCCCAAATTAAAAGTATAAATTAAACAGATAAGTTAAATTAATCTTGTGTGTGGGATTTTTTGGAGTCTTTCAGTAACACTTAGGAGCCTATCTCTGAATGTCACTATTGGTTATAATTTCATGTCTGCCAACAAGACTTTCGAAGTACAGTAAAGGTTATAGGAGGGAATCTTTCAAACTATTAGTTTTGACCTAACACATGAGAAACTAACACCTATCTGACTTGAATCCCAATTTCTCATCTGAAGTAGACAGGAGTCATAGATTTTCTATACTTTACACAAGTATTGTTTTGAGACAAAAGCATTTCTTTTTGTCTGCTTTCAAAGAGAAATAGTTTTTGTTTTTGTCTTTTGAGACAGAGTCTTACATAGCTCAGACTGGCTTCTACCTGCCTATGTAGCCGGTTCTGGCCTGAACTCTTGATCCTCTTGCCTATAACTCCCATGGGCTGGGATTACAGGCATGCACCACCATGCCCAGCAAGAGTCATAGTCTTGCTTTTTTTTTTTTTTTTTTTCCCAACAAATTCGAATTCCTCCATGCCTATAGCAGCTGTTTGTTTTGTAGTCTGGCACCTCAAAGTCTCTAGCTGCGGATCGTCTCAAAGCTGCCCCATTTCTTACACTGTATTCTTCAGTTTCCTCTTGCTAGATGCCTCAGGGATCTTTGTTTCTATATACCAGAACACCTTTGATTCATGCAGTTGGCTCAGTCAGCTTCATATATACTTCATCCTGGGATTAAATATTATATTTCTTCAAGGTGGTGATCCTGTTTTTACTGTTCTCTACTACAAGAACCTGTGAAGTCTCACTTATTTACTTTAACTTTAGGGTAAATTACTATTTCCTTTAATTATAGTAAGGTACTTGGGGGCACAATAGTCTTGCTTAATCTTGTTCTTCCACTCACCCTATCCTGTCTTTTGTGTGGGTCATGTCATAGACTGAGGAAAGAACTCCATATCTATATACTAGCTAATGCCAACCTGTCCTGTCCTAAGACCAAGGGGAAGCTTAACTCATGAATTTCAGTAGACCTTTTGTATTCTATCATGATGGGCTTACAGAAGCTTTTCTGCACTTCTTGTCCCAAACCCAATTGTACTTTTCAAACTACACCATGTCCCTGTTTGCAAAGATTAGCCTGGTTCTTTTCCTAGCTAACTCTAATTCTGTACAAAAGAGCAAACTCAAAAGGAACTACAAAAGCCATTTGGCAGGCTGCTATTTCTCTGTCGGTTGCCATGGAAACAGTGATGGCTGACTGTGGTGTTATTAGATAATAACAGGAAGTTTGTGATACACTGGAGGTTTAGATGCCAAAAGCTTTATTTCTGTAGCAAATTGCCACGCACGAGCACTTTCCTTGATTCATTGAATTGTGCATATTAGGAGTTACTTTTCTCCTTCTCTAATGATTGAATGAGGAAAGTTGGGTTTTTCTCTAACCACCTCTGTCCCAAGTACTTTCTGAAGCATGTGTGGTTATAAAAGCAAGTCTGATGGTAGAGTCTTTGAGAGAACCCAATGGATGGAAGGTCTCAGTGCCACCTTCTTTTTTGTTGTTGTTTTTTGTTGTTGTTTTTTGTTGTTGTTTTTTGAGGTATGGTTTTGCTCTAGCCCAGGCTGACCTGGAATTCACTGTGTAGTCTCAGGCTGGCCTCGAACTCACAGAGATCCTCCAACCTCAGCCTCTTGAGTGCTGGGATTAAAGGCATGCTCCACCATGCCTGGCAGGATTCTTTTTGTGTGTGTGTGTGTGTGTTTGGTTTTTTGAGGTAGGGTCTCTCTCTAGCTGATACTGGCCTCAAACTCGTGATGATACTCCTACCTCTGCCTCCAAGTGCTGGGATTAAAGGTGCGTACCACTATGCCTGGCCCCAGTGCCTTCTTTGTTAAATGTTTTTTGTTACAATTTCTGGGAATAGTGGAATATTGGAATATGGGGCTTGACAGATGGCTTAGCAGTTAAGGTGTTTGCCTGCAAAGCCAAAGGACCCAGGTTCAATTCCCCAGGACCCATGTAAGCCAGATGCACAAGGGGGACACACATCTGGAGTTCATTTGCAGTGGCTGGAGGCCCTGGCTTCCCTTTCTCTCTCTCTCTCTCCCTCTCCCTCTTTCTCTGTCAAGTAAATAAATAAAAATAAATAAATAAATAAATATTTTTAAAAAGTCAGTGTGAAGGACTGGGGAGATGGCTAGGCAGGTCAGAGTGCTTGCCACTTATACATGAAGGCCCAAGAGGGCCTGAGATTGCCTGAGTTCAATCCCTGGTACCCACATAAAAACGCTAGGCATGGTCATGTACACCTGTAAGCTCCTGTCCTAAAGAAATACATAGATGAACAACAGAAGAGGATATCTGATGTTCTCCTTTGGCCCCCTGTGCACAAGCGCATCTGCACACACATTGATATGCCATATACACCGCACCACACTTACGCTACACATACACAGGCACACATGTGCAAACGCCAGAAAAACCTAATCATAAATAATAATGTGTCTTTTTCAAGACTTTAGAATAAAGAACGATATACTGAAATAATATAGTGATGAATAGTTTAACATTGGAGGCTGAAAAGTGAGAACTGTGCAGTATTTAAGTTAGTGATAGAGCCTCCACCTGAAGCAATAGCCCCCATTGCTACACTTGATAATCCCAGTTAGTTTTCCCCTCTTTTCGTTTTTCTCTTTCTTTCTTTCATTTCCTTTTTTTTTTTTCTTTTCTTCTCCCTTTTCCTTTTCCTTTTCCTTTTTTTTTTTTTTTTTTTTTTTTTTTGAGAAAGGATCTTGTTTTGTATCCTACCCTGGGCTCAAACTAAAACTCACAACCCTCTGGTCTCCACGTCCCCAGTGCTACGATTGCTGGTGTGTACCACCATCCCCAGCTCCCTCCTCATTAAATCATCTTCTGCTTGCAATATCTGTTCTGAGAGGTTACAAGAAATACTTTGAAAACTGGACTAGGCTGACATGGAATTCACTATGGAGTCTCAGGTGGCCTCGAACTCACAGCAATCCTCCTACCTCTGCCTCTCAAATGCTGGGACTAAAGGCGTGCACCACCATGCCCAGCTTGAAAATTATTGATAACCATTGACCTTTAAAAGCAGTCCCTAGTGAAAACCAGCCTTTCTTCCAGTTTCTCTCCCTGATGTTGGTAAAAAGCACTTACCTGCCTCCTTTATACATCCTCCTTTCTTATAAATGGCAATAATTGGTAGCTATTTCTTTGGAATAATCAAAGTTTTACCATGAAGTTATTGTAGTATTTGGTGAATTTCTAAGCTTTTTCTGCATGGTATATGCTTTCATGACTTTATCAAAAATTGGAAAAGGAAGCAAATAGCAATAAAACTGAACTCTTTCTCTTGGCTGAAAGGTAGCCACTGGATCTGAAATAGTGACTGAGTTTTTAAAAATATTTTTTATGCCGGGCGTGGTGGCGCATGCCTTTAATCCCAGCACTCGGGAGGCAGAGGTAGGAGGATCGCCGTGAGTTCGAGGCCACCCTGAGACTCCATAGTGAATTCCAGGTCAGCCTGAGCTAGAGTGAGACCCTACCTTGGAAAACCAAAAAATATATATATATTTTTTTTATTTATTTATTTGCAAGCACAGAGAAAAGGGAGACAGAGAGGTGGGTGTGCCAGAACCTCCAGCCACAGCAATCAAATTCCAGATGCATGTGCTACTTTGTGCATCTGGTTTTACATGGGTATTGGAGAATCAAACCTGAGTCCTTAGGCTTTGCAGGCAAGCACGTTAACAGCTCAGCCAACTCTCCAGTCCCTGACTAAGTTTTTTATTTTATTTCATTTAACTTTAAAAAAAATTGTTTTTGATTTATTTATTTGGGAGCGACAGACAGAGGGAGAAAGAGGCAGAGAGAGAAAGACAGAGGGAGAATGAGTGTGCCAGGGCCTCCAGCCACTGCAAACGAACTCCAGACACATGCGCCCCCTTGTGCATCTGGCTAACGTGGGTCCTGGGGAATTGAGCCTCAAATCGGGGTCCTTAGGCTTCACAGGCAAGTGCTTAACTGCTAAGCCATCTCTCCAGCCCTAATTTAACTTTGTTTCTGAGGTTTTGAACTACTATCTCAATGGCCCTCCAGTGATTTGAAGGGTGTGAGTAAGTAAGTGAATATGTTTCTACAGGTAAATAAATAAAGCTAGATAATTTTGGGAAGGATGTGAGTTATCTCCAAACTGGAGATTTGAGGGAGTTGGAATTTTCATTTGCTTTCTTGGGGCCTTGTCTTAGGCTAGAACACATGCTTTGACATCTTTTGGAGACAATTATTTTGGGCTAAAAATTTCTCAGGCTTTTATTTTGTTTGCCATATATCCTAGGCTGGCCTAGAACATTGCACCCTCCTGCCTCAGCTTCGTTAGCCCTGAAGTACAGGAATGTGCCACCAGGTCGAGAAAAGTTCCTAATTTTGTATTGTGAGCAACACTTCTGGATTTAGAACAACCTTTTCTAAAGTGATTCATTCTGCTTCTGTGTATGCCATGATCATATATGGACTTTGCTTGAAAACTTGACATTTAAAAGTCTTATTTGAAAACTAGAGGTTTCCCCCTTTTTTAAAAATTAAGGACATACTTTGTATGGATATGTCATGTGTTGGTACCATATTTTCCCTTGTCCCTGTCCCCATTCCACTGTGGGCCCTCCTCCATGGGGTTGCTGGTATTCCATGGGGTTGTAGGTTATGCGTTGTGGAAGCAGCAGTTATTGGGGGGAGGCAATGCCTCTGGGCATGATGTCCCAACCTGTGGCTCTTACAATCTTTTTGCCCCCTCTTCCACAAAATTCCCTGGGCCGTGGTTGGGTGCATTTTAAGTCTACTTCAGTGATTAGCTCTTAGGAGCCTCTGCATTTTTGCTTTGGTATATGTTGAGTATCCTCAGCATCTGTGTCCTTCACCCTTGTGCTGATTGTCAGGCTCACCATGGAAGCAGCACTCTTGGTCATCTCCCTAATTCCTCTGTGGTTTTACCTGGGCCTTGGCTGAAATGCTAGGGTGGTTTATCTCCTCAGGTCTCTCTACTTTATGAAAAAGAAAAACAGATTCTCCAATGGAGAGTGGAGTCAACATGGGTTAAATTGGACAATTGTTATTAATTTAGAGAGAGTTTGATGGCCAAAGACTAGTGGGAGCTTGACATTGGAGGGCATAATCTTTGTCTCCATAGGATTCCAAACTGGTTCTCAGTTCCAGATATGGGTTCCTTTCCATTGAGCAGATCTCTTAGCCAATCAGAAAGCTATTGGTTACCCACTGAGGCTTTGTGCCACCCTTGCACTGGTGTGTACTTCTTGTCAGGCTGGTTGCTTCTGAGTAGCTGTGACCCCTCCTTGCTCACACTGTTGTTGGCCACTGTCCCCTAGTAGCTCATGTAGAGGTGGTTGTCCCGCTATGTCAGGCTAGCATTGGGAACAATACTCATCACTGCTTCCTCTGTAGGTTCTTTTGGACCCCAGTTAATGTGGTAGAGGTGGCACATATCATGGTGGGTAGTTGGCTGTCTTGTTGAATTGATGGATCTTAGATTTCCCTAGTATTCTCTGCCATCTATAAAATAAAACAGATCTTCCAACCAAGAGTAAGAGGAACTTTGATTAAGGGGGATATGCATATAATTTTGAGAGGCTTTGTTTTTCTTTTGTTTTTTTGAGGTAGGCTCTCACTCTAGCTCAGGCTTACCTAGAATTCACTGTCTCAAGCTGGCCTTGAACTCACAGGGATCCTCCTACCTCAGCCTCCCAAGTGTTGGGATTAAAGCTGGTTGAGGCCGGGCGTGGTGGTGCACGCCTTTAATCCCAGCACTTGGGAGGCAGAGGTAGGAGATTGCCATGAGTTCGAGGCCACCCTGAGACTCCATAGGGAATTCCAGGTCAGCCTGGGCTAGAGTGAGACCTTACCTCGAAAAACTAAAAAAAAAAAAAAAAAAAAAAAAAAGCTGGTTGATTGCATGGCTTGCAGAGTCTCCGATAAGATCCTGCCATTAGTGACCATTGTTACACAGTAGATCCCATAGCATTTTCCAGAGTCACAAGGGTTTGTCAGGAGAGAATTGGCTTTCCTCTCTGTTCCCATGTGGTCTCTCCATGTCCTGAGAAAGCAGCCTGTGGTGTTTTCAGCAGTAGAGTCTTACCTTTTAGCTCTGCTGGCTAACCAAATGCTTGGCAATGGCTGTCATTGTTTGGGGGACCTCATGGGTCTCCCTAGCCAACTACTCACGGTAGGGGGTAACCCTGTTCTGATCTTGGGACACAAATCAGAGCTAGTGATTTTAGGACTAAGCTGTCTCTACCTTTCACTAGGCATTATCAGTCTGGTCCAACCATCTCCTTTAATTGGGGGTTAACTCATCCCCCATACTCTTTCCCTTTACTAGGTTTCTGGTAACCCCTCCTTTCCTACCTCTCTGTTTTCACTTTTTCCTGGTCTCATTCTAGTTTTATACCCAGTCTTAATGCTGACTGCCATTGCCCTCCTCTTCCGCTGGTCTATTTTAGGAGCTACATATGAGAGAAAACATGTGGCATTTGTCTTCATTAGATTGTGTAACTTCACTTTGGATGATATTTTCCAAGTCTGTCCATTTTCCTGTAAATTTCTTTATTTCATTTTTTTCTCACTGCTGAGTAGAATTCCATTGTGCATATGTACTACATGTTGATTATCCATTCGTTAATTAATGTGCATCTGGTTTGATTCCAATTCTTAACTGTTGTGAATAAAGAGCAGCTATAAACATGAAGAGTATTAAGTAAAAACCCAGGAGTGGAATAGCTGGGTCAGATGGTAGATTTATTTTCATCTTTTTTAGGAATCTCCACACTGATTTCCATAGCAATTTGCATTCCCACTAGCAGTGAATGAGGGTTCCTCTTTCTGCACATCCTCACCAACGTTTGTTGTTGTTGTTTTTTTATTGTTGTTTGCTTTTTGACTGGAATAAGGTAGAATCTCATAATTTTAATTTGCATTTCACTAATGACTAATGATGTTGAACATTTCTTTATTTATTTATTATTATTTTGTTTTGTTTTATTTTATTTTTGTTCATTTATTTATCTATTTATTTGAGAGCGACAGACAGAGAGAGAAAGAGGCAGAGAGAGAGAGAGAGAATGGGTACACCAGGGCCTTCAGCCACTGCAGATGAACTCCAGACGCATGTGCCCCCTTGTGCATCTGGCTAACATGAGTCTGGGGAATCAAGCCTCGAACCAGGGTCCTTAGGCTGCACAGGCAAGCTCTTAACCGCTAAGCCATCTCTCCAGCCCTGTTTTTTTTTTTTTTTTGTTATTTTGTTTTTTTTTTTGAGGTAGGGTCTCACTGTATCCCAGGCTGACCTAGAATTCACTATGCAGTCTCAGGGTGGCCTAAAACTCACAGCGATCCTCCTACCTCTGCCTCCTGAGTGCTGGGATCAAAGGCATGCACCACCATGTCCAGCTCAAACATTTTTTTAGATGAGTATGAACCATTTGTATTTCTTCCTTTGGTAATTCTCTATTTAGTTCCCTGTCCCATTTTTTGAGCAGATTGTTTTGAGTTTTTTTTATTGCTTAATTTCTGTGTAGATTCTAGATATTAGGCTTCTGTTGATGGTATAGCTAGCCAAAGATTGTCTCCCATTCTGTGGGTAGTCTGTGGGTTCTGTTTACGGTACATCTGTCTGTACAATAGCTTTTTAGTTTCATGATATTCCACTGGTTGAGTGATGCTTTACTTTCATGGGCTACTGGGGTCTTATTCAGGAAGTCTTTCCCCATTCGTGTATCATGGAGAGTTCTCCCTATTTTGTCTTCCAGCCATTTAAGAGTTTCAAGTTTTATATTAAGGTCCTTAACCAGTTGGAGTTGATGTTTGTGCATGGTGAGAGGAGTGGTTCTAGTTTCATTTTTCTACACATGGTTATCCAATTTCTCCAGCACTATTTGTTGAAAATGTTGTCTTTTCGCCAGTTTATGTTTTGGCTCCTTTGTCAAACATCAGGAAGTTGTAGTTGCTTGAACTAAGCTCGGTTTTTGGTTTTGTTCCACTGGTCTATATGTCTGTTTTTATGCCAGTACCATGCTGTTTTTAATCAGTATGGCTTTGTAGTATAGCTTTAAATTGGGTATGGTGATATGTCCAGAGGTGTTTCTTTTGCTAAGGACACCTTTGGATATCTAAGTCCTTCTGAAATTCTGTATGAATTTTAAGATTACTTTTTCTATCTCTGTGAAGAATGATGTGGGAATATTTATTGGTATGCATTGAATCTGTCTATTGCTTTTGGTAGAATGGCCATTTTCACAATATTAATTCTACCTATCCAGGAACACGGAAGATCTTCCCATCTTCTAATGTCCTCCTCAATTTCTTTCTTGAGTGTTTTTGTTTTCATTGTATAGGTCTTTCACTTCCTTGGTTAGTGATATTCCAAGATATTTAATTTTTTGTGGCTATTGAAAATTGACAGCTTTGGGCTGGAGAGATGGCTTAGCAGTTAAGGTGCTTGCCTGTGAAGCCTAAGGATCCAGGTTCAATTCTTCAGGTCCCACGTAAGCCAGCTGCACAAGGTGGCGCATGTGTCTGGAGTTCGTTTGCAGTAGCTAAAGGCCCTGGCACGCACATTCTTTCCTTCTCTCTCCCTCACCCCCACCGTGTGTCTCTAATAAATAAATAAAAATAAAAATAAATCTTTTTTTTTCTAAAGGAAGAAAATGTTCAGCCTTGTGATTTCTTTCCTTTATATTTGTCTTTGCATATAGGAGGGCTACTGGTTTTTGTATGCTGATTTTGAATCCTGCCACATTGCTGAAGGAATTTATCACCATCACAAGCTTTGGTTCAGTCTTTTGGGTCACATATGTGTAGGATCACATCTTCTTCGATGGGGCTAATTGAACTTCTTTCTTTCCTGTTTGTATCCCTTTTATTTCTTTATCCTATCTTATGGCATGAGCTAAGACTTCTAGTACTATGTTGAAGAGCAGTGGTGAGAGTGGTCACCCCTGTCTTGTTCCTGATTTCAATGGAAACTTTTTGAGTCTTTCCCCCTTTTTTAGTATGATTTGGGCCTTTGGTGCTTCATATATAGCCTTTATTATGTTGAGATATGATTCCTCAACTAGTTCCTCCAGTGTTTTGATCATGAAGTGATGCTATATTTTGTCAAAGGCCTTCTCTGCATCTATTGAAATGATCATGTGGTTTTTGTGTTTAAGTTTATTTATGTATTACATTTATCAATTTCCATATGTTGAACCACCCCTGCATCCCTGGAATAAAGCCTGCTTGATGAAGGTGGATAATGCTTTGATGTGTTACTGAATTTGGTTTGCAAGGATTTTGTTCAGAAGTTTTTATGTCTAGGTTCACCAGAGATACTGGTTTATAGTTTTCTTGTGTGTCTGTCTGGTTTTGATATTAAGGTAATACAGGATGCATAGGAATTAAGGAGCATTCCTTGTTTTCCAATTGTGTGAAATAACTTGAGGAGAAGTGGTTTCAGTTTTTCAATGAAGGTTTGGTAAAATTCCACTGAGAATCCATCAGGTTCTGGACTTTTAAAAAAAAAATTATTTTAAGCCGGGCGTGGTGGCACACGCCTTTAATCCCAGTACTCGGGAGGCAGAGGTAGGAGGATTGCCGTGAGTTCGAGGCCACCCTGAGACTCCATAGTGAATTCCAGGTCAGCCTGGGCTAGAGTGAGGCCCTACCTCGAAAAAATATATATATATATAATTTATTTATTTGAGAGAGACAGAGAGAGGGAGAGACAAACAGAATGGGCATGTCAGGGCCTCCAGCCACTGCAAACCAACTCCAGATGCATGTGCCCCCTTGTGCTATCTGTGTTACATGGGTCCTGGGGAATTGAACCCCAGGGTCCTTTGGCTTTGCAGGCAAACGCCTTAACCGCTAAGCCATCTCTCCAGCCCAGGTTCTTGACTTATTTATAGTGGGGTGGCTAATTATAGTTTCAATCTGGGTGGATATAATAGGATTGTTTAGGAAATTTATCTGTTCTGGATTTAGTTTCGGTAGGTGGTGTGTATCTAGGATTTCATCCATTTTGTCCAGGTTATCCAATTTTGTGGAGTAGAGATTTTGAAAAAAATGTCCTGATGATTCTTCCAGTTTGTCAGTGTCTGTTGTGATCTTTCCATTTTCATTTATAATCTTGTTAATTTGAGACTTTTTAATTCTTTTGAGTCAAATGTCTCACAGGTTTATCTATCTTGTTTATTTTATTGAAAAACCAGTTCTTCATTTCATCAATTTTTTAAATTGTTTTCTTAGTTTCCAATTCATTAATTTCTTCTCTGATCTTATTGTTTTCCATAGGGAACTCATAAGGTTGAATTATTCTTGCTTTTTATATAATTTTAATTTATTTATTTGATCGAGAGGAAGAAAGACGGAGAGGAGAGAGAGAGAGAGAGAGAGAGAGAGAGAGAGAGAGAGGATGAGCATACCAGGGCCTCTAGTCACTGCAAACAATCTCCAGACATATGCGCCACCATGGGGCTTGGGAAATGAAACCTGGGTCCTTTGGCTTTGCAGGCAAACACCTTAACTGCTAATCCATCTCTTTAGCCCTGTTTTTGTTTTTCCAATGCATTTAAGTTGATGGTTAAGTTATTATTTTATGATATCTGTCTTTGTTATGAAGGCATGTAGTGCTATAAATTTTCCCCTTAGAACTTCCTTCATTTTGTTCCATAAGTTTTGGTATGTTGTTTTTTCATTATCATCCCATCCTAGAAATTTTACAATTTCCTTTTTTTATTACTTCTACCACCCATTCATTGTTTAATAGTGTATGGTTCAGTCTCTAGGAGCTGGTATACTTTCTGGTGTTTCTCTTGTTAGTTTCTAGCTTTAATGCACTGTGGTCAGATATGATGCAGAGAGTTCTATCAGTTTTCCTAAATTTGTGGCAGCATGTTTTATGCTGTAATATATGATCTATTTTGGAGAAGGTCTATGAGCTACTGAGAAGAATGTAGTCTGTCAAATTAGAGTGGAATGGTCTGTAGATGTCTGTTATGTCTAATTGATCTATTGTATTAAGCTATTATTATTTTTCTTGCTACTTTTCTGCTTAGCTGATCTATCTATTGATGATAGTGGGGTTTTGAAGCCTCTTACTACACTGGTCTTGGGATTTATTTCTGATTTGTTGTCAAGTAGGTTTTGCTTTGCAAAATGTGGTGCATCTGTGTTTGGTGCCTATAAATTTATGATTGTGATGTCCTCTTGTTGTATCATTGCCTTGAGGAGTAAAAAGTGGTCTTATCTGTTTTGATTACTTTTGGTTTGAAGTCTATTTTGTCAGATATTAATATAGCCATACCTGTTTGTTTCTTATTTCCATTTGCTTGGAAAAACATTTGCCATATTTTCACCCTGTGGAGGTGTCTGTCTTTACTGGTGAGGTGGGTTTCTTGAAGACAGCAGATAGATGGATCAATTCTGATCCACCCCGTTAACCTGTGTCGTTTGGGGAGTTTAGTACATTAATGTTTAAAGTTAAAACTAATGTTCTATTTAATCCCTGTCATGCTGAAGGCTTTGTGGAATTTGGTTCTTTCTTAAGCTTTGTACATTTCTATGTCTGCTCTCAGTTTGGTCATTGTTTTTCACTCTTGTGGGCTCTTTGTGGTTGATTGTTCGATTCTTTGTGGAGAATTCCCTGAAGTATTCTCTGAGGGTTAGCTTTTTGCTCATATGTGTATAGCACTGGCTTTCATCACAGAAAGATTTCTTTTATCCTTTTATTATGAAGGATACTTTCACTGAGTACAATAAATTAGGTTGTAAGCCATAGTTTTTTAGACTTTGCGGTACTCCATTTCAAGCTCATCTGGCTTTTAGAGTTTCCATGGTCTTGTCTTTATATGTAATGAGTTGTTTCTCTCTTGCTGCTTTTATCACTCTTTGTTTTCATTGTTTAGAGTTGTAACTAAATTCTGTACCATGGAGAGTTTCTTCTTTTGTCCTGTTAGTTGTCAATTTGTTTATCTGTCTTTTAAGATCTCTCTGATTTCCTTCAATTATGTTAAGATGAGTGATAAAAGCTGTTTGATGTGTTTGATAGTTCTGTTGCATTTCAGTTATGTGATTGTTGATTGTTTTGATGATTTGCTCCCAGTTCTTCTACTTGTTTGGTCATGGTCTCATTAAGTTGTGGGTTTTTTTGTTTTTTTTTTTTTTTCCGAGGTAGGGTATCACTCTAGCCCAGGCTGACCTGGAATTCGCTATGGAATCTCAGGGTGGCCTCGAACTCATGGCAATCCTCTTACCTCTGCCTCCCGAGTGCTGGAATTAAAGCCATGCACCACCACACCTGGCCTCATTAAGTTTTTAAATAAGCTTTTCATGCTTTCATTTTGGGATTCTATTTCTGGTGAATCCTCTTATATTTTTTTAAATATTTTTTTATTTATTTAACAGAGAAAGAGGGAGAGAGATAGAGAGACAAAGAGAGAGAGAATGGGCATGCCAGGACCTCCAGCCACTGCAAACAAACACCAGACGCAAGCGCCCCCTTGTGCATCTGACTAACGTGGGTCCTGGGGAATTGAACCAGGGTCCTTTGGCTTTGCAGGCAAACACCTTAACTGCTAAGCCATCCCTCTATATATTTTTATTATAAACTTTCATTGTGGGTGTGGGGTTAGGCGTTCTTGGTGGAGATCTCTTGGCTTGGTTTTTTTTGTTTGTTTGTTTGTTTTGTTTTGTTTTTCGAGGTAGGATCTCACTCTAGCCCAAGCTGACCTGGAATTCACTATGGAGTCTCAGGAAGGCCTCGAACTCATGGTGATCCTCCTACCTCTGCTTCCCAAGTGCTGGGATTAAAGGCGTGCGCCACCACACCCGGCTCTTGGCTTGTTTTGTGAGGCTTTTTGTTGTTGGTTTTGGCAAACAGTGGCTCTTGTAAGCTCTTCAGTGAGTGCTCTATTTTGGTTTGATCCAGATTGGAGTGGGATGGTGTAAATTTTGGTTGGGTCTTGGCTCTGCACAAAAACTTCCATGTGTGTGGTGTCTCTTAGCGTTTATGGGTGAAACCCTGGAAAGCCTGGCCAATCAGTATCTTGTTCTCTCTGCGGTGCTTGTTTGCTGGGCTTTGGTGGTGGGCTTGGCAGCAGCTGTTGCTAGCAGGCTCAGGGGGGAGTGGATCTTGCTGATGGGTTTGGCCCCTAATTAGGGGGGGGGGCTGTCTGGCTTGCAGGGTTATGTGGATGGTGTGGGAGTCTGTTTGTAACCCTGCTCTGGCCTCGCCAAGTGTGCAGAATGCTCCACACTGGTGCTTTGCTGGGAACCACTTTGCATGTGTGAGACAGAGTTCTCGCTTATGCAGGCTGTTGTGGGTAGTTGGTATGTGGAGGTCAGGAGGACATTCAGCTGTGTGCCCGCAGCAGTGGTGTGCCCATGATGCTCAGGAGCTACTCCACAGCTCTTACCACCACCACCCCTCCCTCAGCTCCCACTGTACTGCAGTTGTGCAGATTGTGGAGGTTGCACTGGTACCACCCCTGTGGGTGTGCACCAGCCACTCTGCGCCTCATGCCTGCCTGGGTCCCTTTTGGAGGTCAGAAGGACCAACCTGGCGGGTGTGCACCAGCCGCTCCTGCACCCCATGCCTGCCCAGGTCTGTTAGATGTCAGAAGGACCTTCAGCCTAGAGCTGTGCCTCTCTTGGTGGAGCTCAGGGGATCCACCTACCTGTGTGGCGAATGGGTTGCATGAGTGCGAGCATAAGCACAGGTCTTAGCATAGGTGTGGGCCAAGTTCCTGCTGTGTGTGTGTCAGGTTTCTTCTGTCCCGGAGCAAGCCACCTGCTCCTGTGGGTTGGTCCCCTGTTTGAGAGGATGAGTGTAGAGGAAGGTTGATCATCCACCCTCTCATCCCTGACAGAACTCAGATGGTCAGAGTGGCACCATCCTGCTCCAATGTAAAAGACTGGTATATTTCCAACTTTTGTGCCCTAGCTGTGCTGCAGAGCATGTAGGAATCCACACTGCTCCCCTAGAAGGAAGAAAGAGCACGCACGCACGCATGCATACACACACACATACACACACACACACACACATTCTGGAATAAGTTTTCTGTAACCATTCTCCCTTTACTCACAACCCAACTCCCTCTTCAAACACCTGATCTCTAGCACCTTTCTTCCATCTCTGCTAAAATTATACTGATGCAGCCGGGTGTAGTGGTGCACACCTTTAATCCCAGCACTCAGGAGGCAGAGGTAGGAGAATGGCCATGAGTTCGAGGCCACCCTGAGACTGCATAGTGAATTACAGGTTAGCCTGAGCTGGAGTGAGACCCTACCTCAAAAAAAAAAAAAAAAAATTATACAGATGCCTAAAATCAAACCCACTGGCCTTTCCTTAATCCTCATCTTTTTTTTTTTCCATATGAAGTTTGTCTCTAGTATCCACCTCCTCTAGTAACTGCCTTTGCTTTCTCTTATTGGCTTCTGAAATGCTCTTATCTTAGTTATTCCTGTACTTTTTGTTACCGTTTATCTCTTTTGAAATATTTTCTTGATGTTCAAAGGTAGACTAAATATGGATTCAAACTTTTCTTTGAGTCTATTATTTTTTATATTATTTTTTAGTAGGTTATCAACTGGCAGTCGATTGTAAACACCATGTGGATAAAGTTTTTTTTCTCTCTTGTCATTATATCCTCGGTATACTGTATGTGCGTTGATTAAGCACAACTAAACAAGTTGGAGACCATTAGTTCGTAGAGCTTTAGCTGATTTTTCTTTGGGGAGTAACTTTAGAATCTCTTATCTCCAGCTTTGATTTGTATCTCAATTTCCAGTTTTCACTTTCTACATGGCCATGAGACATTTTTACTTCATAATAGCACATGTTAGTTCTAAACTGAAGTTCTAAAATGAGATTTACTGTTTTCTCTGATAAACTCCACAATCTCACCTATATATAAGTCCATTTATGACCATGGTGTCACCAGTCTTTTGGTCAGATTAAGAATATGTTATATTTCCATTTTTCTTTATTCCCTTATTTGACATAAAATCAATGCCCAAATTATCTTTAATTCTTCTTTTTTTTTTTTTTCTGATACAAGGTCTCTTTATATTACCTTGAACTCTCAATCCTCTTGCCTCACCTTCCTGAAAAACTATTATAGGTACATACCACTGTGCCTGGTTGTCTAATTATTTCTGTTCTTCCCTCTTTTGTTTTTCTTCCCTTTCTTATATTGAGAGACAGAGTCTTGAACTCTCAGTTCTCCTGCCTCAGTCTCCAGAGAGGTGGTGTACTGCTGTATGCCATTCTTCATCCCTGCCTCCCCTTTCCCAGCTAATTCTTTCTTGCAATAACTAAAGAACTCATTCCAGGACAAGAGAACAGAGACAACACAGCTTGAGGAAAAAAAAAAAAGGAAACAGAGAAAGGGAGTTTGAGCTCCCTGTTTTTGTCACTTTGTTTCATCTTACAAAAGTCCTTTGCTACTAGAACACAAGATGAAGTGGAAACCCTTAGTCAGATGTCAAGTCTGTATATACTGTACACCCAGTCTTCTTTGTTTCTCACACTGTTTGCTGGTTGTTCTGCTCTAGTGACATGTATGTGCTCTTCCTTAGGCATGCTTACCATCAGTGGACACTTCCTTCCAGGGCTGCTGTCACCAATGAGTCTCCCTTCTACCTCCATTATAGAAATTCATATTAGTTATTTTGTGTTGAGTTCTTCCTGTGAGCATGAGAAATTAGGTAGCAAGCTGCTACTTCATTTGACTTTTCTATTCATTTGTTTTGTTTTTTTAAGCATCCTAGCAAAAAGATGGGAGCGCTTTTAGATAAACAGCTCATCTGAGACTCAGAGAGGAACTAGAAGGCCAAGTGGATTGCTGTTAATCAAGAACAAACACTTGGAAGTCTATTTTGCTTTGAACAGCCTTTTCTCTTGAGGATGAGGTGAATAATATAATACTTAAAGATAAAGCAGCATGCATCCCAAGACACTGCTGTGTGGTGTTGCTAAGAGGGCTCAAGGAAGTGCA
The DNA here is from genome assembly GCA_036346955.1 of Dipus sagitta. Taxonomy (NCBI): domain Eukaryota; kingdom Metazoa; phylum Chordata; class Mammalia; order Rodentia; family Dipodidae; genus Dipus; species Dipus sagitta. The sequence continues at coordinate 77,104,831 of CM070778.1, read as the reverse complement.
GCAAATGACAGCTGGCCTTGAGAGCTTGCAGGCCAATGAGAGTGGCTGATGTGGGAGTAAAACAAGATAGTCATGTTAGAGGTCCAGCTGCAGCACCACCAGATAGGCCTTGAGCTGAATGTGGCCTACAGTGTTTTTTTTCTGTTTTTTTGTTTTGTTTTTGTTTTTGTTTTTGTTTTTTTTAAAGAAACTGAAATAGCTGCTCAGATTTATAACTCAAGAATTTCACATAAAAACTTCCCACTCACCAGTATCCCTGGAAAACCCAGAAAATGGAGTAATACTGGAGAACAGTGAGCAAGGGCTACCCGATGAAAGTACACACCACCTATATACAGGCCCTTGGCTCTGCATGGTCCCCTCCTTTATATTCCTTATTGGCATTTGTGCCCCGTCAGTAAGCTCAGCATGCCATGTAATTAGGAGACAGTATGGCAGGATTTCCAGAGGAATACAGCTTATGATAGAAAGCCAGGGTATGATGAAACATCGCAGGTTTTAGAGCTAGGCAGGTATGTGTTCACTTGTTGGCCCTGTCACCTGCCAGCCTTTCCTTCCAGGTCCCTTGGCTTATGAAAGAATAAATAATATGCCCTCACTGATGGGTTTGTAATGAAGACTGGCAGTACTGTATGTATATAGTGGCTAACATGCCTGCAGCCACCATCATGGTTAATCCGATCCAAAATCTTACATGATGCCTTGGGTTAAGTTCTTGACTAACCTAATAAAACAATCATCGGGGCTGAGAATATAGTTCACTGGTAAAGTACTTACCTAGCATGTGTGAAACCAGCTGTCTCTCCCCCTCAAAGCATGGAAATCAAAATGAAACTCCAGGTAGACTAAAGACTTAAATCTAAAAACTGTAAACTATTTTTTAAAAGGAAATGTAGTTGCATATGTACCTTTTTTCAGGGTAGGAAAAGCCTCTCTAAGCATACAAACCATGAAAGAGCCAAATAAAGTTCAGTGAAGTTGACTCAAAAACCTATGACCCTATGAATCTATGTTAAGTCACATAAGCACAGTTTTAAAAAACAAATAGAAAGTGCGAAAGTATTTGTAAAACCTATGGTCATTAAGAAAAACGTTAGCCCCGTCCTCCCCCCAGAACAAAGCACATAAATGGAGAGTTCACAGAAGAAGAAACACAAACAGCAAGTAAACATGGGAAAATGTTGAACTGGCTAGTTACCAAGCAACTGTAAGCTCGAGTGAGTTATAATTTCTCCCCTAATTTTCCCTCCATCGTGGTCAGTTGATAGCGTTTACCATGAAGATAGGTACTGTATATCTTCCCAATGGAATTATAAATTGCTGTAACCTCCTCAAGAAAATTAGTAGTATGAGTCAAGTGCCTTAAAGTTTATACACTAGACTCACTAATTCTATTATTTTAAATATTTCATTTATTTACTTGAGAGTAAGAGGGGGAGAGGGAAAGAAAAGGCTTGCCAGTTCCTGTTGCCACTGCATATGAACTCCATATGCATGTACTACTTTGTGCATCTGACTGGCTGTATGTGGGTACTGGCATATCATACCCAGGTTATCAGGTTTTGCAAGCAAGTGCCTTTAACCACCAAGCCATCTCTCTAGCCCAGTAATTCTATTTTTGAGAATGTATCCTGATACATAATTTATCAATGCTTTGCCTCAGATCTATTTGCAGTAGCCTATTTGCTTACGTAGAGGACAGCAGAGATTCTTCTACCTCTAGCCAAGTTGTACTTGAACTCTTTACTGTCTTTCAAGCCTGCATTAAGGAGCCTTGGCCCTCTAATCTCATCGACAGTGGACCCCCTTTTTAAAAATATCTTTTCTCCAGCAAGATATTCATCTCCTCTGTCTGGCATACTTTTGTAGAGTGCCAGCTTTTGCCCTCTGAATGGAGGTAGGCCATCCACAAGCAGGGTCACCTTCTGACTGCTCTGTCATTGACTGAACAATCAGGCTCAATGTTTTGATGCTTACTTATTCCTGAAGAGAAAAGGAGGCAGACACAATTATAATCAATCACTTAACCCAAAAGTTGCTTCAAGCATTGCTTAAGTCTTTTGCCTGTAAAAATTCTGGCTGTCCTTGACAAAATCACTGCCAAAATTGGTCTCCAGGACTTAGACTGTTTATGCAAGTTCATTCTTGCTTTGACTTTGATTTTCCTGAGGGAAATCGTTGTAAACAGTTAAGTTCTCAGAAGGACCCCTATAGTAATAAACATAAACACAGAGTGCACTGAAATTTATTCCACAGTAACCAAATGTAACCCTGCATCAAAAGAAGCAGATGGATGGACTCGTTACTTCAGTCTATGGTAGAGGTAAAGAAATTAGAAAGCTCAGGTCTGTCCTAGTCTCACCGCCTCATATGTTCTGCATGACAGCAGATCATGGAGTTATTTATTATCTGTGTGCTATAAGGAGAACCAATACCACCTGTTATTGGCATTGCTGGTAGTGCTGTGAAGACCCATGACAATATTGGACTTATTTGTTTGTCTCTCAAAGAGAAAGGAACAGTGTCCATGTGTAGTGGTTTTATTCAGGTGTCCCCCATAAACTTAGGTGTTCTGAATGCTAGGTTCCCAGCTGATGGAGATTTGGGAATTAACACCTCCTGGAGGCAGTGTATGTTGGGGGCGGGCTTGTGGGTGTTATAGCCAGTTTCCCCTTGCCAATGTTTGGCACACTCTCCTGTTGCTATGGTCCACCGTATGTTGGCCAGGGGGTGATGTCTTCCCTCTGCTCATGCCATCATTTTCCCTGCCATCATGGAGCTTCCCCTTCGAGCCTGTAAGCCAAAATAAACCTCTTTTCCCACATGCTGCTCTTGGTTAGGTGATTTCTACCAGCAATGTGAACCTGACTGCAATACCAAAGAAGGCATGAGTGCCCTCAGTGTTCTGGAGTTGTGATCTGTTCTCAAAGGCACAAGCATCAAACAGCCAAGCTACATTTTTCAACACTCTTGGTTAAGTCACAGCTCCTTTCTTTGAGGCATTCTTGCCATTGCCTGCTCTGAGAAGAGACAGGAATATATCTCCAAAACACCAGAGTAACATTGGAAGAGCCATGACTAGTTTTTACTACCAATAAGTGAATGGGCTTAAGTCATGGAAAAGTGAAGCAGAACTCTGAGTTCTCTTTCCCCACATGATGTTGAAACATCAAACACTGCATAATGCAGATTTAGGGAATTCTTGTATAAGAGACTTTAAATTTCCCCACAGGCCAGAATGGGCTTCTCTGCATTTAGATAGTTATAATACTAATAATAACACTTGTATAGTGTTTCTTATGAGCCATTTCCCCAAGTCTTTCACACATATCATCTGAAGCTCAGAATAGTCTTATGAGACACATACTGTTTCTCCCCCAAATGAGTACCAGTGTACAGAGAAGGGAATTAACTTGCCAAGTGACAGCCTGTATACAAGCCCTCTGGTCTGCAAGGAGACCTGCTACCAGGGTCTGTTGTCTCCTGATCACACAATCAAAAATTCAAAGCAATGGATGGCATTTTCTAGGAAGAGAATGGAGACTACAGCTATGTGGAAAGAGTGAAGATACCCTTGGATCACGGGACCTTATTAATTATGGAAGGAGCTACACAGGTTGACTGGCAGGTAAGAACATGCAAGTAATATAGATTGTTTCTGGAGGCAGTTTCGTGTGTGTGTGTGTGTGTGTGTGTGTGTGTGTGTAATATTTGTGTGTTCATGTGTGTGAATGTAGGCATGTGTAGAGGTCAGAGGACAACCTGGAGTGTTGATCCTCACTTTCTACCTTGTTTTGAGGCAGGATTTCTTTGCTGTTCACTGCTGTGTTTGCTGGGGCTCGTGAACTTTGGGATTCTCCTGTCTTAGCCTCCCTTCTCTGTATTTTCATTCTTGAAAGGAAGTGCTTCACCCACTGAGCCATCTCCACAGTCCATAACAATTTGTTGAGTGGCTGAAAAGTAAACACAGGGGGAAAAAAGCAAGTTGCTTATAATGTGCAAAAGACAGTAAATTGATGTCATTTCAGGAGTTTTCAGACAATTGACAGTTAAAATGGACTTGTCAGCAGCTGTGGCAGGATGAACTTTCTGTGACGGTGTAGATACTTGTGTCTGTACCATCTCAGTTTTAGCCACCCACTTGTTAACCACTTAAAATATGACTAGTGTGCAAAGAACTGAGTATTCTCATGAATTTAAATTTATATAAATGGCTGCCATGTTGGGTCACACAGCTCCCCAACTAGGCTAGACCATGTGTAGGCCCGATCATATTATTGTACAAACACTTACCATAAATGTGGGCTGAGAAGGGAGAGCAACAGGTGGAAAACATGGACTTGTCTTGCTGTAAGGATGCTGGTGCAACCTAGAGGGATCAGCTGGAAGTTTGTTTCAGAGACAGAGAAAAATTTCCAGAAGACTTCAGAAAGCCTAATGCTGCTCATTAGACAGGGATAAAATGGAAACATTTCCATAGCCTCATAAATAAGTTGTAAATCACTTTGAAATAAAAGTGTATATATTCATGTCAGACAGCAATTTATGTTTCCATTTAGCATCGAGTGCCCAAGGAATACCACTCCAGAGAACCAAGAGTAAACCTGACCTTTCGGACTATTTATCCAGACTCCAGAGGGGTGCCTTGGTGATGGGAGACCTTTGCAGAGAAGCCTCAGTGAGGGTCATCCACTGAGACCCAACCAGCCCTTTCCCCATCCAGAAGATACTTCAGGAGGCTGCTCTCAAGATGTGGCTGTTTGGTTTTTTTGTTTATTTGTTTTCCGAGGTAGGGTCTTGTTCTAACCCAGGCTGACCTGGAATTCACTATGGAGTCTTAGGGTGGCCTTGAACTCATAGCAATCCTCCTACCTCTGCCTCCAAGTACTGGGATTAAAGGCAGGTGTCACCACACATGGCTCAAGATATGGCTGTTTGGAAGATGGTGGGACTATGTCTCAGCTTAGCTACAGCACTTCATATTGCTAAGATGTTTGTTGTGGGAACAGTTATTCTGAAGCAAATCTCAAAATCCAGGTTTATCATTAAACAAATTAAAAACTAGTTAAACTCACTGATGGTTTGGCCTATAAGCTCTTTTCTTCCTGCCCTCCTCCCTTGAATTTGAAGAAATACAGATGGCCTTGTGCCTGTGGAGAAAATCTGCACGTTTGTTCTTTATGACGTTAGTGAAGGGGAGATATAAATATGCGTCAGTGGCTTGGAGCCTTTCACAGGCAGAAACAGCTGCTGAAACCCAAACAGAGGTGGCTTTGCAAGGCTTTTTGTTGAAGTGTGTCTTGACTCTTTAACATCTTGGCTTGAATGTTATTGTAATAGAAAAGCTGCATATTCAGGGAATGCTATATTTAGCTGAATCTCAGCCTGTCAGTCTTCACTAACTGTAGTCTCTGGATAAAGAGAAAGCAGTATACTTTAGTCCACACCTCAGGCAGTTAACTGGGCCCATCATAATGCAAGACAGCACTGTCTCCTTGAAGGAAGGAATACCTGAGACTGTCATGAGAAGAACCAGGCTAAAATTTTGGCTGGAGAACAGCAAATGCCCTGTTGGTGACAACTGTTCCACATAGATTAGTTTCCTCTAGAGAATTGCTTGAGTCGTTTAAAGCCAAGCCAGACAGAAGCAGAGCAGCCCTTCAGGGAACAGACTTGATGACCTCACCTTAGATTTCAGTAGTCCATGACTAAGGCTCTCTAATGACTCAGGGTTCCCTTCTCCACAGGTTCCAGAGTTCAAGGGTTAACTTGTGATGTCACTGAGGTTCCCAAAACAGAAGAGTGGCTGCCCCTTGTTGTGTCATAAAAGTGCATGTCTTCTTGACCTCTTGGCTCAGGAGCAGTATACCAGACTAATTTACACCTGAGAGAGGCAGTTTCAGTGGGTGAAAGTAGGACACAAGAATTAAACATATTTCTTTTTCCTGCCTGGGGAGAAATTTGCTGTGCCTTCTTCATTTTCATCCTGTTTCCATTCCACACTGTAAGATGGAACTGAAGTAGAATCATCTGTAGGACCTCACTGGGAGCCTAAATCTCAGGTCTTGCTCTAACAGAGCTGGCCACAGCTAGCTACAGGTCACCTGTCTATCCCCTGCTTTCCTGTGCATCTGGGCAGGTGTCCACATCTCATTTCTCCTTAACCAGCATGAACATCTAGTTAGAAGCTGCGCTGCCCCCTGGACTATCAATTGGCTATTTAACTGGGAAAGCTAATTTCCAATTCAATCTCTGATGAATTCAGAAACATTCTCAGCCAACCTCTGTGGCAAGTGGTTCTTGACCATATCTAAACAGATAGACCTTGGAACTTCCCCAGGTAGGTGAAATTTTCCCTATGATCCCTTCTCTCTATGAGTGCATTTGAGGCTCCTGATGATGTGTTCATACTAAGTATGAGGCTTCTTACCAATATCACCACTCTTAATCAGCTAACAAATCAGGCACCACACTAGAAATGTAGCCTCAAAGCACACATGGGAACAGTGACATTTAGCATTAAATTGTGTACAAAGTACTGAAATTGGTTTCTGTTTTTGTCCACATTCACTAAACCCCTAGCTCAGCTGCTGCTCCCTTATATGCTTGGATCACAGCTACTGTGCCCGGTCCTTGAGGCTCCCACTCTGCTGCCTTGGCTATATTGACTGCCGTATTGCATGGCAGGTCTGAGTGGACCCCATCAGCTACACTGGCCCTGGCTTCTAAACCATGTCATGGCAACCCTGAAAGAGTTAAGTAGGCCTGCATTGAGCAGAATGCTCCCTTTGGAGGGCTCCAGAGAAAAGCCTGACAAATAACGGGTTCCTGCCCTGCTGGGAATATTTCTTCCTTGAGTTTTGGCAGCGTTTTCTTGGCCACAGAATATCTAAGGCCCATTTTGCCTTTTCTGGTCATAAACACTTGTAGTGTTGAATCTGAAGTCTTAATTACTTATTTTTTAATGGTTCCTTTGAAAATGATGGATGTTTCCATAGTGATGCATTCTGTTTGTTTAAGTCTTTACTTATATATGATTCCACCCATAAGCTCCCCTCCAAGGAACTAGTTTACAAGTTCTCTTTTCTCCCTGCTTCCCATTTTCTCTTTGGTAGAAACCCCCAAATATGACCCCTGCCAGATTTGTGCTGCTGGCACCAGTTCTTATGATTCCTGGGTCTGAGGATCAAATCACATGACTTCAGTGTTTATTTATTAGAGTGGAACACAAGCTAAATCGTACTTTTTCCAGCTGGCTTAGCAGTCATAAGCCTCACCTTGATGTTACAAAAGCCCTTCCCAACCTTGTGACCAAAGCCTCATATTGGGCTGAGCTATTTGTTAATGTTAAAACTGGGAACAGGGACAGTGTCAAAAAACCAAGCTGGGAAAGAGGGTAAGACAGGGAGCCCCTTGGAGCTGGCAGAGCATGCTTTTGTGATATCATTGTGAGAATGATGTCTGTGCTGTCACTCTCATCATGGGAATAGTGATGTCACATGGCACAAGGACAGCCCCAGTTCTCATGTGGCCTTCAGGAGAATGGATGTGTTACTGCTTGGGCAGGGCCTTGGTGTGGACCATGAGCACTGACCTGGCTCTAGAGGAAATTACTGATGTCTGAAAGGAGTCAGAAGGTGTCAGGAGGGAGCCCAAGAGCAGCTACACTGTTGTTCCCATACATCTTGATCTGAGCTAATCGTAAAAACAATCATGTGCTATATTTTTTTCTAAACACATGACACCTAAATGACTAATAAAGTCCTGGAACCACCGGGTTCTGCCATAGGTGGGAAGAGCCCTGGTCTGAGCCTGGCAACAGTGGTGGCCCCAACAAGGCTCCTGCACTTATTTGGTAAACAAACTGGGGTTAAATGAACTGGGAGAAGTGGAGGGCTGCGCAGCTGGGTGCAATTAGTGGACCACTGCAGGAAGGGCGTATGTGCATGAGCTGTGATTCTTTGCCTGAGGTTCCTGAGCTACACAGTCTAGGGGCTCTGCAGGGTTTTCCTTTCTGAGAGGCTGCACTGGGCTGAGCCGTCTTCCCCAGTGTACCTCTGCCACCAACTCCAAGCAGCAACAGCGCAAGATGCTGCTGGAAGGGAACCTCCCATCTGGAGCAATGCTGGATCAAGGGCTGTATCCACTTTGTTGGAGGAGTGTTTGTAGGATGACTATATGAAGGGCATCTGTGGGGTCTCCCAAATTCTGTCCCAGGGGTATTCTCAGTCCTGGGACCACCAGGTGGGATTGCCAAGGAGCCACTGCTATTTCCTCTAAAAATATCAAGGGATTACCTTCTAGTTTCTTCTCGGCACCTTCTTTGACCTTAGTCTTCACTCTTCACCTGGAGAGGTAGGGGAGGGGGAGGTAGACAACCAGCCACCAAGGAAGGGTTCTTGTGCTGGGAGGTGATGGGCCAGAGGTAGAGCTGTGAGCTCTTATGCATGCATTTCCCTCTTCCTCCCCAAAGTCTTGAGGCATAGCTTAAGGACTGCTTTCTACTTTGAACAACTAAGACTGAGGCATTAAGCACAGAGCTTCAAAGCTACCCAAAGGAGGAGACAGCAAAGGATGAAGACCTGCGTCTTCTGCCTAAGCCTGGGTTTATTCTGTCACTCATTGACCAAGTAATGAGAGGAAACATGTGGGACAAGCAGCAGCTGCAGAAAGGTGTAGTGCCTATCAAATAGCCCTCCAAAGGAATAGTCCTGAAGGTCTGCACACTACACCAGCTTGGTGGCTCCCAACCAGCAGATCCCAGTTTGTTACTGCCTGCCTCAGTGAGAAGTAGCACCCTCCTATATATAGATATAGTACACGCTGGCTGCCAACTCATCAGCACTGTAGCTGGCAGCTTTGGGCAAGACTGGCCCTGATTTACCTTTGCAAGGGATATACCTCTCTTTCATTTGCAGTACTGCCTGCAAGGGCAGAATTAAGAAGTAGCTCTGGCACCCTCGGCCCTACTACTAGCCTTCATCTCTGACAGAAACACAGCAGAGCTCCTTTAGGGAGGGTGGTGATATGCCTGAATCAGACAGACCTGGCCATGTACTCTTACCCTTGTCCTTCCTGAGGCACCTCAGCCCAGTCATCCTTCAGGCTTCAGTTTCCTCAGCCATGAGATGGACCCAGAAGCACGTTCCTCACCAGGGTCTTGAAAGGATTATATCATGCATGGCATGTGCTTGTCAATAACATGCTTAGTAAGACAATTCTTTTAAGCACATTTCCTATGCCCTGCTAACCTCAACCTTAATTCCTATGCTGAGTGAGTGGTCTTTCTGTGGCTGGTGCATGTCTCTGTGAGTCTGCCATTCCTTAGTTAAACCCCTGGGAGCATATGCAACCAGTGAGGCTAGAGGTGGGGAGGCTTTCCTGAGGATGACCAGAATAAAACTTGTGAAGCTGATCATAATAAGATCCAACTGCACTTAAGCCTTCCTTGACTATTCAAGCTGAAAAGAACACCCAGATGCTAAAACCTCCTCACTATGATGCTCAACTTAATTTTGGCAGCCCCAACTTGTACTCCCCATGTAATTGTTCTCCTAGTGCACCATCCCTGGTGGGATCCTGTGCTGGCCTGCAGCACAAGTCGAAACAAACCTCGAAGGAGGGAGTGGGAATGAACCTGAGACAAGAACACAAGGAATGGAGCCAAGACAAGTTCTGATCAAGGCTCTGCTTTATTCAGGCGGATACAAGCTTATATACAGAAGACAAAACTTTTTGGATAATGCCTATGTGCCTAAAGTCAGCTTCACCAGGGTCATATAATAATTTATGCCTCTTCCTGTTGCTCACCCCATCTAGGCTATATGTTAAATAATGCCATTGTGACTGGAGCCATCTCACCTGGGCTGCCTTCTCACCTAGGCTTGTAGGATAAGGCCTTTGTGTTAAGAGATCAAAGACCACCTGCAGCTCCCAAAGTCAAAGAGCAGCTGCAGCTCCCGACAGGATCCTAGGATTCCACTACACTTGAGGTCAGTTCTTGACTTATCCTGTCCTTGTAAACAGGTCACATACCTACTAGGCACGGATGTTCCACCCCCACCCCTAGCCCATCACATTGCTTCCTTGTGTTTGTGGGCCATTGCTAAATCTTATACAGAATGTGTTGGCTTAGAAGATGAAACAAGATTGCCAGTCTGGAGTTCTGTTCATGACAGGCCTTTTATGTCCAGAGATTGTGTGTCATATGCTATAGGAGACAGATAAAAGGAGGGAAAAAATACCTTCCATTACAAATAGAAGTAAACCAATATGGCTTTTATTTTCTTTTGTAAAATTAGTTTTTCTTACCACAAAAGTGTTTGTATTTTATAAGAGATTAAAAAGATAAAATGAAAATCACTTTGCTACTTCATAGACCAGAGATGACTAGTCTTCACATTTTGTAGTATATTTTTCCTACACATTTGTGTACTTGAAGTTATATCATACTAAATTTATTGTCCTGTAGCCTTGTCCTATTTATGTACCTTGGTGCATAACACTGATTATTTTATATGATTGATGAGTGCCTTCATAGCACTGTGTATAGTTGTCTGGCTATTTGTCAGTTTCATTGTGTTGGATATGTAAATACTTCTGGATACTGGTGATTTTGCAGTTATCACAAGAATGGGTAGGAAGCAGGTGGATGATATAGCTAAAAGCTCCAACTGTGGCTGCATTTAGGCCTACACTTTTACAGAGGAGACCTATGTGCCAGGGACCTTGTGAAAAACTTGTCATGTCTTAAAACCTGATTTACTAACCATCACAGGAGCTCATGATGGGGCACTGTTTTTTTTTTTTTTAAGTATGTTTTTAAGAAAATTTTATAGGGGTGGGAATGGGCACAACAGGCTCTCCTGCCACAGCAAACGAACTCCAGGGGCACACGGATACTGGGGAATTGAACCTGGGTCCTTAGGATTTGTGGCAAGCCCCTTAACTTCTAAGCCATCTCTCCAGCCCGTGGGACACTATTTTTATCACCACTTTATAACTGAGAAAATTGAGGCACAAGTCCTCTACTTAGTAGCATGGCTGGGCTTAGCCATCCCCACCATTGAACCTTTGAGCCTATCTGTAGTTGCTTCATACAATAAATTCTTTAGAATAAATGTCCTGTCCAGAGCACTTTGTGCACTTTAAGTCTTCAAATACATAATGCGAATGGCTTCCAGAAAGGTATATATATCCTCTCTCACTGAGACAAGCCTTCAAGCAGACCAGATCTGCCAGCCACAGGAGGATCACTGCTAATACCCTCAAACCTGTGGACAGGAGGCAGCCTTAAGGCATGCTTCCAGATGGTGGGTGCCAGCCCTTTTTAGGAGACCCTCCCCCTAAGTATACTTAGGAACTGAGCACAGGATTCTTTAAGGCAGTAAGTATAGATGTGAGCAAGAGAGAGCCATTCCTCCTCCCCCCACCCCCACCCCTGCTCCTTCTCCCAAGTTCCTCTTGCAGATAAGAACTGTCTTTGAAGAAAGACTGAAAAGTGAGAAGGCCAGAAAAGGGATAGTGGTGATTTTCTAATTGTCCCTCTGGGAATGGGTGATTTGTCATTTCAATATAAGGCACAAGTTATGCCTCTTGACAAGTGCAAAACTGGGGGCTTTGAGCACCCAAGTAACTCACGAAGGCCACCCCTTGCAAAGGTGTCATGAACAGCAGGAACTTGATCCTACCTGTGAAAGCTTTTGGCTAATTCCCTTTCTGATCCTGGCTTCTGCTGCCCCTGGTTCCAATAGCCAAGAGAATTCCTTCCAAGGCAAGGCCTGGCTTTCTTCTTCCCTCTCTTCTTTCCCCCTTTCAATGAGTTGGCCAGGCTGGCCCTACCTCCTGGGCTAGACTGATCGTTCTGCCTCAGCCCCAAAATAGAGACTTGTACTTTCATATGGGAAGAAATTTGTACTTTGACTGATTCTTACATACGTGATTCTGACTCCTTGTTCAGTAGAGGCAGAGAAACTTCTCAGGTCTGGAGGCAGTAACCTATAGCTTTATGCTTACCTGCTGGGGGAATATTCCTTGACTTCAGGTTCCTCAACCATATATGAGGTGGTATCAAATTGGCCTAGTCCAAACAACCTATCCTCCCAGGAAACAGGCTCTGGGGTAAAGTCTAGGGCTAGCCACCATCTAGACTGTGCCCTACCTTATTACTTGCTTGTGACCTTGGTCTAATTCCCTCCACTCTCTGACCTTCTCTAGCTTCAGCTCAAAAGATAGCATAGATAACTTGCCTTGCTGTAGTCCAAGAGAAGAAACTACTTTGCAAAGCTCCAGGACCACAGATTGCACAAGCTTCTATCTCCTGACACATAGTGATCACAAAAGGTGGACATTCAGATCTGTCGTAGGACTGAAAGCTGGCCCTGAACTAGGAAGCTGTGGTTGGAAAAAGTCCTTAACAGGGAAATGAACTCTTATTATTCCCACATGTGCAGCGGGGCTATGGGGAGGGTCCACGGGGCTCCACTTCCTCAGACTTCCCTAGGATGGAGGAGGACCTTCCTGGTGGGAACATCCCAGCCATACCAGCTCTGCAGCCTGCCAGCTGCTGGTGTCCCATTGCCCCAGGGCATGGATTCCAAATTAGCCAGTGAGGTTATCACAGCCTAAAGGGGCCTATTGGAGACTGAGGGTCTGACTTGGGGCCATTACTGGAGCCTCCCTGGCTGCTCACCTATCTCCCTAACTCCCTCTGAAAGGTTAATAGCCTTCCCTGAAAACTAGAGGGAACTAAAGAGTTAATAACTAACCTTAAGATTAGAAAGCCATAAAGATCAGTGACATTCAGCTCAGAAACCACCTGGTGGGATATCTTCCCTAGACAATTCTGCTAAAAAGCCTATTCCATTCTGAGCAAATAACTTTGATGCCTTACCTACTGCCCTTGGACCTGCAGCTAATTCTCTCTGTTGCCTTAGGATTCTCCTTATAAGTTTGAACCCCAGCCTGACTCTGGGCTTCAGCCTTCATTCGTGGAAAGGCTACTTCCCCTCACTGTTTCTCTCAATAAACAGTCTGTCTGTAGAGATAAAGCTCGGTGTTTTCTTTCGCTTTTCTCTTACACTTTCCTTACACCCTCCCTACTTTCTCCCTAATTCGTACTGACCCCCCTCCTGGAGCTTGATGAGGATTGTCATGGCAACCCTCCAGCAAAACTATCAAAACATTTTTGTGCTCCCAATTGTTCCATACAAAGTGCTAATTCTGAGTGAGGAGAAGTAGTTGGCAAGATGCTGAAGTCACAGCTGAGGGCCTGCTGTAGGGTGGAGTGGGAACCAGTGGAAGCAGAAGGTGTGGCCAGGGGAGGTGGAACCACTCAAAACAGCATTGATGTGTATGTTGCTATTCCTCTCATGCCACATTCACATTGTTATCCTTGCCTGCCTCACCCCGCCCCCCCCCCCCCCAGCCACACACACTGACTGGATCAAAAATACCAAAAGTGCAAACTGATCACTGAGTGCCTGTATCTCTTGAGACCTATTCGGAGGGAACTTCTGGGTGAGGAGGTGGGAGACACCAGTTGATTAAGGCTGTATCTGGCAGTGGGTTTGTGTCAGGGTAACAAAACAGCTACATAAAGCGGCCTGGCTCTTACCCAACCTCAGGGAAACCAGAAGAGGACCTGGGAGCCAAGCCACCACATCCCTATTCTTCCTGGGGTCCCCAGCCCTGGCTTTCTGGAACACTCACGTCCCTGCTGTCATCCACCACAGGGCCACAGTGCAGGAGGTTCCTTGGAAGTAAACCTTGAGTATAACTGATGGGGGCTTTTAAAACATCTGGCTCTGCCCAAAGTCAAGGTGTGAATTGGAACAGTGGAAGAGGTGGTGGTGGAAACCTGGCCCCACTTGCTGTAGTTGGTCCCATCTATACCCCAGCAGTCCCTACATGAAGGGACCTTCTCTCTCAACTGTAGCCTACCCAGCCTATTGGCTTTCTCTGGGACCCATGAACTATCATCTCATCCCACCATTCTCCAGAGGGTCCCAGAATGCTAGAGTTAAAAGGTTCAGTGAATCCAAGAATAGCCTCCTCACAAACGAGAAAAGTACAGCTCAGAGATGGGAACTGAGAAGTACAACAGTTCAATACCACAGTTTGTGGGTAATGGAACAGATACAACAGCCCAGGCCTCTGACTTCTGGAACAGTGCTGTTCCATCAGCAAAGACCAGGATGGGCTGGTATGGGCAGTGGACATGTTTTTAAGCCAATCAGACCTGGCTTTAAGCTGTTTCAGTACTTGGGTGGCCCTAGCAAACAACCAAACTCCTGAGGCCCCATTTGTAAAGTAGAGAGAATGCTAGGCCCATACCAGAGGATTCAGGAGATGGTTTAGTCAAAGACAGATGTATCAAGCACAGCTGCCCCAGTGTCAGGCATATGGGAGGAGCTCAGTTATTACAACTCTGTGTCCTGTAAACCTGCAGGTGCAGCCCTGCTGAGATGATTATTCTACATCTCCTTTAATGGCCAACCCCTGTCCCAGGACAGCCAATCAAGGCAATGTGTGATATCTCCACTTGGCCATTTCATTGTTCTCTCAGGACAATGCCAAGTTAATATAAAGACTAGTAAGGAAGTGGGGAGAATGACTGTTGAGCTGCCAACATTTCCCTTGTTCTCTTGACCCAGGAAGTCCCTGGGCACATAGCACTGCTAAATCCTCAGGCTGGTCTTCTCACCCACCTTTTTTTTGTTAGGGTCCCTTGCTTGGGTATGAAATGCAGACCTCACTGTCCTGTTAGCAGCAGACCTCACTGTTCTTGGCAGAATTGATCAAAGTTCTTCGGAGATCTAGATAGAATGTAGTCAACCAGTGGTCCAAGGTTCATGCAATGTGCACAGAGTGGAGCTCACATGGACTAAACCCATTATGCAGTGGGGAGAACTCCATGTGGTACCTGAACCCTTCAGGGCTACAACCAATACTAGGTGGGAAATAGTGGGGACAGGGTAGGGGGCAGAGAGATGCCAGAGCCAGACTTCACAGGCAGGGACCATGCAACTGTATCTTGCTAGGCAGATCTTAGTTGGATGGAAGGCTGAAACAGGCTCATCTGCTTGGTACAAAAGCCTTCTACTTAAGGTCTGAAACCTAGCTACCTAGGGGTTGAATAGATTTCTTAGTGCTTAGAGCCATGCTAGTGACTGCATCTGTCTGATAGTTTCTGGTTTTAGAGGAAATAAGATGTCTTAGTATAAGACATCTTATTTTGGTTATTGTACTGCATGTGGAGAATTGCAGTATGGCTTTCTTAATCAAGGAAGCCTGACATTTAAATGAATATTTGCATTGTATTTCCTCCAGAGGGTTTTTTTTCTTTTGTCTGTTTGTCTGTACTGCTTCAGGAGAAGATGTGCTTAGAGACTAAATGTAAAGCTGTAATCAGTCATAGATCCTACACAGACAGGTGAATATTTAGAATCACATTGGTAAGGATCTAAATCCATAGGCCCAATTTAGGGTCCCATTGATAAGAGTCTATATTCATAGTCCCTATACAAAGTCCAATCAGTAAGAATTTAAATCTGTACACCCAATTTAGGGCCCCATTAAATCTGTAGGCACTAGATTTCTAAGTAGGATTTTATGTGTAGACTCTCAGCTCTAAAATGCTATGCTACTTTGGCACTCTTGGGTGCCATGGGGCCACATGTAACCTGACGCGGGGCGGCATGATCTTGAGGCCCCCAGGGCTAACTATATAAAAGTGCCACACATGACTACAGTACTTGCCTCACATATATGAAGGGACAGCCAACTCTGAGTCAAACTAGATTTTAGGCTTTCAGCAACTAGATCAGAGATGGCAGGGTTATGAAGATAAAAGTGGGGAGATGAGGAAACACAATGTGAGATCACACAGGTATGGTGGCCTCAACCCAGATAAACATTTTGAGTTCTGTTCCCTGGCTGTGGGAATGAGTACAGAGAATGAAGAGAGATATCTTTTCAAAAATGAGCCGAGGCCCTGCTGCAGATATCTGGATAAGGCAGTTTAGGTTTGTATTTCTCTCACCCTACAGATGAGAGCATCCTCCTCCAATGTTCCACATGGAAGCTCCATCACCTGTTTGCTAAAGCACTGGGAAGAATGGGACCCCAAAGCTTATGTAAGAAAAGGCTATTTTTTATTGCAATGAAGCATGACCCAGATATCCTTTGAGGAATGGAGAGAAATGGCCTGAGGGTGATACCCTCAACTATAATATCATACTACAGCTAGACTTTTTCTGTAACTGGCTGAAGGAGTGGACTGAAGTGCCCTATGTACAGTTTTTCTTCTTTTTAAAGGAACATTCTGGTTGGGTCAAAGATTGTATGATAGCCAGAATCTGGTGCTGGTCCAATCAGCAACCCTAGAAGGCTCCAGAGACCAGTCAGAGACAAAAGAAGAAGAAGGCATCCCCAGGTCTGAGCCTCCAGCCCCTCTCACAAGCCCTTCCAGTCTGTACCTGATTTGGCAGGTTTGACTCCCCAACAAGAGGTCCCTTTATGTAGCTTTCCTCAGGCTGATCCCTGCCCTCCTTATCTAATGACAAGAGAATAAACAGACATCTACAGGGCATGTTCCCCATTAGGGCAGTTCCAGGGGGAGAATTTGGACCCAAATTAGTCCATACCCCCTTCTGTGTCACAGAATTTAAAGAATTACAAAGATAACAAGGGAGTTACATTGTCAATCCAGATCAGTATAGCCAAGCCTTCCAACATCTCAGTGAGATGTATGATCTGGCCTAGAAAGATGTGATGCTGATTCTAAACCAGACCTTGACCTCTTTAGAAAAATAGAGGGTTATTAACAAAGCAATTGAAATGGTAGATAATTACTATCAATCTCAGGCCCCTGCTCACAGGGTAAGCAGGACATTCCTGCAGAAGAATGGGAAGTTCCAACACAAACCTTCCTGGAAGTACGATGAACAGAAAGACGAATGGAATAGAAATTATTTCACATGTTGCATTGTAGAGAGCTTGAGGTGAGTTCAGGTTAAGCCACTGGGCTATACTCAGCTGGCTACAGTTAATCAGGGGAAGGAAGTCCCTGTAGTATTCCTACAGTGTTTAAAGGGTGCCATGTTAAAACACATAGTAATAGTGCCAGGAAAAGGGGCTCATCCTATAAAGAGAAGAGAAAGGACCAGAGACAAGGGGAAGTCCTGCCATCTATGCAGGCCTCAGAGAACTTGTTCCGTCTCAGGGGCTTGTTTCATCTGTGGACAAAAAGGATGTTACAGGTGAGAATGTTTCCACAGGTGAAAGCTACCCCTGGGATCTTGTTCTATTTGCAAGAAAAGTCACTGGAAGACCAGTTGTCCCCCATAACCTATAAGATCACCTCCATCCAAAGATTGCGGACAGGGCCCAGAGTCATCCATTCTGGCTCCTGTGACTGATATCCAACTTGAGGAGCCCCACATAGCCATTACTGTTGGGGATTGAAAGGCTGACTGCCTTATTGACATAAAAGCCTGGTGTTGGGCATTACCTTTCTTCCCCAACCCTATATCTCATAGTCCTGGCATCTCCTGGGGTTTCCACTGAAACCAACTGTTCATCCTCATGGCTCTATCAGGCCTTTCACACAGGTATTCCAATAAGCCTGCCTCAAGTGGCCTAGTGGCCATTTCCAATAAACAAATCATGTTGCAAATCCAATGACCCTCTCTTTCCTGCATTTTTTACACTTCCATAGTAGCAGGTGGACTACCAAATTTGTTAATCCAGGGGGGAATAAAGCCAACTTTGAAGAACAGGACACTTCTTCAAGCTACCTACTTTCAAACAAAGTTAGCATTATTTCTGCTGTCCTAATGCATCACAGCTGGCCCAATTTCAATTTATCAAACAATTGTAGCAGAACAGGTGCTGTCTGTAAGCCTGAAACTTTCGTTACTTTCTGTGCCACATCCATCTGCTCACACCAGTCTATTTCTGTGCAACACAACTCTGCACAAATTTTCAGGACATGGGAAGATAACAGCTAGCCTCTCACACCAACTGCCTAAGCCCATTCTGGACAAAGATCTTTCTCTCATAAACCAAACTTCACAATTCACAGTTCTTAACTACATTCAGGTTTTTCAACCCTGGCCAGAGTACTCCCTCAAACTTTGCCTTCAGCACTACAAGGCATTATCTAGACCAAGGTTTCTAATTCTTCTACATTCCTCCCTCAAATCAGTTCTAAAAGACCAAAAGTCATACAGGTTTCTAACAGGAATGACCCCACTCCACTGGTCCCAATTTTCCGTTTCACATTGCTGTCACAAAACACCTGATCAGAAGCAGCTGATGGGAAGAATGTTTTTTATCTTGGCTTACAGTCTTGAAGGGAAGCTCGGTTATAGCAGAGAAAAGATGGTAGGACAGAAGTTGGGTTGGGCATCACCTCCTGGCCAACATTAGGTGAAGAACAGTAGTAGGAGGGTGATCCAAGCTCTAGCAATGCAGAGTTGGCTATAATAACACAAACCTGCCTCAAACAACACACTTCCTCCAGAAATGTTCCACCTTCCAAATTGCCATCAACTGGGATCAAGCATTCAGAACACACAAGTTTATAGGGTACACTCAATTCAAACCACCACACATAATATAGGGGTTATTTTAAATTCTAAAGAAATTTATGATTATCAGATTCAAATATAAGGCCATCCTGCTCAAGGGACCTGAAATCACTTTCAAATCCTGCCAGATGTTATTTCAGCCACTTACTCATGTGAATCCTGTGAAGGATCCCTGCTGGAGAGTTGTGTGGCTCACCTTTATCTTCGGATCATCCTCTAGAGAACCCTGACTTACTACTGTATATTGATAGGAGTTCATTTGTAAAAGAAGGTTATGCAGTATTCTCTGACTTTGGCATTCTTGACTCAGGGCCACTGCCCAAAAACTTCAGTGGCCAGCTGGCCATATTAATAGCCCTCACTAAGGCATCAGAGTTGTCTCAGGGAAAAAGCCAGTGTTTACACTGACTTTAAATATGCCTTTCCTATCCTCAGTGCCCATGCAGCAATATGGAAATAGGTTTCTTAAGTACAGCTGGGACTCATGTTAAACACTACTAAGAGATCCTAAGATTTCTAGATGCAATTCTCTTACCAACCCAAGTGGCTGTAATTCACTATCTTATACACCAAAACGGAGATGACTCAGTGTGGTGGTTTGAATAGAATAGATGGCCCCCAATATGTTCAGTTGCTTATTTGTAGTTTGCATCTCTAGCCATCTGGCTGGAGGCAATGCCATTGTGTGGATCTTAAGGTGTGGTGGTGGGTTTCAGATTTCAATCTAAAGATATGCAAAGTGTGCCTAGCTGGAGTTCCTGAAGTGTGCTGTGGCTTTTGGGCTTGTGCTTCTCTCTCTCTGCTTGGGCCTGTGAAGGCAGGCCAGCTTCTTCTGCCATTATGGAACTTCCCCTGGATCTGTAAACTTCAATAAATATCCCTTCCTCCATAACTGTGCCTGGTCTGAAAGTTCATCTCAGCGAACCTAAAGCTGTCTGCTACAGAATTTGGTACCGAGGAGTGGGCTGAGATGTACCTGGCCATGTGCATGTTGATCTTTTGGAACCTTTGTTTTGGAGGAGTGGGCATGGACTTGGTGCTTGCAACTGAAGATGTCTTCTGGAGTGGTAAGCCAAGTTTTATGGACTATTCTGATAAGAGTCTGAGAATGCTAAGTGCAGACAGCATTGAACTTAGAGGCTTGGTTTATGAGCTTTCTAAGGGGAAGGAAAGACTGCAGAGGACTTTGTTGGAACTGGGCTACTGGCATAAGGGCTGGCTGCGTCCTGCTGCCCAGGCCCAGAGAGTTTGATCAAGGTTAAATTTGTAATGGACTGATGTGCTTGGCTGAAGATATTGGACTGAGAGATTTAAGATTTTAAGCTGGAAAATCTCAAGCAAGTTAAAATTACAGGCACAGAGACTGGTTTTAGGTTACTGAATCTGCTATTGCCAAACATATTAGCAATCTTAAAGGAAGATGGTCCAACTGCTTTACATTAAAACAATGAAAAGGATGTCTGAGGAAAGACTATCATAAAAATGCAAACACTTTTGGAAAGAGTTATCTGGAGAAGGAACCTGCTTTTCAAGGCTATGATTTGTTTCGTCCCTGAATTAAGAATATGGCTGTGTCCTGCACACCTGGTATTGATTTCGGAAGCATGAAAAATGCATGGAGTGGCCATGAATTGCACATGCTTCCAGGAGCTGCTGCTGAGATGCAGCATGAGGCAGGGCATGATGCCCTGATAGGCTGAAAGAGCCTTTGGAAGATGGACCGTGGTTTGCATGAAGACCTGAAGATATTTTGGATCTACCAGGACTGTGCAAGGGCTACCATAGAGCTCATTGTTGGCCTGAGATGGAAGTGTTCCCCGGCTACTCTGCCCAGCTGGAGGGATGGAATTGGAAAGTCTGGAGACTGTTAGTCTCTGGGTATATTGAACTTGAACTGCAGAAGTTTGATGTTTGTTTGATGGTAGTTGAATTTGCATTGTTTTAGTCTCTCCTTGCTGTGCCTTATACCAGTTGAAAATGTTTACTCTGTGCCTTTATATGTTAGAAGTGTTTAACTTGTTTGATTTTACAGGTCTTAATATCTTAAATTGGTCAAGACTGTGGGGACCTTTGAAATTGAACTGAGTACAATTTACAATGTGTGATGGTTATAAATCTATTGGGGGCCAGGGGCGGAATGTGGTGGTTTGAATAGAATAGATGGCCCCCAATATGTTCAGTTGCTTATTTGTAGTTTGCATCTCTAGCCATCTGGCTGGAGGCAATGCCATTGTGTGGATCTTAAGGTGTGGTGGTGGGTTTCAGATTTCAATCTAAAGATATGCAAAGTGTGCCTAGCTGGAGTTCCTGAAGTGTGCTGTGGCTTTTGGGCTTGTGCTTCTCTCTCTCTGCTTGGGCCTGTGAAAGCAGGCCAGCTTCTTCTGCCATTATGGAACTTCCCCTGGATCTGTAAACTTCAATAAATATCCCTTCCTCCATAACTGTGCCTGGTCTGGAAGTTCATCTCAGCAAAGCTGAAGCTGTCTGCTACACTCAGTCTAAGGGAAACAAAGTGGCTGATTCTGAAGCCAAGAGAGCTGTGATGGGGGGATATAAAAGGCCCCATCCTGTGGGAAGAGTCCCTCTTGCCACCCAAAAAGCCTAAATATTCTCTAGAAGAGTTGACTTTTGCATCTAAGAATGGATACTGCATAGATCACTGAAGGTGGTGACTCTCCCTCTAAGCAACTACTATTACCAAAGTCACTGCAATGGAAAGTTTTAGTCTCTTCATCAGCAGTACCATTTGGGTCAAGAAAACACCCTTATTTTAGCTAAAAGGATGTTTATAGGGTAAAGCTTCAAAGACATGGTTTGCCAGATATTACAAGGATGTGAGGTATGTCAAAAAAGAAAGAAAGAAAGAAAGTAAGTAAGTTTACAGCCATCAGGAATTAGGAACCCAGAGACAGGCCACCTAACCTGGGGAAGACTGGTAATTATATTTCACTCACATTCCAGGGGGCCCTAACTCCAAGCTCCTTTTAGTCTTTTTTTTTTTTTTTTTTTTTTTTTTTTGGTTTTTCGAGGTAGGGTCTCACTCTAGCCCAGGCTGACCTGGAATTCACTATGGAGTCTCAGGGTGGCCTCGAACTCACGGCGATCCTCCTACCTCTGCCTCCCGAGTGCTGGGATTAAAGGCGTGCGCCTACCACGTCCGGCTTCCTTTTAGTCTTAGTAGATACTTTTGTTGTATAGATAGAGGCTTTTTCTTGTAAGACCAAGAAAGCCTCAGAGGTGATTAAAATAAAATATGTCTCACAGAAATAATCCCTCGATTTGGTCAATCCAAGAGCTTTCAGAATGACAACAGACCCGCCTTTAAGGTAGAGGTACACAGTCTGGCCAAGGACCTAGGTACTCAACTCCATTTACACTGTGCCTGGTGGCCTCAGTTCTTAGGAAAAGTAGAAAAAGCTAATGAGCTCTTAAAGGAACACCTAAAATAGCTCACCCAATAAACACAATCCCCCTAGACTAAGTTGTTACCACTACCTTTGACGGTTTATAAACACCTAATACACACACACACAGACACTTTGTAAACACCAGGGCATAACCCGTTTTGAAGTTCTATATGGCAGGTCCTTTCTCACCAGTGACTTGCTATTGGACTCTGAGATGGCTACACTAGTGGCCCATGTCACTCAACTGGCAAAAGTCCAACAACTCTCAGAGATACAAACTGGGCTTTCCCAGAAATAACCAAAGAGGACCCCCTTTTTTGCCTAGGAGACTTACTTAGTTCTGGTTAAGATCCCCAGATCCTAACAAGGGTCTTGCTCACCCTCCCTGGGAAGGACCATATTCTGTTATTTTATCTATTCCTACAGCAGTGTATGTGCCAGGACTGGATTTGTGGATACATCATACAAGTATCCTCAAGGTATAGACTTCTCCAGACCCTCCTGTGGTCTCCACAGACTTTCCAGATCAGAGCGCTAAAGGCCCTGATTACACCTGAGAAACTAGAGGACCTCATTGCTGCTCTTCAGGCACCAGCTGGTTCAAACCTAAGACAAGTTGTTACCTCTGGTATTCAAGGTACTTGAAAATGCACAATGCTATCCCTAACTTGGTGGCACCATACTAATTTAACAATTTTACTTTCCTGCTATCTGAATAAGCTGGTCATGATTACAGACCATTCTTACCTCACAATATTAAACATCCCATACCTTGAGATGAACTTCAGTCTTTTTCTAAGATATTTCTAATACTCCTTTATATGTGTTTCAGGTTCTGTTCCAAATGCCAAAAATGTAGGGACACTACAGTTTGTAGAAGCTGACCATAGGGCCAGAATGTTGTCATATGCTCTGAGATAGCTCTCCCTTCAGAGGAACCCTAACTCCTATGGCCTAATATTGCCCCCTTGTCAGCACTAAGCAGTAAGAGCAGTCATTTCCCCATTTCCCTAACAGTAGCTGGGGTGGCTTCTGAGGGGGATTGAATCACTATAGGAGTTAGGCCCTTGGCTAGGTTAGACAGATAGGGAAAAGGGGCCCTTGACAGGTGGTTATTCTAACCCAAGATGTCTGAAAGGGCTGGTTTGGTGGGCTTTCTGGGCCCTACGCAGTACTGTATACATATGGAACAGCCAGGGCTCTTCTTGCCTCCATCTTCCCCATGCTAGGAATACAGGCATGCATCACCATACTGTTTTATTGCTTTCTGAGACCCTTACACAGTTGTTTTTTTAAATCATTCTACCCATGTACTTTTAATAGGTGGTGATACTTCCATTCAAGAATTCCAAGAATTACCTAATTTAATGATGGAAGAGGAGCACAATCTTTATCACTTTCTGTAGAACATTCATCTATCAAATCCTGTGTTCAGAATTCACATATTTGGTTTGTATTCTGTGGAGGGTATAGCTGTTCCAACCTTTCTAGTGCCCTTTGGTTTCTTAATTTTTTTGTTTATTTTTTTTATTTATCAATTTGAGAGTGACAGACAGAGAGAAAGAGGCAGAGAGAGAGAGAGAGAGAATGGGCACGCCAGGGCCTCCAGCCACTGCAAACGAACTCCAGATGCGTGCGCCCCCTTGTGCATCTGGGTAACGTGGGTCCTGGGGAACCTCGAACCAGGGTCCTTAGGCTTCACAGGCAAGCGCTTAACCGCTAAGCCATCTCTCCAGCCCCCTTTGGTTTCTTTAAAACAAGAAGGTTAAAGGACTGTTCATTGTAGATGCACCATCTTAATTTTATCATCTTTCACACACGAATACCAAATGGCCAGATACTTATTTTGCATTAGTTTAAATATTAGGTAACTACTGGTATTAACTAAATCAACTTGCTGCACCCACCTCATTTAGAGGGAAGGGAAACTCACATCCACAAACCATTTCATTTCACGTGACAGGATGTGGCTATCAAAGGGTTTTTGATGAGCGGGTATGAGAGGAATAGTGGCTATATCTCACACATTCCCTACCTCTGTTGCCAGTGACCCCTGAGAATCCCAATCAAGGTGGGGCTCATAAAGTTTTCTTTAGAGGTCCTAGGGAGGGGCTGTCCAATGGACCTGTTGTTGTTCAAGGCCGGGGGGGGGGGGCACTCCTGGGATTTGGCTGTGGAATGTCGTCTGTAGCACCCCACCCAGTGGTTCCACCAGTTACTAGTGGACTAGTTAATTATCCTTGCTGGGCCTCCTTCTCAAGTATAATTGAAGAAATACTAATTATCACACAGGGATGCTAGTGCTTAGGATTAAGAGCAAGGTAGTATTTCTCCTGGTAGGTAGTTAGCTACGGATTAGTCCACCATAATTGGCAGAACTGGACCTCACATTGTGATTCAGGCACATCCAAGTTGGCTGTAAACAACTCCAGCTTAAGCTTTTTGCTTCTTTCTCAGCTCCTCCCACCCACACTTAGCACCTGTGGGCTGTCCTTTCCTGAGTCAGTCTTTTGAGCCCACCAACCAATCAGGTCCCTTACACATGAGCTTGGTGATGCAGCTCTTTCTAATTGGATACCTGATTGGACCCGAGGTACTTGTGTGAACCCTATTTTCTTTGTCCCTTACCCCCTTAGCCTCCTCTCTCCACCCTTATGTGGAAGAATTTTCTTTTTGAGAGCTTTCCTGCTTTGTTTTCTCACCTATCTTAACTCTTCCTAAAGTAAATTTCATAGTTTAACCTTGTCAGTCTGCGTTCAATTCTTTGCTAATGTGGATAAGAACCTGACACTTGAGAGCGGCTGGCATGGGAGTTCTAATCCCACAGAGCTCTCTCCTGCGTCATTAAGAGGATGGAACCGGAGAGTAATGTATGTACATGAAGCTCACTGGCTGTCCTGGAGAAAGCCCTCCTGAGGGTAGCTATTGTTATTCCGGGTCAGCTCATGAATGGGGTGCCTGAGGGACTTGGGATGGCGTGTGTAAAGGCGCTCGTGTCCTTGGGGAGGGGGTGTTAAGGATTCAGCTCAGAAGCCTGTGGCCTTTCTCAGTACTCAGTTCTGGGGAACAACCCAGGACAACAAAAGCCAGCGCCCTGGGTCTAGAAGTGGGGGGAGGGTCCAGAACCCACAGTGCCAGTCACATCCTTCGGATCCCAGGAGCGGGTCCTGGGCGCAGTTCCCTAGGGCCGCAAGCTCCCAGGCGCTCGCATTCTCCCGGAACTCCGCGGGCGGGGCCTGCCTTCGGGATCCGGGTAGGCAGGCCGGGGGCGGGCGGCGGCGCTGGGGAAGGGGCCGTTACTTTCCTAGAGTGGCGGGGCGGCGTCAGGCGGAAGGGTGCGGGGCGCGCACGCTTTAAATGGCACTTGCTGTCATCCGAGCTCGCAGCCGAGTGGGCTGGAGAGGGCTATATAAACCGGAGCCGGGCCGCCGCGGGCAGACGGCGACAGCAGCGGCGGCGGCCACCCCGGAGCGCGGAGCAGCGTCCCCAGCCTGCGTCCCTCCGACGGGCCGCCTGCCCGCCCCGGGAACGTCGGCTCGGGCCCGCCAGGGGCCCCGCCACCCGCAGCAGATTTGGATCCTCCGCCCGGAGAGCCCCAGGCTGCCGCCTCCAGGGGGACCCCGGCTCGGCCGCCGCCCCCGGAGGGCCCTGGGCACCCACCCCCCGGCCCGGCGGACGGCGCCATGGCGGCCGCCAAGCCCGGCGAGCTCCTGGGCATCTGCTCCAGTTACCAGGCGGTGATGCCGCCCTTCGTGTGCCTGGCGGAGGAGTTCCCGCAGCCCGGCAGGCCCGCGCGACTGTCCAAGGGCAGGGGCCGGCTGCGGCGGCCCCGCCAGTCCCGCTTCAAGACGCAGCCCGTGACCTTCGACGAGATCCAGGAGGTGGAGGAGGAGGGGGTGTCCCCCATGGAGGAGGAGAAGGCCAAGAAGTCCTTCCTACAGAGCCTGGAGTGCCTGCGCCGCAGCACGCAGAGCCTGTCGCTGCAGAGGGAGCAGCTCAGCGGCTGCAAGCTGCGGAATAGCCTGGACTCCAGCGACTCCGACTCGGCCCTGTGAGGGGCTCCGCCGCCGGGCAGTGCGGACCGCGCACCGACGGGACCCGCGCCCGAGGCGGCTCTAGGACCGCGGGTCGCCGCCGCTCGCGCCTTCGGACTCCCGTCCCGCCCCGCACGCGTGGGTGCACCATTTGCTGCGCTCTTCTTCGCCCCAAGTACCTTTGCGGATGCAAGGGAGGGGTCCGCTTTCCTCGCCCTTGTAAATGCTTGTTTTTAACTCTTCCTAGTACGAACTTTGCTGTGAGTGCGTGCCGCCGGCGGCCCGAGACGGAGCGGGTCGGGTGGGTCAGGGTCTTTGCTCCACGCTCTTTCCTGATGGTCTGCACACCTCCGCACTCACGCCAAGACGCTCTCGCTCAACACTTTGATAATTGTTTAACAGGCCGGGACTTGAAGCACAGCGCCGGTGGCTGATGCTGCGGCCGAGGATTGATATTTATTTTTGCATTGAAATAGCTGAAGGCATTTATTTAACGATCTTTTTACCTGGATTTGTCTGTGAGGCTGCCGAATGGAGAGAAATAAAGTCAATATATTTGCACAGTGCATCTCCAGGCTTTTGACTTCTTAAACCTTTATGGGCCCAATCTCTCAGGCCGGGAAATCAGAGGAGGAGGTAGCGGGCAAATGGCGGTAAAGAAAGGTCCAAGTGGAGGTAACTCTACAAGCTTAAGTTACCAAAAGGTGACGGCCCCTTGCGCGGCCCATTTTCTGCCTCCGTAAGTGGGTCTGCACCGAGCCAAGGGCGCTTCTGCCACCCTGGTCTGCTCTCCATTGTCTGCAAGGCGAAGGACGAAGAGCGCCCTCCTCTAACGCAGCTGACCTTCCACGGAGGCAGGGTCGGGTCATCGCCCTTCATCTAGCGCAGAAGATCCCACTAAACCCTTTCCTGGTGATGGCTTGCGGGGGACGGGGATAGGGTGGGAGGATAGCCTACTCAAGAATGAGGAACTCATTCGATCTATGAATGAGTATGAATGTAGTGCACAACACACCTGCACCAAAGGCTCAAACACCCGCTGTTCTGCCCTTTGGTCCCCTTACTACCCTTCTCCTTCTCCCCCCTTCAGGCTTTCGCATGGAAGGTGGGGCATGTGTCGGTCAGAGCCTTCAGGACACGCGGGTAACACCATGTTTCCTCCTTCCTCCTTTCCCAGGGCCGGCCTTTGTTTGCAGAGGAGGAAACACTATGTGGAGAGTACAGGGGACGCGCTTCACAAAAAGCGCTTTTCAGGGCATTTCTGTCTACACCCTAAATCTTCTGGGCTGACAATGTAACAGTGTCACCTTGAAGCGGGTAGCGACCCGAAAGAAATGACATTCATTCTTATGAGAAGGGCAGGTGTTCACAGTCCCAGCCCATCCCTCCAAAATTACTCCATGGCCCACCCAACATCCTGGCCAGACTGAACAGGAGAGGAGATGCTTATATTCTCTCTCCATGTCTCTTTGCTCATATGCTCTCAGGGTATACTGGGTAGAGGCTGGAGTGTGTGTGTGTTCCTAGCACATGGTCCATCCTGGGTCTGACTTGCCTTTCTCTACTCATACCCTACCTCTCAAAGCTCTATTCTCTGCCAAGAAAGGATAGAAGAAATGAAAGAAACAAAAATAGACTCACCACTGGCTCAGAAATAGGAAGACAGGTCTTTGGTCCTACTCAGCTGCTGAGAACACACTGGCATTTGCAATGGCTTCATTGTGTCAGAGAGACTTGACGCTTCATTCCAGTCACTGCAGCTGCCACTGCTGGGCTGGCTTGAACTCCAGGGGTTGGGGAGAGTGGCTAAAGCTCTACTAATGAACTTTCCCCCCCCCTTTTTTTTTTGGTTTTTCGAGGTAGGGTCTCTCACTCTGGCCCAGGCCAGCTTGGAATTCAGTATGTAGTCTCAGGGTGGCCTCGAACTCAAGGCGATCCTCCTACCTCTGCCTCCCCAGTGCTGGGATTAAAGGCGTGGGCCACCATGCCTGGCTCCTCCCCTTTTTTGTCTTACCTCTTTCTTCAAGAGCCAGATGCCCCAGCAGCTGGTAGACACCCCCTGCCTATATTGCAAGATTCATATCCATCCTTGATTCCTGTTCAGCATTTGACAAGTACTGACTAGTTGCTTCTGAAATGTTTGCTGGATTAAAATGAATAAAGTGGTAGTGGAGAACTCTGAATATATATAGTTTTTTCTAGGTAGGGTCTCACTCTAGTCTAGGCTGACCTGGCATTCACTATGTAGTCTCAGGGTATCCTCTTACTCACAGTGATCCTCCTACCTCTGCCTCCTAAGGCATGCACCACCACGCTTGGTCTTTGATTTTTTTTTTTTTTAATATCCTTTTGATGTATCTGAAGATGTCCTTGAACTCCTTATCTTTCTGCTTCCACATGCTGGGATTACAGGGGTGCACTACCATGGCAGACTTTGTTTTTGAATTATAGAGTAATTTCATTGGCCAAGAAATATTTGTTCATGATAGTGCAAAACAAGTGTCTCATACTCCCTCTACCCAGGGAAGGGCAAATGAACTTTTTCTTTTTTTTTTGACAAAGTGGGTTTGTGCTCTACATGCTAATTATTTTTGTCTTGTTTTTTTGAGGTAGGGTCTCATTTTAGCTCAGGCTGATCTGGAATTCACTATGTAGACTCAGGGTGGCCTTGAACTCACAGTGATCTTCCCACCTCTACCTCTTGAGTGCTGGGATTAAAGGCATGTGCCACCATGCCCAGCTAAGTCTACATATTATTCTTTTTTATTTATTATTATATATGGACATATTTAGTATGTAAACAACACATGTTGGTACCATCCTTTCCCTCCTCCCTGTCCCTTTTCTGAAGAGGCCTTCCTCCTTGGGGATGCAGGAGAACCCCATGGGGATTGTGGGTCATGCATTATGGGTTGGGAGGATGGAGGGCAGAGACAATGTCTGTGCAAAATGTCCCAACTTGTGGCTCTCACAATCTTTCTGCTTCCTCTACTGCAAAATTCCCTGAGCCATGCTGGGAGCTTTTTAAGTCTACTTCAGTGATTGGCACTTCGGAGCCTCTAGATTTCTGGTTTGGAAGGTGTTGAGTGTCCTCAGTGACTGTCTCCTTCACCCTTGTGCTGATATCATGTTCACCAAGAAAGCATTCTTGCTCATTTCTCCAATTCCTCTGTGGTTTCAGCTGGGGTTGGGGTGGAGTGCATGCACTGGGTCATTTATCTCCTCAGGTCCAGCTCCCGCCTGAAAAAGAGAAGCAAATTCTCCATCAGAGAATGAAGTCATCACTGGTCAAATGGTTAAAGGGGATAACCATTCACTGTTAATTTAGAGATAATTTAAAGAGTGTAGACCCTCTTATAGTCCAAGGTTAGTGGGAGTTTCACAATGGAAAGCAGAATCATTATCTGGATATGATGCTGATATGTTTCCCAGTTCCAGATATCGGTTCCTTTCCACTGAGCAGATCTGTTAGCCAAACCAACTGCTGTTGGTTACCTACCAAGGCTGTGTGCCACTATTGCATGTCTGTGCACATCACATCTGGTTGGTTGCTTCTGAACCAGTTAGACTTTGAGTTGCTTGGATAGATGTTGGCCACTTTCCCCCTGTAGCTCATGTAGCACCTTCCAGCACTAGATGGGCTAATTATCTGGGGACTGGCTCTCCTCTGGATTTCAATCAGGTCTCTCCATGGTCCATGCTGACAGAGAATGGTGTCTTCAGCAGTGGGGCCTTACCATTAAACCTCTGGTGGGTAATCAAGTGCTTTGACAGAAGTCTGTCTTGTTTGTTTTGGGAGATCTAGTAGGTCTGTAATCAACAGCTCATTGTGCATGTAAACCACATCCTGGTACAGGGCTTTTATTCCAGTACTATGCTGTTTTTATCACTATGGCTTTATAACATAGCTTTAGATCAGGTTCTTTTTTTTTTCCCAGAGGATATGTTTGGATATCTGAGTCCTTTTGCCATTCCATATGAATTTGAGATCTTTTTTTTTCAATCTCTGTGAATGATGCTGGTATTTTTGTTGGTATTGCATTAAATCCATACATTGCTTTTGGTAGAATTGCCATTTTCACAATATTAATTCTACCTATCCAGGAGCATGGGAGGACTTTCCAACTTCTCAAGACTGCCTCTATTTCTTTCTTGAGAGTTTTTATGTTTTCATTATATCTTTCACAACCTTGGTTAGTGTTGTTCCAAGGTATTTAATTTTGCTTGTTGCTGTTGAAAATAGGGCACTCTCACTGATTTCTTTCTCTGTATATTTGTCCTTTGCATATAGAAAAGCTACTGATTTTTGTATATTGGTTTTGTATCCTGCCACTTTGCTAAAGGAATTTACCACCTTTAGAAGTTTTGAGATGGAGACTCTCGGGTCACCTATATATAGGATCATGTCATCTGCAATTAGGGCTAACTGGACTTCTTTCCAATTTGAATCCCTTTTCTTTCTTTCTCCTGTCTTATTTCTTGGGCTAGTATTTCTAGTACTATGTTGAAGAGCAGTGGTGAGAGTGGGAACCCCTGTCTTGTTCCCAATCTCAGTGGGAGCTCCTTGAGTTTTTCCCTGTTAAGTATTATTTGGGCTTCAGGAGCTTTATATATAGCCTTTATTGTGTTCAGATCTAAACCCTCCATGTCTATTCTTTCCAGTGTTTTGATCATGAAGTGGTGTTGAATTTTGTCAAAGGCCTTCTCTGCATCAATTGAGATGATCATGTGGTTCTTATGGTTCAGTGTATTTATGTGGTGTATTATGTTGACTTATTTCCATATGTTAAAACATCCCTACATCCCTGGGATGAAGCTTACTTGATCAAGGTGGATAATTAATATTTTTGATGTGTTGTTGAATTTTGTTTGCAAGGATTTTGTTCAGGATCTTTGTATCTAAGTTCACTAGGGATATAGGCCTATAGTTTTCTTTCCTTGTTACATGACTGTTTGGTTTCAGTATTAAGGTGATGCTAGCTTCATAAAAGGAGTCTGGGAGGATTCCCTGGTCTCTGATTATGCAAAACAGTTTGAGAAAAATTGGTTTCAAGTCTTCAATGAGGGTTTGATAGGATTCAGCTGAGAAGCCATCTGGTCCTGGACTTTTCTTTTGGCGGAGGTTTTTGGTTATCTTTTCACTCTCCATGGATGTGATAGGTTTGTTTAGGAGATTAATGTGCTCTGAGTTTAGTTTTGGTAGGTAGTATCATCTAGGAATTCATCCATTTCTTCCAGAGTATTTAATTTTGTGGAGTAGAGATTTTGGAAATATGCCCTGATGATTCTTCCAATTTTATTGATTTCTGTTGTGATCTCTCCTTTTTTTTTTTTTTTTTTTTTTTGGTTTTTCGAGGTAGGGTCTCACTCTAGCCCAGGCTGACCTGGAATTCACTATGGAGTCTCAGGGTGGCCTCGAACTCATGGCGATCCTCCTACCTCTGCCTCCCAAGTGCTGGGATTAAAGGCATGCACCACCACGCCCGGCGATCTCTCCTTTTTCATGTCTGATTTTGTTAATTTGAGACTTCTCTCTCTATATTTTTTTTGTTTGATCAATTTGATCAGGAGTTTCTCAATCTTGCTTTTTTTTTTTTTTCTTTCAAAGAACCAACTCTTCATTTCATCAATTTTTAAAATTTTGTCTTAGTTTTCCACTTCATTAATTTCTGTTCTAATCTTCATTATTTCTTTCTGTCTGGAGCTCTTTGGGTTGGATTCCTGTTTTTCCAGTGCCTTGAGGTGGACAGTTAGGTTATTGATTTGGGATCTCTCTGTCTTTGTAATGAAGGCATTTATAGCTATGAATTTTCCCCTTATGACTGCCTTCATTGTGTCCAATAAGTTTTGGTAGGTTGTATTTTCATTATCATTCAATTCTAGGAATTTTACAATTTCTTTTTGATTTCTTCCACAACCCATTGATTGTTTAAAAGTGTGTTGTTTAGTCTCCAGGGGCTGGTGGAGTTCTTGATGTGTCTCTTGTTGTTAATTTCTAGCCTTAAAGCATTGTGATCTGAGATGATGCAGGAAGTTACTTCAAGTTTCCTGACTTTATAAAGGCATGCTTTATGGCCTAATATATGGTCAATTTTGGAGAAGGTTCCATGGGCTGCTAAGAAGAATGTGTATTCTGTAGAGTTGGGGTAGAAAGTTCTATAGATATCTGTTAGGTCTAGTTGATCTATGATGTTGTTGAGCTCTACTATTTCCCAGTTTATTTTCTGCTTTGATGATCAGTCTATTGATGATAGTGGAGTATTGAAGTCACTGGCTATGATGGTTTTGTTGTTTAGTTCTTTTTTATTGTTGAGTAGATTTTGTTTTATAAATTATGATGCCCCTGTGTTTGGTACATATGTATTTATGATTGTGATGTGCTCATGTTGGATTATTCTCTTGATGAGTAAGTAGTGGCCTTCTTTGTCCTTTTTGATTACTTTTGGTCCTGGTAACCTGTGTCTTTTGATGGGCGAGCTAAGACCATTAATATTTAAGATTATTACTATGATGTTTTAATTAACCACTGCTATGATTAGGTGTTTTATGGGGTTTGGTGCTTTCTTATGAGTTGTACTATTTTGAGCCTGTTCTATTTTGGTTATTGTGATGTTCTTGTTGGCTCTTGAGATTGGTTGGTTGACTGTTCTGTGTGGAGTATTCCCTCAGGTATTCTCTGTAGGTTTGCCTTTGTGTTCATATAATCATAGCATTAACTTTTTTTCATGGAAAGTTTTTCTTTCACCATCTACTATGAGTGATACTTTTGCTGGGTACAGTAGCTTGGGTTGGAAGCTATTGTTTTTCAGACTTTGAAGTGTTCCATTCCAGGCCCTTCTGGCTTTCAGTGTTTCCACTGAGAAATCTGATGTAATTCTGATGGGATTTCCTTTGTGTGTTGTGAATTGTTTCTCTCTTGCTGCTTTTTTAAAAAAAATTTTCGAGGTAGAGTCTCACTCTATCCCAGGCTGACCTGGAATTCACTGTGGAGTCTCAAGATAGGGTGGCCTCGAATTCACGGTGATCCTTCTACCTCTGCCTCCCAAGTGCTGGGATTAAAGGCATGTGCCACCATGCCTGGCTTCCTCTCTTGCTGCTTTTAACACTTTTTCTTTGTTTTCATTCTTAAGAGTTTTAACTATGATGTGTCTTGGAGCGTTTCTTCTTTGGTTCTGTCTGTTTAGTGTTCTGTGGGTTTCTTGTATCTGTTTGGGCTTCTATTTTAAGATAGTCAGAACATTTTTCTTCAATAATTTTTTTGAATGTGGTCTCTATGCCTCTGGCCTGGATTTCTTCTCCTTCTGGTATACCTATGATCTAGATGTTTGGTCATTTTAGGGTGTCCCATAGTTCCCTTGTATTCTGTTCACTTGATTTTTTGAACTTAGCAATATTTTGCCTTCCCAATCAATTTCTTCTCTCTTGTCTTCCAGGTCAGAGGTTCTGTCTTCCATATGAGTAACTCTGTTGGTGAGGGCTTCAAGAGAGGTTTTTGTAATTTCTATTTGATTTTTGTTTTCTGTTGTGTTATTTTGTATCATGTCCATATCTTTTTTGATGTATGATTTAAATTTGAATTCTGACTTTCTTTCTTTTTTTTTCTCCATTCATTAGTTTTATTGAAAGGTATACCCCTTGGTACCAAACAAAAAGGTAGTTGGTTAGGTTACCTCTCTCAACTCAAAAATTAACACTGAGGTTTCCAAATATTCAAGTATATCAGCCTTTTGGGAAACTGAATAGTTATAAGATATGGTTTACAAAAGCTAAGGATTAAATACACTGGTTCTTTTGTTTATTTTTCACCACTCATTTTTCCATAGAATTATGTTAAAACTAGTTACAGCCACTCTTGATGAACTCAGGTTGTCCCTTACACTGAGTACTGTTTATGACACTTGAACACCACAGTCTCCTCACATTCATTGACCAACATGGAGAATCCTGAATGCTAACTACCTCAGAGATCTCATACTTTTCTTAAAACACTGTAAGGAATTTCTACAAGCATATTCTGTTCCTTTTAAAACAAAATTCTACATTAGAAGCAATGGTAGCTTTATAAAAACAATTTGTAGTAAAACTTCTGGAGTGCTTTATCTGGCCTGAATTTACTTTCCTGGGGTAAAGCAAGTTTTCAAAATGGTAACTCATTCTGAGCTATCAATATAGTAGAAACAAATGTTCTCAAATGTGACTAGATTGAAAGAGTAGATTCTGTATAAAAAAAATTTTTTTTTTAAATCATGGATACAAAATCACCTGTTTTTCAGAAGAAATATTCATGGATATGCCAAACTTGTGAAGTCTCTATTTTTTGCTTTGTATAAAATTCTTCAAGTTTAAAGGAATACCTCATGTCAGAATTATCTACTGCTTGCATTATGGGTGCCAAGAAATATTAACTGCCCAGGGTATTAGCCCTTACAATGCCTTAAAGTGCATTTGTGAAATGTTGGTTTTGATGTAAATCTCATGATTTAAATTTCATTAACCATTTGTCAATACCAACTAAATATACTGATCCAATACAGAATGTTAGATCAGTGTTAGAAATTAAGATTCACAGTTTACCTCCTCAGGCTTATTACTATTACTTCACATTTATGTCTTTAGCTTTGATTCAAATGCATCACAGCTGAATTCAAATCTCAACAATTCTATGGAGCACTGAACTGGGCAGTTGTCCCAAGCTGAGAACACCACGCCAATCTAGTTGTGACATTCTGAGTTTTCACAGCTTCAATCCACTCCAACATGGAATCCAGAGCCCGGGGTCATGGAGAAAGGTGTCAGAGTTGAAATTTTTTGTTGCTGCAATGATACTATCCAAAAACAACAGAAAAACAACTTAATCAAAGTCTGCCTACATATCACCAGCAATCATGTGTAGATGTGTTAAATGTTAACATTTAGTTTTGAATACAAAAAGAGAAACCATCACTATGAATTAAGAAATTTAGATGGCAAGAATATGTAGTTTATATCAGTAACCAAGTTTACATTTTTAGACATATTACTTTCTAGTATTTGAACCACTATAGATATCTATGCTATGTTAACAACAGTGTTGAGACACCCTAGCAATGTCCAGGACACCAATGTAGAGATCACCTGGCCAGAATTACTTATTAATTACATCACCCAAGTTCATAATGCCTTTGCTCATCAGCTTACATGCTCAGTTTTGCTCATATGTGGGTGGAGCTTTTGGTCCTGTTATCCTACTTGGCCTGTGTAACTGTAAATGAGCAGCATAGTGAGATGGTAGTCAAGTTGAAAAAACTATTATTTTAGTACTATTTAAAAAAAAATTCAGGCTTGGAGAATGTTGGTTTTAAAGCTGAAAATTTAACATTTTTGGGAGTTGGGAAATTCCTTTCTCTTAAAGAGTATTGTGTCTTGTACATGGTAAACACCTTCGTATAACAGTTGACTAGATCAGTGAAATCATTTTTCCCTCTTCTATTTCAACTTCATATCATTTATTTTGAAGATACTATTTCAATTCTTCAGCCGAGAAAGAAAATTATCACACTGGAAAGTTTCCCCTCATCAGAGAGTAACCACCAAATTTGGAAACTAAGAAATGGTTTCAGGAATCATTGGCAGGTGGGTCACCCTGTGGTAACTGCGTTTCAGCTGTCATGCGGTGCGCCCAGAAACCACCCATTTCAACTTCTGAACGTCCGGTTTGGAACACTTGCTGGATGAATATTCAGCTAGACACTTGGATACAAGCTCTTGCCAGAAGGTCAAATCTCAGCCATTTACCTTGGAATGTTTCGGAAGACTTTCTACTTCTTCCGTTAACATTGCACACTTCAGTGTTTGGATCTCCAACGCAATGATAGACAAAGCCAACACAGAAGGCTTTGCTTTAGAAAATATGATCCTGCAGTGACACACCTTGAGTTGAGCTTCCAGTCTCTCAAAATTAAGACTGTTTCTCCTTTCATATGGCAAGTTCTCTTGAATGAGTGAATAATAGAGCTGCAGAAATTGAAAGGCAGTTGTAGCTTTGACTTTCCAACACATCTACTCCAATACAATCTTTTCCATTCTCATCAACTCTGAAACGGTGAACCGATACTGACTTATCTGGATCAAATCAGTTGCCAATGGGACATTCCTTTCCTCTTCTGTCAGTTTCACTGCTAAATAAAACAGCTCAGTCCAACACACCCAAGATGCTTTGGCTGTACCTTCATTTTAGACAGGAATCTGCCCACTAAATTCACAGCTAAAGAAAATGTCTCAGTGTCGAAACCAAAGAACTGAGTTAGACTAAGCAGATCTTTCACTTCAAAGTCCCTCAGTCTCGCAGTCATCCTGAGGCCATTATCCTGGGCAGACTCAATCAGTTTCAAGCTGCAGACCTTTGGCTGACATCTGGACTCCTGTTCCAACAGGGTATTCAGTTGGTGTAGCAGTTTCTGAGAGTCGGTCGTCAGTACTTCTATCATCTTGAGAGACAGTTCCTGTTCCGCAGCGGTGACCACCCTCCCCGGGCCTGCTCTCACCTCACCCTGCAACACCAATCGGAGAGGATTTAGGGGCTCTGGGGGCTCGCTGGCAAGCGTGGTGGGGCCCGGGGAGGGGCGGCGGGTTGGGGGTGCAGGGCTCTGCAGCACCACCTAATGCGCTGCCCGTCTCGCGGTCAGGTATGAGCCCGAAGGCCCAGCCCGAGCTCCCGCCTGAATTCTGACTTTCTTGATGCTTCCTATAGTTCCTTCTTGCATTTGGTCAAGTCTTCATTAAGCTTAATCAACTGGTTGTTGAGATCTTCCGTTTCTTGACTTACCTTCAACTTTTATTCATATTTCTTTGGAGGGTTCTAACATTTTCTTCAATCAAGTTAAGCATACTGTCAAAGGCTGAACACTCTAGGTGATGAATCTGTTCAACTTTATTGATACGATTGTTGGTTCTTTGGTAGTTTGCTTCAAGTTCAGTGTTTTTTTTAAAAAATCAGGGTCTCATTGGTGTGTTTTCATTTTGGGAATGAATTTCTGTTGATTTTGCTATAATTTCATTGCAGGCTTTTGTAGTAGGACTAGGCATCCTTGGTGGAGATCTCTCAGCTTTGTGACATTTGACTTTTTTTGCATTGTTGTCTACCCATTTTAGGAAGACTCTTTATTTTATTGAGGATGGAGCAAGTTTTTGTTGTTTGGCCTGTTCACCCTCTGATTCAGGTGAACAGGGATGTTGATACCTAGTGGCCAGTCAGGGTAACAGAGCAAAAGGTCTTATTGTACTGCTTACAAGGGGGCCACGCCTCCCTGAGCAAGGCACAATGGGACCTACCAGTACCAGAGGACTGGGCAGAGCAAGGGAACAGGGATTTGGCCTACTTACACTGTGTCCCCCATAAACTTAGGTGTTCTGAATGCTAGGTCCCCAGCTGATGGAAATTTGGGAATTAACACCTCCAGGAAGCAACATATTGGGGGCAGGGTTATGGTTGTTATAGTCAGCTTCCCCTTGCCAGTGTTTGGCACACTCTTCTGTTCCTGTTGTCCACTTTATGTGGGCTGGGGAGTGATGTCCATCCTCTGCTCATGTCATCATTTTCCCTGCCATTGTGGAGCATCCCCTCGAGCCTATAAGCCAAAAACAAACCTCTTTTTTCCATAAGCTGCTCTTGGTTGGGTGATTTCTACCAGCCGTGCGAACCTGACTGCAATACCAACTACAATTTTGTTGGTGTTATATGTGACCTTAAGTCTAATAGTGTTTGTTTGATGAAACTGGGAGCTCCCATGTTAGGTGTATTTAGGATTGTAATGTCCTCCTATTCTACTGTTCTTTTAATCAGTATAATGTAACCTTCTTTGTCTTTCCTCACTAATGGTGGTTTGAAGTCTATCATTAGGGTAGCAACCTCTGCTTGTTTCTTAGTCCCATTTGCTTGAAATACTGTTTTCCATCCTTTCACCCTAAGACAGTGTCTATCTTTTATTGAGAGATGAGTGTCCTGGAGGCAACAAACAACAGAATCCTGCCTTGTAATCCAGTCTGCAAGCCTGTGTCTTTTGGTTGGGACATTGAGGCCATTGATATTAAGAGTTATTATTGAAAAATATGTATTTATTCGTGCCATTCTTCTTGTTTTATGGTGCTTCTTTATTTCCCTTTACCCTCTTGTTTTAACTGTTACTTGAGTATGGTTCATTTTTTCCTGTTTCCTTATGTGTGTGCTTTGCTTTCTCTTCAGTGTGAAGAAGTCCTTCAAGTATTTTCTGTAGAGCTGGTTTAGTTGCCATAAATTCCTTTAGCCTGTTTTTGGTGTGGAATGTCTTCATTTCTCCTTTAATTTGGATAGATAGCTTTGAGGGATAAAGTAATCTTGGTTGACAGTTGTTATCTTCCA
Source organism: Dipus sagitta (assembly GCA_036346955.1). Lineage (NCBI taxonomy): Eukaryota > Metazoa > Chordata > Mammalia > Rodentia > Dipodidae > Dipus > Dipus sagitta. Next base: position 77,066,421 of record CM070778.1, on the reverse strand, counting down.
GAACTTGGAATACACCATCCCAAGCCCTTTTGGCTTTTAAAGTTTGTGTTGAGCAATCTGCTGTTATCCTGATGGACTTGCCTTTGTAGGTGACTTGATTTTTCTCTCTAACTGCTTTCAATGTATTTTCTTTGTTTTGTAGTTTAATTATTGTGCTAACCTGCAGCACGAGTTGAAACAGACCTCGAAGGAGGGAGTGGGAATGAATCTGAGACAAGAACACAAGGAATGGAGCCAAGACAAGTTCTGATCAAGGCTCAAGTTTATTCAGGCAGACACAAGCTTATATACAGAAAATTAAACTTTCACAACAATGCCTTCGTGTCTGAAGTCTGCTTCACCAAGGCCGTTAATGCCTCTATATTTGAAGTCTACTTCACCAAGGCCATATGATAAGGCCTCTGTGCCTGGAGATCAAAGACCAGCTGCAGTTCCCAAGGTCAAAGAGAAGCTGCAGCTCCCGACAAATTATAACATGGCAAGGAGAGGTTCTTTCTAGATTTTGTCTGGTTGGTGTTCTAAAAGCTTCCTGTATCTGCATTGGCATTTCTTTACCAACTTGGAGAAAATTTTCTTCTATGATTTTGTTGAAAACACTTACTATGCCTTTGGATTGAAATTCTTCTCCTTCTACTATACCTTGAATCCTTATGTTTGATCATTTCATAGTGTCCCAGATACCTTGAAATTCCCATTCATACATTCCTACTAGCTTATCTTTCTCTTTGTTGGACTGTATTATATCTGGCACCTGGTCTTCTAGTTTAGATATTCTGTTCTCTTCTTCATCCATTCTACTGATGAGACTTTCCACAGAGTTTTTTATTTAACTAACTGTGTTTTTCAGCACTAGAATTTCTGCCTGTTTTTATTTATTTATTTGAGGGGGGGAAGAGAGAGAGAATGGGTGCACCAGGGCCTCTATCCATCGCAAACAAACTCCAGACACAAGCACCACCTTGTGCATCTGGCTAACATGGGTCCTGGGGAATCAAACCTGGGTCCTTTGGCTTTGCAGGCAAATGCTTTAACTGCTATGTTATCCCTCCTGCCTTGTGTCTGGTTCTTCTTCAGTATTTCTGTTTCCTTACTCATGTCATGTAATGACCTCCTTATTTCATTAAGCTGCTTTCCTGTATTCTCTTGGAATTCCTTCAGGAGTCTGTTTTCTTCTTTAATTCCTTTGTTTTCTTCGTTGATTCCTTTGATTTCTTCCAGTATAGATAAAATTATTTTTTTGAAAATTTTGTAAGGCATTTCATCTAAAACAGTCTCATTGGAGGTCATTTCTGATGGATTTATAATTTTTGGTGGTGTTTTATTGTCTTGATTCTTTGTGTTTCTTATATTATAATGTAGTAATTTTTGCATCCTGAGTTGATTTGATGCTTGGGTTTTCTACTTATCTGCAGAGCTGTCAGACTTGAAAATCCAACTTTATTTACCTTCAGAGTAGGAGTTTAAGGTGCCAAGTGTAGCTCTTGTACTCCAATCTAACCACAAAAGTAATACTATGTGTTGAGTTTGCCTGCTATTCAAGTATTGTAGTGGGCTGGATGGAGCAGTTTACTGAAAAAATTCTAAAATTCAACTGAGCAATATACACATTCAATAAAAACCAGCCCAGAATATGCAAGTGTGGGGACTGAAACAAACAGATAACCTTATAAAGCTCTAATCTCTAAGGTTGTGTGTTGCTCTACACCTTTAATCCTGCCAGATGTGAGGTTGAGATTTCTGTTCTGAAATGGGTTCCAGGTCAGCCTGGGTCTGAATCAGATCCTGTCCCCAATAATGACAGAAGAAAAAGACAAAGGCCCTATAAATTTGAAAGCATCAAAGCCAACAATAGTCAACCCCCAAATACAGCTCAGTTGAAAATGGTAAAGCCAACCAAAACATGCAACCCATAACCTGCCCTGACATGAAAAGAGAGATTAGCCTTCCAGTGCAGACCTATTACCTGCTTTTTGTTATTGTTATGGTTAGGTGGCCTCATTACCTATTGGGGTGGCTTCCAATCTTACCAATGCTGATTGCCCACCTCTATCCACCCATGTTTTGCTGTGGAGCTGGTGCTGTGATCAGCTGTGCTGGATGCCCTGTCATGGGGACTGAATGTGTTCTCTGGCGGTTCGTGGTTCTGATGGTTGGGGGATGGGAGAGTGCAGGAAGCCTGGAGTTGTACTGGAACTGCTCAGCTGGTGCCACCTGTATCCCTTTCAGCAGGTCCTTAGTTGATCTCCACTGTCCTTCAGGTTTGATGAGGTTGGAAAATCCCCTTGTTTGGTCTTTGCTCCTGCAGCTGGGCACCAGTCCAGGTGGGCATGTGGATCCGCATAGGCTGCAAGCATCTCCGTGGGATTCTGGCCAGTTTCCTCCTTTCCAGTAGATCTTGGTCTCTCCTGCTTCTCCACTATGGCTGACAAAATCCTATACACCTTCACTTTTTGGAAGAAATGTGTATTTTGCTTAAATCCTCCCTAGGCTGGTTTGGTGTGACTTCTATGCAGCCATCTTAGCTGGAACATATTCCTACATGCTATTCTTAACTTAATTTCAGTAAAGGGCTGCAGAGATGGCTCACTGGTTAAGGCACTTGCCTTCAAAGTGTAATGACTTGGGTTTGATTCCCCAGTACACATTTAAAGCCAGATGCACAATGTGGCACATGCATCTAGAGTTCGTTTGCAGTGGCTACAGGCCCTGGCATGTCCATTCTTCCCTCCCTTCCCCTCCCTGAAAATAAATAAATAAATAATATTTAATTTCAGTATGTATAAATCTATATAATGGTCTTAATAAAATCTTATTGAATAAATTATCCATGTTTATTTAGATGTTCTATTTGTCCCAATTTCTTAGTTTGACCTTTTTTTTCAGTAATATATTTTTACTATTTTAAAAATATTTTATTTATTTGAGAGAGAGAGAGAGAGATAGAGAGAAGGGGGGAGAGGGAGAGAGAATGGGCACACAAGAGCCTCTAACCACTGCAAATAAACTCCAGAGATGCACATGCCACCTTATATATCTGGTGTTACATGGATACTGGGGAATTGAACTCAGACCCTTGGGCTTTGCAGGCAAGCACCTTAACTGTTGAGCCATCTCTCCAGCCCTAGTTTGACCTCTTAATGGAACTTCTGAGGGTTGACGTGCAAAGATGTATGGTAGAGTCAGTGACCCAGAGAGAGATGAGGAACAGACTGGTGCATATGCTGTCTTGCCTGAAAGAACAGGCCACACTTAGAAGGAGATGCCTGGCAAGTGCTGGGGCTCAGCAACCCATGTTCACAAAAGCATTCAACAGCAGCACACCTCCAAGGAGAGGCAACCTGTGTTGTACTGAGTGGGCCAATGGTGGTGGAGGAGGAAAAAGCTGAAGAAACATGCAGAGAGGGAGCAAGAAAGCAAGACAAGAGGGAAAGAAAGAGTTAGAAATGGAATGTCAGAGGTACAAAGAGAATATAATAGCAAAACAGTTGAGATGCCTGTCAGAAGCCAGAAAATGTCAAGAGGCAGAGAAGATTAAGGTTCATTATGGATAGGAGAGGAAGAAACCAAGATAGTGAGGTAGAGAGTGCCATAGGAAGTGGGAAGAAGGGAAGAAAGAAGAGTTTGGAGAATGGGGCTACAGGACAGAACAGAGTCCAAAGCTTAAGTTTGCCTGGAGGAGTACAAACATATGCTTGTGGGTGGAAGTCTGACCAACCTTCTTGATTTCTAGGGCTGTCCCCAAAGACACCTGCTTCCTCCTTTTCCTCACTGGTCTCAGCCCACCACCCTGGTCTATATGATGAAGTTTCAAATAGCCTGGATCCCAGTCCAGGCAGAGTAACAACTGGCCATCCTGGCTCTGACTGGCAGCAACTTCTAAATATTTGTCTTTGGCCTTGAATATATTAAGGTGCTTCTTGGACTGATGTAAAAGTGAGCTTGGGGCTGGAGACATAGCTTAGCTGTTAAGGCACTTGCCTGTGAAGGCTAAAGACCCATGTTCAATCTCTCTCCATATCCCATGTAAGCCAGATGCACAAAGGTGGGTCAAGCACAAGATCACACATGTGCTAGGTGGCACAAGTGTCTGGAGTTCAATTTCAGTGGCCAAGGCACTGGCACACCAATTCTCACTCTCTTGCATGCTTTCTCTAAAATAAAATAAAATAAAATAAAATAAAATAAAATAAATAAAAGTGAGCTTGGCCTCTGCATCCCAGTGTGTACAAATTTGGGGCTCATGTAGTTGAGAGGGTAGTGTTGTCTGTAATATTACAGAAATGGAGCCAGCTGTGGACTTGGAAGTCCTCCTTCTGGAAGTACATGGGGGTAGCCTGTAGGCCTTTTGGGTTTTACAAAAATGGTAGTGATGAGGATTGATCTTACAGAGGTCTATCATTGGGCCACTCAGTCCAACACTGAGGATCTGTGCTGTCTTGGAACCTACCTTGGCTGATGCTCTGCCTTCTCCCAGTCTCAAAGATTAGTAATTTCTGTGTGAAGATTTTTTTGATCATTTTATTTTATTTTTTAATTTTTTCTCAATTTTTATTAATATTTTCCATGATTATAATAAATGTCCCACGGTAATACCCTCCCTCCCCCCCCCACACTTTCCCCTTTGAAATTCCATTCTCCATCATATCCCCTCCCCATCTCAATCAGTCTCTCTCTTATTTTGATGTCATGATCTTTTCCTCCTCTTATGATGGTCTTGTGTAGGTAGTGTCAGGCACTATGAGGTCATGGATATCCAGGCCATTTTATGTCTGGAGGGAGCACGTTGTAAGGAGTCCTACCCTTCCTTTGGCTCTTACATTCTTTCCGCCGCCTCTTCCACATTAGACCCTGAGCCTTGGAAGGTGTGCTCCAGATGTTACTCAGTACTCCAGTCACTTCTTTCCAGCACTATGATACCTTCTGAGTCATCGCAAGGTCACTGCCATCTGAAAAGAGAAGATTCTCTACCCGAAGTGAGAGTAGCATTAATATAAAGGTATAAATATTAAGAAAAGTTCTTACTGGGCAGTTTGATAAGCATAGTATATACATTTTTCCAGACATCAGCAGATGTTACACCCCTAGGGCTCATGACTATCCATGTTTTAAGTTTTCAGTATCAGGGATGTATTGCCTCCGATGGAGCGGGCCTCCAGTCCAATTGGAGGGCAGTTGGTTTCCACCATGACAGACGTGCCACTATTGCACCTGTTGGCTCATTTGGCCTGCCTGGCCAATTATAAGGCTTGCATTGCCCACTGTTGAATATCTTCACTGGTGGTATTTCTTTCTCCCATTGAACTACATGTAGAATAGCTTCTTCCAGCTTTCTGTCAGCTGGTCTACATGGAGGAGGTTATCAGTTCAGTTCCAGCAGGATTTCTCAGTGGCCTTGCAGCCCAAGTATGTGGAATCTTCAGCAATAGGGTCTTACCATCTATTCCTGGTGAGAAACCAAGGGCCTCGGCAATGGCCCATAATGTTTTGGGGGCATCTGGGACCTCCCTGGCCAACAACTCACTGGATGTATCCCATCCCTGGCACTGAAAATTTTCTAACAACAATCTATGGATCCTGAGTGTTCCATTGTCAAAACTAGAGGATTCCATATGATTTATTTGTATCCTCTTAGATTTTGTTTAGCCCTCTCTCCACCTTTCCTTTACTCAATCTCTTCTCCTGACCTCACTTTGGGCCTTTTCACCCCCATTAATCTATTCTCCTACTTACATATATACAATACCAACCTATTAAGAACCCTCCTCCCTTCCTTTCTCTTCCCTTTATTTATTTATTTATTTGTTGTTGTTGTTGTTGTTTCTTTTTTCTTTTTTTTTAAATTTTTTTGTTTATTTTTATTTATTTGAAAGCAATGGACAGAGAGAGAGAGAGAGAGGCAGATATAGACACAGAGAGAATGGGTGCACCAGGGCCTCCAGCCACTGCAAACAAACTCCAGACGCGTGCGCCCACTTGTGCAGCTGGCTAACGTGGGTCCTGGAGAATCAAGCTTCGAACCGGGGTCCTCAGGCTTCACAGGGAAGCGCTTAACTGCTAAGCCATCTCTCCAGCCCCATCTCTTCCCTTTATATCTCCTTTTAAACTTACTGGCCTCTGCTACTGAGATTTTTCCTTCTCACACAGAAGCCCAACCATCTGTAGCCAGGATCCACATATGAGAGAGAACATGTGGCGCTTGGCTTTCTGGACCTGGGTTACCTCACTTAGTATAATCCTTTCCAGATCCTTCCATTTTCCTGCAAATTTCATAACTTCATTTTTCTTTACCTCAGAGTAGAACTCCATTGTATAAATGTGCCATATCTTCATTATCCACTCATCAGTTGAGGGACATCTAGGCTGGCTCCATTTCCCAGCTATTATGAATTGAGCGGCAATAAACATGGTTGAGCATGTACTTCTAAGGAAATGAGATGAGTCCTTAGGATATATGCCTAGGAGTGCTATAGCTGGGTCACATGGTAGATCAATTTTTAGCTGTCTTAGGAACCTCCACACTGATTTCCACAATGGCTGGACCAGATTGCATTCCCACCAACAGTGTAGAAGGGTTCCTCTTTTTCCACATCCCCGCCAGCATTTATGATCATTTGTTTTCATGATGGTAGCCAATCTGACAGGAGTGAGATGGAATCTCAATGTAGTTGTAATCTGCATTTCCGTGATGACTAGGGATGTAGAACATTTTTTTTGATGCTTATATGCCATCTGTATTTATTCTTTTGAGAACTCTCTATTTAGCTCCATAGCCCATTTTTTAGTTGGCTTGTTTGATTTCTTATTAACTTTTTGAGTTCTTTGTGTATCCTAGATATTAATCCTCTATCAGATATATAGGTGGCAAAGATTTTTTCCCATTCTGTAGGTTGCCTCTTTGCTTTATTCACAATGTCCTTTGCATTACAGAATCTTTGTAATTTCATGAGGTCCCAGTGGTTAATCTGTGGTTTTATTGCCTGAGCAATTGGGGTTATATTCAGAAAGTCTTTGCCATTAATCAATATAAAGTGGCCTTCTTTATCTTTCTTAACTAATGTTGGACTGAAGTCTACCTTATCAGATATTAGGATAGCAACCCCTGCTTTTTTTCTAGATCCGTTTACTTGAAACAACATTTTCCAACCTTTCACCCTAAGATAGTGTCCATCCTTTGTAGAAAGGTGGATTTCTTGGAGGCAACAAATTGAAGGATCCTGCTTTTTAATCCAGTCTGCAAACCTATGCCTTTTGGTTGGGGCATTGAGGCCGTTGATATTAAGAGAGAATATTGAAAGGTGTGTATTCATTTTTGCCATTTTTTTATAGTTCTTCTGGTTTTACCTTTGCTCTCTTGTGTTAACTAGTATTTAAGTATTGTTTGTTTTTTTCCCAGTTCCTTATATGTGTGCTTTTCTTTTTCTTCAGCATGGAGGATTCTTTCAAGTATTTTCTGTAGAGCTGGTTTTGTCTTCAAATACTCCTTTAGCCTGCTTTTGTCATGGAATGTCCTTATTTCTCCGTCTATTTGAATGGATAGCTTTGCAGGATAAAGTAACCTTGGTTGACAGTTGTTATCTTTCAGGACTTGGAATATATCACTCCACACCCTTCTGGCTTTTAAAGTTTGTGTTGAGTAATCTGCTGTAATCCTGATAGGCTTGCCCTTGTAGGTAACTTGATTTTTCTCTCTGACTGCTTTCAATATTTTTTCTTTGGTTTGTGTGTTTGGTAGTTTGATTATAATATGGTGAGGAGAGATTCTTTCCAAGTTTTGTCTGGTTGGGGTTCTAAAGGATTCCTGTATCTGCATTGGCACCTCTTTCCCAATTTGGGGGACGTTTTCTTCTATGATTTTGTTGAAGATGGCTACTATGCCTTTGGAGTGAAATTCTTCTCCTTCTACTATGCCCTGAATTCTTATGTTTGATCTTTGCATAGTGTCCCAAATATCTTGAAATTCCCACTCATACTTTTCTATTAGTTTGTCTTTCTCTTTCTTGGACTGTATTAGATCTGCCACCTGGCCTTCTAGCTTAGATATTCTGTCCTCTCCTTCATCCAATCTACTGGTGAGATTTTCTACAGAGTTTTTTATTTCATTAACTGTGTTCTTCATTGCTAGTAATTCTGACTGGTTTTTCTTTATTATTTCTATTTCCTTATTTATGTCTAGTATTGACCTCTTTATTTCATTAAATTGGTGTCCTATGTTTTCTTTGATTCCTTTGATTTCCTCTTTCATTCCTTTGATTTCTTCTTTGACTTCTTTAAACATAATTATAATCATTCTTTTGAAATCTTTCTTAGGCATTTCCTCTAACTTGTTCTCACTGGAGGTCATTTCTGATGCATTAATACTTTTTGGTGGATTTATATTGTCTTGATTTTTGCCATTTCTTGTGTTATAATGTATATATTTTTGCATCCTGGATTATTTAATAATTGGATTTTCGAGTTAGCTGGGTATTATTAGATGTATCAATCAATCTGATGTTATATAACTTCAGGGTAGAAGCTTAAGGTGCTAGGTGTGGCGCTCAAGACTCTCAGAGTATCTACAAAAGTGACCCTAGGTGTTGGGTTTGCCTGGTATGAGAGTCTTCAAGTAGGCTGAGTGGAACCAAATGCACATAGTTTCTAATATTTAACTAAACAATGTACAGTTTCAATGAAAAACAGCTCAGGATATTTATCCCAGAGTAGGTATTGTGACAACCAGATCCTCTGTCTGTCCCTTAGGCGGTGTGGTGCCTCACCCACTCCTTTAATCCTGACACCAAGGAGGTTAAGATTTCTGATCTGTTGAGGGTTCCAAGTCAGCTTGTGACCAGGTGAGACCCTTCCCAGGTGTAATCCCAATTACCTCTGCTCCTGCTTGAGTCCTGCTGTCAGTTCAAGTAGGTGTGGCTGGGTCCCTGGACCACTGCTCTGTTCGATGGAGCTGGCCACTGGCGGTGGGGGAGGGGAGGCTGCTGATGCTGCTCTAGTTCTCTCGCTATTTCATGTGTTCTTCTACCTTGTGATCTGCTCCTCCATGTTCACTGCTGTTCTCCCTTCATGTTTCTTGAGTTTGCAGTGAGCTGAGCTCTGGTGTGAGTGGAAACTCCCCTCACCTGGCTTTTCCTGAGGCTCAAGCCAAGCCTGGTGGCTGACTAGCGTGCCGCCGCCCGCTGGGGTCCGCGGACCTGCTGGAGCCGCTTCTGCCGGCCTGTGTGGATTTCTCCTACTTCTCTGCTGCCATTTCAATTTCCTATACACCTCACATTTTAGTAAAAGTGTGTATTTTTTTTTTTTTTTTGGCTTTTTCCCCCCTAGGCTGCTTTGGCATGGTGCCTACACCACCATCTTAACCAGAAGTCATCTGTGTGCAGATTTTATGTCCTGACACTTTACTGAAAGGGTTTACTGGCTCTAGGAATTTTTTGGTGCAGTCTTTTGGGTCACATACATATAGAATCATATCCTGTGTAAATAAGGCTAGGCTAATTTGATATTTTCTTTTTCAACTTTCAACCCTTTTGTTTCTTGTATTTTTCAAGCAAAGATTCAAGTACTCTGTTAAATAGCAATGGTGAGAGTGGACACCCCAGTCTTGGTCCAGACCTTAGTGTGACTGCATCAATTTTCCTCCCATTTAGTGTGATATGGGCTTTATATCTGTTATATATAGCCCTTGTTATGTTGAGATAAGATCCCTACACCCCTAGTGTTTTAATATTGTAGGGATATTGTATTTTGTTGAAGGGCTTTTCTGCATTCATTAAAATGCTCATATGATTTTTGTCTTTAAGTCTATTTATGTGATTTATTATGTTTATTGATTTCTATAAGTTGAACCATCTCTGTATCTCTGACATGAAATCTACTTGATCAAGGAGGGGGAAATATTTTTTTATGTGTTCTTGGATTTGATTTGCAAGAATTTTATTGAGAATTTTTGCAACTAAGTACATCAGGGATATTTACCTATAATTTTCTTGTGTCTCTGTCTGGTTTTGGTATTAGTGTAAGGCTGGCTTAGTAGAAGGAGTCAAGGAACATTCATCCCTTTTCAGTTTTGTGAAATAACTTGAAAAGCAGTGGCTTTCTTTCATTTAAAGAGGTTCAGTAGAATTTGAGGCTGGAGAGATGGCTCACCAACTAAGGCATTTGTCTGCAAAGCCTGAGGATCCAAGTTCAATTCCCAAGTATCCATGTAAGCCAGATGCACAAGTTGGCACATGCATCTGGAGTTCATTTGCAGTGGCTGGAGGCCCTGGCATATCCATTCTCTCCCTCCCCTTCTCAATCTCTCAATTAAATAACTAAATAAAATGTTAAAAAGAAAAAAGGTTCAGTATAATTTGGAACTAAATCCATCTGGGCCTGGACTTCTTTTGTTGGGGAGGCTTTTAATTACCTCTTCACTCTCATTAAGTTTTATAGCTCTATTAAGGTAATGTATTTCTTCTCTGTTTAGTTTTTTTAGGTCACACGAGTCAAGATGATCATTTCTTCCAGATTTTCCAATTTTGTGAAATATAGATTTTGAAACATGTCCTTATGAGTCTCCTGATTTCATTAGATCTGTTGTAAACATATCCTTTTTCATTGGTAATCTTGTTGATTAGAGTCTTCATTTTTTTTTCTTATGATCAGTTTGCCAGAGTTTTAACAATTTTATTTTTTCTAAGAACTAGCTTATCATTTCATTAATTTTAAAAATTGTTTTTCATAAGCCCACTCTCCAATATCAAGCTACCATCAATTGTGGGCTACAAGAGGGCCTACACCTATTAAATTCTCTATATAAAAAAAAAAAAGTAAGGGTTATCTCATTTGTCCTGGTGCTAACTTACTCTCTGTTGGAGAATCTGCTTCTCTTTTTCAGATAGATGTAGACCCTAAGGAGAGAGCCACCCCATCATACCTCAAAAGGGCCCCGGCTGAAACTAAGAAAAATTGGAGAAACAAGCAAAGGGGCTGTTTTCCTGATGAACCAGACACCAGCACAAGGGGGAAGGAGATCAGCACAGAGAAAAATCAACTCCTACCAAATCAGAGAGCCAGAGCCTCAGAGGCCCCCAACACCTCATCACTGAAGCAGACCAAAAATGAACCCAACATGGCTCAGGGAAATTTTGCGGAAGAGGGGGCGGAAAGAATGTCAGAGTCACATGTTGGGTCATGATATGCAGAGACATTTAGCTTACCCATAACTGTGGGCTAACTCCACAATGCATGACCCGTATACCTCAACAAGGAGGGGCCAAGGGGAGGGGGTAGGTCACGGATGAGCCTAATAATGGTACCAAACTGACTGTATTTGCTGAATACAGAACTGACTAATAAAAAAAAAATTGTTTTTGTTATTTCCAGTTCATTGATTTATGCCCTCATCTTGATTATTTATTTCTAACTGATAGTTGAGGGGGTTGGATTGATCTTATTTTTCCAAAACCCTCAGATTATTTATTGGAGATATTTGTAGTTTTGTAATGTAGGCATTTTGAGGTATAAACTTCCCTGTTAAGACTGTCATCATTGTGTCCCATAAGTTTTGTTATGTTGTGCTTTCATTCTCATTCAGCTCTAGGAACTTTTTTATTTATTTCTTGATTTCTTCAATGACCTATTCATAGTTTGTTGCTTAATCTCCAGGAATTTGGGTATAGTTTATGCTGCTTCTCTTGTTGATTTCTAGCTTTATTTTATTCTGGTCAAATTTCACACAGAGAAAGTTATATCAATTTTTCTGAATCTGTGGATACTTGCTTTATGTCCTAACCTATGATCTGTTTTAGAGAAGGTTCCACCAGTGGCTGAGAAGAATATGCATACTTTAGGGTTTGGGTGGCCTGTTCTGTAAATGTCATTTGATGTATGATGCTGTTTAGCTCTATTGTTTCTCTATTTATTCTCTGTTTAGATGGTTTGTCTATTACTGTGTTGGGATTTATTTCTGATTTAATGAATTTTGCTTTATAAATTTTGTGCACCAGTGTTAGGTACATATATGTATGGGATTGTAATGTGTTCTTATTGAATTGTTCCCTTGATGAGCATGGTGTGGCCTTCTTTATCTCTTTTGGTTACTTTTTGTTTAAAGTCTATTTTGTCAGATATCAGTATAGTCACCTCTACTCCATTTGCTTAGAATACCCTTTCCCATCCTTTCACCCTAAGATGGTATCTATCTCTAATGATAAGGTAGGTTTCCTGAAGACAGCAAATGGGTGGATCCAGTTTTCTGATCCAGCCTATCAAACTCTGTGTTCCAAGTTATAACTGAGGTTTGTGAATTAATCTCTCTCAAGTTGAAGAGTTTGTGGAGTTTTGTGTTTTCTTGATCTTCATTGTTTCATGTCTGATTTTTTTTTTATTTTTTTTTTCATTTTTCAAAGTAGGGTTTCACTGTAGTCCAGGCTGACCTGGAATTCACTATGTAGTCTCAAGGTGGTCTTGAACTCATGGCGATCCTCCTACCTCTGCCTCCCAAGTGCTGGGATTAAAGGCATGTGCCACCACGCCTGGCTCTGTTGTATTTTTGATTACTGTTTTTTCCCCTCCCATTGCATCTTGACTATGTTTGCTCTTCTCTTCAGTGTAAAATGTTCCATATTCTCTGTAGGGCTGGCTTAGTGCTCATATATTCATAAAGACTGCTTTTATGTGGAAAGTTTTTCTTTCACCTTCTACTATGAGGGATAATTTATCTGGGCATAGCAGTTTGGTTTGGCAGCCATGGTCTTTCAAAATTTGAAATACTCCATTCCAAGCCATTCTGGATTTTAGAGTTTTCATTGAAAAATTGGATGCAATTCTGGTCGGCTTACCTTTGCAAGTAATGAGCTGTTTTCCCTTTACAGCTTTTAGTACTCTTTTTTTCTGTGTGTGGTATTTTACCTATGATGTGCCCCCTGTAATTGGATGGGCCTCACTTTCATAATATTTAGAAATTTTACTTGTATGACTTTATTAAAGATATTCTCTATGCCCTTGGTCTGTAGTTCTTCCTCTTTAGTATGGCTGTGATTCAAGTGTTTGGTCTTTTTAGAGCTCTGAAATTTTCCTCTTGCTCTGTTTGCACATTTTTTGAACTTGTCATTGATTTTTGGACTCCCAATCCATTTCCACTGTCTTGTCCTCAAGCTCCAACAGACTATCCTTCACATGATCTATTCTGTTAGCAAGGCTTTCTGGGGAGCCTTTTAAAAGTATTTATTTGTTTATTTATTTATTTAAGAGACAGAAAAAGAAGAGAGAGAGACAGAGAAGGAGAGAGAGAGAGAGAGAGAGAGAGAGAGAGAGAGAAAGAAAGAAAGAAAGAAAGAAAGAAAGAAAGAAAGAAAGAAAAGAAAGAAAGAATGAATGAATATAGGCATGCCAGGGCCTCCCACTGCAAATAAATTCCAGGCCCAGGCCATTAGACTTTGTAATCAAGTGCCTTAAACCATTGAGCCATCTCTCCAGCCCTCTTGCGAGCCTTGTAAATGACTTATTTTTGTTTTTCATTAATTTTCTTCAGCATCTCTGTAGTAGACTGTATTTTCATTTCTTGATTTGACTCACTTATTGTATCTTAGAATTTATTCCTGCCATTTGATTTTGTCCTCATCAAATTCATCCCACAGTCACTTTGCTATTCTTTGTTTGGAGTTACCTCTAAGTAGTTTTCATTGGAGGCTTCCACCATAGTGGACTTTCATGCCTTGGTTTCTTGTGTTATTCATTTGTGTTGGTGTCTGCCCATCATAAGGCAGTCCTTTTGTCTTGCTGAGAATATAGAAACAGCATTTCCCATGGAGCTTGTGTTTAATGACTTGGTCATCCTTGATCCAGCTGGGCATGGGATAGCCCTCTATCTTCAGGTTTGGGCTGGACACATTGGAAGCTAAGCAAACTCCTCCTTGTGTGTGCAGTCACCACATGGGTCTGTGTTGGATCTGGGCTGCCTTATCTACTTGGTGCCCATGGGTGGACCCTGGGTGATTACACAGCCTGAGGTTAGAAGTGCAATCAGCTTGGCAGTCACTACTCTAGCAGCACAGGTAAGTAGGCCAGGCTTCACCTTGTTATTTTTGGTATTTCTTCTCTGACACAAGAGTTGTTTTAATGATAGTTGTAATTTTTCCCAATTGTAGGACTATACTTCATTTCTGTCTTAATCATTAATTTGTTTTTTTCTCCAATTTTTAATTTTTTAGTATTTTTATTATTTATTTTATTATTTATTTTGAGAGAGAGTGAGAAAGACAGAATGGGCATGACAGGGCTTTCAGCTGCTGAGAATGAACTCCAGATGCATGTGCCCCCTTGTGTGCATGTGCAACATTGCACACTTGCATCACCATACCTCTGCACCTTAACCTCTGAGCCACCTCTTCAGCCCTTTTTTTCTCCAATTTTATTGAAACCAGATCATGTTTATTATATTTATCTTTCTGGAATGTTGTTGAAATATTTTCTGTGACCTTGTGTTTCATAAAAATGTGTTGCATTTACAATTTTTCTATGTTAAACCTGCCTAATATGTTATATTATTTAATATCCTCTCTTTCTGTGCTATAGACTAAAGTATTCACCATGATCTATTCAATTCTTCCTGGGGACAGGATTAGACTATATTAACCTGTGGGTCCACAAGATTAAGTTCTGGCCTATGGACTATGGACTATGAGTAGAAATAAGGGTGACAATTATAGAGTTAGGTTTATGACTGAAATATGTTTTCACATTTCATACCTTCTTTCTGCCAGCTGCAACCCAGATATGGTGATGGCCTAGCTTCTACCATGCTAATGACAACACAGTCTGGGGATGTTTAGCAAGCATTCAGAAGGAACCTATAATGTTGGAATGCTGGTCTGTAGGTCTAATTCATGATAATTAGGCTTTTATATTCTTTAAGTCATCTCTTGTGTCTGTCCTTGGATTTCTCATTTTCTCTTGCTCACCATCAACAATTCTTACTCTAACAAATATAATAATTGGTACCCATAGAAATGTGCTGCTGTCATTGGAACCTAGTAGTCAGGTAGCAGGAACACAGATGTAGACTGGAAATCTGGAAACTCTTATAAGTGAAATTGTCTCTTGCAATATCATGAAAAGCTCAAGGAAGCATTGGGAAGAGCTAGAAGGTGAGTTACTTTTAACAAGCTATGCAAATACAAGTGGTGATTCTGTGAATGTTGGCTAGACTTGAGGCAGTGAAAAGGAACCATGTCTACAAAGGTAGGGGCTTCTTAATGCTGAAAGAACAAATCAGAGTGTTATGTCTCAAAGCCTTTCTCATTACTAGCCATTGTGAAAAACATACAGGGGATCAAAGCCAGGATCGTCCGAGGGGTGTTCCTTCACACTTACGGCCATTATGCTAGCACTCAAAAAATAGTTGCCATTAAAAAGAGGGTAAGGTGTGGCTAGAGTAAGGAAATATAGAAATTAAGTAGGCATAGCAGTTACATGTGAAAGTAGTACAAAGTGTGGTTACTGGCTCACAAAATTACCTGAAACAAATACACTTGAACCCTAACGTTCCAGGAAATTGTTTTTTCTGAAGAAACTATAAAGGCCCTTAATTGTTTAGTTCCCCCAAAATCCTTCAAGGAAAACATATTTTTCTTTCTTTTATTGTGCATTTGTGAGGTGTGTGTATACATGTTTGTATATGTATGGGTACACAGGTATGTGAGGGTGCGCATGTGTGTAGATATATGTAGAGGCCAGAGGTTGATGTTTGGTGTCTTTCTCTATCATTCTCCATCTTATTTCTTTGAGACAGAGTCTCTCTCATTGAATCTGGAGCTCAACAATTGAGCTACACGAGCTACCCAGCAAGTCCAGGGGGATCCTTCAGTCTTTGCCCCTCCTGCATTGGGGTTACCAGTGTGTTTCACCATGCTTGGCATTTTACATGAGTAATGGGGATCTGAACTAAGGTTCTCATGCTTGCACAGTAAGGACTTTATCAACTCAGCCATCCCTCTAACCCAAAGATGTGCTTTTCTGACTCTCACTTCTAATAAGAATGATAGTCAAGAAGAATCTTCCAGAAGGCAAAACCAAGAGCAGCCAAATCATCTTCCTTGTTGCAGTTAGGTTCTCATTGCTGGTAGAAATTACCCAAGAGCAGCTTGTGGGGAAAAAAAAGAGGTTTATTTTGGCTTACAGGCTCACGGGGGAAGATCCATAATGACAGGAGGAAAGATGGCATGAGCAGAGGGTGGACATCATCCCCTGGCCAACATAAGGTGGACAATAGCAACAAGAGAGTGTGCCAAATGCTGGCAAGGAGAAGCTGGCTATAACACCCATAAGCCCATCCCCAACAATACACTGCCTCCTGGAGGTGTTAATTTCCAAATCTCCATCAGCTGGGAACCTAGCATTCAGAACACATAAGTTTATGGGAGACACCTGAATCAAACCACCACTTTCCTCTCTCAGGGTTGGTATCCTGCCATTCTTGAATTCTCGAGCGCTTGAATTGTCTTTTAGCTTTTAAGTCATCATTCTTACTGAGAAAGCATGGATGAACCTATGGGTTGGCCTGTGTGCTTCACTCACTGGATGAAGTTGGGTTTGTCCCCATAATGAAGGGTTAGTTTGTCCTTATGAATGAGAAATGAGCACAGGTAGTTCTGCAGTGACCAGAGGGCTGGGCAGTTGTGTACATTAGAAGTAATTTCCTACAATCTGCTCCATCCTTTTGTTTGGTTTTGTAATTTTTTAATGAGAGTAAGAGGGAGAGAGAGAGAGAGAGAGAGAGAGAGAGAAAGAGAATTGGTGTGCCAGGGTCTCCAGCCACTGCAAATGAACTCCAGATTGGAGTGTCACCTTGTGAACAGGTGTGACCTTGTGTGCTTGCATTACCTTGTGCATCTGGTTTACATGGGATCTGGAGTGTTGAACATGGGTCCTTAGGCTTCACAGGCAAGTGCCTTAACTGCTAAGTCATCTCACCACCCCTGCTCCATCCTTTCTTTAAGTCATTAAGTTAAATTGCTTCCAGTCCACCCTACTAGTGACATGGTTTCTGTAATAGAATGAAAGTACAGATAGTATTTCCCACTCTGTATCTAGGCTGAAGACGATGGATATGCAGATACACAGTCTCTTGCACCTTCTGCCAAGGGCAACCAAAATTTTCTGGTAACTTTTTGGCTCCTCCTTTCCCTCCTCCTCATCACACTTATCCTCTGGTCTCTCCTCCTTTTTCTCCTCGTGTGTGTGTGTGTGTGTGTGTGTGTGCAGATGTGTACACCATAAGCATGTGTGTGGAGTCCAGTGAAAAACTTCATGTGCCCTTTTCTTGCTCAGCTGTATACTTCCTTCAGGTGGGTTACCACTGTCAACCCAGATCTTTCCTTCCTTATTCAATGAGCCACAGTGAATGTCTGGTCTCTGTTCCCCCTCCACCAGGGTTATAGACCTACATGACTACTGCAGTCAGGTTTGCACTGCTGGCAAAAAACACCTGACCAAGAGCAGCTTGTGGGAAGAAAGGGTTTATTTTGGCTTATAGACTTGAGAGGAAGCTCCATGATGGCACAGGAAAACAATGGCATGATAAGAGGATGGACATCACCTCCTGAACATCAGGTGGACAACAGCAATAGGTGAGTATGCCAAACACTGGTAAGAGGAAGCTGGCTATAATACCCATATACCTACCCCCAACAATACACTGCCTCCAGGAGGCTTTAATTTCCAAATTACCATCAGCTGGGGACCTAGCATGCAAAACACCTAAATTTATGGGGCATACCTGAATCAAACCACCACAATGACCATGCCCAACTTTTTACATGGGTCCTGGGGAGTTGAACTCAGGTGATCTCAAGTCCTCCTAGATCTTCATGCTTAAGCAACAAGTGCTCTAAACTGCTATGCCATCTTCCCAGCCCCTTACTCCGCCCCCCCTTTTTTTTATAAAGGCCTCAGTGTATAGCCTAGGATATCCTGAAATTCACAGGCCTCCTGAGTGCTAGAGGTAACGTGGGTTCTACAAAGCCGATAATGATGCACACTTAAAGGGCCAATGGTGCCACAACTTGGAAGAAACATGGGACCCTGAATTACCAAGTGGTATAAAGCTGCTTGTCATTCTGGTCTGACAAAGAGACAACAAGTCAGTCTCATTGTGGTGGGGGTCTCATTCTATAGCATTGCCCTACCTTTGTGTACTCCATGTGACCCACCATGAAAGAGGGGATACAAGTGTCCTGATACTTCTATGCTTCTGATTTCTTTGCATTGCTGCAATTAATGCCTACTGAATGAAATAACTTGGTTTTCTATTATTCAGATTTTCATCATAGTTATTATTATTTTTTTGATTTTGATTTTTCTCTGTGCTGATCTCCTTCCCCCTTGTGCTGGTATCTGGTTCATCAGGAAAACAGCCCCCTTGCTTGTTTCTCCAATTTTTCTTAGTTTCAGCCGGGGCCCTTTTGAGGTATGATGGGGTGGCTCTCTCCTTAGGATCTACATCTATCTGAAAAAGAGAAGCAGATTCTCCAACAGAGACTTACATGTGTATTGGGGAATTGAACTGAGGTCCTTTGGCTTTGCAGGCAAGTGCTTTAACCACTAAGCCATCTCTCTAGCCCCCTAAATTACTCTTTATGGAGTTCCATTTTCATATCTTGGTTTGACTTTCTCATTTCATCTAGCTGCTTGTTTCTGTTATCTTTTAATTCATCCAGGATTTCATTCGTGCATTCATTTGTGTCTTTTAAAATTCTTTGTTCATATTTATAATCATTCTTTTGAAGCCTGTCTAGAGTTTCCCTGGGTAGGTTTTGGGGGGGTCCTCTGCTATGAGATTAGTGCTTCTTGAGAAAGCTACATTGGCTTTGTGTGTGTGTGTGTGTGTGTGTGTGTGTGTGTGTGTGTTATTTTGAGACTTACCCATCTGGAGATAAGGCAGCGGCCAGGTATTTCTATGTTAAGTGAGTACTTGGAATGGAACTTGAGGTTTCCTTGTGTTTTATTTTTTTGTTCTGCTTTGTGGTGCTTGGAGTTTGGTCTTGGAAATACTTGGTATTGCTTCATGGATGGGGTAGATGAGGTGGTCTTTAACTCAGTTACCACAGTACTTGAACCTACACTTGGGTTCTAGTGCAATTGGGAAATTGTTTGTTCTTCCACATTATGGGAAGAAGGATTGCTGAAGGAAATATGACTACTAGAACTCAGTGTGAGCCATACCTATGATGGCAGGCTGCCTAGACTGGCAAGGAAGGGAAGAAGATTCTTGAGGAGAATCCCAGTGCTGAAACTTCAATGCTGGACCCAATCACAATGCTAGGTCAGATGAAGTCATGACAGGTGAATGGAAGAGGTTTTGTAAGGGAATCTGACTGCTGGAACTTAGAAGCTCCATTTCCAATCTAGCCTTAATCAAGGTGGCAGGTCATATAAGCCTTTGAAGAGTAAAGGGGGTAGAGCCAAATGTTTATTTTATTTTATTATTGAGAACTTTGTTTTTATTAATATGGCCATTTTAATGATATTAATTTTTTAATCTATGGGCATGGGAGAGCTTTCTACCTTTTCATGTCTTCCTCAAATTTATTCTTCAGTGTTTTAATGCTTTTATTGTTGAGGTCATTCACTTCCTTGGTTAGGAATATTCCAATATTTTTTAAATGTTTGTGGCTACCATAAAAGGGAATGCTTCTCTGATTTATTTTTCCATATGTTTGTCATTGGTATATATGAAGGCTACTAATTTTGTGTGTTGATTTTATATCCTGTAACTTTGCTCAAAGAGATTATCAATACAGGGGACTTGGGGCAGAGTCTTTAAGGTCTCTTAAGTACAGAATCATATCATCTGCAAATGAGGTTAGTTTGATTACTTCCTTTCCAAATTATGTTCCTTCTTTTACTTCATTCTCTTTTCTATTTGCTCAAGCTAAGACATTAAGTGCTATATTAAATAGCAGTGAAGAGAATAGACACACCTGTCTTGTTTCAGGTTTTAGTGAGAATGCTTCAAGTTTTTCCCCCGCTTAGTTCAATATGGGCTTTAGGTGGGTGTATATGGCCTCTATTATGATATAATATGATCCTTCCATCCCTACTCTTTAGCCCAGGCTGACCTGAAATTCACCATGTAGTCACAGACTGGCCTCAAACTCATAGCAATCCTCACTCCTTGGCCTCTGAAGTGCTGGGATTAAAGGCATGCACCACCATGCCTGGCCTCTCCAGAGTTTTAATCATGAAAGGATGTTGTATTTTGTTGAGTGCTTTTCCTTCATCTATTGAAATGGTCATGTGATTTATGTCATTAAGCCTATTTACGTAATTGTTTATTTTTAATTTCCATAAGTTAAACCATCTCTGCATCCCTGAGAAACTTACTTCATTGAGAGGGGAAGGCTTGATACTCCCAATGCATTCTTAGATTCAGTTTTCAAGAATTTTGTTGGTAATTGTTGCATCTAAGTTGATAAATGATATTTGAACTATAGTTTGCTTTCCCTGTTGTGCCTCTGTCTGGTTTTTGGTATAAGTGTAATACTGGCTTTGTAGTCAAGGAGCATGTGCCCTTTTCAATTTTGTGCAATAGCTTGATAAACAATGGTTTTCATTCATCTATAAAGGTTTGGTAGAATTTGGCACTGAATCCACCTAGGCCTGGACATTGTTTGGTTGGGAAGCTTTTAATTACTCCTTCAATCTTACTGTGTTATAGATCTATTCAGGTAATGTATCTCTTCTAGGTTTAGTTTTTGTAGGTCACATGAGTCAAGAAATTCATCCATGTCTGGGCTAGAAAGATGGCTTAACACTTAAGGCACATGACTGCAAAGCCTAAGGACCCAAGTTCAATTCCCTAATACCCATGTAATCCAGATGCACAAGGTGGCACATGTGTCTGGGTTTGTTTGCAGTAACTAGAGGCTCTGGTTCACCCATTCTCCATTGCTTCCAAAACCGAAGGACCCAGGTTCAATTCCCAGGACCCATGTAAACCAGATGCACAAGGTGGCGCATGTTTCTTTCTTTCTCTCTCTCTCTCATAAATAAATAAAATCATTTTTAGTGTTTCTTGCTATAATTGAACCTGATTGGAATGACTACATCATAGAATCATATTCTTATCTCCTGAATTTTATAATTCTACTGTGGAGATGACAGGAAATGTCCTTTTACTTAGGAATTCACATAAGAGATAAAGGAGCTTCCCATTTGCAACTCTCTCAGATGGTTCTTGTCAGAAAACAATAATCATAATGTGTATATATAGATAAATAAATAATGATAAAACAAATATAGTAAAGTATGAGCATTTTGGAAATTTGATTTAAGGATATTGTTTGTAGTCAGCTCCATGCTGGTGGGATGAACTTCCAAACCAGACATGGGAGGAAGGGATTTATTAAATCTTATAGATTCAGGGGAAGTTCCAGAATGGCAAAAGAGGCTGTCCCATTTCACAGATTCAAGCAGAGAGAGGAAAAACAAAAACAAACAAACAAACAAACAAAAAAAAAAACAGCACCATTAAAAACAAGCAGGGAACCCTAGGCAGAGCTCAAGCATTCTGCATATCTTTAGGCTAGAAATCAGATCCACCCCCAGTGAAAATTCCTCCAGCAAGGCAGCTGAAAACCTTTAAAAAAAATCTGAGGGCTAGAGAGATGGCTTAGCTTAAGGTTATGGCATTTACTTGAAAAGCCATAGGACCTTGGTTGGATTCCCCAGGACCCATGTAAGCCAGATGCACAAGGTGGCACATGTGTGTGGAGTTCGCTTGTAGTGGCTGGAGGCCCTAGCTCACCCATTCTCTCTCTCTCTCTCTCTCTCTCATAAATAAGTAAAAATAAAATATTTTTAAAATACATAAAAAATCTGAGTCTATTGGGGGACATACATTCAAACTACCATAGATACATGTTTTTGTAATATTTTATACCTTTCCTAACAAATCTAAAATTATTTAAAAATCAAAAGAGAGTGATACGCATCTGGAGTTTGTTTACAGAGGCTTAAAGCTCTGGCGCGCCATTCTCTCTCTCTCTCTCTCTCTCTCTCTCTCTCTCTCTCTCTCCCTCCATCCCTCCCTCCCTCCTTCTCTCTGTCACTCTCTAATAAACAAACAAACAAAAAACAATTAAAAAAAAGAGAGAATGATAAACACAATGAAAACAACATCCTGTCTGTCTGTTTGGACATAGGGAAACAATATGGAGTGAGAGGAAGAGACAGAGAAAGAGAGGAGGGGATTTGAGGGGAGGGGAGAGGGAGGGAAGGAAGGGGATTGGAGGGGAGGGGAGAAGAGTAGAGGGAAGGGAAGAAAGAGATTGAGACCTCCTGGTACAATTGGCAAGCCTGGCTTC
This sequence comes from Dipus sagitta, assembly GCA_036346955.1. NCBI lineage: Eukaryota > Metazoa > Chordata > Mammalia > Rodentia > Dipodidae > Dipus > Dipus sagitta. The sequence continues at coordinate 77,044,081 of CM070778.1, read as the reverse complement.
TCTGTAGACAGTAGTTTCCAGCTGCACAGGCTGGGTGCTAACAGTCAGAATTGTTATTTCTAACACTTTTCCAACCAGAAAGGAAGTAACAAAGGGAAACAGTGAAAGCCTCCAAGGCCAGGGAGCACCAGGGGTGGGGCCAGGGAAGTGAGGAACTGGTTTTCAGCAGTGGGGTCTGCTGGGCTGAGCCCTGAGGACTGAATAATCACTGCTGGGTGGGGGTGAGGAGACTCACCACAGGGAAAAGGGAATGGGAGGAAAGGGACTGCAAAGAAAGGAAAGGAGAACTAACCTTTGAGTTTGTTTTCTGTTTGGCTCACATATGTGACCTCAGTAATCCACAAAACTTCATTCCCATCTTAGAGGTGAGGAAATGGGCTCAGAGAAGAGAGGATGGAGAATACAGGTGGGACAGTTCATGAAAAATATATACTCCCAACCTTAATGCCAAGAACCACTCAAAGTGCTGGCTAAACTAGAACTTAAAAAATAAACAAATATGGAACACTCGCAAGCCAAAAACTAATGGAAAGCTGGAACCCAGAGAGATTTATGTGGGGATGTGCCTTTCAGGTAAGGCACCCTCTTACCTTGATGTATGAACCTTATCTTTGTTTCTTATATACTGATAGAGATGCAGACATGGGAATCAACTCCCAGAACCCCCACTCTTGACATAAAGCTAGGTCTCCAGTTGTCTCCATTGACTGGGTAGAGATAAACTCAAAAGGAATTCCACTATCCTCACTAAAGCTTACATGGAAACCTTAAGCTAAACATAAAGGGCATTCCCTGAGAATTCCTAATCCTCAAGGGTTGTCAGTAATTTTAAAGCCTTAATTCACATTCCCTGGTTAAGTAGAAACGTCTAAAGCTACAGTCTCAGACTCTAATGCCCCTCCAGTGATTTTAGTAAGAATGTGAAGCAATGGGAAGCTATTATTCTCTCTTATTTTTCTGGCACATCAAAATGTAACAAGGTCAAGAGAAAATTAATGCAGATCCCATTCTATAAACCACAGACTCAAACACATAAAAACTGGCACAAAAATAATCCACAGAAAAGATATGACATTATTAAGGTGAAATTATTATGCACACATGAATTATTTGGAGTGAGAAGTAGAAGGTAGGGATAAGCAAGGCAGCCTAGGAGGAAACAATTAAAAAAAAACTTTGCAAATTTACTTGACTTGTAGTTGGGAGCTCACTCTAAAGCAATTATCAGCTTTGGCATTCCTAATATAGGGGGACATTGTTCTATGCAGTGTAGAAGGTGATGGATGGTGTTATGGTTTATCTCCATTGTCAACTTGACTGGATTTAGAGTTTCCTAGGAGACATATGCCCTGTGCATGTCTAGGAGGATGTTTCCATAGAGGTTTAACTGCAGAGGGAAGACCCAACCAGATTGTGCAAGGCACCATCTTAAGGTTCCAGGCTGGGGGTAAAAAAAAAAAAAAAAAAAAAAAAAAAAAAAAAAAAAAAAAAGGAACACAGGAGAAAGCAGCTGAGCACCAACATTCATCTTTCTCTGCTTCCTGAGTACAGATGTTATGTGACTGGCTGCCTTGTGCTCCTGTGCCCATACTTCTGCTGCAGTGATGGACTGCATCCCTTCAAACCATGAGCCTAAATAAACCAATTCTTCCTCAATTTGCTTTTTTCAAGTATTTTTTGTTACAACAGTGAGAAAAGTAACTAATATAGTTGTGGTCTAACCCTTTGAGGCCAGCAATGTTGGTCCATATCCAAAAGTGTGGCAACCAAAAATGTCTCCAGACATTGTCACATATTCTCTGAGGACACAATTACCTCATGTTGAGAACCTCTACTGTAAAATAATAAATCCAGATCCTTTGGCTAATATGTCACAGATCTGTGGAACACCAGGGAGAGATAGGAAAACCTCACTTTGGGTAGTAGGAGATAGGGTGTTATACCATAAAGGTGAAGAAAAAATATCACAATAGCCCCATCACAACAGCTCTTAGATAGTGTTATCTGGATTACACTTTCTGAAAGCCTACAAATAGCAGGACTTGAAAATCCAACTCATTCTATGGCATGTAACTTTTTTATTAAAAGTGAGTTAGCACAGATTAAAGACAAAGACCCTAAAGAAACAACGTGGGAAAGGCCAGTAAACTTACTTGACACAGAACAATGGTTAGAAAAAGAAATTTTTAGTATAGGTTAGATGAAAAAGTCCAACCAAATAGTGTTCACATGAATAAATCAATCTTCATAAGATAATTGCCTCTGTAAGGGAGGATTACAAAGCAGAAGCAAAATGAGGAAATGCCAAAGTGGTGGGGGGAGGTAACTAAGAAGTAGAGGATCCAATGGAAGGGTTGTAAGAATAATAAAAGAATGTCCAAAATGAAGATAGTGTTGCAAGAACTTAGGCACAGCACAGTAATGGAGGCAGGCAGGAACTATAAAAAGTGAACAAAAGGAGACAGAAAGATGTTGTTTTTAATCAGAGAAAAATTATAGATACTGGAGGAAAAGAATAGAAGACAGCCAACATATACATCATTGTAATTTCTAAAGAAGAAACACAAGGGCTGGAGGGATGGCTTAGCGGTTAAGGCATTTGCCTACAAAGCCAAAGGACCCAGGTTCGATTCCCCAGGACCCACATTAGCCAGATGCACAAGGGGGCGTACATGTCTGGAGTTCATTTGCAGTGGCTGGAGGCCTTGGCATGCCCATTCTCTCTCTCTCTCTCCTTCCCTCCCCCCCCCCTCTCTCTTTCCCTCTTCCTCTGTCCAATAAGAAATAAATAAAAATAAAATACTAAAAAAATAAGAAACACAAAACAATGAAATTCAATACTTTAAATAGAATTTAAGGTGGCTGGAAAGATGGCTCAGCAAGTAAGGCACTTGCCTGAAAAGCCTAACAACCTGGGTTTGATTCCCCAGTACCAGTACCCATATAAAGCCAGATCCACAAATTGGCACATGCATTTAGAGTTTGTTTTCAGAGGATGGAGACCCTAGTACACCCATTTTCTGTCTTTCTTCTTTATATCTCCCTCTCTGCTTATAAACAAATAGAGAAATAAATATTATAAATAGGACTAAAGGAAATTTTCTTGGAATTAAAGGCATAAATCTCCTAAAAGGCACTATGAATGCCCTGGAGGTTGACCTCAAACAGTCTATTTCAAACCTTTCCTAATAAAATTACAAATTTAAAAGGTAAGAAAAAAATTATGTGACCAGCCAAGCCAAAAAAAATCAAGTGACTCATTAGGGGGTAAACTCAAACTGGCTCCCACATCATTCAGTGTCCAATAGTGGCACAATACTTAAAGGATATTTTAACTATTGTTCATCTCCTTGAATAATGTGTTTAAGACCTTTGTGCATTTTTCTTTTACTTTTTATTTTTGAGGGTGCTATAAAATAAAATTTTTTGCAACATTGCTTGCAAATTGGTACAAACCAGTAAGAGCCAAAATTATGACTGTAGTATTTCATCTTAAACTTATTTTTAAAACATACACAGCATCAATTTCTACTTACTTTTTGTGGTGGTTTGATTCAGGTGTCCCTCATAAACTTAGGTGTTCTGATTGCTAGGGTGTTATAGCCAGTTTCCCCTTGCCAGTGTTTGGCACACTCTCCTGTTGCTATGCTCCACCTTATGTTGGTCAGGGGGTGATGTCCACCCTCTGTTTATGCCATCATTTTCCCTGCCATCATGGAGCTTCCCCCTCCAGCCTGTAAGCCAAAATAAACCTCTTTTTTTCCCATAAGCTGCTCTTGGTTGGGTGATTTCTACCAGCAATGTGAACCTGACTGCAATGCATTTCATCTATATTCACCAAGTTATATTTATATAATTTTACATTTGCATTTTATTCTAAGGTTATTTTATTGTCATCATCAACACCTGTGATCATCTAAGTAAGTTATGGGAAATACAACATGTTACTTTGTTTATTATTTTATTAGTTATGTACACAGTGTGTATACAGTACTTTGCTCATTTTTAATTGGGTTGTCTTTCTGTTGTTAATTGTAAGAGTCTTTAAATATTCTACATACAATATCTTACCAAATACATTACTTGGCAATATCATCTATTCTTTGGTGCATTTTCTATTCATTTTATTGATGGTGTTCTTTGCTTCATGGATGCTCTTAATTTTTTTAGACAGTCTTATCATGTAGCCTAAGTGAGCTTGAACTCTTGTTCTTCATAACTCATCTTAGAGTTCTAGAATTATATGCACACACCACCATGCCCAGCAGAAAGCTTTTAACTTTGATGAGGTGGAATAGCCTTTTTTTTTTTTTTCCAATGGGTTGTGTATTTGGAACTACATATGCAACACTGTTGTCAAACTCAAGGTCATGAAGACATACTTCTATGTTTTCTTCTAAGAGTTTTGATTTTTAGCACTTATATTTAGCTTTTGCTACTTGAGTTAATTTAAAAAAATATTTATTTATTAGAGAGAGAGAGAGAGCATGCAAGGGCTTCTAGCCACTGAAAACAAGCTCCAGAAGCATGTGCCGCCATGTGCATATGGCTTACATGGGACCTAGAGAACCAAACCTGGGTTTTAGGCTTTGCAGGCAAGCTCCTTAACCACTAAGCCATCTCTCCAGCCCTTAAGTTAATTTTTATACATAACATAAGGCATAGGGCCATCTTTAATCTTTTGCCTGTGGATATCCAGTTTTTCCAGCATCATTTGTTGAAGAAACTATTCTTTACTCATTAGTGGTCTTGGCCTTTTGCTGTAAAGACAACTGGCCATGAATATATGACTTTATTTTTGAACTGTCAATTCTATCTATCATCTGTGTGCTTATCCTTTGATCATACTGGTTAAATTTCTGTAGTGTTAATAAGTTCTGAGCTTGGGAAGTCTGTCTTCCAACTTTGTTGTTATTTTTCAAGATGATTTTGTCTATTCAAGTTTATTTTGAATTTTCCATGAATTGTAGAATCAGCTTTTCCATTACTAGGAATGAAAAGGCCATTGAATTTACTATAGAGTTGCATTTAATCTGTAGGTCAATTTGAGAAATATTATATTTTCCCAATATTATTTTTCTAATCCATGAACATGGGATAGCTTTCCATTTACTTAGGTTTTCTTTACTTTCTGTCTGCCATGTTATATAGTTTTCAGTGTTTATATTTATTCCTTCTTGGTTAAATTTACCATTACATATTTTCTGTTTGGGTTTTTTTTTTGGGGGGGGGTGTTTGTTTTTTTGTTTTTCAAGGTAGGGTCTCACTCTAACCCAGGCTGACCTGGAATTCACTATGGAGTCTCAGGGTGGCCTCGAACTCACAGCAATCCTCCGACCTCTGCCTCCTGAGTGCTGGGATTAAAGGTGTGTGCCACCATGCCCGGCCATTTTCTGTTTTTTAAGCTATCATAAATTAAATTATTATCTTGATTTCTTTTCAGATTGTTATTTGCTGGTATATAGAAATATAACTTAGTTTTGAATGTTGATCTTATATCTTGCAAATTTTCTAAATTTATTTATTCTTATCTCTATTAGATTTGTTGTTGTTTCTTTAGTTTTCTACATATAGGAAGGAGCATGTCCTATATGAATAGAGAGAGCTTCATTTCATCCTTTCCAAGTTGGGTGTTCTTTTTTGCATATTTATGTATGTGTGATGTGTGGTGTATATGTGTACACATTTGTACATTTGAGAGCACATGTGTATGTGCAGGTATGTGCACCTATGTGTGTGTGCACATGCACACACATATGGAATCCAAGGATCTACATTCAGTGTCTTCCTCAATTGCTCTCCGCTTTATTATTCAATACAGGGTTTCCCACTGAACCTAAGGCTTACCAACTTGGTTAGAATCACTAGCCAGCTATCACCAGTGACTTCTGATCTCTACCTTCCTAGCACTAAGATTACAGCATGTGGCACCATGCCTGGCATTTTTACATGGTTGCTGGGGATCCAGACTCATATTCTCATTGCTTATGAAACAGGCATTTTGCACACTGCAATCTCCCCACCCAAAATGGGATTTCTTTCTTGCTTTTCTTTCTTGTTTTTTTCTTAATCTATGTGGTTAGTACTTGCAATATAGTGTTGAATAGCAGTGACAAAATATAAGTATGCTAGTCTTCTTTATCACAGGAGGGAAAGCACTCAGCCTCTCATCATTGACTTTTATATTAGCTGTGAGGTTTCCATAAATGTCCTTTGTCATAGGAGATTGTTTCTTTCCATTTCTACTTTGCCAATTTTTTAAACACTTTATTTATTTAGTTAGTTATTATTTATTTATGAGAGGGGGGCCAAATAAAGAGAAAGAGAATGAGAGTGCCAGGGCCTCCAGCTGCTGCAAATGAACTCCAGGCACATGTGCCACCTTGTGCATCTGGCTTACATGGGTCCTGGGGAATCGAATGTGGGTGCAAGTGCCTTAATGCTAAGCCATCTCTCCAGCCCTCACTTTGCCAAATTTTTTCCATCAAAAAACGGTGATATTAAGCCGGGTGTGGTGGCGCACACCTTTAATCCCAGCACTCGGGAGGCAGAGGAAGGAGGATCGCCGTGAGTTTGAGACCACCCTGAGACTCCATAGTGAATTCCAGGTCAGCCTGGGCTAAAGTGAGACCCTACCTCGAAAAAACAAAACAAAAAAAAGGGTGATAATACAAGAGGGGGCTGGAGAGATGGATCGGTGATTAAGGCACTTGCCTGGAAAGTCTAATGACCCAAGTTCTATTCCCCAGAACTCAAGTAAAGCCAGAGGCACAAAGAGGTGCATGTGTGTGCAATTCATTTGCAGCAGCTAGAGGCCCTAGTATACCTATTCATTCTCATTTTCTCTCTTGCTTTCTCTCTCTCCTTTAAAATAAATAAATAAAAATATGGAAAAAAAACTTAAAAAAAAAAGAAACGGTCATAGTTTTTTGTTTTGTTTTGTTTTGTTTTTGGTTAAATGCCTTTTCTGGATCAATTGAGATGTCCATATGGTTTTCCTCCACTTTGATCTATTAATGAAGTGTAATACATTGATCATTGATTTTGTACTAAATCACCTTTGCATTCCTGGGATAAATCTAATGGTTCATACTATATTATCCTTTTAACATGCCATTAAATCTGGTTTACTGTTTGGTCAAGGATTTTGCATCTGGATTCCTAAGGGATGGATGTTGGACTGTAGTTTTCTTGACTTTAGTATTAGGGTAATGTTTACCTCATGCAATGACTTAAGAAATAGTCCCTCTTATTGTATATTTCAAATGATTTTGAGCAATATCAATGTTAACTCTTCTTTAAGTGTTTGGCAGAATTCCCTATTGAAGAGATCTGGCCCTTTTGTGGGAGGTTTTACTGTGAATTATTTACTCATTATAGGTAAACAATCAACTTGGTTTTAAAAAAATGCTTTAAGATTAAGCCTCCTCAATTTTTTTTAGTTTTATGAAGCTCTCATTCTCAAAACCTAAAATTAAATGCAATTGCTATTGTATGCAAAAATATTAATACAAACTCAAGAAGATGAAAACTAAAGGATAAAGTTATACCAAGCAAATAAAAATAAATATGACTTGATTAACTAAAGGATAAAGTTATACCAAGAAAATAGAAATAAATATGACTTGATTAACAAATGCAATTCAGGATAATAAGTATCAAGCAATGGCAAGGAGCTATGTAATATATCAGAGTGCTACTGAAATTCCACTAGGATGGAAGAGGAGGAAGGGGAGGGCATCAAAGGGGTGGGAAACACAAATCTAGACCCAAAGGGCAATGGCACCATAAAATTCTACTTACTAAAAAAACAGACCAAATTGCTGATCCTTCACCAGGCCCTTATATGGAACACCTGAACCACAAGACACTGGAGAGGGTAGGATCACGACTAACCTTAATCTTCTACATCTTCCCTCCCTCCTTCTCCCTCTCCCTCTCCCCCCCCCTCTTCTCTCTAACTCTTGTGTATTAGTTATCTTTTTCCTCATTTTCTAAGTGGGCACTGACCTGTAACTCCCAGTACCAGCATGGGGCTATCATCCACAATAAGCTTTTGATCAGAGAGACCTACAAGGTTTCCTAAAAGACAGATTTCTGTCAGAGTACTTGATGACCCACCAAAGGTTAGTGGTAAGACCCTACTGCTGAAGACACCTTATGTGGTTGACATGCAAAATAGAATGGCATGGCTGGAAGTTGGAAGACAGTCAGTCCCCAGACAGTCAGAGCATCTAGTGCCAGAAGGTGCTACATGGGTGACTGGGGAAAAATGACCAATATCTGTCCAAGCAACTCATGGTCTAACCTACTTAGCAGCAAATAACTTGTTGTGATGCCCACACAAGTGCAATAGTGGCACATAGCCATGGTGGGGAACCAACTGCTCTTGATTTGGCTAACCTATCCTCTCAGTGGTACAGGACCCATAGCTGGAGCTGGGAAACAAGTCAGAACCATATCCAAACATAAGCCCACTCTCCAATATCAAGCTACCATCAATCATGGGCTACAAGAGGGCGTACACCTATTAAATTATCTGTAAAAAAAGTAACAGTTATCTCTTTTGTCCTGGTGCTAACTTACTGTCCATTGGAGAATCTGCTTCTCTTTTTCAGATAGATGTAGATCCTAAGGAGAGAGCCACCTCATCATACCTCTAAAGGGCCCAGGCTGAAAATAAGAAAAATTGGCAAAACAAGCAAGGGTGCTGTTTTCCTGATGAACCGGATACCAGCAGAAAGGGGAAGGAGATCAACACAGAGGAAAATCAACTCCCACCAAATCAGAGAGCCAGAGCCTCAGAGGCCCCCAACACCTCATCACTGAAGCAGACCAAAAATGAACCCAACATGGCTCAGGGAAATTTTGTGGAAGAGGGGGCGGAAAGAATGTCAGAGCCACATGTTGGGTCATGTTATGCAGAGACATTTAGCTTACCCATAACTGTGGGCTAACTCCACAATGCATGACCTGTATACCTCAACAAGGAGGGGCCAAGGGGAGGGGGTAGGTCACAGATGAGCCTAATAATGGTAACAAACTGACTGTATTTGCTGAATACAAAACTAACTAATAAAGAAAAAAAAAAAGAAAGTGAACAAAAAATAAAAATAAAAATAAAAAATGTAAGAAAGAGTAATTTAAAGAAAGCCAGAAATTAAAATATGGCAAGTCAAACAAAAATCTCCATAGAAAACTTAGCCAATAGAATGGATCAAGCAGAAGCCAGACTATGTGACCATGATGACAAGAAAGAGGAACTGGATCAATTAGTCAAAATCATAAAAAAAAAAAAAATGGAACATGATAGGAATGTAGGACACCTTGAAAAGATTAACTGTCCAAACTATGAGAATTAAATAAGGAAAAGAATTTCAGGTCAATGGCATAGAAAAATGTTTTAAATAAAATTATACAAGAAATGTTCCCAAATCTGTCAAAAGAGAAGCCCACCCATGTGTAAGAGCCATATAGAATATAAAATAAACCAGATCAGAAAAGAAATTCCTATCATATTATAGTCAAAACACTAAGTACACAGAACGAAGAAATTCTACTGAAAGCTGCAAGAGAGAAGCATCTCTTCACATACAAAGGCAGGCCCATCAGAATAACAGCCAATTTTTCATTAGAAACTCTAAAATCCAGAAGGACTTTGTTGTAGTCAAATCCAGATTGCTGGGGTGAATTTTCAAACTGACATAGTTTGTGGGAGGAAGGGATTTATTTCAAGCTTACAGATCCAGAGGAAGTTCCATTAATGGTGGAAGAAGCTGCTTACTTCCATACATTCACAGAGAAACAACTGCAGCAAGCAAAACACCAACACCAGCAGACTCACCACCAGAGCTCACACTCCTCTGTATAGACACCTTTGGGCTGGAATTTAGATCCATCCCAGTGACATGCCTCCTCCAGCAGGCTTCTGGAGACTTAAGCAGGAAGCTTATATACCTGAAGCTATGGGGGACATACATTCACATTCAAATGACCACAGACTTGGCATTATGTATTTCAAGTATTGAAAGATGATAGTCAACACAAAGTTCTATACCCAGTAAAATTATCTCTCATAAAGGCAGGAAGAAAAAACTTTTCACGGTAAAAACAGCCTAAGTGAATTTATGAGCACTAAGCTAGCATATGACACTGGATGGAATACTTCAGAGAGAAGTATTCAAGAAACTACAAGAAGAAAAAAACAATTCTGTAATAGTTGTTAAGCAAACAAAGATCAAGAAAACAAAAACCCCTCAAAATCAACATGACAGGGGTTAACTCATACTATTCAATAATAACCCCTAAAAAGGGGGGTCATGTAGCTTTGTTAGGCAGTTAGGGTGGCCCCTGGAAGCATAAAGGCAGGAAGGTCTGCACTTGCTACAGATCAAAGGATGATCTGACTTCTTACCTCTCGCCTAGTTCCCTAGACCTGTTTTTCCATATCTCGGTCCCTCCCTGGGAGGGAGGCCTTTTTCTAGAATCCTGACATTGTGGTTGGTAAAACTTAGACCCCAGAATTTGGCATCATGGCTGACCTCTTCCAGAGATAATCCTTAGCCCAGACCAATGGCTATCTCTCAGGCTTACCTGAGCTGGAAGGTAGGGACCACCACCATAGGGTTATAAATACATTTACAAGGCAAGGGCAAGCTCTCTAGGCTACCTGATTACTAGTGAACCTCTGGCTTCTGGTGAGTTTCTCAACTTGGCCCAGTTGGGCCAGCTGAGGGGAGAACCCCCAGCCCTTATTTTCCACATGGGCACTTTATCCCCTTGGGCTTTCCATATGGCAGGGGCTCTTTGAACTTTCTTTTCTGTCCTCTCCACTGTTTTTCTAGCCCTACCACATGGGCTCTCAAGCCATTTGGGTGTAATCATTCTCCTTTCTTTGATTCTGTACTTCCTTCATTAAATATAAAATTTAATTCTTATCCTTCTTAGTCTTATTTTATTCAATTCATTAGTTAAAGTTAGACACAAACGTAGGTTTTGGGGCTCAAGGACTTTCCTAAGCCCTAACACTTTGTTTCAATCTGGTCTGAATTCCTCAATCAAAAGGTACATGCTAACAGGCTATATCAGAAAACAGGATCCATCCTTTTGCTGTCTTCAAGAAACTTACCTCATTGTCAAAAATATTCCAAGCAAAAAAGACAGCTTCTTCAACAAATGGTGCTGGACAAACTGGATAACCATATGCAGGAAAATGAAACTTGACCCACACATCTCACCATGCACAAAAATCAAGTCCAAATGGATCAAAGACCTCAATATAAGACCAGAAAGTCTGCTGCTACTGGAAGAAAAAATAGGAAATCTCCATCATATAGGAATGGGAAAAGACTTCCTTAACAAAACCCTAGTAGCTCAGGAACTTAAACAATCATTAACCACTGGGATCTCAGAAAACTGAAAAGTTTCTCCACAGAAACATACAGTAAACAGAGCTAATAGAATGCTCATAGAATGGGAGAACATTTTTGCCCACTATACAACTGACAGAGGCCTAATTTCTAGAATCTACCAAGAACTCAAAAACATAAACAATAAAAAAATCAAGCAACCTACTCACAAAGTGGGGCAGAGAACTGAACAGGGAGTTCTCAGAGGATGAAATACAAATGGCAAACACACACTTAATTTAATTTTCAACATCTCTGACCATCAGGAAATGCAAATTAAAACAATGATGAGATTCCACCTTACCCCAGTAAGGATAGCAAACTTTAAAAAATCAAGTGAAAACAAATGGTGAGGATGTGGAGAAATAGGAACCCTCATTCACTGATGGTGGGAATGTAAGATGGTACAACCACTATGGAAAGCAATATGGAGACTCCTAAAAAGGTTGACTATAGAGTTACTAACAGACCCTGTTATTCCCTTACTGCGTATTTACCCTAAAAGCTCTAAGTCTCAGTTCAGAGATATTTGCTCAACCATGTTCATAGCTGCTTAATTCATAATAGCTAAGAACTGGAATCAACCCAGATGTCCATCACAGGATGAATGGATAACCTAGATGTGGTATATTTACACAATAGAATTCTACTCAGCAGTTAGAAAAAGCAACACAATGAAATTTGTAGAAAAATGGTTGAACTTGGAATAAATCATTCTTAGTGAACTCACCCAATCACAGAAATACAATCACTGCATGTTCTCACTCATCTGTGGCTCCTAACCTGGATCAACCTGAGATGCTGACATACCTAATAGGCATCTTGAGGACTGGACAATAGGAAGGGTGGGGCTGGAGGAAAGGGAGAGAGTGGGGGGAGGCACAGAACTGGACCAAAATGGAACTGGTACCATAAAGTCCTATATCCTGGAAGACAGACTCAAAGGTTGAACCTTCATAAAGACCTTAGAGGGAACACATGAATCAAAGGACCCTGGAGAGGGTAAGATGAAGCCTAATCTTAATTTTCTCCTGTTTCTTTATCTCTTTCTGCTTTTTTTTTGTTCTATTTTATTTTACCTATCTTTCTTCCTCCCCCCACCCCTTGGCACAGGCCTGTAACTCCCAGAACCAGGATGCAGTTAACAGCCACAATGAGCTGTTGATCAGAGAAACCTACAAGATTTCCCAAAAGAAGACAGACTTCTGTCAGAGCACTTGATTACCCACCAAAGGTTAATGGTAAAACCTTACTGCTGAAGACACCATACACTATCAGTACAGAACATGCAGAGACCTGGTTGGAATCTGGAAGAGAGCCAGTCCCCAGACTGTTAGCTTGTCTAGTGCCAGAGGTGCTACATCAGCTACTGGGGGAAAATGGCCAACATCTGTCCAAGCAACTCATGGTCTAAGCTACTCAGCAGCAAACAACCTGACATGATGCTCACCCAAGTGCAATAGTGGCACACAGCCATGGTGGTAACCAACTGCTCTTGGATTGGCTAACAGATCTGCTCAGGGGAAAGGAACCCATAGCTGGAACTGGGAAACAAGTCAGAATCATATCCAAATAACTAGTTTGTTCTCAAATATCAAGCTTCCACCAATCTTGGGCTACAATAGGGCCTATGCCTATTAAATTCTCTGTAAACTAACAATGGTTATCCCATTTAACCAGTGCTGACTTCACAGAATATGCTTCTCTTTTTCAGATGGACACAGGACCTGAGGAGAGAATCAGCCCATTGCATTTCACCAGGGCTCCAGCTGAAGCCAAGAGTAATTGTGAAAGTGAGCAGAGTGCTGCTTTCTTGGTGAACTGATATCACTACAAGGGTGAAGGAGATAGATACGGAGGATACTCAAGTCCTACCAAATCAGAGATCCAGAGACACAGAGGCTCCCAATACCCCATCACTGAAGTAGACCTAAAACAAACCCAAAATGGTACAGGGAAATTCGTGGAACAGGGAGTGGAAAGATTGTCAGAACCACAAGTTGGGACACTATGCACAGAGAAATTACCTCTTCCCCATATCTGATGGCTACCCCCACAATGCATGACCATGGGGATAACTTGCATCTCCAATAAGGAGGGTCCCATCAGAGGGGGGTACTGGGATGAGGGAAAGGGTGATACCAACATGTGCTGTTTACATACTGCGTATGTCCATGACTAATAAAAAAAGATATTCCAAGCAAATGTATGCAGGAAAGAGGCAGATTTGGTTATTTTAATAGTCCAAAATACAGTTCAGATGAAAATTAATCAGAAGAAATAAAGAGAATATTACAACCCTAAACTATACACACTGTACATAAGTGTATCCAATTTTATTTTAAAAAATATGCTATATGTAAAGTCAGAAATAAATCTTAACACAGTAATAGTGGGTGACTTCAGTACCCTACTATCACCAACAGGTCATCTGGACAGAAAATAAATAGAAAAACAGTAGAGTTAATGGGCATCACAGATCAAATTGACCTAACAGACATTTTGAAACCTTCCTATGGAAACATTACAGAATACACATTCTTCTCAGAATTCCATGGAACTTTCTCTAAAATAGAGCACACATTACAACACAAAGTAAGTTTCAACAAATTTAGAAAAATTGACATTAATCCTTGTATCCTATCCAAACATAATGCAGTAAAGCTAGAAATTAACAAGAGCAACCACAAAAGGATACAAACTCCTGGAGATTTAACACACTATTGAACAATGAATGAGTCATGGAAGAAATAAAAAAGGATATCAAAATTGCTAGAATGAATGAAAACAAAAACACATACTCAACATACTCAAACCTACGGGACACAATGAAAGCAGTCCTAAAAGAGTTTATATCTCTAAAGTGCCTAACTTACAAAAAAGAGAAAACTCAAGTAAATAACTTAATGAGGTACCTGAAGACCTTGGAAAAACAAGAATAAACCAAACCCCAAAGTACCAGATGAATTAAACTATCAAGATGGGGCAAAAATCAATGAAATAGCTAGGTGTGGTGGTGTATGCCTTTAATCCTAGCACTAGGGAGTCAGAAGTAGGAGGATTGCCATGAGCTCAAGGCCAACCTGATACTACATAGTGAATTCCAGGTCAGCCTGGGCTAGAGCAAGATATACCTTGAAAAAAAAAAAACAAAAAAATCAATGAAATAGAAGAATAAAAGCAACTAAAAGAATAAGTGGGCTGGAGAGATTGCTCAGCAGTTAAGGATCTTGCCTGAAAAGCCTAATGACCAGGGTTTGATTCCTCTGGAGTTTGTTTGCAATGGCTAGAGGCCCTGGTGTGCCCATTCTCTCTCTCCCCCTGTCTCTCTCTCTCTATTTCTCTTTGCTTCCAAATAAATAAATAAACATTAATAAAATATAATAAATGAAACAAAAATTGATTCTTTGAAAAAATAAGATTTACAAACCCTTAGTTAAAAGAAGTGGAGAGAAGATCTTTTTCAATAAGATTCGAGGTGAAAAAGGAGTCTTTCAAACAGACACAAGTGAAATTGAAAGAATCATAAAGTTATACTTCAAAAACTATATTCCACCACATTGGAAAAATCTAAATGATATGTATTAATTTCTCGATGCATATAACCTGCCAAAGTTAAACCAGGTGACATAAATAATTTCCACAAGTCAATGACAAGCAACAGGATTTAAACAATTAAAAATCTCCTAAGTGGGGCATGGTGGTGCACACCTTTAATCCCAGCTCTCAGGAGGCAGAAGTGCAGAAGTAGGAGGATACTGTGATTTTGAAGCCAGCCTGAGACTACATAGTGAATTCCCAGTCAGCCTGTGGTAGAACAAGACTCTCACTCAAAAAAAAAAAAAAAAAAAAAAAAAAAACTCCCAATCAAAAAAAAAATCATGGATTTTCAGACTTTTAAAGAAGAACCAAAACTACTGCTACTCAAATTATTCCATAAGATAGAAAAAGAGGGAATGCTCCTAAACTCCTTTTTATGAAGCCAGCATTACACTAATAGCATTAAATTAAAAGCAATCACAATAAAATTATAGACAAGCACCACTGGTGAATATGGATGTAAACTTTTTCCATAAAATATTTGTAAATTGAATTCAGGAACATATCAAAAAGATCCACTTCAATCAAGATATAGGGACCAAGATTCCAGAGATGTAGGAATGGTTCAGTATATGCAAATCAATAAGTAGACACAATAACAAATTATATGTTCATCTCAATTGGTGAGAAAAATCTAACATCATTAGTGAGAAAAATCTAACATCAATCATGATTTGAAAAAAATGCAACACTGGAGAGACTATAGTCGGAGGGAACATACAACAAACCTATAGCCAACAACATTCTAAATGAAGCATTGCCACTAAGATTTGGAACATGAGAAGGGTGTCCCCTCTCTCCACTACTATTTAATATAGTACTTGAAGTCTTAGCTAGAGTGTTAAGACAAGAGAAAGAAAGAAAACGGATGCAAATTGGAAAGGGAGAAGTGAAAGTATCCTCATTTTCACGTGATACAATTCTGTCTAATAGAGACCCTAAAGATTCTAACAGAAAATTCCTAGAACTGACATATCCTTTCAACAAAGTAGCAGGATACAAAATTAACACAAAAATCAGTAGCCTTTGAGTGAGAAACATACTGAGAAAGAAATCAGGAAAACAGTGCCTTTAACATTAGCCACAAAAATTAAATATCTTGGCATATACCTAATCAAGGAAGTGAAAGACTTCTATAATAAATACTTTAAATCATTGAAGAAAGAAATTAAGGAAGACACGAGAAGCTGGAAAAATCTTCCGTGATTGTGGATTGGAAGAAATTAATATCATGAAAATGGCTATGCTACCAGAAAAAAATCCACAGGTTCAATGCAATACCAATAAAAACTACAGTACTGAGACTTCCTGTCAAGATGGCATCTTAAACCTTTTGCCCCCTATTTCACATTGTTCCCTGAGACATGACAAAAAGTTTATACATTTTTAAATGACAGGGCTTCTCAGAAGATCAAGGATATTGTATTGCCAAAATCTAAGACAAAGAAGGGTCAGGTGTGTGTGTGTGTGTGTGTGTGTGTGTGTGTGTGTGTGTGTCTTTTGTGTAATTGACTTGTATTAGTTACCTTTCTCATTTCTGGGACAAAATACTTTACAACAACCAGTTTAAAGGTGAAAGGGTTTATTTTGACTTAGGGTTTGGAGAGGATACATTCCATCATGGCAGGGTAGGCATGGTAGCAGAATCTTGAGGCAGCTGGTAACACTACAACCAGAGTCAGGAAGCAGAAGATAATCATGAAGTATGGTTGGCCATAAAACCTCAAGGCCTATCCCCCTCAATGCCCCTACCTCCTTTCTTCAGCAGGGCTGTACCTTTTAAAGGTTCCACAGCTTCCCAAACAGTACCACCAGCTGGATACCATGTGTTCAGATACATGAGCCTATGAGGGCATTTTACATTTAAACTACATCAGGAATAAACTCCAGTAAAATTCACAGAACACTAAGGAAGTTTCAAAGAAATTATATCAGCAGAAATATCACCATTTCAGTCTGGAAAGGACAGAAAACATCTCTAGAAAATGGATGATTTAGATTCCCCCCCCCCCAATTTTACTCCACAAAGTACAGAAGCTATGAAGTACAACCAGAATGAGTCAAAATAATTCAAGAACCAACTTTGAGTTCTTTTGGTCATATGTGGGAAATTAGAGTATCAGTGAAGATAACACATCACTGGACTTAAACATATCAAATATGCTTAATTTCACAGGGCCATAAGGAGACTAAGAAATCAACTTTGGAAGGCACAAAGAAACAATCTATTTGAAAATACAAAATAACAGGAAAAGGGCTGGAGAGATCGCTTAGCAGTTAAGATGCTTGCCTGAGAATCCTAAGGACCCAGGTTAATTCCCCAGTGCCCATGTAAGCCAGATGCACAAAGTGGTTTGCATCTGGAGTTCCTTTGCAGTGTCTAGAGGCTCTGGTATGCCCATTCTCATTCTTTCTCTCTAATAAGTAAAAACCTTTAAAATATAACAGGGAAATAATTATCTTGTCTCACTTCTATAAATGTTATTTTGGGATTAGCAAGTGATTTGTTAAGGAAAAGTTTCTCTTCATAAAAGTTCATTGCTTTCTTTTGATGTTTTGAAAGAGTCTTGCTATGTAGACCATGCTTGCCTTAAACTCACAACCTTCTTGCCTCAGCTTCCTAAGGGCTGAGGTGATAGGAGTGTGTTATTATGCCCAGCTCTTCATTAAACTGTTCCAGTCCATTAGTGAAAAGGAACTGCTAGACTTAGAACATCACCACTTTCTATGGCCCCACACATTTAGAATATGTGTAAAAGAGACTATAGGGCTATATTAATAGGAATTCTCTGGTATCAGATTTGGAAAACATTCATGCTGAAGGCAAATTATCCTGGAAGAACAAGGGAAACCATTGGGGAAAGATAAAGAAGCTACCCCACAAGATATAAGAATTTGCTAAAGCAAAGACATATAAACTGTTTTTCAGGGGAGTGGGAAATGCATCCCAAGCATGGAATTGAGATTCTAGAACTTCTTTCCATGAGAAGCTGAGGCTCTTTGGAGATGTCCCAAAGAGAACAAAGATGAATTGCCTATGTCAGAGATAACACCATGTAGTACCTCCCTGCCAGAAGGGCATCTGTAAATTTGTGATGTATCACTAGCCGTCTACAGACTGAAATTTTGCCATTAATACTGACTTCCCATCCCCCATACCAACCCCTAGGAGCTAACTACCATATTCTCCTTTGTCTCTATGACTGTTGCCATTCTAAGAATCTCACATTGGAATAATCATCCCTTTTGTGTCTAGCTTCTTTAACTTAGCATAGTGTGAAGATTTATCTATGTTGTAACGTATCAACATTTCCTTTCTTTTAAGGCTAAATAATATCCCACTGAATGCATTGCCCATTCTTCATTTGAAGATGGACCCTTGTATTGCTTATATTAACTTTAGAGTGTGTGAATGATCAGGGTTGGTTTTCTGGAAAACCCCATCACACTGAAGGACATCAGTCATTTAGAGTTGCAGAGCTATTCCCTTAGATTTGAGTGTGTGTGTGTGTGTGTGTGTGTGTGTGTGTGTATCTGCGTGTATGTGTGCATGCACACATCAGGGTCTTTTGTCACTGCAAATGAATGCTAGCTGTATGTACCTTTTTGCACCAGGTTGTATATGGGTGCTAGGAATTGAACTTGGGCCAGCAGGCTTTGCAATCAAGAGTCATTAACTGCTGAGCTCTCCTTAGCCAAATTCATCTTCTTTTAAATCATGAGATATATCCTGTGTGAATCTTGAAACAAATCCTTTCCTCCCATAAGATGCTGCAGTTGTTGGTCCAGTGTCTTAGAAATGCTATTCATGATCCAGAGACCCTACATCTTTCTTTCTTTTTGTTGTTTTTTAGAGAATTTATTTTATTTTTTCTCAATTTTTTAAAACATTTTCCATGATTATAAAGAATATCCCATGGTAATACCCTACACCTTTCTTATTCACTCATTATCTTCAGGAAATTGAGCTTGTTTGCCTCATGGTAGCAAGGTGCTGGTGGTTGCTGCTGGTAGGGTCTTGTTTGTGTCAACTTTTAGGCATAAAGGAAGCTTAGACTTTGGATACCTTTGAACTTCTCCTTGGATGGAATTAGGTCCTTCCCATTCCACAGAAGCAGAATCTCTAATTGGTTTCAGTTAGACTCACACTACATGAGACCCTTCCTAAATAAATGAATGGACGAATAACCAAAATATGGACAAGGATGAACAAAATCATGAGCTCTAATTAATGAAAGAGAGAAGCGTTATTTCCTAGTCCTCTTCTGCCCCAGTGTATAGCCAGCTCTTGGCACATGGGGGTCATTTAATGATTAGTTGTAAAATGCCAAGGCCTGAATGAGGTCATGGATGTCTTTATATTGCTCTGAGCAGAGACAGGCTGAATTCAGGAAGCTGTGAACTTGTGATTCTGTGGGTTATGTGGTGGTTAGACATAGTCCTTTTGGTTTTGGGGGATATGTGTGTGTAGTATGTGTTATATGCATGTATAATGCATGTGTGTGTGTGTGTGTGTAGGTGTTTGTGTCCCATGCACATGCATGTAGAAGTCAGAGGATAACTCTTCTGTTATTTCCTTGAGATAAAGTCTCCCTGGGAACTTGGAGCTACCATTTTTGTTCAGATTGGTTGACCAATGGACCCCAGTGATTATCCCATCTCTGCTCCCTAACAGGACTGGGATTACAGGCATGTGTGGCCATGCTTGGCTTTTTATGTGGATGCAGGAATCAAAATCAGGCTCCCATGCTTTTGCATGGCAACTTCTTTTCCCCACTAATCCATCCCCACTGCATCTTTGAGGGTTTTAAAACATAGATGACTTTTAGGACTACCCCATTCTCCAATCTATGATTCAATCATATTCACCCAAATACTTGATAATAGAAATAGAAATAAAATGTACCACTCTCCTAAAAAGTAAGACATTCCAAGAAAAATCAGCTTTCACTCCTGTGTGTCAAGTTGACCCAGGTTACACAACTCAGTCCTACTATTGGTAAGCGCTTGGGTAATGACATTTCATCCACTGTTAGAGTTGACATTGGTACAGACTCAGGGGAAAGGACTTTGATAAAAATCCTTCAAAATTATTATTTTGGGAAGGATGGGAACCTTTTCAATAAGAAAAAAGTGTGTGAGTGAGATTGTGGCATCCACATCTGCTCTTAGGAACACATTCTTCAGAAACCACATGGAACTGAGAAAAGACATATGAGCGGGGACATCAATGATAGCATTGTCCACAACCCCAGAAACCAGAATCATTTGAAATTGTGGAGAAACTGGCTATGTAATGTGATACTATTTACAAAAAGCTAAGTAGATCTACAAGTATTGGAAGAAGCTGTTGTCCTACTGCTAAGGAGAAGAACAAGTTGCAAAATAGCTTTGTATTAAGACACAATTTCTACCTTTTCTCAGCTCTATTATAATTAAATATTATAGATATGAAGGTATGTAGCATAATAGTTTGATATATGTACACACTATTAAATGATTACTATCTCATGATAGCAAGCACTTTTAACTGCTGAGATATTTTCCCAGCCCTTATGCTTAAGCTAATTGACACATCTGCCATCTCACATATCTGCTGTGTGTGAACACTTATAATCTACTGTGAAAATACTTCAAATGCACAACACATTGTTTACTACTGTCAACATATTATGTTGTAGATGCCATTTCTCTCTCTCTCTCTCGTGTGTGTGTGTGTGTGTGCATTTGCACCTGTGTGGGAGTGAATAGTCATCTCTAGATGGTTTACTGTGGCCAGGACTGAAAATGGTACCCTTTACTAATTCCCATCCTCATTGGCTAGCAGGTGTCACCTGGTGCTATGGTTTGGCCGTGGTGGCTATCCAAGGCTTTATGGTTTGGGAGCTCGTGTTCCAGTGTGATGATGGCAAAAGGTGAGGGAAAGTGCTGCTCTGGAAGAGATGAAGATGGTTCTTGTGGTATCTGAGTTAGTGCTTTCCAGAAAGTGTGTATAAAAGAAGAAAGCCTAACCCCTTCCCCAGCTCTGGCTTTCTATCTCACTATGTGATTTTCCTCTCACATGCCTTCCTACCATTGTGACACTGTACTCTGTGTGACCCTCACCAGAGTTTAGCAGAAACCAACATCCTGATCTTGGACCTCCAGAAGTGTGAGCTAAGTAGACCACTTTTATTTCTAAGTCACACAGCCTCCGGCATTTCATTATAGTAATGAAAAACAGACTAATGCACATGACCTCCAGCTGACAGTGAAGGTTGGTAAAAGAATGAGCACATTCCCAGGAAAGCAGGAAATAAGTTCTGTGTCTCACTGTGGCTTCTGTCATGTCTGAATATCCTGCATGAGCACATAACAATTATAGGAGTGAATTTGAATAAGGCTAAGTAATCCTCATTCTGTGTGGGTCCCTGGTTCCTCAGGAGGCCATTGTGCACCAGTTCCACAAAGGCATCCAGGCAACTGTGGAGTGGGGTCTTGAGTGGCTGTGAGTGTGATGGGAAGAAACACCCAGGATACAGCTTCAGAGAACAGCTTGTTTATTTGTCAGGGGACGGAGTTTTTATAAGCAGTTGAGAGAGAGAGCAGGAAGAGGGCCCTAAGGGGATTGGTGGGTTCAAAGGTTGTTTGCTGATGCCTAGTTGGCATATAAGAACCTTTATTCCAGCATGTAGGGAGAGAGTCATGTGACCTACGTAATGGTGGGAAGAGGTATAGGGTATAGGTCTCAGGGGGATGTGCTGTGTGAAGGCTGCTGGTTGATATCATATAAGGAGTTTCCTAGACAACTGGCCAAAGGTCACAGGGCTATGAGTGAAGCCTAAGTCTTAACAGAATGTCCAGGCACCCTGGGATGGGGGGAGGGAGTGGCCCTATTTCTGCAGGTCTCAGGGCCCCAAAATTGTTCTGGGGGTCCAGGTTCACTGTGACCTCCTAGAATGGGGGGAGGATCCTTACTCCTGCTGGTCCCAGGACCTGAGATTTGTCTGGGGTTCAGGCTGCTGCTACCTCTCTGTAGCCCGGGGCCCTAGTTGTGTCTGATAGCTTAGGCCTGCCTTAACCTGGGGCCCTGCCTGTGTCTGACAGCTCCCCCTTTGTTTTTATAATGGGGTAGAGTCATCATATTGAGTGAGGATTTTATAGTCTATCATAGGTTCAGATAGAGCTAGATGGTGCATGAGGACCAGATTAGTAGCCACTTTCGCAATACTAGTTATTTGTTGTCTGAGAAATTTGATGAGGCAAGGAGCTACAAATAATAGGGTTCCTATAGCAAGGAGGAGGAGAAGCCAAGTGACTGGTTATAGAACCAGGTAATGGGGCCCTCAGGCTTGTGGCAGTCAAGTAGCTCCTTGTGGAGTTTTTTGAGAGTTTTAACATTTTGTTCAACAATATTTGATTCATTAACAAAAAAACAGCATTCTTCTCCCAAGACCACACATATCTCCTCATGTTCAGCCGTAATGAGGTCTAAGGCTCTATAGTTTTGAAGTAGCACACCTGTGAGAGAGTTCAATTGTCTCTAGAGAGATTCGAGGCTATTGGTAGTAGATATCATGGCCTAGTCAATCTTGTTTTGGAAGTCCCCTGCAAGGTGGTTGGTCTGGACAAAAGTGGGTCTTGCAGCACTGAAGGCATCCAGGGACAGCATCATGCCAAGGCCTACCAGAAGAGGGATGAAAATTTCTCTCAGTTGGTGCAGATAGAGCTGGTAGGCCACTTCTTCTTCCTCATAGAAATACACCTGTGGAACAATCAACACTGGGGAACAATAAGTGGGAGAGGAAACATTTATGCATGGGTGATTAGTCCTTTGCACCAAAGGAGAGTGAGTATCTTGACATAAGTGGTCCTGGTTATAGAAATATTGAGGAAGCATTCAGCTCTGGACAGCTTGGAGTTGGACAGGCAAAGAGGCACACCCTGACTGGAATCAAAGAAGGGAATATCAGTAAGGTGAGGATAGGAATAGTTTGTTATAGATGTAGGGTATTCAAGTGTGGCATTAATAGGGACTGTGGTTAAAAGGGGATGGGTAGGGAATGCACAAAAGAAGCAGTTAGAAGCATTAGGATGATTAGTAAAGGGGAGAAGGTCAGCTACATATTGGCCACATATTATGCCCATGTTATAGTGGCTTGTATTTTTTTCTGTGACTTGCTTTTCCTATGAGAAAATATGATGGTTAGTTTTCATCGGGCATGAAGCAAGGATATACTGCCTAGAAATACAAAGAGTACCAGAGGGAGATGAGTAGTAGATACTATCATACAGTTTCCCATCACCCCATCCTCCAATGTTCATTCCAGGGGTCTCATATGGAGAGTGTATGTTCTCTAGTTTTCCAGAAGGCTTTAAAGACAGCATCTGGATGCCTAAAGCTGTCATTGACACAGTAATCATATTGGCATCCTCCATAATAGTCCTGGTCTTTAAGGCACTCTGTTAGTTTGGCGGTAGGTGAAGCATGCTATGCTGTCCACACAAACCACAGACTTAGGATAGACACGGAAGGTGACAGTGTCTTGGCAGCCTTTAGTAAGGCAATATCCTATGCCAATGATTTTATTGACTCCTTGGTAGGTCTCTTGGGCTTCAAAGTGCCATCCTTCACCAGTGGGGGGGGGGGGCGGGGATGAGAGAGGCAGCAAGAGAGACGTTTGCATTGGAATGTAATATTGTTAAAGCTGCCAACAAAATGGCTGAGATGGAGGCCTATGGTAGGCATATGGCTTTGGCTGTGTCCATGAGTTCATGGACATCTCCCCGGTGGAGGGGGGGGGGAGTCCATTTTTCTGATTCAGGTGGTGCTGGCAGGAGTAGTGCTTCCTCTGTTTCTTCCATCGCTGATCTGTCAACATCAGGTGGGCCATCTCTTTGGTTGTTGGGGTGGAATAGGACATTTTGAGCTGGTACCCAAATGGGCCTGGGCTGGTCCTGTGGGAAGACACAAGCAAATCCCCTTCTCATGGTGAAGAGGGGGTCTGGTCCCTTCCATATTCCATCTAAGGGGTCTCACCATTGCACCAGAATGGGAGGGTCAGTGGTATATGCCAGTAGAGGGTGACAGGAGGGTATTGGGAGATTTTGTATATACTGAAAATGTTAAAGTAGTCAGAACCATGGCTAACTGAAGGTTGGGCAGATAGGTATTGGGCTGTTGTTTTTTAAGTTGGGCTTTTAAAGTTTAGTGTGGTCTTTCTACTATACCTTGGCCTTGTGGGTTATGTGGGATTCCTATATGATGAGTAGTCTTCCATTGCATGCAAAAGGCTTTGAATGAGGAACTGACAAAAGCCGGGTTATTATCAGTTTTTATTTGATGGGGGACACCCATGATGGCAAAGGTTGACAGCGAATGATGTATAAGTTTTTGTTAGCTCTATCCTATTTGTGCTTTGGCCCATATATAATGGGAGTAAGTATCCACTGTCACAAAAACATATTTCTGATGACCAAATTGGGGAATATGAGTGATGTCAATCTGCCAAAGGGCATTGGCCTTGAGACCTCGGGGGTTAGTGCCCATTGTCTGAAGGGCAGGTGTTGTTATTAGTGAGGCACAGGACTGACAGGTTTTTAGTATACATTGGAGTTGATTTTGGGGAATCAGAGGGAAGTGTGATTGTAATCCCTTAAGGTTTACGTGTGTGTAAGCATGAAATTGTTTTGCTTTCTCAAGGGTGGCCAAGAAGGTATCTGTTGGGTCTCCATAGGAGTCCGCCTGGTCTGCTAATGCATTTCCCTCGGTCAGGCGGGGGGGGGGGTCCTTCTTTTGCAAATGAGGTTGGAGACTGTATTAGTCAGGGTTCTCTAGAGGAACAGAACTGCTAGAATGAATTATTTTAAAAAGGGGATTTATTGGATCAGTTTACAGTAGTCCAATAGCAGTTGCAGGCCTGAGAATCACCAAACCTGGTAGCTGCTCAGTCCTTGCAGCCAGATGCCTCAGCAGTCCCAACTTGGCATTGCAGATGGTGCCAGAAAGCCTGGAGGCTTCCTGAGGAGCCACTGGGTTTCGATCCATGGGGGTCTTTGGTTGATGCTGGTCTTTAGTCCGCACTGGTCTTCAATCCACGCTGGAAGGTAGCGAGCAGCTCCAGCAGCCAAGTGGAAGGAAGGAAGGAAGGAAGGAAGGAAGGAACTCTTTTTACCTAGAGCTTCCTTATATCAAGTCCCCCTCTGGGCAGGGCTGCCCACTCTGGGGGAAGGGCTCACCCTGGGGGAAAGACTTCCTCCTTTAGTTGATCCTTCCCAGAAGCAACCTGTGGATTACTAAACAGATCAAGTTGACAGCACCTTAACTATCACAAGTCCACCCCTTGTTAACTAGGCATCAAATCATGTCTCCTTACATCATACTTAATTTTCAAATGAAAACAGTAACAAGCTCATAATTCTGCCCAACATGGCATAACTATCCCACATACAACTGGAACTGCAAAATCTTCCCCCCAACAAAAAGCTTTGAAGCAGACAGCTTCAGGTTCACTGAGGTGAACTTTCAGACCAGGCACAGTTATGGAGGAAGGGATATTTATTGAAGCCTACAGATCCAGGGGAAGTTCCATAATGGCAGAAGAAGCTGGCCTGCCTTCACAGGACCAAGCAGAGAGAGAGAAGCACAAGCCTCAAGCCAAAAAGCCACACAACACAGCACACTTCAGGAACTCCTGCTAGGCACACTTTGCATATCTTTAGATTGAAATCTGAAACCCACCACCACACCTTAAGATCCACCCATTGACATTGACTCCAGCCAGGTGGCTGCAGATGAAAACTACAAACAAACAACTGAATATATTGGGGGCCATCTATTCTATTCAAACCACCACAGAGACTTTTATCAGCAGCGGTTAAAGAGGGTTTTCTTCTAGTCAGATATGTGAGGGAGCAAGCCAAGGGAGTAAGTTAACAGCATAGATGCTTTCTGAAAAGAGATTAAAGGTGACTTCTTCCTCTAGGAGTGCCAGATAGATGTCATACAGTTCTTTATATTATGGGGATCTGTCAGGCAGTTCCTTAAAAATAATGGTGGGAAGTTGATTCCCTGGGTGGTAAACAATTACAGCTCCTCCCCTCTCCCTCCCCCCCCATCTGTAAAAATGGGGGGGGAGCCCCCAGGGATTTTTTTTAAAGAGGTGGGGTTGAAGCCATTTTATTTTATTTTTTATTTTTTGGTTTTTCAAGGTAGGGTTTCACTCTAGCCCTGGCTGGCCTGGAATTCACTACGGAGTCTCAGCGTGGCCTCAAACTCATGGAGATCCTCCACCTCTACCTCCCAAGTGCTGGGATTAAAGGTGTGCACCACCACGCCCGGAAGCCATTTTAAAAGGGATATTGCAGGAATCCATTTTTTCATTAGGGTAGTGATTGTCAATTTGATTGGGGAAGCCTATCAGGTTGATTGCAAATTGGGAGAGGTCCCTGAATAGCCATTGTATATCACAGAGGGAGAAAGGGGTTATGATAGTGTCAGGTTCTTCCCCCAAGGTTTGGAGAGCCCAGTCTCACCTGATTTTGGTCATGACCACAAGGGCATCAATCTCTGTTAATATATGTGGGGCACCACCAATAGAAGGCCTCCTTGGGGTTGGTATAGCACTCCCATGACAGTTGGGGAGGAGTTAAATATCATAAGCTGAATTGGCTTGTCTGGTGAGTACCAGGCAAGTGCCATATCAGAAAATGTGTTATTAATCTTGGGTAATGCCTGTTTTGCCTCTGGGATGAGGAGGCGGAGAAGGGGTGGGGAGGATGGGTCTTTGTCACCTTTTAACATGCCAAGTAGGGGTTGTAAATCACAGGTGGGGATAGGAAGCCATGGTCGGAGCCAGTTGAGGTTCCCCAGGAAGCTCTGAAGTGAGGCCAATGTAAGCTTCTGGGGAAAGAAGAGTGTGGACTTAAGAGGTCAGGCAGAGGTGAGGGAGAGTTCTGTCCCCAGGAAAGTTATGGATGGGATAAGTTGGACTTTATTTGGGGCATTTTTGAGGACTGCCTCTGTAAAGGAAGGTATTAATTGATCCCTTAGCTTGGCTGGTGAGGTGGAGGAATCTTTCCATACTAGGATGTTATCCATATAATGATAGATATTAAGACATTGATCTAAATGTGGCCTTAATGCCATAGCAATTGCTTCCTGGCATATAGTGAGACTATTAGCCATACCTTGGAACCAAACCATCCACTCAAAGTGTTTGACAGGTCCTGCATTATTGATAGAGGGGACCAAGAATGCAAAGTGTTGTCGGTCTTGGGGCTTCAGGGGGATAGGAGAAAAAACAATCCTTAATATCAATAGCAAGGAGGGGGGTGTTGGCTGGAATGGCCAACACAAGGGTCAGTGGCCTCTGAGGGGTGCCCTAAATGAGTATGGCTTTATTTATTGTCCTAAGATCTTATAGTAACCTCCATCCTCCTGATCCCCTTTGCATTACAAACACAGGAATGTTCGATGGGCTCTGTGAGTGGTAGATGTGATTAAGTTGGAGTTGCTCTGCTGCTAACTGATTTAAGATTTCAAGTTTCCTCCTTGGCAGAGGCCACTGTTCAGCTGAAGTTGGCTCATCAGAGAGCCATTCTAGGCAGGGAGTTTCATACTTAACAGTTGCCTTTAGGGTTAGGGTGACATTGGTGAAGGTATCTCTCAAAGTCTTCTATCTCAATGTATTCTCCCTCTATATTACTGGCAATAACTACATCTAGGGCTTCAAGGATGTCTCCCCCCAGCAGGTTAGTTGTTACATCTGCCCCTGGGGGTTGGATGAGACCTGTAGTTCCATCTGGGTCCTTCCACTTAAAGGCTTCTTTGGTAACATAGGCCTGTGAAGGACCACCTAGTGTTGCGGAACTTCAGTTCACTTTAGGGACTGTCTTATCTGCCCCAGTATCAATTAGACATCTGAAAATTTTTCTTCCACCCTCTAAGGTTAGCCATGGGTGGGCTTCCTCTAGGGTACTTGTTACTCTTTGTATATTATGGGTTTTCCCTCTTATTGGTGGGGCTGAGGGTTGCTCCTTTTGAAATTTAAAGGCTCTAGGGGTTTGCCATCTTTGTCATGAGTAGAGTGGCAGTCTTTTTTCCAATGATACCCCTTGTGACATCTAGGGCAAATTGTTTTTGGAGGCAAGGGCACCTTTAGTGGCCTGATGTCCAGGGCATTCCCCTCTCCATTGTCCTTCTCCACAATTGAAGCATTTGCCTCTAGGTTTTCAGGCTGCCATGAAGTCCTGTGCCAGAGAGGCAGCCTTACATGAGGCAGTCCTGATATTCTGAGTGGCAACTATCCATTTATCATAATGTTCATCTTTGAGGCTTTGGCAAATTATACCTTCCTATATAATGGTTTTGAGAGGGAGGTCCCTGGCTGTTGTCTTGGGGATTTTTCTCTCTAAATTGGTTTTTTCCCTTAATATAAAGTCAGAGAGGGTCTCCTTTGGCTTCTGATGAAGAGACTATAAGCAAGAGGTATTATCCTGGGTGTTAGAGGGGGGATTAATCTATCCCATTCCTGGAGGGCACAGAGGCGAAGTTGGTCATAGAACCCTGGGGGCTGTTGGGCCTGTTGAAGGCCTGTGGAGAAATTTCCCTGTCTCAATAACTCATCAAATCCCCAGGGGGTATTCTGTTGGTTTTGGTTTCTTTTTATTTGTTGGAGGCATTCATGTGTATAGAGGGCTTCCCATTGAAGGAACAGGGGACTAGGCAGCAAGGACTGGCAGATATGCCAGTCCTGGGGGTCATTAATGGAGCCCCATAGGCTCAGGAGGAGGGACTTAGATCATGGTGCATGGATCTCATCCTCCTTAATGGCCTGTCTGAGCTCTTTAAGATCACTGGCTTGATAGGGGTACCAATCTTTGGGCCAAGCCCAAGTTGGTTGAACATTAACAGGAAAGGCTTCTACTTCCTGATTGAATGCCTTTTTATTGTTATCTCAGGCCTCACATTGTTGTTGTGTGATCATAAATGGGGGGGGGGGGGAGATGGAGGGATTCCTGGCCAGGAGAATTTATCATGTTGGGATTCTTTTGGCCTGTGTAACATGAGTCTGGAGGGGGGGGCAGCCCAGAGTTGGAGGTGGGTATGGTGGCAAAGGTGGATAAAGGGGAGTGGGTGTAGGGGAGTTTGGAGTCACTTTTGTTCTAATTTCTTCTATTGGTTTTTCAAGGGAACTGAGGGCCACCATTGTCTGGTCCTCAGGACTCTCCTCATTGGGGTCATCATCTGATTTTCAAGTGGAGGTGGTCTTGGGGGGGGGGCTAATACATTGCCTAACAGCTGCTATGATTGGGAGAAAAGGGGGGTTCCTTCCTGAACCTCTAATCTCCTGGCTAAAAAAGCTATGCAGACCCACATGTCTGGGTCATATGGATCCCCAGAACTCATCCAGAGGGCACTCTGGAGGACTTTTTCCCAGGAGATAGCCTCTCTCTGGGATAGCTCAATTCCCCTAACTTTTAGGAGAGCCCTTAATCCATGAATCTGTGATTCCTTTTAGTGGGAAGCAATATTGCCCATGATAGAAAAAGAGTGGAAATGCCAGGACTAGAAAGCAATGTTCCCAAGGGCTGAATAGCACCACTGGGGATTCCACAATGGTCCAGACAGAAAGCCTATCTGCAAATTTAAGAGACCAGTGACCTGCCCTACAAGCTTTTAAGATGTCGATGTGTTACTGGCTTTTGTGTTCAAGAGAAATACATAGAGGGTTTTTGCCAATGCCTGAGTGGGCTGTCAGGGTCCAGGAAGAGGACTAAGGGCCTTCAGTCAATGCCAAAGAGTGACCTTGGCCAAGAGATGTCAGTTGCCCATTCACTGTATCTTGTCCCTCCTGATGGAGCAAACTGAAAGTAAATGAGGAAAGAGAGAACTTGCCAGCCTTCCGAATATGGAGGCATGGGACATAGGGGGCTGATGTCTCCCTAGATGATGATTGTCTCTCTGGGGGAGCACTCACCTTCAGCATGTCTCAGAGGGTCCCTGTTCAGGTGCCAGCTGTGGGTCCCTGGTTCCTCAGGGGGCTGTTGCACACTGGCTCCCTGGAGGTGTCCAGGCAACTGTGGAGCAGAGTCGTGAGTGGCTGTGAGTACATGCACATGGGGGACAGCTTCAGGGAACAGCTTGTTTATTTGTCAGGGGACTGAGTTTTTATAAGCAGTTGAGAGAGAGAGTGTTTGTAGGAAGAGGGTCCTAAGGTGATTAGTGGGTTCAAAGGTTGCTTGCTGATGCCTAGTTGGCATATAGCGATGTTCATTCCAGCATGTAGGGAGAGAGTCAGGTGATCTACATAGTGGTGGGAAGAGGTATAGGGTATGGGTCACAGGGGGATGGGCTGTGTAAAGGCTGCTGGCTGATACCATATAAGGAATTTCCTAGGCAACTGGTCAAAAGTCATAGGGCTATGAGCGAAGCCTAAGTATTATCAGGATGTCCAAGTGCCCTATTCCTGCAGGTCTGAGGGCCTGAGATTTTTCTAGGGGTCCAGGCTCACTGCAACCCCTTGGGGAAGGAGTCTTACTCCTGCTCATCCCAGGATACAAGATTTGTCCAAGTTCAGGCTCCTGCAACCTCTCTGTAGCCTGGGGCCCTAGTCGTGTCTGATAGCTTAGGCCTGCCTTACCCTGGGGCCTTGCCTTTGTTCAACAATTCTGGACCTTTCTGATCCTATCATTGACAGGACAGAGCTGCTACTTTGAAAGGCAATATGTCTGGAAAAGCCAGTCTTCCCATAGAAATAGACCATTCCTCCTCACAGTGATTCAGTTTCTTGGATACTTTCCTCAGGGTAAGTCTGTATCTCAATTCCATGAAAAGGGGAGGGTAAGACCCTGGGTTTAAGTGGCCTCATAACCTTGTTGCTCTTTTGAGGGGGTTATGTGGGATAGAATCTCCCAAGGATGTCATCCTAATGTTCAGAAACTGTGAGGAATACTCACTGCATTATACAACAAGAGCGACTTAAAGTTATAGGTAGAATTACTGTTACAACCAGAACACCTCCATTTTTAGCTCTGACTGCCATTTTATTATAAGTTTCCTGCCACCCCCTGCCCCCACCCCAATAACCCATCCCATTATCACTTTCCTGGAATGGCTCCAAGACCACTTGTCTGATTATCACTTACCTGAAGTGGCTCAAGCCCTGAGGGTAGGTGGACTGCCCTGCAACTGTAAGTCCTGCTCCGGGGGACTCCCTGGGCTCAGTCTCAGGAAAGACGGCACCCCAAATCACTCACGAGAAGCAGTCTTGATGCAAACAGCATGAGGATTTTTATTGAGGGACTGGTGCACCGGGGCTCGACACAGAGTCCTCACGCAGGAGGGGTGAAGAGCCCCAACCCCCTGAAGGAAAGGGTTTTATAAAGGGAGAAGGGAGGGAATGAGACAAAGGGGTTACGTCACATTATATCCTTTAAAATGATTGGTTCTAAGAAGGTGCGCGTGGGAACCTTGCGAGTTGCTTTAGGGAGGGGATCCTGCTTTGGGGACTTTCCATATAGAGTGAGTCCTGATTGGTTGGATCCACCTGGTGTCCCTTAATTAAGTCAGGCATAACCGCAGGCAGGGGGGTGGCTCCAGAAAACGGGGGCAGGGTTCATGGAATGGGCAGTTGAGCAAGGCATATCTTAGGTGACCATTAACTGGCAAAAGAACAAAGCATATCCTAGGCAACTTATCAACTGGCGAAAGGTCAGGTTTTCATTTTTCAGGTTAACTAACATAAAATGGCAGTTCTTTTTATTTAGCGGAAGCAAGCAAGCAATGTTACAGAAGCTGAATAGAACATGTTTAGCAAAAGCAAAAACAAGAACTTTTAGTGTCTTTCACAACCAAAGAATTCCAGTGGCACCCCCCCTTCCATAAGTATTTCCTAGTCTGTAAGGGAAGTTGTTTCTGACATGCCTGGTCTGAGAGCTTCTCTAGCTTTCCCTGGAGTAAAGCCTGTCTCTTTTGTGGAGCCCAGTTTTCTCTCTTGTTTCATTTTCTGCTTTTCCCCTAACAATTAAGGTTACCAACCTGCTGACCTAGAAATAAGGAGATGACCTGGAATGATCTGATCATCTTCATGATCCTTAAATGGGGATGAGTGGGGCAGAAGAGTGAGGACTAGACAGCATAGTGAGAAAGACTCAACTGGCCATTTCTGGCAATGTGACCCCATGTGTTGTAGTCAGGTTTGCATTGCTGGTAGAAATCACCCAACCAAGAGCAGCTTGTGGGGAAAAAGAGGTTTGTTTTGGCTTACAGACTCAAGGGGGAAGCTCCATGATGGCAGGGAAAGCAATGGCATGAAGAGAGGGTGGATATCACCCCCTGGCCAACATAAGGTGGACAATAGCAACAGGAGAGTGTGCCGAACACTGGCAAGGGGACACTAATTAACCCATAAGCCCACCCCCAAGAATACACTGCCTCCAGGAGGTGTTAATTCCCAAATTGCCACCAGCTGGGAACCTAGGATTCAGAATGCCTAAGTTTATGAGAGACAGCTGAATCAAACTACCACATTCTGCCCCTGGCCCCCATAAACTGATAACCATACATGATGCAAAATACAACGCATTCATCCAACTTTAAAAGTAACCATAGTTACTTAAAAAAAAACATAGTTTTTTTCAATTCCAATGATGTTTATACATTCCCATAATCCAAGATCTTTTAACTGAGCCATAATACCAAAAAAAAATAACCTCAAAAACCCATAATGGCACAGAATAAACATTCAAACTGCAAAAGATGGCATTGGATATAGCAAAGAAATATTCAGCCACTACAAGGTTTAAAACAACCAGGGCAAACATCAAACTCTGAAGCTTCAAGTCCAACAACACTAGCCAGTGACAAATCTCAAAGTCTGATAATTCTAAGCAGCAACAATTCTCTGGAGCTCTAATTCTGCCCCTCCAGCTAGGCTACTCACAGTCCTGGAAAACTTCATCTGGAGGCAGCAGCTTTCCTTAGTGGCCATCTCGTGGTACCAGCATCTCCATCTCCGCTGGGTCTCCACTGCAATCCATGGTTCATCCTCATGGCTCCACTGGGTCTCCATGCAGACAACCAGCAAACCTGTTTCAAACTGCCCATGGCCATTTCCAAAACACAAGACAACATTGCAACTCAATGACCCTCTCTTTCTTGCATTACTTATACTCCACAATATCTGGTAGGGTGCCAATTTGTTAATCTGGAGGTGGGGGGTGGGGGAGTGGGTAGGAATAAAGCAGACTTTGAAGAGAAGGATGCTCCATGTGCACTCAGGCCCCTTCAAAAGAAAATACATTCTTTCTGTTGCCCTAATGCAGGCCAGCTGGCCCAGTCTCAATGGTTGTCATCTCTCAATTGCAGCTGAACGGGCAGAAGCTTCACCCAAAGATTTCATTATGTGCCATATCCCTCTGGTCTTTTAGGGGAGAGCAATCTCTAGTAGATCACCAGTGGGAGAGCACAGAGGGGGGAAAAAGGGGAATCAACTGATTCCCTCACTCTCAGGTAGCTCACCAGTCCCACAATGCCCTAAAGCAGTCACCATAGCCATAGTCCCAGTCTCATGATACTCCCACACTTACTGTAGGAAAGGGGACCAAAGCCAGCATAGTTCCACTTGCCTCACTGCACAGAGGCAATCGCCCTGCTTGCTACCCCTGCCCACACATGACCTCAGGCCGGCTCTGCCCACTGGCCTGTAGAGCTCAAGCTCAATCCGTCAATCTGCCCACTGCATGCGTGCTGCCCATCCACCCATGCAGGCTCAGCCTGCTCTGCCCATTTGCACACTTGCTGTGCTGGCTGCCCGCCCATCCACGTATGAGCTCAGCCCCATCCACCAGCCTGCGAGAGCTCTGGTTCACTCTGCCTGTCTGCCTACATTAGCTCAGGCTCAATCCCCTGTCTACCATGCCAACTGCCTGCCCATCTGTTTACTGCCTAAGCTCAGGCTGCTTCAGCATCCCGCTACATGAGAGTTAAGTCTGCTCTGGCGGCCTGCCACTCATAAGCTCAGGCTGATTCGCCCACCCACACATGATCTGAGGACTGCTCTGCCCGTCTGCTTGCGCACCTGCTAGCTCAGGCCAGCTCCCCCAAGAGGCACTACTTCCCTTGCCCAATGACCACAGTCCTACTTTCTCTGTCCATACACTGTGATGGGCAGACTACAGCACAGAAAAATAACATGAAAAATCAAATGCAAGAAAATCCAGTTAGATCTCCCAGTCCTACAATGAATGTCTCTAATCAAAACATAGAAGAAACATTAGGATCAGAACACCAAAATGAAGCTATGAGCAATGCAACCATGACCAACCTCCTGGTAGAACTTGCAGAAAAGCAACAAAGGACCAATAATTGTGTGGGTGCTGCCATCACTAGACTAGACCTAATAGATAAGAAAATAGAAGGAGTTCAAAGACAGTTAAGAGATATGAAGGACAGTGAAAAAAAAAAAGAGGACCTCAAAATCAGCTGGCGATGCTAAATGAAGATATAAAGAAATGCAAGGACCAATTCCAAGAAGCACAAAGAAAACCAGAAAGTGATGTGAAAAGGGAGCTTGACAGAGGGATAGAAATTAGAAAAGCAGTAGAAAATGCAAACCTAATTGAACAAGCCCAAAACACTTAAGAAGCTGTCAAGAATAGAGTCAGCCATGTGGAGGACAGAAACACCAATCTGGAAGACAAGACAGAAGAAACAGTCCAAGAGTTCAAAAGTTTCAATAAGTTCAAAAATTTCTGTGAACAGAACATGAGGGAATTGTTGGATACCCTTAAACATCCCAATATCCAGATCATGGGAATACCAGAAGGGGAAGAAATTCATACCGAAGGCATGGAGAACTTATTTAACAAAATAATTGAATAAAACTTTCCCACTCTCTCAAAAGAAAGGCCCATCAAGATACATGAATCTAACAGAACTTGATACAGATTGGACCAAAGGAGAAACTCTCCAAGACATATTGTCATTAAGACTCTAAACATTGATACCAAAGAGAAAATCCTAAAAGTAGCTAGGGAAAAACAGCACACCACCTTCAAAGGTAACCCCATCATAATTACTTCAGACTTCTCAATGGAAACCCTGAAAGCTAGAAAACCAAACCTACAGAGAGTATTTCATGAAATTCTTCACATAGAAGAATCAAATAATCAACCTCAAATACCTATAAGAAGCAGATCACAATAACCAAACAGAAAAGGCACAAAAAATGTCAAAGTCCATGAAAACACCAAACCACATATACCAACACAATATGGCAGGGATCAAATCAAACCTTACAGTCTTTACCCTAAATATTAATGGCCTTAATTCAACCAGGTACAAGCTGATAGGATGGATCAGAAAATTAGACCCCTCAATCTGTTGTTTTCAAAAAACCAACCTCACCACTAAAGACAGACACCTCCTCAGGGTGAAAGGGTGGAAAACAATATTCCAAGCAAATGGGAATAAGAAACAAGCAGGCAAAGCTATACTAATACCAGATAAAATAGACTTCAAACCAAAAATATTAAAAAAAGACAAAGAAAACCACTTCCCACTGATCAAGAGAACAATCCATCAAGAGGATATCACGATCATAAATCTTTATGCACCCAAAACAGGGGCACCACATTTCATAAAACAAAACCTACTTGACAACAAAACAGAAATAACCACCAACACTATTGTAGTTGGGGACTTCAATACACCATTATCAGTAATAGATAGATCATCCAAACAGAAACTCAACAGGGAAGTAAGAGAGCTGAACAAAATCATAGGTCACTTAGACCTAATGGACATCCACAGAACATTCAATCCCAAATCCACAGACTACACATTCTTCTCAGCAGCCCATGGAACATTCTCTAAAATAGATCATATTCTGGGTCACAAAGCCGCCTCCATATGTTTAGGAAGATTGACATAATTCCCTGCGTGATATCAGATCACAATGCTATATTGCTAGAAATTAACAACAAAACCCTCCAAGAATCCCATCAGTGCCTGGAAACTGAACAGCACAGTTTTAAACAATAAATGGATAGTGGACAAAATAAAAAATGAAATTGCAAAATTTCTAGAAATGAATGATGATGAGAACACTTCATACCAAAACTTATGGTACACAATGAAGGCGGTCCTCAGGGGAAAATCCATAGCACTCAATGCTTTCATAACAAAGACAAAATACTCACAAACCGAATCCAACAATACATGAAAAGCATTATCCAACTTGATGAACTGGGATTTATCCCAGGAATGCAGGGGTGGTTCAACACACAGAAATCTGTCAATGTAATACACCATATAAACAAAGTTAAACACAAAAACCACATGATCATTTCAAAAGATGCAGAAAAGGCCCTTGACAAAATACAACATCACTTCATGATCAAAACATTGGAGAGAATGGGCATGGTCAGTTCATATCTTAACATAATAAAGGCTATATCCAAAGCTCCTAAAGCACAAATAATACTTAATGGAGAGAGACT
The DNA here is from genome assembly GCA_036346955.1 of Dipus sagitta. Taxonomy (NCBI): domain Eukaryota; kingdom Metazoa; phylum Chordata; class Mammalia; order Rodentia; family Dipodidae; genus Dipus; species Dipus sagitta. Next base: position 77,007,590 of record CM070778.1, on the reverse strand, counting down.
GGAGGAATTCCCATTGAGATCAGGAACAAGACAGGGGTGTCCAGCCTCACCTCTGCTCTTCAACATAGTAGTGGAAGTCCTATCTCAAGCAATTAGACAGGAGAAAGAAATAAAAGGGACAGAATTTGGAAAGGAAGGAGTAAAGTTAGCGCTATTTGCAGACAACATGATTCTATATGTAAGAGACCCAAGAGATTCCATTGCAAAACTCTTGAAGGTGATTAACTCCTTTAGCAAAGTAGCAGGACACAAAATTAATGCACAAAAATCAGTAGCCTTCCTTTATGCAAATGACAAAGATACAGAGAAAGAAATAAGGAACATGGTCCCATTTTCAATAGCAACAACAACCAAAAAATAAAATACCTTGGAATAATGTTAACCATGGAAGTGAAAGATCTATACAGTGAAAACATAGAAACACTCCAAAAAGAATTTGAGGAGTACTTGAGAAAATGGAAAGACCTCCCATGCCCCTGAATATGCAGAATTAACATTGTGAATATGGCAATCCTACCAAAGGCAATATACAGATTTAATGCAATTCCAATTAAAATCCCAACATTGTTCTTCACTGAGATAGAAGATATGATCTCAAAATTCATATGGAAAAGTAGAAGGACTCAGCATATGCTCAGCAAAAGAAATACCTCTGGAGGCATCACCATACGTGATCTAAAGCTATATTACAAAGCCATAGTAATAAAAACAGCATGGTACTGGCAAAAAGGGGGTATAGACCAATGGAATACAATTGAGGAACCAGATTCGGGTCAAGAACTACAGCTACTTGATATTTGACAAAGGCTCTAACAATATAGGCTGGAAAAAAGATAGCATCTTCAACAAATGGTGCTGGACAAACCAGATAGCCATATGCATGAAATTGAAACTTGATCCACACATTTCACCATGCATAATACTGAACAAAACCCCAGTAGCAAAGGATCTTAAACAATCACTCAACCAATGGGGTCACATGAAACTGAACAGTTTCTTCACAGACAAACATACAATAGCAAAGACAATAGATTTCCCACAGAATAGGAGAAAATATTTGCTGAATATCCAACTGACAGAGGCCTAATCTCTAGAATCCACAAAGAAATCAAAAACCTAAACAATAAAAAGTCAAACAACCCACTCTCAAAGTGGGGCAAAGAGCTGGATGGGCAGTTTACAGAGGAAGAAATACAAATGGCAAACACACACTTAAGAAATTGTTCATCATCTCTAATCATCAGGGAAATGCAAATTAAAACAACTATGAGATTCCACCTTACCCCAGTAAGGATAGCAAACATCAAAAAATCAAATAAAAATAAATGCTGTCGAGGATGTGGAGAAATAGGAACCCTCATCCAGTATTGGTGAGAATGTAAGGTGGTGCAACCACTTTGGAAAGCAATATGGAGACTCCTAAAAAAGATGACTTTAGTGTTCCCAACAGACTCAGTTATTCCCTTATGGAGCATATACCCTAAAACCTTCAAGCCTCAGTCCAGAGAGATCTGCTCAACCATGTTTGTAGTGGCTCAATTTGTAATAGCTAAGATCCGGAATCAACCAAGAAGTCCATCACTAGAAGAATGGATAACTAAGATGTGGTATATCTACACAATGGAATTCTACACAGCAGTAAGAAAAAATGACACAATGAAGCCAGGCGTGGTGGTGCATGCCTTTAATCCCAGCACTCAGGAGGCAGAGGCAGGAGGATTGCCATGAGTTCAAGGCCACCCTGAGACTACAGAGTGAATTCCAGGTCAGCCTGAGCTAGAGTGAGACCCTACCTCAGAAAACCAAAAAAAAAAAAAAAAAAAAAAAAAGAGACAATGAAATTTGAAGAAAAATGGTTGAACCTGGAATAGATCATTCTCAGTGAACTTACCCAATTACAGAAAGAAAATCACCACATATTCTCACTCATCTACAGCACCTAACCTGAATCTACCCAAGATGTCAACATACCCAGCAAGCATCTCGAGGACTAGACAATAGGGTGGTTGGGAAGGGTGTGGAGGGCAGGGGAGAGGGTGGGGGACACAAATCTAGACCCAAATGGCAATGGTACCATAAAATTCTACATCCTAAAATGTAGACCAAATGGTTGAGCCTTCACCACACCCATAGAGGTAACGCCTGAGTTACAAGGCACTGGAGAGGGTACAATGAAGACTGACCTTAATCTTCTGCTCCCTCTCTCTCTCTCTCTCCTCTTCTGTTTAACTCTTTTATATTACTTATCTTTTTCTTCCTTCTCTTCATGGGCACTGACCTGTAACTCCCAGTACTAGCAGGTGACTCTCATCCACAATGAGCTTTTGATCAGAAAGACCTACAAGGTATCCTAAAAGAATGACAGATTTCTGTCAGAGTACTTTATGACTCACCAAAGGTTAGTGGTAAGACCCTACTGCTGAAGTCACCATATGCAGTTGACACGTAACATGGAGTGATATGGCTGGAAGCTGGAAGAGAGTCAGTCCCCAGGCAGTCAGTGTGTCTAGTGCCAGAAGGTGCTACATGAGCAACTGGGGGAAAACAACCAATATCTGTCTAAGCAACTCATGGTCTAACCTACTTAGCAGCAAATAACCTGTCCTGATGCTCACACAAGTGCAACAGTGGCACACAGCCATGGTCGGAAACCAACTGCTCTTGATTTGACTAACTGGTCCCTTCAGTGGAATGGAACCCATCGCTGGAGCTGGGAAACTAGTCAGAACCAGATCCAAACATAGCCCACTCTCCATTATCGAGCTACCACCAATCATGGGCTGCAAGTGACCCTATACCTATTAAATTCTCCATAAAAAAATGGTTATCCCATTTATCTGGTGCTAACTTTTACTCTCCGTAGGAGAATCTGCTTCTCTTTTTCAGAGATATGCAGATCCTAAGGAGAGAACCACCCCATCATACCTCAAATGGGCCCCAGCCGAAACTAAGAATAATTGGCGAAACAAGCAAATGTGCTGTTTTCTTGGGGAACCTGGTACTAGCACAAGGGTGAAGGAGGTCAACACAGAGAACAATTAACTCCTACCAAATCAGATATCCAGAGACACAGAGGATCCCAAGACCTTATCACTGAAGCAGACCTAAAATGAACCCAACATGGCTCAGGGAAATTTTCAGAAGAGGGGGTGGGTCATGATACACAGAGACATTTCCTCCTACCCATAACTGGTGGCTAACCACTCAGTGCATGACCCATATATCCCATCAAGGAGGGGCCAGGTGGAGGGGGGAGGACAGGGCTAACAATGGTACCAACTTCATGTATTCACTGAGTACAAAACTAATATAAAAAAACTCAAAAAAATAACTGAAAAAGTATCTTTTATTTGTTTGCAATGAGAGAGAGGGAGAGGTAGAGAGAGAGACAGAGAGAGAGAAAGAGACAGAGAGAGAGACAGAGAGAGAGAGAGAGAGAGAGAGAGAACACACCAGGGCCTCTAGTCACTGCAAATGAACTCCACATGTGTGTGTCCCTTTGTGCATCTGGTTTTATGTAATTTCAGGGGAATGGAACCTGGATTGTTAGGCTTTGCAGTCAAGTGAGTTTAATATAGAGCTCTCTCTCCAGCCTCCATCTTTTCACATTTTTTCTTCCTCATGGGACCTGAAGAAGGCACAGCATTCTTTTGGCTCTCCTCTTTAATTCTGCAAATGACTTTCCACTTTTGCTTAATAACTTCTGCTACTTTGAAGTTAATTGTCTCTACTGCTTTCAGTTATCTCTAGAATGGTATTTAAATTCCTTCTCATGGGACAAAAAATTGCCCAGAGGTATGAATTTCACCACTTCTCCGATTTACCTCGTATATATACATGTGTGTGTGTGTGTGTGTGTGTGTGTGTGTGTGTGTGTGTGTATGTACGTATTTATGTATAAGCCAGGGTGTCTTGCCACTGCAAACAAACTCCAGATGCATGTGCCACTTGTGCATGTGGCTTTAAGTGTGTGCTGGGGAATTGGACCCATGCCGGCAGGCTTTGCAGGAAGTGCCCTTAGCTTCTGAACCATCTCCCCAGCCCACCTCTTTTCATTTGTTATGTCATGTACTATATTTCAACCAGTCTAGTTTTCCTCTTTCTGAAGTACAGCAAACCTTTTTCTTTTCAAGGATTCTGTAAAATGTTTTTCTAGAGCACAACATGGCTGTCTTCCCCTCATGCTTCAGCTCAAATGTCTCTTCCTTAAGAGGTTTTGGGTGTTTTTTTTTTTTTTTACTTTTTTGTGGGTTCTTTCCCCCTGTTTATCCTTCTTCCAGTCAGTCTCTACTCCATTCCCTTGCTTGTCATACCAGTTATCAATCCCTAAGACATTTTGTACATGTTCATTGTGAGAATGTAAGCACTGATTTATCTATTTCCATGCTATGAGGATTCCTGTCATACACTTAGTAATGAATTTGTTCTTTCACATCCTTCTAGGTGACATTCAACCACTTCCAGTTACATGTTGTAGCCCTAATGCTCAAACATTTGTTCAGGTCAGGCTAGTGGCCTATTCAGTACCCAGTTGTAGTTACTTGAATTTTCCTGGGATATATTTCATAATGTGTCATCATGTAAAAGTACTAATATCCTCCTCTCAGACCACACTTTCTCACTTTTCTATAGTTTCTAAATTCTCATGAATATTTCTTTGAAGTTCTTGTTGAATTGTATAGGCTTTAGTCATTATTCCTGTACTTCATGACAAACTTCCTGAACATTTCTCTTCTGCTCATGATCTAAATGACTAATTCATGTCTAAATGTTGTGGTACACTCTCAAGTTTTTTAACAAAACTCCTTTGTTGTGTGACTGAACATCAAACCTACTCTTTCAGTGTATTAGGGCTGCCAAGATCAATGTGATGGATTTTCCAATGAAAATGCTCTTTTCTGTACTGGGTTGAGAATATAGCTAGGCTCCCAGCTCTGCTTGGCAAGCCTTGAATTCATACCGAATGTATTCTCTCTCTCTCATTTTTCAAAAAAATTATTTTTCCCCATAAACTTCTACTATATCTCATCAGCCTCATACTCAAGACATGAACAAATCTTTTCTATTGAGGATGAAAGTAATTAAATAGCTTCCATCACTCATGAATTCCTTTCATTATTTTCATTCATATCATTTAGCTTCAAAATTATCCAACACATTTTCTATCCAGTCTAGCTGAGAAGATGAAATACATACTCTATTTTAGTATGCTTTCCAACAGATATTTGTTATGTATTGATTTAGTGAATGAAGCAGCCAATAAGCAATTAAAGACATGTTAACAGAAATTAGGGTGTTTAATTTTCCAAAGACTCAAAATTCTGCTGTAGAAGAGTTTAGAATAGAACAAAACTAAATATTAAATCCTTCTGACATAGTAAAATTAACTGGTGTATTTAGCATGCTGTCACACCGGGTCATCTGTGACTACTTGAGAGAGAGTTTTCTAAACATGATCTTGTATCTAGACTTGCTCTCTAGATTTCATAACTTCATTTGAATGTGAGGGCTGTCATAGTTCATAGTGTCCAGCTTAAAAATATGTGATCTTTTTACCTCTTTGTCACTTTACCAATTTGATAGCTAAAAGTGAGAAATTTATTATAGAACATTTGAACCCATTGATGGGAAAGAATATACAATAGGATTGTGAAAGGGGAGGAAGGACCAGAGATTTACTGAGACATTGAATTTTCTTTAGTGTTTTGTCTGGTCCTGGTCATCAAGAAAGACACAGAAACTTGTGGTCTAACCCTCATTGTACTTGTTCCATACATCAGCAAAATCAACAGTAGAGAAATGGTCTCAGACAGGAATATGTAACAGATGGGTCCTCTGTAGGATGTATCTTTGTTTTTGAGGGTAAGAGAAAACATGGCAGGGATTTTATAGAGTAACACAGCATTTCATGTGCATAGCATGGGTATGATTTGATGATAGTGAATGCAGGGAGATCACTTAGTTTTCCTGTAATTTAATGGTGAGAATTATTTATTTGAGTGTGAAAACTCTTAGCTCACTGTAGTTAGTTACTATTTAATCATTGTCAAGAAACATGAAGGAAAGAGCTAAGAAAGGACAAAGTCACTGTCTTCTGTTTGTGCATATTAATTGATGTTCCTATCCATCATAAACTTAAGTCTGGATTTTACCCATTATTTGTGAGTCTTGATGCATTTCTTTCTGTCACAGTCTACCATATGATTCATATTAAGCCCAGGAGAAATTTTCAAAGCATGTCATGTGCTATTATCACTGATAAGCTTTGTTGTGACATGCAGGGTACAAGGAAACAAAGCTTTCCTCCCCTATATCAACAAGATTGTACACTTCAGTATAGACCTAAGGTAGGTATTTGTGATGAGTTATTATTTATGATGTATCTGTGTGTTGAAGACAGCTCCATGTTGCTGGGATGTACATCCAAACCAGACACAGCTTATTGGAGGAAGGAATTTATTTCAAGCTTACAGACCCAGGGAAAAGTGGCAGAAGAAGCTACTTCCATACATCCAAGCAGAGAGACACCATCACCAAGCAGCAGAAAGCACAGATGGGCAGCAAGCAGAAGGAATGATCTCTGTATACAGACTTTCTGTATAGTATAACACAGACGAGTAGGCACCTTAATGAATAAAGAAAAATAATGAGCAGTGGGAAAATACTAGGTCTGAAGATTCAGAGCATTTTATGATTCCAAGATGGGATGCTCCATTTCTATTTGGTGCAGTCTATTATAGTCTATTATATTCTCATTTGAGCATCTAGATAGGAGTGTTATCCCATGTCTTTACACAAGGAAAATAGAACAAGAATAGATTACCTACTGTTGCCATAGGAAGGAAAGGCATGTCTCCTGGTCATGGTGACATCATGTTTACATAAAACAACATGTCAGCTTATGTGTCCACTTCCACTTATCAGGTGATGCTATTTAATCAGCACTAGTATGGGTTACTAAAAGTGATTGTTTAGAGGGAAGGATAAAAGAAGTAACTTGTATCACAGAGGAAAGACAGACAAATGCTTAGTAAATGACCTTTTCAATAAGTGAAAGCCACTTTTGGTTGCATTTCGTTCATATTTCCTTAGTGAACATGGAGACCCTGGCAGTTTTCAAGCAGCATAGCTACTATCGTTGAAATGCCGATGGTCAGATTTGGACAGCTATGAAGTCAGGCAGCTTCATATACAAACAAAGTGCACTTGATTAGATATTCAATTGAGTGATCACAGCTCTAGTCAGTATTAGACATTTAAACTGGGTTTTACAAAATCAAAATAAATGCTGATAAAAGAAACATAGTAATCTGGGCATAGTGGTGCACACCTTTAATCCCAGTATTTGGGAGACAGAAGTAGGAGGATCTCTTGATGCCATCCTCAGACTACATAGTGAATTCCAGGTCAGCCTGGGCTAGAGTGGGACCCTAGCTCAAAAAAACAAAAACAAAACAGAACAAAAAAAAAAAAAAAAAAAAAAAAAGGAAAGAGAGAGAGAAAGAAAACAAAGTAATCTATTCACTCCTTGACTTTCTCATGTGTTGTAGAATCAGGATTGCATTCCTAGTAGAAAGCACCCAAGTAAGAGAAGCTTGTGGGAAGAAAAGAGGTTTATTTTGGATTACAGGCTCAAGGGGAAAGCTCAATGATGACAGAGGAGGAAAATGAGGGCATGAGAGAGGGTGGACATCACCCTCAGCCAACATCAGGTGGGCAACAGCAATAGGAGACTGTGCCAAACACTGGGCTGGGGAAACTGGCTATAACACCCATAAACCTATCCCCAACAATACAGAACCTCCAGGAGGCTTTAATTTCTAATTAACAACAGCTGTGGAGACTAGCATTCAGAATACCTATGTTTATGGAAGACTTGAATCAAATCACCACACTCCACCCCTCGCACCCATAAACGGATAACCATATATGATGTAAAATACAATGTATTCAGTCCAACTTTAAAATTCCCTATAGTTTTTATCAATTCTAATGATATTCAAACAATCCCATAATCCAAGTTCTTTTAGCTGATCCATAATACCAGAAAATCCCCCCAAAACTCACAATGGCACTCACACTGTAAATGGCGGCATTGGGCATAGCAAAGAAATATTCAACCAATACAAGATTTAAAATAACCAGGGCAAACATCAAATTCTGTAGCTCCAAGTCCAACAACTCTAGTCAGTGACAAGTCTCCAAAACCAACAATTCAATCCGGCAACAAGTCTCTGGAGTTCCAATTCTGCCTCTCCAGGTAAGCTACTCACAGTCCTGGGAAACTTCATTCAGGGCCGGCAGCTTTCCTTAGCAGCCATCTCGTGATCCTGGCATCTCCACTGGGTCTCCACTCCAACACATGGGTCATCCTCACAGATCCATCAGGTCTCCATGCAGACATCCAGCAAACCTGCTTCACACTGCCCATGGCCATTTCCAAAACACAAGACCATGTTGCAAATTCAATGACCTTCTCTTTCCCGCATTTCTTATACTCCATAATGCCACGTAGGGTGCCAGTTTGTAAGTCCAGGTGAGAATAAAGCAGACTTTGAAGAACAGGATACTCATTGAGCATTCATGCCCCTTCAAAAAAGTCTCCATTCTTTCTGTTGTTGCAATGCAGGTCAGCTGGCCCAATCTCAATCTTTTATATAATTGCAGCTGATGGGGTAGAAACTTTAGCCTAAAGATTTCATGCTGTGCCATATCCCTCTACTCACACCAGTCTTTTTCTATGCAAACCAACCCTGCACATGTTCTCAGAACACAGGCACAACAGCAATCCTCTCACACAAACTGCTTCTAGCTCAGTCCAGATAAAGCTCTTTCTCATTCTCACAAGCCAAACCTCATTGTCCATGGTTCTTATTGCACTCATGTCTTTCAACTCTGACCAGAATAGCCCATCAAGCTGTACTTATAGCACTGCAAGGCATATCTTAGGCCAAGATTTCAAATCATTCCAAATTCTCCTTGAAAATCAGCTCCAAAAGGCCAAAGCCACATGGTCAGGTATGTAGCAGCAATCCCACACCTAGGTACCAACTTTACAGTTGCAGTCAGGTTCAAATTGCTGGTAGAACCCAACCAAGAGCAGCTTGTGGAAAAAAAGAGGTTTATTTTGGCTTACAGGCTCAAGGGGGAAGCTCCATCATGGCAGGGGGAAATGACATGAGCAGAGGATGGACATTACCTCCTGGTCAACTTCAGGTAGACAACAGCAACAGGAGAGTGTGCCAAACACTGGCATGGGGAAACTGGCTGTAACACCCATAAACCCATCCCCAACAATACACAACCTCCAGGAGGCTTTAATTTCCAATTGCCATCAGCTGGGGAGACTAGCAAAGGGAAACTAGCTATTAAATTCTCTCTAAAAAAATAAAGGTTGTCCCATTTATCTAGTGCTAACTTTACTCTCTATAGGAGAATCTGCTTCTCTTTTTCAGATAGACCCAGATTCTAAGGAGAGAACCACCCCATCACACCTCAAATGGGCCCTAGCTGAATCTAGGAATAACTGGCAAAACAAGCAAAGGTGCTGTTTTCTTGGTGATCCTGGTACCAGCACAAGGGTGAAGGAGATCAACACAGAGAGTAATCAACTCCTACCAAATCAGATATCCAGAGACACAGAGGCTCCCAAGACCTCATCACTGAAGCAGAACTAAAATGAACCCAACATGGCTCAGGGAAATTTGCAGAAGAGCGGGCAGAGGGAATGTCAGAGCCACATGTTGGGTCATAATACACAGAGACATTTCCTCCTACCCATAACTGAGGGCTAACTCCACAATGCATAGCCCATATACCTCAACAAGAAGGGGCGGGGGGCGGGGGAGGACAGGGAAGAGGCTAACAATGGTACCAACTTGACTGTATTCACTGAGTACAAAACTAATTAATTAAAAAAAGAAAGAAACTCACGTCTGGTTGAGAATGATCTATAGTGCCTCCTGCTGCCTACAGTCTACTGCACTACCTGAGTGGGCTGACCAAAATGGGCTCACCTTCAGGTTCATCTTCCAAATCTACTAGCCCATCAATTCTTGATACATACCTGACTCTGATGCTATAAAATCTGTGGTCTTCCAGGCCCTCCCACTCTTCTCTCTCTGGACACAACCCTCTGTGTGTGTGTGACACACTCTCTCTTCGTGTGTGCCAGTCTAAATGGCACATGAGATTCTGGATTCTCCCATTTCTCCTTGCCATTACCATAGGCATACAGATCACAGATGTGTGTGTGTCATTTTGCATATAGCTTTCATGGGCACTGGGAAGGATAGAACTTGGGTCAGTAGGCTTGCAAGTAAGAACCTTTAACCACAGAACCCTTGTCCTAGCCCTGTGATGGGCATGCTTACAACTGAATCTTCTCTGCACAAGTGTGGGACTTCAACAGGAGAAATTCTTACCAGTGATTTGTGAATTTGAATAAAAGCTATGGAAGTGTTCTGCAGGAAGACTAAAGCAATTTATGCTTTTAGCAGCTGCCTGTTTTGCTTCAACTTTCCCTCACAGGTGTTGTTGATCATGAGAAATATTACCTATAGAAACACAAATATTGTAAGCTCAGATGTGGAAAGTAAAAACATAATCTCAGGCTTCCAGCCAAGATGGTGACTGCCTAACTGCACCCCACATCCCCGGGAAAGAAAGACAAGACATTAAGGGTTCACTGGGTCTTTTGAGGGTTCACTGGGTCTTTTAGGGGAGATAAATCTCCAATAGATTGCCAGTGGGAGGGCACAGAGGGGAAAAACAGGGAATCGCTGATTCCCTCGCGGGTGGGTAGCCCACCCCACCCCCAAGCAGCTGCCGTACCACAATCCCAGCTTCAGGAAATTCCCACCCTTACTGTAGGAAATGGGTCCCAGGACAACATACTTCCACTTGCCTCACTGCACAGGAGCAATCACCCTGCTACCCCTGCCCATGAGTGACCTTGGCCAGGCTACACCTGCTGGCCCACTGGAGCTCAGGCTCCCTTGATCAATTAAAATGGCACCCGCTGCCACTCCAATCCCACTTGTGGAAGTTTAGTCTGCTCGGCCCACTTTCCCACTTACTGTTCTGGTCACCACTCATTCACATGTGCGAGCCCAGGCCAATTTCCAACGCCACACGTGAGCTTAGACTGTGTCTGTCGCTTATGCTAGCTCAGGTGCCATCCCCTCCCTGTCTTCCACACTGACTGACCACTGCGATTGTCCTGTTGTGGGGGAGTGCAGACTGCTTCTGGGTGCCAGTGTTCCCCCACACCAGAGTTTGGGCTGCTTCAGTGTTTGGTGCCTCTGGGTCCCTCCTAGCGTGAGCTCAGGCAGCTTGGGCACATTATCCCAAGAGAACTCAGGTAACTTTGGTGCCCAGGCCAGGCAGGGGCTCAGGTGGCTTTGGCAAGTGAGAGCCAAAGCCCAGGCTGCTTCAGATTCTGATTGTGCTTGATCCCAGGCTGGTCCACCCACCTACATGCCCATACACTGCAATGGGCAGACCACAGTGCAAAAGAAATAACATAAGAAATCAATTGCAAGAAAATCCAGTTAGATCACTCAGTCCTACAATGAACATCTCTAATCAAGACATAGAAGAGTCATTAGGATCAGAACACCAAAATGAAGCTATGAGCAACGGAACCCTGACCAAGCTATTGGTAGAACTTGCAGAAAAGCAACAAAGGACCGATAATCATGTGGATGCTGCCATCACTAGACTAGACCTAACAGATAAGAAAATGGAAGGAGTTCAAAGACAGTTAAGAGATATGAGGGAGAGTGAAAAAAAGAGAACCTCAAAAATTAGCTGGCGATACTAAATGAAGACATAAAGAAATGCAAGGATGAATTCCAAGAAGCATCAAGAAAATCAGAAAATGATATGAAAAGGGAGCTTGATAGAAGGATGGAAATCATACATAGAAAAGTAGTAGAAAATGCAAACCTAATTGAATAATTCCAGAACTCTCTAGAAGCTCTCAAGAATAGAGTCAGCTACTCTGATCTGGAAGACAAGATGGAAGAAACAGTTCAAAAGTTCAAAAATTTTAGTAAGTTCAAAAGTTCCTCTGAACAGATTATGAGGGAATTGTGGGATACACTTAAACGTCCAAATATTAGGATGATTGGAATACCAGAAGAAGAACAAATTCAGACCAAAGGCATGGAGAACTTATTTAACAAAACAATCAAAGAAAACTTCCCCAGTCTCTTAAAAGAAAGGCCTATCAAGATACAAGAATCCAACAGAACTCCAAACAGACTGGACAAAAGGATAAACTCTCCAAGAAATATTGTCATTAAGACTCTAAACATTGCCACCAAAGAGACAAGATACAACATCACTTCATGATAAAAACGTTAGAGAGAATTGGCGTGGTTGGTTCATATCTTAACATAATAAGGGCAATACATAAAGCTCCTAAGGCCCAAATAATACTTAATGGAGAGAGACTGGAGGAATTCCCATTAAGATCAGGAACAAGACAGGGTTATCCTCTCTCACCTCTGCTCTTCAGTATAGTACTGGAAGTCCTAGCTCAAGCAATTAGGAGAAGGAAATAAAAGGGATACAATTTGGAAAGGAAGAAGTTAAGTTAGCTCTATTCTCTGATGACATGATTGCATATGCAAGAGACCTGAGAGACTCCATCCCAAAACTCCTGAGGGTGATTAACTCCTATAGCAAAGTAGCAGGACAAAATCAATGCACAAAAATCAGTAGCCTTTCTATATGCAAATGACAAAGATACAGAGAAAGAAATAAGGGACATGGTCCCATTTACAATAGAAACAAAAAAATAAAATACCTTGGAATAATGTCCACCAAGGAAATGAGAGATCTATACAACAAAAACATAAAAACACTCAAAAAAGAAATTGAGGAGGACTTGAGAAAATGGAAAGACTTCCCATGCTCCTGGATAGGCAGAATTAACATTGTGAATATGGCAATCCTACCAAAGGCAATAGATAGATTTAATGCCATTCCAATTAAAATCCCAATGGTGTGCTTCAAAGAGATAGAAAAAATGATCTCCAATTTCATATGGAAAGGCAGAAGGCCTTGAATATCCAAACATATCCTCAGCAAAAGAAATACTTCTGGAGGCATCATCATACCTGATCTAAAGCTATATTACAAAGCCATAGTAATAAAAACAGCATGGTACTGGCATAAAAACAGGAGTATAGACCAAAGGAACAGACTTGAGGACACGGACTTTGGGTCAAGCAACTCTAGCTACTTGGTATTCGACAAAGGCCCTAACACTATAGGCTGGACAAAAGACAGCATCTTCAACAAATGGTGCTGGACAAACTGGGTAACCATATGCAGGAAATTGAAACTTGTTCCACACATTTCTCCATGCACTACAGTCAAGTCCAAATGAATCAAAGACCTCAATATAAGACCAGAAACTCAACTACTACTGGAGGAAAATTTAGGAAGTACTTTCCATGATATAGGAATGGAAAAAGACTTCCTGAACAAAACCCCAGTAGCTCATGAACTTAAACAGTCACTCAACCAGTGGGATCACATGAAGCTGAAGAGTTTCTTTGCAGACAAGCATACAATAAGCAAAGCCAATAGATCACCCACAGAATGGGAGAAAATATTTGCGGGTTATCCAACTGATAGAGGCCTAATCTCTAGAATCTACAAAGAACTCAAAAGTCTAAACAGTAAAAAGTCAAACACTCCACTCACAAAATGGGGCAAAGAGCTGAACAGGCAGTTCACAGAGGAAGAAATACAAATCGCAAACACACACTTAAGAAAATCTTCATCATCCCTAATCATCAGGGAACTGCAAATTAAAACAACAATGTGATTCCACCTTACCCCAGTAAGGATAGCAAGCATCAAAAAATCAAATGAAAATAAATGTTGGCGAGGATGTGAAGTAGGCACACTCATCCACTGTTGGTGGGAAATGTAAGATGGTACAACCACTTTGGAAAGCAATCTGGAGACTCCTGAAAAATATGACTATAGAGATACCAACAGCCACCATTATTCCCTTACTGGGCATCTACCCTAAAACTTTCAAAGCACAGGCCAGAGTGATTTGCTCCACCATGTTTGTAGTGGCTCAATCCATAGTAGCTAAGCACTGGACTCAACCCTGATGTACATCACTTGAAGAATGGATAACTAAGATGTGGTATATCTACACCATGGAATTCTATACAGCAGTAAGAAAAAATGACACAGTGAAATTTGAGGAAAAATGGTCGAACCTGGAACAGATCATTCTCAGTGAACTTACCTAATCACAGACAAAAAATCATCACATAGTCTCACTCATCTACAGCACCTAACCTGAATCTACCCAAGATGCCTTACATACCCAGCAAGCTTCTCGTTGAGTACAGAATAGGATGAGTGGGGAGGGAGGGGGGGGGAAGGAGGGGGTGAGAAACACAAATCTAGACACAAACGGCAATGGTACCATAAAATTCTACATCCTAAAAGACAGACCAAATGGATGAACCTACACCAGGCCCTTAGAGGGAACATTGACCCACAAGACACTGGAGAGGGTATGATTAAGACTGACCTTAGTATTCTACAGCTTCTCTTTCTCTCTCTCTCTTCTCTCCAATTCTTGTATAGTAGTTATCTTTTTCTTCCTTTTCTTAGTGGGCACTGACCTGTAACTCCCAGTACCAGCATATGGCTATCATCGACAATGAGCTTTTGATCAGAGAGACCTACAAGGTTTCCTAAAAGAAAGACAGATTTCTGTCAGAGTACTTGATGACCCACCAAAGGTTAGTGGTAAGACCCTACTGCTGAAGACACCTTATGTGGTTGACACATAAAATGGAATGGCATGGCTGGAAGCTAGAAGAGAGTCAGTCCCCAGTCAGCACGCCTAGTGCCAGAAGGTGCTACATGGGCGACTGGGGGAAAATGACCAATATCTGTCCAAGCAACTCATGGTCTCACCTACTTAGTAGCAAATAACCTGTCGTGATGCTCACACAAGTGCAATAGTGGTGCACAGCCATGGTGGGAAACCAACTGCTGTTGATTCAACTAACTGATCCCTTCAGTGGTACGGGACCCATATCTGGAGTTGGGAAACAAGTCAGAACCATATCCAAACATAAGCCCGCTCTCCATTATCAAACTACCACCAATCGTGGGATACAAGAGGGCCTACACCTATGAAATTCACTATAAAAAAGTAAGGGTTATCTCATTTGTCTGGTGCTAACTTCCTCTCCGTTGGAGAATGTGCTTCTCTTTTTCAGATAGATGTAGATCCTAAGGAGAGAGCCACCCCATCATACCTCCAAAGGCCCCTGGCTGTAACTAAGAACAATTGGCGAAACAAGCAAGGGTGCTGTTTTCTTGGTGAACTGGATACCAGCAGAAGGGGGAAGGAGATCAACATAGAGAAAAAGCAACTACTACTAAATCAGAGATCCAGAGACCCAGAGGCCCCCAACACCTCATCACTGAAGCAGACCAAAAATGAACCCAACATGGCTCAGGGAAATTTTGTGGAAGAGGGGGCAGAAAGAATGTCAGAGCCACATGTTGGGTCATAATATGCAGAGACCTTTATCCTACCCATAACTGTGGGCAAACTCCAGAATGCATGGCCCATATACTTCAACAAAGAGGGGCCAAGGGGAGGGGGTAGGTTATGGATGAACCCAATAATGGTACCAAATTGATTGTGTTCACTGAGTACAAAACTAATTAATAATAATAAAAGAAAAACAAAAAAACAAGAAAATAGAAATAATTATATCCAACTATAGTCATCAACTATAAACTTAATTGATTCTAAAGTAACACATTTCTCTTTATAGTCTACATTAAAACTATCTAATTTTTAAAAAAACGTAATCTCGCAGACTTAGAGAGAACAGGGGTCATGAAGGATTGGAAGAGTGTGGAAGGGGGAAGATGAAGAGAAGACGGTTGAAAGGTACACAGGTGTAGGAATAACTTTGAATGTTCTATAGCCCAGTAGGGGTACTAAGATTTTGTAACTTAATAGGGATAGTATGGTTCTGTAGCTCAGGAGGGGACACTATAATTCTATAGCTTAGTACAGATATATGGTTCTATATCTCAATGGGGGTACTATGGCTGGCCATAAACAAACATTTCAAAATAGCTTGTACAAAGGATTTTGGATGTACAAATAAATGACAAAGGACTCTAGTGATATTTATGCCAATTACTCTGATCAGGTCACATTGTGTATTTGTATTGGAATGACACACTATGCGCCACAAAAATGTACAATTACATTGTATAGTAAGGATATAGTGCTGGAAAGATGGCTCAGTAGTTGAAGGTGCTTGCTTGCAAAGTCCGGTGACTGGTTTGATTCCCCCGTACCCATGTAAAGCCAGATGCGTAAAGTGGTACATATGTCCAAGCTTCATTTGCAGTGGCTAGAGGCCCTGGCATGCCCATTTGCACTCTTCCCCCCTCTTTCAAATAAAGAATTATTAAATATTTTTAAGAATTTATATTTAAATTAAATTAAATTATATTATATATTAAATTAATAATTAAATATAAATTAGTTAATTTATATTTAAATTAAATTAATTTAATTTAATTAAGTTAAAATATTTCCAATTGAAAAATTATTAAGTGATTTTTAATTTTTTTTAACATTTTGTTCATGATTACTGACACTAGTGTAAACATGTTAGTATATTTGGTGGCTACCTTCATTTAGTCCTTTATGAATTACCTATTTATATCCTTTGCTGCTATTCCATAAGGCAGTTTCATCCTTTTCTTAGTGATTTATCAGAGTTCTTTGTGTATTAGGCATGATTACCCATTGCTTATCACTTCTTCTAAGTTCTGCTCTCCAAGTTGTTTATCATTGGCACTCTTTTGTGTCTAAGCAAATGGGTTTTGAGTATTTGCCAAGTACTAAGCACTTATCCAATCTTTACAACAAACTATTGAGGAAGGTGCTGTCATTGTCAGCCTTATTTTCCAGATGAGGAAATGGAGGCCTAGAAGTTTAAGCAGAAGGTGAAACTACTGCATGTCTATCACAGAACATCTCATATGTTTTAGATGCTTTTAGAAACAAACCTGAGATGGAATCTGAGT
Organism: Dipus sagitta; assembly: GCA_036346955.1. NCBI lineage: Eukaryota > Metazoa > Chordata > Mammalia > Rodentia > Dipodidae > Dipus > Dipus sagitta. Next base: position 76,990,475 of record CM070778.1, on the reverse strand, counting down.
GTGGCTTTTGGGGGATTTCAAAGAACAATGAGAGGGTAGAGAAAAAGAGACAGGAAAGAAACCAGCCTGGGTTGCATTCAGGAGCAGATCATTAATATGATCTGCCTGGGGATACCTGGGAAGCTAGGTAACGAATGCCTCCCTGTGGTCCCACCTAATTGCCTTCCCTGTGACTGGGGGAAAGACTCACAGCACTGATGGCAGTGCTGGTAACCATGGCATATTCATAATGGTGGATCTGCCACAAGAGCCCAGTATGTCCTCAAAATAATATGTGAAGATCTGACAGTGCTGGGCTGGAGAGATGGCTTGGTGGTTAAGGCACTTGTCTGCAAAGCTTGACAACACAGGTTCGATTCCCTGGGGTGCCCATTCTCTCTGTCTCTCTTCTTTCTATCCCTTTCTGCTTGCAGATAAATAAATTATATATATATATATATTTCTTGCAGTGGGTATTTTTGATACTTGTACATAAAAGGAAAACTTTCTTCCTTTACTACACTATTCACCCCTTCTAGGTTTAGCCAGCCCCTCCTACTACCTCTGGTATAGGTGGTTCAAGTAGAGAGCAAGCCCATTCTCTCTGCTTTCTGGGAAGTTTGCCTGGAGAGGCTCAGGAGACCTGTTGGAACTAAGTTCTGGGGCCCTTTACGACAGCTTCCTGCTTTTCTTGGCAGGCTTCCCAGGCTGGGAAAGACAAGGCCTTCATGTCTATGACCAAGGCCTGCTTTAGTCAAGATCGTGAAGAAGGCTGGCTGACTCTGTTGTGCCTCAGCCCCTTTCTCTGTCTCTGTCTGGGATACTTTCTCAGGCTCCTTTTTTTTGTTGTTGTTTGTTTTTTTTTTTTTTTGTTTTCATTCTACCTCAGTTCAAACATTCTCCCTACCAAGGAGTTAAAAATTCACTGCTGGTGTGGGTCAGAATGAGCCCTTAGGCTGTAGGAGGGTAAGTACAGAGAATACTATTGGTCTGATTTCATAAGGGCATGCCACTTTTAGAAGAACCCATCAAACAGAGGGAGGTATCATGCCTGGGTCACTTTTGTATATCACTTCTTAAATGTCCTTCCTCTGCATGATCATGAGAGACCTTATAGGGAACAGGGGAGAAACTACCAGGACCTGATTTGGATTCCAGTTCCTGACCCCTCAGAGCCTTCTTTTCTTAGCATGTGAGACTTGAGAAAACTGATTTTGTAAAAAGATGACAAATAAAATCTGGTTGGCACCTAGTAGGTGTCTATTACATGGCCATTGTCACACTCCAAATAAGAGTGTAATTATTACATTATCCTCAGAAAAACCTTAATATGAAAAAGTGCTATGTGTGGCTTCTCCACTGAAATATCTCTTGTGCCTCCCAGTCGTGTTGTCTGCTTTACTTACCAGATTTGATTCAAAGTATTTTGCATTTGTTTCTTAAAGTTTGTTGGTCTTGGAAGAAGTGCCTTGAAGGGACTGCAGGCTCAGACCCCATTTAGGTCCAACAAAAGGTCTGGAGGAGGCTGTCCACATACACTTGACAATGATCCCTCAAGGCTTTGTCTCCTGGGATACGAGACCAGGACACTGCAGCCAGTTTGAATAAATTAGCAGTGAATTACAGTTAGTAATGTCCAAAAGGACATTTCTTGGTAGATCTTGCCAAGCTATTCATTTCAAAGAAGGTCCTGGCTCCTTTATACAGCCTTTCCTATCAGCCACATGCCTCCTTTGATAGAACAGAGTTGCACAATGGGTTTTCCAAGCAGATTTAGAACTAGTGCTTTTTCCTGTCACAGCCTTGCCTAATAGAGGGATACTGTTCGCAGAGTGGGCCAATGATACATGTGTGCAGAGTGCAGGTGGCATGTGTCAGATGGGAAATGATCAGGAGCTCCTATGGGGTCTCCTAGATCAATACTACCAGTTCCTGTGTTGGTCCTGGGCAGGCAGAGTGGCAGGAGTTGTGGGGTGCCTTCCTATCTTTTGATCATCCCAGGAAAAATTTAGAATGGGACTTTCCAATATGAGGGGACTCAGTGACTTGTGGGGTTGGAAGGAATAGGCCACATTTTACCTAACTTCCCATTTTCTTTGGCAAACCCAGAAAAGAAGAAAGTGATAGCTCCTTATGAGAGCTCAGTTAGTGTGATTCTAGGACTCTAGAAGCTAAGTTTCACAGATGCCCACATCCCACCTATAGCTCTGGTATGGGCACAGCAGGCCCAGGGATGAGGGATGGATTCCAGATCCCTATCACTGTCATAGTGACACACTCAGCTAGAGTTGCTTTGTCATCAATCCATGCACTTACCTATCCAACAAATACCTACGGAACTTTCTGAGAGCCTGAGGCAGAAGACCTGAGACAGGTGATAAAACTTCTTCCATCCATGATATATCCTTGAGCAGGCCTCTGTCTGTCCTTCCAGGACATGAGAGTCAGGACAGGACCAGCTGGATTAAATTTCACTACAAAGCCTCAGTCTCTAGGGCCTAGCCAGCACAGTATGGCCTTGGAAAGGGGCCGCAGGTGCCAATTCAGAGGTGGTATGAAGCTGGAGTAGTGGTGTGAGGTTTCCTGCTGGCCTGTGGTCAGTTCCTGCTGCAGCTGGTGTCTGGGAACAGAAGGACAGAAGTGGAATCTGGGTCACTTGTCCTTCCTTAACCCTGGTCCCTGGCTGGCTCTGCCTCTCTCTGAGAAGGAAGGTCAGTCAGGCCAGAGCCAGGAACTGTTCTGACCTGTGGGAGGAGGGGCCAGCACAGAGCATGAGGCCCGGTCAATTTCCCAACATAAGTCTTCCCAAGCTAACGGAATCAAGAAAGTCCCACAGGCTGGGATTCAAGGCCTCGGTGGGGTGGAATCCCATCATCAGTTGGTCTGAGACTGGAATGCAGTGGGAACAACAGAGTGCTTTTGGCAAGTAAGACATTTCATTTCAGGCACTTTAAATGGACTCTTCTTCATCCAACTCCTTCAGGGAATTTCCAGAATCTGAAATAACTCTGTGAAATCTCAGGGGTCAGCTCTGTATCCCTACTTTTACCACCCCCCCCAACAAAACAAAACAGGGTAGACTAATTCCCCTGATCTTATGGCAAGAGTTTCCTATTGTGTGTAACCTTTCATGCTTTTTAAAATTTGAGAGAGAGGGCAAGAGAGAGAGAAAATATGGATGCCTCAGGGCCTCTTGGTGCTACAAATGAACTCCAAAGTATGTGCCACTTTGTTTGTCTGGCTTTACATGGGTACTGTGGAATCAAACTCAGGACAACAGGCTTTGCAAACAAGTGCCTTTAACCACTGAGCAATCACCTGGGCCCCTTTTTATGTTTTTAAGACAATAGTTTGTAAAACTAATTTGTACTAATGTATGAAGAACTCCTCTCTGGCTTTAGCTTGCTCTGAGCATTTGACTCTAAACTCTGGGAGCACAGGGCTCTGTTTTATTTTTATTTATTTATTTATTTATTTATTTATAGTCAGTTTGGTACCATTATTAGGCTCATCTGTGAAATACGCCCTCCCTTGGCCCCTCCTTGTTGAGGTATACGGGTCATGCATTGTGGAGTTAGCCCACAGTTATGGGTAGGATAAATGTCTCTGCATATCATGACCCAACATGTGACTCTGACATTCTTTCCGCCCCCTCTTCTGCAAAATTTCCCTGAGCCATGTTGGGTTCATTTTTGGTCTGCTTCAGTGATGAGGTGTTGGGGGCCTCTGAGGCTCTGGCTCTCTGATTTGGTAGGAGTTGATTTTTCTCTGTGCTGATCTCCTTCCCCCTTGTGCTGGTACCCAGTTCATCAGGAAAACAGCCCCCTTGCTTGTTTCTCCAATTTTTCTTAGTTTCAGCCGGGGCCCTTTTGAGGTATGATGGGGTGACTCTCTCCTTAGGATCTACATCTATCTGAAAAAGAGAAGCATATTCTCCAACGGAGAGTAAGTTAGCATCAGGACAAATGAGATAACCCTTTTTTTTTTTAATAGAGAATTTAATAGGTGTAGGCCCTCTTGTAGCCCACAATTGATGGTAGCTTGATATTGGAGAGTGGGCTTATGTTTGGATATGGTTCTGACTTGTTTCCCAGCTCCAGCTATGGGTTCCATACCAGTGAGGGGATCAGTTAGCCAAATTGAGAGCAGTTGGATCCCCACCATGGCTGTGTGCCACCACTGCACTTGTGTGGGCATCACAACAAGTTATTTGCTGCTAAGTAGGTTAGACCATGCGTTGCTTCGACAGATATTGGTCATTTTCCCCCAGTCGCCCATATAGCACCTTCTGGCACTAGACGCGCTGACTGTCTGGGGACTGACTCTCTTCCAACTTCCAGCCATGCCATTCTAATTTGCATGTCAATCACATAAGGTGTCTTCAGCCTTTGGTGGGTCATCAAGTACTCTGACAGAAATCTGTCTGTCTTTTAGGAAACCTTGTAGGTCTCTCTGATCAAAAGCTCATTGTGGATGATAGCCCCATGCTGGTTCTGGGAGTTACAGGTCAGTGCCCACTAAGAAAATGAGGAAAAAGATAACTAATATACAAGAGTTAGAGATAAGAGAGAGAGAGAGAGGGAGAGAGGAAGTGAGGGAGGGAAGATGTAGAAGATTAAGGTTAGTCTTGATCTTACCCTCTCCAGTGTCTTGTGGTTCAGATGTTCCCTGTAAGGGCCTGGTGAAGGATCAGCCATTTGGTCTGTCTTTTAGTAAGTAGAAGATTATGGTACCATTGCCATTTGGGTCTAGATTTGTGTTTCCCACCCCTTTGATGCCCTCCCCTCCCTCCCCTTCCATCCTAGTGTCTAGTCTAGGAGGTGCTTGCTGGGTATGTAAGGTATCTTGGGTAGATTCAGGTTAGGTGCTGTAGATGAGTGAGACTATGTGGCGATTTTTTTTCTGTGATTGGGTAAGTTCACTGAGAAGGATCTGTTCCAGGTTCAACCATTTTTCCTCAAATTTCATCGTGTCATTTTTTCTTACTGCTGTATAGAATTCCATGGTGTAGATATACCACATCTTAGTTATCCATTCTTCAAGTGATGTACATCAGGGTTGAGTCCAGTGCTTAGCTACTATGGATTGAGCCACTACAAACATGGTGGAGCAAATCACTCTGGCCTGTGCTTTGAAAGTTTTAGGGTAGATGCCCAGTAAGGGAATAATGGTGGCTGTTGGTATCTCTATAGTCAGATTTTTCAGGAGTCTCCAGATTGCTTTCCAAAGTGGTTGTACCATCCTACATTCCCACCAACAGTGGATGAGTGTTCCTATTTCTCCACATCCTCCCCAGCATTTATTTTTATTTGATTTTTTGATGTTTGCTATCCTTATTGGGGTAAGGTGGAATCTCATAGTTGTTTTAATTTGCATTTCTCTGATGATTAGGGATCATGAACATTTTCTTAAGTGTATGTTTGCCATTTCTATTTCTTCCTCTGTGAACAGCCTGTTCAGCTCTTTGCCCCATTTTGTGAGTGGGGTGTTTGACTTCTTACTGTTTAGACTTTTGAGTTCTTTGTAGATTCTAGAGATTAGGCCTCTATCAGTTGGATAACCCACAAATATTTTCTCCCATTCTGTGGGTGATCTATTGGCTTTGCTTATTGTTTGCTTGTCTGTTAAGAAACTCTTCAGCTTCATGTGATCCCATTGGTTGAGTGACTGTTTAAGTTCATGAGCTACTGGGGTTTTGTTCAGGAAGTCTTTTTCCATTCCTATATCATGGAAAATACTTCCTAAATTTTCTTCCAGTAGTATACGAGTTTCTTGTCTTATATTGACATCTTTGATCCATTTGGACTTGAGTGTAGTGCATGGTGAAATGTGTGGATCAAGTTTCAGTTTCCTGCATATAGTTATCCAGTTTGTCCAGCACCATTTGTTGAAGATGCTGTCTTTTTTCCAGCCTATATTGTTTGGGCATTTATCGAATATCAAGTAGCTATAGTTGCTTGTCCCAAAGTCCGGGTCCTCAAGTCTATTCCATTGATCTATACTCCTGTTTTTATGCCAGTACCATGCTGTTTTTATTACTATGGCTTTGTAATATAGCTTTAGATCAGGTATGGTGATGCCTCCAGAGGTATTTCTTTTGCTGAGGATATGTTTGGAAATGCGAGGCCTTCTGCCTTTCCATATGAAATTTGAGATCATTTTTTCTATCTCTGTGAAGAACACTGTAGGGATTTTAATTGGAATTGCATTAAATCTGTATATTGCCTTTGGTAGGATTGTCATCTTCACAATGTTAATTTTACCTATCCAGGAACATGGGAGGTCTTTCCATTTTCTCAAGTCCACCTCAATTTCTTTTTTGAGTGTTTTTATGGTTTCGTTGTATATATCTTTCACTTCCTTGGTTAATGTTATTCCAAGGTATTTTATTTTTTTTGTTGCAATTGAAAATGGGACTATGTTCCTTATTTCTTTCTCTGTATCTTTGTCATTTGCATAAAGGAAGGCTACTGATTTTTGTGCATTAATTTTGTATCCTGCTACTTTGCTATAGGAGCTAATCACCTTCAGGAGTTTTGGGATGGAGTCTCTCGGGTCTCTTACATATATAATCATGTCATCAGCGAATAAAGCTAACTTAACTTCTTCCTTTCCAAATTGTATCCCTTTTATTTCCTTCTCCTGTCTTATTGCTTGAGCTAGGACTTCCAGTACTATATTGAAAAGCAGAGGTGAGAGTAGACACCCTGTCTTGTTCCTGATCTTCATGGGAATTTCTCCAGTCTCTGTCCATTAAGTATTATTTGGGCCTTAGGAGCTTCGTATATTGCCTTTATTAGGTTGAGATATGAACCAACCTTGCCAATTTTCTCCAATGTTTTGAACATGAAGTGATGTTGAATCTTGTGAAAGGCCTTTTCTGCATCTATCGAAATGATCATGTGGTTTTTATGTTTAACCTTGTTTATGTGGTGTATTACATTGACAGATTTCCGTATGTTGAACTATCCCTGTGTTCCTGGAATGAATCCCACTTCGTCAAGGCGGATAATGGTTTTGATGTGTTGTTGGATTCGGTTTGCAAGCATTTTGTTTAGGATATTTGCATCTAAATTCATCAGGGAAATAGGCCGGTAGTTTTCTTTTCTTGTAGCATCTCTGCCTGGTTTTGGAATTAGGGTGATGCTAGCTTCATAAAAGGAGTTGGGTAGCTTTCCCTGTTCAACAATTGTGTGGCACAGTTTGAGGAAGATTGGTTTGAGTTCTTCCATGAAGGTTTGATAGAATTCAGCTGAGAAGCCATCTGGTCCTGGACTCTTCTTTTCTGGGAGGTTTTTTATTACTTTTTCAATCTCTATGAGTGTGATGGGTTGATTGAGATGATTAATCTGCTCTGTGTTTAGCTTTGGTAGATGGTATGCATCCAAGAATTTATCCATCTCTTCCACATTATCCAGTTTTGTGGAGTAGAGATTTTTGAAATAAGTCCTGATGATTCTCCCAATTTCACTATGTCTGTTGTGATCTCTCCTTTTTCATTTTGAATTTTGTTAATTTGAAGCTTCTTTTTTTGCTTGATCAGATTGGCTAGGGGTTTGTCAATCTTGTTTATTTTTTCAAAGAACCAGCTCTTTGTTTTGTCAATTGTCTTAATTGTTTCCTTCGTTTCCAGTTCATTGATTTCTGCTCTGATTTTAATTATTTCTTTCCTTCTGGAGCCCTTTGGGTTGGATTTTTCTTGTTTTTCCAGTGCCTTTAGGTGTATGGTTAGGTCATTGATTTGGGACCTTTCTGTCTTTTTTATGAAGGCATGGAGTGCTATGAATTTTCCCCTGAGGACCGCCTTCATTGTGTCCCATAAGTTTTGGTACGATATGTTCTCATTGTCATTCAATTCCAGAAATTTTGCAATTTCATTCTTTATTTCATCCACTATCCATTTATTGTTTAAAAGTGTGCTGTTCAGTTTCCAGGTGCCATTGGTATTCTTAGTGGGTCTTTTGTTGTTGATTTCTAGCAATATAGCATTGTGATCTAATATCATGCAGGGAATTATGTCAATCTTCCTAAATATGTGGAGGCAGTCTTTGTGACCCAGAATATGATCTATTTTAGAGAATGTTCCATGGGCTGCTGAGAAGAATATGTAATCTGTGGATTTGGGATGGAAGGTTCTGTAGATGTCCGTTAGGTCTAAGTGATCTATGGTTTGATTGAGCTCTCTTACTTCCCTGTTGAGTTTCTGTTTGGATGATCTGTCTATTACTGTTAATGGTGTATTGAAGTCCCCAGCTATGATGGTGTTTGTGGTTATTTCTGTTTTATTGTCAAGTAGGTTTTGTTTTATGAACTGTAGTGCCCCTGTGTTTGGTGCATCCAGATTTATGATTGTAATATTGTCTTGATGGATCATTCCCTTGATAAGTAGGAAGTGGCCTTCTTTCTCTTTTTTGATTATTTTTGGTTTGAAGTCTATTTTATCCGATATTAATATAGCTACACCTGCTTGTTTCTTATTCCTATTTGCTTGGAATACTGTTTTCCACCCTTTCACCCTGAGGAGATGTCTGTCTTTAATGGTGAGGTGGGTTTCTTGAAGGCAACAGATTGAGGGGTCTAATTTTTTGATCCATCCTGTTAGCTTGTGTCTCTTGATGGGTGAATTAAAGCCATTAATATTTAGGGTAATGACTGTGAGATTTGATTTGATCCCTGCCATATTGTGATGGTAAATGTGGGTTGGTGTTTTCATGGACGTTTAAGTTTTTTGTGCCTACTCTGAGTTTGGTTGTTGTGATCTGCTTCTTGTAGGCAATTGTGTTTGATTATTTTTTTCTTCTCTGGGGAGAATTTCCTGAAATACTCTCTGTAGGTTTGGTTTTGTTTTCATATAATTGTAAAGCTGAGTTTTGTCATGGAATGTTTTTCTTTCACCATCTATTCTGAGGGATACTTTTGCTGGGTAGAGTAGTTTGGGTTGGAAGCCATAGGTTCTTAGACTTTGCAGTGTTTCATTCCAGGCCCTTCTAGCTTTCAGGGTTTCCATTGAGAAGTCTGAAGTAATTCTGATGGGGTTACCTTTGAAGGTGGTGTGCTGTTTTTCCCTAGCTGCTTTTAGGATTTTCTCTTTGGTGTCAATGTTTAGAGTCTTAATGATAATATGTCTTGGAGAGTTTCTCCTTTGGTCCAGTCTGTTTGGAGTTCTATTGGCTTCTTGTATCTTGATGGGCCTTTCTTTTAAGAGACTGGGGAAGTTTTCTTCAATTATTTTGTTAAATAAGTTCTCCATGCCTTTGGTCTGTACTTCTTCTCCTTCTGGTATTCCAATGATCCTGATATTGGGACGTTTAAGTGTATCCCACAATTCCCTCATGTTCTGTTCAGAGGAGCTTTTGAACTTACTGAAATTTTTGAACTCTCTGTTTCTTCCATCTTGTCTTCCAGATCAGAGTTTCTATCCTCCACTTGGCTGACTCTATTCTTGAGAGCTGCTATCGTGTTTTGGAGTTGTTCAATTAAGTTTGCATTTTCTATTACTTTTCTATGTATAATTTCCATCCCTCTGTCAAGCTCCCTTTTCACATCATTTTCTGTTTTTCTTGATGATTCTTGGAGTTCATTCTTGCATTTCTTTATGTCTTCATTTAGCATGGCCTGCTGATTTTTAAGGTCTTCTGTTTTTTCACTCTCCCTCAAATCTCTTAACTCTCTTTGAAATCCTTCCAATTTCTTATCTAATCCTTCCAATTTCTTATCTATTAGTTCTAGTTTAGTGATGGCAGCATCCACATGATTGTCGGCCCTTTGTTGCTTTCCTGCAAGTTCTACCAGTAGGTTGGTCAGGGTTGCATTGCTCATAGCTTCAATTTGGTGTTCTGGTCCTATTGGTTCTTCTATGTTTTTGTTAGATGTATTCATTGTGGGACTGGGTGATCTAATTGGATTTTCTTGCATTTGATTTTTATGTTATTTCTTTTGCACTGTGTTTTGCCCATGACAGTGTATGGGCAGGTAGGTGGGCGTATCAGCCTGGGCTCAAGAACAATGGGAATCTTATGCAGCCTGGGGCAGTTGCCAAGCAGCCTGGGCTTTGGCTCTCACTTGCCAAAACCGCCTATCTACTGCCTGGCAGGGGCGCCAAAGTTGCCTGAGTTCTCAAGCGGTAATGTGCCATAGCTGCCTGCGTTCGAGCTAGGAGTGGCACTGAGGCACCAAGCACTGACGCAGCCCGAACTCTGGCTGAGAATGCTGGGAACCGGAAGTAGTCTGCGCTCCCCCGCCACCGGACAATGGCGGATGGCTGGCGCAGCAGACAGGTAGGGGATGGCACCTGAGCTGGCGCTAGTGAGAGACACAGTCTGAGCTTGCATGGCACCTGCTGTGGGACTGTGCTCACTCAGTAAGTGGGCGAGTGGACTAGAGTGCGGAGCAGTCTAAGCTTCCGCATGCAGGGAACAATTGGCACGCAGTGGCAGCAGCGGCGGCAGCGGAGGTGCTGTGAACACGGTGGTTATTTGTGGTGAGGGGTGGCTACCCGCCCATGAGGGGATCCGCGATTCCCTGTTCCCCTGCCTCTGTTCCCTCCCAGATTTCTCTCCCCTAAAAGCCACTATGTAGCCTTAATATCTTGCCTTTCTTTCCCTGGGATTTGCAGCGCAGCTAGGTGGTCGCCATCTTGGCCGGAAGAGGGCTCTGTTTTCAATCCTCTAATAATTCTAGTACTAAGCACAAGGTCTTATGCAAATAGAAACAAAGATGATAGTGGCAGAAATTAGAACAGGTAACAATTGCTGTGTATTTTCTGCATGCCCCAGTCATTTCTTTGGTGTTTCATGGCTTCTCCAGTTCTAGCCAATGTCTAGAAGCCTCACTGTTCCCAGCCTTCTGGGGGGCCTGCAGCTCTCCTGAAGGGGAAGTTGCCTGGGCAAATTCTGTGGAAATAGCACAGGGCCTTGGGTCAGGCCATCAGTTGCATCTCTAAAGGCTGTGTCAGGACCCCCCTTGTGGGAGCTCTCCCTGGCTTTCCCTACCCTAACACATCACTCCAGGTTGGGGTCCAGAGCCACTGCCTCCCATGCTTTCCTGCTCTGGTGAGGAAGTCAGATGACAAAGGTCTGCTTTTATCTGGGTCTGGATACACCAGGTCCCAGTCCCTGCCTTTCTTTCTCCTATATCTTTTCTACCTTTCCTTTTTTCCCTTCACCCACTTTTTCTTTTCTCTTTTCACCTCGTCCTCTTTTTCCTTACTCCTTCTCTTTTATACCCTCCCTGACAATGGCCCTGATCTATAAAGTACTTGAGGTCACTATTCCTTCTCAAAAACATCCAGACTGATGGTGTCCAGACTGGCCCAGATCTGTCATTGGGATGGCCAAGGTACACTAATTGCCTGTTGGGGTCATCGGCACTGAATGTCCTAGCAAGGCAACAGGGGGGTAAAATTGAATCCCAAGACCCTATTTCACATTTCACTATGTGAGTCCAGGACTAGAACCAAGGTTAGCCAGCGGAGATGAAGTCAACTCCCCACAGCAGTTGAATGAGGAAAACAGAGAGAGACATAGAGAGCACTGTGTTAGAGGTCAAGAGACGGAAGGAACTCCTGTGTGGTTGGCACAGTTCTGGTATCAGGTGCACCACAAATACTTGTTGTGTGAATGCATTAAGGATAGACTGATGTCCTGGCTGACTGTCTCATTCACACTTGTCCCTTCAGCTCACTGAGCATTATGGGAAAATGGGAAGGAACCTTCTGGTCAACCCTGTCCCCTTAAGGCAGCTATGAAAGTGGTAAAGTTGCAGTGCCACCAGCTCCCTGGATGGTGACGTCACATACTGGTGATCCCTGGGTGTTGCTTGTGGGTGCCTAGGTGATGATAGCAGGTGACCTGGTAACAGCTTAGGGTAGCAGATAGGCCTGTGGAGTCTGCAGGATTTGTATTAAAGTTGTAGCACAGTGCTGGGAACATGTCTCAGTGGATAAAGTGCTTGCTATGTAAGTGCATTTACCTGATTTCAGATCCCTAGAACCCACATAAAGATGGGCACAGTAGCACAAGCATCTGTAATCCCAGTGTGTGCCTTTGACATGACAGGAGAATCCTAGAAGCTTGTGGCCAGCTGGCATGGTGAATGAAGCAAGAGCAGTAGAGATCCTGACTCGATGTGGGAGATCGAGGAAGATGAGGAGGTTGTCCTCTGATCTCCACAAGTGCAATGGCACACATACCTGTATGCACCTGCAAATGATAAAAAGAGGAGGTGTCACAAAAATTTGCTATGGACACCCAAGTAAATCCTGTCTACTCTTTCCCCCATTCTCCATCACCAGGCTTCTTACTGCTGTGACCCTCACGGGCAGGTGTGACAGGACTGAATGAAGCTTGTTTCTTCATGATAAGTCATAGACACTGCTTTCTCCAGAGGGGCTAGGCTAAAATCAAATGCAGCCCAAAGACATTGGACTAACAGTAGGTTCTAGGGAACTGGTAGGCTGCTGCCCCTGCTGTCAGGACACAAGGCACTGTGGGGATGACTCAGCTCTGGACTCATGTCAATCTCCTACAATCTCCAACTTAGCCCTACAATTTCCAAGCTGTGTGACCTTGGGCCAGTCACTTTCCAAATCTGACCCTCAGTTAACTTATCTGCTGGAAGCTAGTGCCTTTCTTGAAATGCTGCTGTAAGAGTCCAAAGAAGATGAACAACAAGCCTGACAGGAGAAGGTGCTCAGTGAATGGTGGGTGACCTGCTTGGCTTGACTCATGAGGCACTTGGAACCTATCCACATGCAAGCTCTCCCCTCCTCTACCTCTCTTCTGGCCCAGGCTTGGCCAGATGGTGGGAACTGAGGAAGGCAGCCTCATGCTTCTTGTCTATTTTGAGAAGCCTCCTGTTTCCTTTCCTGCCTGGGACCATGTGGTGTCCATGGGTCTTTACTCACAGGATGGGCTCAAATGAACCCAACCTTACCCTTACTTTACCCCTCAGCCTTTATCTTTCCTTCATTGTGGTGTGAAAACCATATCCTGGCTCCCATGCCAGGCACTCCAACTTTGCCCAGCCAAAGTAGACACCCAGAGGCAATTTGGGCTGGGAGACTAGTTGGTTATCTCAGTATAGAGAGATGGGAACTGGTGCTATTGCATTGATTCAGCCCTATGCCCCTCCTGGGAGGAGGCTCTTTGCTCTTAGCTGTGGGGCACTCTGTCACCAGTAATATTTAGAAATATGAGGTGAAGGTATCAGGTGTGCAGGGGGAGCCATCTGCATTCCACACACTTTGCTTCAGAGCTATTTAGATTCCGCAGAGAAACAAGGCCACCCAGAATGCTGGCCCGACCAGGAGGTCAGGCAGTGCCCTGGTGTATACCTTGGCTTGTTTCAATTCCAGGCCAGCATGGGAATCAGAAGCGCTGTAAATTGCCAGTTAACATGCCAGAAACCTGGGAGCCCCTCTTTGCTTGTCTGCTTTCAAAGTTCTTCCCCATAATAGCCAGTGTGCCCCTTGTTCATAATGCATCTGTGACGTTTTGCTCTCTGTGCCTCAATTTTCTCACCTGTAAAAGAAAGAAAAGGACCCAACTTTTGGGTCTCTGGCAAAGATATACTGTGCTAATATAGGTAAAGAGTTGAAGTACTGCCTTGCTACCCTAGTTTAAAAATATTATTTATGGAGAGAGAGAGAGAGAGAGACAGAGATAATGTTTGTGCCAGGGCCTCCTGTAAATGAGCAGCAGATATATGTGTCACTTTGTGCATCTGGCCTTACCTGGGGACTGGGGAAATGAACATGGAGCATCAGGCTTTGCAAGCAAGCACCTTTAACTGGCAAGTCACCTCCCCAGTTCTGCTTGCTGTCTTAGTTTGTGCCCACTGTGACAACAACTTTCTTTAGACTAGGGAATTTATTTCTCTTGGTTCTCAAGTCTGGGAAATCCAAGATCAGGATACAGACAGATTCAGTATCTGGTGAGGGTTTCCTCTCTGCTTCCAATATGGTTCCTGGTTGCCGCATCTTCTAAAAGGGGCAAATACTGTGTCATCTCATGGCAAAAGTGATAGAAAGGAAAAGGTCTACGATGCTCTGATGCTCAAGTTCTGCTGTCAACTTGATCAGATTAGGAATCCACAGACATTCCTCTTGAGTAGGTCTCTGAGTTTTCTTCTGGGAAGGATCTACTGAAGGAAGAAGTCCTTCCTCCAAAGTGAGTCCTTCCTCCAGAGTGGGTGCCCTCCTGGTGGTAGGCTGTATGTAAAGAAGCCTTGAGAGGAAACAGTCCCTTTTTACTACCTGGCTGGTGAGTGCCTTCATTTGTACATACGTCAATCCTGTTTAATTATCCCTTGTTGCCATTGGAACCAAGTTTCCTCAGTCTTCTAATGTGGACTGAAGATCAGTGGCTCTCCAGGAGGCCTTCAGTAATGGACTGGTACTGCTGTGGTATCCAGCCATGTGGCCTGAACAGCTACAGGGTTCCTTGGCAGATTGCTATTGTTGAACTGCCATATGCTAATCCAATAAATTCATTTTAATACTAATGCATTCTATTCATTCTAGTCCTCTAGAGGACCCTAGATACTATTACCAAATACCTGACAAGAAGTAACTTGAAAGAGGAAAAGATTTATTTTGGCTTGCTGTTTGAGGGGATGCAGTCTATCATGTCCAGGAAGGGTTGCTATCAGGTGGCTCCAAGGTGGTAAGAGTATGCAGGGACTTCTCACATCATGTCTTGGTGGGAAAGGAAGCAGAGAATAGGCAGGAACTGGTGCTGATTTATAAAACCAGTTATCTACTTCCTCCAAAGAGGCTCCACCTCCCAAAGGTTCCATGAGCTTCTAAAACAGCACTATCAGCTGAGAACCAGGTGTTCAAACACACCAGGAAAGAAAAATTGAAGGAGGAAAATTTTACTTTAGCTTACAGTTCCAGAGATTTCAGTATGTAATCTTTACCTCCATTGTTTTTGGGGCATAGTGAAACAGAGGATAGTGTGGGTAAACTAAAAGGGACAAAGCTGGTCACCTCATGGCAGTCATGAAGCTTACATAGAGGGAGCTACTGAGGGCCAAGTATAACCTAAAAAGCCATGCCCTAGTAACCCACTTCCTCCAGCTAGACCCCACCCCTAAAGTTTTTGGCATTTCTCACAATGGTTTGTTGCAGAAATTTGGGTACGAGTCAGTGAGAAAAATGAAGCACCACTTGAAAAGAGTTGGAGAAATCAAAAATTTATTATGCATGGGCTGTAGTAAGTTCATATCCACATTCCTCTAGCAAACCATTCTAGTGGGTCTAGGCCTTTTATAAGGCTGTTTGGTAGGCAGTCTGACATTATCTTGGGTCTTTGCATTATTGGTGGGCAAGTTTCTAAGTCTATGGAGTAGTAACATACTCACAAAATTCTTTGTCAATAAGCAAGTTCAGAAGGCAAAACTATATGCTGTAAGGTCAGGTGGAGTTTTACCCATGGTTTGATTTTAAAAGATATTTGGCTGACTCAGGTCAGGATGTAACTGGTCAGGTTTTGATATGGGTATGGCTTCAAGGTTGTTTATTGTCAATGTATATTCTTTCCAGCATAGAAACTGAGGTGTTTGCAAAATGCTGTGTAGCACAGAATGGGGAGAGGTGCTTCAGTTTGGTTAAAATCTGCACTATAGGGCTGAAGAGATGGCACAGAGGTCAAAGGCACTTGCTTGCAAGGTCTGAAAGCATGAATTTGATTCCCTAGTGCCCACAAAAGTCAGATGCACAAAGTGCAACATGTATCTAAAGTTTTTTTTGAAGTGGAAAGATAATCTGGCATCTCATTCTCTCTCTTTCTCTTTGCAAATAAATAAAAATAAAAATAAATCTCCATCACAAGCTGAAGATCAAATATTCAAAACATAAGCCTATAGAGGACAATTCATACTCAAATCATAATATTCTACTTCAGACCTCCAAAGGCTCAGGGCCATCTCAGATACAAACTGCATTTAGTTCATTTCCAAGGTCCCTGAAATCTTGACCAGCCCAATGCTTTGAGAGTTAAGGTCAACTCTTAGTTGTGAATCTGAAAAATCAAAAATAAAGTTACATATTTAAAAATACAATGGCAGAGTAAATATTCCCATTCCAAAAAGGAGGAATAGCTGGTTGGGGTGGTGCATGCTGGTATTATATTGCTGAAGAGGCAGAGGCAGGCAGATCAGGAGTTTGAGGCTAGCCAAAAAGGAAGAATAAAAGAATAATGTGGAAGAATCAGACCAAAGCAAGACAGAAACCTAGCAGGGCAGACAGTAAATCCTATAGCTCCATGTCAGACACCAGGGGAACATGGTGTCTGTTGCAGTCAGGTTTGCATTACTGGTAGAAATCACCCAACCAAGAGCAGCTTGTGGGCAGAACAAACAGGTTTATTTTGGCTTACAGGCTTGAGGGGGAAGCTCCATGGTGGCCAAAAATGGTAGCATGAGCAGAGGGTGGACATCACCCCCTGGCCAACATAAGGTGGAAAACAAAAACAGGACAGTGTGCCAAACACTGGCATGGGGACACTGGCAATAACACCCATAAGCCTGGCCCAAACAATACACCACCTCCAGGAGGCTTTAATTTCCAATTGCCATCAGCAGGGGAGGCTATCATTTAGAATACCTAAGGTTATGGGGATAACTGAATCAAGCCACCACATTCTATCCCTGGCCCCCCTAAACTGACATCCATCCATTATACAAAATACAATGCATTCAGTTCAACTTTAAAAGTCCCTATAGTTTTTACCAATCCTAATGATGTTCAAACATCACCATAGTCCAACGTCTTTTAACTGAGACATAATACCAAAAAAATCCCCCCCAAACCCATAATGGCACAGAATAAATATTCACACTACAAAAGATGACACTGGGAATAGCAAAGAAATATTCAATCAACACAATATTTAAACAGGGCAAGCATCAGACTCTGTAGCTTCAAGTCCCACAACTCTAGTCAATGACAAATCTCCAAGTCTGATAATTCTAACCAGCAACAAGTCTCTGGAGTTCCAATTCTGCCCCTCCAGCTAAATGGGTCCCCACTGCAATCCATGGGTCATCCTCATGGTCCCATGGGGTCTTCATGCAGGCAACCAGCAAACCTGCTTCACACTGCCCATGGCCATTTACAAAACACAAGACCAGGTTGCAAACTCAATGACTCTCTTTCCTGCATTTCCTATACTCCATAATACCAGGCAAGGTACCACGTTTTTAATCTGGGGGTGCGGTGAATAAAGCAGACTGTGAAGAACAGGACACTCCTTGAGCACTCAGACCCCTCCAAAAGAGCCTACATTCTTCCTCTTGCCCCAGTGCAGGTCAGCTGGCCCAATCTCAAAGGTTGTAGTCTCTCAATTGCAGATGAACAGGCAGAAGTTCACCCAAAGATTTTTTTTTTCTGTGCCATATCCCTCTGCTCACATCAGTTCATTTCTACACAAAGCAAACCTGCACAACCTCTCAGGACATGAGCATAACAGCAAGCTTCTCACAAAAACTGCTAGCCCAGTCTGATAAAAGCTCTTTCTCACCCTCATAAGCAAAACCTTACAGTCCACAGTTCTTACTGCATTCAGGTCTTTCAACATTGACCAGAATAGTCCATCAAGCTGTACTTACAGCACTGCAAGGCATCTCTTAGGCCAAAGTTTCAAATCCTTCCACATTCCTCTTGAAAATCAGCTTCAAAAGGCCTAAGCCACACTGTCAGGTGTCTAGCAGCAACCCCACTCTTTGATACCAACCTTACTGTTGCAATCAGGTTTACATTGCTGATAGAAATCACCCAACCAAGATCAGTTTGTAGGAAAAAGAGGTGTATTTTGGCTTATAGGCTCAAGGGGAAGCTCCACAATGGCAGGGGAAAATGATGGCATGAGCAGAGGGTAGACATCACCCCCTGGCCCACATAAGGTGGGCAATAGCAACAGGAGAGTGTGCCAAACACTGGCATGGGGAAACTGGCTATAACACTCGTAAGCCCGCCCCCAACAATTCACTGCCTCCAGGAGGCTTTAGTTTCCAATTGTCATCATCTGGGGAGACCAGCATTCAGAATACCAAAGCTTATGAGGGACACCAAATCAAACCACCACAGTGTCATATGTGAACTCCAAAGGGCTTGGGGCCACTCTCCCTATAGCCATAGTTGGCAATAGCACACATACCCTATCTCCTGAACTAGCTCTGCTTACACCCTGAGGCTTTCTTCAGCAAATGTTTTATGGCCCTAACATCTCTAACATCCCAGGGTCTCCATTTCATCTTGGGCTTTGTCCCACTCCTTAACTCTCCACTCTCTTAAGGATTGCCTGCAGACTCCAACTTTGTTACACACTTCCTGTTTCTCTCCAAGACATTCCTTTGAAATGTGGGTGAAAGCCTTGAGGACTCCACAACTCTTACATTTGGTATGCCTACAAAACCAGATTCATGTAGAGTACTGCAATGCCTGCCACCAGCATGAGCAGTAGCTAGACCCCCTTGGACCACAGTTGTGTCAGCCTCTGAGTTCCCTGGGTGGCTAGACAGAGTGAAGTTAATCCTGGGGAAATGAGTTCCTAGGTGCTCTTACAGGAACAGGGTACCCTACCACGTTCTCTTTTTACAAGAGAAAATCTTTTCAAATGAGTTTTTTCATACCCTTGATCCTGTGGTGGGTAGGGTCATGCCAATTCCTAAGACACCCTGGAAGCATCTCTCCTACTGTCTAACGTACTTGAGCTTCTTTTTAATCTCTGCTCACTTCTGTTGTGGCTTCCTTAGCACTAACTTTACATTGTACTTTCTGACCAAATTAGAAGTCTATCTTTCTGCTCTATGTTTCATTCTTGATTCTCATTGTTAACCTAGCTAAAAACATGCAATAACACATGTCAACCTGAGTGCTGAACTGCCTTGAAATTTCCTCTGCCAGATTAATTAGTCTATTACTTTTAAACTCAGCTTTCCACAGAGTCTCAGGTCTTAGACAAAATATAAAAAGTGTTGTGCTAGAATGTAACATAAATGTCCCCAGGCCCAATTCCCAATACAGTCCTGTTCCCATCTGGATACTTGTGAACAGTCTTTACTGTTTGTATTCCTATAAGCATTCTGGTTTTCTAAGCTCTCACCAGAACCACCAGCAAGCTGAGTTTGCAGGCTTTCTCTATCTTGCATCTTCAAACATTTTCATGTACCTTCCACAAATTGGTTTCAAAAGCTTTCAAAACACATGGATAGGCTTAGTCACACCTCACTCCTGATACTTTTTGGGTTAGTTGCTCTTACATGGCTATGACAAAGTCCTGATTTGAATAATTTAAGGGGGAAATTATTTTTGGTGGCTCATGGTGTTAGAGATTTCAAGCCAACATATCAGGGAGGATGTGGTGAAGCAAATCAGCTCACATAATGATGACTAGGAAGCAGAAGAAGAATACCTCTACCTAATGATGTGCTTTCCCCCACTTTACTTCTGCCTGGGTTTCTAGCTTATGGGATAGTGCTGCCCACATGCAGGGCAGGTCTTCTCACCTTAGTCAGTCATCTCTGGGACAATCCCAGAGACATATACAGGGATGTGTTTTATTAATCTTATAGTGCTTCTTTCTCAAATTAAGTTGGCCTCAACATTAACCATCACAAATGGTGTGACTCCCTGAAGACCTGCTTTAGTCATAGGCCTGTGCTCTGCAGTTCACTATGAACATCACAGTTGCATATGCACAGCTGAAGCTTAAGTGTTTATGAAACAAGTGAATATAAAAATGCAGTGTCAGGCTTGGTAGTGCTTGCCTGTAATCCCAGCACTTGGGAGTCTAAGGTAGGAGGAACCTGAATTACATAATGAGATCCTGTCACAGAAAAAACAAATCTGTGTCTGAGAAAATGGCTTAGTGAATAAAGCACTTGCTGTGCAAGCATGAGAACCTGAGTTTGGATCCCCAGAACCCACATGAGGGCAGATAATGCAACAGGTTATTTGTAATCCTACTGTGTCTATAGCAAGAAGAGAGGCAAAGACAGGAAAGTCCACCAAAAATACAGAGGCATACAGGCCTGGCAAACTGAGCAGTAGACAACAAGAGAACCTACCTCAGACTAGGTGGAATGTGAGGACTAATAGCCAAAGGTTGTCCTCTGACCTCCACACATATGCTGTGGTATGCACATGCACACACATGCACATGCATGCATGTGCACCCCCCACACTATAAATCTGTAAATACATTACATTTATGTGTAAAAGGGAATGATATTCCTGGCTGAGATATTTAAAACCAGATCACTCTTCCCCAAACAGTGGTTTTCTAAGTGTGGTCCCCAGATCAGCAATCTGAAAATTGTCTCAGATTGATACAAATGGCATTTCTTCACCTCACTATAGATGCAATGAGTCTGAAAGTCTGAAGCAGGGCAGCTCTGATTGAGAAACACTGCCTAGCAGGAGGACACAGTGTAGCACAGAGAGTGAGCTCTTCTTGCATGGCTCAGATCTGTAGCAGTCTTGGCTTCTGTCCACTAAATTTCTCCACCAATCACTGAAATATCCCAAATGCCCCCACTGGACCCAAGTATCCCCACTAAGGACCATTGAACCTCATGCTCAGTAAGGATATTTCTTGCTTGTGTTTTCTGAAATGCTCAACACTGGTTTGGGGCAGTCAGAGGTGTGGGTAGACATTGAAAAGCTGACAAGGGTGTCCTGTTTGGACTGAAAGATTCTGCTTAACCCAGCAAGGGTCAGCCAGGGGTCTGGCTTCTGCTTACAGTGGCTGCAAAAGGGAGGTTCAGCTTTTAAAAGGTTCTTTCAAATGCAGATAAATGCATTTGACCATGGAAGTTGGCATCATTGCAGCTCTTAAGATAGTCTTTGAGCAGCTATGGCTATCTGAGAGAACATTACTTCGGATATAGCCTAGCCTAGTCCTACTTACAAAAGAACTTCAACTTGCTTGGGTCTGAACTGAGACTGACATTTGTTCAGAAACATGAGAGTCCTCAGACTCCTGAAAAGATTCTTGCACTAACTCTATAAACTACCCATCATGCCATGACCAATGGATGATCTCTTTCTGCCTTGTAGGCTGGGACGGGCCATAGCTATGAATTGTTCAGGTTTTCTCTGCATTGCTTGGCAAGTGGGAGCTCATGTGTTGATGTTTGCTTTCCAGATGGTGGCACTATTTTGGGAAGAGGTGGAAACATTAGGAGATGGATTCTAGCTGGAGAAAGTGGGGGCACTGGTGGTTATATCTTTGAGTTATATCTGTTTCCAGACCCCCTTTTCTGTCTTGGCTTCTTGGCCATTGTGATGCTTGGCCTCATTGTGACCCTGAAACAATGGAACCAATATTGTGGACTAAAAGCTCTGACACTGTCAGCCAAAACCCCTTCCACCCTTAAATTGCTTATGTCATGTATTTTGTGACAGATATAAAAATCTGATGGTTATTCCATTAGTATTCCAATAATATAAAATAGTATCCAATAGTATCAAAATGCTAGTGAATTTAGTATAGATTATTTTCCTTATATTTACTCTCTATGTTATAGATTAGAGAATTTTGTGTGCATTTTGGAAGGCAAAGGGGGGAATTACTAAACATTTGTTATAAAGAAGAGATTAGTGCAACTGTGAGAACTGAGACCAGTAATTAAATACAATCTCCACACCATACAGACAACACCTAACTTTTAAAGGTTTGATTGATTTTACAGTGCTATGGATGCAACATGCATTCACTAGAAAGTGTACTTCAAATTCTGAATTTTGATCTTTTCCTGGATTATCAAGATGTGGTCTGATCCTCTTGTGATGCTCAGCAGCAGTAGCAGGCCTTAGCAGCCAGTTCATAACTCCAAAAACCTTAGCATCTCATAGCACACTGTCTTGCAAAGCTATGATGCTTAGTAGGGTAGGTTATTATATCCATTTCTGATTTAGTAATACTATAAACTCAGATGGGTTTGTCATAATAAATCAAGGAACACCTCTAAAAGTAAAAACTTTCCTTTGATAGGGATAACATTTCATGTAAAGGCATGGGAAGTGCTTGACCGGTGTCCTGACTCCTCGTCCAAAACCCTTTCTAGTCAGATGAGATTTAAACTCTACTGAGGGTCTTTTACATGCATGGCAGCTGAGCAGACTGCTACAGGAGAGCGGGGAAGTTTCATTAGGTCAGTTTTAAATGAAAACTCTGCGCTCAGGGAAGTTGGTGACCTTCTCAACAGACAAGCCAGTGTTGAGTTGTAGTGCTAGAATTCCAGCCTAGACTCTGATTTCATGAACACTAAAAAGTCTGCTTCTCCTCCACTTGAAGAAGATCATCATCAGTGAATGATATTCATATCAGGCAGCTGATAATCAACACATCTGGAGGACATTCATAAAATCTTAAGAAAATAACAGAATTGACTAAGCATCTGTCCATCTGGAGCAGACATTCTAATGGAGAAAACTGTATGTGGTGGTTTGGATCAGATGTCCCCCATAAACTTATGTGTTTTGAATGCTCGGTTCCCAACTGGTGGTAATTTGGGAGGTGATGTCTAGCCATTGATCATGTCACACTTTCCCCTGACATCATGGAGCTTCCCCTTGAGACTACAAGACAAAATTAATCCTTTTCTCCCATAAGCTGCTTATGCTTGGGTGTTTGTCTCAGCAATGAGAAGGTAACTGCAGCAGAATATTGCACTAGTGGATTGGAGCCATTAATTGCTGGTAGAAAGCTGATTATGTGGCTTCTGACCTTTTGAAACTAATTTGTGGGAGGAATGTGGAAGGATTTGAAACTTTACCCTAAGAGATGCCTTGCATTGCTCTAAGTACAGCTTGATGAATTCTTGTGAGAGTGAAAGGCCTATAAGCAGAAAGAACTATGGAGTGTGAGGATTGGCTTATGAAGGAAGAGCTTTGCCTGGACTGGTCTCGAAGAAGTTTGTGTGAGAGGCTTGTTGCATTCTACCCATGTCCTAAGAACTTGAGTAAAGTTGAATTTAGAAGAAATGGACTGATTTGAGCAGATGGATATGGTACGGAAAGAAAGTTCTGGGAAAAATATACCAGCGATATTCAGTTAAAATTGAGAGATTACCATCATTGAGATTGGGTCAGCTGTTCTGTATTGGGGCAGCAGAAAGAATGCTGACTGTCTTCAAAGTAGGAGGCTAGAGTTCTGAAGGAGTTTTACTATTCATCAAAGTTGGCTTCATCCCCTACTTGATTAACAAATTTGGCAGCCCACCTGGTACTATGGGATATAAAAAGTGAAGGAAAGAAAAAGGTCATCAGATTTGCATTTTTTTTTTTTTTTAGAAATGATCAGTGGGTAATGTAAGGCAGGATTGATGGAGCCCTGCATGGAGACCCAATGGAGCCACGAGGATGAACTGTGGATTGCAGTGGGGGCCCTAGGACTTTTTGAGATTCCAGGACTATGGGATGGCTGCCAAGGAGAGCTGCCAGCTCAGATTGAAGTTTTTCCCAGGCTGTGAGCACCCCAGCTGAAGAACCAGAATTAGAACTCCAGTGACTTTGTCACTGGTTACAGAGGTGAGATCTGTAGCTATAGGTTTTTGATGTTTGCCATGTTTCTTTCAAATCTTGCATTGGTTCAATCTTTCCTTGTACTGTCATTTATTTATTTATTTATTTATTTATTTTGCAGTGTGAATGTTTACTTCTTGCCATTATGTGTTTTTTTTTTTTTTATTTGTTTTACAGGTTCTCAGTTAAGAGACCTTGAACTATGGAGATGTTTGAACAGTATTGGGACTGATTAAAAACTATGGGAGGGGTGGACACTCATGGCATGGAGTACGTAGGGCAGATCCCTATTTTCTGGCTCCTCCCAGCTCCCTGGTCCGGATATCCTGCACTGGAGCATGTTCAGGCAGGCATGGTGTGGAGTGAGTAGGCCAGACCCCTGTTCACTGGCTCATCCCAGTTCCCTGGTCCTGGTAGGTCCCATGCCTTGCTTGGGGATGTCTGATAGCTGTGTGGGCTGTGTAATCAGGCCTTTTGCTCTGGTATCCTCACTGGCCACTGGGAACCAACATCCCTGTTCACCTGAGCCAGAGTATGTATGGGCCAAAGGACAAAAACTTTCTTCCTCCTCAATAAAATAATGAGTCTTCCTAAAATAGGTAGACCACAATGCAAAAAAATCCAACAAATGTCACCAAATTGAGAGATCTCCACCAAGGATGCCTACTTCTACAATGGAAGCCTCCAATGAAATAATAGAGAAATCAACAGAAATTCATTGCTGAAATGAAAACACATGAACCAATGAAACATGATCAAAAGAATCACTGAATTAGAAGCAAACCATCAAAGAACCAACAATCATATCAATCAATGAAATTGAACAGAATTGCCTCCTACAACATTCAGCTTTTGGCAGTATGCTTAACTCGATTGAAGAAAATGTTAGAACCCGCAAAAGAGATATGAATAAATTGAAGGTGAGTCAAGAAATGGAAGATCTTGTTGGGTGTGGTGGCACATGCCTTTAATCCCAGCACTTGGGAGGCAGAGGTAGAGGATCACCATGAGTGTGAGGTCACCTGAGACTACATAGTGAATTCCAGGTCAGTCTGGGCTAGAGCGAAACCCTATGTTGCAGTCAGGTTCACATTCCTGGTAGAAATCACCCAAGCAAGAGAAGTTTGTGGGAAAAAGAGGTTTATTTTGGCTTACAGGCTTGAGGGTGAAGCTCCACACTGGCAGGGAAAAATGATGACATGAGCAGAGGGTGGACATCACCCCCTGGCCAACATAAGGTGGACCATAGCAACAGGAGAGTGTGCCAAACACTGGCAAGAGGAAACTGTCTATAACACCCATAAGCCTGCCGCCAACAATACACTCTCTCCAGGAGATGTTAATTCCCAAATCTCCATCAGCTGGGAACCTAGCATTCAGAACACCAAAGTTTATGGGGCACACCTGAATCAAACCACCGCACCCTACCTCAAAAAAAAGAAAAAAAAAAAAACTAAAAAAAAAAAAAATTTCTCAAGAAATGGAAGATCTCAACAACCAGTTGATTAAGCTTAATGAACACTTGATCAAATGCAAGAATGAAATCCAGGATGCAGCAAGAAAATCAGAACTCAAACAGAAATGTTACCTCAAAAGAGATGGACATGATGCAAAATAACACAACAGAAAACAAAAATCAAATAGAACTTATAAAATACTCTCTGGAACCCCTCACCAATAAAGTTACTCATGTGAAAGACAGAACCTCTGACCTGGAAGACAAGACAGAAGAATAGGTCATGAGGCCAAAAACTTCACTAACTTCAAAAAATCAAGTGAACAGAATACGAGGGAACTGCAGAACACCCTAAAATGACCAAACACCTGGATCATGGGTATACAAGGAGAGGAAATCCCAGCCAGA
Organism: Dipus sagitta; assembly: GCA_036346955.1. Taxonomy (NCBI): domain Eukaryota; kingdom Metazoa; phylum Chordata; class Mammalia; order Rodentia; family Dipodidae; genus Dipus; species Dipus sagitta. Next base: position 76,965,102 of record CM070778.1, on the reverse strand, counting down.
GGCAAAGAGACCATATTCAACAAAATTATTGAAGAAAATTTTCTGAATCTCTCAAAAGAGAGGCCCATCCAGATACAAGAAGCCCACAGAACACTAAACAGGACCAAAGAAGAAACCCTCCAAGACACATCATAGTTAAAACTCTTAACAACAAAAACAAAGAGTGTTAAGCCAGGCATGGTGGTGCATGCCTTTAATCCCAGCACTCGGGAAGTGCAGAGGTAGGAGGATTGCCATGAGTTCAAGGCCACCCTGAGACTCCATTGTGAATTCCAGGTCAGCTTGGGCTAGAGTGAGACCCTACCTCGAAAAACCAAAAAACAAACAAACAAAAAAAGAAAAATCAAAGAGTGTTAACAGCAGAAAGAGAGAAGCAATTCACAACATACAAAAGCAATCCCATCAGAATTATGTTAGATTTCTCAATAGAAACCCCAAAAGCCAGAGGGCCTAGAATGAAACACTTCAAAGTCTAAGAAAAACTATGGCTTCCAACCCAAGCTACTCTACCCAGCAGAAGTATCCCTTGTAATAGATAGTGAAAGGAAAACTTTCCATGAAAAAGGTCAACTCTATAATTGTATGAACACACCAGCAAACCTACAGAGAATACTTGAGGGAATACTCCACACAGAACAGTCAAATAACCAATCTCAAGAGCCAAGAAGAAGATCACAATAACCAAAAATAGACCAGGCTCAAAAAAGTACAAAACACAAGGAAGCACAAAACCCCATACAGCATCTCATCATGGCAAAGATTAATTCAAACCTCACAGTAATACACTTAAATATTAATGATCTAAACTCACCCATAAAAAGATACAAATTGTCAGGCTGGATCAAAAAACTGGACACTTCTATCTGCTGTCTTCAATAAACCCACCTCACCATTAAAGACAGACACCTTCTCAGGGTGAAAGTTTGGAAAATGATATTCCAAGGAAATGGAAATGAAAAACAGGAGGGTGTTGCTATATTAATATCTGATAAAATAGAGCTTAAACCAAAACAATACAAAATGAATGCACAAAATCAGTAGCTTTTCTATATGCAAAGGACAAATATACAGAGAAAGAAATCAGTGAGGCTGTCCCATTTTCAACAGCAACAAACAAAATTAAATACCTTGAAATAATACTAACCAAGGATGTGAAAGACCTATATAATGAAAACATAAAAACACTCAAGAAAGAAATAGAGGTGGACTTGAGAAGCTGGAAAGCCCTCCCATTCTCCTGGATAGGTAGAAGTAATACTGTGAAAAATGGTAATTCTAAAAAAAAAAAAAAAAAGGTAATTCTGCCAAAAGTAATATACAGATTTAATACAATACCAATAAAAATACCAGCATCATTCTTCACAGAGATTTAAAAAATCTCTAAATTCATATGGAATGCAGAAGGCCTCGAATATCCAGACATATCCTCAGCAAAACAAAACAAAACAAAACAAACAAACAAACAAGCAAACAAAAAAACACCTCTGTTGGTATCACCATACCCAATGTAAAGCTATATTACAAAGCCATAGTGACAAAAAAAGCATAGTACTGGAATCAAAACAGAAACATAGACCAATGGAACAGAATTGAAAGCCCAGACCCAGGTCAAATAACTACAGCTGCTTGATCTGTGACCAAGTGGCCAATAATGTAGACTGGAAAAAAGACAGCATCTTCTACAAATGGTGTTGGGCAAATTGGATAAACATATGTAGAAAAATGAAATTGGACCTACTCATTTCACCATACACAAAAATCAAGTCCAAATGAATTAAAAACCTCTATATCAGACCTGAAACTCTTAAACTACTGGAAGAAAAACTAGGAGGCATTATCCATGATATAGGACTGGAAAAGACTTCCTGAACAAAACCACAGTAGCCCAGGAAATTAAACAAGCACTCAACCAATGGAATCTTGTGAAGCTAAAAAGCTTTTGCACAGACAAATATACCATAAGCAGAGCCAACAGATTACCCACTGAATGGGAGAAAATCTTTGCCAGCTATACCACTGACAGAAGCCTAGCATCTAGAATCTACAGACAACTCAAAAAACTGAACAATAAAAAAAAAAAAAAAAATCAAACAACCCATTCACAAAGTGGGGCAGGGAACTGAATAGGGAGTTTTCAGAGGAAGAAATACAAATGGCTAACACACATTTAAAATGTTCAACATCCCTAACCATTAGGGAAATGAAAATTAAAACAACTATGAGATCATCTTGCCCCTGTAAGGATAGAAAACATTAAAAAAATCAAATGAAAACAAATGTTGGTGAGGATGTGGAGAAATAGGAACACTCATTCACTGTTGGTTGGAATGTAAGCTGGTACAACCACTATGGAAATAAATATGGAGACTCCTGAAAAGGATGGATATAGAGTTACCAACAGACCCTGTTATTCCCTTACTGGGCATTTACCCTAAAAGCTCCATACCTCAGTTCAGAGTTATTTGCTCAACCATGTTTATAGCTGGTCAATTCATAGTAGCTAAGAACTGGAATCAATCCAGGTGCCCATCATTGGATAAATGGATAACCAAGATGTGGTATATCTACACAATGGAATTCTACTCAGCAGTAAGAAAAATGGCCCAATGAAATTTGTAGAAAAATGGTCAAACTTGGTACAGATCACACTAAGCAAACTCACACAATCACAGAAAGACAATTGTCACATGGTCTCACTCATCTGCAATGCCTAACCTGGATCAGTCCGAGTTGCTGACATACCAGAACAGCATCTCAAGGCTTGGACAATAGGGAGGGTCAAGCTTGGGAGAACAGGAAGGGTGTGGGTGGGGAAACATAAAACTGAAACCAAATTAAACTGGTACCATAGAAACCTGTTGGGCCTTGAGAGGCCCGGACGTTAGGCCTAGTGGAACTTCCTGAGCCTAGCTAAAGTTTGGCGACCTGTCTCTGGCCAGCTAGGACTCAGCAAGATGCCTAATGGCTTCTTGCCTGCTACTTCTGTGTAGGAGTTGGAATTGCCACGCGCGCGCACTTGGGACCAATCATTTCAATAGTCGCAGTTTACTATTGGCCCTTACCTCCCCCCCCCCATCCTAAAATCTCCACCCTCATTCTCAACATTATATAGGCAACCGCCTGTAACAATAAAGTGAGTTCCTGCTTCAACAAGACTCCTGACTCAGTGTGTTTTTTCTCTGGTGACTAGGAGAGGTTCTGAGTTGAAGACACTCGTCCTCTTCCTCAACCCCTTGGGAGGAACCAGCAGGCCTGGTCCTTCCTCAGCACTACCTGCCAGGGGATCCCGGCATCTGGTGCCTAATGTGGGGCTCTGGGAACCCGGCAGATTAGTGCCCCATGAGAGGCATTCGTTGAGGAGGTCAATCGGTGTGCGGGTGAGTGTACCCTCATAAGTTATGAGGCGGTCTTCATATTTAATGTGCTAAACTTTGCTTCTATAACCTGTACTTGCTTGTCAACATCTCTTGGTTCTCTTTCTCTTTCCTTTCACTTTTGGTTCACTGGCAAGCTGCATCTGTGGCTTTTGTATAACATGTTTACCTATCTTTTGGATCCTTGTGTTTGTGTTATACTCGTGTGTCTGGGGGTTGCTATTGCCGTAATTTTATGGACATTTCTCTCTCAACTTTATAATATGGGACAGTCTACCTCTAAATTCAATACTGCCTTAGAATCTCTCAGGGCACTCCTAAAGAGTAGAGGGCTTGATTTCACTGATAATCAGGCTCAACAGACCTGGGATTGCCTTCTTAAGCTGGCGCCATGGCTGCCGGAAGGAAATCTCTTTGATTGGGACACGTGGGATAGGGTAGATGCCCTTGTTTGTCAGGCACATGTGGAGAAGGGTCAAATACCCCCCTCAGGGGTCCTCTCTATGATCTCAGCCCTCAAGGACTGCTTCCCTCCAAGGCCAACCAAACATAAACAAAAGACAGAAGAAAAAGATAGTATACAGCCTGATCTGGCTACTCCTCCTGGAGATATAGCTTTAAAAACCCCAGAAAAGGATACATCTTTATACTCCTCACTTGATCCCTTTGAGAGTGCTCCCTGGCCTTCTGGGGGACCTCCTCCATCGACTAACCCTTTCTGGACCCTCTCGGCCCCTCCTTCATATTCGTCCGCCAAACCACCAGAAAATAAAGCTACTTTTTTATTTCCCGTCAATCTAATTCCTGGGGGCAATCGCCCTGCTGCCTGGTATCCATGGGAAGCTCAGGACCTTAAGGCGCTTAAAAAGGTGGTCTTGGAGGATGGACCTAACTCTCCTTGGGCTGAGACCCTGTTACAGGGACTTGCCCATCAACCTTGTACAACCCAAGATTGGAAAAATCTAGTCAGGGCTGTCTTGTTGGGTCCCCAATACATTAAGTGGTGTGCCTTTTTTTTTTCTTTTTAAAAAGATGAGTGCCATACACAGGCAGAATGAAACCAAAGTCAACATCTCCCTGTGCCAATAACTTTTGGGATGCTCTCCAGTACCTCTGATCAATATGCTACAGGCACTCAACAGGTGGCTATACCTGACCCATATAGGGACCAGGTCAGGACACTGGGCTTGGTGGCATGGGAAAGGCTTGACAAGGGACCCTCTGAACCCCCCCTTATGGGTATTACTCCAAAACCATCTGAGGACTTGGCTACATTTATAGATAGGGTGGAAAAATGTCTCCAAAGAAATATGGGATCAGTTTACTAAAATGTTGGTCTGAGAAGGGATGACGGCCAATCACTGCCTCGCCTGTGCAGGTCTCAAGAACAACTCCATGAGTAGATGGATTGTAGCCACCAAGGATGTTGGCACTATCTCCCATCAGGCTAGGGCCATGGCTGCCACCCTTCAGGAAAATAAACAGAGAGATTTGGCCACTATGATCTGCGCACTACAGTTAAATCCTAAAAAATCAACATGTTTCAGGTGCGGGGATGAGGGCCACTTTAAAAAGGAGTGCCCCAACAAGACAAAGCCTTCCCCACCCTTTGGGGGGACGACCAATGCCCCTTACACCCGCTGCCCTAAATGCAAAAAGGGGTTTCATTGGGCTAAGGAGTGTAAATGGAAGTTTAACATACAGGGAAAGCCTTTAAACTCCTCCCAGGGCTTCCCCCAGCCCCGTTAAATAAGGGGAAAGAGACCATCAAAGCCTATTGGACCGTCCGCCTGGTCCCCGGCCTTAGACCCAAAATTATTTTAAATATTGGCAATAAAAAATTCAAACTTCTCATCGACACTGGAGCAGACTGAATGGTCCTGAGAAAGGAGGAAGTGCCCCGCCTCCTGGCAGCTTGTGCCCGGCCCTCCCCTACTGGGAGTTGGCGGGCAGTCCACCTCCTGGGAGACTGCCACGTGGCTCCCTTGGACTGACCCAGTGGGGACAGGGGAAAAGTCCACCATCTCGTGGTGACTGGGCTCACTACTAACTTACTGGGGCAAGACATCCTTGGAGATGCTGAGGCTTTCATCATTACTGATCATAAGGCCTTTTATAATAATTTGTTAGATAAAAAAGAATATTAATAACAGTTTGAGGAAGGGAGGGAATGTCATCCCAATTATAGAGATGACCCTTACTTTGAGCAACTCTGACAAAAGTACTCCAATGAACACCCCCAATTCTAAGGGCCACTGCCCAGCCCCCCTCCCCCATTTAAAATCCAGTGGAGACTGGGGGATCCTATATGGGTTGAGCCTCTCCCTTCTTCTAAGTTACACCAACTCCACATACTTATTGATCAACAGTTGGAGGCCAGACATATCTGTCCCTCCACTCTCCTGTCTTTGTCATAAAAAAGCCTAATGGGTCCTGGAGATTTTTACATGATTTAAGGAAGATCAATGAATGCATGATCCCCTTCAGAATCCCCCAGAGGGGACTCCCATGGATCCTAGCTATTCCCAATATATACCATATTACTATCATTGACATTAAAGATTGCTTCTTCTCTATCCCTCTCCATCCAGGAGACATGGAAAAATTTGCATTTTCTGTACCCACTGTTAATTTTTGTGGCCCAGATAGGAGATTTGAATGGACTGTCTTACCTCAGGGCATGGCTAATAGCCCACCCATTTGTCAATATTACCTGTCATCCATTTTCTCTTCTCTTATCAATCTCCCCAATACCCTATTTTATATTTACATGGATGATATTATTCTTGGGTGTCTAGATTCCTCCACACTCCAGGACCTTACCCACTAATGTCTAACTATCCTTCATACTCACAGCTTTAAAGTAGCTCCGGAAAAAGTTCAAACTGTGCCTTCCTTTAAGATCTTGGGCTCAATCCTTACCCTAGATACAGTTTCACCTGTTAAACCACAACTTTATATTCAGGATTCTTACACCTTGCCTCAACTCCAGCAGCTCTTGGGAGAAATTAATTGGATGAGGCCTTGGATACCCATAACTACTGAAGAGCTGTCCCCTTTGTTTGACCTCCTAAAGGATCTTAACTTCTCCTCTCAGGTAATTTTGTCCCCTTGTCATCAACAAATTTTTCATAATGTACAACAGGCTATAAATGCTGTGGCCCTAAAGATGTTCAATCCTGATTTACCCATCTCCCTCTACATTTTCTCTGGGGAAACATTATGCACTGCACTGTTGGTCCAGGAAGGTGAGCCCATCCAATGGGTTCACCTCGCAATCGGTGGGGTCCCCAGAGCTTATTCTATAACCAACCAGGTTGCTGATTGCATTATCAAGGGCAGAGACACCTCTGTCCGGTTGTTTGGCACAGAACCTCACCTTATTGTCACCCCCTTTAAGATAACAGATTTCACCTGGCTTCAGAGAAATAATAACAGAGTTGCTATGGCTCTCGAGGGGTTTCTAGGTAAAACTGATTGCCAGTATGTTCCCCACAAATGGATGAGTTCTTTCTCCAGGTTAGAATGGAAGCCCCCCAGGCTTTTTCTGTCTCAACCTAACCCTGACTTTCTTACCGTGTTTATGATGGAGGGCACCTGGGGGCTTCCCTAGTCGTTTACCCTCCCTTAAAACAGGAAAAAGAGCCTATGCCCATAAAGTCAGTCTCCCATGAGGTTGAGGGGTCAGCACAATTCAAAGAACTATTTGCTGTCGTTCTAGCTTTGGACACTATTAAAGAGCCATTTAACTTGTTTTCTGACAGCCTTTATGTTGTTAATTTATTACCCAACCTGGTTGAGGCCCATATTAGACTAGACTCCAACCCTATATCTCCTCTGATGATTCAAGCTCGTTCCCTACTCAAACAAAGAATTAACCCCATTTTTCTTCAACATCTCAGGGGTCATCAAAACTTACTGGGATTTCTCTCTCAAGGAAACAATTTGGCTGATAAAATGGCTTCTATGCCTCAGTGTAATACTATTACAGAAGCTACACGCTTCCACTTATTGACCCATGTCAACTGGAGAGGTCACAAGCACAGGTTTCCACAGGTACCAGTCAAGGACCTTAAAAAAATTGTCTGGACTTGTAAGTCCGTCAGCCTTTCCTCCAAGTACCTCCCTTCAAACTACAGGAAGCAACCCTTAAGGGCTCCGCCCTAATCATCTGTGGCAAATTGATGTCACACACTATTCTCCATTTGCAAAGCTTAAATATATTTTTCTTTCAGTTGATACCTTTTCCTACGCCTGCTGGGCATCGGCACATGCCGGGGAAAAATCTAAACATGCCGTTAGTCATATGCTTCAATGTTTTGCCACTCTCGGGCTGCCTGATCAAATTAAAACAGATAATGGCCCCTGCTTCGTAAGCAAGGCCTTTGTAGATTTTCTCCAGAACTGGAAAATCTCACATTCCACAGGCATCCCATACCACCCCCAGGGCCAGGCTATCATTGAAAGATATGATCAGACTCTCAAGTCTCAATTACAAAAACAAAAGGGGGAATCCTTACCCCCACACAACCAACAAAAACAGGCATTATTTACCCTAAATATTTTAAATTTTTCTAAAGAAGATAAACAATTATCCCCTTTTCAAAAGCATTGGTCTTCATCCGTTACCCAGGTTCTATCTGGGTAAGATGGAGGGACCCATTGACTGGGGACTGGAGAGGACCAGACCCACTCCTCACAGCAGGGAGACGGTTTGGATGTGTCTTCCCTCAAGATGAAAAAAGACCCATTTGTGTACCAGCGAGAGACTTAAAATATTTGTCCCAACAAGGGGACACTGACAATCACTTCTCCAGGGAGTGTCCCACCTCTGAGGACTGTTCCTAAAATGGTCTTCACCCTGCTAAACCAAACAATTCCCTCCCTTGCGGAGGATTGCTGGCTTTGCCTCCAATCTGGGCCTCCCCGGCTGCTTGCAGCACAGTTGCCCATACGCCCTTAAAAAATTGCTCAGCCACCTTCTCCATCCCCGTCCAGCTTTTCCCAATGTTTCCTCTGGAACTTGCATTTGGGCCCCGCCTTCCCCTAATAATTCCACTATAGATGTGGGATACATTCATCCTTCCTTATGTACTTTTAACACAACTGAGCCCAGTGCTCAATGCTGCCCGCCTTCTGGAATGGTTTATGTTTGTGGAGGTGGGATGGCCTATGACTTTCTGCCCACCAATTGGATGGGCCTTTGTGCCCCAGCCACCTCAATCCCAGATGTAGATATCATTCCTGGAAATGAGGCCCTCCCTATGCCCTCTTTTGATTATATTGGAGGGAGACCTATCTCCAGCAACAGCTAGATTCCCTGGATGAGGTAGTCCTACAAAACAGGAGGGGACTAGACCTACTAATGGCCGAAAAGGGAGGCATATGCTTGTTTTTACAGGAAAAATGATGCTTTTATGCCAATAAATCAGGAATCGTCCAGGACAAGATTAAGAGGCTCCAGGAAGACTTGGAGAGGAGGTGGCAGGACCTCCAGGACAACCCACTGGCCTACATGGCTTCTTACCCTACCTTCTCCCTCTACTTGGCACCCTCCTTCTCCTTTTCCTTCTCCTCACTGTAAGATTACACAATTTATTCACCAATGGCTAGAGGCAATAAAACTTCATCAGGTCGAAATACGTTATCATAGGCTCACTACTCAGGAGTCAAGCTCCTCATATGACTGGCTGTCCTCATATGAGTGTCCCTCCTCTGCCCTCCATCTGACCAATGATGGGTAAGATCTCAGACAGGCTGGGACAACCTAAGACAGGTCATGGAGTGGGTTCTCAAAGAGCTGGATACGTGGTACCCAGTGACAGGTAAGATCCCCAGAGGGGACAACGTAAGACAGGGGCCATGTTTTCCACCGTGCTTACAAAAACAAAAGGGGGAGATGTTGGGCCTTGAGAGGCTGGACGTGAGGCCTAGTAGAATTTCCTGAGCCTAGCTAAAGTTTGGCGACCTGTCTCTGGCCAGCTAGGACTCAGCAAGTTGCCTAATGGCTTCTTGCCTGCTACTTCCATGTAGGAGTTGGAATTGCCACGTTGCGCACTTGGGACCAATTATTTCAATAGTTTCAGTTTACTATTGGCCCTTACCTCTCCCCCCATCCTAAAATATCCACCCTCATTCTCAACATTATATAGACAACTTCCTGTAACAATAAAGCAAGTTCCTGCTTCGACAAGACTCCCGACTCAGTGTGGTTTTTCTCTGGTGACTAGGAGAGGTCTGAGTCAATGACACTCATCCTCTCCGCAACCCCTTGGGAGGAACCAGCAGGCCTGGTCCTTCCTCAGCACTACCTGTCTGGGGGAGCCTGGCAGAAACCTATATCCTGGAAGTTAGACTAAAATGTTGAACCCTCAACAGGACCTTAGGGGGAGCACCTGAATCAAAGAGCCCTGGAAAGGATGAGATGAAGCCTAATCTTAAATTTCTCCTTTTTTTCTGTCTTTTTTTTTTCTTTTCCCTTTGCACTGTCCTGTAACTCCCTGTACCAGGATGTGATATACATCCACAGTGAGCTGTTGATTGGAGAGACCTGCAAAGTCTACCAAAACAAACAAGACAGAATTCTGTCAGAGAAGTGGATTGCCCACCAGAGATTAATGGTAAGACCCTACTGCTGAAGACACAAATATACACTGTCAGCACAGACCACGGAGAGATCTGGTTGAAATCTGGAAGACAGCTGGTCCCCAGACAATTAGCCCATTTAGTGCTGAAAGGTGCTACATGAGCTACTGGGGGAAAATGGCCAACATCTCTATCTGAGCAACTCAAAGTCTAAGCTACTCAGCAGCAACCTGACATGATGCTCACAGAAGTGCAATAGTGGCACACAGCCATGGTGGGTAACCAAGTGCTCTTGGATTGGCTAACAGATCCACTCAGTGGAAAGGAAACCATATCTGGAACTGGAAAACAAGTCAGAATCATATCCATTTAATGATTTTGCTGTTCATTGTCAAGCTCTCACTAATCTTGGGCTATAAGAGAATCTACACCCTTTAAATTCTCTTTAAATTAGTAAGGGTTATTCCATTTAACTGGTGGTGACTTCACTTTCTATTGGAGAATCTGTTTCTCTCTTTCAGATGGAGAGCAGATAAATGACTCAGCTGCACCGTGGCCCCAGCTGAACCCACAGGGGAATTGGTGAAATACATGTATGATATTTCTTTGATCTCTGAGTCCTTCACTATTTCTTAATCATCTCTGGTCTTGAGAGGGAGTCATGTAGCTTTGTTAGGTAGGTTAGGGCAACTGGGCCCTGAATGTAGAAAGCAGAAATGTCTTTATGTCTGCCCTTGCAATCTTCATATTACTAGAGATCAAGAGAAGGAGCTCTCCTCTCATTATCTCCCAAATAAAGGAGTTCTCTAGACCTGTTTTGCCATGAACAACCTGAGCTCCTCCCTGGGAGGGAGTTCCCCTTTCCAAGAATTTAAACCTGATCCTTGCATTGTGGTTGGTTAAGCTCAGCCCCCAAACTTGGCTTTATGGCTGGCTTCTTCCTGAGGTAGCTCCTAGCTTAGACCAATCAGCCCTCACTCTGGCTCACTTGAACCTGAAGGTAAGTCCCACCACAGTAAGAAGACCCACCACTCCTCTCAAATGGGCTTTACCCTTTCTTTCTTCCTTCATGGAGACAGATCTCTGTACTTCCTCCTCTTTATCTAATAAAGTCTCTGTAAAGTTTACTCTCTGGCCTATTAACTTTAATTTTTAAAATTCATATCGTAAGAATCCAGGGAACCCTAAATTTATTAGTGCATTGTCATTGGTGTATTGACAAGGAACCACAAAATTCCCATCCCAGTCTGTTATTTGAAGGAGCTTCTATGTCTCTTCTTTCACATGTGTGTGTGTAACTGTTTCAGCCTTTTCATAGATACTAATTTCCCCTAAACAAACCTCATGAATTATTATTTCTCCCCCCAAAACTCAATAATTTATCCTTCTCGAATCAATATTATTAATTTTTGTTAAAAATAGGATAAGGAGCCGGGCGTGGTGGCGCACGCCTTTAATCCCAGCACTCGGGAGGCAGAGGTAGGAGGATCGCCGTGAGTTCGAGGCCACCCTGAGACTCCATAGTGAATTCCAGGTAAGCCTGGGCTAGAGTGAGACCCTACCTCGAAAAACCAAAAAAAAAAAAAAAATAGGATAAGGACACAAATTTGGAATTTCCAAGTTTGGGGAACACCTCTTGAACCCAAAATCCTGCATCACTGCCAGCACTCTGGTGTTAAATACCATGGGCCCCAAAAGAAATTGTTGCCATGGTTTTATAAACTACAAACCTCACAGTGGTTGGTTAGCTCAACCCCAAAGACTTGGCATCAGGGCTGGTTAGCTGAGCCCCATTCAGAACTTATGAATGATCCCAATTTGGGTTCTTATATGAGCTTTACCTTTTATTGTCTTCTCATGGGCCAGAGATCTTTATAATCTCTCCTCTTTCCTCTTCTTAATCTAATAAAGTCTCTCTAAACTTTACCCTCTGGTCTGTGGATCTCAATTCTTTGAATTCATAAGATAAGAATCTGGAGACACCTCAAAATTATTGGTGCATTGTACTGTATTGGTGCATCGATGGGGAACCCCAAAATTCTGATTTCTTTGGCTTCTGCCAAAGTTTGAGAGGCAGCTCCAGTTCCTGAGATAGAGGTGTCTGGGCAAAGCCCTTAGGTAAAATTTATGAGATTATGTGTGGATGTAATGTTCATTAATTGTACCTGGCAAAGCTGTAGTTCTATTCCCTAGAAAAGCATGGACTGTATTGTTTGGTACCTGATTTTAGATGATTCTAGAAGTCCCTGCACTGAGGATATAGCTGAGGTAGCTTTGGTGGGCTAAAGTGAGGACTTAGTCTTTCACAGTGAAGAACCTCGGCAGGGGCCCTCATGCTTAGCAGCACACCTAGAGGGAAATGGCTCTGAAGACTCTTGGGCTGGAGGGAGAGGAGGTTGTTCAGACAGACATGCAGAGCAAAGCCAAATTCTGTCCTACAAGGAACCAGAGCCAAACATCCAGGACCCTGAGCAAACTCTCCCTAGCAACATGAAACTAGATCCCTAGGGCAGAGGTAGGGTGAGCATACAGGTGAGAAGGAAACTGAGGCCGAGAGTCAGATGAAAGGAAGGCCAGTGGATATCCAGAGGCTGAGAATTAAGAACCAATGTCAGGTCAGTTTGGAGTCTGGGAAAGGGCACAGAATAGGTTATCCGGGCCACACCCTTCTTGGTGTCTACTCACCTCATCCAAAACTGTTTGGAATTGTAACCCAATTCAAGAATTGAGAGAATTAGATTCTGGCAGCCTCATGGGAAATTTGAACTCAGCCCCTCACTCCTGGACTTCCTGGGCCTGATAAGCCAAGCTGAGGGCAAGCCTTCCATGAAACCCGTTCTGCTGCTCACAAGACCAAGTTCCCATTACTTTCCTCATTCCATTTTAGCCTAGACCGGTGATGTAGGACATAAACATGCCTCTTTTCAGCATCAACAAAATAAAGCTCTGTGAATTATGGGAAATGGATGGTGGACTTGCCAAAGTCATACAACAGGAACATTACCCCAGGGTCTTCCACTGTTCTTGACCCACCTCACCCTCAGAAAGCAATGGAATCTTGCTCCTGAAGGTGTGGTCCAAGCCAGGCAGTACCAGCTGCCTATGGGAGTTGAAATGCCCAGCCTCAGGCCCCTCCTTGGGCCAGAGTCTACATTTTAGCAAGACCACTGGAAATGTGCTAATCCTTTCTAGTCCAAGAATTCTTCTTAGAAAAATTCCTGTTCAGGGCATGCAGTTTGTCAGGGATAGGCCTTCTGAAACCAAAGGACACCAAGGACCTAGGAAGGAGAGCCCTTTAATGGAGGCACACTGGTAGTGAGGTTGGCCTGAGCTTCAAAGACCTGTCTCCCTACCCACACCTTCCTCAGGCAGCTTGCTGTGTGCTTTTTGATCTTCAACAAGTGCACTCCACCCGCTCACTGTACAAGGCAGCTGTAGAAGGGGTTGGGGAGGTTTCTTAATGGTTGTCTTTCCCCAAGTCCCCATCTTTCCTTACCCCACCTGGTGAAGCTGAATTTCTCATTCAGCAACTCCTCCAGTTGGCTGCCGGGTTTTCAATCCTTTTAGCTGCCTACTTACTCTTACATGTCCAGGATGCTGTTTATAAGTGATTCTGTAATTGCTGTTGGCACCCAGCCCGACTGTGCAGGGTGGGAGGGGCTACAAGGACTAAAGGGGTTCCACTGCTAGAAGTGGGCACTGGGAACAGCCCAGGCTTACTCTGCTCCTAGGCAAGGGTGAAAGGCCCAAGGGAGCTGCAGCTGAGAACTGGTCTATGAATACAATGGCAACTTTTATGTATGGAGTGTGTTTTTCCTCCAGTCTCTTGGATACCACAGGGCCACTGACTTTTCCTGGTTTCCCACAGTAGTTCTTATCACTGAGTCCCATATCCTCAGTCCCCCGGAAAACCAGGATAGGTAGCCAGGATACATGCCATGCTTTCCACACCCAAAATAGAGAGAAGGCTCCTGTTGCAATTACCTACTTGATGCTGGTACAAAGCACCCAACCAAAAACAGCTTGTTGGAGAAAAGGGTTTATTTTGGCTTAAAGACCTGAGGGGAAACTCCATCCGGTGACAGGAAAATGTGGCATGAGAGAAGGCTGGACATCATGTCCTGGGCCAACATCAGGTGAACTACAGCAGCAGAAAAGCATGCCAACTAAGACTGGCCAACTTAGGGTTAATATATCTCAAGATCTACCCTCCACCTCCTTCAGCAAAGCTCTCCCAAGTTAACCATCAGCTGGGAACCAAGCATTCAGAACACATGAGTTTATGATGGATTCCTAATCCAACCCCCACAGTTCCTCATCCATCCCAGTTTTACAGATGAATGAGTGAAGGCTTAGATGCCTGAGGATTTCTGGCCTAAGATCCAGATAGCTGCTAAGATGCTAGAGAAGAAGTTGGACTGGGCTTAGGTTTATTGTTGCAGTTAGGTTCCTGTTGCTGGCACAAAGAACCCAACAAATAGCAGCTGATGGAGGAAAGGATTTATTTTGGCTTATAGGCTTGAGGGGTAGCTCTATGATGGCAGGGGAAAGGAAGGCATGAGCAGAGGCTGGACATCACCTCTGCCATAGCAGGGGGAAAACATTGCCAGGAGGGTGAGCCAAACATCGGCAAGGGGAAGCTGGATGTGACATTCATAAGCCTGTTCCCAATGACACACCTCCTCCAGGAGGCAATTCCTAAATCGCCATCAGCTAGCAACCTAGCATTCAGAACATGAGTTTATGGGAGACACATAGTTCAATCCACTGCATCTATTAATTCCATTGATCCACACTATGAGGATTCTTCCAAAACAGAGGGTAAGGTAAGGGAGGCTTGTGTGCAATGTGACTCCACTCTGATTTTCCTATGGCCCAGGCCCAAAGTCCCCAGGCCTACCTCTACCTGCCATTTGTCTTCCAGTGCTTCTTTGAATAGACAGGACCTCAAAACTGGAGTAGTCTCTGAAGGGATAGGTAGTGAGGCTCCTTGAGCAGCCCTGCTCTGGCTAGACTTTGAGCACAGGGTGCCTGGTAGAAGAATCAAGCTGTGGTCTTGGAATCAGGTTGACCTAGGCCAGGAAGCCAAGGCACCCTTATGGGATGTAGGACTTGGTCTGAGGACAAGCTGAAGCCTTCCAGGTCCAATGCCTGTTAGATATAGATCATCTAAGTAGTTGAGAGCCAACATGCTGGCTTTATAGTTCCTTGACTACCTTGTTGTGACCTTGAATCAGTTACCTAGTGGAAGATGCTTGGTAAAAGATGTTGCCCACCTCTTTAAAGTCTTAAGATCACCCATGGAAAAATGTTAGCATGGTGCCTGGAAGAAAATAATACCCAACTGTTGCTATTATTGTCGTCCTTTTCATTTTTAGCTAGCTCTTCCTCCTCCCTGCGTTTGGGGTCTCAACCTAAGGCCCCATGTCCCTAACCCTCACGGCTGAATCAAGGATCTTGGCTGATGCCAATGATGAGTCAATGAGTGCTGAGGACACAGACCAGTGCTACCCCTGGAGCCTGAAATAGAGCTCACTAGAAAGTCAGGCTTGGCTGGGCAATTTTGCCCATACAAGGACAGAATTGGTACCACCTGGGGCCCCTTGGGGCAGGGAGCTAAAGGGCAGCCTCAGACTCAGGCTGGCTCTGCCCTTTTGCCAGGTCTACCCAGGGCCACCTAAGGATTTTCACAGGCTCTTTTGTCCTCATATTAATGCTATTTAGGGACTGAATTTTATTGGAAATCTGTTTGGAAGAGAAGCAGCCTTTTTAGCTCTAGGCACCCTCTCCATTACAGATATGCTACAGCTGGGACAAGAAAGAGGTCTGATGTTGGAGACTTGCCAGATGCCCTTCTGAGACACATAATCTTTTTATTTATTTATTTTATTTATTAAATTTTTTGTTATTTTTATTTATTTATTTGAGAGCGACAGACACAGACAGAAAGAGGCAGATAGAGAGAGGGAGAGAGAATGGGCGTGCCAGGGCCTCCAGCCACTGCAAACGAATTCCAGATGCCCCCTTTTGCATCTGGCATCTGGCTAACGTGGGTCCTGGGGAGTCGAGCCTCGAACTGGGGTCCTTAGGCTTCACAGGCAAGTGATTAACCGCTAAGCCATCTCTCCAGCCCACAGAATCTTTTTAAAAAAAATATTTATTTATTTGCAAGTAAAGAGAGACAGAGATAGAAGAGAGACAGACAGAGAGAATGGGCATGCCAGGGCTTCTAACCTCTGCAAACGAACTCCAGAGGAATACATGTGCCACACTGTGCATCTGACTTTATGTGGGTACTGGAGAATCAAACCCTGGGTCATTAGGCTTTTCAGGTAAGTACTTTAACCACAGAACCATCTCTCCAGCCTGGAATGGAATCTTTAGCCACTGTTTCTGAGGAGTACCTGCTCAAAAGCTGAGGTTTCAAGATCCCCCTGGGAAGATGCCTCTGGGTGGGGTGGCAGTGAACCAGCCAGGATGGTGGTCCTTCCAATCAAATCCCTGCTGCCTCATAGAGACAAGGGCTGTGATTGGTCCAATTAAAAGGACCCAAATATAGTAGAAAGGTAGCTTTGGGACCTTGCCTCTGCCTTGAATCACATATGATATTGAGCTAAGCACTTTACCTTTCAGAATTATAGGCTTATCTGAAAAATGGAAATAGTAATGCATATCTTGCTGTCTTCTAGTGGTAATTAGCTGAGATAATGGAATGGTGGTTTTCAAGCCTAGCATGAATCCCTAGGTTCAGTTACCATCATGACATACAAGCACATGGCAGCAAGAAGTTCTACTAGTTGCTGTGGAATGGTGCTATTTGAAACCAGTACCACTTAAGACTGAGCTGTGTGGTCTTGGTCATCAGGGTTGCATTCATCATTGAATGCCACTGTGTTCCCAGGAACCAGGGGGAGTCTTGAGTCCTAGGGATATCAAGTCACACTTGTGTTCTTGCATATTTTATGTGTACTTTCCCATTTATGCAGTTAAATGCTCTACCTTTCCTTGTTGTCTATCTTTCTGAGTCTAGAGTGGATCAGGCTCCTCCTGGGGAGCAGTACCCATGAGGGGGCTCTGCTACATCCCAGTGAGTTATGAAGCAGAGACCCTCTCCAGAGGCCCTGCTAGGCAGCGAGGACTAGAGGCCCATGGTTCCTTGGGGCAGTGAGGATCCATTAATGGCTGGGTCAGACTTCCAGTGTGTCCTTGTTCTCAACATCCCAGAGCAGCCAAGTGGGGCTGATAAAAGACAAGAGCCACTGGGCAAGAGCAGGGCCTATGAGCCATCAAGAGAGCAGACAAATGAGCTGACCCATTAGGACCACCATGTCTGTATCCCCCATAGGAAAGCCCAGAAATTTACTAGAGGTGATGCAATGAAGTGGGCCAAGGGAAAGGACAGAGCTTTGAAAATAAGTTCATTCCCAAAAGTTGTGTGATGCATCATTGAATTGATCATAGAAAAAAATCAAAAACCTATAGAATGTTTATATTAAGAACCCCATTCAGAATCTAGACTTATGACTTTTTTTAATTGTTAAAAAGATTTATTTATTTATTTTTGGTGTGTGTATACATGTTCATGTGTGTGCAGGAGCACATGTGTGTATGTGTCTGTGCATGCAAGTGGGGCCCAGAGGACAACCTCAGCTATCAATCAGGAATGTTGTCCACCTTTTTAAAATGCAGGATCTCTTACTGGCCTGGAGCTCACCAGATAGACCAGACTGGCAGGCAAGTAAGACTCAGTAAGCCTATCTCTGCTTCCCCTGCACTGGAATTACAGGCATGCACCACCACATCTACTGTTTTATTATTTTCTTTGAAGTGTCAGGGATTGAGCCCAGGGCTTTGTGCATGTTAAACAAACATTCTACCAACTGAGCTACATCCCCAGCCCCTGGGCTTGCTAAAATAGTGAACCAAGCATCATGGAGCCCATAGACAGAGCCATTTCTGTTCCTCTGAAAGGACAATACTCTGTCACTAGACCTCAGCTATCTCTTTTATCTATCCTTTCTGACCAAAGGTCTTCTCCCTCATTAATAAATGCTGCTAAATGTGAGATCAAAGCAGCCTTCTCCAAACACTTGCTTCATGATGGGAAAACTATCCAAAGAATTGATATATAAATGAGAGATTAAAAATCCTCATCTTCATTCGCCAAACATTTACTTAACACTTACTACATGCAGACCCTTCTCTGGATGCAGGAAACACGGGGCTAAAGCCTCTCAAATAAAGTGGGCATATGGTACAAGCCAACTCAGGGTTGATAGCACTGGCAAAGTTTGTTCAGCCTTTCTCAGGTCTGAGTGGGTGATGCTGGGAGAGGATAATCACTCTTCCCTCCTGAGATCTCTCTGCAGAGTGGTTTTGCCTTTTGTGTATATCCATCCACCATCCCAGAGTCAGAACTGTGACATGAAATCTGCATGGCAGTGTGATGACAGCCAGGCACATTCCACTATGCTCCCCAAACTCAAAACCCTCTTCCCTGGGTCTTCTGAGATTTTGTCTGATCTGGAAAATAACAAAAGAAAATTGAAACGTTGATGGGAACAAGATGTACAGACAACTGCATAAGGTTTCCAGGCTTGAAGAGTTTATACTGTATTATAAGAACAATTCATAAACATATCTGTGTAAGTTACCTCTGTTCCTAGTGATGAAGAGTGACTCAAGTTAGGCAAATTGCATGATGGAAAAACTGGGCCATAAAAGTCCAAATAAGTTAAAATATGGTATTACATTCAGGGCCTGAAACCTGGGACTCTTCCAATATTTTTGGTCTTTGGAAAAGGCTCCACCATGAGCCAGAATCAAGAGTCCCAATTCCCCATCCTTTTTGTTTGTGGTTTTACTTCCTGTTTCCACCATGCCTTCACCTCGTCTGGCCTTCTCCCAGCCCCCCGCCCAATTAGGCTAGATCCTCCTTTGGCTAACCTGCCGCTTGATAGTACTTACCACAGTGCTCATGGGAGATTTATGAGTGAGCTTGTTAAAGTAATGGCTGCCTCCCCCACTTCATTATAACATTCTTGTATTCTGGGACTACATCTGGCTTTGCTCATCTGTCTGTCCTGTGCACTTAGCACAAAGCAAGGAAGGAGTTTAAAACATACTTTGTTGACATATCCTTATAACTTAGCTCTAGCCTTGTACTTACCCTTTGTCTCACCCTGTCCTGATCAGTCCTATATTGGGGTAATGAATGGGTAAATGAAGAAAGAAGTTTTAAAGATAAAAAGAGACAAGTAATGATTGTACTTGTGAAGTCTGTTTTCCTTCCATACCAAAAAATGCCAAAGAAATATTTCCATATTTGTGTATTCAGAGCTCACATATGGTGGTGGAGACACTGACAAACTTGAGCGTGTGTATGTGTGTGAAGTGAAGAGAGCGTGCCTTGGAGAGAGTGTAAAGAGGAAGTGAGTGAGGATTCTTTTTGATTATTTCTGAAAATACAAGTACGGCCAACCAAGAGTCTGATTCTAAGTATTTGTTGGCCCTTCCTATGTAAGGATCTGCATTCATGAGTTCTGTATCTCTAGATTTAATCACCTAGTGATAGAAAATATCTGGGGAAAAATTTTACTGGGGGCAGGGCAGATGGCTCTGTTGGTAAAGTGCCACGTAAACATGAGGGCCTGAGTTTGGATCCCTCACAGCCACATTGAAACCACACGTGGTTGCTCACTTCTGTAGCCCCAGTGCTGGGGAAGCAAAGAGGCAATGATCCCCAGGGCTTGCTGGCTGGGTAGTCTAGCCAAATCAATGAACTCCAGGTTCAGTGAAAGATCTTGTTTTAACGATAAGGTGAAGTCCAGGTATGGTGGTGCAAACCTTTAATCCCGCACTCAGAAGGCAGAGGTAGGAGGTTTGCTGTGAGTTCAAGGCCAACCTGGGGCTACAGAGTGAGTTTCAGGTAAGCCTGGGCTACAGTGAGACCCTATCTCAAACCGCCCCTCACCAAAAAAAGGGGTAGAGAGTGATTGAGGGAGACATTCAATGTCTACCTCTGGCTTCCACGTGTATATATACATATATGCATACATACTTGCACACACACATGAACCTACACACATATATAGAAACATATATACATGCATGCATGTACACCACACACACACACACACACACACACACACACACACACACACAATTTAAAAAACTTGTACTAAACATACACAGATAGCTTTTGTTGTCATGATTCCTTCAATAATACACTATGACAACTATTTACGTAGATAACATTTACATTGCGTTAGGTAGAAAAAGCACTCTGGAGGTGATTTTAAAGATATGTGGGGGGTTACTCATGATGCACTTTATATAAGAAACTTGCATATCTGCAGATTTGGTATGAGGGAAGTGTATTGAAACTCAATCCCATTGGGCATTGAAGGTTTGTGTGCTGAGTGCAAATGTAAGGAATTTATTAGCCAAGGGCATGGGAGCAAAAATAAGGCCTCTCATCTAGGTTTTTACTGCCCAGTTTACCTTAGGGCTCTTTTAACGAGATAATGCCATGAAGTGGTCTGCTGGCTCTTGCCACAGGCTCTTGTTTACAGCCACTTTGTGCTCACTCTTCCCAAAAGACTGCCAAGGTGTGGATACACAGGCTCTTCTATGTTTTCTACTTTATTTTATCATTTTTGCAATGCTAGGGATTGGACCCAGGGTTTAATGTATACTGAGCCAGTATTCTGCCACTGAATGGCATTTCCATTTCATAAAACATTTTAAACATATTTTTAATTAATTTATTTGAAAGAGAAAGATGGGGGGGGGGAGAAAGAGAGAGAAAGAGACAGAGAAATAGCTAGTGATCCAGGGCCTCCAGCCACTGCAAACTAACTCCAGATACATGGGCCACCTTGTGCATCTGGCTTTATGTGGATACTAGGGAATCAAACCTGGGTCCTTAGGCTTTTCCTAAGTGCCTTAACTGCTGAGCCATCTCTCTATCCCTCTTAAAACTTTTGTTGTTGTTTTGAGACAGGGTATTACAACTTCTAACCTGTGACTCAGTCTTGAGTAGCTAGGAAAATCAGCCTCCACCTACTCTTTATGGGAGTATAAATTGGATCAACTGTTTGCAGGACAATTTAACAATAACTGAAAAAAATGTGAAAAATATATAGAAAGACTAAATGTCTAAGAAGGAAATGGCCAATCCACTGTGTTCCATCCATCTGGTAGGATATTATAAAGCTTCAAGGGGCTCCCTAAGTATCACACTTTCTTGGCTTTTTTTCCGTAACCCATTTTTTGTCCTTTGTGGGGTTTATCTCTTTCCAAACACAGATAATTATCTGGCCCTAAATATCAGAAGTGTTGGGGTTAAGAGGCTCTGGGTAACATAGTGCTTTGAACACAGTAAGTATTCATTAAACCTGTGATATATCAACAGACCTGGCACATAGTAGTTGCTTAATAAATAATTTTTAAATGATTGAAAGAAAATGAAGTAAAACTAAACATGCCTATAAAGAAATAATTCCAAAATACACTTTTAAAAGTGAAGTGCAAAACACAGAGTATGTTATTATTTTAGGGTTAAAATAGACACAAATAAATGAATACTATTATCTATATACTGGAAATTTATGTGAAAGAACATAAATGTTTTTATAGCAGTTATCTTTTTGAGTGGGGGAGAGTGAAAGAAGATCTTTACTTTTATGCCTGACATTTTAAGCTATTTCAATTTATATATATTGTACAACCAAACCCAATTTAATAAAAAAAAAGACTAGTGGAGCAAGGTGGCCATACCTGTAATACCAGTATCCAGGGGTACAGACTGGAGGATTGCAAGTTCAAGTTCAGCTTGAATTACATGGAAAATCCCTGCTTCAGAAAGTCAAAACAAGTAAAAAATTAAATAAACAAACAAAAAACAGGGCAGCCTAGTGTACCTTGGTTGCAGGAAGATTTGAATGTAAGAAGTGGCACTCTTAGCCAGTTGTGTGGATTAGAACATATTCTTTTGCACTAGAAACAGCTGGATATGCGTTTTCATGATCTTGAAAGACTTCTACCCTAGAGTCCACCTCTGGGTCTGAACTCATTTCCAATAGCCTTCATGTTGACCCTGAGAAGGTCTGTTAAGCTCAATTTTACTACTGTGGAAATGGATGCTCAAGGAAGTGAGGGCCCTTGCTAAGGGTACACATCTGGAAAGCACCTTTATGTGCTTGGGGTGCATGGGTGCAGGGTCAGTGGGGCAATGTTAATTCTCCACTGCAACGAAACAAAATGAACCAAATCAAGTCTTACCAAAGCAAACTTTTCTCATCTTTCAATGTCTGAAGGCATGTTCTAGCGTGACTTAGAAGGCAGTTTTAGGTCTGGTCTTCCATGGGTTCTCTATCTATCTCTGGTCAAGGTCTGTGGTCATGTGAAGGCTGGGATGGGGCAAGTTCTACTTCCAGATCCATGTTTCCTCATTGTCAGGCTCGAATTGCTTGCCATCTGTCAGTCAGAGACCTTAGTCCTCCCCATATATACCACAGGCTTCCCAAGAGTCCTCAGAACATGGTGGTGTCTTCCGTAAAGCCATGTGCTGAGAGAAAGAAGGGCCATAGTCATTGCCATCATATCTTCCATTTTCTATTACTCTCACAGATTAACCCTGGCACAAAGTGGGTGTGACTAAAAGATGAGGTCATTGGTGACATCTTGAAAGCTGAGCCCACAGGGAAGCTTCTAGATGTGTTTCCTTCTGAAATCTAGGACACTCTCTGTGTCTCAGATGTAAGGAGTGCAGGCTGTAGTTGGACTAGTCTTGACATACAGTTGTAGGTGTCATAGAGAGATGCAAGGGAAAAGGAGATTCACCCCAGCTCAGGATCTTGCTCCTTCTCCTGCTGCAACTCCAAGAATCATATACAAATCTTTGTACCTTTTGTCCTCAGCATCCCGCAACCTGAGCCAATGGGGATTTGGTTGCCTTCCACCTTCTCTCCCCCTATGGAGACTGTGATACTCAGGAGCCAGTAGACACTGTCCATTCTGCAAGCACTGTCCTTATGTAATGCTCTGTGAACACTCAGTGGGGGTCCAGTGGGTTCTTATTTTTTGCATATGTTATGTATGTGTGTTTGGGGGTGGTGGTGCAGTGTTTGTGTGTGGATACAATGTACTTATGTGTGCATGTGTGTGGAGGGCAGAGGTCAATATCCGATGCCTTCCTCAGTCATTCTCCACCTAATTTTTTTGAGACAATGCCACTCATTGAGTCTAAGGCTCACCAATTCAGCTACACTGTCAGGCCAGCAAACCCTGGGGATCCTCTTGTCTCCCCTTCCAGGCTTTTACATAGGTGCTAGAGATCCAAACTTAGATGTTCATGCTTGTACCACAAGCACTTTATACACTGAACCATTTTTCCAGACCCAAGCACATTTTCCCCCAGATGTTTTCAATACTTGGTTGGCTGAGTTCATCAACTGGAGCCATGAATGCATAATTTCATGTCCAGCTTTTCCACAGATGTCTGGGAACCTGAATTCAAGTCCTTGTGCTTGCATGGCAAACACTTAACCCAGTGACTGTTCTTTTTCATCACATGTACTGAATGCTTACTGAGTGCTTACTATACCAAGGCCTTTGTACATAGTATGTTAGAATATGCCATGAGGTTGCTAGTAATATCAGCTTCATTTTGCCTTTCATGGGGAGCTGAGGCTAGAAGGGTTAAGTACATTATCCAAAGCCACATAGGGCTTACACCAGGAGTGGTCTGGCTCCCAAGTCTTCATACATATTTCACCACTGCTTTGCCTCTACCCGCCTTCTCTTATGGAAGCCAAGGTCATTTCACAGGTAGCATGTGAGTCTGGGGCCCGGGGGAACCTACTAGCTTTTCAATTCTTTCTCTACTCACAAAGGAGGCTGAGAAGGTTTAGTCGCATAGCTAGATGCAAGCTCAGTCCTTCGGTGAGGGGCACAGCCCAGACTCAAAGTCTCCTAAGAGCTAGAAGTCTTCTATTTCTAACCCAGGCCTGGCTTCATGGTAGCTTATGCAAATGTATGTCTGCAATGAGAATAAGGTTATGTTCGTCTTCAGGTTTGGAGCCAATTCTTAGAGGATAGTGTACTAGAAGGAACCTATAGAATGCCATTGGCCAGCTGACCTTGGCACAGTGCTTCCTATTTCTGAGATTTAGTTTCCATTATCTATCAGGGACAGCCACACTAATTTCTAGTTAGTTTTGAGGAATAAGTGAGAAGACTTAGCATGCAGCAAACACTCACTCTTTGTTTCCTTTGCCCCCTGTTGATCATTTGCTGAAACTTCAATTCTCCCTCTAATAAAAAAATATTCTTCTTTGTGTTGAAAAAAGGGCTCACTCTAGCTGGCCAGATTGTTCCCTGTATGGCCCTGGCATTCTCCAAACTCTTCTTCCAAGCATGAACACTGTCCAGCACTGATGACTGCTAGGTCTTCCTGTTCCATGCTTTGATGAAGTCCTAGGAAAATGAGACCCAGAGACAACTGGCTTGTTTTTGGCCTATTTCTTGCCTCAGTGGGCAGGGAATGGAGTGGAAAAACCCCAAGAATCTAGGTGATGGCTCCAGCAGTACTGCTGACTAGATTAGTCACCAGGCACAGGAGGTGGAGGTCTCTGGGGAAGCAGCTGTTTCTGTGTTAGCTGGGCTGGGGCAAGGGGAATGGGAGAGTCCCCAAGTCCACTAGGAGCTGCTCTCATTTGAGGTCCTTTGAAGAAATCAGACTCCTGTAACTTAATCATTCAAAAATAATTGATTTAATAGAGAGAAAATGATAGAATCTGCTTGGTTTGGAGGCTAGCTCAGGCTACCTCTGGGCAATACCTGTTGGTTC
This sequence comes from Dipus sagitta, assembly GCA_036346955.1. Taxonomy (NCBI): domain Eukaryota; kingdom Metazoa; phylum Chordata; class Mammalia; order Rodentia; family Dipodidae; genus Dipus; species Dipus sagitta. The sequence goes on along the minus strand of CM070778.1, from coordinate 76,940,289 downwards.
TGAGGTGGTCCTCAGAAACTGAAGGGCAGCTGGGTCAGGTAGGAAGGGCCTTTCTAACCTCAGTTATAGTGTCCTATGGCTTGGAACTTTCCTAGAGATCAATCAGACAAGGATAGGACTTCTATCTGCAAAACTACTGTCATATTCCTTGGGTGAAGACGGCTGAGAGCCAAGAACCAGGGTGGTTGATTGGAAGAGCTCTGGATATGAGTCAAGGCTCCCATAGACCTTGTGACTCTGGACAAGCCATACCTCTCCCTGAACCTCAGTTTTCTAATTGAAAAATAGAGAACACATGTGCTTTTAGAGATCCTTCCAGCTCTGGCAGCCAGATTCATTTCTGTAGTGTTTGCTTTGTCCCTCATAATTTGGAGATCTGCCAAAGAGCAAATATTTATAGGTCCCTTGGCATCTTGTCAGGTGAGGCAAGAGAAATAAGTAATTTCAAGGCCAACTTCTGCCCTTTTAGAGCTTGTCAAAGACACCCAGACATACACAGGCAGTTTCACAATGGGAACTTCCAGTGCCACTGGAAGGCACTTAACTGTGGGAGCCAGAGGGTGAGTTATCAAAGGCAGCCAGGGTAGAATTTGAGCCAGGCCTTGCAACATGGGCAGAACTCACTAGGTTAGGAGATGGAAGCAGGGTGACCCATGCAAAGCCTGTGAAGTCAGGGGTCACACATACAACTGTGTAAGGTGTACACTGCACAAGTTCAGGGGATGCCATTCACATTATGGTCCCTGTAATTATATTCCCTATACACAAACTACATGGCTTTATGCAGAAGTAATGGAGGAAGTGTGTGGTGAGTGGATGATGCCCGAAAGGCTATAGGAATGGGAAAAGAAGACGCTGGGTATCCATTTACCAACTTGCCTGTGAAGAAGGGCTGGTTCCCTGACCCTGAGCCATTAGTTCTGCTTATTCTCTGAACTTGTGCTGGCTCTGCATGTTCATGAAAAGAGTGCACGTAGGTCAGATTCAGATGTTTCCATTTGTGCTTTGTAGAATGTTGGGCATTTCACAGAACTCTCTATGCCTCAGTGTCCTCCTTAAAAATGGGCATCATCAGAGTTCTTGCCCCATTGGGTGGGGGAGGAGATGAAAGCAGACATATGTAAAGTGCTCATCCCTCGGCTGGGTAAATAATGTATGTTATGATGGCTGACCTTGGTGGGCATGGTGAGGAGTTGTGGTTAGCTTTGTGCTACTGGTAGAAAGTGCCTGACCAAAAGCAGCTGATAGGCGGAAATGGTTTGTTTTGGCTTACAGATTTGAGAAGAAACTTCATGATGGCAGAGAAAAACTTAGCATGAGCAAAGGCTGGACATCACCTCCTTGTTAACATCAGGTGAAGAATAGCACAGGAGTGTGCCAAACACTGGCAAGGGGAAGCTGGCTATTACACCCATAAACCTGCCTCCAACAACTCACCTCCAACAATGTTCCAATTCTCAAAATGCTTTCAGCTCTGGGTCAAACATTCATAACACATAAGTTTACAGGGGATGTTCTAATGAAACCATCACAGTGGGGGAGAAGAATAATGGTTAGATTGGTTCCCAGAAGATTCTGAGTTCTGGGGAGGGCAGCTCATGGTTGGGATAAGAATAAGCCACTGCCAAAGTATAATAAATAATTTTGCTATGAATTCTTCACTGAGATGACTTTCAGGGTGCCAGAAGGGCCTCTTGGGAGAATTGTTTTAGGGAAGTGTTTTACAAAACAAAACAAAACAGACAGCAACAATAACAGCAACAAAATATCAAACCACTGGAGCCAGGTGTCCAGGGCACCAGAAATCTCTTTCTCACCCAGAAGTGACTTCAGATCACTTCCTGCATTTGGCTTCTGTCTCCCTATCCCTACTGGGGGAAGAAGCCTTGGAATGGTTTGAACCTTTGGACACCTGGGTCTTGGTCTAAATATTAATGCTCCAGGTGACTGGGAGAGACTTAGCTTCTTAGGAAACAATGTGACTCCAGGTAGACAGCTAAGTTGATCTATTATGCATTCTCTGTTAGAAGATCTAAGCTGGCTAGTCTTAACCATTGCCTGACCATGCCAACTATGCAGACACAAAGCTGAGTGGAGGGACCTCTACTCACTCCAGCAGGCTCAGATGTGACCTGCCCAACTCTCCTGGCTACAGCTGCTGTTTGTCAAGGCAAAAGTTTCTTGAAGAGACTTGAGCTCAGCTCATCTTCCACCCTACTTTCCTTTCCCTCAGAGTGCACACCCAAAGGTTGAAGGGCCTTTTCCTTGGGTCTGGTTAGGGACACTAGCGCACTCAGGATCCATGGGAGAGGGGCTTATTGGCTTAAGCCAAGAAAATAAGAATAAAAATAATAACTGCTTATTAAAATAAACTTAAATATAATTCACATAGAAAATTCACCCTTGGGCTGGAGAGATGGATCAATGGTTAAGGCGCTTTCCTGCAAAGCCCAACAATCCGAGTCTGATTCCCCAGTACATACATAAAACCAGATGCACATAGTGGCACATACATCTGGAGTTCATTTTCAGTGGCTGGAGGCCCTGGTGCACCCATTCTTTCAGTCTGTCTCTCTTCTCAATATCTCTCTCTGCTTGCAAAATAAATAGATAAAAATAAAAAAAGACAATTCACCATTTGAAAGTATGTAGGTCAAAGGCTGGTGTGTGGCTCAGCAGTAGTGCCTAGTATGCATGAAGCCCAGGATCAATCCCTACATCACTAAAGGATTAAAAAAAAAAAAAAAAGCCCTGGTGTGGCCATTCTCATTCTCTCTCTCTCTCTCTCTCTCAAATAAATAAATATATTTTTTATAAAGGACATACTGGTACATACTTGTAGTCCCAGCATGTGAGAATAGGGAAAGAAGATCAGAGTCAATAGGGAATTTGAGGCTAGTCTAGGCGACATAAAACCCTGTTTCAAAAAACAAAACAAAACAAAACAACAACAACAACAAAAACAACTTTGGATTTTCCAGCACTGGAATCCCCTCTTCACTGAGCAGTCTGTTCTCTCTGCTTTCCTTACCTCTTACTTTGAAATAAGCTTTATTCTTTTAAACCCTTTCCTGACTTTTAATCCTTTAGTTGGCAGAGAAAATGAACCCACCATCTCTAGACAGTATCATCGTTGGGGGTTCAGTTCAGGATTTGCAACCACTGACTGAGACTTTAAGGTCAGTATGAACCAAACTAAACTGAGAAGAACCAGGGAAGTGGCCAGCCATGCCTCCCACATAGGAATGTTGACATTCCTCCCCCCATTTTTCATTAGGGTCCCTTCCCTGGGTATGAATGGCTGCCCTTACTGTCCTCATAAGTGGCAGACGTCATTATCCCCAGAATTGATGGGAGGGGGTCTCCATGTAGCCCCAAGACACTGCAGGGCTGTCACCCATGCCAGGTGACAAATAGTAGCAACAGGATGGAGGTAGAGAAATGACACAGCCAGACTTCACAGGCAGGGGCCATTCTACTGTGACTTGCAAAGTATATCTTGGAACATAAGGGGTCCCCCACCCCACTTTTCTTCAGGACACTTAGTTCTGGTTAAGACTTCAGAGCCTAAGAAGGGCCTTGCTCACCCTGTCTTGGAAGGATGATATCCTGTTGTTTTATTTACTACAGCAGTGTTTAAGTGTCAGGACTGGACTTATGGATACATCACACTCACCTGAAGCTGTGGATTGCTCCAGACCCTCCTGTAGTCTCCACAGACCCTACAGACTAGAGAGCTGAGAAACTCTAAAGAATCTCAAACTGCTCCTAAGATGACAAAAGGCACAAACCTAAGATAAGTTTTTACCTCTGGTATTAAAAGTACTTGAAATTGAGCAATCCTAGCTCTAACTTGGTGGCACCATACTTTGGCAAAATGCTGATCATTATCTTTCTAATTAAAAAAAATTTACATTCATGCTGTCTTGATAATCTGATCCCTTGTCACTACTATTATGGTTACAGACCATCCTTACCTCATAATATTAAATATCCCTTGCCTTGAGATGAACTTTAATCTTTTACTAGGATGAGACTAAAACTCCTTTATATGTGGTTCAGGTACAGTTCCAAATGCCAAAGATACAAAGAGACACTCTAGTACCCAAAAGCTTACTATCAAGCCAGAATGTTTTACTGTGGGCTCTTAAAAATAGCCCTCTGATATGGGCACATGATGAAGTGAGCTGTGATCATTTCACCTGAAATCTGTAAGCCTGAAGTAAACCTTTTCCACCCATAAGCTGCTTTTGGCCAGGTGTTTTCCCAGCAAGGAGAAGGAAATTGCAACACATCTGAAGTACCAAAGCTTACAATTTTGATAAATTACTATTTGAATGCTTTCCTTTTCTTATGTGTACTTTTAGTGCCAGATCTAATAAATTATTACCTAATACAAATGCATACAGATTTACTATAGCTGTCTTCTAAGAGTTTTGTAGCTTTTGCTTTTACATTTAGGATTCTGATCCACTTTGGTTTAATTTTGTAAGAAGGCAAGGATTTAATTCTGTTGTTTTACATGTGTGTTTCCAGTTGTCCCAGCATTTTTTGTTGAAAAGATCATTCTTGTTATGCATTGAATTGTCTTGACACTTTTAATGAAAAATTAATTGTCCATGCACATAAAAAGGTATATAATGATCTCCTAGTTCTTGTCCATTGATCTACATGTCTAACCTTCTTAAAGTACCTATGTCTTGGCTATAGTAACTTTGTAGTAAATTTTGTAATTGAGAAGTATGAATCCTTCATGTTTGCTAGAATATACAAAGAAAGTTGATTTTGATATATTGATCTTGTATCCTGAAAATGTGTTGCATTTGTTTATTAGCATGGATAAATTTTTGTGTGTATTCCTTAGAATTTTCTCTATGTAAAACCATGTTATCTATAAACACAATTTTACTCCCTACTGGCAATCTGAACATTTTTTCTTGTTTATTTATTTAGTGCAATGATGACTAGTCATGTCTTCAAAACAAATGTTCTTCCTACTGTTATATGTTCTCCTTTGTCTCAAATAACAATTTTATCATAAACTCTATTTTGTCTTATACCAGTAAGTCTTCCTAGCTGTCTTATAAATACTTTGGGTGTTAAATATTTTTTCAACTTTTCACTTCCAAACTGTGTCTATACAAACACAGTTTAGGTACATTTTTTATCCTTTCAATTTTAGTGTTTAGTCCATTTACATTATTGTAATTATTGATGATATGAATTAAAAAAAATTTTGTTTATTTTTATTTATTTATTTGAAAAAGACACTGAGAGAGAAAGAGGCAGATAGAGAGAGAGAATGGGTGCTCCAGGGCCTCTGGCCACTGCAAATGAACTCCAGATGTGTGCGCCCCCTTGTGCATCTGGCTAACGTGGGTCCTAGAGAATCGAGCCTCGAACCAGGGTCCTTAGGCTTCACAGGCAAGCACTTAACCGCTAAACCATCTCTCCAGCCCAGGAAAATTGTTTTTTAATATCTATTATGCCTTTTTTCTGTATTCCTTTGTTGCTGTTTTCCTTTATGTAAAGTAGAAAGTTTATAATATACAATTTAAATTTATTTCTTTAAATGTGTTGCAGCTACATATATACATATGAATGTATTTGTATAGTTTTAGCCATTACCTTAATGGCTGTTCTTGGAATTATAATTGATAGCTTAACTTGAAGCAATCTATTTTATATTAATACCATCTTAATCTCAATAATATGCAAAACCTGCACTCCAATATAACTTCATTATGACAACCCTCCTTCCTACCATTATAGTCATGTAATTTATGTCTTTATCCATTATAAAATTATCAACATGGGGCTGGGGAGATGCCTCAGCAGTTAAAGGTGCTTGCTTGCAAAACCTTCCCATGTGGGTTCAACCCCCCAGTCATCCATGTAAAGCCAGACATTCATTTGCAGAAGCAAAAAACCATGTCTTGCCTGTGTGTGTGTGTGTGTGTGCATGCATGCATGTGCGTACACAAACACAAATGAATAATTTTCAAAAATATCATCAGCAACTTTGTAATTGATTTATGTAGTTGTCTTTTAAATCATGGTATTAGACAGGGATCTCTAGAGGAACAGAACCAATAGAATGAATTGTATTGAAAATAAATCATGGTATTAGACAGGGATCTCTAGAGGAACAGAACCAATAGAATGAATTGTATTGAAAATAAATATATTGGATTAACATATGGCAGTTCAACAACAGCAGTTTGCAGGCCTGAGATTCAAAGAACCTGGTAGCTGCTTAGTCCACAAGGCTGGATTCCTCAGCAGTCCCAATCCAGTACTGAAGGCCTAGAGGCTTCCTGGAGAGCCACAGGTCTTCAGTCTGCACTTGTCTTCAGGCCATGCTGGTTTTTAGTCCATGCTCCTCAGTCCTCTCTGGAAAGCAGCCAGCAGCAGCCACCAGTTAGGAGGAGGAGATTCCTTTCTCCCAGAGTTTCCTTAAATAACCCCCAACCCCCACCACCCCACCTCCCAGAGGGGCCTCCCACTCTGGGTAAGGGTTCACTATGGAGGAAGGACTTCCTCCTTCAGTTAATACTTCCTGGAAGCAACCTCAGAGACCCACTAAAGAGGAATGTCTGGATTCCTAACAGATCAAGTTGACAACAAAACTTAACCATCATAATCAGATTATCAAAGAAAAGTTATAAACAAAAATGCCTTTATACCATGTTTTTTATTTATGTAGTTTATTGCAGGTATTCCATATTTCTTCATATGAATTTAAATTAGTGGCTAAGTCCTATTTACCAACCTGAAGGACTTTGTCCTACCTTTTATAGGATAGGTCTGGTAGGGATAAATTTTCTCCATGTACTTGTTAAAACATACAGGTCTAAATTTCTCCTTCATGTCTGAAAGGCAGTTTTGATAAATATAGAATTCATGCTCAAAAAGCTTTTCCTTTTAAAAAATATTTTATTTATTTATTTGAGAGAGAGAGAAAGAAAAGAAAATGGAGAAAGAGAATGGGCACAACAGTGCCTCTAGCCACTGCAAAAGAACTTCAGATGCATACACCACCTTGTGCCTCTGGCTTACATGGGTACTGGAGAATAACATGGATCCTTACACTTCACAGTCAAGTGCCTTAAGTGCTAAGCTCATAAGGCTTTTTCTTTTAACACTTTGAATATGTATTCGGCTTCTTAGCTCCTGGCCTCCATAGTTTCTGATGAAAAGTCTACTCTTAATTTTACTGAGATTCCCTTACACCTGAATATTCTCTTGTTGTTTTCTTTTGAAATTGAATTTTATTTTATTTATTTATTTGTTATGAACATACTCAGTATGTAAACAGTACATGTTGGTACCACCCTTACCCTCATCGCTGCCCCCCTCCAAAGGGACCCTCCTCCTTGGGGATACTGGTTATCCCCATGGAGATTGTGGCTCATGAATTGTGGGGGTAGCCATCAGTAATGGGGAAGACGCAATGTCTTTGTGTGTAATGTCCCAATTTGTGGCTCTAACAATCTTTCTGCCCCCTCTTCTGTGAAATTCTCTGACCTATGATGGGTTCATCTTAGGTCTACTTCAGTGACGGGCTCTTGGGAGCCTCTGGATCTCCAGTTTGGTAGGAGTTGAGTGTCCTCAGTGGCTATGTCCTTCACCCTTGCAATGATATCAGGTTTGCAGAGAAAGCAGCACTCTTTCTCATTTCCCCAGTTCCTCCATGGTTTCAGCTGGGCCCCTGGTGAAGGGAGATGAGCTATTTCACTCCTCAGGTCCTGCTTCCATCTGAAAAAGAGAAGCAGATTTTACAACAGAGAATAAAGTCAGCATAGCTTAAATGGGATAACCACTGTTAATTCAGAGATAATTCAATGGGTGTAGACCCTCTTGTAGCCCAAGACTGGTGGAAGCTTTATATTGGAGAGCAAACTTGTTATCTGGATATGATTCTGACTTGCTTCCCAGTTCCAGATATGGGTTCCTTTCCACTGAGTGGATCTGTTAGCCAGTCCAAGAGCAGTTGGTTACCCACCATGGCTGTGCACCACTATTACACTTGTGTGAGCATTACAGCAGGTTGTTTGCTTCTGAGTAGCTTAGACCTTGAGTTGCTTGGACAAATTTTGGCCACTTTCCCCCAGTAGCTCATGTAGCACCTTCTAGCACTAGACAGATGTCTGGAGACTGGAACTCTTCCATATTCCAACCAATTCTCTCCATGTTAGATACTGACAGCATATGGAGTCCATGGCAGTAGGGTCTTACCATTAACCTTTGGTGGGTAATCAAGTGCTCTGACAGAAGTCTGTCTTCCTTTGGGAAACTTTGTAGGCCTCTCTGATCAACAGCTCATTGTGCGTATTAACCACATCCTGGTACTGGGAGTTATAGGCCAGCACCAAGGGAAAAGAAAGAAGAAAAAGGAAGAAAATGTAAAAAATAAACAAAAAAGAGAGTAATAGGAGAAAATTAATGATAGGCTTCATCTCAACTCCAGGGCCCTTTGATTCAGGTTTTCCCTCTAAGGTCCTTATGTGGTTCAACCTTTCAGTCTGTGTTCCAGGATATAGGATTTTATGGTACCAGTTCTATTTGGGCTCAGTTTTGTGTCCCCCCTTCCACCTACCTGTACCCTCCCCTCAAGCCCTACCTTCCCTATTGTCTGGTCCTTGAGATGTCTATTAGGTATGTCAGCATCTTGGGATGATCCAGGTTGGAACTGCAGATAAGTGAGACCATGTCCTGATTATCTTCTTGTGATTGGGTGAGTTCGCTGAGTATGATCTGTTCCATGTTTGACCATTTTTCTGCAAATTTCATTGTATCATTTTTTTCTAACTGTTGAGTAAAATTCCATCATGTATATATACTACATCTTTGTTATCCACTAGTCCAATGATCAGTATCTTTGTTGATTCCAGTTCTTAGCTATTGTGAATTGAGCAGCTATAAACATGGTTGAGCAAATACCTCTGAACTGAGGCATGGAGCTTTTAGAGTAAATACCCAGTAAGGGAATAACTGGGTCTGTAGGTAACTCTACAGTCAATCTTTTAGGAGTCTCCATATTGCTTTCTATACTGGTTGTACCAGCTTACATTCCCACCAACAGTGAATGAGGGTTCCTATTTCTGCACATCATCACCAACATTTATTTCATTTTATTTTTTAAAGTTTGCTATCCTTACTGGGGTAAGGTGGTATCTCATAATTGTTTTAATTTGCATTTCCCTGATGGTTAGAGATGTTTAACATTTTCTTAAATGCATGTTTGCCATTTGTATTTATTCCTCTGAGAACTCCCTGTTAAGTTTTCTGCCCAACTTTGTGAGTGGTTTGTTTGATTTTTTTATTGTTTAGGTTTTTGAGTTATCTGTGGCTTCTAGATATTAGGCCTCTGTCAGTTGTATAACTAGCTAAATATTTCTCCCATTCTGTGGGTAGTCTATTGGCTCAGCTTATGGTATGTTTGTCCGTGAAAAAAACTTTTCAGCTTTATGAGATCCCAATGGATGAGTGATTGTTTAAGTTCCTGAGCTACTTGAGTTTTTTTAAGGAAGTATTTTCCAACTCCCATATCATGGAGAGTTCCTCCTATTTTTTTCCTTCCAGTAGTAGCAGAGTTCTCAGTCTTATATTGAGGTCTTTGATCCATTTGGACTTGATTTTTGTTCATGGCAAGATGTGTGGGTCTAGTTTCATTTTTCTGCATAAGGTTATCCAGTTTGTCCAGCACTATTTGTTGAAGATGCTGTCTTTCCTCCAGTCTAAATTATTAGGGCCTTCGTTGAAGATCAAGTAGCTGTAGTTACTTGACCTAAAGTCTGGATCTTCAATTCTGTTCCATTGGTTTATATTCCTATTTTTATGCTGTCACCATGCTGTTTTTGTTACTATGGCTTTGTAATGTAGCTTTAGATCAGGTATGGTGATGTCTCCAAAGGTGTTTCTTTTGCTGAGGATATGCTTGGGTATCTGAGACCTGCTCCCGTTCCATAAGAATTTTGAGATCATTTTTTCTATCTCTGTGAAGAATACTGCTGGGATTTTTATTGGTATTGCTTTTGGTAGGATTTCCACTTTCACAATGTTAATTCTGTCTATCTATGAGCATGGGAAGTCTTTCCATCTTCTCAAGTCCTCCTCAATTTCTTACTTGAATGTTTTCATTATATAAGACTTTCACATCCTTGGATAATGTTATTCTAAGGTATTTTCATTGTTGTTATTGCTATTGAAAATGGGACAATGTCTCTAATTTCTTTCTCTATGTCTTTGTTCTTTGCATACAGAAAGGCTATTGATTTTTGTGTGTTGATGTTGTATCCTGCTACTTTGCTGAAGGAATTAATTACTTCTAAGAGTTTTGAGATGGAGGATCTCGAGTCATAGATGTATAGAATCACATGATCTGAAAATAGGGTTAACTTGACTTCTTCCTTTCCAATTTGTATCCCTTTTATTTCTTTCTTCTGTTTTATTTCTTGGGCTAGGATCTCTACTATTATGTTGAAGAGCAGAGGTGGGACTGTGCACCCCTGTCTTGTTCCTGATCTCAATGGGAATTCTTTGAGTCTTTCCCCACTAAGTATTATTTGGACTTTAGGTGTTTTACATATAGCCTTAATTATGTTGATGTATAAACTGTCCATGCCCATTCTTTCCAACATTATGATCATGAAGCGATGCTGTATTTTGTCAAAGGCCTTTTCTGCATCTATTGAAATGATCATATGGTTCTTGTGATTAAGCTTATTTATGTGGTGTGTTACATTGACAGATTTCCATATATTGAACCAGCCCTGCATTCCTGGGACAAAGCCTACTTGATCAATGTGGATGCTTTCGATGTGTTGTTGAATTCAGTTTGTGAGGATTTTTTGCATCTAAGTTCATCAGGGAATTAGGCCTATAGTTTTCTTTCCTCATTGCATCTCTGTCTCGTTTTGGTATTAGGGTGATATTAGCTTTATAAAAGGTATTAGAGCCTTCAATGTTCTCTGATTATGTGGAACTGCTTGAGAAAAATTAGTTTCAGTTCTTTCATGAAGGTTTGATAGTATTTGTCTGAGAAGCCATCTGGTCTTAGACTCTTCTTTTGGGGGAGGCTTTTGATTACTTTTTCAATCTTGATGGGTGTGATAGGTTTGTTTAGGAGGTTAATCTGCTTTGAGTTTAGTTTTGGTAAGTGGCATGTGCCCAGGAATTTATCCGTTTCTTCCATGTTATGCAATTTTGTGGAGTAGAGGTTTTGGAAGTAAGTCCTGATGATTCTTCCAATTTCATTTATGTCTGTTGTGATCTCTCCTTTTTCATTTGTAATTTTGTTAATTTGAAGTGTCTCTTTTTTTTCACTTGATTAAATTGGCCAGGGGTTTGTCAATCTTGTTTACTATTTCAAAGAACCAGCTCTTTGTTCCATCAATTTTCTTAATTGTTTTCTTAGTTTCCAATTCATTAATTTCTGCTCTGATCTTGATTATTTCTTTCCATCTGGAGCTTTTTGGGTTGGATTCTTCTTGTTGTTCCAATGCCTTTAGATGGATGGTTAGGTTATTAATTTTGGACCTTTCTGTCTTTGTTATGAAGGCATTTAGTGCTATGAATTTTCCCCTAAGGATTGCCTTCATTTGTCCCATAAATTTTGGTACTGTTGTAGTCAGGTTCACATTGCTGGCAAAAATAACCCAACCAAGAGAAGCTTTTGGGAAAAAAGGTTTATTTTGTTATATAGACTCAAGGGGAAGCTACTTGATTGCAGGAGAAAACGATGGCATGAGCAGAGGATGAACATCACCCCCTGGCCAACATAAGGTAGCAACAGGAGAGTGTGCCAAAACTGTGGCAAGAGAAAACTGGCTATAATACTATTAAGCCCACCCCCAACAACACACTGCCTCCAAGAGGCATTAATTCCAAAAACTCCATCAGCTGGGAACCTAGCATTCAGAAGAGCTAAGTTTATGGGGGATACTTGAATCAAACCACCACATTCTGTCCCTGGCCCCCATAAATTGATAACCACCATAATATAAAATGTAATGCATTCAGTCAATCTTTAAAAGTCCCCATAGTTTTTTTTTTTTATCAATACTAATGATGTTCAAATATTCCCATGGTCCAAGGTCTTTTAACTGAGCCATAATATATATTAAAAAAATACCCCCAAACCCATAATGGCACAGATAAACACACACACTGCAAAAGATATCATTGAGCATAGCAGAGAAATATTCAACCAATACAAGAATTAAACAGGGCAAACATCAAACTTTGTAGCTTCAAGTCCAACCACTCTAGTCAATGACAAGTCACCAAGTCTGATAATTCTAACCAGCAATTCTCTGGAATTCCAATTCTGCCCCTCCAGCTAGGCTACTCACAGTCCTCAAAAACATCATTTGGCATCAGCAGCTTTCCTTAGCAGCCATCTCATGGTCTTCACATCTCCACTGGGTCTCCACTCCAATACTTGGTTCATCCTCACAGCTCCATCTGGTCTCCATGCAGACATCTAAAAACCTGCTTCACACTGCCCATGGCCATTTCCAAAACACAATACCATGTTGAAAATTCAATGACCCTCTCCTGCATTTCTCATACCCCATAATACCAAGTTGGGTGCAAATTTGTTAATCCAGGGGGAAATAAAACAGACTTTGAAGAACATGACACTCCTTGAGCACTCAGGCCCTTTCAAAAGAATCTACATTCTTCCTGTTGCTCCAGTGCAGGTCAGCTGGCCCAATCTCAAGGGTTGTAATCTCTTATGACTGCAGCTGAATAGGCAGAAGTTTCAGCCCAAAGATTTCATTTCTGTGTCATATCCCTCTGCTCACACCAGTCCATTTCTATGCACAGCAACCCTGTACAAGTTCTCAGAACATGGGCATAACAGCAAGCCTCTCTCACAAACTGCTTCTAGCCCAGTTCAGGCAAAGTACTTTCTCACCCTCATAAGCCAAACTTCACACTCCATGGTTCTTACTGCATTCAGGCCTTTCAACTCTGATTAGAATAGTCCATCATGCTGAACTTAGAGCACTGCAAGGTGTCTCTTAGTAGGCCAAGTTTTCAAATCCTTCCACATCCCTCTTGAAAATCAGCTCCAAAAGGCCAAAGCCACAGTCACTTGTCTAGCAGAAAATGACCCCACTCTCAGTACCAACATTACTGTTGCAGTCAGGTTCGCATTGCTGGCAGAAATTACCCAACTAGAGAAGCTTTTATGGGAAAAAAAGATTTATTTTGGCTTAGAGACTTGAGAGGAATCTACATGATGGCAGGGGAAAATGATAGCATTAGCGAGCATGGACATCACCCGCTGGCCAACATAAGGTGGATAATAGCAACAGTAGTGTATACACTGCCTCCAGGAGGCATTGATTCCTAAATCTCCATCAGCTGGGAACCGTGTTTTCAGAACATCTAAGTTTATGGGGGCACCTGACTCAAACCATCACAGGTACAATATGTTCTCATTGTCATTCAATTCTAGAAACTTTGAAGTTTCATTTTTTATTTCATCCACTACTCGTTTATTGTTTAAAAGTATATTTTTCCATCCCCATAAATTGATGGAGTTCCTGGAGTATCTCTTGTTGTAATTTCTAGCTTTACAGCATTGTTGTCTGGTATCATGCATAAATTATGTCAATTATCCTAAATATATGGAAGCAGGCTTTATGGGATAGTATATGATATATTTTGGAGATGGCTACATGAGTTACTGAGAAGAATGAGTATTCTGTAGATTTGGGGTAGAATGTTCTGTAGATGTCCATTATGTTTAGTGGATCTATGGTATTGTTGAGATCTCTTATTTTCCAGCTGGTTTTCTGTTTGGATGATCTATCTATTGCTGATAGTGGAGTATTGAAATTCCCAACTATAAAGGTGCTGGTGTTTATTTCAGTTTTGTTGTCAAGTAGGTTTCCTTTCATGAATTTTGGTGCATCTGGTTTTGGTGCATAAAGATAGATGATTGTGATATCCTCTTGTTGGATCATTCCCTTGATGAGTAAGAGGTGGCCTCCTTTGTCTTTTTTGATTACTTTTGCTTTGAAGTCTATTTTATCTGCTATTAGTGTAGCAACGCCGGCTTGTTTCTTATTTCCATTCACTTGGAATTTCGTTTTCCATGCTTTCACCCTGAGGAGGTGTCTGTCTTTAGTTGTGAGGTGTGTTTTTTGAAAACAGCAGATTGAGGGGAATAATTTTCTGATCCACCCTGTTAACATGTGTCTTTTAATGGGTTAATTAAGGCCATTAATGTTTAGGATAAAACTGTGAGGTTTGATTTAACCCTTGCCATATTGTGATGCTTCATGTGGTTTGGTGCTTGCTTGGACTTGGTAGTTTCTTGAGCCTTCTCTGGGTTTGGTTATTGTGGTCTGATTCTTGTAGGCTTTTGAGGTTGGTTATTTGATTCTTATGTATGGAGAATTTCCTAAAGTACTCTCTGTAGGCTTGGCTTTGTGTTCATATAGTTCTAGAGCAGACTTTTTTTTTTTTTCTTGAGGTAGGGTCTCACTCTACCTCAGGCTGACCTGAAATTCATTCTGTGCTATCAGGGTGGCCTTGAACTCATGGCAATCCACCTACCTTTGCCTCCTGAGTGCTGGGATTAAAGGTGTGTGCCACCATGCCTGGATTTAGAGCTGGTTTTTATTATAGAAAGTTTTTCTTTCAATATCTATTATGAGGGGTACAGTAGTTTGGGTTGGAAGACATAGGTTCTTAGACTTTGCAGTGTTCCCTTCCAGGCCCTTCTGGATTTCAGGGTTTCCATTGAGAAGTCTGATGTAATTCTGATGGGGTTATCTTTATATGAAATGTGTTGCTTCTCTCTTGCTTCTTTTAGTACTTCTCTTTGTTTTCGTTGTTTAGAGTCTTAACGATAATGTGTCTTGGACAATTTCTCCTTTGGTCCAGTCTGTTTGGAGTTCTATTAGCTTCTTGTAGCTTGATGGGACTCTCTTTTGTGAGGGTGGGAAAAATTTCTTCCATAATTTTGTTAAATAAGTTCTCCATGCCTTTGGAATTTCTTCCTTTTCTGGCATACCCCTGATACAACTGTTGGGATGTTTAAGGGTATTTCACAGTTCCCTCATGTTCTGTTCACAAAGAAAATTTGAGCTTGTTCAAGTTTTTGGAATCATGAACTGTTTTTTTCTGTATTGTCTTCCAGTTCTGTCCTCCACATGACTGATTTTGTTCTTGAGGCTTCTAGAGAGGTTTGGGTTGGTTCAACTTGGTTTGTATTTTCTATTATCTTCTTCTTTTTCTTTTTTGTATAGTATCCATCTCTCTGTCGAGTTCCCTTTTCAGGTCATTTTCTGATTTTCTTAACACTTCTTGGAATTTATCCTTGCATTTATTTATCATTGATCTTAGCCAGCTGATTATTGAAGTTCTCTCTCTCTCTCTCTTCTGGGTCTCCTTCAGATCACTTAACTGTCTTTGGAAGACTCTTTTTTTAAATTTCTATTAGGTCCATTTTAGCAAGGGCATCATTCACACAATTGTTGGTCTTTTGTTAATTCTCTGCAAGTTCTGCCAATTGCTTGGTCAGGGTCACATACCTTGTGTCTTCATTTTGGGGTTATGATCCTGTTGTCTCTTCTATTTTTTGATTAGAGACTTCCACTGTGGGACTATGCAACCTTATTGGTGTTACTTCCATTTGATGTTTCATGTTATTCCTTTTGCACTGTGGTCTGCCCATCACAATGTGGGAATCTTATTTAATTCAGAAGGAAACTGTAGCTTACCCTTGCAGTGTCTTCAGTGATTGTTGACTTTTATGTTTGATTAGATTAGGCTTTTGACGGCAAGGGGGCCTGTCTGCTCAGGTGGGAGGAGTTGGCGCAGCCCTGGTGGGAGACCCAGAGACCTGGTGGTGGGGCCTGTTGGTGGGTAGCAGGGTGGAAGAATGGGATGGTGTGGTCCAGTGGTAAGGCAGAGTGGGGGGAATGGGATGGTTCAGCCTGGTGGCATGGCAGGGCAGGGTGGGATGGCAGACCTGGCTGTAGGGAAAGGGAGGAAAGCCACAGGAGGGAGGGAGGATTGAGAGTCTGTTGGCTCTGGGAAAGGGGAGAGGTGTCTGGCCCAGATCTGTAGAGCCTGTGGGAAGTATAGGAGTGAAACTGGTCCACAGCACAACAGCTGGTGCAGCAGCTGGTACAGCTGCTTGAGGGGTTTGTGGGACTGGTGGAATACCCAGGAGTGTGCAAACAAGCAGATTCCCTACTTTATTATTTTTTATTATTATTTTGTTTTTATTTCTTTTGGTGTTTTTGAGGTAGGGTCTCGCTGTAGCCCAGGCTTACCTGGAACTCACTATGTAGTCTCAGGGTGGCCTTGAACTCATGCTGATCCTCCCACTTCTGCCTCCCAAGTGCTGGGATTAAAAGTGTGAGCCACCATGCCTGGCTCCTACTTTATTTTTTTAGTTTTTCTTTTCTTTTCTTTTTTTGCTCCTCTGTGCCCTCCCACTGGAGATTTTCTAGGATCTCCTGACCCAAAAAACCCACAGATCTTGCCTGCTATTGCCCCAGGAGGTGAAGCATAGTTAGGCAGATGTCATCTTGACTGGAAGTCTCTAAATTTTATCTTTT
Organism: Dipus sagitta; assembly: GCA_036346955.1. Lineage (NCBI taxonomy): Eukaryota > Metazoa > Chordata > Mammalia > Rodentia > Dipodidae > Dipus > Dipus sagitta. Next base: position 76,923,697 of record CM070778.1, on the reverse strand, counting down.
TATTTCAATTTTATATTTTTACCGCCCTACCCCCATTCCATTGAGGGACCTCTTCACTGAGGTTATTGGTATTCACTGTAGGGTCCTGAAGGGCTCAGTCAGTCACTGTGGTGGTGGTGGGGCTGTGCCTCAGGCTAATCCTACCCACCCTGTGGCTCTTACAATCTTTCTGCCCCTTCTTCCACAATGTTCCTAGAGCCTTAATGGGCATGTTAGAAATCTGATTCAGTGTTGAATTCTTTGTAGCCTCTGGATCTTTGTAGCCTCTGGATGAGGTTTGAGTGAACATGGTGTCTAACTTCATCTCTCAGAAGCTGGTTTTTAGGCTAGCAGTGAGAGCAATACTTGTGTCACAGTTTCCTCTGCTATGATTCCTGGGCCCTGGCAGATATGGTAGAGGTGACCCATCTCATAGTAGGCAGTTGGCAACATTTAGTTTTGGATTGATGTATCCTTGAGCACCTCAGTATTCTCTGCCATTTGTAATATAAAATAGATTCTCCAGCCAAGAGTGAGAGCAGCTTGCATTAAAGTGGGTAAGCATAGTTATTTGAGAGACTTCTTAGCCAAAGAGCAGTGGAGGTTTTCTCTGGAGTTTATGAGCTTTCTATCCATGGGATTGTGACTTGTTTCCCAGTACCAGGTATGAGTTCTCTCCCACTGAGTGGGTCTCATGTCTAATCTGAGAACAAATAGGCTGTATGACACTATTGCACAGGTATGTACATCTTTCCCTGCTGATTGATTTAGTAACTTGCAGGATCTCCAGCTTATTCATGCCATTGGTAACCATTATCCCCCAGCAGCTCCCATAGCACTTTCCATTGCTATGAGGGCTAGCCAGGAGGGAACTGGTTTTCTTCTCAGTTCCAACATGGACTCTCAATGTCCTGTGGTTGCATACTGTGGGGTCTTCAGCAATACGACCTTTGCATTTAGCTCTAGCAGGTAACCAAGTACCCTGTATTATTTTGAGGACCTAATGGGTTTCCATGACTAACAGCTTACTTTGGGGGCTATTCCACTGCTGGCCCTGGGATTTATGAGCCAAGACTTATGATTTTATGGTTAAGCCTTCTACACCTTCTATGGGACACTTCCGTCCAGAACTTTCCCCCTTCCTTATTAATGTAATATCTTGGCGAACACTACCCAGGTGGAAGATTTATATGGTACTGATTCATGCTGTCATTAGTCTTGTGTAATTCCTCCCCACCATCCCTTCCTCCGACCTGCCCAAAGATCCTTTCATCTCCTTTATTCTATCCTTTCTCTCTTTCTTTCTCGTCTTTCTTTCTATTTTCCCTTTCTTCCTTCCTTCCTTCCTTTCTCCTTTCTCTGTCCCTTCACTTGCTTATTGAGTAGCCTCCCCTTTTCTTCCACCCTATTTATTTTTTTCCTACCTTCATTCTCTTCTATGTTAATACTCCTGATGATTATTACCACTTATATTTTTTTATTTATTTGACAGTGACAGAGAGAAGGAGGCAGAGGGGCGGGGGAGGGAGAGAGTGAGTGAGAGAGAGAGAGAGAGAGAGAATGGGTGCGCCAGAGCTTCCAGCCTCTGTAAACAAACTCCAGGTGTGTGCGCCCCCTTGTACATCTGGCTAACGTGGGTCCTGGGGAATTGAGCCTCGAACCGGGGTCCTTAGTCTTCACAGGCAAGTGCTTAACCACTAAGCCATCTCTCCAGCCCCATTTACTACCACTTATAAGCAACTCAACATGTTCCACTATAGGAACCATGAGAGCAAAAATATGGTTTTTGTCCTTCTGAGCCTGTGCATCCTCATTTAGTGTGATTTTTTCCCACATCCATCCTCTTAACTGTAAAATTTATTATTTTGTCTTTTCTTACTGCTGAATAAAATTCCACTGTGTATATGTGCCACATCTTCATTAACAATTCATCTGTTGATGGGCACCTGGGATGATTCCTGTTCCTAGCTTTTATGAATAGAACAGTGATGAATATGGTTGAGCAAGTGTTTCTATGGAAAATAGTAGAGTCTTTAGGGTATATGTCCAGGTATAGCTGGATCTAATGGTAGATCTATTTTTAGGCCCTCCTTTTTTTCCTCCCCATTTTCCATTTTTCCTTGCTTCATTCAAGTTCCATATCAATAATACTGATATTTACTAATGTTTACAATCAGATCAAGTTGTTTCAGTTTAGGAACCACATATTAGAGAGAATATGTGGTATTTCTCATTTTTTTAAATTAATAAGAACAAACTTTGTATGGACACATCATGTATTTGCACTGTCTTTTTCCTCTTCCCTGCCCCCATTCTACAAGGGGCCCTTCTTAGTGATGTTGCTGGTATTCCCCTTGGGGTTGTGGGTTGTGCATTGTGGGAGCACCAGTCAGTTATTTGGGGAGGCAATGCCACTGAGCATGGCATCCCAACCTGTGGCTCTTGCAATCTTTCTATTCCCTCTTCTGCAAAATTCCCTGAGCCTTGATGGGTGTGTTTTAGGTCTCGTTCAGTGATGAGTTCTTAGGAGTCTCGATTTCTGCTTTGGTATATGTTGAGTTTCCACAGCACCTGTCTCCTTCACACTAGCAGTGATTGTCAGGTTCACCATAAAAACAGCACTCTTGCTAATTTCCCCATTCTTGCTCTATGCTTTTCCCTGGACCTTGACTGAAACATGAGGGGTTGTTTTTCTCCTTGGTTTTCACTGCCTTTTCAAAAAGAAAAACAGATTTTCCAGTGGAGAGTGAAGTCTGCATAGGTTGAACTGGATAAGCATTATTAATTTAGGGAAAGTTTAATATATGTAGCTCTTCTTTAAGCCAAAGATTAGTGGGAGCTTAACACTGGAGAGCATAATATTTGTCTCCATAAGAGTTAGACCTGTTTCCAGTTCCAAGTATTAGTTCCTTTCCATTGAGTGGATCACATAGCCAACCAGAAAGCCATTGGTTATCCACCAAGGCTGTGTGCCACCATTTCACTGCCGTGTACTTTTTTTCAGGCTGATTGCCTGTGAGTAGCTTAGACCCTTGCTTTCTCACACCATTGTTGGTCACTTTCCCATAGTTGCTCATGTAGTGCTTTCTAGCACTAAACTGGCTAACTCTCTGGGGATCGGCTCTCTTCCAGATTCCAGGCAGGTGTCTCTGTGTTCTGTGTTGGCAGCATATGGTATCTTCAGCAATAGGGCCTTACTGTTTACCTCAAGCAGGTAATCAAGTGCTTTGATAGAAGCCTGTCTTGTTTTGGGGACCTTGTAGGTCTCTCTGATCAATGTGCATAGTACCTATATCTGATACTGTGAGTTGCTGGTCAGAGCTAAAATTTTTTAAAGTTAGGCTTCATTCCATCCTCTCCAGGATCCTTTGTTTGGGCACTGTCCCTGTACTCCTGTTGAGGGTTATATCTTTTCGTCTATCTTCAAGGAGAAGGGTTTCTATCATACCAGTTCATTTTAGGTTTGATTTTATGTTTCTTCCCCCACTCTCTTTTCCCTCCCCCAATTCCCTTCCATACCTATTATCTTGGACTCAGGTAGCCTATCCAGTATGCCAGCAACTCAAGCTGATCTAGGTTAGGAACCTCAGCTGAGTGAGGGCATGTGGCATTTGTCTGTCAGTGATTGTGTGTGTTTGCTGAATATGAGTATGATCTGTATTAAGTCCATCCATATTACTACAAATTTCATTCTATTATTTTTACTTATTGCAGAATAGAATTCCATTGTGTATATGTACTACAATTTCATTATCTATTCATCCAATCTTGAGCACTGGGTTGATTCCAGTTCTTAGCTATTATAAATTGAACAGCTTTAACAAGGTTGAGCAAATATCTCTGTAGTGAAGCACAGAGCATTTAGGGTAAATGTCCAGTAAGGGAGTTAACTAGATCTGTTGGTAGTTATATATTCGTCCTTTTAAGGAATCTCCATATTGATTTCCATAGTGTTTTGACAAGTTTGCATTCCCACCAAGAGTGAATGAGGGTTCATCTTTTCCCACATCCTTACCTTTTGATTTTTTAAGATTTTGTTTTTATTTATTTATGGGAGAGAGAGAGAGAGAGAGAGAGAGAGAGAGAGAGAGAGAGAGAGAGAGAATGGGCACAGCAGGGCCTCTAGCCACTGCAAATGAACTCCAGACACATGTGCATCTAGTTTACATGGGACCTGGAGAATCAAACCAGGGTCCGTAGGCTTCAGAGGATATGCCTCAACAAGTAGCTAAGCCATCTCTCCAGCCCTATCTTTTAAATTTTTAAAAACTTTTTTGTCTTTTGATTTTTTAATAATTGCCAACATTACTGAAGGAAGGCAGAATCTCATAGTTGTTTTAATTTGCATTTCCCTGATGGTTGCAGATGCTGAATATTTTCTTAAGTGTGTGTTAGCCATTTGTATTTATTTCTCTGAGATCTCCCTATTTAGTTCTTTACCCCCAGTTTTTGAGTGGGTTGTTTAATTTTTTGTTCTTTAGTTTTTTGAGTTCTTTTTTAGATTCTAGATATTAGGCCTGTGTTACTGGTATAGCTGGCAAAATTTTCACCCATTCTGTGGACAATCTATTGACTCTACTAATGATATATTAGTGCAAAAAGCTTTTTAGCTTCATGAGATCTCCTTGGTTGAGAGATTGTTTAATTTCCTGGGCTACTAGAGTATTATTTAAAATGTCTTTCCCCACTCCTATATCATTGAGAGTTCTTCCTGTTTTTCTTCCAGTAATTGAAGAGTTTCGGGTTTTATATTGTGATCTTTAACCCATTGGAGTTGATTTTGTGTATGGTGAGATGAGTGGCTCTAGCTTAATTTTTATATATGTGGTTATCCAATTTGTCCAGCACCATTTGTTGAAGATGCTATCTTTTCTCCAGTCTATATGACTGGCACCTTTTTCAGTGCTTAAGTAGCTGTAGTCACTTGACCTAAGGTCTGGGTCTTCAATTCTGTTTCATTGGTCTATATTTATGTTTTTTTTCCCTGCAAGTATCATGCTGTTTTTGCTACTATGGCTTTGTAATATGACTTTATATTAGGTATTGTGATACCTCCAGAGGTGTTTCTTTTGCTGAGGATGTTTGAATATCTGAGGTCTGCTACCATTCCATATGAATTTTGACATCATTTTCTCTAGAAGAATGATGCTGGGATTTTTATTGGTATTGCATTGAATCTGTATATTGCTTTTGGTAGAAGTGCCATTTTCACAATATTAATGCTACCTACCCAGGAGTATCAGCGGTCTTTCAGTCTGCTCACATCTTGCTATATTTCTTTCTTGAGTGTGTTTATGTTTTCGTTATATATTTCTTTCACATACTTGGTTACTGTTATTCCAAAGCATTGGATTTTCTTTGTTGCTATTGAAAATGGGACACCCTCACTGATTTCTTTCTCTGCCAATTTGTCCTTTGCACATAGAAAGGCTACTGATTTTTGTGTGTAGACTTTGTATCCTGCCACTTTGCTGAAGGAATTAACTAATTGTAGAAATTTTGAGATAGAGACTTTCAGGTCCCTTATGTATGGGATTATGTCATCTGCAAATAGGGCTAATGTGACATCCTCCTTTCCAATTCATGTCCCTTTCCTTTCCTTCTTTTCTTTTATTAATTAGTTTTGTACTCAGTGAATGCAGTCAAGTTGGTACCATTGTTAGCCTCCTCCATGTCCTATCCCCTCCCCCTGGCCCCTCCTTGTTGAGGTATATAGGTCATGCATTGTGTAGTTAGCCCACAGTTATGAGTAAGAGAAAATGTCTCTGAGTATCATGACCCAATGTGTGACTCTGACAATCTTTCTGCCCCCTCATCTGCAAAATTGCCCTGAGCCATGTTGGGTTCATTTTGGGTCTGCTTCAGTCATGAGGTGTTGGGAGCCTCTGTGTCTCTGGATATCTGATTTGGAAGGAGTTGATTTTTCTCTTTGTCAATATCCATCACTGTTGTGTTGGTACCAGGCTCACCAAGAAAATAGCACCCTTGCTTGTTTCACCAATTATTCTTAGTTTCAGCTGGGGCCCTTTTGAGGTATGATGGGGTGGCTCTCTCCTTAAGGTCAGCATCTATCGAAAAAGACAAGCAGATTCTCCAATGGAGAGTAATGCTAGCACCAGATAAATGGGATAGCCCTTATTTTTTTTATAGAGAAGTTAGTAGGTGTTGGCCCTCTTGTAGCCCACGATTGGTGGTAGCTTGATAATGAAGAGCAGGCTCATGTTTGGATATGGTTCTGACTTGTTTCCCAGCTCCAGCTATGGGTTCCGTTCCACTGAGTGCCACTATTGCACTTGTGTGAACATCACGACAGGTTATTTGCTGCTAAGTAGGTTAGATCATGAGTTGCTTGGACAGATATTGGTCATTTTCCCCCAGTCGCCCATGTACCACCTCCTGCCACTAGATGCACTGACTGTCTTGGGACTGACTCTCTTCCAGCTTCCAGCCATGTCACTCCATGTTACTTGTCAACTACATATGGCGTCTTCAGCAGTAGGGTCTTATCACTAACCTTTGGTGGGTTATCAAGTGCTCTGAGAGAAATCTGTTATTCTTTTAGGACACCTTCTAGGTCTCTCTGATCAAAAGCTCATTGTGGATGATAGCCACCTGCTGGTACTTGGAGTTACAGGTCAGTGTCCACTAAGAGAAGGAAGAAAAAGATAAGTAATATAAAAGAGATAGAGAGAAGAGAGAGAGGAGAGAAAGAAGCTGTGGAAGATAAAGGTCAGTCTTCATCGTACCCTCTCCAGTGCCTTGTGACTCAGGTGTTCCCTCTAAGGGCCTGATGAAGGTTCAACCCTTTGGTCTGCCTTCTAGGACGTAGAATTTTATGGTACCATTGCTATTTGGGTCTAGATTTGTGTCCCCCAACCCTTCTCTTACCCTCCCCTCCCTTCCCACCCATCCTACTGTCTAGCCCTCAAGATGTTTGCTGGGTATGTCAGCATCTTGGGTAGATTCAGGTTAGGTGCTGTAGATGAGTGAGACTATGTGGTGATTATCTTTCTGTGATTAGGTAAGGTCACTGAGAATGATCTGTTCCAGATTCAATCATTTCTCTTCAAATTTCATTGTTTCATTTTTTCTTACTGCTGTGTAGAATTCCATTGTGTAGATATACCACATCTTAGTTATCCATTCATCTAGTGATAGACATCTGAGTTGATTCCAGCCCTTAGCTATTATGAATTGAGCCACTATAAACATGCTTGAGCAAATCTCTCTGGATTGAGGCTTGAAGGTTTTAGAGTACATGCCCAGTAAGGGAATAACTGAGTTTGTTGGAATCTCTATAGTCAGCTTTTTCAGGAGTCTCCAGATTGCTTTCCAAAGTGGTTGTACCATCTTACATCCCCACCAACAGTGGATGAGGGTTCCTATTTCTCAATATCCTCTCCAGCATTTATTTTCATTTGCCTTTTTGATGTTTGCTATCCTTACTGGGGTATGGTGGAATCTCATAGTTGTTCTAATTTGCATTTCCCTTTTGAATACAGATGATGAACATTTTCTTAAGTGTGTGTTTGCCATTTGTATTTCTTCCTCTGTGAACTGCCTGTTCAGCTCTTTGCCCCATTTTGTGAGTGGGTTGTTTGACTTTTTATTGTTTAGGTTTTTGAGTTGTTTAGGTTTTGTAGATTCTAGAGGTTAGGCCCCTGTCAGTTGGATATTCAGCAAATATTTTCTCCCATACTGTGGGTAATCTATTGGCTTTGCTTATTGTATGCTTCTCTGTGAAGAAACTCTTCAGCTTCATGTGATCCCACTGGTTGAGTGATGGTTTAAGATTGTGAGCTACTGGGGTTTTGTTCAGGAAGTCTTTTTTCATTCCTATATAATGGAAAGTTGTTCCTAACTTTTCTTCCAGTAGTATTCGAGTTTCTGGTCTTATATTGAGGTCTTTGATCCATTTGGACTTGAGTGTAGTGCATGGTGAAATGTGTGGATCAAGTTTCAGTTTCCTGCATATGGTTATCCAGTTTGTCCAGCACCATTTGTTGAAGATGCTGTCTTTTTTCCAGCCTATATTGTTCAGGCATTTATCGAATATCAAGTAGCTATAGTTGCTTGACCCAAAGTCCGGGTCCTCAAGTCTATTCCATTGGTCTATACTCCTGTTTTTATGCCAGTACCATGCTGTTTTTATTACTATGGCTTTGTAATATAGCTTTAGATCAGGTATGGTGATGCCTCCAGAGGTATTTCTTTTGCTGAGGATATGCTTGGATATCTGAGGCCTTCTGCCTTTCCACATGAAATTTGAGATCATTTTTTCTATCTCTGTGAAGAACAACGTTGGGATTTTAATTGGAAATGGATTAAGTATGTATATTGCCTTTGGTAGGATTGCCATCTTCACAGTGTTAATTCTGCCTATCCAGAAGCATGGGAGGTGTTTCCATTTTCTCAAGTCCTCATCAATTTCTTTTTTGAGTGTTTTTATGTTTTCATTGTATAGATCTTTCACTTCCTTGGTTAACGTTACTCCAAAGTATTTCATTTTTTTGTTGCTATTGAAAATGGGACCATGTCCCTTATTTCATTCTCTGTATCTCTGTCATTTGAATATAGAAAGGCTACTGATTTTTGTGCATTGATTTTTTATCCTGCTACTTTGCTATAGGAGTTAATCACCTTCAAGAGTTTTAGGATGTAGTCTCTTGGGTATCTTACATGTAGAATCATGTCATCAGGAAATAATGCTAACTGAACTTCTTCCTTTCCAAATTCTATCCCTTTTATTTCTTTCTCCTGTCTTACTGCTTGAGCTATGACTTCTAGTACTATATTGAAGAGCAGAGATGAGTGTGGACACCCCTATCTTCTTCCTGATCTCAATGGGAATTCCTCCAGCCTCTACCCATTAAGTATTCTTTGGGCCTTGGGAGCTTTGTATATAGCCTTTATTATGTTAAGATATGAACCGACCATGCCAATTCTCTCCAATGTGTTGATCATGAAGTGATGTTGTATTTTGTCAAAGACCTTTTCTGCATCTATGGAAATGATCATGTGGTTTTTGTGTTTAACCTAGTTTATATGATATAGTACATTGACAGATATCTGTATGTTGAACCACCTCAGCACTCCTGGGATGAATCCCACTTGATCAAAGAGGATAATCCTTTTGATGTGTTGATGGATTTGGTTTGCAAGGATTTTGTTCAAGATCTTTGCATCTAAATTCATCAGGGAAATAGGCTGGTAGTTTTCTTTTCTTGTGACATCTCTGCCTGGTTTTGGAGTTACAGTGATACTAGCTTCATAGAAGGAGTTGGGGAGCTTTTCCTGTTCTCCAATTGTGTGGCACAGTTTGAGAAATATTGGTTTGAGTTCTTCTATGAAAGTTTGATAAAATTCAGCTGAGCAGCCATCTGGTCCTGGACTCTTCTTTATGGGGAGTTTTTTTTTTATTGCTTTTGCAATCTCAGTCAGTGTGATAGGTTTGTTTAGGAGATTAATCTGCTCTGAGTTTAGCTTTGGTAGATGGTATGTGTCCAGGAATTTATCCATTTCCTCCATATTATCCAGTTTTGTGGAGTAGAGGTTTTTGAAATAAGTCCTGATGATTCTCCCAATTTCACTTATGTCTGTTATGATCTCTCCTTTTTATTTTAAATTTTGTTAATTTGAAGCATCTCTTTTATTTATTTATTTATTTATTATTTATTATTTTTTTCTTTATTAGTCAGTTCTGTATTCAGCAAATACAGTCAGTTTGGTACCATTATTAGGCTCATCCGTGACCTATCCCCTCCCCTTGGCCCCTCCTTGTTGAGGAATACGTATCTCTTTTTTTGTTTGATCAAATTTGCCAGGAATTTGTCAATCTTGTTTACTTTTTCAAAGAACCAGCTCTTTGTTTTGTAAATTTTCTTAATTGTTTTCTTAGTTTCCAATTCACTAATTTCTGCTTGTATCTTAATTATTTCTTTCCCTCTGGAGCTTTTTGGGTTGATTCTTGTTGCTTTTCCAGTGCCTTTAGTTGGATGGTTAGGTTATTGATTTGGGACCTTTCTGTCTTTGTTATGAAGGCATTTAGTGCTGTGAATTTTCCCCTGAGGACCACCTTCATTGTGTCCCATAAGTTTTTGTATGATGTTTTCTCATCAACATTCATATCTAGAAATTTTGCAATTTCATTTTTTATTTCGTTCACTATCCATTTATTGTTTAAAGGTGTGCTGTTCAGTTTGCAGGTGTTGATGGGATTCTTGGTGGGTCTCTGTTAATTTCTAGCAATATAGCATTGTGATCTGATATCATACAGGGAATTATGTTAATCTTCCTAAACATATGGAGCAAGCTTTGTGACCCAATATATGATCTATTTTGGAGAATGTTCCATGGGCTGCTGAGAGAAATGTGCAGTCTGTTGATTTGGGATGGAAAGTTCTGTAGATGTCCATTAGGTCTAAGTGATCTATGGTTTTGTTGAGCTCTCTTAATTCCCTGGTGAGTTTCTGTTTGGATGATCCATCTATTACTGATAATGGTGCATTGAAGTCCCCGTAACTATGATGGTGTTGGTGGTTATTTCTGTTTTATTGTCAAGTAGGTTTTGTTTTATGAAATGTGGTGCCCCTGTGTTTGGTGCATAAAGACTTATGATTGTGATATCCTCTTCATGGATTGTTTCCTTGATAAGCAGGAATTGGCCTTCTTTGTCTTTTTTGATTATATTTGGTTTGAAGTCTATTTTATCTGATATTAATATAGCTACACCTGCTTGTTTCTTATTCCCATTTTCTTGGAATATTGTTTTCTACCCTTTTACCCTGAGGAGGTGTTTGTCTTTAGAGGTGAGGTGGGTTTCTTGAAATCAAAAGATTGAGGGGTCTAATTTTCTGCTCCATCCTGTTAGCTTGTGTCTCTTGATGGGTGAATTAAGGCCATTGATATTTAGGGTAATGACTGTGAGATTTGATTTGATCACTGCTATATTGTGTTGGCATATGTGGTTTGATGTTTTCATGGACCTTGAAGTTATTTGTGCCTTCTCTGAGTTTGGTTATTGTGATCTGCTTCTTGTATGCATTTGAGGTTGATTATTTGATTCTTCTCTGTGGAGAATTTCCTGAAATACTCTCTGTAGGTTTGGTTTTGTGTTCACATAATTGTAAAGATGAGTTTTGTAGTGAAACATTTTTCTTTCACCATCTATTATGAGGGATACTTTTGCTGGGTAAAGTAGTTGGGGTTGGAAGCCATAGGTTCTTAGACTTTGAAGTGTTCCATTTCAGGCCCTTCTGGCTTCAGGGTTTCCATTGAGAAGTCTGGAGTAATTCTGATGGGGTTGCCTTTAAAAATGATGTTGTTTTTCCCTAGCTGCTTTTAGGATTTTCTCTTTGGTGTCAATGTTTAGAGTCTTAATGACTATATGTGTTGGATGGTTTCTGCTTTTGTCTAATCTGTTTGGAGTTCTTTTGGCTTCTTGTATCTTGATGGTCCTTTCTTTTGAGAGAGTGGGAAAGTTTTCTTCAATTATTTTGTTAAATAAGTTCTCCATGCCTTTGCCTCTTGGGGGAGCTGGCCTGAGATAGCAGGTAGGCAAGCAGATGGGCAGAGTGGTCCTGAGCTAACCTGTGGGTGGGTGTATCAGCCTGAGCTCACATGCAGTGGGAAGCTGAAGCAGCCTGAGGCCAGATGCTGAAGCAGCCTGAGCTCTCACTTAGTGGAACACCAAAGCATCTTGAGCTCTCACATGGCAGGACACCAAAGCAGCCTGAGCTCATGCACAGCAGAATGCCAAAGCACTGAAGCAGCCTAAACTAGTGCATGGTGGGACACTGGGACACCGTAGCAGCCTGAGCTCACATGCAGCTGGACACCAGCAGTGTGCAGATGGGCGGGCAGCCAGTGCACAGATGGGGGATTGGGCCTGAGCTGGCGTGGGTGGACAGGCAGAGTGAGCCTGAGCTCAAGTGGCAGGTTGAATGGGCCTGAGCTCATGCATGGACAGGCGGGCTCCCAGAGCAGTAAGTGGGCAAATGGGCAGAGAAGACTGAGCTTGCACGAGCAGATAAGCAGCACGTGTGTGGCAGACAGATGGATGGATGGAGCCTGAGCTGCAGCAGGCCAGAAGGCGGAGCCTGCTCAAGGTCATGTGTGAGCGGGGTAGCAGGGTGATCACCCCTGTGCAGTGAGGCAATTGGAACTATGCTGGTTTGGGTTCCCTTTCCTACAGTAAATGCAGCAGTATCCTGAAGCTGGGACTATGGGTATGGTGGCTGCTTGGGGGTGTTGGGGAAGTGGTGGGCTACCCATGAGCATGGGAATCAGTGATTCCCTTTTCCCCCCCTCTGTGCCCTCCCACTGGTGATCTATTAGAGATTGATCTCCCCTGAAAGACCTAGTGAACCTTTAATGCCTTGCCTTTCTTTCCTGGGGAGGTGCAGTGCAGATACGTCATCATCAATTTGACTGGAAGTCCCTTTTATTTCTTTCTCCTGTCTTATTGCTTGGACTAGGACTTCTAGTATTATGCTGAAGAGCAGTGATGAGAGTAGGCACCCCTGTCTTGTTCCTGATTTCAATGGACACTCCTTGAGTCTTTCCCCATTAACTATTGTTTAGGTTTTAAGTGACTTATATATAGCCATTAATATGTTGAGATATATACCTTTCATTTCTATTCTCTCCAGTGTTTTGATCATTAAGTGGTGTTGTGTTTTGTCAAAGGCCTTCTTTGCATCAATTGAGATGATCATGTGGTTCTTATAGTTATGTTTATTTATGTGGTGTATTACATTGACCGATTTCCATATGTTGAACAATCCCTGCATCCCTGGGATGAAGCCTACTTGATGAAGGAGGATGTGCTGTTGAATTCTGTTTGTGAGGATTTTGTTCAGGATCTTTGCATCTAAATTCACCAGGGATATAGGCCTATATTTTTCTTTTCTTGTTGCATCTCTGTCTGGTTTTGGTATTAGGGTGATGTTAGCTTCATAAAAGGAGTTGGGGAGGAATTTCTCATCTCTGATTATGTAAAGCAGTTTGATAAAATTTAGTTGCAGTTCTTCAGTGAAGATTTGATAGAATTTAGCTAAGAAGTCATTAGGTCCTGGAGTTTTCTTTTAGGGAAGGTTTTTGATGACCTTTTCAATCTGCATGAATGTGATAGGTTTGTTTAGAAGATTAATCTGCTCAGAGTTTAGTTTTTTTTTTGTTTTTTTTTTTTCGAGGTAGGGTCTCACTCAAGCTCAGGCTGACCTGGAATTCACTATGGAGTCTCAGGGTGGCCTCGAACTCACGGTGATCCTCCTACCTCTGCCTCCCAAGTGCTGGGATTAAAGGCGTGCGCCACCATGCCCGGTTACAGAGTTTAGTTTTGATAGTTGGTATGCAGCTAGGAATTTATCCATTTTTTCCAGATTATCCAGTTTTGTAGAGTAGAGGTTTTGGAAGTATGCCCTGTTGATTCTTTCAGTTTCATTAATGTCTGTTGTAACCTCTCACTTTTTAAAGTATTTTATTTTATTTTTTATTTATTTGAGAGAGGAAAAGAGGCAGAGTGAGGGATGGAGGGAGGGAGGGAGGGAGGGAGGGAGGAGAGAGAGAGAGAGAGAGAGAGAGAGAGAGAGAGAGAATAGGCATTCCAGGGCTTCCAGCCACTGCAAATAAACTCCAGATGCACAGATGCATGTGCCACCTTGTGCATCTGGCTTTCATGGGTCCTGTAGAATCAAACTGAGGTCCTTTGGCTTTGCAGGCAAGCACCTTAAATGCTAAGCCATCTCTCCAGCCCATAAAATCTCATTTTTCATTTCTTATTTTATTAATATAAGATTTGTCTTTTATTGGTTTGATCAAATTGGCCAAGAGTTTATCAATCTTGTTTATTTTTTCAAAGAACCAGATTTTCATTTCATGTATTTTCTTAATTGTTTTCTTAGTTTCCAATTCATTAATTTCTGTTCTTATCTTGATTATTTCTTTGTGTCTGGAGCTCTTAGGGTTGGATTCTTCTTGTTTGCCCAATGCCTTTGGGTGGATACTTAGGTTATTGCTTTGGGACCTCTCCATCTTTGTTATGAAGGCATTTAGTGCTATGAATTTTTCCCTAGGAATGCCTTCATGTGTCCCATAAGTTTTGGTAAGTTGTGTTTTCATTTTAATTCAATTATAGTAATTTTACAATTTCTTTTTTGTTTTCTTCCACAACCCATCCATTGTTTAGAAGTGTGTTTTTTGGTCTCCAGGAGCTGGTGGAGCTCCTGATGTGTCTTTTGTTTATTTTTAGCTTTAAAGCATTATGATCTGATATGATGCAGGAAGTTACATAAATTTTCCTGTAGTTATGGAGGTATTCTTTATGACCTAATATATTATCTATTTTGGAGAAGGTTCTGTGGGCTGGTGAGAGGAATGTGTATTCTGTAGAATTGGGGTAGAATGCTCTGTAGATGTCCGTTAGGTCTGGTTGATCTATGATGTTGTTGAACTCTATTATTTCTCTGTTGATTTTCTGCTTTGATGATCTGTCTATTGATGATAGTGGAGTATTGAAGTATCTGACTATGGTAGTGTTGGTGTTCATTTCTGTTTTGTTGTCAAGTATGTTTGTTTAATAAACTTCAGTGTACCTGTGTTTGGTGCATATAGATTTATAATTGTGATGTCCTCATGGTGGGTCATTCCCTTGATGAGTAAGAAGTGGTCTTCTTTGTTCTTTTTGATTACTTTTGGTTTAAAGTCTGTTTTATCAGATATTAATATACTAACACCTGCTTGTTTCTTATTTGTGTTTGCTTGGAATATCATTTTCCATCCTTTTTGCCTGAGGAGGTGTCTATCTTTAGTGGAGAGGTGGGTTTCTTGAAGACAGCAGATAGCAGGATCCATTTTTCTTATCCACCCTGTTAACTTGTGTCTTTTGATGGCTGCATTAATACCATTAATATATAAGATTAGAACTATGAGGTTCGATTTAATCCCTTCCAGGAAGGGGTGTTTTATGAGATTTGGTGTTTTACTGGGCTTTGTAATTTTATAAGACAGCTCTATTTTTGGTTATTGTGGCCTTCCTGTAGGCTCTTGAGACTGGTTGTTTGACTCTTCTGTGTGGATTATTCCCTGAAGTATTCTCTGTAAGTTTGGCTTTGTGTTCTTTGAATCATAGAGTTGACTTTTGTCATGAAAGTTGTCCTTTTGCCATCTATTATGAGCAATACTTTCAGGGGTACAGTCTTTTGGGTTGGAAGTAATAGTTTTTATGACTCGAAGTGTTCTATTCCAGGACCTTCTTGCTTTCCTGGCTTACATTGAGATATCTGAGGTAATTCTGATGGGATTACCTTTGTATATAGTGAGTTGTTTCTCTCTCGGCTTTTAGTGCTCTCTCTTTTTACTATGATGGCCTTGACAGTTTCCTTTTTATTTTTTTCCTTTTTATTGACAGCTCTCATAGTTACAGACAATAATCCATGATAATTCCCTCCCCTCCCCAACTTGCCCCTTCACAAATCTACAGTCCATCATATCCTCTACCTCTCTCCATTAGTCTCTCTTTTACTTTGATATTATCTTTTCCTCCTATTATGAGGGTCTTGTGAAGATAGTGCTAGGCACTGTGAGGTCATGGATATCAAGGCCAATTTCTGTCTGGTCGATTGCATTGTAAGCAGTCCTGCTCTTCCTTTGACTCTTACATTCTTTCTGCCACCTCTTTTGCAATGGACCCTGAGACTTGGAAGGTGTGATAGGGATGTTTCAGTGCTGAACATTCATCCATCATGTCTTCTCAGCAGTATGGTGGCTTATGGGTCATCCAAGTGGTCACTGCCATCTGAAAAGAGAATCTTCTCTAACCAGAAGTGAGAGTAACATTAATTTATGGGCATTAATATTAAGTACAGGCTTACAGAGGAGTTCGGTGGGTATAATATAAGCATTTAGTCAGACAAGAGCAGGCATTACATTCTGAATGCTCATGACCTCCCCTGTCATAGGTTTTTGGTTAGGTTTTCAGTGCCAGGCATGTGTTCCCTCCCAAAGAGTGGTGCTCCAGTCCAATTAGAAAGCAATTGGTTTCCTCCCATAACATACATGCCACTATTGCACCCATTGGCTCATCTGACCAGGCTGGCCAAAGTTGAGGCTTGTAGTACTCACTGTTTTCGCCACTGATGGCTTCTTTCTCCCATATGGCTGCATGCCATGGAGCTTTTTCCAGCTTTCTGTCAACTGTTCTACTGGGAGAAGGTTTTCAACTCAGCCCCAGTTTGATTTCTTGGTGACCTTGCAGCCCAGGCATGTGGAATCTTCAGCAATATGTTATCTATTCCTGGTGGGAAATCAAGAGCCTTGGAAATAGCCTGTAATATTTTGAGGGCATCAGGGACCACTCTGGTGATAAACTTACTGGACAGTATCCCATCCGTGGCACATTTTTCTAGTAACAGTCTATGGCTTCTGGGTGTGCCATTTTCCAAAAACGTAGGTTATTATGTGGCTTATTCACAATATCCTGAAATTTGATTACCCCTCCCCCTACATTCCTTTTACTCAAACTCTTCCCCTGACCTCACTTAGGCTATTTCACCTGCAGTAATCTGATCATCTACTTACATATATATGGTACTATCCCCTTAAGTCCACCCCTCTCCTCCCTTCCTTATAGCCCTTTTCTAGATTACTGGCTTCTGCTACTGATTTTCACTCCAACTCACAAACAAGGATCCACATATATTGTAACTAGGATCCACATATAAGAGACAACATGTAATGTTTGGTTTTCTGGGCCTGGGTGACCTCACTTAGTGTAATCCTTTCCAAATCCATCCATTTCCCTGCAAATTTCATAATTTCATTTTTCTTTACCTCTGAATAGAACTCCGTTGTGTAAATTATCACGTATTTATTATCCATTCATCTGTTGAGGGACATCTAGACTGGTTCCATTTCCTAGCTATTGTGAATAGAGCAGCAATAAATATGGTTGTGCAAGTATCTCTAAGGTAGTGAGAAGAGTCCTTAGGATATATGCCTAGGAGGGTTATAGCTGGATCATAGGTAAATCTATTTTCAGCTGTCTCAGGAACCTTCACACTGGTTTCCACAATGGCTGTACAACACTATACTTCCACCAACAGTGTAGAGGAGTTCCCCTTTTCCCATATACTCACCAAATCTATTGTCATTTGTTTTCTTGATGATAGCCATTCTGACAGGAGTGGGATGGAATTGCAAAGTAGTTTTAATTTGCTTTTCCCTGATGGCTAAGGATGTAGAACACTTTTTTAGATGTTTATATGGCCTCTATATTTATTCTTTTGAGAACTCTCTAGTTCCATAGCCCATTTTTTTAAAGCTAGGTTGTTTGATTTGTTATTGTTTTGTTTATTGAATTCTTTGTATATACTGGATAATAGTCCTCTGGCAGATGTATAGCTGGCAAAGATTTTGTCCCATTCTATAGGTTGCCTCTTTGCTCTATTCACAGTGTCCTTTCCTATACAATACAAAAGCTGTGTAATTTCATGAGATCCCAGTGGTTGATTAGTGGTTTTATTTCCTCAGCAATTGGGGTTATATTCAGAAAGTCATTGCCTGTGCTAGTATGTTGAAGGGTTTCCCCTACTTTTTCCTCTATCAGTTTCATAGTATCAAGTCTGATACTAAGGTCCCTGATCCACTTGGACTTGATTCTTATGCATGGAGAAAGAAAGGGTTCTATTTTCATCCTTCTACATATACATATCCAGTTTTCCCAGCACCACTAGTTGAAGGGGCTGTCTTTTCTCCAGTGAATATTTTTGACATTAAAAAAAAAAATCAGGTGACTGTAGCTGCCTGGATTAACATCTGGGTCCTCTATTCTGTTCCATTGTTCTATGTGTCTGTCTTTTTGCTGATACCATACTTTTTTTTTTTTTGTTATTATGGCTTTGTAATATAGCTTAAAGCCAGGTATCGTGATACCACCAGCCTTATTTTCATTGCTCAAAATTGTTTTGCTATTCGAGGATTTTGTGGTTCCAAATGAATTTTAGGATTGTTTTTTGTATTTCTGTGAAGAATGCCATTGGAATTTTAATGGGGAATGCATTAGATGTATAGATTGCTTTTGGTAAGATTGACATTTTCACAATATTGATTTTCCAATCCAAGAACATGGGATGTCTTTCCATTTCCTAGTGTCTTCTGCAATTTCTCACTGAGTGTTTTGATGTTTTTATTGTAGAGATCCTTCGCCTCCTTGGTCAGATTTATTTCAAGGTACTTTCTTTCTTTATTTTTTCTGAGGTAACTGTGCATGGGAATGATTCCCACATTTCATCTTCTGCATGTGTGTTGTTAGTATATAGGAAAACTACTGGTTTATGTGTATTTATTTTGTAACCTGCTACATTCCTACCATTGTTTGTCAGCTCTAACAGTTTGCTGGTAGAGTCTTTAGGGTCTTTATGTATAGAATCACATCATCTGCAAATCATGATGATTTGATCTCTTCCTTTCCAATTTGTATCCCTTTTATGAGTGTCTCTTGTCTTATTACTATAGCTAAGAATTCTAGTACTATGTTAAATAAGAGTGGGGACAGTGTACAAACTTGTCTTGTTCCTAATTTTAGTGGAAAAGCTTCAAGTTTTTCTCCATGTACTATTATGTTGGGTGTAGTTTTGTCATAAATAGCTTCTGTTCTGATGATATATGTTCCTTCTATTCCCAGTTTTTGTAGGACTTTTATCATGAAGGGATGTTAGATTTTGTCAAATGTCTTTTCTGTCTCTATTGAGACGAACATGTGATTTTGTCTTTCAGCCCATTTATGTAGTGTATTACATTTATTGATTTGTGCATGGTGAACCATCCCTGAATCTTTGGGATGAAACCTACTTGTTTGGGGCAAATGAACCTTCTCATATATTCTTTTACTGTGTTTCCCAATATTTTGTTCAGAATTTTTGCATCCATATTCATGAGGGAGATTGTTCTCTAATTTTCATTGTTTGTCCTGCCATTTTCTGGTTTTGGTATCAAGGTGATGCTGGTTTTGTAGGAAGAGTTCGGTAGAATTCCTTCCTTTTTTATTTTATGGGAAAGTTTGAGAAGCAGTGATATTAGTTCTTTCATGAAGGTCTGGTAAAATTCACAGGTGAATCCAGCTGGTCCTGGACATTTTTTAGTTGGGAGACTTTTTATAACTACTTGGATCTCCATACTTGTTATAGGTCTATTTAAGTGGTTTATCTCATCTTGTTTAATTTTGATAAGTCATAGGAATCAAGGAAATCATCTATTTCTTTCAGATTTTCAAACTTAGAGGTGCATATATTCTTAAAGTATGTCCTTATGATTTTCTGAATTTCTTTGGTATGTTTTGTAGTGGTGCCTTTTTCTTCTCTAATTTTATTAATTTTTGTCTCTTCTCTCTTTCTTCTGGTCAGATTTTCTAAGGTTTACCAATCTTGTTTATCCTTTCAAAAAACTAACTCTTTGTTTCATTGATTCTTTGGATTATTTTGGGGGGGGTTCTATTTTATTAATTTCTGCCCCAATCTTTATTATTTCTTCCCATCTACTTATTTTGGGTTTGCCTTTTTCTTCATTTCCAAGGTCTTAAGGTGAAGCATTACATTGTTGATTTGTGAACTCTCCAATTTCTTAATATAGGCACTTAGAGCTATAAATTCCCCTCTTAGGAGTGCCCTCATTTTGTCCTAAAGGTTTTGGTATGTTGTATTCTCATCATCATTTGATTCTATGAATTTATTGATTTCCTTTTTTATTTCTTCAGTGAACCATTCATCATTCCATAGTTTACTGTTGGGTCTCCATGAATTTTTGTCTGGCCTGTAGTTTTTTTTTGTTGATGATTTGTAGTTTTATCCCATTGTGGTCAGACAGAGTACAAGGGATTATTGCAGTTTTCCTTTATTTGTTAAGATTTGCTTTGTGTCCTAATATATCGTCTATTTTAGAGAATTTTCCATGTGCTACTGAGAAAAAATGGATATTCTGTAGCATTTGGATGGAATGTTCTGTAGATATCTTTTAGGTCTATTTGTTCCATGAAATCACTTAATCCAGATGTCTCTCTGTTTATTTTTTTGCTGGGATAACCTGTCACTTGATGATTGATGAGAGTGGGTATTGAAGCCATTCACTATTATTGTGTTTGGTGTTACCTGTGACTATAAGTCTAATAGTGTTTGCTTGATGAAATTGGGAGGCCCCATGTTAGGTGCATATATGTTTAGGATTGTAAAATCCTCCTACCAGAGCATTCCTTTAATCAGTATAAAGCAACCTTCTTTATCTTTCCTCACTAATGTTGGATTGAAGCCTCTCCTGTCAGATATTAGGATAGCAACCCCTGCTTGTTTTCTGGGCCCATTTGCTTGAAATATCATTTTCCATCCTTTCATCCTGAGACAGTGTCTATCTTTTGTTGAGAGGTGTGTTTCTTGGAGGCAACAAACAGCAGGATCCTGCCCTTTAGCCCAGTCTGCAAGCCTTTGTCTTTTGATTGGGGCATTGAGGCCATTGATAGTAAGAGTTATTATTGAAAGTTATGTATTTATTCTCCCAATTTTTCTTGTTTTTGTAGTGCTTCCTGTTCTCTCTTGTTTTAACTGTTGAGTATGGCTTATTTTTTTCCTGTTTCCTCTTGTGTGTGCTTTGCTTTCTCTTCAGCGTAAAGGATTCATTTAAGTATTTTCTATAGAGCTGGTTTAGTTGTTATACATTCCTTTAGCCGGTTTTTGTTGTTGAATGTCCTTGTTTATCTATCAATTTGATAGATGGCTTTGCAGCGTAAAGTAATCTTTGATAGTTGTTATCTTTCAGAACTTGGAATAAAGTTTGTGTTGAGTAATCTGCTGTTATCCTGATGGGCTTGCCTTTATAGGTGACTTTCTTCTTTTCTAACTGCTTTCAATATATTTTCTTTGGCTTGCATGCTTAGTAGTTTAATTATAACATGTTGAGGAGAGGTTCTTTCCCAGTTTTGTCTGTTTTGGTGTTTTAAAAACTTCCCATATCTGCATTGGCATTTCCTTCCCAAGTTGGGGAAACTTTTCTTCTATGATTTTGTTGAAAATGCCTACTATGCCTTTTGATTGAAATTCTCCTCCTTATACTATACCCTGAGATCTTATGTTTGATCTTTTCATAGTATCTTGAATGTCTTGAAATTCCCATTAATGTCTTCCTATTAGCTTGTCTTTCAGTTTGTTGGACTATATTAGATCTGTCGCCTCGTCTTCTAGTTTAGATATTCTGTTCTCGCCCTTATTCATTTTACTGGTGAGACTTTCCATAGAGCTTTTTACTTGACTTAATGTGTTTTTCAGTGTTAGTATTTCTGCCTGGTTTTTATTCAGTATTTCTGTATCTTTATTCATGTCTTGTAATGACTTCCTTATTTCATTAAGCTGGTTTCCTGTGTTCTCCTGGGATTCCTTTAGGAGATTGTTTTCTTCTTTGAGTCCTTTGACTTCTTATTTGATTTCTTTGTGTGTAGATAAAATCATTTTTGAAATCTTTGTCAGGCATTTCACTATCATTGTGGGCCATTTCTGATGGATTTATAATTTTTGGTGGGATTGTATTTTCTTAATTCTTTGTGTTTCTTGTATTACAATGTAGTGGTTTTTCCATCCTGAGTTGATTTGATATTTGGGTTTTCTAGTTATCTGCAGTGCTCTTAGACATGGAAATCCAATGTTATATACCATCTGAGTAGGAGTTTAAGGTGCCAAGTGTAGCTCTTATACTTTAATCCAACCATAGAAGTAATCTAGGTGTTGAGTTTGCCTGCTACTCAAGTACTCTAGTGGCTGGGTGGCTCAATTTACTGTCAAATACTAAAATTCAACTGAGCAACTTACCCATTTAGTAAAAACCAGCAGAGAGTATGCAAGTGTGGGTAATAAAACAAACGTATAACTTTATAATGTCAAAAATCCCTAAGGGTGTGTATTGCTTTCAACCCTTAGTCCTGTCAGCTGGAAGGTTGAGATTTCTGTTCTGAAGTGGGGCAAAGGTCAGCCTGGATCTGAATCAGACCCTACCCCCAATAGTGACAGAAGAAAAAGACCAAGGCCCTTTCAATCTGAAAACATCAAGCAACAATTGCCAACCCACAAATACAGTTTAATTGAGAAATTTAAAGCCAACCAAGAATATGTAACCCATAACCTGCTCTGACATGGAAAGAGAGATTAGCACTTCCTCTGAAGGACTATGTACCTGCTTTTTGGTCAGCCAGCCTCATGAACTTTTGGGGAAGCTTCCAATCTAACCAGTCCTGAGGGCCCACCTTGATTCCTTGGTGTTGTTCTGTGGATCTGGTATTCTGATCAGCTTTGCTGGATGCCCTGCCTCCAGGGGTCAAATGAGTTCTCCAAGGTTCATGGTTCTGATGACTAGGAGATGGGAGAGTGCAGGAAGCCTGTAGTTATACTGGCACTGCTCAGCTGGTCCCATCTGTATCCCATTCAGCAGCTCTTCAGCTGGTTTTGGCTGTCTCTCCTTCAGGTTTCTTGACTTTGCAAGGAGGCTGAAGAGGTTGGAAAGTCCCCTTGTTTGGTCTCTGTTCCTACAGCTCATTTTTGGGCTGGGCAGGCATACAGATCCACACAGATTGGGGCTACAAGCACCTTGGTAGGATTCTCTTCAGTTTCCTCCTTTCTGGTAGATCTGGGTCTCTCATGCTTCTCCACTGCAGAAGATAATACTCTATACACCTTCAAATTTTAGAAGAGTGTATTTTGCTGTGGTTTCGCTTAAATCCATCCTTAGGCTGGCTTTCAGTGACTCCTATGCCACCATCTTACCTGGAAGTTGCCTTGAGAGTTTCTTCTTTGATCCTATTGGTTTAGTGTTCTGTGAGCTTCTTGTATCTAAATTCACTTCTATTTTGTGAGATGGAAAATTTTTTCTCCAAAAATTTTGTGGAATATGTTCTCTATGCCTCTGGCCTGGATTTCTTCCCCTTCTGTTATGCCCATGATCTGGTCCTTTGGTCATTTTAGGGTATCCCACAGTTCCCTCATGTTCTGTTCTCATGATTTTTTGGACTTAGCAAAGTTTTTGGACTCTTGATCAATTTCTTATGTCTTGTCTTCCAGCTCAGAGGTTCTGTCTTCCACATGAGTGACTGTTAGTGAGGGTTCTAGAGAGGTTTTTAAAGGCTCTATTTGATTTTTGTTTTCTGTTGTGTTATTTTGCATCATGTCTATCTCTTTTTTTTGACATAAAATTTTACTTCAAGGTTTAATTTTCTTGACGCTTCCTGGAATTCATTCTTGTATTTGATCATGTCTTTATTAAGCATAATCAGCTGGTTAGCCTAGTGACAAAAGCAGAGTGCTGTAAGAGATGATTATGCTCAATTTCATTTATGGGATTGTTGGATTATATTTAGTTATTTATTTTAAAATAATTTTTGTTTATTTTTATTTATTTATTTGAGAGTGACAGACAGAGAGAGAAAGAGGGGGAGAGAGAGAGAGAGAGAGAGAGAGAGAGAGAGAGAGAGAATGGGTGCACCAGGGATTCTAGCCACTGCAAACGAAATCCACATGCATGTGCCCCCTTGTGCATCTGACTAACGTGGGTCCTGGGGAATCGAGCCTCAAACCAGGGTCCTTAGGCTTCACAGGCAAGTGATTAACCACTAAGCCATCTCTCCAGCTCCTTATTTATTTATAAGAGAGAGAGAGAAAGAGAGAGAGAGAGAATGGGCATGCCAGGGCCTCCAGCCACTGCAAATGAAGTCCAGATGCATGTGCCCCCTTGTGCATCTGGCTTATGTGGGTCCTGGAGAATTGAACTTGGATTCTTTGGCTTTGGAGGCAAATGCTGTAACTACTAAGCCATCTCTTCAGCCTGGATTGTTAGATATTTGATCATTTAATTCCAGCTCAGCAATTCTCTTAATCAGAGTCAAATAGCTTGTTGCATTTTCATTTTGGGGTTCAATTTATGTTGTTTTCTCTATAATTTCATTGGAAGCTTCCATTGTGGGACTAGGTATCCTTGGTGGATATCTTTCCATTTTCTGACTTTTATTGGTACTTTTTGCATTGTGGTCTATGCATCTCAGGTTAAAAGTCTTATTTAATTGAGGAGGAAGCAAGAATTTGTCTTTATAGGATGTTCATTGAGTGTTCTGTTTTAAATGTAAACCATATTCGAGTAGGATGGGGTTATAACAACAGATGCACAAATTATTGTGGCGATTTCAAGTACATCAAAGGTACCTAGGGAACTGGGAAGTGGGGGAACTGGGAGCTCAGGCTTACTAACTCCAGTTGCACGCATTCTTTAGCACAGGGGAAACAGGGATTGGGAAACCAGGAGTCAGGAAGCTGAGGAAACACAGACAAGAGGCCAATTCCCACAGTGGCCTCTACATCCTAGGGCTCCGGGGAATAGGGATTTGGGGAACCAGGGCCAGTCAATCAGAAAGCAAAGGGCCTGCTGTGGGTTCCTGGGTCCTTTGGCTGGCCATGGTCCCCCAAGGCATCCCAGGCAACTATGGTGGTGAACATGAGAAAATCACCCTTGGGAGACAGTTTCAGTGAACAGCTCCTGGTTTATGGTCAGGGAAATGGGTTTTTAAGCAGTTGAGGGTGGGAAGATGGTACTAAGTGGATTGAATATACAAGGTTGCTTGCTGATGCCTAATTAACATATAGGGACATTCATTTCAGCTCATAGGCAATGGCAGGGGCAGGGCCTATGCAAAGGTGTGGCTGATATCATATAAGGAATTTCCTAGGCAACTGGCCAAAGGCCACAGGGTTATGGGCAAAGCTTAAGTCTTATCTGAATGTCCAGGTATACCATGCTTGGAGAAGGAGTGGCCTTACTTCCTGCTGATCTCAGGGTCTGAGATTTTGTCTGGGGGTCCAGGCTCACTGTGACCCTCAAGAATGGGGGGAGGATCCTGGCTCACTGCAACCCCCGAGAATGGGGGCAGAGCTCCCCTGCCAGTTGGGTCCCTGAGATAAACTGAGATATGACCGGTGGGTTCAGGCTGCTGCTACCTCTCCATAGCCTGGGGCCTTCATGTCAGACAGCTTAGTTTGGCTTTAACCCAGGGCCCTGCCTATGTCGGACAGCTCCCTCTTTGTTTTTATAATGGGGAGGTGTCATCATATTGAGTGAAATCCTTATAGTCTATCATAGACTCAGATAGGGCTAGACGGTGCATGAGAACCTGATTAGTAGCATCCTTAGTAATGTCAGTTATTTGTTGTCTGAGAAATTTGATGAGGTAGGGAGCCTCTAATAAGGTTCCTATAGCAAGGAGGGGACTAGGGAGGGGGAGAAGCCAAGTGACTAAAGGGTTAGAAAACCAGGTGATGGGTCCTCAGGCTTGTAGAAGTCAAGCAGCTCCTTGTGGAGTTTTTGAGAGTTTTAACATCTTGTTCAACATTTGATTCATTAACAAAAAAACAACATTCTTGTCCCAAGACCACATATATTCCCCAAGTTCAGCAGTAATGAGGTCTAAGGGCTAGATAGTTTTGAAGTGCCTCACCTGTGAGAGAGTTTAATTGTCTCTGGAGAGATTCAAGGCTGTTGGCCACTGGAGCCACCCAGAGACAGCGTCACACTGAGACCCACCAGCAGAGGGATGAAAATCTCTTTTAGTTGGTGCAGGCAGATTTTGTAGGCTGCGTTTTTGCATAGAGATACACCTGTGAAACAATCAACACTGGGTAACAATAACTGAGAGAGGAAATATTTATTCATGTGGTAGTTAGTCCTTCACACCATAGGGGAGTGGGTGTCTTGGCACAAGTGGTCCTGGTTATGTTAATATATATATTTGGTCTCAGAACTTACTTATATATTCTTAGATTTGAAAATAACCCTTTTGACATCTATAGATTTTTATTCTTATAGAATTAGAACTATGGGGAAAAATGTCTTAAAGTCTTCTTTGTTTGCCCTCTTGGAAAGTTCTTGTTTTATTACTTAATAGGCCATTTATATATTTAAGGTATTTTTTATCTTTGGTTATACATTTCTCTCTGAGTGTTTAAGACCATGCAGATAACCAAAATTTAATTGAGGATTGATTTTGGAGGTCACTAATGGCTCTCCAAAGATACTTTAGGGACCCAGGACTAGCCCTACTGGTGTTTTTGGTCTGTTAGGATGAGTCAGGGCCATGCTGGCCAAATAGTTTTCCCTTCTTTGGGAAGTCAGGAGGACTGACTGCTCCTCAATTGTGACTATCCTATTTCAAACTGTACAGCATTTTTTTGTTTGGGTCTCCGTATCCTCCCTGCTCAGGAAGACAGGTGACTTACCAGGGGGCCAGTGTAGAAGTGTCCCATTATCTCCAGTGGCCTCATGACCTGGGAGCACAGGCCAAAATATTGGGGCTTTTTGCTCCAATAATTCCAACTGGCTTTGGCTTCTACATAGGTGATTAACACACTTAGAAAGGAAGTTACACCAGCCTGGATGTATGTACATATAGAGCACATTTGATTACTGAAATAGATTTAGTTAAAGAATGGCACAAGAGATTCTAAAATCATTTTTTCCAGGCTTAAATTTTTTTTTTTTTTTTTTTTACCTGTGGCAGCATATGCCATATTTGAGGCACAGAAAGTAGGCACATCTTACACTTTAACTATGTAATAGCTATAAATACAAGCAGAACCTGTTATCAGTCTTGAAAGCAATACCAATTAACTTACAAACTAATTAATTTAACCTAGAAATTGTCAGAAAAGGACAAATAAGACAGTGTCAAGTCTTAGTACTTGTGTATGAAAACATGTTTGATTAATTTAGATACCTGTGTGAGTATCAATTACCCAGTGAACATTGGAAACAGAACCACAGAGCTTGAAATTAGTTTTCTCAGATGAGGACCATTGTTTGAGCATGAGGCTGTAAGCTAAAGTAAGGAATAAGAGTTAATTGAGCCGGGCGTGGTGGCGCACGCCTTTAATCCCAGCACTCGGGAGGCAGAGGTAGGAGGATCGCTGAGAGTTCGAGGCCACCCTGAGACTACAGAGTGAATTCCAGGTCAGCCTGAGCTAGAGTGAGACCCTACCTCGAAAAACCAAAAAAAAAAAAAAAAAAAAAGAGTTAATTGTTTTATAAGCCCTGGTATTACACCAGAAATGAGAGTTACTTTACATATAATAGAGCAGACTCTGGTCTTTTTTGAGCCAAAATATCGAGCTAAATTCTAATATAACCTTTGGCTTAAATTTGATAAAGGTTAAGCAAGCTATCCCAAAATATTTTAGCCTGAAAATTAGTTTTTTTTTTTTTTTTTTTTAGTGTTTGTGAACAGTTGAAAAATCTCTAACTTTAGGCATGGTGTTTAGGTTTAGCCTGAAAATTCTTTCCTACACATGCACATCTTTATCCACAGAATTTAACATTTTGATCTAAGTACCACTGAAAAAGCATTTTTAATGAGCATTCTATGTCCAACATTGAAAAATTTCTTTCCAGTTCCTTCTATCATCTCATTTAATCCCATAATTAACCATCTTTTTAATAAGACTATTAAGAGAAACTACACCAAATTGATTAATCTTATTACTCACTGACAAACAAGTAGTGTAGATTAAAGACAATTTTATGTCATTAATATCAATAACACACTTGGAAATGATTTTATTAGGAGTAACTAAGGCAAATTTTGTTTCTATCTTGAGGCAGGCTTGCCTAGAAGTCAGGTCAGTTGCCTCCTCCTTTTAAGTAACAGGACATTACAATCTTCTTTTTTTTTTAATTTAAAAATACCTGACAAATTATGTCACCACCTCAGAAAGAATTCTGTTGTTTTCTTTTCTTTTTTCTTTTAATTTTTATTTATTTATTTGAGAGTGACAGACAGAGAAAGGCAGATATGGGGAGAGAGAGAGAGAGAATGGGTGCACCAGGGCTTCCAGCCACTGCAGACAAACTTCATATGCATGCGCCCCCTTATGCATCTGGCTAATGTGGGTCCTGGGGAATTGAGCCTCGAACCAGGGTCCTTAGGCTTCACAGGCAAGCGCTTAACCACTACGCCATCTCTCCAGCCCCCGAATTCTGTTGTTTTCAATAATCCTCTATGAAAGTTGAAGTTGACCTAGAACATAAACTCAGTAATTATATTTATGAAATCATGTAACAAAGTATGTATTGTTTACATAAAACTTCAGTTCACCATAGGCTTTTGTTAAACTTGACCTCCCCTTTTTTTTCTTGCTGCTACATGGTGGAGGTGCTACAGTGGCTGGACAGGGCTCACATACACCTTCAGATCAGCCCACCCTGCTCTCAGGCACTCACCCAGGGTCCAGTCTGGTACATGTGGAGGTAATGGCCAAGATGACTGCCAGCCCACAGGCCTGAGTCCTCTGGCTACAGGAAGGGGAAAGAAGGGAGGGTCTCCCTAGGACCGTTGGGGGCTGTTGGTAAAAGAGCCCCCCCCCCAGGACCGCTGGGGAGCAGCTGGGAAAGGAGGTAGAGACATGGCTTCTGCACTGTTAAAGGTGCCATTGTCTGGGCACTTGTGAGCTCGCTGCCTGACCCGAGACACTTTGGAGCACTTGCAAAGCCAGCTTGCAGTTTCGCTGCTGCCCAAGTGGAGAAACTTGAAAGGAGATGAAAAGGGAGTGAGGGGAAATTTTCTTCCTGAACTTTTCATTTCCTAGCCAGATAAGCCATGCAGGTCCACATGTCTGGGCCATATGGATGCCCAGAAATCCTCTAGGGGGCGACCTGGAGGACTTCCCAAAAGGAGCTGGCCTCTTTCTGGGAGAGCCTAATTCCCTTATCTTTCAGGAGAGCCCATGATTTATGAATCTGTTATTTATTTTGGTGGTAGACAATATTATTCATGATAGAAAAGAGTGAATCAGCAACCTGCCCTACAGGCTTTTAAGAGGTCGATGTGTTGCTGGCCTTTTGTGTTGGAGAGAAATAGATAGCAGGATTTTGCCAACACCCAATGGGCTGTTAGGGTCCAGGCAAAGGATGGCTGGCCTTCAGTCAATACCAAAGAGTGGCCCCAGCCAAGAGACATCAGTTGCCAGTTCATCATGTCTGGTCCCTCTTGATGGCATGAACCAAAAATAAAGGAAGAAAACGAGAAACCTGTCAGCCCTCAAAAATGTGGAGGCAAGGCCACATGGGCTGATATCTCCCAGTCCCTCTGGGAGAGCACTCACCTATCCTGTCCCGTCTCATAAGGTCCCTGTTTGGGCACCAGCTGTGGGATACTGGGTCCTTGGGCTGGCCACAGTCCCCTTAGTCATCCCAGGCAACCATGGTGGTGAGCATATGAGAATCACTTTCTTGAGACAGCTTTGGTGAACAGCTCCTGGTTTATGGTCAGGGAAATGGGTTTATAAACAGTTGAGGATGGGGACATTCATTCCAGCATGCAGGCAATGGCAGGGGGAGGGGCTGTGCAAAGTTGCTGGCTGATATCATATAAGGAGTTTCCTAGGCAACTGGCCAAAGGCCACAGGGTTATGGGCAAAGCCTAAGTCTTATCTGAATGTCCAGGTATCCCATGCTTGGAGAGGGAGTGGCCTTACTTCCTGCTGATCTTGGGTCTGACATTTTGTCTGGGGGTCTAGGCTCACTGTGACCCTCAAGAATGGGGGGAGGATCCTGGCTCACTGAAACTGCTGAGAATGGGAGAGGAGCTCCCTTGCTGGTCAAGTTCCCAAGATATGCGGGGGGGGGGGGGGGGGGGGGTTAAGGCTGATGTGATCTCTCCATAGCCTGGGGCCTTTGTGTCAGACAACTTAGGTTTGCTTTAACCCAGGGCCCTGCCTATGTCTGTCAGCCTGCTTCTTCAACACACATCCAAGTTCCAGACAGCCCCAACATAGCAGCAGGAGTACTGGGACCAGGGAACTGGGAGGTGGGGAACAAACCAGGTAGTATGATTTTTTCCAAGTTCTTTCATTTTTGCTGCAAATTTAATATTTCATTTCCCTTACCACTAAGTAGAATTCCATTGTGTATATTTTCCACATCTTTGTTAACCATTCAAATGTTGATGGGCATCTAGGCTTATTCCAGTCCCTAGCTATTGTGAAGAGACCAGTGATGAATGAGGTTGAGCAAGTGTGTCGGTAGTAAATAGTAGATTTTTAAAGGATATATGTTCAAAAGAGGTATAGCTGGATCCAAAGGTAGATCTATTTTCAGGTGTTTTAAGAGTCTCCATAGTAACGTTCATATTGGATTATACAAGTTTGCACTTCCACCATCAGCGGATGAGGGTTCCTTTCTTCTCACATCCTCACCAGCATTTGTTTTCATTTGATTTTTTTTTTTTTTTTGATGATTACCATTCTGACTGGACTGAGGTAGAATCACCAAGTTATTTAATTTGTATTTCCCTGATGGCTAATGATGATGAACATCTCTTTAGATGTTTATTGGCCATTTGTATTTATTCCTTTGATAGCTCTCTGTTGCACTCCTTGTCCCATTGTTTTTTAGTGAGTTGCTTGAATTCTTTATTGTTTAGCTTTTTTGAGATCTTTGTAGATTCTAGATATTAAGCCTCTATATGTTGTATAGCTGGTGAAGATTTTCTCCCATTCTGTAGGTGGTCTCTTGACTCTGTTGATGGTTTGCTTGTTGATGGTTTATTGCTGTACAATAGCTTTTTAGTTTCATGAGGGCTTGATGGTTGAGAGTTTGTCTAATTCCCTAGGCTACTGGGGTCTTATTCAGAAAGTCTTTCATTATGCCTCTATTTTGGAGTGCTCTCCCTCTTTTTTCTTCTAGTTGTTTTAGAGTTTCAGGGCTTACTTTGAGGTCCTTGATCCATTTAAGTTGATTTTTGTGCACGGTGAGACAAGAGGATCTAAATTCATTCTTCTACATGTGACTATCCAGTTTCTTTAGTGCCACTTGTTGAAGATACTGTCTTTTCTCCAGTGAGCATTTTTGGTCCCTTCATCATTTTTTTGTGGTTGTTGAAAATGGGACAGCTTCTCTGATTTCTTTCTCTATATGTTTTTTGTTAGGATGTATGAAGGCTACTGATTTTTTTGTGTTGATTTTATATCCTGACACTGTGCTGAAAGCATTTATCACTTCCAGGTGTTTTTTTGGTGGAATTTCTTTGGTTCTATTACATAGCATCATGCCATCTTTAAATACGTCTAGTTTGATTTCTTACTTTCTAATTTGTAGCCATTTTATTTCCTTCTCTTGCCTTATTACTTGAGCTAAGACATCCAAGTACTATGTTAAATAACAGTGGTGAGAGGGCTCCCCTGTATAGCTCCACATAATGGGAATACTTCATTTTTCCCCACTTAGTGTGATATGGGCTCTAGTTCTGTTTTATATTTCCTTTATTATGTTAAGATATGATCTCTCAATTTGTAGTCTGTTGATGAGGTTTTCTTAGGAGCCTTTTAAAAGAATCATTTTCTTTTTTGTTTTCCATTATGCATTTCTTCAGCATCTCCATCTCTTTATTGAATTCCAATTTCATTTTTTGATTTGACTTCCTTGTTTCTTGGAATTCATTCCTACATTTGATTATATTCTCATTGAGTTTATTCCACTGCCCATCAAGTTAATTTTTCCCTCAATTTTCATTTATCCTACTATTAAGCTCTTTTTGATCTCTTGTATGCATTGAATTGTTTTGGCTGATTTGCTTCCATTGCCTTCAGCCACCTTTTGAGGTCATTTTTTAATTCTCCTTTTTAATTTTCTTTATTCAGCCATGTTTTGAATTGTTTTGTCAGTTGTTTATGTCATTTCCCTTTCATTTCTTCTGACCTTTTGTTCATGGCCTCAAACTTAAGTTTGTTTAATATGCTTATCATAGCTTCATTTTGGAGGCTTCCATTTTGAGACTAGGCATTCTTGGTGGGGATCACTTGGCCTAGTGTTTTGTGTTATTTATTTCACATTAGAGTTTGCCCATCGCAGGGTAGTCACTGGGTTTGCTAAGAATGTAGAAGTTAGTAGCTCTTGTGCAGTCTGTGTTGACTGTCCTGTTCAGGTTGGTAGGAGTTGATTTTTCTCTGTGTTGATCTCCTTCACCCTTGTGCTGGTACCTGGTTCACCAAGAAAACAGCACCCTTGCTTGTTTCCCCAATTGTTCTTAGTTTCAGCTGGGGCCCTTTTGAGGTATGATAGGGTGGCTCTCTCCTTAAGATCTACATCTATCTGAAAAAGAAAAACAGATTATCCAACAGACAGTAAGTTAGCACCAGACAAATGAGATAACCCTTACTTTTTTACAGAGAATTTAATAGGTATAGGCCCTCTTGAAGCCCACGATTGATAGTAGCTTGATAATGGAGAGCAGGCTTATGTTTGGATATGGTTCTGACTTGTTTTCCAGATCCAGCTATGGGTACTGTACCACTGAGGTAAGTTAATCACCTTCAGGAGTTTTGGGATGGAGTCTCTTGGGTCTCTTACTTATACAATCATGTCATCAGTGAATAGAGCTAACTTAACTTCTTCCTTTCCAAATTGTATCCCTTTTATTTCCTTCTCCTGTCTTATTGCTGGAGCTAGGGCTTCCAGTACTATATTGAAGAGCAGAGGTGACAGTGAACAACCCTGTCTTGTTCCTGATCTTAATGGGAATTCCTCCAGTCTCTTTCCATTAGGTATTATTTGGGCCTTTGGAGCTTTGTATATTGCCTTTATTATGTTAAGATATGAACCAACCATGCCAATTCTCTCCAATGTTTTGATCATGAAGTGATGTTGTATCTTGTCAAAGGCCTTTACTGCACCTGTCGAAATGATCATGTGGGTTTTGTGTTTAACCTTGTTAATGTTGTGTATTACATTGACAGATTTCTGTATGTTGAGCCACCCCTGTGTTCCTGGGATGAATCCCACTTGGTCAGGGTGGATAATGTTTTTGATGTGTTGTTGGATTCAGTTTGCGAGGATTTTGTTCAGGATCTTTGCATCTAAGTTCATCAGGAAAATAGGCCAGTAATTTTCTTTTCTTGTGGCATCTCTGCCTGGTTTTGGAATTATGGTGATACTAGCTTCATAAAAGGAGTTGGGTAGCTTACCCTGTTCTCCAATTGTGTGGCACATTTTGAGGAATATTGGTTTGAGTTCTTCCATGAAGGATTGATAGAATTCAGCTGAGAAGCCATCTGGTCCTGGACTCTTCCTTTTAGGGAGCATTTTAAGTCTACTTTAGTGATGGGCACTTAGGAGTTTCTGGATCTCTGGTTTGGTAGGTGTTGAGTGTCCTCAGTATCTTTCTCCATCACCCTTGTGCTGATATCAGATTCACTAAGAAATTAGCATTCTTGTTCATTTCCCTAGTTCCTCTGTGGTTTCAGCAGGGGCTGGGGTGGAGTGCACTGGGTCACTTATCTCCTCAGGTCCAATTCCCATTTGAAAAAGAGAAGCAGATTTGACAAGACAGAGTAAAGTCAGTGCCAGTTAAATTGGATAACCATTATTAATTTAGAGAGAATTAAAAGGGTTTAGACCCTCTTATAGCCTAAGGTTAGTGGGAGCTTGACAATGTAAAGCAGAATCATTATCTGGATATGATTATGACTTGTTTCCCAGTTCCAGATATGGTTTCCTTTCCACTGAGCAGATCTGTTAGCCAATCCAAGAACAGTTGGTTACCCACCATAGCTGTGTGACACCAAGTTGTTTGCTTCTGAGTCACTTAGATTTTGAGTTGCTTGGAGAGATGTAGGCCACGTTCCTCTGATAGCTCACATAGCACCTTCCAGCTTTAGATGGGCTAATTGTCTGGGGACTGGCTGTCCTCTTGATTCTGACCAGGTCTCTCCATGGTCCGTGCCAACAGCTTATCATGTCTTCAGCAGTAGGGTCTTACCATTAACTTCTGGTGGGTAATCAAGTGCCCCGACAGAAGTCTGTCTTGTTTGTTTTGGAATATATAGCAGGTCTCTCTGATCAATAGCTCATTGAGGGTGTAGACCACATCCTGGCATGGGGAATTACAGGCCAGTTCCAAGGAAAAAGAAACAATAAGAAAACAGAGAAGAAAGGAAAATGGGAGAAATTTGAGGTTAGGTTTCATCTCACTCTCTCTGGGGCCCTTTGATTCAGTTGCTCCCTCTCAAGTCCTCTTGAAGGTTACACCTTTCAATCTGACTTCCAGGTTATAGGATTCTATGGTACCAGTTCAATTTGGGTTCAGTTTTCTGTCCTCCACACCCTTTCCCTTCCCCCAAGCCCTACCCTCCCTACTGTCCAAGCCTCAAGACTCTATTTAGCAACTTGGGCTGACACAGGTTAGGAACTGCAGATGAGTGAGATCAAGCAATGGTTGTCTTTCTGTGCTTGTGTGAGTTCTAAGTTCGACCATTTTCTACAGATTTTAACGTGTCATTTTTTTCTTACTGCTGAGTAGAATTCCATCATGTAGATATACCATATCTTGTTTATTTATTCAATGATGGACACCTGGGTTGATTTCAGGTTTTAGCTATTATGAATTGAGCAGCTACAAACATGCTTGAGCAAATATCTCTGAACTGAGATGTCTAGCTTTTAGAGTAAATGCCCACTGAGGGAATAACAGGGTCTGTTGGCAACACTATATTCATCCTTTTAGAAGCTGCCAATTTGATTTCCATAGTGGTTGTACCAGCTTACCTTCCCACCAACAGAGAATGCATGTTCCTATTTCACCACAACCTCACCAACATTTGTCTTCATTTTTTTTAAATGTTTGCTGTCCTTATTGGGGTAAGGTGGAATCTCACAGTTGTTTGAATTTACATTTCCCTAATGATAGGGATGTTGAACATTTTCTTAAGTGTGTGGTAGCCATTTGTAATTCTTCCTCTGACAACTTCCTGTCTAGTTCTCTGCCCCACTGTTGAGTGGGTTGTTTGATTTTTTATTGTTTAGTTTTTTGAGTTCTTTGTAGATTCTAGATATTAGGCTTCAGTCAGTGGTATAGCTGGCAAAGTTTTTCTCCCATTCAGTGGATAATCTATTGCTTCTGCTTAAGGTATGTTTACAGTGCAAAAGCTTTTTAGTTTCATGAGATCCCATTGGTTAGTGCTTGTTTAATTTCCTTGGCTACTGGGATTTTGTTCAGAAAGTCTTTTCCCAGTCCTAGATCCTGGAGAGTGTATCCTATCTTTTCTTCCACTAGTTTCAGGTTTATATTGAGGCCTTTAATCCATTTGGACTTGATTTTTGTGTTTGGCTAAATGAGTGGGTCTAATTTCATTTCTGTACATATGGTCATCCAATTTGTCCAACATCTTTGGTTGAAGATAGTGTCTTTTCTACAGTCTATATTATTTGCACCTTTGTCAAAGGTCAAGCAGCTGTAGTGACTTGCCCTAAGGTCTGGGTCTTCAATTCTGTTCCATTGGTCTGTATTTCTGTTTTTATTCCAGTATCATGCTGTTTTTGTTACTATCACTTTGTAGTATAGCTTTAGGACAGGTATGGTGATACCACCAGAGGTGTTCCTTTTGCTGAGGATATGTTTGGATATCTGAGGCCTTCTGCCATTCCATATGAATTTTGAGATCGATTTTTCAGTCTCTGAAGAATGATGTTCATATTTTTATTGATATTGTGTTAATCTGTATATTGCTTTTGGTAGAATTGTTATTTTCACAATATTTTTTCTACCTATCCAGGGGGATGGGAAGTCTTTCCATCTTCTTGTGTCTGCTCTATTTATTTCTTGTTTTTATTTTTTAATTATATAGTTCTTTCACATCCCTTGTTAGTGTTATTCCAAGGTATTTAATTTTTTTTGTTGCTTTCGAAAATGGGACAGCCTCACTGATTTCTTTCTCTGTATATTTGTCCTTTGCATGTAGAAAAGCTACTGATTTTTGTGTATTGATTTTGTATCCTGCCACTTTGCTGAAGGAATTTATCACATTTAGAAGTTTTGCCATGGAGACTTTGGGTCACTTATATATGGGATCATGTCATCTGCAAGTAGGGATAACTTGTCTTCTTCCTTTCCTATTTGAATACCCTCCCCTTTTTTGTTTTTGTTTCTGTTTTTGTTTTTCAAGGTAGGGTCTCATTCCAGCCCAGGCTGACCTGGAATTCACTATGGAGTCTCAGGGTGGCCTCAAACTCACAGTGATCCTCTTACCTCTGCCTCCTGAGTGCTGGGATTAAAGGCATACACCACCGTGCCTGGCTTGAATCCCTTTTATTTATTTCTCCTGTCTTATTGCTTGGACTTGGACTTCTAGTACTATGTTAAAGAGCAGTGGTGTGAGTGTGTACCCCTGTCTTGTTCCCCATCTTAGTGGGAACTCCTTGATTCTTTTCCCCATTAAGTATTTTTTGGGCTTTAGGAAATTTATATATAGTTTTTATTGTGTTGAGATATAAACTCTCCTTTCTTATTCTTTCCAGTGTTTTGATCATGAAGTGGTGTTGTATTTTGTCAAAGGCCTTCTCTGCATCAATTCAGCTGATCTTGTGGTTCTTATGGTTCAGCTTATTTACGAGGTGTATTACATTGACTGATTTCCATATGTTAGACCAACCCTGCATTCCTGGGATGAAGCCTACATGATTAAGGTGGATAATGATTCTAATAGCTTGTTGAATTTTGTTTGCAAGGACTTTGTTCAGGATCTTTGCATGTGAGTTCATTAGGGATATAGGCCTATAATTTTTCTTTCCTTGTTGCATCTGTCTGGTGGGTATGAATGTGATGCTAGCCTAATAAAAGGAGTTGGGGAGGATTCCCTGGTCTCCAATTATGTGGAATAGTTTGAGAAAAATTAGTTACAGTTATTCTATGAAGGTTTGATAGAATTCAGCTGAGAAGCCATCTGGTCCTGGGCTTTTCTTTCACTCTCCATGGATGTGATAGGTTTGTTTAGGAGATTAATCTGCTCTGAGTTTAGTTTTGGTAGGTGGTGTGTGTCTCGGAATTCATCCATTTCTTCCAGATTATTTGATTTTGTGCAGTGGAGGTTTTGGCAGTATGCCCTGATGATTCTTCCAATTTCATTGATGTCTGTTGTGATGTCTCCTTTTTCATTCTGATGTTAATTTTAGACTTCTCTCTCTCTCTTTTTTTTGTTCTT
This sequence comes from Dipus sagitta, assembly GCA_036346955.1. Classification (NCBI taxonomy): domain Eukaryota; kingdom Metazoa; phylum Chordata; class Mammalia; order Rodentia; family Dipodidae; genus Dipus; species Dipus sagitta. The sequence goes on along the minus strand of CM070778.1, from coordinate 76,886,687 downwards.
GATCACTTTGGCCATGAGTTTGTCAATCTTGTTTGTTTTTTCAAAGAACCAGCTCTTCGTTTCATTGATTTTTAAAAAAATTGTTTTCTTTGTTTCCAATTCATAATTTCTGCTCTAATCTTGACTTTTTTTTTTTTTTTTTCTGTGTGAAGCCCTTTGGGTTGGATTCTTCTGTTTTTCCAGCTCCTTTATGTGGACAGTCAGGTTATTGATTTGTGATCACTCTGTCTTTATTATGAAGGCCTTTAGAGTTATTAATTTTCCCTTTGTGACTGCCTTCATTGTGTCCCAGAAGTTTTTGTAGGTTGTGTTTTTATTAACATTAAAATCTAGGAATTTTACAATTTCTTTTTTGATTTCCTCCACTGCCCATTCATTGTTTAAAAGTGTATTGTTTAGGAGGCTTCTGGCCAAGATGGTGAGTGCCTAACTGTGCCACAGATCCCCAGGAAAGAAAGGCAAGACATTAAGGGTTCACTGGGTCTTTTAGGGGAGAGAAATCTCCAATAGATTGCCAGTGTGAGGGCAAAGAGGGGGAAAAACAGGGAAACGCTGATTCCCTCTCGGGCAGGTAGCCCACCCCTCCCCCCCCAAGCAGCCGCTGTACCTACAGTCCCAGCTTCAGGAAACTCCTGCACTTACTGTAAGAAAAGGGTCCCAGGCCAACATACTTCCACTTGCCTCACTGCACAGGGGCAATCGCCCTGCTACCCCTGCCCACGAGTGACCTTGGCCAGGCTACGCCTGCAGGCACACTGGAACTCAGGCCCTTTGGATCAATTTGCATGCCAAACAGCAACACCAAGCCAGTTGATCCCTGCGTGTGTAAGCTTAGACTGCTCTGCCCACTTTCTCACTTACTGCTCTAGGCCACTGCACATTCACGTGCAAGCCCAGGCCCATTGCAACTGCCATGCAAGTTCAGACTGTGTCTGTCACTTGTGCCAGCACAGGTGCCATCCCCTTCCTGTCTGATGTGCTGTTCATATGCCATTGTCCTATTGCGGGGGAGCACAGACTGCTTCCAGATCCCAGTGTTCCCTGCCAGAGTTTGCGCTGATTCAGTGCTTGGTGCCTCAGTGTCATTCCTAGCATGAGCGCAGGCACCTTTGGCTCATTACCATGTGAGAGACAAGGCAGCTTTGGCAAGTGACAGCCAAAGCCCAGGCTGCTTGGCAACTGCCTCAGGCTGCTTCAGATTTCCATTGTGCTTGAGCCCAGGCTGATCCACTTGCCAATGTGCCCATACACTGCTATGGGCAGACCACAGTGCAAAAGAAATAACAGAAAAAATCAAATGCAGGAAAATCCAGTTAGATCACTCAGTCCTACAATGAACATCTCTAATCAAAGCATAGAAGAATCATTAGGATCACAAAACCAAAATGAACCTATGAGCAATGCAACCCTGACCAAGCTACTGGAAGAACTTGTAGAAAAGCAACAAAGGACCCATAATCATGTGGATGCTGCCATCACTAGACTAGACCTAATAGATAAGAAAATGGAAGGAGTTCAAAGACAGTTAAGAGATACAAGAGAGAGTGAATAAAGAGAAGACCTCAAAAATCAGCTGGCCATGCTAAATGAAGACATAAAGAAATGCAAGGATGAATTCCAAGAAGCATTAAGAAAATCAGAAAATGATGTGAAAAGGGAGCTTGACCGAGGGATGGAAATTATACATAGAAAAGTAGTAGAAAATGCAAATCTAATTGAACAAGTCCAAAAACTCTCTAGAAGCTCTCAAGAATACAGTCAGTCATGTGGAAGATAGAAACTCTGATCTGGAGGACAAGATGGAAGAAACAGTTCAAGAGTTCAAAAATTTCAGTAAGTTCAAAAGTTTCCGTGAACAGAACATGAGAGAATTGTGGGATACACTTAAACGTCCTATCAGGATCATTGGAATACCAGAAGGAGAAGAAATTCAGACCAAAGGCATGGAGAACTTATTTAACAAAATAATTGAAGAAAACTTCCCCAGTCTCTTAAAAGAAAGGCCCATCAAGATGCAAGAAGCCAACAGAACTCCAAACAGACTGGACCAAAGGAGAAACTCTCCAAAATATTGTCATTAAGACTCTAAACATTGACACCAAAGAGAAAATCCTAAAAGCAACTAGGGAAAAACAGCACACCACTTTTAATGGTAACCCCAACAGAATTACTCCAGCCTTCTCAATGGAAACCCTAAAAGCTAGAAGGGCCTGGAATGAAACACTGCAAAGTCTAAGAACCTATGGCTTCCAACCCAAACTACTCTACCCAGCAAAAGTATCCCTCATAATAGATGGTGAAATAAAACTTTCCATGACAAAACTCAGCTTTACAATTACATGAACACAAAACCAAACCTATAAAGAGTATTTCAGGAAATTCTCCACAGAGAAGAAACAAATGATCAAACTAAAATGCCTATAAGAAGCAGGTGACAATAACCAAACTGAGAGTAGGCACAAAAACTTCAAAGTCCATGAAAACACAAACCCACATAACCCATCACAATGTGCAAGGGTCATATCAAATCTCACAGTCAATACCCTAAATATTATTGGCCTTAATTCACCCATCAAGAGACACAAGCTAACAGGATGGATCAAAAAACTAGATCCCTCAATCTGTTGTCTTCAAGAAACCCACCTCATCACTAAAGACAGACACCTCCTCAGGGTGAAAGGTTGGAAAACAATATTCCAAGCAAATGGGAATAAGAAACAAGCAGGTGTAGCTATATTAATATCGGATAAAATAGACTTCAAACCAAAAATAATCAAAAAAGAGAAAGAAGGCCACTTCTTACTTATCAAGGGAATGATCCATCAGGAGGATATTACAGTCATAAATCTTTATGTACCAAACACAGGGGAAGCACAGTTCATAAACCAAAACCTACTTGACAATAAAACAGAAATAACTACCAACACCATCATAGTTGGGGACTTCAATACACCCTTATCAGTAATAGACAGATCATTCAAACGGAAACTCAACAGGGAAATAAGAGAGCTCAACAAAACCATAGATCACTTAGACTAATGGATATCCACAGAACTTTCCACCCCAAATCCACAGACTACACATTCTTCTCAGCAGCAGAGGGAACATTCTCTAAAATAGATCATATACTGGGTAACAAAGATTTACCTCTGGAGGCATCACCATGCTTGATTTAAAGCTATATTACAAAGCCATAGTAATAAAAACAGCATGGTGCTAGCATAAAAACAGCAATATAGAACAATGGAATAGATATGAGGACCAGGACTTTGGGTCAAGCAACTGTAGCTCCTTGATATCTGACAAAGGCCCTAACAATATAGGCTTGAAAAAAAGACAGCATCTTCAACTAATGGTGTTGGACAAACTGGATAACCATATGCAGGAAATTGAAATTTGATCCACACATTTCGCCATGCACTACACTCAAGTCCAAATGGATCAAAGACCTCAATATTATACCAGAAACTCAACTAGTACTCGAAGAAAATATAGGAAGTACTTTCCATGATATAGGAATGGAAAAAGATTTACTGAACAAAACCCCAGTAGCTCACAATCTTAAACAGCTACTCAACCAATGAGATCACATGAAGCTGAAGAGTTTCTTTACAGACAAGCATACAAAAAGCAAAGCCAGGGGCTGGAGAGGTGGCTTAGCGGTTAAGTGCTTGCCTGTGAAGCCTAAGGACCCCGGTTCGAGGCTTGATTCCCCAGGTCCCACGTTAGCCAGATACACAAGGGGGTGCATGCATCTGGAGTTCGTTTGCAGTGGCTGGAGGCCCTGGCGCGCCCATTCTCTCTCCCTCTCTCTATCTGCCTCTTTCTCTCTCTGTCACTCTCAAATAAATAAAATAAACAAACAAACAAAAAAAAAGCAAAGCCAATAGATTACCCACAGAATGGGAGAAAATATTTGCTGGTTATCCAACTGACAGAGGCCTAATCTCTAGAATCTACAAAGAACTCAAAAATCTAAACAGTAAAAAGTCAAACACCCCACTCACAAAATGGGGCAAAGAGCTGAACAGGCAGTTCACAGAGGAAGAAACACAAATGGCAAACACACACTTAAGAAAATCTTCATCATCTCTAATCATCAGAGAAATGCAAATTAAAACAGCTATGAGATTCCACCTTACTCCAATAAGGATAGCAAACATCAAAAAATCAAATGAATATAAATGCTGGTGAGGATGTGGAGAAGTAGGAACATTCATCCACTGTTGGTGGGAATGTAAGATGGTACAACCACTTTGGAAAGCAATCTGGAGACTCCTGAAAAAGCTGACTATAGAGATTCCAACAAACTCAGTTATTCCCTTACTGGGTAACGACCCTAAAACCTTCAAATCACAGGCCAGAGAGATTTTCTCAACCATGTTTTTAGTGGCTCAATTTGTAATAGCTAAGAGCTGGAATCAACCCAGATGTCCATCACTAGAAGAATGGATAACTAAGATGTGGTGTATCTACACAATGGAATTCCATACAGCAGTAAGAAAAAATGACTCAATGAAATTTGAGGAAAAATGGTTGAACCTGAAACAGATCATTCTCTGTGAACTTACCCAATCACAGAGAAAAAAATCGCCACATAGTCTCACTCATCTACAGCACCTCACCTGAATCTACCCAAGATGCCTTACATACCCAGCAAGCATCTTGTGGACTAGTCAATAGGATGGGTGGGGAGGGAGGGAGGGCAATGGTGGGGGTGGGAAACACAAATCTAGACTGAAATGGCAATGGTATCATAAAATTGCACATCCTAAAAGGCAGACCAATGGCTGAACCTTCACCAGGCCCTTACAGGGAACACCTGACCCACAAGACACTGGAGAAGGTATGATTAACTGACCTTAATCTTCTACAGCTTCTCTCCCTCCCTCCCTCCCTCTCTCTCTCTCTCTCTCTCTCTCTCTAACTCTTTTATATTAGTTATCTTTTTCTTCCTTTTCTTAGTGGGCACTGACCTGTAACTCCCAGTACCAGCATGTGGCTATCATCCACAATGAGCTTTTGATCAGAGAGACCTAGAAGATTTCCTAAAAGAAAGACAGATTTCTGTCAGAGTACTTGATGTCCCACCAAAGGTTAGTGACAGGACCCTATTCTGAAGACACCTTATGTGGCTGACACATAAAATGAAATAGCATGTCTGGAAGCTGGAAGAGAGTCAGTTCCCAGAGAGTCAGCATGTCTAATGCCAGAAGGTGCTGCATGGTTGACTGGGGGAAAATGACCAATATCTGAGCCAGCAACTCATGGTTTCACCTACTTAGCAGCAAATAACCTGTTGTGATGCCCACACAAGTGCAATAGTGGCACACAGCCATGGTGGGGAACCAACTGCTCCCGATTCAGCTAACTGATCCCCTCAGTGGTACAGGACCCATAGCTGGAGCTGGGAAACAAGTCAGTACCATATCCAAACATAAGCCCACTCTCCATTCTCAAGGTACCATCAATCGTCAGCTACAAGAGGGCCTACACCTATTAAATTCTCTATAAAAAAGTCAGCATTATCTCATTTGTCTGGTGCTAACTTCCTCTCCATTGGAGAATGTGCTTCTCTTTTTCAGATAGATGTAGATCCTAAGGAGAGAGCCATCCCATCATACCTCCAAAGGGCCCCTGCTGAAACTAAGAATAATTGGCAAAACAAACAAGGGTGCTGTTTTCTTGGTGAACTGGGTACCAGCACAAGGGTGAAGGAGATCAACACAGAGAAAAATAAACTTCTACCAAACCAGAGATCTAGAGACCCAGAGGCCCCCAACACCTCATCACTGAAGCAGACCAAAAATGAACCCAACATGGATCAGGGAAATTTTGTAGAAGAGGGGGCAGAAAGAATGTCAGAGCCACATGTTGGGTCATGATATGCAGAGACATTTGTCTACCCATAACTGTGGGCTAACTCCAGAATGTATGACCCATATACCTCAACAATGAGAGGCCAAGGGGAGGGGGTAGGTCACGGATGAGCCTAATAATGGTACCAAACTGGCTGTATTAGCTGAGTACAAAAGTGATTAATAAAAGAATTTTTAAAAGTGTGTTGTTTAGTCTCCAGGAGCTGGTGGAGTTCTTGATGTGTCTCTTGTTCTTAATTTCTTGCTTTAAAGCATTGTGATCTGACCTGATGCAAGAAGTTACTTCAATTTTCTTGATTTTATTAAGGCATGCTTTATGTCTTCACATATGGACAATTTTGGAGAAGGTTCTATGGGCTGCTGAGAAGAATGTGTATTCCGTATTGTTGGGGTGGAAAGTTCTGTAGATATCCATTAGGTCTACTTCATCTATGATGTTGTTGAGCTCTATTATTTCCCTGTTGATTTTCTGCTTTGATGATCTGTCTATTGCTGAAAATGAAGTACTGAAGTCTCCAACTATGATGATGTTGTATTTATTTCTGTTTTATTGTTGAGTAGATTTTGTTTTATAAATTGTGGTGCCCCAGTGTTTGGTGCATATAGGTTTATGATTGTGATGTGCTCATGTTGGATCATTCCCTTGATGAGTAAAGTAGTGGCCTTCTTTGTCCTTTTGATTACTTTTGTTTGAAGTCTATTTTATCAGATATTAATATTGCAATACCCAACACCCACTTGTTTTTTATTTCCATTTGCTTTGTATATCATTTTCCAAACTTTCACTCTGAGGAGGTGTCTATCTTTAATGGTGAAATGTGTTTCTTGAAGACAGAAGATAGAAGGGTCCAGTTTTTTGATCAATCCTTACAACCTGTGTCTTTTGATGGGTGAGCTAAGACCATTAATATTTAAGGTTATTACTGTGAGGTTTGAATTAATCCCTGCCATGATCAGTTGTTTTATTGGATTAGGTTCTGATTTGTGTTATGTACTCTTTTCTTTTTGGTCAAGATCATTTTACTAGAGTTTAGCATTCAGAGTTCAAGTGTTAATCAACATCCATTGTCCTCAATCTTTTTAACAATCATGAAACATCACATAACAACTGATAATGATCATTAAAAACCTCTGTGAATTTACCATTTTCTTTCTTCTTGTTATGTATAACATCTCTTGCATTTCTCTAATTCTTATCCCAATGGTATTTCTAACTAGTTGTCAAGAAATTGACTGCATTATATAATGACCCATCACAGCATAGCAAATAAACTGTTTGGTAAAATTATGCCAGTGTGACCATATAAAAGCTACTATCAAATTAATCATTAAAATTTTTTCTTGTGGGCCTGGACAGATGGCTCAGCTGTTAAGGCACTTGCCTGCAAAGCCTAATGACCCAGGTTTAATTCCCTAGTACCCATGTAAAACCATATGCACAATGTGGCACATGCATCTGGAGTTTGTTTGCAGCCACTGGAGGCTCTGGTATACCCATTCTCTTTGTCTGTTTCTCTTCTCTTTATCTCTCTCTACTTGCAAATAAAATGAATAAAAATATAATTTTTTTCTGAAATGGCATTCAACTTGTCACTGTAAACAATTATAAAATTCCATTTTGGGGAAAAAAAGAAATGATGACCAACAGAAACTTCACAAACATGAGACACATGAAAGTAAATGCCAACTTATCTTTCTGTTGTTCATCTGTATGTGCTTATCTTGCTGTACCTAAATTTAGCTTTGTACTCAAAGATTTTAATATCTCTGTGTTCCTCTTAATTTACTGTCTTCCAAGATGTGTTTTCCCCTTAGTTGATGGTTCTCAAATTACATTATGTGAAATTGTTGCAATGAAATCTTACAAAGAATCAATCTTAATATGTAAATAGTTAAAAACAATAATGCTCTCAAATAAGAGGCCTGGTAGTCACGGTTTGAAAATCACAGCTCTGCATTATCCATGAAAACTGAAATAAAGACAGAGCCAATTGGGACTTCTTCACTTCCAATGATCACAAACAACTTCTCCACAGATTCCTCTATTTAAGAACATTTTTGAGTGTAGCTGGTTTTTACCTCAACTCATTAATGGAATAAAAGAATGGTGACTTATGTATACTACATATTTAGATAAGGATTTGGTGGGTTGAATTGTAATTTCTTTTCTCTACACTACTCAAAAATACAAGTTTGGGCTGGAGAGATGGCTTAGTGGTTAAGGCACTTGCCTGTGAAGTCTAAGGACTCATGTTCAACACTCAAGGTCCCATATAAGCCAGATGCACAAGGTGATGCAAGCATGCAAGGTTGTACATGCCAGAAGATGGCACACATGTCTAGAGTTTGATTGCAGTGGCTGGAGGCCCTGGTGTGCCATTGTCCACCCTCTCCCTTTCTCACACTAAAAAAAAAAAAAGCCTGTTGAGCGTGCTTCAAAAAAAAGTACAGATTTGTATAAAATGTAATCCCACAACAACATTATTAAAGTAAGTCTTAAGCTGGGCGTGGCGGTGCATGCCTTTAATCCTAGCACTTGGGAGGCAGAGGTAGGAGGATTGCCAAGAGTTCAAGGCCACCCTGAGACTACATAGTTAATTCCAGGTCAGCCTGGACCAGAGTGAGACCCTACCTTGAAAAAACAATAAAAAAAAGTAAGTCTTAAAAATATTTAGCATGTGATAGCAAAGTTTTCTTAAGATTACCATTATTTTTATAACTACTTTAGTCAAAGTCTAAGCAATTCTTTTTTTTTTTTTTTTTTTTTTTTTGGTTTTTCAAAGTAGGGTCTCACTCTGGTCCAGGCTGACCTGGAATTAACTATGTAGTCTTAGGGTGGCCTTGAACTCTCGGCAATCCCCCTACTCTGCCTCCCGAGGGCTGGGATTAAAGGCATGAGCCACCATGCCCAGTTTCCAAGCAATTCTTTAAGGAAACACAAATCACTCTAAGTACATCTTCCTGTGCAATGATTCTGTTGTGAGATTTGGGGATTTAAACAAATGCTGTCTTATATACCATACTATGTTTCAAACCTGATTTGCTTAAAAGACAAAGAAAAACTGTCAGGTCACTTGTTGGTTTCGTCAAGCTTAGCTTAGAAAGATTTTACAAAAAGTGAAAACTGAAAGCTTCTTTTCTGCAGTCAGCTCTTAGGTCTCGGGTTGTTCGCTCACATTCATATTCCACAGAACTGGAAGACCTTGGAACTGATGCGTCATAAGCCTAGGCCTTCTACAACCCACTCTGCGCTTAGCGTTCTAAAAGGAACCTTGTTCTGGACTGGTTGGACAGGCAGCACCAGGTGGGAAATACAGCTCCACAGCCCACTCAGTTTGTCTGAGTCCATGTGATTGAAGGAACTGGGGGTATCAGAGTTGGGGAACTTGACCCAGAGTAAATCCCTCACTTTTTATTTGGTTTCCTTGGGGCTGACATTTGCCTCTAAAGTTTCCTCCTCCAGTAGGATGGTCAGGATGAGGGCCACATCTTTGAAGGCAGCATTCTCATGATGACAATACTCATAAATCAGGGTGGTACCCGCAGGGAGGGACTCAAAGTGGTCTACTACAGCAGCCTTCTGACCATTCTCAAATCCATAGCTCAGCTCCAGGTCAACCCACAGCTTGACAGTGGCACTGTCTTGCAAGGTTCTTTTGTCCCCATCAATGGAAATGGCCGAGACTATCTGGGAAGAGGTGTAGGCATCACAACATGGTGGCTCAGGCACCTCAGCGTCTCTTTTCCCTTGCAAGTGGCTGTGAAGATGAAAGTAACTGGCTCAGTGGGGTTTGAAACTTTGAGATCCTTCTGGAGAAACTTGCATCCTCGCTGCCACAGAAAGGAACTCTGGCCAGGAAATTTATCTTTCAATTGGCTAAACTGAGCCAGGAAGGACTCCAAAGCTGGATTTTGGGGCACTTGCTGAGCTGGAGAGGAATAGTAGCTATTAACAGAACTTAGCACAAGTGCCACAACCAGACTGCTGAAAAACACGGGAGGATAGTTCCAGAGACATTAATCTTTCCTATTGGATCCCATGCAACCTCTTCATTTTCGCTCACTATTTGTGTTTCCTCTTCATGACTTCCAGCCTCTGGTGCAGGCAGTCACTTTCTCACAGAAGCCTGGCTCTCTGGACCCTCACTGCAATGATCAGGACTCTGACTGTCTGGGGAGTCCCTAGTAGGTGGCTTCTGAGATGCTCCAGAGCTGTCATCTGCTCCCTTGGGGAGGGTTGTCATGCTGCTCCCTGAGTGTGAAGCTTCTCTTCCTGTGTCATCGTTGCTTGGAGAGCAGTTAGTGTCAGGATCCAAGAGTTCCTCACTCTGATGTTCTGAAGAGAGGTGATTCCCTTGCTCTCCATCCTGAAAATTCAAGTTGTCTTCACACTGCTTTATCTTTTGGGTGTTTTTCAAGTTTTCCTTCATCTGGACTTTCTAATTTACCACCTGTGTCTGTGTTTTCTGGACCATATGCCCTTACCTCATGGTGGTTCTTGTTAAGGCCAGAGGCAGGATGTGGGGTCTGAGCTTCTTCAGTGTTTGCAGCGTTACTTGGGGTGACTGTGGTATCCTGTGCCTGAGAATTTATTGATGATGCATTTTCCAAATCCTTTTCAGAGGCCTCTGGAGGATTCCCCAAGTCCTTTGTCCATCATGACTTTGTAGCTCATCAGAGTGTGGGACAATTTTTTAGTATCTGGTTGTCCTTGTGAAGATATCTTGTTTTTTGCTTGTCCCAAGTCCCAACAAACTCATACTTCCTATGGAGCCAGGAAGCAAGGTGTATACACAGTGACTTTTTTTGAGGGGGTTTCTTTGTATTGGAATTTGTAGCCTAGGTTGGCCTCAAATTTGGACAATCCTTTTGTCACCCTTCCAACCTGGCAAAGTTTTTAATACCCAAGTCTTAGGGCCTTGGCTATTTACAGTGATGTAGTGGGGGAAAACCTGGTAGAGTCCTCTTGAAGGTGGATCCAATGAAGCCTATCGTGGGAAGGCCTGAATCTGGACCCAGGCACAGAGAAGTAGATGATGTCAGTTGACTGGAGGGTCTGGGAATGCGCCACATACCTTGCTTTCTGTTTGTGCTGGAGGGAGGTGGGGGCAGGGAGGGATCCTTTCTGAAAGACCTTATATTCTAGGCAGGTTTTGATTGTGGAGCTGTCAGTATGACTCGAGCCCCCACTGCTCCCTCCGCTCCTTGCACAAGGCTAGCTGCAGCCCCTGCTGCCATGGCGGAACCCTTATGCACTCTTCTTTTTTTTTAATTTTATTTATTTATTTGAGAGTAACAGAGACAGAAAGAGGCATATAGATAGATAATGGGTGTGCCAGGGCCTCCAGCCACTGCAAACCAGCTCCAGATGCATGCACCCCTTTGTGCATCTGGCTTTCGTGGGACCTGGGGAATCGAGCCTTGAACCGGGGTCCTTAGGCTTCACAGGCAAGCATTTAACTGCTAAGCCATCTCTCCAGCCCCCTTATGTACTCTTTTGAGCCAGGTTTATTTTGGTTATTGTGATCTCCTTCTTATTGGCTCTTGAGATTGGTTGTTTGACTGTTCTGTGTGCTGTGTTCCCTCAAGTATTGTCTGTAGGTTTGGCTTTGTGTTCATATAATCATAGAGCTGACTTTGTTCATGGAAAGTTTTTCTTCCACCATCTATTATGAGGGATGCTTTTGCTAGGTAGAGTAGTTTGGGTTGGGAACCTTAGTTTTTCAGACTTTGAAATGTTCCATTCCAGCCCCTTCTGGCTTTCAGGGTTTCCATTGAGAAATCTGATATAATTTTGATGGAATTGCCTTTGTATGTTGTGAATTGCTTCTCTCTTGCTGCTTTTAACACTCCCTCTTTGTTTTCATTGTTGAGTTTTAATTATGATATAGCTTGAAGAATTTTTTCTTTGGTCCTGCCTGTTTGGTGTTCTGTGGGCTTCTTATATCTGGATGGGCCTCTCTTTTGCAGGATTTGGAAACTTTTCTTCAATAATTTTGTTGAGTATGTTTTCTATGCCTCTGGTCTGGATTTCCTGTCCTTCTGGTATACCCATGATCCAGATGTTTGGTCATTTTAGAGTGTCCTACAGTTCCCTTGTATTTTGTTCACTTGATTTTTTGAACTTAGCAAAGTTTTTGGCCTCCCAATCAATTTCTTTTGTCTTATCTTACAGGTCAGAGGTTCTGTCTTCCACATGAATAACTCTGTTGGTGAGGGTTTCTAGAGAGGTTTTTATAAATTCTATTTGATTTTTGTTTTCTGTTGTGTTATTTTGTATCATGTCCATATCTTTTTTGATGTATGATTTCAACTTGAATTCTGACTTTCTTGATGCTTCCTGTAGTTCCTTCTTGCATTTGGTCAAGTCTTTATTAAGCTTAATCAACTGATTGTTGAGGTCTTCCATTTCTTGACTTACCTTCAACTTATTCATATTTCTTTGGAGGGTTCTAACATTTTCTTCAATCAAGTTAAGCATACTGTCAAAGGCTGAACACTCTAGGAGATGAATCTGTTCAATTTATTGATACGATTGTTGGTTCTTTGGTAGTTTGCTTCAAGTTCAGTGTTTTTTTAAAAAAATCAGGGTCTCATTGGTGTGTTTTCATTTTGGGAATGAATTTCTGTTGATTTTGCTATAATTTCATTGCAGGCTTTTGTAGTAGGACTAGGCATCCTTGGTGGAGATCTCTCAGCTTTGTGACATTTAACTTTTTTTTGCATTGTTGTCTACCCATTTTAGGAAGACTCTTTATTTTATTGAGGATGGAGCAAGTTTTTGTTGTTTGGCCTGTTCACCCTCTGATTCAGGTGAACAGGGATGTTGATACCTAGTGGCCAGTCAGGATAACAGAGCAAAAGGCCTTATTGTACTGCTTACAAAGGGGCCAGGCCTCCCTGAGCAAGGCACACTGGGACCTACCAGGCCCAGGGTACTAGGAGGAGCAAGAGAACAGGGATATGGCCTACTTTGTGATGTGCCCTCTAGGACACAGACCAGTACAGGCAACTCTGACTGGGGAGGTGGGAGGAGTGCAGATACAGGGGTCTAGCCTACTCACTCTAGACCACTGAGCCTGCCCACACACTGTCTGTGCAAGGATCTCAGACCTGGGAGGAGGTAGGCAGAGCCTAGAATGGGGTCTGGCCTACTTACTCCAGACCACAGTGCCTACCCACATACTGGCTATGTTTAGTTTACTTCTGGCTTCTTAGTGTATTACCTTTTTTTGTTGAAATGTAAGCATATTAAATGATATAATGTGGTAATTCTGAAAATCACATTCTGTCTCCTCACTAGGATGTGTTATTTAGGCAGGTCTCATTTTGTAAGTTCTTAACCAAGGGTTCTTTTCCTAAGCCCTAGATTACAGAGTTGAGTAGCCTTGCCTGAGAAACTTTCTTGTCTTAATGCTGTCCTCTGTAAAATATTAATGATTAGTGATGCCTTCTCTGCATATCACAGAGGCTTGTGTGGAATATCACAGCAAACCACAGATAGAGCAGAGAAACAAAAGTGTTTAGGCAGGGATTGAGGCACACATCTGTAATTCCAGCATTCAGGAGGCCAAGGCAAGGGCAGAGAGCATGACCTTGTCTTAATATTTTCAGGAAGGGTGAGTCCCTGGTACAGGTGTACTCAGGATGGGCTGGGTGAGATGGGGTCTGAGTGCATGGGGGAGGGTAACAGTATCTGATTTGTGGGACAGTGCCAGTCCAGGCTGCTGTTGTCAGCCCCTCAGCCTACACAGCATGAACAACATTTGGGTGTTCACTGCTATATGCTCTGTGTGTCAGGTGATTTGCTGAGACTGGGATCCAGTTCTGAATTAAGGCTAGTCCCCATACTCAGTCCTTTCCTCCCTCCAAACTTTCGCCTCTGTGCCCTTTCCACCTCAGTCAAAGGCAAATCAATCATTCTAGATGCATAGGACAGCACTGGTGGTTCAGCGGTAGCATTCTTACCTCCCAGATGCCCAGAGCATGCAATTTTGGGTTTTTCTGGGTGCTTCTTTTCCCCTCCTACCCCAGATCTAGTCCAGCCACTTCTCTTGACCTTGACAGTGACCATTAAGAGCCCCATTGTCACTACCTCACTTTGGAGTAATTATAGTGTCTAATTTAAGTTCTACTGCAATTAGAAGAATTCTTTAAATCCAAGTCTTGTTCAAAGTCCTACAAGGCCTTATCTGGAACTAAGACACAATCCTAAGGCCCACAAGTCCTTTCTATCAGTGACCTCAGCTGCAAGTGCTCCTCACCAGCATTGAGGATCTTGCTAGTCCTCCAAAGTGCTAAGCCTGAAATCCTTTGCGCTTGCTACCCTTCCAACTTAGAATGTTGTCTTGTCAGTACTTTATGGCTTACCCTTTTACTGCCTTTACGTCTCTGCTCAAATGTCACCTCATCTGACAGCTTTCTTTGTATAGTGACATAAAGCCTCCCACCTTGCATACCCATATACTTGAAACATTTTATAATTTAATAATTACTGCTGAATGACTAAAACCCTTGCCAGACTGAACACAGTAGCACCAGGTGGCTAGGACACTTTCTGTGAGACCTGGACACACTGTTCTACCTCTTTGTCCCTAGATGCTTCTTCTGCTTGCTGAGGCCTTGGAAAGGCACCAGAGCATTTTGAAGATTCCTTTTCATTTTAGAATCCACAACCCTAAGTACCTTGGAATCTCTAGTTCTGTCTACATGCTTTTCTGATGGCTTGGACAGGTGGCCCTCCAGAGGAGTAATTTGATCTTGGACTGGCCAAGGGATTACTCAGGAAAGACAAGGGTAGAGTCCAACCTAGGGTCTGTGTATGGTGGGAACAACCCCTACAGTAAGCACATAGGCTTACTGGAAGTGAGTTCTTTGGCTTGAATTAATTCCAAGAGTGAAACCAGGGTCCCTTGGGTCTTGTCATGTCTTATTTGGTTAAAATATTTCAGAGAACTAATGGGATTCCTTGTAGTCTTTTTTGCTTGGTGATACTAGGACCTGCCTTTTTCCTTCTTATCTATTCGCACCTCTCCATTCCTCTATATGGGCACTAGTTTCTCTCCCTGGTCATTATGACAACATAAACAGAAATTCTCAAATTCTCTAATTTGTTGAATTTGAAGAGTACTGACCTAAAAATTTCTTCCCTTTCCCAGAATCCCTCCACCCTTGTCTCTTCAAAGCCTAGATTGTACAGCCTTGATCTCCTTCCTGTTTCCCAGAGCCATAGGCATGAAGACCTAGGCTTCCTTCCCTCCATCCTTCTCTAACTTTTACAAGCCCCAGAAGGGCTGGCTTCTGCCTATTTTTATCCCAGGAGTTTTCTCAAGGAGAAGGAGCATGCGTCCCCAGGCAAGGCTCAGGGCTGGTCCCTGTGGAAAACCTCCCCTCATGGGGAAGGAATGTGGGGAAATTTTTTGAGCCATCAATGTTTGTGTGTTCCTTGCTGATTTATTGCAAAGATGGCAGTTAGTTGTTGATGTGTTGTTGTATAAGAATAAAGGCAAAAATAACTTATGAATCGTGCCTGGATAACATCAGCTCTCATGAATTGATGGTCAGCTTGGGGTTTGGGTTTTTCAAATTTCTTTCTTTCTTTCTTCCTTTCTTTCTTTTTACACAGAATGGAAAAAACCCTCATTGTAATGGAAAAATAGTTGGTCTGGGCATGAGATTGGAATGGGGGTCAAAAGAAGCATGGATTTGGGGCTGGGGTTATACTTCAGTTGGTAAAGTACTTCCCTTGCAAGCATGAGGACTGGAGCTCCATCCCCATCCTGCATACTTGTAATCCTAGAACTAAGGAGATAGGTGAATCCCTGGGGCTTGCTGGCCAGCCAATCTATTCTACTAGGCCAGTAAGAGACTTTTTCTCAAAAAAGGTAGATAGCAGCATGAGTTGGTCTCTAGACTTCCCCTAAAATGTGTGTGTGCGCACACACACACACACACACACACACACACACACACGAACTCTGATAAATTGAGGATGCCCTCATAGGACTCCACACTGTACACTTACAGTGCTTCTAGAATGAAGACACAGTGAAAGTCGCAGTCTTACAAATGGTGGATATGATGTGGTAATATGAGATATTTTTGAGAGTATCAGAGCCTCATCTTGGCTCAGCATCTAGGGTGCCAGAAGCTCAACAGTCACACAAAACTCTTATTCAATTAGTGGTCAGAAAATTCTTGTTGTATGAATTTCAGCATATGAAACCCATAGACCAGAGGATAATGTTTAGAAAGATTTTATTATAGGGATACCTTATAGAGATATAGTTTATAGATTAAGAGAAGAAAAAACAAACAAACAAAGCTTTTGCTCAAAGAGGGACAAGAGTAGGATTCCTGGAAATAAAAATGCCCACCTAGAGAGCTAGATTGGGTCTTTTAAGGGAGCTCACTAGTGAGGGACTGACTTGGTCAGTTCAGTCCTGATGCCAGATATGTGGCATCACTGTTTGTGAAAGGGTAATCTTCCCAGGAATCTTAAACCTCTGGAGAGAGTGTAACCTTCTTCTAGGAAAGAGGACTGACTCCTCTAGAGCAGGAGAGATGAGGAAAGGCCAAATGCTTCTGACATTTCTGACCTCTAGCAAAGTATAATGACCCAGATTCTCCCCCTGCAGGCTCAAAGACATGCCTTGCCTTTACTTTCAAGGGGCATTGTTAACTCTGAACTAGTAAAAATTGGAACTGAGATGGCAAGTCAAGTGCTTACGGTCTTCCAGCAACCATGAAGGGCACAATTTATCCCATGGCTCAGTGTTCCTCTGGGGTTGTCTCAGCTCTGTCATATCATTCTTGACACAAGATAAGTTGCTTTACCTCTTTGATACTTATGTCCTCAACATGGAATTGTAATACTTGTCTTGTGTGTGAGAGGATTCAGGAAAATAGTGTGTACAAGGGCTTGGGACAGTCAAGAAAAATCCCCTGCCATTCCTTTCTTAGGGCTTCTGGATGGTTTCAATGAGATCCAGGTGTCTGTCTCCACCTTAGCCATGTCTGTGAAGGATTCTGAATATGTTTTTCTTGTCCTAGGATCTTTATTCCTGGCAGCCTCAGAACTTCCAATGTCTGCTTGTGGTGGTATTTGAAGATGTCTGTTCCTCCTGTGAGAAAAATATCTGATGAAAGCGTGAGCACAGGTCTCAGCCTTCCCACCATGAAGGATTAGACATGTGATGTATTTGTTGGAGGAAACACATGCATAAGATGAAAGAAAGAGAGCAGAAGTGGTAGGGAAGGTCGTTAGGCTGAATTACCCCTGTAGATGGGAGAGAAGGCAGAGCTGGGGAGGAAGAGCCTCAGACTATGTTGCAGTCAGGTTCACATTGCTGGCAGAAATCATCTGACCAAGAGCAGCTTGTGGGAAAAAAGGGTTTATTTTGGCTTACGGACTAGAGGGGAAGCTCCATGATGGCAGGGGAAAATGCTGGCATGAGTAGAGGGTGGACATCACCCCCTGGCCAACATCAGGTGGACAATAACAACAGGAGAATGTTCCAAACAGTGGCATGGGGAAACTGCCTATAATACCCATAAGTCCACCCCCAACAATACCCTGCCTCCAGGAAGCGTCAATTCCCAAATCTGCATTATCTGGGAATCTAGCATTCAGAATGCCTAAGTTATGGGGAACACCTGAATCAAACCAACACAGACTATCACACAACCTGGTTCAGTCAGGTCTGGGAAGTCTATACCCAGCTGTACTCAGCCAGTGGCTCATGGCCTCAGTGAGAAGGCAATGGTGGATCTCAGGCTTTCAATTATCATGCTTTTTTCACCTGGAGGTCCACAGCTACCACATCAGCTCACTGACCAGTCTTTAGAAATTCACTCAAGTTCTCTGAACTTCAGATTGATTCAGTATCTGAAAAGTGGGGTTGTCTGGGACAGAGTTTGCTTCTTCTGTAGCTGTGTGACAAAACAGCCCTGAGTTTAGTGGCTTAAAACAATAGTAGTTTGTCATTTTTCATAGTCCTTTAGGCTAATGGCACCCATTTGGGTGACTCTTCTGCTTCACTTGATGTTGCCTGGATTACTCGTGTCAGTGCATCCCATGGGCATTCTAATATGGCTGGAATATAAGGTGCCTCTTCCTCATGTGAATAGAGAGCTGCATGGTCTGTCTACCCTGCTGTCTGCTCTGAGCCTTCCATTCAGTACAGGCAAGCATTTAGGAGTGCCCTACTTGGGGGAACAGCCCAGAATTTAGTAAAGACTAACTTCTGGAACTTTCTGTCCAGAAGTGATAAAAATGCTTCTAGGAGCAGAGCCTGAGAGAGGGGAGAACTAACTCCTGGTACTCCCATCTCAGGAATGGGCTATCTGACTCTAGCAACATTATGAGGAAAAACAGAAACTGAAAAGAAGTTTAGTTTAAGCCATTAGTAACCCCTTGCACCTGCTTTCACCACTGCCCTGATGTCACTGCGGCTGTGGCTTCCTCTGCATTCAGGTACTCAATGCAACTTTTACTGAGCAGTGAAAAGCAAGTAGTATATGAACAAATAGTACATTATATGAGCAAAGGATAAGGAATTTTTGGCCTTAGATGAAACTTAAACATTTGTTAAAAGAAGGTTTTCAGGGGTATGACCTTCTGGCCTCTGCTGATCCAGAACACACACACACTGCAATCACAAGAACAATCACATTAAGCCTACCTGTTACCTTCAACAGACCTGTGGGCTCTTAGTCAATGACCTTGTTGTCTTCAGCACTATGATTAATACTTCTTATGTATGCATGTTTATTATGAGTTGAGAGTCCAATAACGCCTCCTAGGTAAGAAGTTTAGAGCATAATTTAAGATCAGTCAGCACCTCTAAACATTGCTTGTCAATATTGGTCATCTGGCCTATTCAGGCTAAAGGTACACCGAGGCAGGGGAAACCTAGTTACACTGTTTTAAGCAGGTAGATCACACAGTTGTACGATTAACTTTAGAGAAAGTTACAAGTTAGGAATTTAGCATCTCATAGCAATATTATCACAAAAGCTATTTCTAATGTACATAAAAATATTCCCAGTTCTTTATCCTGACAGTTCATTTCCACAGTTTGTTCTTATAGTTTATCCCAACAAAGAGGATAGCCCAAGCACGTAGCAACCTCTGCTTGCATGACACTTGCTAATGTTCCACTGGCTAGAATGGATCCGGCAGCTAAGCACGCAACAGCATGAGTTTCATGCCTATTATTTTCCATGGGTGACCAGCATTATAGGCTGTAAGGATGAAGTGATAAGGTTGTTGAGTTCTCCATGGTGTCTTATAAGCGTCAACAAAATGTGCTCTACAAATAGGGCTAAAGCGTGCTGGGGGTAGAAGAATCTCTCTCTCTGTCTCTGCTCTATTTGTCACCTTTTCTCTGAGGAAAGTACACATGGTGGGCTGGGATATGGGACCAAAGGGGCACATGGGCCCTGTACCTTTCAAAGAATTCCTGAGAAGAGGAGAGCACTAGAGATCAATTTCACAGAGTCTGTGTCAGGGTGCAGACTTTGGTCAATAGAAGCCAACGGGTAGGTCAGACAAGGCCTCACTGGGGACATGAAGACCTTTTGCTTGGAAATTTCCATTTAGAAGGAACTCACATACATGGGTGATTGGAGAGAAAGTCTCATAGAAATTTGGAAGTTCTTGTCAGCAAGAGGGGGAAAGCACAGGAGGTTTCACTGTTGAGCTCCTCAATGACAGTGAGAGCACTCTGCAATGCTCCCTCTGAAGTGTTCCTTATAACAGCTTAATTCACAAGACACTGAAAAGTGCACAGTTAAGTAAGGCTTAATGAAAAATTAAGTAAAGAATGAAAGTTTACCCAGGCGTGGTGGCGCATGCCTTTAATCCCAGCACTTGAGAGGCAGACGTAGGAGGATTGCTACGAGTTCAAGGCCACCCTGAGACTACATAGTGAATTCCATGTCAGCCTGGGATAGAGGGGGACCCTACCTTGTAAAATAAAAAAAAGAATGAAAGCTTAAGTTATCAGATAGGGGAATGGTTGGGTAGACTAGGACAGAGTTTGAAAAGTCTCAAATTCATACACATTATTTTACAGGACATCTTGATCCCTACCTCTGACCCTTGTGTGTGCAAATGAGAAAATGATGCTCAGATTTGTCTAGTATCTTCCCTAAAGCCACAAAGCATGTAAGTGCTTGAGCTAGGACTTGATCTTTGACTTTGACTCCTAGTCTTGACAATCCCATATTGGGCCACAGCATCCCACTCCACATCCCACACAGACAGAACAATCCCAGGAATCCTAATAAGCCAGTGTCTGCTAAAGCCAGACATCCTCTTATCCTCTGGGAGAGCTGGACACTGAGTGACCCTGCTGCTGCTGGCTCTTGCCTCCTCACCCTGGCACAGGGGGGCTGAGGTCACTTGGCCTCCCTCCCAGCACCGAGGCTCTTGAGGGGTCGCCTTGCCTTTGAAGTGTAGATGGAAAGTAAATAGCATCTATGGAAAAATAAAAGCTAACCTTCTTCTTTGTGCCAAGCCCTAAACAGGGGAGAAATGTGTGGGTGGAACAAACTCCTCTTTGCTAGCCCAGGGAAGAAGACCTTGAAAGAGCCCAGGGAAAATTGGCTTCCCAGGCAAGCCTAGCAGAGCTGAGTTCTGGTAAGGACAGCTTACAGTGTATTTGTATTTGAAAAGGAATTGGATACTGGAGCATGCTAAGATCTGGAAGAGAGAGAGGTGCTGGACATCACAGTCAATCTCACCAGCCTAATGAGATAGAGGAAAGACTCCCAGGAAAAAGACACTGGTGGTAGGGGTAGTGTGTGGGAAGGGGAGGAGGGTGCATGTGAGAAGGGGCAGTGAATGCTTCCAGCTGTGACAGTGCTTGCAGGAGACCTGCTCTGTTTGATTTGGAATATGATTCTTAGCCTTCAGGGTAAAAGGGTGCTCTATAGAAAGCCATAGCCCTTCCTGATTATTCCTCTAACCCCAAGTGTATTTGCAGACAAAGGTCAGAGTGAGGCTACTGAGGCATATCCTCAGCCCCTCTAGGACAGTGACCATCTTGGGTTAGGCTTGCCATTTGTCCCTGTAACTTTTACAGTTATTCTAGCATGACCCTGACTGGGAATGTTGCCATGGGACTCTGGGAACTCTAGATGGAAACCTTAGAACAAAGGTATTCTTTGGCAATGACAACAAGTGAACCTAAGGCAAAAAGTGTGCCCTACACAGCTCTACCCTGGTACACACAGCAAGTTCCACAGGCACTGAATTGCATAATAGCTTTAGGAAACCTATGATATGTTTTCACCATGATCAGAATGAAAAAAGAAAAGTTCTTATCAATTTTTTCAAAACCTTACATGATCTGCTTTTCAAATACAGCAACCCTAGGGCCACTGTCACTCCAAGACCTTTGCACTTGCTTCTCTGCTTGGAAGACTACTCCCGATATTCATGTAGACTGCTCGTTAATTTCCTGAAGGTTTTTGCCTAACTCTCTGTGTGGTGTACTTGCTCATGTGTGTGTGGCAGTTAGAGGAGAGCCTTAGTTGTTATTCAGGCATCGTCCACCTTTTTTGAGATAGTGTCTCACTGGTCTGGAACTCACTAATTAGGGTAGGCAGGCTGGCTAGTGAGCCTATCTCCTATCTCCACCTCCCCAGAACGTGGGTTACAAGCATGTGCCTCCATGCCCACCTAAAAATGTTTGAATTCACATTCCAATGGTCATGATGAAAATACTTCACCAACTGAGCTGTCTCCCCATCTTCCCTGACTGCACCCTCTCTTGCTTTCAGTTCCCTTTAACTTGAGTTTTTGGCACAACTTCCATCTGATGATCATAGGTTTATGTATAGATCTGTTCATCAGCTGTCACCTATTTTAGGAGGCAAATGACAAGAGGGAGGTGCCTATTTTGTAGCCTTCTGTATGGCTGGCACTTATGCACTGCTCAACAGGTGCCAATTGCCCAATAAAAGAATAATGCTATTTGCTTCTCTGACAATAGAGCCAGATGTCCTTGTTTGCAAATTAGGTTAAAAATTCCCTGGAAATCGGAAACTAATATTTTGGTGCAATTTTCCATATAAATACTCAACAAATAAACAAGCAGCTACTTGGCAACTACTGTATACTGAACCCTCATTGGTTAAGGGGTGGAGCACACAACTGAAGGGTTAGTTTTTCTCTTCTGGGTCTTCATGACCTGACTGGGTCTGAGTGCTGAAGCCCAAGAATCCCTGGGTGAGTCACTGCTCAGAATCATGAGAACAGATGGAGCTCAGAGGAGGCTATAGTCAGTGGGGAATTTCTGGAGAAGGGGAAACTGAAGAACAGGCCCTGCAGGGTAAGTGATTTGAGGAAGTCTGTTTCCTAGGGAGCAGCCAGCTAGAAATTGGTAGGCTACAGCCATTGTGACTTCCTCCTCCTCCTCGTCCCTCCCCTATTCCAGGCCAAGTCACACAACCCAGAGACCAGACCATCCCTTTAGGGGAGTCCTAGGAAACTGTCATTGTGGCCCAGGAATCTAGGAAGTGACTACAGTGGGCTTGTCTTCAGACAGGCCTGGAGTCAACCCAATCCGAACAGCAGGAACTTGGACAAGGTTGAAGAGCCTCACTGGGCTCAGTGTGGCCATCTGTAAAATGTATCCTCTCCTTTCTGAGTTGGTGGGAGGCACATTATGTGGGACTCTGAACTTGTGACAGCAAAGATAACCCCATCCTTATAGATGGTCCAGGTGTGGCCACCGCTGTGGCTGCCCAGGTCATTTCTCTCCTTCCTCCCACCTCTCTACCTCAGATCATCACTCTCTTTCTCTAAGATGGGTCAGGGGGGCAGTTATCAGGCCACCTCCTTTAGGCTCCACTGCAAAGTGAATCGGCATGGCCAGTGGCTACTTAAAAGCCCACAGAACTGACAGCAAGGTGGCAAAGGATCTCCTATGTGAGGAGTGCTGGGAACTGAGGACAGCAGGGACACTTCTTAGAGGAGGAATTCTCCTTTCCCATTCCCACGGCCTACCTCCATCTTCCCCACCTTAGAACCCAGGACCTCCCAAAGCAGGCCGTACTGGACACTGGACATGGAATCTTCTTCTGTTTTGGTTTTTCGACGTAGGGTCTTACTCTAGCCCAGGCTGGCCTGGAATTCACTACGGTGTCTCAGGGTGGCCTCGAACTCATGGCAATCCTCCTACCTCTGCCTCCCAAGTGCTGGGATTAAAGGTGTGCACCACCACTCCCGGCCCTTCTTTGGTTTTGAAGCAAAGATGCCAGATAAAGGTGGAGATGGGGAGGGTGGATGAGATCTGTTTGCTGAGTTGGGTCCCTCATCCTGCCATGAATGTTTCCTACTTCTGAGACAAGTGGCCAAGGCACCCAGTCTGCCGCCACTGCCATCTCCCTAATGAGGTTCCTGAAACCACCAGGGATTGAATCAAGTCCACCAGGGTTGGAGTTGCCTGCCCCCATAGCATGATGCCTGGCATTTTGGCATCTTGAGTTGAGTCAGTGTGAGCACTTCTGAATCCCAACCCTCCCACTACTCCAAGGGGCACTCTCTACTGAGTGGGGAAGGGTGACAGCCCTCCCCTGGCCTCTCCTTTTTTTTTTTTTTTTTTTTTGGTTTTTCGAGGTAGGGTCTCACTCTAGCCCAGGCTGACCTGGAATTCACTATGGAGTCTCAGGGTGGCCTCGAACTCATGGCGATCCTCCTACCTCTGCCTCCCAAGTGCTGGGATTAAAGGCGTGCGCCACCATGCCCGGCTGGCCTCTCCTTTTTGACTCGCACCAACTGCTTCTAACCTGTAGAGTGGCTGCCCTGAGTTCTATGAGGCAAGAAAGTAAGATTTTAGCAACCCCTAGTGGCAGATCCAGGTTCCAGTTATGTGGTTACCGGTGGACTTGCCAAAAATATAGCAGGTATGTGCACAGCAAGGTTTTTCTCCAGAAAAGTTTTCCTTCTACTATGAGCATTCATCAAAGCCTATGATTATTTGATTCCATTATTCTCTTCCTCAACCACTAATCAATATAAGGAACAACCAAGCATTAAGCAAACAAGAATGCTTGGGACATGGTAGGAATAGACCAGAGAAGCTGACAGGTCAGAAGGGGGTTTGCGACCTTAGATGATTGCATTATAGTATCCATTTGTCATCCATCCATCCACTCATTAATTTATATACAAACAAAGTGTTGGCTTGTGTTACTGTAACAAATATTTGAAGTAAGAAACTTTATAAAGAGGAAAGGTTTATTTTGGTTTACATTTCCAAAGGTTTCAGTCCACAGTTGGCTGGCCCCATTGATCTTGAACTAGTAAAAAGAAAACATCTCATTGTGGAGCAGCTAGTGGAGAAAAGAGAGATGAGTCCAAGGTTCCACAACCCTCTCTAGAGGTCACAGCCCCAGTAATCCTGCCTCTTAAAGAACACCACTCCTGGGAACAGGCCTTACTTCATGGGCCTTGGAGGAAACATTCAAGAGCCACTGGCTACAGCTCCTATTTGGGCTGGGCAGCATGAATATCAGCAAATCAATTGAAAGCACCTGCTGTCATGGAGTTTATAGTCTAAAGAGGAGTGAAAATAAACAGTGCCCAGAAATGAGTCAATTGTGTAGCATGTTAGAAGAGAATAGTGTTCCAGACAATGAAAAGTAGAATGGGGAGAGGAGGCCATGGTGTGGTGAGGGTGAGGAGGATGCCCTGGAAGGCCAGAGTCACTAACTATTTTCTTTAAATGCAGATCCCTGGGTTCTGAGTCTAAATCTACTGAATTGGTCCCTGTGGTGGTTTGATTCAGGTATAACCCATAAACTTAGGTGTTCTCAATTCTAGGTTCCCAGCTGATGGAGATTTTGGAATTAATGACTCATGGAGGCAGTGTATTGTTGGGGGCAGATTTGTGGGCATTATGGCCAGTTTTCCCTTGCCAGTGTTTGGCACACTCTCCTACTGCTGTTGTTCATTTGATGTTGGCCAAGAAGTGATGTCCACCCTCTGCTCATGCCACTGTTTTCCCATGTCATCATGGAACTTCTCTTTGAGTCTATAAGCCAAAATAAAACTTTTCCCCCACAAATTGCTCTTGGTCAAGTACTTTCTGCCAGCAATGCAAACCTGACTGCAATAGTAAAGTTGGTACCAGAGGAGTGGGAATGTTGCTAGATACCTGACTGTGTGGCTTTGGCCTTTTGGAGCTGATTTTCAAGAGAAATGTGGAAGGATTTTGAAATCTTTCCATAGAGACACCTTGCAGGGCTGTAAGTCCAGCTTTATCGACTACTCTGGTTAGAGTTCAAAGACCTGAATCCAGTAAGAACTATAGACTGTGAGGTTTGGCTTGTGAGGGTGAGAAAGAACTTTGCATGGACTGGGCTAGAAGCAGTTTGTGTGAGAGGCTTGTTGTTGTGCCCATGTCCTGAGAATTTGTGCAGGGTTGCTTTGCATAGAAATGGACTGGTGTGAGCAGAAGGATATGGCACAGAAATAAAATCTTAGGGCTAAAACTTCTGCCTGTTCAGCTGCAATTACATGAGAGATTACAATCTTTGAGACTTGGCCAGCTGACCTGCATTGGGGCAACAGGAAGAATGTAGACTCTTTTGAAGGGGCCTGAATGTTCAAGTGGTATCCTGTTCTTCAAAGTCTGCTTTATCCCCCTCCCCTGGATTAACACAGTGGCATCCTATATGGTATTATGGAGTCTCACAAATGCAGAAAAGAGAGGGTAATTGAATTTGCAACATGGTCCTGTGTTTTGGAAATGGTCATGGGCAGTGTGAAGCAGGTTTGCAGGATGCAAACTCCAGAGACTTGTTGCTGGTTAGAATTACTGGACTTGGAAATTTGTCACTGGCTATAGTTGCTGGACTTGGAGCTACAGAGTTTGATGTCTGCCCTGGTTGTTTTGTACTGGTTGAATATTTCTTTGCTGTACTCAATGCCACTTTTTTCAGTTTGTTTATTCTGTGCTATTATGGTTTTTTTGTTTTGTTTTGTTTTGGTATTATGGCTCAGGTAAAAGATCTTGAACTATGGGAATGTTTGAACATCATTGGGATTGATAAAAATTATGGAGATTTTTAAAGTTGGACTGAATGAATTGCATTTTACATAATGGATGGTTATCAATTTATGGGGGCCAGGTGAGTAAATGTAGTTTGATGATTCACATGTCCCCCATAAACTTATGTGTTCAGAATGCTAGGTTCCCAGATGATGGAAATTTGGGAATTAATGCCTTTGGAGGCAGTGTATTGTTGGGGGTGGGCTTATGGGTATTATAGCCAGCTTCCCCTTGCCAGTGTTTGGCACACTCTCCTATTGCTGTTGTCCATCTGATGTTGGTCAGGAGGTGATGTCCACCCTCTGCTCATGCCATCATTTTCCCCTGCTATCATGGAGCGTGACTGCAACAGTCCCTTAGTGTAGCCAAGAGATTTTTATTTTAAACAGGTATTATTCAAGTTTGAGAACAGTGACATGGGTATTCAGGGAGCATAGGCTGCTTTGGGCTTGAATCTGTTCATGGACCTTCAGGGAAAGCTTGGACACACTTGATAAGCACCCTGTCTGTTTCAGTCAGGTTTACATTTCTGGCAGAAATCACCTGACCAAGAGCAGCTTATGGGAAAAGGGTTTATTTTGGCTTACAGATTTGAGGGGAAGCTCCATGATGGCAGGGAAAATGCTGGCATGAGCAGAGGGTAGACATCATCCCCTGGCCAACATAAGGTGGGCAGCAAAAACAGGAGAGTGTGCCAAACACTGGCATGGGGAAACTGGCTATAATATCCATAAGCCCACCCCCAACAATGCACTGCCTCCAAGAGGTATTAGTTCCCAAATCTCTATCATCTGGGAAACTAGCATTCAGAACACCTAAGTTTATGGGGAGCACCTGAATCAAACGACCACACTGTCACAGTCACACCTGCCCTGTCAGGTTAGCGTGTGGATATCCTCCCAGTTAAGTCTCCACACTACCTTCCCAGAGGTAGATTTTATGACTTACACCTTTAGCAAGGATAAAGGAAGAACCATAAGGCAGGCTAGTCACTACAGACAGGCAAGCCTAGGGGAATGGTCCCCAGGCTTCCTCAAGATCCCTCTCAGGTTTCCTTGTCAAGTTGTTCTCCCTGCCCCAGTTAAGCCATTTCAGCCTGCTCTCAAATCGCAGCCACCACAGAAACAAGTAGGTATCAGAGGCTTATTTGTGCTTTGAGTGGCATTTTTCTTCTCCAGTCGGTCTCAGCTGCTGACAAGTATCAGAATTATCTGGTAGCTTTGGCTGTGTCTACACAGGCTAGACCATAACCTCCTTTAAAGATCTTGGGCACTAATGGTTTGTTGTGTTCACCAGATGATGCTCATACCCTTCAATTTTGACAAGCATGGCTCCTTCATGTTTCTCCCCTGAAAGAGTGAAATATCTTCATAAAATGCTGTATATTATAACAAACTTGCAGGAAATTCAGACAGCTGACAATAAGGCAGATGCAGGACCTGTCACTGGAAGAAGAGAAGCAAGTGTTTGGAGGCAGGAAGACCTGTAGACCATTTAATGTGCCAGAGAGTCAGCTTCATATGCTCAGAGGCTGTTGGTGGCTTGGTACTCAAAGAGCCTGTTCTTCTCACAGACTCTAGAAGTGATATCACAGGTGGGCAGTGGGCCCTGCCATCAAGGCAGCCTGGCAAGCTGTACAGGCCCCCCAGTGGAGTGATTTTGAAGTTGTGTTTGTTAGCCATGTCCTATCCTATCCTATGTGGAGTTGACAGCTTGATTCTTATCACTTGAGTTTCCAGAACTATAAGCCCTACCAAAGAAACCAGTACTACAAGCAGAAGCTTTTGTTAAGATGGGAGGACGAGTTCAGTGCCAAGCACTGTATATTTCTTACTCTTCTCACCCATGCACTGATCCCATTGTCTTCTTTCTTTTTAATTAAGTAGAAAATCTGTATGAACACTTCATGTGTGGTATCATCATTCCCCTCCTCTCTGCCTTCACTCCACTGAGGACCCTCCTCAGTGGGATTGCTGGCATTCACAATGGTGTTGTGAGTTGTGAGAATAGCAGTCAGTCAAGGTCTGTGTGTGTGAGGGGGGAACAATGCCTCTGGATACTCCCTCCCACCCTGTGGCTCTTATAATCTTTTTGCTCCCCACTTCTGAAAAATTCCCTGAGTCTTGATGGGAGTGTTTTAAGTCTACTTTAGTGTTGAGCTCTCAGCAGCTTCTGTATTTGGTACATTTTGAGTATCCTCAGTGTCTATCACCATGCCACAGATTGTCAGGCTTGCCATGAAACCAGTACTTTTGCTCATCTCTACAATTCCTCTTTGTTTCCCCTGGGCTATAGCTGATGTGCCAGGGGTGGCTCATCTCCTGATAGGGAGTCAGCTATCTTTTCTTGTCTTGTTGATAGATTTTGGTTGTCTTTGGTTCTCACTGTCTTCTATAAAAGACAAGCACATTATCCAATGGAGAAAATAGTGACATCAGCATAGGTTAAAGGGGATAATCATAATTAATTTAGAGAGATTTTGATGGGTGTAGCCTCTATTTTGGCAAAAGACTAGTAGGAGCTTCTCACTGGAGTCCATGATCCTGTTCTTCATAGTATTCAGACTTGGTTCTCAGTACCAGTTATGGATTCCTTTCCACTGAGCAGATCTTTTAGCCAATCAGAGATCCATTAGTTACCCACCTAGGCCACTATTGCACAGGCGTGTCCATCTTATCAGGCTGGTTGCTTTGGTATAGCAGTGTCCTTTGCTTGTTCACAATGTTGTTGGCCATTTTCCCTCAGCAGCTCATATAGTGCTTTGCAGCACTATATGGGCTAACCATCTGGGAATTGGCTTCTGTCCAGATTTCAGCCATATCTCTTGAGGTTTTGTGTTGAGAACATGTGGTGTCTTCAGCCATAGGGTCTTACCTTTTACCTCAGGCCAGTAATCAAATGTTTTGACAGAAGGTGTCTTGTTTTGGAGGACCTCATAGGTTTCCCTGATCAACAACCCAATATGGACTGTCACCAATTTCTGATATTGGGAGTTATAAGTCAGTGCCAAATGTTTTAAGGCTAGACTTTATTCTACCCTCTCCAGGTCTCTTATTACCACACAATCCCCCCATACTTCTATTGGGTCTTATATCTTTTAGTCTACTGCCCAGGAGGAAGGTTCTTAAGATACCATTTCTTTTTGGATTTAGTTTTGTGTCTCACTTCCATGCCCCTCCCCGCAAACACTTCCATCCCTATTGCTGTCCTTCAAGTTGCCTGTTATGTAGTCCTGCAACTCAAGCTGTTCCAGGTTAGGAATTACAGATGATGGAAAACACATGGCATTTGTCTTTCTGTGCTTGTGTGAGTTTGCTTATTATGATCTGTTCCACTTCCTTCCATTTCCCTACAAATTTCATTATGTAATTTTTCCTTACTTCTAAGTAGAATACTGTTGTGTATATGTACCATATCTTCATTATCCGTTCATCAAACAATAAGGATCTAGGTTGATTCCAGTTCTTAGCTGTTGTGAACTGAGCAACTGTAAACATAGTTGCGCAACTATCTCTGAGTGAAGAGTAGAGCCTTTAGGATAAATGCCCAGTAGAGGAATAGCTGGGTCAGTTGGTAGCCCTAGTTTCATCTTTTTCATGAGTCTCCATACTGATTTCCACAGTGGCTATACAAGTTTTCACTCCCACTAGCAGTAGATGAGGGTTCCCCCTTCCCCACCTCCTTGCCAACATTTACTGGTGTTTGGTTTTTTTTTTTTTTTTTAAATGATTGCTATCCTGACTGGAGTGAGGTGGGATTTCATAATTGTTTCAATTTGCATTTCCCTGATGGTTCCAGATGTTGAACATTTTATTAAGTGAGTATTAGCTATTTGTATTTCTTCCTCTGAGAACTACCTATTCAGTTTTCTGCCCCACATTTTGAATTGGTTGTTTGTTTTTTTATTGCTTAGGTTTTTGAGATCTTTGTAGATTCTAGATATTAGGCCTCTGTCAGTAGTATAGCTGATGAAGATTTTCTCCTATTCTGTGGGTAGTCTCTTGGCCCTATTTATGCTATGTTTGTATATACAAAATCTTTTTAATTTCATGAGATTCTGCTGGTTGAGTGATTGTTTAATTTCCTGGTATATTGTTCAGGATGTATTTCCCTACTCTTATATCATGGAGATGTCTCCCCATTTTTTTCTCCTAGATGTTTAGGAATTTCAGGTCTTTTGTTGAAGTTTTTAATCCATTTGGAGTTGATTTTTGCATATGGTGAAAGAAGCAAATCTAGTTTTATTTTTACATGTGGTGTGGTGGTTTGAATAGAATAGATGGCCCCCAATATATTCAGTTCTTTATTGTTTGTAGTTTGCATCTGCAGCCACCTGGCTGGAGGCAGTGTCACTGGGTGGATCTTAAGGTGTGGTGGCGGGTTTCAGATTACAGTCTAAAGCTATGCAAAGTGTGCCTAGCTGGAGTTCCTGAAGTGTGCTGTGCTATGTAGCTTTTTGGCTTCTGCTTCTCTCTCTCTCTCTCTCTCTCTCTCTCTCTCTCTCTGCTTGGACCTGTGTAGGCAGGCCAGCTCCTTTTTGCCATTATGGAACTTCCCCTGGATCTATAGGCTTCAATAAATATCCCTTCCTCCATAACTGTGCCTGGTCTGGAAGTTCATCTCAGTGAACCTGAAGCTGTCTGCTACAGAACTTGGTACCAAGGAGTGGACTGAGATGAACCTGACCATGTGGATGGTGCTCTTTCAGAACCTTTGTTTTGGAGGAATAGGCATGCACTTGGTGCTTGCAACTGAAGATGTCTTCTGGAGTGGTAAGCCAAGTTTTATGGACTATTCTGATGAGAGTCTGAGAATGCTAAGTGCAGGCAGCATTGAACTTTGAGGCTTGGCTTATGAGCTTTCTAAGGGGAAGGAAAGACTGCAGAGGACTTTGTTGGAACTGGGATACTGGCATAAGGGCTGGCTGTGTCCTGCTGCCCAGGCCCAGAGAGTTTGATCAAGGTTAAATTTGTAATGGACTGATGTGCTTGGCTAGAGATATTAGACTGAGAGATTTAAGATTTTAAGCTGGAAAACCTCAAGCAAGTTAAAATTAAAGGCACTGAGACTGGTTTTAGGTTGCTGAATCTGCTATTGTCAAACACATTAGCAATCTTAAAGGAAGATGGTCCAATTGCTTTACCATGATAAGGATGCCTGAGGAAAGACTATCATAGAAATGCAAACACTTTTGGAAAGAGTTGACTGGAGAAGGAACCTGCTTTTCAAGGTTATGATTTATTTTGTCTGTGAATTAAGAATATATCTGTGTCCTGTACACCTGGTATTGGATTCAGAAGCATGGAAAATGTGAGGAGTGGTCATGAATTGCACACAGTTCCAGGAGCTGCTGCTGAGATGCAGCATGAGGCAGGGCATGATGCCCTTATAGGCTGAAAGAGCCTTTGGAAGATGGACCGTGGTTTGCATGAAGACCTGAAGATGTTTCGTATATACCAGGACTGTGCAAGGGCTACCATAGAGCACACTGTTGGCCTAAGATGGAAGTGTTCCCCGGCTACTCTGCCCAGCTGGAGGGGCAGAATTGGAAAATCTGGAGACTGTCAGTCTCTGGTTGTATTGGACTTGAACTGCAGAAGTTTGATGTTTGTTTGATGGTGGATGAGTTTGCATTGTTTTAGTCTCTCCTTGCTATGCATTATACCAGTTGAAAATGT
This sequence comes from Dipus sagitta, assembly GCA_036346955.1. Taxonomy (NCBI): domain Eukaryota; kingdom Metazoa; phylum Chordata; class Mammalia; order Rodentia; family Dipodidae; genus Dipus; species Dipus sagitta. The sequence continues at coordinate 76,855,064 of CM070778.1, read as the reverse complement.
TTACTCTGTACCTTTTTATGTTGGAAGTATTTAACTTGTTTGATTTTACAGGTTTTAATATCTTAAATTGGTCAAGACTGTGGGGTCCTTTGAAATTGAACTGAGTACAATTTACAATATGTGATGGTTATAAATGTATAGAATGCCAGGGGCAGAATGTGTTATTTTGAATAGATGGCCCCCAATATATTCAGTTCTTTATTGTTTGTAGTTTGCATCTGCAGCCACCTGGCTGGAGGCAGTGTCACTGGGTGGATCTTAAGGTGTGGTGGTGGGTTTCAGATTAAAGTCTAAAGCTATGCAAAGTGTGCCTAGCTGGAGTTCCTGAAGTGTGCTGTGCTATGTAGCTTTTGGCTTTTTGGCTTGTGCTTCTCTCTCTCTCTCTGCTTGGACCTGTGTAGGCAGGCCAGCTCCTTTTTCCATTATAGAACTTCCCCTGGATCTGTAAGCTTCAATAAATATCCCTTCCTCCATAACTGTGCCTGGTCTGGAAGTTCATCTCAGTGAACCTGAAGCTGTCTGCTACATGTGGTTATCCAAATTTGTATGGCACCATTTGTTGAAGATGCTGTATTTTCTCCAGTGAACATTCTTGGCTCCTTTTTCAAAGATCAAGTAGCTATAGTTAGTTGAACTAAGAACTGGGTCTTTAGTTCTATTTCATTGGTCTACATGTCTGTTTTTATGTCAGCACTATGCTGTTTTGTTACTATGACTTTGTAGTATAGCTTTAACTTAGGTATGGTAATAACCTCCAGAGGTATTTCTTTTGCTGAGGATATTTTTGGGTACATGTGGTCTTCTGGCATTCCATATGAATTTTGAGATTATTTTTCCATCTCTGTGAAGAATGATGTTGGAATTTTTATTGGTGTTGTGTTGATTCTGTATGTTGCTTTTGGTAGAATTGTCACTTTCACACTATTAATTCTACCTATCCAAAAACATGGAAAATCTTCCCATCTTCTAATGTCCTCTCCAGTTTATCTCTTGAGTGTTTTTATGTTTTCATTATATAGATCTCTCACTTCCTTGGTTAGTGTTATTCCAAAATATTTGATTTTGATTTTTTTTTGATGTTATTGAAAACAGGACAGCCTCACTGATTTCTTTTTCCATATATTTGTCTTTGGCATATAAGAAGGCTATTGATTTTTGTGTGTTGATTTTGTATCTTGCCATTTTGCTGAAGGAGTTTATCACCTTTAGAAGTCTTTTCTTGGTAGTCTTTCAGTCCACTGAAGTATAAAATCATTTCATCTGCAAATAGGGCAAATTTGACTTCTTTCTTTCCAATTTATATCCCTTTTTATAACTTTTTTTGGTCTTACTACTTGGGCTAGAACTTCCAGGTACTATGTTGAAGGGCAGTGGTGGGAGTGAGCACTTCTGTATTGTCCCAGATCTTAATGGGAACTCCTTGAGTCTTTCCCCATTAAGTATGGTTTGGACTTTAGGTGCTTCATATACAGCCTTTATTGTGTTAAGATATAAACTGTCCATGCCTACTTTTCCCAGTATTTTGATCATGAAATGATCTTGTATTTTATCAAAAGCCTTCTATTGCATCTATTGAAATTACCATGTGATTCTTGTGTTTAAGTTTATTTATGTGGAGTTTTAGGTTTATCGATTTCCATATGTTGAACCATCCCTGCATCCCTGGAATGAAGCCTGCTTTATTGAGGTGAATAATGTTTTTGATGTGTTGTTGAATTTGGTTTGCAATGATTTTGTTCAAAATTTTTTGCATCTAAGTTTATCAGGGATATGGGCCTATAATTTTCTTTTCTTATTATATCTCTGTCTGGTTTTGATATTAGGGTGAGGCTAGCTACATGGAAGGATTTGGGGAGAATTCCCTTTTAATGTATGTCTCCTAAATAGACTCAGGTGTTTTATTAAAACTTGGATTTCCAGTCATGTGGCTGGAAGAGGTATCACTGAGGGCAGATCTGATTCTAGCCTAAAGATGCAGAGTCCTGCTGCTGGCTACCAGTTCCCTGTGCTACTTTGCTTTCTGTTTTTGCTTGCTTTTGGTGCTTGCTCTTTGGTGGTGTCTCTCTGGTTGAATTTATAAATGGGAGCCAGCATCTTCCACCACTAATGGAACTTGCCTTTGGATCTGTAAGATGAAATAGACCCTTCCTTCTATATACTGTGCCTGGTTTGGATGTTCATCCCAGCAATATGAAGCTGACTACAAATATATGTAAATTCATATATATATGAGGCTGACTACATATATGTGTGTGTGTATATATATATATATATATATATATATATATATATATATATATATATATATCCACATGTTGCCAAGAGTGTGGAAAAAGAGGAACACTCATCCACTACTGGTGGGAGTGGAAACTTGTACCACCACTATGGAAATAAGCATGGAGACTCCTCAAAAGACTAAAAATTGAACTACCATTAGATCCAGCTGCACATCTTTTGGGCATATACCCTAAAGGCTCTACTACGTATTTCAGAGACACATGCTCCACCGTTTTTATTACTCTTCTACTCACAATAGCTAAGAACTAGAAGGAGACTAGATGCCCATCATCAAATGAATGACTAATGAAGATGTGACACATATACACAATGAATTCTACTCAGCAGTAAGGAAAAGTGAAATAGTGGATGGGCTTGGAAAAAAATCATGTTTAGCAAGGTCACACAGGCTCAGAAAGACAAATGCCATATGTTCTTTCTCATATGTGGTTTCTAATCTGGATCAGCTTCTGTTAATGATATGCTGTAAAAAGTCTCAACACTTTAGACATAATATTAGAATGAAGCTAGAAAAACAGGAGAAATAGAGATTCAGGGGAGAAAGGACTACTGAACGAAAAGTTGAATGCCAGTAAAAAGAAAAAAAAAGGAAGAAAGAAAGAAGGGGTCAGAAAGGTGTAGGTAATAGGGAAAGGGAGTAACAGTGGGGAAATGCATAAAACTAATGGCAACATGACTCAACTCTATGCAAACCTTCCTTCTAGATGTCATTTTACAAGTCAGCCTCAACAAGGCAGAGGGGGACCTGAACAGAAAGAGGATGGAGATTGTAAGAGCCTCAGGGTGGGTGTGAATAGCCAAAGGCACCATGTCTCCCAACTACAGAGACTGACTGATATCGCTTGGTCCCCACAATGAATACAAATAACCCTACTGAGGAAGACCCTCAGCAGAATTGGGGCAGGGGAGAAGATATAAGAGTAAAATTTTGGGCTGGAGAGATGGCTTAGTGCTTACGTGCTCGCCTGTGAAGCCTAAGGACCCTGGTTCAAGGCTCGATTCCCCAGGACCCACATTAGCCAGATGCACAAGGGGGCACACGCGTCTGGAGATCATTTTCATGGCTGGAAGCCCTGGTGTGCCCATTTTTTCTCTCTCTCTGCCTCTTTCTCTCTGTCTGTCACTCTCAAATAAATAAACTTTTAAAAAAAGAGTACATTTTTTTAAATTAAAAACCAATTAAAAATTAGTATAATTGTAAGGCATGGAATATAGAATGGAATATAGTGCCAGGCATGGTGGCACGTACCTTTAACCCCAGCACTCAGGAGGCAGAAGAAGGAGGATCACTGTGTGTGTTCAAGGCTACCTTGAAACTACATAGTGAATTCCAGGTCAGCCTGGCCTAGAGTAAGACCTTACCTTGGAAAAGCAAATAAAAAAGGTGGAATATAGTATTTAGTTTAATGACCAGAGAACACCCATATATAGTATAATAAAAAATTTTAATAAATGTTTGGAAGTAAGGTGCGAAAGTATACATAGGAGAATAATACTATCCTGGGGTAAGTATAAGGTAAGTCTGTAAACCTTTAAATGGGAGCTCAATGTATTAAAGGAACAGGAATATTACAAAAAGTGGAGCTAATTATTACAGGTAAACAGATAGGGGGAAGAAATAAACATAAAAATGGCCAGAAATTTGGAAACATAATACCTAGGCTATGCTATCCAACACAATGGATTTTATTTCACTTGAACTAAAATATTATTAGTTTTTGAAAAAAAATATTGTGGGATTTGAAGCATGAACTTTGTAGATGAAATGTCCTGTCATAGATTATGGTGTATTTGATGGCAGGAAGATGAGGGGCCTCCACTCATGAAGGAGCCTGGGGCACATGTTGGCACTCCCACTCTGGCAGGCCATGTAGGTGCAGGGCAGATATTGATATGCAAGCAAGGAGCAGGCAGAGGCTTCTTTGGCTTCCCTCCACTGCCTGTCTCCATGCTCAACATGTGTCAACAGTTGTGTTGGCATGAAATAAATTGCAATACTCTAACTGGAAAGTGCAATCCTTGTAAGTAACCTCTAGAACTAGGATCTCCTGATCTGCAGGCACCTGTCTTCACCCAGGGAAGGATTTAATACACTGTATTTTTGTGTATGTGTGATGTATGTGTGTGAGTGTATATATGTGTGTTTGTATAAATGTGGGCATGTGAGTGTATATAAGTATGTATTATGTATAGGCCAATTATCAAGTAGGGTGCCTAAGTTACTCTCTACCTTAATCTTTGAGACAGGGTTTTTTTTATGAACTTAGAGTTTACTTGTTTGGCTAGATTAGCTATCCAGCAAGTCCCAGGGATCTTCCTATTTTTATATCCCCAGTGCTGGGATTAAAAGCATGCTACTATGCCCAGCATTTTTATACGGGTGCTGGGGATCTGTACTTAGGTCCTCCTATTTGTATAGTTAGTACTTTATCCAGTGAACCATTTCCCCAGCCCCAGCATATTGTATTCTTGGTTGATTGCCTCTCCATATTGTTGTGTAATAACTTCTAAGAAATGTCTAGAGCAAAACCTCATCAGGAGACAGTCTGGTCTGTTAGAAATGGCATAACCCTATAATTCAATCCTGGGCACATGTCCCACTTATCATTTAGTATCTCTGCCACCTGAGGGGTTGACAGACTCTGTCTGTAGCCCTATAAAATGAGGTTGGCCTGAGTAGCAAAGATCCCTTTTGGGTTTGTCACTGTGCACCTTGCAAAAGAGTGATGCCTAGCCCCCAAATGAAGAAGAAGATCTGGAAACCACAGGTCTCTCTGCAGCTTACAGAAAGAAAGGATCCAATTCCTGATCAACTACTGCAAGATGCCTATCCACCATAATCCAGAAAATGTAAGTGAGCCTATTGGAGGACTTTATTGTAGGTGAGGCCTGCTGCATTATCTAGGGAATACCAGGAGAAGTCTCAAGACAAGGGCAGAATTAAAGCTAAAGGGTCTAGCTGAGAAGATTCCTGGGATCTCCTGGGATCTGAAGGGAGGGAAACTGTGATGACATCTCTTACACGGGTACTGGCGTTTGATTTCTGTTTCTTATACCTTGTCCTTAGGTGGAGGTACTAAATGGCTGCTTTTAGGTATTCTTTGCATTGGCCGTGGTTCTTAGTGACACAGTGATAAGTCAGTGGTTTCTGCCCTCATTTCCTGGCACGTGGACAAGAATACATACACTGGGCCTTGGAGAAGAAGAATATGACTCAAGGCCTTTTTCTTAAAGTGCAGGCTCTTCTACATTGACAAGGATATTTCCTATCATTTATGGGAAAGCAAGGGAACTGAATTGCTCATTTCATATGGAAGAGAACTGAAACAGTTCTCAAGAAAGTATTTCCTAGATATGATTACAATGGGAGCCAAATCATATGAATATGAATAAGAATATGTGGGTCCTTGGGCTCAACTAAAATACAAAAAATCCTGGTAAGTGGCTTAAGCTTTGTAGATTTCCTGCTTCTGAGGCAAAAAAAAAAAAAAAAAAAAAAAAGAGCCTAATTTTTTTTTTTTAACAGTACCAAAGCAAAAGTCTCAGATTTAAGTAAAATTCAGTTGTATATAAAGAAATGACCAATATGAGAGGAACCATGAGGCCCAGGGGATAAGAAGTGGTTAGGGATTAGGGTTACAGGTCATGGTACGGGTTAGAAGTTAGAGGCTAGGGGGTTATGGGTTAAGGTTGTAGAAAGGCCTAGGCCTAGGTTTAGGGTAAAGGTTAGGTTAGCACTAAGACTAGGGTTAGGGCTAGGGTTAGAGATAGGATTTGGTTTAGGGTTAGGCCTAGGGTTAAGATTAAATTTAGACATAGGCCTACTCTTAGGGATTAGGATAGGTTTAGGCTTAGTTGTCAGGTTAGTTTTAGGCCTGTATATATGGTTAGGGTTAAAGTTAGGACTAGGGATAGGGTTCAGGTTACTGTCAGTATTCAAATTGGATATTGTGTTAGGGTTAGGGTTAGGGTTAGGGTTAGATTTAGGGTATGTATTAGTTTTATGATTAGGGTTGAGATTAGGTATAGGCCTAGGATTAAATTTAGGGTTAGGGATAGAGTTAGGGGTAGGGTTAACATTAAGGTAGGATTAGGCTTAAAGTTAGAGTTAGGTCTGGGTTAGAGTTAATGTTGATAATGTTATAATTAGTATCAGGTATAGGGTTAGATTTAAGGTTAGTGTAAGGCCTAGGGTTGGGTTTAGGGTTAAGGTTAGGGCTAGGTCTAGGTCTAGGTTTATGGATCATGTTAAGGTCAGGCTAAGGTGTAGGATTAGGTATATGGTTAGGGTTAGGGTAAGGGTTAAGCCTAGGTTTATGATTAGGGTTAGATTTAGGGTTAGTGCTAGGGTTAAGGTTGGGGTTATGGTTATGGTTTACCCAGGGTTAGGGTTATAGTTAGGCCTATAGTCAGGGTTTGATTAATTTGAGGTATAGGCCTAAGACTAGAGTAAAGTTAGCTCCATGTTCGTTGGATGAACATTCAAACCATGCACAGTTTCGGGGAGGAAGAGATTTATTTCAAGTTTACAGATACAGGAGAAATTCCATCAGTGGCTGAAGAAACTGCTTCCATATATCCAGGCAGAGAGAAACCACCACCAGCCAACAAACATCAAAAGCAACAACACGCCCCCGCCCCGGGCACGCTCCCGGGCCGCTGCTCTCTCTCCCGCCCTGCCTCCTTCCGTCCGGGGCGGGCGCTCTCTGTCCGTGGTGGCGGGGCGGGGGCCAGGCCGGAAGCAGGGGGACCCCCCCGAGCGCACATTCGGCCCGGCGGGGGGCTCAAAACGGGGCGTGGGTCCCTGTTTCCCGGCCCGCCCTCCCCCCGCCCCCTCTGTGCGCTCTGCGCCGCCCCGCGAGGCCTACGCCACGCCAGGGGCTCGGATTTATAAAAGCAGAAAATTATTAATTAAGTGAAGATAAGTCTCTTCGGTGTTTATCCATTTGCGATTTCAGTAATTAAATGGCACATATGTGGAAGTCTTGTCTAAAATTTCTAAAGAATTGCATTATTCCTGCTACACTCCTCAATTTTTTAAAACAACTATCAAAAGAGAAAAACGAACAAAAACAAAACAAAATAACTAAAAACAGCAAAACCTTTCATTCTTGTTTGTCATCCTGATGGTGAAATACTCCAGGTGCTGGAGAATCTGGTAAAAGCACCATTGTGAAGCAAATGAGGATTCTGCATGTTAACGGGTTTAATGGAGAGGGCGGCGAAGAGGACCAGCAGGCTGCAAGGAGCAACAGCGCCGGTGAGAAGGCCACCAAAGTGCAGGACATCAAAAACAACCTGGAGGAAGACATTGAAACCATCGTGGCCGCCATGAGCAACCTGGTGCCCCCTGTGGAGCTGGCCAACCCTGAGAACCAGTTCAGAGTGGACTATTGTGAGCGTGATGAACGCGCCGGGCTTTGACTTCCCACCTGAATTCTACGAGCATGCCAAGGCTCTGTGGGAGGATGAAGGAGGGCGTGCGTGCTGCCAGCGCTCCACTGAGTACCAGCTGATTGACTGCGCCAGTACTTCCTGGACAAGGTTGATGTCATCAAGCAGGCCGACTATGTGCCAAGTGACCAGGACCTGCTTCGCTGCCGTGTCCTGACCTCTGGAATCTTTGAGACCAAGTTCCGGGTGGACAAAGTCAACTTCCACATGTTCGATGTGGGCGGCCAGCGCGATGAACGCCGCAAGTGGATCCAGTGCTTCAATGATGTGACTGCCATCATCTTCCTGGTGGCCAGCAGCAGCTACAACATGGTCATTCGGGAGGACAACCAGACCAACCGCCTGCAGGAGGCTCTGAACCTCTTCAAGAGCATCTGGAACAACACATGGCTGCGCACCATCTCTGTGACCCTGTTCCTCAACAAGCAGGACCTGCTTGCTGAGAAAGTCCTCGCTGGGAAATTGAAGATTGAGGACTACTTCCCAGAGTCTGCGCGCTGCACTACTCCTGAGGATGCGACTCCCGAGCCTGGGGAGGATCCACGCGTGACCCGGGCCAAGTACTTCATCCGCGATGAGTTTCTGAGAGTCAGCATTGCTAGTGGAGATGGGCGCCACTATTGCTATCATCACTTCACCTGAGCTGTGGACACTGAGAACATCCGCCGCGTGTTCAGCGACTGCTGCGACATCATCCAGCGCGTGCACCTTCGCCAGTACGAGCTGCTCTAAGAAGGGAACTCCCAAATTTAACTAAAGCCTTAAGCACAATTAATTAAAAGTGAAGCGTAATTCTACAAGCAGTTAATCACCCACCATAGGGCATGGTTAACAACGCAACCTTCCCTTCCCCCAAGTGATTTTGCGAAGCCCCCTCTTCCCTTCAGCTTGCTTAGATGTTCCAAATTTAGTAAGCTTAAGGCGGCCTACAGAAGAAAAAGAAAAAGAAAAAGGCCACAAAAGTTCCCTTTCACTTTCAGTAAATAAAATAAAAGCAGCACACAGAAATAAAGAAATAAATGAAACAAGCGAAATAAATGAAATAAATGAAAAAAAAAAGCAACAACACAAACTGGCAGCAAGCAGGACTCCAGGCAGAGCTCAAACCTCTCGGGTAGAATTCAGATCTGTCCATAGTGACACTTCTTCCAGCCAGGTGGCTGGAACTTCAATTTGCAAGCTTTAATAAAATAGCTGAGTCTATAGGGGACATACATTTTAATTACCACAGTCAGGGTTAGGTTAATTTGAAGTGTAGGCCTAGGACCAGGGCTAGGATTAGGTTTAGGGTTAGGGTTAGACCTAAGGCTATGGGTAGGGTTAGTTAGGGGTTAGGATTAGGCCTAGGGTTTGTGTCAAGGTTAGGGTGAGGGATAGACCTAGGTTTAAGATTAGGGTTCAGTTTAGGGTTATGATTATAGTTAAGGTTAGCGTTAAAGTTAGACAAGGGTATAGACTTAGAATCATGATTAGGGATAGGGTTAGTTTTAGGGTTAGGGTTAAGGTTAGGCATAGGTCCAGGTTAAGGGTTATAGTTAGTCATAGGTTTAGGGTTAAGGTTAGGCTTAACACTAGGTTTAGGGTTAGGTTTAGGATTAAGGTTAGGGATGATAATACTATGTCTAGAGTTAGGCCTATGGTTAAGCTTAGGTTTAGAGATAAGTATAGTATTATTGTTAGGGTTAGACTTAGGTTTAGATTTAGGGCTATGGTTAGGCCTAAGCCTAGGTTTAGAGTTTGGGTTAGGGTTAGCACTAGACCTGTGGTTATAGTTATGGTTAGGGTTAGGTTTAGAGTTATGTCTAGGGTTAGGATTAGTATTAGGGTTAGGCCTAGGCATAAGGTAAGGTTATGGTTGGCATTAAGGTTATGGTTAGGCATAGGACTAGGTTTAGAGTTAGGATTAGGGCTATTGTTACCATTAGGCCTTGCCCTGGGGTTAGGGTCATGGTTAGGTTTAGGGTTAGCACTAGGCTTATGGTTAGACCTAGGGTTATGATTAGGATTAGGGTTTATAAATTTAAGGTTAGGTTTAGCAGTAGGCTAATATAGTTAGACATAAGCTTCACTTTAGGGTTATGGTTAGGATTGGTGTTAAGCTAAGTGTTAAGGTTAGGGTTAATATTAGGTCTAGGGCTAGCATTAGTTAGCCTAGTTAGGGTTAGGTTTATGTTTAAGGTCAGGGTTAGGCCTAGGCCTAGGGTTGGGATTAGGGTTAGACTCATAATTAGGCCTATGTTTAGGGTTAGGGTTAGGATTAATGTTAGAGTTAGGCCTAGGCCTAAGGGTAAAGTAAGAATTATAGTTAAGCCTATGTTTAGGGTTTAGTTAGGGTTAGGGTTAGGATTAAGTTTTGGTATTAGGGTAAGAGTAGGGTTTAGGTTAAGCCTATGATTAGGATTACAATTTGGGTTAAATTAGTTTAGGATAAAGCTTAGGCTTAGGCCTAGATTTAGAGTTAGGGTTAGCACTAGGCCTGAGATTTAAGCATTTGGGTTAGGGTTAGGGTTAGGGTTAAGCTTAGGCCTAGGGTTAGGGTTAGCACTGGGACTAAGATTAGGGTTAGCATTAGGGTTAGATTTTGACCTAGGTTTAGGATTAGATTTAGGGTTACAGTTAGGATATTGTAGTTAGTGACATGTTGTTGGGGCAAACTTCTAATCAGACATAGTTTATGGGTGGAAAGGGTTTATTTCAGCTTACAAATCTAGGGGAAGTTCCAACAATGGTGGAAGAAGCTGGCCTTCTTTCACAGATCCAGAGAAAAATCACTAAACAGAAACACCACAAGTAAGCCCAGCCAGAGCTGAAACGCTTCATTATTTCATACCTCTGGACTGCAATCAGATTTGGCCCCAGTGACAGGCCCACTCCAGAAGGCTGCTAGAGACTTAAGCAGGAAGCTTAAATACTTGAGGCTATTGGGGACATACATTCACATTCTAACTACATATAGGGTTAGGGTAAAAGCATTAGGATTAAGGCTAGTGATAGAGTTAGGTCTATGGCAAGGTTTTAGAGTTAGAGTTAACACTAGGCCTAGAGTAATAGTTAGGTTTCAGTTTAGGCCTAAGTATATTGTTAATAATAGCATTAGGGTTAGGCCCATGGTAGGATTTGTGTTAAGGTATAGCACTATGTCTAGAGTTAGGCCTTGGGTCAGGGTTAGAAATAGGCCTAAGGTTACAGTTAGGGTTAGGCATAGGCCTAAGGTTAGTAATATGATATGAGTTAGAGTTAGGTTTAGGGTTAGGGTTTTAATTAGTGTAGGATTAGGCATAGGCTTAGGTTTAGGTTGAGGTTTAGTATTTGGGTTTGGGTTAATACTATGCTTAGCTTTAGGTTTGGGTTAGAGTTAGTGTTAGGGATATGCTTATAATTAGGTCTAGGTCTAGGGTTACAATTATTTAGGTTTAGGATTAGGCCTAAACCATGAGTTAGGATTAGAGTTAGGTTTAGGATTAAAGTTAGAATTAAGTCTAATGTTCAGGATGGGTTGAGGTTTAGGCTTAGGCCTAGGCATAGGGTTATAGTTAGGGTTAGGGTTAGGGCTAGGGCTAGGGTTAAGGATAGGGTTAGAGTTACTATTAGGCCTAGGGTTAGGCTTAGGGTGAGAGTTAACATTAGGTGTATTATTAGGGTTAGTGTTAAGCCTAGGCTTAGTCTTAGGGTTAGCACTAGGGCTAGGGTTAACTTTAGGATTAGGCTTAGGTTTAGTGTTAGGGTTAGTGAGAACTATACCTAGGGATAAGGTTAAGAGCAGACTTAGCACTAGTTCTAGGATAATGGCTTGGATTAAGGTTAGTGCTAGGGTTAGGCTAAATTAGGCCCCTGAAGATCTAATGATTGGAGATCTAATGCTTTAATAAACTCTTGAATTTAGGGGCGGGTGTCATCCATTTAAACTACTATATTCTTCTCTAGTCCCCAATAGTTTTATAACCACCTCGCATTGTAAATTGTATTTAGTCTAACTTTAAAGGTTCCCAGAGTCTTTACCAACTTATAGCTCCAAAGTTCCAAGTCTCATTTGAGATTTAAGATTGTCTGTTAGCTGTGAGTACTGTAATATAAAAAACAAGTTATGTGTTTTTAACATATAAAGGCTCAGAGGAAACATTTTCAAATGTTGTAAGGCATAACAAGGAAAGACTGGACCAATTTAAACTTAATAACCATCAAGCAGACATCAAACATCTGGAGTTTAAATCTGATGTCATAACCAGGGACTTACAGTCTCTGCATTTTCTAATTCTGCCCCTCCAGCTGGGCTGAATAACCAGGGAAAACTTCTATCTCAAGCCAACGTTGCTCCATAGTAGTCCTTGTACAATTCTGGTATACCTAAACATCCTTGGGTCTCCACTGCAAACGATAGTCCATCTTCCAATAGCTTCACAGGCCTGGCAGGATCATCATGTACTGCCTCATGTGCTGTGTCTCAGCACTGGCTCCTGGAACTGTATGTACTTTATGACCCACTCCATGTATTTTTTTATGATTTCAAAATCAATACCAGGTGTGCAGGAGATAGCCACATTTTAAATTCAGAGATGAAATAAAATGTCATCTTGAAAAACAGGCTTTTTCCTTTAAGTCAACTCCTTTTAAAAAAAGTTTGTAATTTTACCATTTTGTCTTTTCTCAGGCATCCTACATACTGTTTCAATGTAAGCAGTTGGGCCATCCTTAATCAAGGTAATATCTCCTTAACAATAGCAGCTTTAGCAGCCAGTCTCCGTGCCAATAATTTTAAACTTGCTTGAGTTTTTTTTTCATTTTAAATATTTAAATTTTCACTTATATATCTTTAAACAAACACATCAGTCTATTACAAATTTAACCTTGATGAAACTCTTCGGTCTTGGATAGCAGAACACAGCCAGCCCTTATGTCAATATCCCAGTTCCAACCAAGTTCTCTGTAGTTTTTCTTCCCCTTAGAAAATTCATAAGACAGCCTTCAAATACAATTCTCTCTGCATTTAGCATTTTAAAATTCTCACCAGAATAATTCATAAAACTTGGATTACCACTATGGGAGGAAACTTCAGTTGCAAGTACCAAGTCTACACCCATTTCTCTAAAACAAAATTTCTAAAAAATCAAAATCCTCATGGTAAGATTCATTGTGTAGCAACATCCCACTCCTGGTACCAATTCTCTCATAGTAAGCTTTACATTGTTGGGATGAACTTACAGACTAGGCATAGTTTATGGGAGGAATGGGACTTATTGAAGCTTATAGATCTAGAGGAAGTTCCATATGGCAGAAGAAGCTGGCCCCCTTTCATAGGTCCATGCAGAGAGAGAAATAATACCAGCAGCATCATAAACAAGCACACTCCAGAAACCCCAGAAGAACCCAGACACTTTGCATATCTTTGGGCTGGATTTCAGGACAACCCCCAAACACATCTTGGGGCTAGATCCTAGGATCCTCCCACAGAGACACTTCTTCTAACAGGTGGCTGGAGATCTAACAGTTGGATAACTAACACTGTAACAAACCCTTGAATCTACTGGAGGAAATCCATTTAAGCTACCCTAGCTTCGAAGCAAAAAATTCCTTGAATAGCTGAAGCAATTCTGAGAAACAAAAATAAGGCTGGTGGTATCATCATATACGATTTTTTAAAAAAAATTTTTTTTTGTTTGTTTATTTATTTGACAGTGACAGAGAAAAGGAGGCAGAGAGAGAGAAAGAGAGAGAATGGGCGCGCCAGAGCTTCCAGCCTCTGTAAACGAACTCCAGATGCATGCGCCCCCTTGTGCATCTGGCTAACGTGGGTCCTGGGGAATTGAGCCTCGAACCGGGGTCCTTAGGCTTCACAGGCAAGCGCTTAACTGCTAAGCCATCTCTCCAGCCCCATCATATACGATTTTAAGACACACACTCACAGTAACAATAACAGCATGATACTGGCACAAAAACAGATATGCAAGGCTGGAATTTATTTGCAGTGTCTAGAGGCCCTGTCATACTCTCTCTCTCTCAAATATAAGTGAATAAATAAAATATTTTGAAAAAATTTTAAAGAGACATGCAGATGAGTGGAACAGAGTCCAAGACCCAGCTATAACCCCAGGAAGCTATAGCCACCTGATTTTTCACAGAAATGTCAAAAATATTAACAGGAGAAAAGGCAGCCTTTAAAACAAATGTTACTGGGAAAACATAATATTAAAAGCTTTTGTATAACAAAGGACATTGTAAATAGAGCAAAGAAGCAGACTATAGGTTGTAGAAATTCCTTGCTCACTATATATCTGACAGAGGATTAATATCCCAGATATACAAAGAATTAAAAAACCTTAAATATTAATAAAGCAATCCAATCAGAAAATGCACTCCATAACCTAATAGAGATTTCTCAACAGAAAAAATACAGCTGGATAATAAACATTTAAAAGCATGTTTTATCTCCTTAGCCATCAAGGAAATTCAATAAATCTACTTTGAGATATTTTTGCTTTAAAATCTTTATTTATTTATTCCATTTTTTGTGCATGTGTATAATAGATTTTGCTCTTATTGTAGCCCAGTTATCCTCTTTTATTCCCCTTCCACTAATACCCTTCTTTTCCATTAATCTCCATGCTGCTATCAAGCTTTTTTTTGGGGGGGGGAAGCTCACATTTAACTGTGATATCTAATAATTTAAAATTGTGCATGTTTTAAAAAATATTTTATTTTTAATTTAATGTTTTTTTAATTAAGAATATACTTTGTATGGACACATCATGTGTTGGTACCATCATTTTCCTCCTCCCTGCCCCAATCCATTTAGGACCCACCTTAGTGTGATTGCTGGCATTCCCCATGGGGTTGTGGGTTATGCATTGTAAAAGCAGAAGTCAGCTTTTTTTTTTTTTTTTTTTTTTTCTGCGGGGGGATGCCCTCCTGATCTGAGGCTCTTACAGTCTTTCTTCCCCCTCTTCTGCAAAACCTCCTGAGCCACAGTGAGTATATTTTAAGTCTCTTATCAGAATGATTATCATCAAGAAATCAAGTGACAATAAATGGCATGGCATGGGAAATGAGAAACCATTATTAATAGTTGGTGTGAATTAAACGTGGTCCAGCCATTGTGAAAATCAGTGTGGAGGTTCCCAAGACAGCTAAAAATAGATTTAACATATGATCTGGCTACACCACTCATGGGTGTGACCTTAAGAACTCTACTCATTAATATAGAGATACTTGCTTATCCATGTCTATTGCTGCTCTATTAACAATAGCCAAGAAATGGAACCAGCCTAGATTCTATTCAACTGATCAATAGATAATGAAGATATGGTATATGTTTACACAAAGAAAATTCATTCATCTATAAAGAAAAGGAAATTATGAACTTTTTAGAGAAATGGATTTGGGAAAGATTATACTAAGTGAGGTAACATAAACTCAGAATTATAAATGTTCTATGTTCTCTCTTATATGTGAACCCTAGTTTCAAATTTTTAGATTTGTATGTGATGTTAAGTAAAAGTCTTTGGTATAATCCAGGAAGCTAGGAAGGGACTATGAGGGAGGTAAGAGGGTAGAGCTTAAGGGATGGGTATAGTAGATTAGTGGGTAGAGGGGCAGAATACTGGGGATGAAATGGTCTAAGTAGGTCATGCGAGGGTTAATCAAAATTAAAATTATTATGAATAAGCCATATGGGAGCCTATTTATTTGCTAGCTACTAATATATGTTATAAAAGAGAGAGTTTGGGCAGAAATATCATGTGGAGGTGGATAACAGACTGTTATTGAAAACAATTTTAGTGCCAGGGTGGGATACCGTCCAGCAAGTTGTTGGCTAGGAAGTTTTCTGATGCCTCCAAACCATTACAGGCTATTGCCAAGGTGCTTGCCCATAAAAACCAGATGATGAGACCCTATTGCTGAAGACTTCACATGGTTAGGCTTCAGGTCATGGAGAAATCAAGCTGGAGCTGAGCTGGCAGCTTTCTCTATATGGACTATCTGTCAGGATGCTGGACAGAGATATATAGCATAAAGCCTTTGTGAGGAAAAAAATCATCAATGGTCTTATCCAGCATTGGCCCATGAAGGCTTTACAGTTGGCCAGCCAGGACAAAAGTAGCCACTGGTAAAATGAAAGCATGTCTGTTTTGGGGCTAACTAACTACTCTGTGATTAGATTTGAGGCTCACACCATGAGAAGGAGCCTGGTGTCAGACATGGGCAGGGCCCTGAGTTAAAGCTGTCTGACACAAAGGCCCCAGGATATGGAGGGATTGCAGCAGCCTGAACCGCTGGTCATATCTCAGGGACTGGAATGGAAGGGGAGCTCCTCCCCACATTCTTGGGGGTTGCAGTGAGCCTGGACCCCTGGACAAAATCTCAGAACCTGAGATCAGCAGGAAGTAAAGCCAGTCCCTCTCCAAAGATAGGATACCTGGACATTCATATAAGACTTAGGCTTTGCCCATAACCCTGTGGCCTTTGGCCAGTTGCCTAGGAAACTCCTTATACAGTATCAGCCAGCACCTTGCAAAGCCCATCCCTCTGCCATTGCCTATGTGCTGGAATGAATGAATGTCCCCATATGCTAATTAGGCATCAGCAAGCAACCTTGTACATCCAATCCCCTTAGGACCCTCAACTGCTTATAAACAGATTCCCCTGACAATAAACAGAGAGCTGTGCACGGAAACTGTGTCCTGAATGTCTTTACTTTTGTGCGCACACCACCATGGTTGCCTGGGACACCTTAGGGGACTGCAGCCGGCCCAAGGACCCAGGAACCCACAGCCTGGTACTGAAAATCTAATCAAAACCCTATGGCTGAGGAGGTCATAAGCCATAAGGGGAAATCTACTAGTGCTGTCTGGCTAAATGCATATATTGTATCCACCTAATGTCCTCTAATATATTCATATATTAATACCTACTCTCACTTTTGGTTAAAGTTTATCTTTTTAGATGGCACTGATCACTGGGTTAACTCAAAAGTCACCAAAGTGCTGAGTGCTGAGAAGGAACAATGAAATCTGCACTAAGTGAGTCATCTCTATCAAACCTTTCAAGGCTCAGGGGCCATTGCAGAAGAGGTGGAAGAGAGAATGTAAGAGCCAAAGAAAGGGGAGATGTACTTACAATACTGTCTTCTAGATACAAAGCAGCCTTAATATTCATGACCTCGACTTCTGGCCAAGATGGCGACTGCCTAGCTGTGCCGCAGATCCTGGGGAAAGAAAGGCAAGATATCAAGGGTTCACTGGGTCTTTTAGGGGAGAGAAATCTCCAATAGATTGCAAGTGGGAGGGCACAGAGGGGGAAAAACAGGGAATCACTGATTCCCTCGCTGGCGGGTAGCCCACCCCTCCCCCCAAGTAGCCGCCATATCCACGGTGCATTGTGTATCGATCCCTGCATGTGGAAGCTTAGACTGCTCCTCCCACTCACTCACTTACTGCTCTGGCCACTGCACATTCAGCGAGTCCAGGCCCACAGCAACTGCCACGCAAGCTCAGACTGTGTCTGTCGCTTGGGCCAGCTCAGGTGCCATCCCCTACCTGTCTGACACTCCTTGGCCATCCGCCATTGTCCTATTGCGGGGAAGCGCAGACAGATTCTGGGTTCCAGTGTTCCCCCATCAGAGTTTGGGCTGCTTCAATGCTTGGTGCCTCAATGTCCCTCCTAGCGCGAGTGCAGGCAGCTTTGGCACATTACCGCTTGAGAGCTCAGGCAAATTTGGCACCCCGGCCAGGCAGTAGAACAGGCAGCTTTGACAAATGACAGCCAAAGCACAGGCTGCTTGACAACTGCCTCAGGCTGCCTCAGATTCCCATTGTGCATGAGCCCAGGCTGATCCACCCACCTATGTGCCCATACACTGTCATGGGCAGACCACAGCACAAAAGAAATAACATGAGAAATCAAATGCAAGAAAATCCAGTTAGATCACCCAGCCTTACAATGAACATCTATAATCAAAACATAGAAGAGTCATTAGGATCAGAACACCAAAATGAAGCTATCAGCAATGCAACCCTCACCAAGCTACTGGTAGAATTTGCAGAAAATCAACAAAGGACTGATAATCGTGTGGATGCTGCCATCACTAGACTAGACCTAATAGATAAGAAAAAGGAAGGAGTTCAAAGAGAGTTAAGAGATACGAGGGAGAGTGAATAAAAAGAAGACCTCAAAAATCAGCTGGCCATGCTAAATGAAGACATAAAGAAATGCAAGGATGAATTCCAAGAAGCATCAAGAAAATCAGAAAATGATGTGAAAAGGGAGCTTGACAGAGGGATGGAAATTATACATAGAAAAGTAGTAGAAAATGCAAACCTAATTGAAAAAGTCTAAAACTCTCTAGAAGCTCTCAAGAATAGAATCATCCATGTGGAGGATAGAAACTCTGATCTGGAAGACAAGATGGAAGAAACAGTTCAAGAGTTCAAAAATTTCAGTAAGTTCAAAAGTTTCTGTGGGGCTGGACAGATGGCTTAGTGGTTAAGCTCTTGACTGTGAAGCCTAAGGACCCCAGTTCAAGGCTCGATTCCCCAGGACCCATGTTAGCCAGATGCACAAGGGGGCACACGCATCTGGAGTTCGTTTGCAGTGGCTGGAAGTCCTGGTGTGCCCATTCTCTCTCTCTCTCTCTCTATCTGCCTCTCTCTCTCTCTGTCACTCTCAAATAAATAAATAAAAATGAACAAAAATAAAAAGTAAAAAAAGTTTCTGTGAACAGAACATGAGGGAACTGTGGGATACACTTAAACGTCCTAATATCAGGATCATTGGAATACCAGAAGGAGAAGAAATTCAGACTAAAGGCATGGAGAACATAATTAACAAAATAACTGAAGAAAACTGCCCCAGTCTCTTAAAAGACAGGCCCATGAAGATACAAGAAGCCGACAGAATGCCAAACAGACTGGACCAAAGGAGAAACTCTCCAAGACATATTGTCATTAAGACTCTAAACATTGACACCAAAGAGAAAATCCTAAAAGCAGCTAGGGAAAAACAGCACACCACTTTCAAAGGTAACCCCATCAGAATTAATCCAGACTTCTCAATGGAAACCCTGAAAGCTAGAAGGGCCTGGAATGAAACACTGCAAAGTCTAAGAACCTATGGCTTCCAACCCAAACTACTCTACCCAGCAAAAGCATCCCTCATAATAGATGGTGAAAGAAAAACTTTCCATGACAAAACTCAGCTTTACAGTTATATGAACACAAAACCAAACCTACAGAGAGTATTTCAGGAAATTCTCCACAGAGAAGAAACAAATAATCAAACTCAAATGCTTACAAAAAGCAGATCACAATAACCAAACTCAGAATAGGCACAGAATCTTCAAAGTCCATGAAAACACCAACCCACATATGCCACCACAATATGGTAGGGATCAAATCAAATCACACAGTCATTACCCTAAATTTTAATGGCCTTAATTTACCCATCAAGAGACATAAGCTAACAGGATGGATCAGAAAATTATACCCCTCAATCTGTTGTCTTCAAGAAACCCACCTCACCACTAAAGACAGACACCTCCTCAGGGTGAAAGGGTGGGAAACAATATTCCAAGCAAGCGGGAATAAGAAACAAGCAGGCGTAGCTATATTAATATCGGATAAAATAGATTTCAAACCAAAAATAATCAAAAAAGACAAAGAAGGCCACTTCCTACTTATCAAGGGAATGATTCATCAAGAGGATATTAAACCATATTTCTGTATGCACCAAACACAGGAACCTCACAGTTCATAAAACAAAACCTACTTGACAATGAAACAGAAATAACCACCAACACCATCATAGCTGGAGACTTCAATACACCATTATCCGTAATAGACAGATCATCCAAACAGAAACTCAACAGGGAAGTAAGAGAGCTCAACAAAACCATAGATCACTTAGACCCAACGGACATCTACAGAACTTTCCATCCCAAATCCCCAGACTACACATTCTTCTCAGCAGCCCATGGAACATTCTCTAAAATAGACCATATACTGGGTCACAAAGACTGCCTCCACATATTTAGGAAGAATGACATAATTCCCTGCATGATATCAGATCACAATGCTATATTGCTAGAAATCAACAACAAAAGACCCAACAAGAATCCCATCGAAGCCTGGAAACTGAACAGCACAGTTTCAAACAATAAATGGATAGTGGATTAAATAAAAAATGAAATTGCAAAATTTCTAGAATTGAATGGCAATGAGAACTCATTGTACGAAAACTTATGGGACACAATGAAGGCGGTCCTCAGGGGAAAATTTGTAGCACTCAATTCCTTCATAAAACAGACAGAAAGATCCCAAATCAATAACCTAACCATCGACCTAAAGGCACTCGAAAAGTAAGAAAAATCCAACCCAAAGAGCCTCAGAAGGAAAGAAATAATTAAAATTAGAGCAGAAATTAATGAATTGGAAACCAAGGAAACAATTAAGACAATTGACAAAACAAAGAGCTGGTTCTTTGATAAAATAAACAAGTTTGACAAACCCCTGGCCAATTTGATCAAGGAAAAAAAAAAAAAAAAAAGAGATGCTTCAAATTAACAAAATTCAAAATGAAAAATGAGAGATCACAACAGATATAAGTGAAATTGGGAGAATCATCAGGACTTATTTCAAAAACCTCTACTCCACAAAGCTGGATAATGTGGAGGAGATGGATAAATTCCTGGATGCATACCATCTATCAAAGCTAAACTCAGAGCAGATTAATCTCCTCAATGAACCCATCACACTCATGAAGATTGAAAAAGTAATTAAAAAAACCTCCCCCAAAAGAGGAGTCCAGGACCAGATGGCTTCTCAGCTGAATTCTATGAAACCTTCATGGAAGAACTCAAACCAATATTCCTCAAACTGTGCTACACAATTGGAGAACAGGTAAAGCTCCCCAACTGCTTTTATGAAGCTAGTATCACCCTAATTCGGAAACCAGGCAGAGATGCCACAAGAAAAGAAAACTACCAGCCCACTTCCCTGATGAACTTAGATGCAGAGATCCTGAACAAAATGCTTGCAAACCGAATCCAACAACACATCAAAAGCATTATCCACCTTGACCAAGTGGGATTCATCCCAGGAACAAAGGGGTGGCTCAACATACGGAAATCTGTCAATGTAATACACCACATAAACAAGGTTAAACCTAAAAGCACATGACCATTTTGATAGATGCAGAAAAGGCCTTTGACAAGATACAACATCACTTCATGATCAAAACATTGGAGAGAATTAGCATGGCTGGTTCATATCTTAACATAATAAAGGCAATATACAAAGCTCCAAAGGGCCAAATAATACTTAATGGAGAGAGACTGGAGGAATTCCCATTAAGATCAGGAACAAGACAGGGTTGTGTACTCTCACCTCTGCTCTTCAATATAGTACTGTAAGTCCTAGCTCAAGCAACAGGGCAAGAGAAGGAAATAAAAGGGATACAATTTGGAAAGGAAGAAGTTCAGTTAGCTTTATTCTCTGATGACATGATTGTATATGTAAGAGACCCAAGGGACTTCATCCCCAAACTCCTGAAGGTGATTAACTCCTATGGCAAAGTAGCAGGAGACAAAATCAATGCACAAAATCAGTAGCCTTTCTATATGCAAATGACAAAGATACAGAGAAAGAAATAAGGGACATGGTCCCATTTTCAATAGCAAGAACAACAAAAAAATGCCTTGGAATAACGTTAACCAAGGAAGTGAAAGATCTATACAACAAAACATAAAAACACTCAGAAAATAAAATGAGGAGGACTTGAGAAAATGGAAAGACCTCCCATGCTCCTGGATAGGCAGAATTAACGTTGTGTAGATGGCAATCCTACTAAAGGCAATATAGAAATTTAATGCAATTACAATTAAAATCCCAACATTGTTTTTCACAGAGATAGAAAAAATGATCTCAAGTTTCATATGGAAAGGCAGAAGGTCTCGCATATCCAAACATATTCTCAGCAAAAGAAATACCTGTGGAGGCATCACCATACCTGATCTAAAGTTATATTAGAAAGCCATAGTAATAAAAATAGCATGGTATTGGCATAAAAACAGGAGTATAGACCAATGGCATAGAATTGAGGACCTGGACTTTGGGTCAAGCAACTATAGCTACTTGATATTCGACAAAGGCCCTAACAATATAGGATGGACAAAAGACAGCTTCTTCAACAAATGGTGTTCGACAAACTGGGTAACCATATGCAGGAAACTGAAACTTGATCCACACATTTCACCATGCACTATGCACAAGTCCAAATGGATTAAAGACCTCAATATAAGACCAGAAACTTGACTATTAGTGGAAGAAAATTTAGGAAGTACTTTCCATGATATAGGAATTGAAAAAGACTTCTTGAACAAAACCCCAGTAGCTCATGATCTTAAACAGTCACTCAATCAATGGGACCACATGAAGCTGAAGACTTTCTTTACAGACAAGCATACAATAACCAATGGGACCACATGAAGCTGAAGACTTTCTTTACAGACAAGCATACAATAAGCAAAGCCAATAGATTACCCACAGAATGGGAGAAAATATTTGCTGGTTATCCAACTGACAGAGGCCTAATCTGTAGAATCCACAAAGAACTCAAAAATCTAAACAGTAAAAAGTCAAACACCCCACTTCAAATTGGGGCAAAGAGCTCAACAGGCAGTTCACAGAGGAAGAAATACAAATGGCAAACACTTAAGAAAATGTTCATCATACCTAATCATCAGAGAAATGCAAATTAAAACAACTATGAGATTCCACCTTACCCCAGTAAGGAGAGCAAACATCAAAAAGTCAAATGAAGATAAATGATGACTTGGATGTGGAGAAGTAGGAACACTCATCCACTGTTTGTGGGAAATGTAAGATGGTACAACCACTTTGGAATGCAATCTGGCGACTCCTGAAAAAGCTGAATTTAGAGATACCAACAGACCCACTTATTCCCTTACTGGGCATCTACCCTAAAACCTTCAAACCACAGGCCAGAGAGATTTTCTTAACCATGTTTGTAGTGGCTCAATTTGTAATAGCTAAGAGCTGGAATCAACCCAGATGTCCATCACTAGAAGAATGGATAACTAAGATGTGGTATATCTACACAATGGAATTCTATACAGAAGTAAGAAAAAATGACACAATGAAATTTGAGGAAAAATGGTTGAACCTGGAACAAATCATTGTCAGTGAACTTACCCAATCACAGAAAAAAAAATCGCCACATAGTCTCACTCATCTACAGCACCTAACCTGAATCTACCCAAGATGCCTTACATATCCAGCAAGGATTTCGTGGACTAGACAATAGGATGGGTAGGGAGGTAGGGAGGGCAACGGTGGGGGTGGAAAACACAAATCTAGACCCAAACGGCAATGGTACCATAAAATTCTACTTCCTAAAAGGCAGACCAAATGGCCGAACCTTCACCAGGCCCTTAGAGGGAACACCTGAACCACTAGCCACTGGAGAGGGTATGATGAAGACTCACCTTAATCTTCTACAGCTTCCCTCTCTCCCTCTCCCTCCTTCTCTTTCTCTCTCTCTCTCTCTTCTCTCTAATTCTTTTATATTAGTTATCTTTTTCTTCCTTTTCTTAGTGGGCATGGACCTGTAACTCCCAGTACCAGCATGTGGTTGTCATCCACAATGAGCTTTTGATCAGAAAGACCTACAAGGTTTCCTAAAAGAAAGACAGGTTTCCGTCAGAATACTTGATGACCCTCCAAAGGTTAGTGGTAAGACCCTACTGCTGAAGACACCTTATGTGGTTGACATGTAAAATGGAATGGCATGGCTGGAGGCTGGAAGAGAGTCAGTCCCCAGACAGTCAGCATGTCTAGTGCCAGAAGGTGCTACATGAGTGACTGGGGGAAAATGATGAATATCTGTCCAAGCAACTCATGGTCTCACCTACTTAGCAGCAAATAACCTGCCGTGATGCTCACACAAGTGCAATAGTGGCACACAGCTGTGGTGGGAAACCAATTGCTCTTGATTATGCTTACTGATCCCCTCAGTGGTATGGGACCCATATCTAGATCTGGGAAACAAGTCAGAACCGTATCCAAACATAAGCCCACTCTCCATTATCAAGCTACCATCAATCATGGGTTACAAGAGGGCCTACACCTATTAAATTCTCTATAAAAAAGTAAGCATTATCTCATTTGTCCTGGTGCTAACTTACTGTCCATTGGAAAATCTGCTTCTCTTTTTCAGATAGATGTAGATCCTAAGGAGAGAGCCACCCCATCATACCTCCAAAGGGCCCTGGGTGAAACTAAGAACAATTGGCGAAACAAGCAAGGGTGCTGTTTTCCTGGTGAACCGGGTATCAGCATGTGGTGGTTTGAATAGAATAAATGGCCCCCAATATATTCAGTTGTTTATTTGTTTGTAGTTTGCATCTTTAGCCACCTGACTGGAGGCAGTGTCACTGGATGGATCTTGAGTTGTGGTGGTGGGTTTCAGATTTCAATCTAAAGATATAAAGTGTGCTGTGCTGTGTGGCTTTTGGGCTTGTGCTTCTGTCTCTCTGATTGGGCCTGTGAGTTCAGGCCAGCTTCTTCTGCCATTTATGTAACTTCCCCTGGATCTGTAAGCTTCAATAAATATCCCTTCCTCCATAACTGTGCCTGGTCTGGAAGTTTATCTCAGCGAACCTGAAGCTGTCTGCTACAGAACTTGGTACCAGGAGTTGAGTGAGATGATCCTGACCATATGGATGTTGGTCTTTTGGAACCTTTGTTTTGGAGGAATAGGCATGGACTTGGTGCTTGCGACTGATGTTGTATTCTGGAGTGGTAAGCCAAGTTTTATGGACTATTCTGATGAGAGTCTGAGAATGCTAAGTGCAGACAACATTGAACTTCAAGGTTTGGCTTATGAGTTTTCTAAGAGGAAGGAAAGACTGCAGAGGACTTTGTTGGAACTGGGATACTGGCATAAGGGCTGGATGCGTCTTGCTGCCCAGGCTCAGAGAGTTTGGTCAAGGTTAAATTTGTAATGGACTGATGTGCTTGGCTAAAGATATTGGACTGAGAGATTTAAGACTTTAAGCTTGAAAACCTCAAACAAGTTAAAATTACAGGCACTGAGACTGGTTTTAGGTTGCTGAATCTGCTATTGTCAAACACATTTGCAATCTTAAAGGCAGATGGTCCAATTGCTTTACCATGGAAAGGATGCCTGAGGGAAGAGTATCATAGAAATGCAAACACTTTTGGAGAGAGTTGACTGGAGAAGGAACTTGCTTTTCAAGGTTATGATTTATTTTGTCTGTGAATTAAGAATATATCTGTGTCCTGCACACCTGGTATTGGTTTCAGAAGCATGAAAAATGCGAGGAGTGGTCATGAGTTGCACATGCTTCCAGGAGCTGCTGCTGGGATGTGACATGAGGTAGGGCCTGATGCCCTGATAGGCTGAAAGAGCCTTTGGAAAATGTGAGGAGTGGTCATGAATTGCACAGGGTTCCAAGAGGTGCTGCTGAGATGCAGCATGAGACAGGGCATGATGCCCTGATAGGCTGAAAGAACCTTTGGAAGATGGGCCGTGGTTTGCATGAAGACCTCAAGATGTTTTGGATATACCAGGATTATGCAAGCACTACCATAGAGCGTACTGTTGGCCTGAGATGGAAGTGTTCCCTGGCTACTCTGCCCAGCATGACGGGTGGAACTGGAAAATCTGGAGACTGTCAGTCTCTGGTTGTATTGGACTTGAACTGTAGAAGTTTTATGTTTATTTGATGGTGGTTGAGTTTGCATTGTTTTAGTCTCTCCTTGCTCTGCCTTATACCAGTTGAAAATGTTTACTCTGTGCCTTTATATGTTAGAAGCGTTTAACTTGCTTGATTTTACAGGTCTTAATATCTTAAATTGGTCAAGACTGTGGGGACCTTTGAAATTGAACTGAGTACAATTTACAATGTGTAATGGTTATAAATCTATTGGGGGCCAGGGGTGGAATGTGGTGGTTTGAATAGAATAAATGGTCCCCAATATATTCAGTTGTTTATTTGTTTGTAGTTTGCATCTTTAGCCACCTGGCTGGAGGCAGTGTCACTGGGTGGATCTTGAGGTGTGGTGGTGGGTTTCAGATTTCAATCTGAAGATATGCAAAGTGTGTGTAGCAGGAATTTCTAAAGTGTGCTGTGCTGTGTGGCTTTCAGGTTTGTGCTTCTCTCTCTCTGCTTGGGCCTGAGAATGCAGGCCAGCTTCTTCTGCCATTTATGGAACTTCCCCTGGATCTGTAAGCTTCAATAAATATCCCTTCCTCCATAACTGTGCCTGGTCTGGAAGTTTATCTCAGTGAACCTGAAGCTGTCTGCTACACAGCACAAGGGTAAAGGAGATCAACACAGAGAAAAATGAACACCTACCAAATCAGAGAGCCAGAGACCCAGAGGCCCCCAACACCTCATCACTGTAGCAGACCAAAAATGAACCCAACATGGTTCAGGGAAATTTTGTGGAAGAGGGGGTGGAAAGAATGTCAGAGCCACATGTTGGGCCATGATATGCAGAGACATTTATCCTACCCATAACTGTGGGTAACTCCACAATGCATGACCCATATACCTCAACAAGGAGGGGCCAAGGGGAGGGGGTAGGTCACGGATGAGCCTAATAATGTTATCGAACTGACTGTATTTGCTGAATACAAAACTAATTAATAAAAAATGAAAACTTAAGAAAAATATTCATGACTTCACAGTGGCTGATTCTACCTACACAAGACCTGCATAATAGGAACAAAAATTATGATGTCAAAATAGAAGAGAGAGACTAGTTGGAAAGAAGTAGGGATTCAGTGTAAAGGGTACATAGGTGGGGAGAAGTGGGAGTGGTTGGAGATGATTATGATTATGGTATGTTTTCTACCTTGATAAGTTGTCAACAAAAAGTTAAAAAAAAAATCTCCCATCTAGTGGGAACCATGCACCCTATACAGTATGAACCAGATATCTTATACAAGGTGATGGAAGACCCTATCCCTCCCACTTCTCTAACACATGACCTTAAATCCTTTTCTTTCTCATAGTAGGTGGTTCAAAGCCTCTTCCTTCTTATCCTCTCTGAACCCCACCACTCTTTTGCTGGTACTAATACATCCTGGTGGCTAAAGAAGCCATCAGCCTCAATGGTCTTCTTAACTCCAAACCTAACACATTAGCTATGACTTGAATGTGAAATGTTCTCCAAAGTGTCATGGGTTGGAAAACTTGGTCTCTAGCTGGTGGCACTGTTTTTTCAGGTTGTGGAACCTTTGACACTATGGCTTAGCTCAAAAAAGAAGTTTTTTTGGGGTTGGCCTTGAAGGTGATATTCACTGCTCATTCCAGCCTGATCTCTCTGCTTTCTCATTTGCAAAGGTGTGAACAGATTACACACCAAGGTTCTGGTACCATACTCAGAGCTTCCCTACTTGTTATGCCTTCCCTCTCTTGATGGACATGATACAAAATGAATACTTTCTCTTGAAGTTGCTGTGTCAGGTTTATGACCACAATGAAAAAAAAAAAACCCATGCAATATTTCTAATATATCATCATTGCTCAGTCTCTTCCTTTCTATGTCTTGTTATGCACCATTGTTATACTAACATAACAAAAGCCAAGATTCAATCTTTTAACCACATTGCTTGAAATATTAAATTGTTGCTTATGGAAGTCAAAATTCCTCAGAATGGTAATTTGATTTAGCATTATTCAGTATCTTGTACTGTCTCCCCATTACTCTAAAATGTATTTTAACTAAGATAGATTTTTGCAAAATGTCCTTTGTAATGCTATATCCATATTGTCAAGAATTTATTCACTTTATTTCTTCATTATTTCCTCATCATAATAAAATTTCCATTTTCCTGTGATTGCATATGACCATTACAGGGCATCCCTAGTAAATTGGCCTGCATCTTTTTTTTTTTTTTCTGTTTTTTTCGAGGTAGGGTCTCAGTCTAGCCCAGGCTGACCTGGAACTCACTATGTATCTCAGGGTGGCCTCAAATTCATGGAGATCCTCCTATCTCTGTCTCCTGAGTGCTGAAATTAAAGGCATGCATCACCACGCCTGGATGGCCTGCATCTTTTTCATTGGGTTTATCTAGTCTTTCTTCTATTTCTTTCAAGAACAAGATTATCTTTACTCATTTCCAGAAATCTCTAATGGAGCAGAATATATGGCACATGATAAACATTTGTTTATTGAGTCCCTGATGATTGCTGGGAGACTGAATAAGCATTTGATCTGTAACAACGGTGACCATCTATGGTAGAAGGTATTATGATTTCCATTGTATGGATGGCTTGGAAATTAATCAAAGATCACAGCAGAGGATCTAGGATTCCAGTTCAGTTGTCTCCAGTAAACACTATGGTAAGTATAATCCAGAGGAATACAATCTCAAAGAAAACTATGGGGTCTTTACATATGAGGACATAAATAATCTGGGGACACAACATTTAGTTATTTGGAGGTATGAATTGTAGTATTTCTGTTCTTTTCCTTTTTTACAAAAGTTTATTGATAAATTAAATATATGAACATATTGAAAATTGCTTATATTCCCATCAGGTTATACACATATGCCCCTTCTTCTTTACCCCTACCTTTTTCACTGATGGCCCTCCTCAGTAGTGTTATCTGTAATAACTGTGCAGTCAGTGTCTATTGGGGGACTAATGGCTCAGAGTACACATTCCCATTTATGACTCTCACATTTCCATCATGTTCTGTTAGTACTTTCTTTTGAGCTTGTCATTGATTTTGTCCTCCAAATCTATTTCTTCTGTCTTATCTTCAAGCTTAATAGTCTTTTCTCCACATGACATATTATTTGTGAAGCTTCTTGTGAGTCTTTTCATTGTTTTATTTCATTTTTAAATTTCTATTACATTTTTCTTTAGCACCTCAATTTCTTTATTGAATTTCACTTTCATTTCTTTGTTTGACATTCCCATTAATTTAGTTGATCATGTTTTCTTGGGTTTATTCATGCATTTGACCATGTCCTTTTTGAGTAGTTTGTCTTCTTTGAATTCTTTGTGTTTATTCTCTTGTTTCATTCATTCAGCTATTTGTTCATGGCCTCATTAATTTTATTAAATATACTTATTATAATTTCATTTTTGAATTCTTTGTCTGGACTTTCCACTCAGTAGTTTTCATTGGATGCTTCTCCTATGGGGCGAAGCAACATTAGTGGAGATATCTTGCCTGTGTTTCTTGTTTTATTTCTTTTCTGTTGGCATTTGCCCATCTGGAGATAATCCCTTTGGCTTGCTGAGAATGTTGCAAAAGTGTCTCTAGTGGGGCCTGTGTTGAATGGCCTGGTCAGTGTTGATCCAGGTGGGTGTAAGCTGGTGGTCTCTCTGTGGGTCTATGCTGGGCACACTATAAGTTGGGTCACTTACTCAATGGGTGGACAATCTCTTCAGGGGTCTAGGCCCCTTGGGTGTGTGACCACTAAGGTAAACCTGTCTGCTCATCCCTACTCAGGACAGGTGCTGGCCAAAAGCTGGGACATGGACAGGGCCTGATCCCCAATATGTGCATAGGGTTACATGTGTGTGACTGACTTGTTGGGGCTGGAGGGTGAGGTTGTGGGGTAAAGAACAGAGACACTCACCTGGACTCTCAGGGTTCTATTAATTGCCCAGCCAGTCTCCATGTTGGTCTTGGTTTGGGCTGGGGAATGTGACCAACTCAGGGAGAGCCTAATCTAGCTGTACCTACTAAAATAGGTAGGTGGCACTGGCAAGCCAGTGGATCTTGGAGTGTAGTCAGAGGCAAATTGGCCTAATTTCCAATCTGTGCATGAGTAGACTAGGGTTGTACCCATGTGACTGACTGTTTGTTTGGAATATCAGTTACCTGGTCCATGAGTGGCTCCCTCAGTGCCTATGCAGTCTCTACATGAGTACATGGGTGTGGGCTGGAGAATTGGAAAGGCTTATTTCTGTTATTTTCTCATGGCTAGTAGAGTTTATTTATTTCTGAGGGCACTACACCTTTCTGCCGTCCTCTTTTTTTTTTTTTTTTCTTCGAGATAGGGTCTCACTCTAGCCCAGGCTGACCTGGAATTCACTATGGAGTCTCAGGGTAGCCTCGAACTCACAGCAATCCTCCAACCTCTGCCTCCTGAGTGCTGGGATTAAAGGTGTGTGCCACCATGCCCGGCAGTGCTGTTCTTTTTGAGGGACATTATATATTAATAGTATTTGCAAACTTTTATGATGAATACACAATCTATATCATGCTCAATTGAGCCAACCTGAAACATTTAAACTAGTCATATGCTCATTGAAGACAATCAGGGGACTAGAGAATGGTTATTATGGACATAAGAGAGTAAATGACATTACTGAACATACTCTGTAGATAGCACTAAAGCCTTCTAATGAGAACAGAGGCTATCTATTCTCATCCATTAAGCTATTTCTATAATGTATATTTGTGGTTGGTCAGCTTTTATTTTTACAGGCCTAAGTGGAGTTTCCTCACATATATGGGCGTATGGACATCTTAGAAGTGAAGATGAGCTATGACTATCAGAGTTTCAACATTTCATGCACTTGGAATCTTTACCAAAATTTTGAAATCATTTTGTCACAGTTTTGTTGGCTATTTTGTTTTATTGCTAAATGGGAAGCATATTCAACTTAAATTTAGAACTCTAAATCTTTCTGGCACTAGTTTACAATCTGGAGCATTCATTTTACCCTCTGTTATAAAAAAAGAGGAGGGTATTTTAGACAAAGTTTCTCCTGCTTAAAACTTCCAATTGAGGGCTGGAGAGATGGCTTACTGGTGAAGGCTTTTGCCTGAGAAGTCTAAGGACACAGGTTCAATTCCCCAGTACCCACATAAACCAGGTGTACAAGATGGCACATGCATCTAGAGTTAATTTGCAGTGGGTGAAGGCCCTGGTGTGTCCAGTCTTTCTCAATATGCCCCCTTCCCAAATAAATAAAAAAATTTGGATATGGACATATTTGGTATATAAACAACACATGTTGGTACCATCCTTTCCCTCCTCCCTGCCCCTTTTCTGAAGAGGCCTTCCTCACTGGGGATGCAGGTCAACCCCATGGGGATTGTAGGTCATGCATTATGGGTGGGGAAGAAGCAATGTCTCTGTGCAAAAGGTCCCAACTTGTGGCTCTAATAATCTTTCTGCCCCTTCTGCAAAATTCCCAGAGCCATGCTGGGAGCATGTTAAGTCTACTTCAGTGATGGGCTCTTAGGAGTCTGGATCTCTGGTTTGGTAGGTGTTGAGCGTCTCCAGTGTGTATCTTCTTCCCCTTGTGCTGATATCAGATTTACTAAGACAAAAGCACTCTTGCTCATTTCCCCAATTCCTGTGTGGTTTCAGCTGGGTCTGGGGTGGGGTAGACTGGGTCATTAATCTCCTCTGGTCCAGCTCCTGTCTGAAAAAGAGAAGCAGATTCTCCAACAGGGAATGAAGTAAGCACTGGTTAAATGGGATAACCAGTATTAATTTAAAGAGAATTTAAAGATTGTAGACTCTCTTATAGCCACCAAGCCATCTCCCTAGCCCTGGCTTATCTTCTTTCAGAAATGTGTTTTAAATGTATGTAGATACATGTATAAATACATATTTAGACCTTATATGATTAAACATATATATCTTAATAGTCACATGATTTTTAACCTTCTTATTCAACATAGTTTAGATTATAATGGGATATAGAGAATTATCATTTTAACCACTGTAGATTAGCAGTCCATATTTACACATTCATATGCTTACTTAACCTGCTTCTGGGTATTTGCTTAAAGACAATGTATCTGATGGATTTATTATTGGACCATCAAGGAAAGGGGCTTCATTCAGTACCTTTGCTGTGGTGGGTTATTTTGCTGGTTCTCCCTGGTTACCAAATTTCCATGTGAACATGTTTTTATTTTTCTGTGAGAAATACCTAATGAAGGAGAAATAGGAGAAAGCTATATTCTTTTAGACAATTACAGTTATGAACAGAAGTCCAAAGAGAACCAGGAAGATGCCATTCCACATGCCAACCTTCCTTGGCATGAATAAAACTCATGGATGGAACTCTGATGAAGACTCATCTACAACAGCTGCGGTGCACCTTGTCGCCCCCAGTCTAGCATGATACCTAGATAAGCAGCCTTCACTGTACAGGTAGGGTGGTCCTGGTGCTTGACCCTTCAAATATGCAAACCAATGGGATCTTTCTCTTTACATACCTGAATCTGAAGACTACATTTTCAATTGACTATAAAGGCTATTCACAACCTTTCTTCATTCTCTCTGCCTCTCCCTGCTCTGGTCACAGGGATACACATGAGTCTGGCTCCCTCCCCCTAAGTCTGGTGGGGTGTAGGAAGAACAGAGTACTATTTCTTGGCCTGGGTAATTTTCTACTTGCCTCTGCTTTATACTTTGGGGTAACTTCTCACTTTAATTATATGTTTGATTTTCCTCTGGCCTCTGAACCTACCATGTGCATATTTCTCCTGTACTCTTGATCTATCATTTAGGTGCTTCCCTAAGTCAGGGTTTGCTGCCTGTTGGAGTCAGGTTCACATTGCTGGCACATATCTCATGACCAAGAGCAGCTTATAGGAAAAAACAGTTTATTTTGGCTTACAGACTTGAGGAGGAAGTTCCAAGATGGCAAGGAAAACGATGGCATGAATAGTGGGTGGACCTCACCTCCTGGCCAACATCAGATGGACAGCAGGAATGGAAGAGTGTGCCAAATACTGGCAAGGGGACACTGGCTGTACTACCCACAAGCCTACCCCCCAACAATACACTGCCTTCAGGAGGTGTAAATTCCCAATTGCCATAAGCTGGGGAGACTAGCATTCAGAATACCTAAGTTTATTGGGGACACCTGAATCAAACCACCACACTACCCATGTAACTTCTCTAAACCCTGGAGAACCATGGGTAGAACTCTCTTTAATACCCATTTCTCATTGCCCAGCACTCTCTTCTATTCTCAAACCATCACAACTTTTAACTTTTCTTCCATGTGGAAGCTCAAGATTGAGGCTGTGCCTTCCACACGTGATTTTTCTAAATCTCTCTACATAACCACTTAGGTACATAGTTTACATAATCTACCATGTACTTGTGGCTCCACTCCATTGTTTTCCTAAAAACATCAGTATTTCTTAATGAGCCTCATAGCCTATACTGTACCTTCCACATTGAGTGTGTGTTTTGTGCTTTCCACATGCTTAATACTCTGCTCTAGCTTTCTTCCTACATCACATTTTCCCTTAAATGTGACCCAAAATTTGTTATTTCTCCCTAAGCAAACTTAGTAACTCATAATTTATCCATTTTATCAAATCTTTGTTAAAAATAGGACAGGACCTATAATTGGGGTTCATAAATTTGGGGGACTCCCCGAGTCCTGCCAGCACCCTGATTGACATTAAATTAATACTATAGACTCCAAAATAAATAGTCTGTGTGGTTTTCTAAATTCCGAACCTCAATATACTTACATCCACACCTACATAAATGCACACAGATAAAACTTAAACACTAGAATGACCATGTGAGAGAACATGTAGCAATTCTCTTTCTAACCTTGGGCTACTTCACTTAATATAATAATCTCTAGATCCATCCTATTTCCTATACATTTCATTTTTTCTTTACAGCTGAATAAAATTTCACTGTGTATATATACCACATTTTCGTTGTCTATTTGTTCATGAGCATGGTCTGTTTATGTTCTAGGTTGATTCCATTTCCTTGGTATTGAGAGTAGGCCAGATATGTAAGCATCTCTTTAGTAGGACTTGAAACCTTTGAGTATATGCTCAGGAATGATAAAGTTGGATAATTTTTTATTAGTTATGGACATATTCAGTATGTAAATAGCACATATTGGTACAATCCTTTCACTCATCCCTTCCCTCCTCCAAAGGGACCCACCTCACTGGGGATGCCGGCAATCCACGTGGGGATTTTGGGTCATGCATTGTGGGAGTAGCCATCAGTTATAGGGGAGAGGCAATGTCTCTGTGCATAATGTCCAAACTTGTGGTTCTAACATTTTTTCTGCCCACTCTTCTGTGAAATTCCCTGAGCCATGTTGTGCTCATTTTAAGTCTACTTCAGTGATGGGCTCTTAGGAACATCTGTATCTTTGGTTTGGTAGGTGTTGAGTGTCCTCAGTGTCTATCTCCTTCACCCTTGTGCTGACATGAGGTTCACAGAGAAAGCAGCACTGTTGCTCATTTTTCTAATTCCTCTATGTTTCAGCTGGGGCCCTGGTAAAATGTGATGGGTTATTTCTCCTCAGGTCCCACTTCCATCTGAAAAAGAGAAGCAGATTCTCCAGTGGGGAGTGAAGTCAGCACAGGTTAAGTGGGATAACCATTATTAGTTTAAAGATAATTTAATGAGTATAGACCCTCTTATAGTCCAAGATTAGTGAGAGCTTGATATCGGAAAGCAAACTCATTATCTGGATATGATTCTGACTTGCTTCCCAGTTCCATATATGGGTTCCTTTCCACTGAGTGGATCTGTTAGCCAATGCAAGATGGTTAACACCCACAATAAGCTGTTGATTAGAGACCTACAAAGTCTCCCAAAACAAACAAGACAGACTTCTGTCAGAGCACTGATTACCCACCATAGGTTAATGGTAAGACTTTACTGCCAGAGACACCATATGCTATTGGTATGGTATTGGAGAGAACTGGCTGGAATCTGGAAGAGAGCCAGTCTCCAGACAGTCTGATGAGTGCTAGAGGGTGATACATGAGCTGCTGGGGGAAAGTGGCCAACATCTGTCCAAGCAACTTGAGGTCTAAGCTACTCAGAAACAAACAACCTGATGTGATGCTCACACAGTGCAATAATGGCACACAGCCATGGTAGGTAACCAACTGCTCTTGGATGGGCTAACAGATCTGCTCAGTGGAAAGTTGGATCATTTCATAGTTCTATTTTTAGTTTGTTTTGACAAACTTCCAGGTTTATTTCTATATTAGCTGTATCAGTTTAGTTATCAACATGAGTGATAAAATGTTCTACTTTTTTTTTCATCCTTACTAGGACTTGTCATTTGATTTTCTGATGACACAGGAGTGAGCTGGAATCCCAAAGCAGTTATAATTTGTATTTCCCAGATGGCCAAGTGTGTTCAACACTTTGAAAATATTTATTGGCCATGTAAACTGAAGTTTCCAGAAAGTGCTGCATATGCTTTAAACAAGTCTGAATGGACTGATAGATCTCCTGTAGAGATGGAATGTTGTAGGACCAGAGCCAAATTACCTTGGACTACATTTAGCCCCTTACTTGCATTTGTTTTTCACCTCGGTATATGAACTAACTTCTTGGTGACAATCAGTTGATCATGTGTGACCTTTTGGGATGTACAAAGAGACCCCCAGTCTCCACAACCCAGGGGCTTAGAATGTCATCAGATAGCATCTAATGCCTCTGGTGGAGATTTCCCCCTTTGCTATAACAAGCCAACTGTAATTTGGAGTAACCTAAATGTGTGTTCCT
This sequence comes from Dipus sagitta, assembly GCA_036346955.1. Classification (NCBI taxonomy): domain Eukaryota; kingdom Metazoa; phylum Chordata; class Mammalia; order Rodentia; family Dipodidae; genus Dipus; species Dipus sagitta. The sequence continues at coordinate 76,819,769 of CM070778.1, read as the reverse complement.
GGACTATGATCACTAGTATTTGGCTCTAGAATAAAGTGCCTTTTATCTCTCTTAGAAGTGAGAGCATTGACAGCCATTTGTGTTGCTTCTTTGAGAACTGTCTGTTCATTTTATTAGCCCATTCATTGACTGGTAGTTTTGGGTTTTGGGATGTTTCCTTTTTGCAGTTCTTTATTCTAGAAACTCTCTGTGAAGTATAGCTGGTAATGATTTTCTTTCCATTCTTTAGGCTATTTGTTCACTCTGCTAATTATTTTCTTTGCTTCACAGAAGCTTTTAATTTCATGTAATCCTGAAGGAGGCTCAGGAGAAAGTTAACTTCTTTTAGGCAATTTCAGTTAGGGACAGGAGCCCAAACAGAGAACCAGAAGATGCCACCATGCCTTGGCAGAAATGGAACTCGTGTCTGATCCAATTTTATCAACAGCTGCAGTGCTGTCTCCACAGTCTAGCACACTACCTAGGTGGGCTGCCCTTTGGGGTCAGCACTTTGAACCAGCAAACCAATCAGGTCTTCCCCTTGTATACCTGAGTCTGAGGAAATAATACATGGCTATAAAGGCTTGTCCCACCTGATCTCTGCTCTCGCTCTGCCCTGTGATCTCTGTATGGATAATGTAACTCTGTTTCTTCTAAGTCCCTTCTAAATCTCTCTACATGCACCTTATTATCTTCCACACACTTGTGCTGATGCTCCAGCCTAGTCCCAGACCTCACTTTTCTCAAATGAACCTTATGAACTATGCTGTGCCTTCCACATGAGTGTGTTTTCTATCTTCCACTTGCTTGTTCCAGCCTTTTTCTAGACCCCAATTTCCCTTAAATAAACCTTACGATTCATGATTTCTTCCTAAATAAACTCAATAATTCATTACTTGTCCTTCTTGAGTCCATTTAAGGAGCCAAAATTGGGGTTTGCAAATTTTGGACACCCCTTCCTTGTTAGAAAAAGTCAGAAGCAAGTATGAATCTATATGGAAAAACAATTATACTTAATTGGAGGCAAGTTATAGAGGTATACTTTGCATCTCAGCAGTTGGGACTCTGGAAATGTGAGGTGTCAGTATAGCATTGGGCCAGGGGGTTTATGTCCAAGGAGAGGGGCAAGGGAGGAGAATGAGAAAGTGGCAGGAAGTGGACAAAGGTTGGGGTCCTGCTGGCAAAGATGGGGCAAGGGAGGGGAAATGAACTTCTTTGTGATGGGGTTGCTCCTTTGAAAATAGCAGAGGGACAGTGGCCAGGTGAACTGAATTCCTCCATGGTATTTGCCAACTCTTTCATTCCAGTCTCCTCTCTCCTTTCTCCTCTGTCTCTTCATATATGTATATGGAGAGAGAGAAAGAGAGAGATAGAGATAGAGAGATTTGCAGTCTGGAATGATTAGAAAAGCAGAATTGTTTTTATTTCGTCTTCAGAAATGGATCAGGCTATGGTATTAAGATGTTCTAGGAGAAATTTCTGTAAGAATATTAGAAGACAAGGTGAAAATATAAGCAGGAGTATAATTAGGATGAAAGGTTTAAGTATGGGGAGTAACCAAGTTTGGAAAGATAAATACCCCATACAAGATACCAGTTTGTTGTTGAATCTTGTTTGCCAGTTTCCCGAGTAGCTGGGCCCCACCTTGAATTAGTTGGGACATGTTGGTGTAGGAGCAGCATTGTTCCTGAAGGAGTATGCATATTTCCTACTTAGCTGTTGTCAGTAGATCAAGCCCTTGGTGGTTTTGAAGTATCATGGCAGCCAGGGATTCAAGTTGATCTTGGATGGAGGAGATCTGGTCTGAGAATTCTTTTAGGCTTTCCTACAGCTGTCATGACAGAGTAGACACTTCATGAAGGGGCACTGTGAGTCCACCTGTTCCTGTGGCCATGCCTGTAAAGATACCTAATGCTGAGAGCAGGGGGAGAAAAATTACATCTCTTTTTGATCTTACATTAGTAGTTAAGGGGATTGGGATGTGAGAGTGAGGAGGTATGAGATATAGTAGGGGGAAAAAAGCCAAGAGTGCATGTGCCTGTCTAGTTAGTGGGGAGACATATATGCTAAAGTCCCACATATACAAGATACCTGCTTTGTAGAAAAGACATGGAATGGGGTCTAGATGGGTTATTTTGTGGAACTCTCCTGCTCCACACCATCCTTTTATTTTCTTGGTGTGCCATAAGAAAAAGGAGTGGCTTAGTGACAGGGTGATGAGGGGTTGTAAGAGAGTTGGGGTATTATGACAGGTTTTTCTTGTGTTAGGTGGAAAATTTGGTAGGGTGTAGACGTTTTTAACAGCCTGCAGGTGGCAGCAGAGCCCACTGGGAAAGAAAAAGTCTTGTTTCAAAGCTGAGAGTCCACCAAAATCCAGAAATTCAGGCCTTTCTTCCTGTCACCAGCAATATAGGGATCAGGGAGAGGTTTGGGAGAGATCAAAAGTAGGTGTTGGTAAGGCAGATGGTGTTATAAGGTCTATCTGCCACAGAGTGGTTTAAGTGGTCTTGTGGGGCAAAGTTGGTGAGAGTGAGCTCACATTGGTGAGGTAGGAGAGAGCCCACAGGCTGGGCTTCCAGGAAGGGAGGTCTAGGAATACATAAAGGAGCTTTGAGAGCGGGGGTTAATTTTGTCTGGTAAAGGTATGGGTTTTGAGTTTTATAAGGTTGTGGTTAAATCTACCTATTATTATTGTATAGAGACCCTGACTAGTCCAAAGGTTTGTTTGTTTTAAAGAGCCACATTTGTTGGTGTCATGACAAGTGTAATGAGAACCTGAAGGTGAAGTGAGCCAGATAGAGAATGGTGCTGGAAAGACCTTGTCCATTATTTGAGAGAGGTGAAGATAGACCCAACAGGTTGAGGATAAGGAGTTATGTTTCTTTAGTACTGGGAGGTGAGGCACACATTTTGGTTTAGGTATTTGGGAAGAGTTGGATTAAAGAGAAAGGAATGTTCAGACAGTGTTTTATTTAGAGAAGTAAGCAACATTAGCAGCAGTAAATAGCTATACCTCCACCCGTAGTTCCTATGCACGCTAGTGCTAGAGGGACTCTTTGATATCAGTTTCAATTGTGTGGAGCTGATGTATTCAGACCTATGGAGAACATTAGAATTAATCCCCATAACAGGATTAAAGTTATGGGGTGACATAAATTTTGATTATAGGTTTTGATTATAGGATAGCTGGTTAGAAGGGGTGGGAGGGTTGTAAAGAAGTTAAGAGCATAAGATGGTGAGGATTGTGAAGAGGAGGGAAAGACTATAAGATACAAGACTAGGGTGAAAGCTGTATTTGATCTCAGGAAATGGAGAGAAGGATGCTGTGGTGGTTTGAATAGAATAGATGGCCCCCAATATATTCAGTTGTTTGTTTGTAGTTTGTATCTCTAGCCATCTGGCTGGAAGCAATGCCATTGTGTGGATCTTAAGGTGTGGTGGTGGGTTTGAGATTTCAGTCTAAAGATATGCAAAGTGTGCCTAGCTGGAGTTCCTGAAGTGTGCTATGGCTTTTGACCTTTAGGCTTGTACTGCTCTCTCTCTGCTTGGGCCTGTGAAAGCAGGCCAGCTTCTTCTGCCATTATGGAACTTCCCCTAGATCTGTAAGCTCCAATAAATCCCTTCCTCCATAACTGTGCCTGGCCTGGAAGTTCATCTCAGTGAACCTGAATCTGTCTGCTACAGAATTTGGTACCAGAAGTGGTTCTAGAGAAACAGAATTGTAAGGATGGGTTTCTCTAGTGGGCTTAGTGCTATCTGGGGTTGGCTCTCCAATTTCAATGCTGCTAAAGGCCCCACTGATGATAAGGAGAGCGCTTTTCCTGGAAATAAGGGGGGCACTAATAATCCATGGTGTGCACTATTTCAAGAACTATGTGAGATAGATGTATTTGATGACCCTGAGTCATGTCTTGTGAAGAGCGAGGAATTTAGTAACTCTGTATTTAAAACATTTGAGTATTTCTGGAAAAGCAAGACCAATGATGAGGCTGGTTGGTTGCTTTTGGCATCTGTGGACAAACTAGTGAGGGAACAGCAGAAACTCAAAAAGGAAAATTCTAAGCTTAAGACCCACATACATGATCTCAAGGTTTCTAAGGGTGCCCTGGAGGAGAGTCTCCTCTCTAGCCAGAACAGGGCTCAGATTGCAGAAAACCAAACCCAAGCTCTCATTGTGAGATTGGCTAATTTGCAACGTAAATTCAAATCCCAGCCTCACCAACTATCAGAAGTTAAAGTGAGGGCACTGATTGGAAAAGAGTGGGATCCTGTGACTTGGGATGGTGATGTGTGGGAAGACCCTGAAGAACCTGGGGACATCGAAGTGTTAGATTCTGAAGAAGATATTTTGGATGAAAATATGGCCTGCCCTCCCTTAGCAGCAGTTGTATCCCCACCCCCACATCCTGAGGTATTATCCTCCCCACCTTTGCCTGAGGGAATTCATCCCTCTTTGTCTGGGGAATCAGCAGGAAGTGCTGGTGCTTCTGAGTTCCCACCCATTTTTGCCTCTAGGCCTATAACCAGATGGAAGGCTAGGCAGGCCCCTAAAGGTGAGATAGAAAGTGTGACACAGGAGGAAGTGAGGTACACCCCTAAAGAACTTCAGGAGTTTTCTAACTTGTACAGGCAGAAGCATGGGGAATATGTGTGGGAATGGATCTTAAGGGTGTGGGATGATGGAGGAAGGAACATAAGATTAGATCAGGCTGAATTTACTGAAATAGGCCCATTGAGCAGAGATTTTAGATTTAACAATGCAGCTCGTGCAGTTGGAAAGGGTGCCAAGAGTTTATTTGATTGGTTGGCTGAAGTATGGATCCAAAGATGGCCTACTGTGAGTGAGCTCGAGCTGCCTGATATCCCTTGGCTTAATGTTGATGAAGGGATTAAAAAGCTCAGAGAACTTGGAATGCTGGAGTGGATTTGCCATGTAAACTCATCATTGCCCCCACAATGGGAGCGTCCAGAAGATGTGCCCTTCACTAAGACTATAAGAAACAGATTTGTGAGGGGAGCGCCAGCATACTTAAAGTCTTCCATCATTGCTCTTTTATGTAAAGAAGACCTCACAGTGGGAGCTGCAGTTGCTGCATTAGGTGATTTAGATGCAATGGGCATAACTGGATCTCGGGGTAACAAGGGCCAAGTGGCAGCACTGAATCGCCAAAGGCGGAGTGAACATGTTTTTCATAATAGACAGCATAGGCAAAATTATGCACATAAAGGTATGACTCGTATGGACCTTTGGAATTGGCTGATTAATCATGGTGTTCCCAGAAGTCAAATAGATAAGAAGCCTACTGAATTTCTTCTTGATCTGTATAAGCAGAAAAATTCCAGAGCAAGGGAACATAAAGCCACTTTGAATTATAGTGACAGAGAACCAAGACCTGGTGAGGTGCTTGCTGAAGGTGGAGGAAATACAGAATGGGTAGTAGAAGAAGGCAGTTACAAATACCAGCTAAGGCCACGTGACCAGTTCCAGAAACGAGGACTGTGATTGCAATGTTTCTGTCCTGCCTTGATAACAGAGTGTTTATATGTATCTACACCAATATTACGATTATATCATTAGCTAACTGTTGAATTTATATTAGACCCATTATACTAGAGACTAAGCTTTGTGTTGGGGGGAAGATTTTGCGGTTCCAGTTGTACGTGGGATAGTTATGCCATGTTAGGTGGAATTATGAGCTTGTTACTGTTTTCATTTGAAAATTAAGTATGATGTAAGGAGACATGATTTGATGCCAAGTTGACAAGGGGTGGACTTGTGATAGTTAAGGTGTTGTCAACTTGATCTGTTTAGTAATCCATAGGTTGCTTCTAGGAAGGATCAACTAGAGGAGGAAGTCTTTCCCCAAGGTTGAGCCCTTCCCCCAGAATGGGTGGTCCTGCCCAGAGGGGGGCTTGATACAAGGGAGCTCTGGGAAAAAAGAGTCCCTTCCTTCCTTCCTGCCTCCCTTCCATTTTGGCTGCCAGAGCTGCTTGCTACCTTCCAGCGTGGATTGAAGACCAGTGCGGACGAAAGACCAGCATCAACTGAAGACCCCCGTGGATTGAAGCCCAGCGGCTCCTCAGGAAGCCTCCAGGCTTTCCTGCACCATCTGCAGTGCCGGGTCGGGACTGCTGAGGCATCTGGCCACGAGGACTGAGCAACTACCAGGTTCGGTGATTCTCAGGCCTGCAACTGCTATTGGACTACTGTAAGCTGATCCAATAAATCCCCTTTTAAAACAATTCATTCTAGCAGTTCTGTTCCTCTAGAGAACCCTGACTAATACAGATGCCTTGTAACCAGAGGATTTCAATGGCTTTAGGAAGTTATAAATCATCTTTATTGGTCAAGGACCCAGCCAGAGGTCTTCTAGTATATCCATTAGAAACTGATGTAGCTGTGGCAGGGTGAGAGTTATTCAAAAAGTTTTCCACTGGAACAAGGGGAAGTCTAGCAATATGGAGAGAAGCTGGACAAGTAACTAGAGAGTGATAAGAAGATTGGGGGTTTATCTTAAGCTTGGGTATGTTTATCCAAGTAGGGAGGCCTTGGACTCTTACTGCTATGGCAGTGGTGAATATGACTTTATATGGTCTTTTCCACTTCTGTTGTAAAGTGGTTGTGTATGTGTGTGTGTGTGTGTGTGTGTGTGTGTGTGTGTGTGTGTGTAGAATTGGAGTAATTTTGGAAAAGAGGAGCAGGCAGTTCTGGAGTTACTAGGGTCTCCCTTATAGGAGTTCAAAAGGGCTTAGGGTTAGAGGTTTTTATGGAAGTCAACAGATTATAAATAAAGTCAAGGGTAAGAGTTTAGTCCAATGTAAGTACAAATCTACAGAAAGTTTGGTTAGGGATTCTTCTTCTTCTTCTTCTTCTTTTTTTTTTTTTTTTTGAGGTAGGGTCTCACTTTAGCTCAGGCTGACCTGGAATTCTCTATGTAGTCTCAGGGTGGCCTAGAACTCACGGTGATCCTCCTACCTCTGCCTCCCGAGTGCTGGGATTAAAGGCGTGCGCCACCACACCTGGTTTAGGGATTCTTTTAATATGTGGTTCTCACATTCTACTTTGCCTGCAGATTGAAGCCAGTAGGATTAGTTCCATTTTATGTTTAGTGAAGATGCTAGGGTCTTTGATATCTGAGAGGTAAATTCATGGCTGTTATCTGATTATAAGGAAGATGGAAGGCCAAACCTGGGAATTATTTCTGTAATGAGGATATGGGTGAGTGTGGAAGCCCTTTTGTTATTACTGGGAAAAACTTCCACTTACCAAGTGAAGGTACTAGGACTAGAAAGCATCTACTTTTTTTTTTTGAAGGAGGAATGTAGGTGAAATCTAGTTGCCAATCTGAGGCAGGGAGTGATCCTCTGGCTTGGTGTGTTGTGAAGTGTGGGGCCTAATGTTGGAGTTAGCATTCAATGTTGAAGAGGTTTGCAAGAGGAGGAAATTTGTTGTATTAGCTGTTTATTTTGTGGGGATAAAAAAGTGTATTTTTAGAAACTGAGTAAGGGCTTGGGAGCATTTTCAGGTAGAATTCAAAGCTGGTCTTGATACCACCAGGACCCATCCTGGTTGCCACCCTGAGAGGTGATTTTATCTTGTTTTGGTTTGGTATAAAAGAGTTGGTATTAAGAGAGATGAGTGGGAGGCAGAATGTTTGGCATACTTGTCTTCCAGATTGTTGGAGACAGAAGTATATTGAGAATTATGCTGATGTACCAGGCAGTGGAAGACAACAACATTTTTGGTTCTTGAACTGCATCTAACTTATATATAAAAGTGACATTCTGAATTGGTGAATTGGTGTTACACTGGGTAACGAGCCCCCATGCTTGCCAAATGGCTGCATTTGAGTGTATCATATTATATATGTAGCTAAATATTAGCTATTTTATCTTTGGCTAGCAGGAGAGCTCTGGTAAGAGCTATGACCGTGGCCTGCTGGGAGGTTGTGTACAGGGAAAGGGCATGGGATTCTATAATGGTGGCATGGTGGTTTTAGGTGATAAGTGGTGGTGCTGGTTGGAAAATATCATAGCCAATTTATTTTTGCTTTCTTTTGAAGAGCCCCTATATATGAGCCAATACTGGTGATAGGCTCATCTACAATGTGATGAAAGGGGTGGAGAGTAGAATCTATCACAGTAGCACAAGGAATGTGAGGGAGGTGAATCAAAGTTTATAGTATTAGTAGGTGGCTTAATTTAGGGTCTTGCATCTGTGAAAGGAAATGTGAGGATCTAAATGGTGGGGATCTAAGCGTGGATTACTTAAACCTGGGAAGGAGAAAGTGAGAGAAAGGTTTTGTGGCTAAGGAGTTGAGGTTATAACGAAGCTTTACCTGAAAGGGGCACATGAATTGAATAAACATGGTTGAGCAAATATCTCTGTAGTGATGCATGAAGCACTTAGGATAAATGCCCAGTAAGGGAATGGCTGGATCTGTTGGTAGCTCTATGTTCATCCTTTTTGGAAATCACCAAATTGATTTCCATAGTGGTTGCACAAGTGTGAATTCCCACCAACAGTGGATATGAGTTCCTCTTTCTCCACCTCCTCACCAACATTTGTCATTGTTAGATTTTTTTAATGATTGCCATCTTTACTTGAGTAAGGTAGAATTTCATGTTCCTTTTAATTTGCATTTTCTTAATGGTTAGGGATGTTGAACATATTGTTAATTGTGTGTTAGCCATTTGTAATTCTTCCTCTGAGAACTCCGTATTCAATTCTCTGCCCCATTTTTGGAGGAGGTTGCTTGATTATTTTTGCTGTTCAGTTTTTTGAGTTCTTTGTAGATTCTAGATATTAGGATTCTGTCAGTGGTATAGCTGGCAAAAATTTTATCCCATTTAGTAGGTAATCTACTGGCTCTGCTTATAGTATGTTTGTGTGTGGAAAAGCTTTTTAGCTTCTTGAGATCTTATTGGTTGAGTGATTGTTTAATTTCTGGCGCTACTTTTTTTTTTTTTTTCCCAGGAAGTCTTCCTTACACCTATACCATGCAGAGTGATTCCTGTTTTTTCTTCCAGTAGGAGAAGAGTTTTGTTTCTTATATTGAGGTCTTTAATTCATTTGGTCTTGATTTTTTTTGTGTGGAGAGGTGAATGGGTCTAGTTTCATTTTTCTACATATGGTGATTCAATTTGTCCAACATGATTTGTGGAAGATGCTGTCTTTTCTCCAATCTACATTATTGGCACTTTTGTCAAAGATCAAGTAGCTATAGTTATTTGACCTAAGGTCTGAGTCTTCAAATACGTTCCATTAGTCTATGTTTCTGTTCTTATACCAGCACCATGCTGTTTTTGTTACTATGGCTTTGTAATATAGCTTTAGATCAGGTATGGTGGTATCTCCATATATATATATATTGGTTTTTTTGAGGTAGGTTCTCACTTTAGCCCAGGCTGACCTGGAATTCACTCTGTACTCTCAGGATGGCCTTGAACTCATGGTGATCCTCCTACCTCTGCCTCCCAAGTGCTGGGATTAAGGGCATGTACCACCATGCCCGGCCAGATATGTTTTTTTGAGGATATGTTTGGATATCCAAGGCCTGCTGCCATTCCATATGAATTTTGAGATCACTTTTTTCTATATCTGTGAAAAATGATGTGGGTCTTTTTTATTGGTATTGCATTAAATATGCATATTATTTTTGGTAGACTTGCCATTTTCACAATATTACTTCTACCTATCCAAGAGCATAGGAGGTCTTTCCATCTTCTCAAGTCCTCCTCAATTTCTTTCTTGGGTTTTTAAAAATGTTTTCATTATATAGGTCTTTCACATCCTTGGTTAGTGTTATTCCAAGTTTTTTTTTTTTTTTTTTTTGCTATTGAAAATGGGACAGCCTCAGTGATTTCTCTCTGTATATCTGTCCTTTGCATACAGGAAGTTTACTGATTTTTGTGCATTGGATTTTTATCTTGCCACTTTACTGAAGGAATCAATCACCTTTAGAAATATTGAGATAGAGACTTTTGGGTCACTTATGTAAAGGATCATGTTAACTGCAAATAAGACTTACTTGACTTTTTCCTTTCCAAATTGAATCCTTTTATTTCTTTCTCCTGTCTTATTGCTTGGGCTAGTATTGCTAGTACTATGTTGAAGAGCAGTGGTGAGAGTGGGCACCCATGTTTTGTTTGTGAGATAGATCTCAATGGGTACTCCTTGTATATTTCTCCATTAAGGATTATTTGGGCTTTAGGTGTTTTATATGTAGCCTTTATTGTATTGAGTTATAAACCCTCCATGCCTGTTCTTTCCAGTGTTTTGATCATGAAATGGTGTTATATTTTGTCAAAGACCTACTCTGCATCAACTGAGATGGTCATGTGGTTCTTATGGTTAAGTTTATACATGTGTTATATTACATTGACCGATTTCCTTATGGGGAGCCATCCCTGCATCCCTGGGATGAAGCCTACTTGATCAAGGGGGATAATGTTTTTGATGTGTTGTTGAATTCGGTTTCAAGTATTTTTTTCAGGATGTTTACATCTAAGTACATCAGGGATATAGTCCTATACTTTTCTTTTTTGTTGCATCTGTCTGGCTTTGGTATTAGGGTGATGCTAGCTTCATAAAAGGAGTTGGGGAGTATTCCCTGGTCTCTCATTATGCAAAACAGTTTGAGAAAATTTTTTTCAGTTCTCCAATGCAGGTTTGAAAGAATTCATCTGAGAAGCCATCCTGATCTGGACTTTTCTTTTAGGGGAGGTATTTGATTACATTTTCAATCTTCATGAATGTGATAGGTTTGTTTAGGAGATTAATCTGCTCTGAGTTTTGGTCGGTGGTGTATGTTTAGGAATTCAGGCATTTCTTCCATATTATCCAATTTTGTGGAGTGGAGGTTTTGGAAGTATATCCTGATGATTCTCCTAATTGCATGTCTGTTGTGACTTCTCCTTTTCTCATTTCTGATTTTGTTAATTTGAGACTTATCTCTTTTTTTTTTTTCTTGATCAAATTGGCCAGGGACTTATCATTCTTGCTCATTTTTTCAATGAACCAGCTCTTCATTTCATCATTTAAAAAATTGTTTTCTTAGTTTCCAGTTCACTAATTTCTACTCTGATCTTGATAAGTTTTTCTATCTGGAGTTCTTAGGTTTGGGTTCTTCTTGTTTTTCCAATGTCTTTAGGTGGACAGATAGGTTATTAATTTAGGATCTCTCTGTCTTCATTATAAAAGCATTTAGTGCTATGAATTTTCACCTTAGCACTGCATTCATTGGGTCCCATAATTTTTATTTTGGTCCCATAAATTTTAATAAGTTGTGTTTTCATTATCATTCAATTGTAGAAATTTTACAATTGCTTTTTTGTTTTCTTGAAGTTAGCAAAGTTTTTGGCCTCTGGATCAAGTTCTTCTGTCTTGTCTTCCAGGTCAGAGGTTCTGTCTTCCACATAAGTAAGTCTGTTAGTGAGGGGTTCTAGAGAGGTTTTTATAAGCTCTCTTTGATATTTGTTTTGTGTTGTGTTATTTTGTATCATGTCCATCTCTTTTTTGAGGCACAATTTCAGTTTGAGTTCTGATTTTCTTGATGCTTCCTGTAATTCATTCTTGTGTTTGATCAAGTCTTCATTAAGCTTAATCAATTGGTTATTGAGATCTTCCTTTGGTGACTCATCTTCAATTCATTTATAGCTCTTTTGAGGATTCTAACATTTTCTTCAATCAAGTTAAGCCTACTGTCAAAAGCTGGATCCTCTAAGATATTATTCTGTTCAATTTTATTGATACAATTGTGGGTTTTTTGATGGTTTCCTTTTAGTTCAGCAATTCTTTTGATCAAGGGCTCATTGGTTTTTGTGTTTTCATTTTGGGATTGAATTTCTGTTGATTTCTCTATGATTTCCCTGAAGGCTTACATTATGGGACTAGGCATCCTTGGTGGAGATCTCTCAGTTTTATGATTTTGTTGGCTTTTTTGTATTGTTATCTACCCATCTTGGGGAAACACTTTATTCTATTGAGGAGGAATCAAATATTTGTCGTTGTAGGATCTTTAGAGGGTGTTCTGTTTTAAATGTAAACCCAATTGGGTATTGGTGTACAATGGGGCTATAACCACGATGTGCAGATTATGGAGATTGCAGATACATCAAAGGTACTTGGGGAACTGGGAGCTGTGGCCTACTCACTCCTCTTTCATACACTCTTCAGCACATGGGGATCATGGGTTGGGGGAACCAGGATCCAGGAAGCTGGAGAGCCACTGGCAAGAGGCCATCTCCTACAGTGGCCTGTACACCCTCTGACTCAGGGCAATAGGGATTTGGGTACTCAGGGGCCAATCAGGATACCACAGAAAAAGGCATGCTTTCACAGCCCCCACACAAGGGCCCAGCCTCATCAAGGCAGCAACAGAGGTATTAGAACCAGGGAGCTGGGAGGTGAGAGACCAACCAGGAGCTCTGGCTTACTTACTCTGTGAACATATCCTCTGGAGTAGGAGATCCAGGAATTGGGGTCCAGGGGCCCTTCAATCAGGAATGTGGAGCAAGGGCTGTTCTTCCACAGCAAGCTTGCAGGCTCCAAGTAGCCCCATACCAGCCACAGGAGTAACTACTGGAACCAGGCAACTGGGAGGAGCTGGGGAACAGGGAGATCTGGCCTACTCACTCTATGCACACTCCCTCCATTGCAGGGTATCCAGGAATGGGGGGGGGGCAGGGGCACATCAATCAGGAAGGCTGAGCAAGGGGCTCACTTTTGCTGCAAGCTTGCAGGGTCCAAGCAGCCCCAAGGCAGCAAGGGAACCTACCAGAACCAGAGAACTGGGAGGAGCTGGTGAACAGGAAGATCTCTACATTAGCCATCTTAAGGAAGATGGCCCAACTACTTTACATTGAAACAATTGAAAGGGTGTCTGAAGAAAGATTAACTGGAAAAATGAAAACACTTTTGATAGGAAATGACTGAAAGGAAAGAATCTGCTTTTCAAGGTCACAATTTATTTCATCTCATCACTGAATTAACAATATGACTGTGTCCTGTACACCTGGTATTGGTTTTGGAAGCATGAGAAATGTGTGGAGTAGTTCATAAAGTGCACACAGGTCCAGGAGTCACTGCTGAGACACAGCAAGTGAGGCAGGGAATGATGACTCTGATAAAGAGATGAGTAAAACCATTATAAGATGGACTGTGTGTTTCACGGAGATACAATATTTTGGATATACCAGGACTATGCAAAGGCTATCATGGAGTGCTGTTGGCTTGTGTAGTATACAGCTTTATGTCCCTGAGATGAACTTCCAGACATAGCACAGTTATGGAGAAAGGGATTTATTGTAGCTTACAGGTCCAGCAGAAGTTCCATAATAGTAGAAGAAGAAGCTGGCCTGCTTTCACAGGATGAAAGAGAGGGAGGGAGGGAGGGAGGGAGAGAGAGAGAGACAGAGACAGAGAGAGAGAGAGAGAGAGAGAGAGAGAGAGAGAGGCCCCAAGCCAGAAGAAACAAAAAAACCACACTACAAACAAACACACCTCAGGAACTCCAGGTCCTTTGCATATCTCTAGACTGGAATTGCAAACCACCACCACAGTTTAGGGCTGGATCCTAAAATCTGCCCAGTAACACCTCTTCCAGTCAGGTGGTTGGAAGTCCAAGAAGTTTTAATAAACTCCTGAATCTATTGGGGGACATCTGTTCAAACTACTAGCTTGGAATGGAAGTTTCCCTGGCCACTCAGCCCAGATGAAGGGGTAGAAATGGAAAATCCAGACTTGTCACTGGAGTGCTATGAGGTGAGTTAGAAGGAATGAGAAGTCCAGACATTATGAGGTGAATTATTATGGGTTTCAGTCCTCTTAATCCATCTAGGGCAATGGGTATTGTGGGATAGAAATAGAATGGGGGGGGGGGTTCTTTTAGAGTGATAACTATGGGTGGGTGGTGGCTAACAATTGATGGGTAAGCTGTATTCCATACTAGTGGACATACTTGGGGGCAAAACAAAGAGCTTGAAAGGATCTCCTCAGGAAGTGGATGGTCCTGGGGAGTAAAAAATCCCTTGGCAATTTAAAGGTGGAAGGAACAGTGAGGCCTTAAATCTTTTAATAGTTCTCTTCCCACAAGTGGGGTGGGACATGAGGGAAGTACTATTAAGGAATGAATTAGGGCTAGGTTTTCAAAAGTACAGTGCGAAGGTAAGGTCATTGTGAGTATTTGTGTAGTTCCCATTTTGCCTATGAGAGAAGTGGGGACCAGTACGAGGGGTCCTCAGTATTCTGGGAGTAATGAAAGAGAAGCCCCAGTGTCAGTTAGAAATAAGATATTTCTCCTGGACACTGCCCCAATTATCCTGGGTTCATAGGACTCACTCATGATGGCAGGGGCTTTTGAACCCAGGCCTCCTGTAGTAGCAGTGTAAGGGGATCTTGTGGTTCAATGGGCTTCTTCAAGGAGGGGCATCTCCCCTGAAGACAGTCCATTTTCCAATGTCCCATTGTCCACAATTGTGACAAGACTAGGTAGGAGACCTGGGATTGGGATGGACATTTGTTAACCCAATGTCCTGCTGCTTCACAACAGAAACAGTTTCCAGGAGGTGCCTGTGAATATCAGTCTGATCTCCATGACTGACCTGTTTTAGGCTGAGGGCTTTTAGCAGATGCCAGAAGGTGATATTTAAGTTTTAAATGTTTTTCTTTCTTTGATTCAGATTACTATTCACAGTTATTAAAGACCTTGAAGGCCAGGTTGAGAAGTTCCTGTTGGGGTGCTTGAGGGCCTAGTTCAAGCTTTTGTAATTCTTTGTGGATATCTGGGGCTGACTGAGAAATAAGTTGTAAATGAAGAAAAAGCTGTCCTTCAGGGGAGGTGTAGTCCTTATGGGTGTATTTAGTAAACATGACTATAAGACAAGCTGTAAAAAGAGAAGGGTTTTCATTAAGTTCTTCATTATTGTATGTATTTTATCATAATTAACCTGACTGTGGGCATTTTTCTCCATGTCAATATTAAGCAGTAAGAATTCATATGATCTCTTCTTTGGAGGTCTGGATGGCCCAGTTGGTAATTCCAATTTGGGTCCTGAAGTGGAGCAGACTGTTGGCCTGCTGGGTTATTGTTTTAGTCTTTTTTTAATTATATATAGAAATATTTAGTATGTAAACAACACATGTTGGTACCATCATTTCCCTCCTCTCTCTTTTCTGAAGAGGACTTCTTTATTGGGGATGCAGGTTGACTCCATGGGGATTGTGGGTCATGCAATATGGTGGGGGGGGGGGGAGGCAATATCTCTGTTTAAAATGTCCCAACTTGGTTCTCTAACAATCTTTCTGTCCCATCTTCCACAAAGTATCCTGAGCCATGCTGGGAGCATTTTAAATCTACTTCAGTGATGGGCACTTAGGAGTCTCTAGATCTCTGATTTGGTAGGTTTGAGAGTCCTCAGTGTCTATCTCCTTCCCTTTGTGCTGATATCAGATTCACTAAGAAAGCAGTGCTCTTGCTCATTTCCCCAATTTCCCTGTGGTTTCACCTGGGGCCAGGGTGAAGTGGACTGGGTCATTTATCTCCTCAGGTCCAGCTCCCATCTGAAAAACAGAAGCAGATTTTCCAATGTAGAGTGAAGTCAGCAGCAGTTAAGTGGGATAACCAGTATTAATTTAGAGAGAATTTAAACATTGTAGAGCCTCTTATAGCCCAAGATTAGTGGGATCTTGACAATGGAAAGCAGAATTATTATCTGGATATGATTCTGAATTATTTCCCAGTTCCAGATATGGTTTCCTTTCCACTGAGCAGATCTGTTAGCCAATCCAAGAGCAGCTGGTTACCCACCATGGCTGTGTGCCAATATTGCACTTGTGTGAGCATCACATCAAGTTGTTTGTTTCTGAGATGCTTAGAGTTTGAGTTGTTTGGGCAGATGTTGGTCACTTTATCCTGGTAGCCCATGTAGCACCTTGCAGCACTAGAGAGGCTAATTGTCTGGGGACTGGTTCTCCTCCAGATTCCAACCAGGTTGCTCCATGGTCTGTGCTGACAATGTATGGTGTCTTTGGCAGTAGGGTCTTACCATTAACCTGTGGTGGGTAATCAAATGCTCTGACAGAACACTGTCTTGTTTGTTTTGGGAGATCTAGTAGGTCTCTCTAGTCAACAGCTCATTGTGGATGTAAACCACATCCTGGTATAGGGAATTACATGGTAGCACCAAGGGAAAACAAAAAGCTATTGAAAAAAGAGAAACAGGAGAAATTTGAGGTTAGGTTTTGTCTCATCCTCTCTAGGGCCTTCATTTCAGGTGCTCACCCCAATGTCCTTGTGAGAGTTATTTCCTGGGCTACTGAGGTTGTGTTCAGGAAGTCTTTTCCAAGTCCTATATCATAGATAATGCCTCCTATATTTTATTCCAGTAGTTAAAGAATTTTGGGTCATATATTGAGGTTTTTAATCCATTTGGACTTGATTTTTATGTATGGTCAAATGAGTGGGTTTAATTTCATTTTTCTACATATGGACATCCAATTTGTCCAACACCATCTGTTGAAGATACTATCTTTTCTCCATTCTACATTATTGGCACCTTTGTTAAATATCAAGCAGCTGTAGTTACTTGCCCTAAAGTCTGGGTCTTCAATTATGTTCCATTGGTCTATGTTTCTGTTTTTATTCAGGTACCATGCTGTTTTTGTCACTATGGCTCTGTAATATAGGTTTATATCAGGTATGGTGATACAGCCAGAGGTCTTTTAAAAAAATATATTTTATTGACAGCTTCTATACTTACAGACAACAAACCATGGTATTTCCATCCCCTCCCCAACTTTCCCCTTCATAATTCTGCTCTCCATCATATCCCCTCCCTCTCTCCAATAGTCTCTCTTTTAATTTAATGTCATCATCTTTTTCTCCTACTATGAGGGTCTTGTGTAGGTATTACTAGGTACTGTGAGGTCTTGGATACTGAGGCCAATTTCTGTCCAGATAGTTGTATGTAAGGAGTGGTACCCTTCATTTGGCTCTTAATTTTAAAAAATTATTGTAAGTCTTGTACTCAGTGAATACAGTAAAGTTGGTACCATTGTTAGCCTCCTCCCTGACCACTCCGCTCTACAGGGACCCTCCTTGTTGTGGAATATGGGTCGTGCTTTGTGAGGTTAGCCACACATGAGTATGAATAAGAGCCAATTGAGTTATGAGTTATGAGTAGGAGCCAATGTCTCTGTGTATCATAACCCAATGTGTGGCTCTAACATTCTTTCCACCCCCTCTTCTGAAATTTCCCTGAGACATGTTGGGTTCATTTTTAGGTTTGATTCAGTGATGAAGTCTTGGGAGCCTCCGTGTCTTTGGATATCTGGTTTGGTAGGAGTTGATTGTTCTCTGTGTCTATCTCCTTCACCATTGTGTTGGTACCAGGTTCACCAAGAAAACAGCACTCTTGCTTGTTTCCCCAATTATTCTTAGTTTCAGCTGGGGCCCTTTTGAGGTATGATGGGGTGGTTTTATCCTTAGGATCTGCATCTAAAAAGAGAAGCATTTTCTTTCTTTCTTTCTTTCTTTCTTTCTTTCTTTCTTTCTTTCTTTCTTTCTTTCTTTCTTTTTTTTTGCCAGCAAGCATTTCTTTCTTTCTTTCTTTCTTTCTTTCTTTCTTTCTTTCTTTCTTTCTTTCTTTCTTTCTTTCTTTATTTGAGAAGCAGAGAGAGAGAATGGGCACAACAGGGCCTCCTGCCACTGCAAACAAACTCCAGATGCATTTGTCACTTTGTGCATCAGGCTATCTGTGGGTACTAGAGAACTGAACCATGGGCCAACAGGCTTTGCAAGCAAGTGGTTTTAACAGCTAAGCTTTCTCTTCAGCCTCAATAGTTCTTCCTTTTTTTAAAAAAATATTTTATTTATTTATTTGAGAGCAACAGACAGAGAGAAAGAGGCAGATAGAGAGAGACAGAGAATGGGCGCGCCAGGGCTTCCAGCCACTGCGAACGAACTCCAGACACGTGTGCTCCCTTGTGCATCTGGCTAACATGGGTCCTGGGGAATTGAGCCTTGAACCAGGGTCCTTTGGCTTCACAGGCAAGTGCTTAACCGCTAAGCCATCTCTCCAGCCTGAGAAGCATTTTCTTAAGGGTGTGTTTGCCATCTGTATTTCTTCCTATGAGAACTGCTTGTCCAGTTCTTTGCACATTTTGTGAGTGGGTTGTTTGATGTTTTATTGTTTAGGTTTTTGTATTCTTTGTAGATTTTAGAGATTAGGCCTCTGTCAGATGGATATTCAGCCAATATTTTTTCCCATTCTGTGGGTAATCTATTGACTCTGCTTATTGTATGTTTGTCTGTGAAGAAACTTTTCAGTTTCATGTGATGCCATTGAGTGAGTGATTGTTCAAGATCCTATGCTACTGGGGTTTTGTTCAGGAAGTCTTTACCCATTCCTATATCATGGAATGTTCCCCCTATTTTTTCTTCCAGTAGTAGCCAAGGTTCTGGTGTTATGTCAAAGTTTTTGATCCATTTGGACTTGATTGTTGTGCATGGTGAGATGCGTGGATCGTTTCAATTTCCTGCATATGGTTATCCAGTTTGTCCAGCACCATTTGTTGAAGATGATGTCTTTTTTTCTGGCTTATGTTGTTGGGGCCTTTGTCAAATATCAAGGGACTGTAGTCACTGGACCCAAAGTCCATGTCCTCGATTCTATTCCATTGGTCTATATTCCTGTTTTTATGCCAATACCATGCTGTTTTTATTACTATGGATTTATAATATAGCTTTAGATAAGGTATAGTGATGCCTCCAGAGGTGTTTCTTTTGCTGAGGATATGCATGGATATTTAAAGCCTTTTGCCTTTCCATATGACTTTTGGGATCATTTTTTCTATCTCCGTGAAGAACAGGCTTGGGATTTTGATTGGTATTGCATTAAATCTGTATATTGCCTTTGGTAGGATTGCCATCTTCACAATGTTAATTCTACATGCCCAGGAGCATGGGAGGTCTTTCTATTTTCTGAAGCCCTCCTCAATTTCTGTTTTGAGTGTTTTAATGGTTTCATTGTATAGAACTTTCACTTCCTTGGTTAATGTTATTCCAAGGTATTTTATTTTTTTGTTGCTATTGAAAATGGGACAATGTCACTTATTTCTTTCTCTGTACCTTTGTCATTTGCATATAGAAAAGCTACTGAGTTTTGTGCATTGATTTTGTATTCTGTTATTTTGCTGAAGGAGTTAATCACCTTTAAGAGTTTTAGGATGGAGGCTCTCAGGTCTCTTACATATACAATCATGTCATCTGTGAATAGAGCTAACTTAACTTCTTCCTTTCCAAATTGTATCCCTTTTATTTCTTTTTCCTGTTTTATTGCTTGAGCTAGGACTTTCAGTACTATACTGAAGAGCAGTGGTGAGAGTAGACACCTCTGTCTTGTTCCTGATCTCAATGGGAATTCCTTCAGTCTCTCTCCACTAAGTATTATTTGGGCTTTAGGAGCTTTATATATAGCCTTTATTATATTGAGATATAAACCGACCATGCCAATTCTTTCCAATGTTTTGATCATGAAGTGATGTTGTACTTTGTCAAAGGCCTTTTCTGCATCTATTGAAATAATCATGAGGTTTTTGTGTTTAACTTTGTTTATGTGGTGTATTTCATTGACAGATTTCCATATGTTGAACCACCCCTGTGTTCCTGGGATGAAGCCCACTTGATCAAGGTGGATAATGCTTTTGATATGTTGTTGGAATTGGTTTGTGAGGATTTTGTTCAAGATCTTTGCATCTAAGTTCATCAGGGAAATAGGCCTGTAGTTTTCTTTTCTTGTGGCATCTCTGCCTGGTTTTGGTATTTGGGTGATTGTAGTTTCATAGAAGGAGTTGGGGAGCTTTCCTTGTTTGCCAATTGTGTGGAACAGTTGAGAAAGATTGGTTTCAGTTCTTCCATGAAGGTTTGATAGAATTCAGCTGAGAAGCCATCTTGTCCTGTACTCTTCTTTTTGGGGAGGTTTTTGAATTCCTTTTCAATGTCAATGGGTGTTATATGTTCATTTAGGAGATTAATATTCTCTGACTTTAGCTTTGATAGATGGTATGTGTCCAGGAATTTATCCATTTACTCCATATTATCCAATTTTGTGGAGTAGAGTTTTTTGAAATAATTCCTGATGATTCTCCCAATTTCACTTATGTCTGTTGTGATCTCTCCATTTTCATTTGTAATTTTGTTAATTTGAAGTGTCTCTTTTTATCACTTGATCAAATTGGTCAGGGGTTTATCAGTCTTGTTTCTTTTTCAAAGAACCAGCTCCTTGTTTCATCAATTTTCTGAATTGTTTTATTAGTTTCCAATTTATTAATTTCTGTTCTGAACTTAATTATTTCTTTCTATATGAAGCTTTTGGGTTGGATTCTTCTTGCTTTTCCAGTGCCTTTAGGTGAATGGTTAGGTTATTGACTTGGGATCTCTCTGTCTTTGTTATGAAGGCATTTAGTGCTATGAATTTTTCCCTGAGGACTGCCTTCATAGTGTCCTATAAGTTTTGTTGTGATGTGTTGCCATTGTCATTCTTTTCTAGAAATTTTGCAATTTCATTTTTTATTTTGTCCATTACCCATGTATTGTTTAAAAGTGTGCTATTCAGTTTTCAGGAACTGATGGGATTCTTGGTGGCTCTTTTGTTGTTAATTTCCAGCAATACAGCATTGTGATTTGATATCATTCAGGAAATTATGTCAGTCTTCCTAAATGTATAGAGACAGGCTTTGTGACCTATTTTAGAGAAGGTTCCATGTGCTGCTGAGAAGAATGGGTAGTTTGTGGATTTGGGGTGGAATGTTCTGTAGATGTCCATTAGATCTAACTGCTGTATGGTTTTGGTGAGCTCTCTCACTTCCCTGTTGAGTTTCTGTTTGAATGATCTATCTATTGCTGATATTGGAGTATTAAACTCCCAACTATGATGGTTTTGGTGGTTATTTTAGTTTTATTGTCAAATAGGTTTTGTTTTACGAATTGCGGTTCCCCTGTGTTTGGTGCCTAGAGATTTATGATTGTGATATCCTCTTGATGTATCATTCCCTTCATAAGTAGGAAGTGGCCTTCTTTTTTTATACAGTGGAATATATCTTTATTACCAGCATTTCAGAGCATGCAGCATGATGATGACAGTAAGTTTCAGGTCAGCTAGGACTAGAGTGAGACTCTGTCTCAGAAAGTGGTCAGTCTTCACAATGATGTGACTCTTAAGGGTCCACCGAGGCTTTCACACTGGAGTCCTGACCTGGAGGAGTGGCTCAATGGTTTGGCTAGCATGTGATGCATCACAGCACTGAAAAAGAAATCTGAACTCCTTCTGTTAACATCCACATCTGACCTGAGCAAGTCTGAATATCAAAGTAGATAAAAAGATTTCTGGCAGATCTTGTTCCTGGTTCAAGACCTGAAGTGGTCATTCTTGCCTGTCCTTTAAGCTCCTAATGGCATCATTACTCTATTCCCTTCCATGGAAGAGACATCATAATTAAAAGTAGTTCAGGATCTTACTGTTCAGCTTGTGCCCCTGCTCTTTAAGATTCAAGACATTTCCCTGGCTTTTACAAATAATTCTGTGACTGAGGCTTTTTAGACTTCAGAATGTAGCTGTTATTTTCTTTCTTTTCTTTGACTACAGTTAATCTTGTGAGTTGTGCTCTCTGGTGTTCAAAGTGAAGCCCAGGCTCATTAACAAAATAATTTGACACTGGGTTCTTTAGAGTTCAGGACAGAGTCCAGATTCCTGCACTTAGTTTTGTGGCTAAAGTACATTGTGGTTTAGAGTAGAGAACCCAGCAAGGGAGCTCTGGGTGTGTTTATTCTGTTAGTGTTTTGGATTCTTATACACAAGTTGCTTCTTTGACTCTATTGTTAAATGTTTTACAGAGTTTTAGGACAACTAGTAACTTTCAAAGTAAGTGTCAACATCCAAACAGGACAATGGCAGAAATCACAAAGGCCACGAAGAGGAAGTATAAGTGTGTGTGTGTTTGTGTTTGTGTGTGCATGCGTGTGTGTGTGTGTGTGTGTGTGTGTGTGTATAAATTCACAGGCATAAATAGTCCTGGCAACATACCAGTCAAGGAAAAGTGTGCTTTTGTTAGGCATAGACTGAGGTAGTAGGTGTTGTATAGAAGATTCCTCCAAACTGAAATATTTCTTCTAGAAAGGGAGAGGCATGGAGACTCAGGAGGTCAAGACAGGGACCTGTCTGGGACACTAAAATACAAATATTGTTAAATTGGTGCCAGCCAGTATTTCTACAAAACTATCCCACCATGGCAGCTGTGCCTGTAGCCATCCAACTTTGTTCTACACAACAGATGGGGAGAAAAGAAGATGAGACCACTTTCCAGTATAAGAGATAGCTAATGTCTTACAAAGCATTTTTTCCATATGGAGATGTACCGTCAAAACCTATGTACAAAAAACCTGTGAAAAAGTTTGCATGCCCATATCTAGTTTTAGGAATGGCTAAAAAAGGTCTTTTGGTTGGGTAAACAGCCATCTTGGACAATGAGGGGATGAGACACAAGAGTATGGGACAAGCAGCTGCAGGCACAGTTAGTCAGGGAAGTGGCCTTCTTTGTCTTTTTTGATTATTTTTGGTTTGAAGTCTATTTTATCTGATATTAGGATAGCTATGCATACTTGTTTCTTATTCCCATTTGCTTGGAATATCATGTTCCATCATTTCTCCCTGAGAAGGTGTCTGTCTTTAGTGGTGAGGTGGGCTTCTTGG
Organism: Dipus sagitta; assembly: GCA_036346955.1. Lineage (NCBI taxonomy): Eukaryota > Metazoa > Chordata > Mammalia > Rodentia > Dipodidae > Dipus > Dipus sagitta. The sequence continues at coordinate 76,797,041 of CM070778.1, read as the reverse complement.
AGACAACAGGTTGAAGGGTCTAATTTTCTGATCCACCCTGTTAGCTTATGTCTCTTGATGGGTGCATTAAGGCCATTAATATTTATGGTAATGACTGTGAGGTTTGGTTTGATCCCTGCCACATTGTGTTGCTTTATGTGGTTTGGTGTATCCATGGACTTTGAAATTTTTTGTGCCTTCTCAGAGTTTGGTTATTGTGATCTACTTCTTGTAGGTATTTGCGGTAGACTATTTGATTCTTCTGTGTGGAGAATTTCCTGAAATACTCTCTGTAGGTTTGGTTTTGTGTTCATATAGTTGTAAAGCTGAGTTTTGTCATGGAAAGTTTTTCTTTCACCATCTATTATGAGGGATACTTTTGCTGGGTTGAGTAGTTTGGGTTGGAAGCCATAGGTTCTTAGACTTTGCAGTGTTCCATTCCAGGCCCTTCTGGTTTTCAGGGTTTCAATTGAGAAGTCTGAAGTAATTCTGATGTGGTTAAGTTTAAAAGTGATGTTCTATTTTTTCCCTAGCTGCTTTTAGGAATTTTCTCTTTGGTGTCAATGTTTAGAGTCTTAATGACAATATGTCTTGTAGAGATTCTCCTTTGGTCCATTCTGTTTGGAGTTCTGTTAGTTTCTTGTATCTTGATGGGCCTTTCTTTTGTGAGAGTGGGAAAGTTTTCTTTGATAATTTTGTTCAACAATTTCTTCATGCCTTTGACTTTGGTCTGAGTTTCTTCCCCTTCTGGTATTCCCATGATCCAAATGTTAGGATGTTTAATTGTGTCCCACTGTTCCCTCATGTTCTGTTCACAGATAACTTTGAACTTATTGAAACTTTTGAACTCTCAGACTGTTTCATCTGTTTTGTCTTCCACGTCTGAGTTTCTATCTTCCACATCACAGTGTAGGGGCAGGGAGAGTGGGTCTGAGGTTGAGGTGGGTGGGGGGAATGGTGAGACTTTCACATGGGGCAGGAGGAGTGAGCAGCTTTGGTGCATTCAGGGGAGCGAGCATCTTTGTGTGCACAGGGAGTTAGGGGCTTTGGCACAGGTGGGGGAGCCAGCAGGGGTTGTGGGGATTGAGAGGCTTTGGGGCAGGATGGAAGAACTAGGGACTTTGGCAGAGGGGCAGAGGAGCGAGAGCCTTTGGCATGGGGTGGAGGAGTGAGGGGCTTTGGTGTGGGGCAGAGGAGAGAGTGCCTTTGGCGTGGGTGGGGGAGTGATCAGGGTGGCTGAGCTAGGGGCTTTGGCGTGGGCGGGCAGCGAGAGGCTTTGTTGTGGGCAGGGGAGCAACTGGGGCAGGTGAGCGTGGGGCTTTGGCATGGGTGGGGGAGCAAGCGGGGTGGGTGAGCTTGGGGCTTTGGTGCATTGGTGGGGGGAAACGGATCAATCACCTGTGCACAGCTGCACAGGTGGAACTAGTTTTTTCTGTGTTCCCTTGCCTGCTGTTAATGCAGGAGGAACCTGAGGCTGGGTCTATGGCTAGGGTGGCTGCTTGAGGGGATTGGGGGCCTGTTGGGCTACCCGGGAACATGGAAGTCAGCCAATTCCCTTTTTTTGCCCCTCTGCACCTTCCTACTGGAGGTCAGTTAGAGATTGCTCTTCCCTCTGAGTCCCAGTGAACCCTTAATATCTTGCCTTTCCTTCCCCAAGGATGTGTGTCATGGTTAGGAGGAAGCCATTTTGACCTGCTCATACATTCTTTCCACCACCTCTTCTGCAATGGACCTTGAGCCTTGGAGGGTGTGAGATGTTTTAGTGCTGGACACTCCTCCGACCCTTCTTCTCCACAGTATGTTGCCTTTTGGGTCATCCCAGTGGTCATTGCTGTCTGAAAATGGAAGTTTCTCTAACCAGAAGTGAGAGTAGCATTAATATATGAATATGAATAGTAAGTGTAGTGCTTTCAGGGCAACTTGGTGAGAGTATATATGGATTTATCCAGATGAGAGCAGGCTTTATACCCTTAAGGCTCATGAACTCCCATTCCATAGGCTTTTGATTAGGTTTTCAGTACCTGGCCTGTATTCCCTCCCATATAGTGGGCCTTCAGTCCAATTAAAGAGCAGTTGGTTTCCCCCAGAGCAGACATGTCACTATTGAGCTTGTTCAGTCATTTGGCTATCTGGCCAAACTTGAGGCTTCCAGTGTCCTCTGTTTTCACCTCTGATGACTTCTGTCTCCCATAAGGCTGGATACAGTGCACCTTTTTTCAGCTTTCAGTTGGCTGGGCTACAGGGAAAACGTTTTCTGCTGAGCACCAGCTTGAGTTATCAGTGACTTTGCTGCTCAGGCATGTGAAGTCTTCAGAAATAGGGTGAGAATATGTTAGGAAACCAAGGCCTTTGCTGATTTCATATGAATTTTGAGATCATTTTCTCAATCTCTATGAAGAATGATGCTAGTGTTTTCATTGGTAATGCATTATATATTTATATTGCCTTTGGTAGAATTGCCATTTTCACAATATTATTTCTACATATCCAGGGGCATGGGAGGACTTTCCATCTTCTGAAGACCACCTCTATTTCTTTCTTGAGTATTTTATGTTTTCATTATATAGGTGTTTCATGTCCGTAGTTAGTGTTATTCCAAGGTTATTTACTTTTTTGTTGCTATTGAAAATGGGATAGCCTCACCGATTTCTTTCTCTATCTAATTATCCTTTTCATATAGAAAAACTACTGATTTTTGTGCATTCATTTTGTATCCTGCCAGTTTGTTGAAGGAATTTATCACAGTTAGAAGTTTTGAGAATAGAGACTTTTGGGCCACTTATAGGATCATGTCATCTGCAAATATGGCTAACTTGATTTCTTTCTTTCCAATTTGAATCCCCTTTATTTCTTTCTCCTGTCATATTTCTTGTGCTAGTACTTCTGGTACTATGTTGAAGAGCAGTGGTGAGTGGACACCCTTATCTTGTTCCTGATCTCAGTGGGAACTCCTTGAGTTTTTCACCATTAAGCATTATTTGGGATTTAGGAGCTTTATATATCACCTTTTATTGTGTTGAGATATAAACCCTCAATGCGTAATCTTTCCAGCGTTTTGATCCTGAAGTGGTGTTGTATTTTGTCAGAGGCCTTCTCTGCTTCAATTGAGATGATAATGTGGTTCTTATGGTTCAGTTTATTTATGTTGTGTATTATGTTGACTGATTTTTATGTTTTAAAAATGTGTTAGGAATTTTACAATTTATTTTTTATTTTTTCCACTACCCATTCATTGTTTAAAAGTATGTTGTTTAGTGTCCAGGAGCTGGTGGAGTTCTTGCTGTGTCTCTTGTAGTTAATTTATAGCTTTAAAGCATGTGATCTGACATGATGCAGGAAGTTATTTCAATTTTCCTGACTTTATGAAGGCATGCTTTATGGCCTAATATATGGTTACTTTTGAAGAAAGTTCCATGAGCTGCTGTGAAGAATGTGTATTCTGTAGATTTGGGGTGAAAAGTTACATAGATATCTGTTAGATCTCAGATCTATGATGTTGTTGAGTTCTACTATTTCCCTGTTGATTTTCTGATTGATTGGTCTGTCTACTGAGGATAGGTTGTATTCAAGTCTCCAGCTATGATGTTGCTTATTTCTGTTTTATTGTCAAGTAGATTTTGCTCAATAAACTGTGGTGCACCTGTGTTTGGTGCATATATATTCATGATTGTGATGTGTTCATGTTGGTTCATTCCCTTGATGAGTAAGAAGTGGCCTTCTTTGTCCTTTTTGATTACTTTTGATTTGAACTCTATTTTATCATATATTAATATAGCAACACCCTCTTGGTTTTCATTTTCATTTTCTTGGAATATCATTTTCCAAACTTTCACCCTGTGAGTGGTTGAGTGGGTTTCCTGAAGACAGCAGAAAGAAGGATGCAGTTTTTTGATCCATCCTGGTAACCTGTGTCTTTTTTTTTTTTTTTTTTGGTTTTCCAAGGTAGGGTCTCACTCAAGCTCAGGCTGACCTGGAATTCACTATGTAGTCTCAGGGTGACCTCAAACTCATGGCGATCCTCCTACCTCTGCCTCCTGAGTGCTGGGATTAAAGGCGTGCGCCACCACGCCCGGCAACCTGTGTCTTTTGATGGGTGAGTTAAGGCCATTAATATTTAAGGTTATTACTGTCAGGTTTGAATTAATTCCTACTCTGTGAGGTGTTTTATGTGTTTTGGTGCTTTCTTGTGAATTGTACTCTTTTAAGCCTGGTCTATTTTGATTATTGTGATCTTCTTGGTGGCTCTTGAGATTGGTTGCTTGACTGTTCTGTGTGGAGTATTCCCTCAAATATTCTCTATAAGTTTGGCTTTGTTTTCATATAATCATAGAGTTGGTTCTTTTCATGGAACATTTTTCTTTCATCTCTTATTATTAGGGATACTTTTGCTGGGTAGAATAGCTTTGGTGGAAACCATAGTTTTCCTGACGTTTAAGTGTTCCATTTCAGGCCCTTCTGGCTTTCAGGATTTCCATTGGGAAATCTGATATACTTCTGATGGCATTGCCTTTGTATGTTGTGAATTTTTTCACTCTTGCTGATCTTAACATTCTCTGTTTTCGTTGTTAAAAGTTTTAACTATGATGTGTCTTGGACAGTTTCTTTTTTGATCCTGTCTGTTTGGTGTTCTGTGGGCTTTGTTTATCTGTATGGGCCTCAATTTTGAGAGATTCAGAACATTTTCTTCAATAGTTTTGTTAAATATGGTTTCTATGACTTTTGCCTAGATTTCCTCTCCTTCTGGTATACCCATTATCCAGATGTTTGGTTGCTTTAGGGTGTCCCATAGTTCCTTCATATTCTGTTACCTATATTTTTTTGAAGTTAGCAAAGTTTTTGACCTCCTGATAAATTTCTTCTATCTTTTCTTCCAGGTCATAGGTTCTTTTTTCCACATGAGTAACTGTTGGTGAGTGGTTCTAGAGAGGTTTTACAATTTCTATTTGATTTTTGTTTTGTGTTGTGTTATTCTGCATAATGTCCATTTCTTCTTTGAGGTATGATTTCAATTAGAGTACTGAGTTTCTTGATGCTTCCTGGAGTTCATTCTTGCATTTCATCATGTCTTCATTAAGCTTAATCAACTTGTTGTTGAGGTCTTCCATTTCTTGACTCATCTTCAATTTATTCATATCTCTTTGGAGGGTTCTAATGTTTTCTTCAATCAAGTTCAGTCTACTGTCAGAAGGTGAACACTCTAGGAGATGATTCTGTTTAATTTCATTGATACAATTGTTGGTTCTTTGATGGTTTGCTTCCAGTTAAGTGATTTTTTTTTTTTTTTGATCAGGGTCTCATTGCTTATTGTGTTTACATTTTGGGAATAAATTTCTGTTGATTTCTCTGTGATTTCATTGGAGGCTTCCATTGTATGGCTAGGCATCCTTGGTGGAGATTTCTCAGTTTTCTGACTTTCTTTGGTTCTTTTGCATTGCTGTCTACCCATTTTAGGATGACTTTATTTTATTGAGGAAGAAGCAAGTTTTTGATCTTTGGCCTATGCCCCCTCTGACTCAGGTGAACAGGGATGTTGGTACTCAGTGGCCAGTGAGGATACCAGAGCAAAAGGTCTGATTCCCCATCTCACACAGGGACCAGGCCTCCCCAAGCAAGGCACAATGAGATCTACCAGGACCAGGGGACTGGGAGGAGCAAGGGAACCAGTGTCTGGCCTACTTATTCCATGCCCCACCCTTCATCATACAGATTGGCCCAGGGATCTTGTACCAGGGAACTGGGTGAAGCCAGGAAGAAGTGGTCTGGCATACTCACTCTGCACTTTTGGGCTTGCCCACACAGCTCTGGGAGCTCAGACTAAGGAGGTGTGAGGATCCCAGAAACTACTCACTCCAGGCCTCCATGCCTGCCCACACACAGACCAGCACTGGGAACCCAGGCTGGGGAGGTAGGAGGAACCAGGGAAGTGGGGTCTTGCCTACTCACTCTAGACTGAAGCAGATGCCTGCATACTTTACTCAGAAGGAACTCAGACTGGGGAGGTGAGAGGAGCCAGGAAACAGGGGTCTAGCCTACTCACTCCAGGCCACTGGTACCACCTGCTCACATACTCTCTGCACAGAGAATTCAGAGTAGGGAGGTGGGAGGAGCCAGAAAACAGAGGTCTGGCTTACTCACTTCAGACTACCATGCCCCTTGTTTTAGTTTTAACAATGAACCACCTGCTAGATACAAGTCTTTTCATCAGGGGTTAGGGTGGAAATTAAGATATAGTATATGTCATAACAGGTTGCATGACAGGCCTGAGTGAGTTAAAAATTCCTTGTTAAATTTGGGAGGATTTTCTGAAAAACTCCCAATCGTTCCTATGTCTGAGACACGTTTATTGTAGAAAAAGGGATGTGTACTAGAATTGGACTGTCCATTCCTGTTACCTCCCAGAGAGTTCCACTAAGGAGGGGTCAGGACAGGTGTGGGCCAAGAGAGGCAGGGAAGGTGTTGTGGTTGGGGTAAAATAAGGAGGCAAGGGTGGGTAGATCTTAGGGATTGAGGGATTGGAGGAGCCTACTAGATTACCCTGGAGGGCTGTCAGATGTATGGCTGAGCCCATCACAGGATTTCAGATGTTTTCCATAGTCACACTGGCCAGATCTCCTCAGTCTCCACATGAGAGCCATCAGCATCACACCATCTAGTGGGCTGGGTATGAAGGGAAAGAGGGTGAGGTGAGGGAGCAGAATGAAAAAATAGGGTGGATACCAGAAACTACCTAGGATTCAGGCCTTGGCCTGGAATGAGCTGCTTCTGTCTACAGATCCCTGAGTTTATTCCAGTTTTGGCACAATATGTTATAATAAGTCAGAAAGAAGTAGCAATCTCTATGGCAAAAGAATGATGCTTTATTGGAGGTGAGTCAAAGAGGGAGACTTCCCATCTCAGCAGTCAGGACTCTGGAAGAGAGAGGTGCTACCCTACCATTGGGGGTGGGGTTTTGTTCAAGGTGGGGGAGAGGGAAGAGGATGATCAAGTGACAGAAAGTGAACAGGTTTGGGGTCATGCTGGCAGGGGTGGGGAAAGTGAGGGAAAAAGACTTCTTTGTTGTGGGATTGTCAGCCAGGTAGGTTCCTCTTTGGAGATAACAGAAGGGCAGTGGTCAGGTGGACTTTATTCCTGCATAAAGGGATTTTCTTACTCTTTCACTCCTGAACCCCCCAATCCTGCATCAATCCCATTTGATAATTATGGAGTTATTTCCTGTGTTATTATCTTCCTATTCAAAAAGTTTCCTTATGACTTTATCTTAAAATGTTTTCTGTTTTCTTCTCATAGTTTCACTGTTTCATTTTGCAGTGATTATTGTGCATGAGAAATATGGATCTAAATTCATACTTCTGAATGTGAATATCAAGTTTTGCTAGTACTATTAGTTAACTATACACTGTATTTCTTTCCAGTGTGTTTTTGGCACTTCTGTCAAAAATTAGGTGGCCATAGGTATAGCAGTCAGCCTCACATTGCTGGGATGACCTTCTAACTCAGGCACAGTTATGGAAGAAGGGAATTTATTTGAAACTTACAGATTCAGGGGAAGTTCCATTATGTCACAAGTTGTCCTCTTTTTATAGGGCCAAAGAGAGCGAGAGAGAGCAAGGGAGCGAGAGAGAGAGAGAAACCAAAAGTAACTACCACCAGCACAGGCAAGCACACTCCAGGAATCCAGGCAAAGCTCAGAACTTGACATATCTTAGGCTGGAATTCAGCTATGCTCCAGTAACACCGCCTCCATCCAGGTGGATAAAAATCCAAGAAGCTTTAATAAAACTCCTGAATCTATTGGGGGACATCTATTCAAACTACTACAATAGGTAAATGGAATTGTGGGTCTTCTATTCTGTTCCATTATTCTACTTGTCTGTTTTTCTGCCAGTACCACCTTTGTCACTATGGCTCTATAGTTCAATGTGAGGACAGGTATTTTAATCCCTTCAGCAGTATTCTTTGTGATAAGGATTGCGTTAACTGTCTATTGTCTTCTGTGCTTCTATATAAATGTTAGGATTGCTTTTAGTTCAGTGAAGAATGTCACTGGATTTTTTTTCTGGCATTCCATTAAATCTGTAAATCATTTTTAGTAATATAGCCTTTTTATTTTTTCAATTTTAAGTTTGCCAATCCAGGATCTGGATGGTTTTTCCATCATCTGGTACCTTAAGTTATTTTTTAAATGTTTTAAAGTTTCTATTGTAGAAGTCCTTCATATCCTTTGTCATGCTTATTCTTAGGTACTTTATTTTTTGAAGTTATTATGAATTGGATATTTTTCTTTATTTTTTAGTAAGTTTGTTGATGGTATATAGAATGTCAATATATTTTTGTGTAATATTTATTTATTTGGAGAGAGAGAGAATGAATGGGACACCAGGGCCTCTAACTGCTGCAAGTGAATTCCAGATGCATGTGCCACATTGTGCACCTGGCTTTATGTGGGTACTGAGTAATCAAACCAGGGTCCTTAGGCCTTGCAAGCAAGTGCCTTAACCACTGAGCAATCTCTCCAGCCCTTTTCAGGATCCTTACAACTTCTTTATTGACTGCTTCCATAATTACAGACAATAAACTATGATAATTACCTTCCTGCCACCACTTTCCCCGTCACAAATCCACTCTCCATATCCTCTCCCTCTCTCCATTAGTCTCTTTTTTATATTGATGTCATCATTTTTTCCTCCTATTATGAGGGTCTTGTGAAGGTAGTGCTAGGCACTGAGAGGTCATGGATATTGAGGCCAATTTCTCTCTGAACAATTGCATTGTAAGCAGTCCTATCTTCCTTTGGCTCTTACATTCTTTCCACCACCTCTTCTGCAATGAACCTTGGAAGATATGATAGAGGCATTTCAGTGCAGAATACTCCTCTGTCACTTCTCAGCACTATTGTGCCTTTTGGGTCATCCCAGCATCACTGCCATCTGAAAAGAGAAGCTTCTCTAATGAAAAGTGAGAGTAGCATTAATATATGGGTATGGATGTTAAGTAAAATGCTTACAGGGCAGTTTGGTGAGTATTATATAAGCATTTAGCCAGACAAAAGTAGGCATTACACTCTTAGTGCTCATGACCTCAGCCCCCCATAAATTTTGGTTAGTTTTTCAGCACCAGGCATAATTAGAGAGCGGTTGGTTTCCTCCGTAACAGACATGCCACTATTGCACCTGTTTGGTCATGTGGCCTAGCTGCCCAAAACTTAAGGCTTGAAGTGCCCACTGTTTTCACTGCTGGTGACTTCTGTCTCTCACAGGGCTTCATATAATGCAGCCTTTTCCAGATTTCCAACAGCTGATCTACAGGGAGGAGGGTTTTTAGCTCAGCTCCAGCTTGGTTTCTCAGTGACCTTGTAGCCTAGGCATGTGGAATCTTCAGCAATAGAGTTTTACCTTATGTTTCTGGTGGAAAACCAAGAGCCTTGATAATAGCCTGTAATGTTTTGGGGGTGTCAGGGCCCTCGCCTTCTCAAGATTTTTATCACGAAGTCATGTTGATCTTTGTCAAATGACTTTCTGCATCTATCAAGATGATCATGTGATTTCTGTCCCCACATCTATTCATATACTATTATATCTATGTACTACTTCTATGCATTTGCATATGTTGGACCAACCTTGCATACCTGGGATGAAATTAACTTTGCTATGATATAAATTTTGTTATTGAGTTCTTGCATTCTGTTTGCATGCATTTTGTTGAAAACATTTTGCATCTATGTTATGTGGTTTTCACTCTCTTTTTTGTTTCTTTGTATTCATCTGCTTTAGGTATCAGCCTTTGTAGAATGAACTTGGAAGTATTCCATTACTTTTCGTTTTGTCAAACAGTTGAAGAAAAGTTTGATAACTTCCATAAAAATTTGGAAGAGTTCAGCATTGAATCCATCTAGTCCTGGATTTTTCTCTGTGGGGAAATTTTAATTATTTTCAATCTCCCTGCTCATTAAAGATCAATTTAGATTATTAATATCTCCTATATTTAGTTTTGTTATGTAATAAGAATTTAGAAATTCATCCATTTCTTCTAGGATTTTTCATTTTTGGGGATATACGTTTTCCAGGTATTTTCTAATGGTGTTCTGTATTTCACTGGGGTGTATTGAAACTACTCCCATTTCACATCTAAGGCTATTAATTTGGTTCTTCTCACTTTTACTTCATGTTAGTTTGGTGAGGGGGTGTGCCAATCTTGTTCATCCTTTAGTAGAACTAACTCTTTGCTTGCTTGATTGTATATATTGTTCATTTACTCTTTTAAAAATATTTTATTGTTATTTATTTGACAGTCAGAAAGAGGGAGGGAGGGAAGGAAGGAGAGAAAGAGAGAGAGAGAGAGAGAGAGAGAGAGAGAGAGAATGGGAATGGACATGCCAGGGTCTCCAGCTGCTGCAAATGAACCCCAGATGCATGCACCACCTTATGCATCTGGTTTGTGTGGGCCTTGTGGAATCAAACCTGGGTCCTTTGGCTTTGCAGGCAAGTTCCTTAACCACTAAGCCATTCCTCCCACCCCATTCACTCTTTTTCATTAATTCCTTTTGTAATCTTTATTATATCATGCCATATATGTATCTCTTTGGCTTCTTTTTATTTAGAATGTTGTAGTGATTTGAAAGTCTCTCTACTTTAGAATCCCTTAAAATACTTCTGCCATTACTAACTGTGCTGCTTGGAATATGTTGCTCCCATCAGGATAATTTACTATGTTCCAAGTTTCATTGCACACTTCTTATAGTTCTGATTTCTTGCTAGTCTAGAAAATCACAGGTGTAGGGTGTTGAGAGGTGTCTCAAATCTCTCAATTTCAGACTGCTATAATTCTTCTCGTAGTGTATCTACAGCCTCCTGTTCTCTACTCTCTTTTTCAGACTTGCTGAATTCAGTTTCTGATCTGGGATGGACTCCCTCTCTCCTTGGATCTTGTAAGCATAGGAGGAATCCTTATGTCTTGTGCCTGAAGTGCTTGAACACTCAAGACCATGGAAGGACCCAGATAAGCATAAGCATAAGCATAAAAACTTGACAATGTTTAGTTTTTCTCTTTTTTTACACTTCTATTGACCACCTTTACACATGCAGACAATAAATAATGATCATAGTTCTCTCCCATTGCCCTCCCTTTTCACCCTCTAGAACACCCCCTCCACTGAATTCTTTCTCCTTTCCAAAAAATTCTCTCTTCTAATTTAAAATTTTTTTTTTTCATTTTTATTTATTTATTTGAGAGTGACAGAGAGAGAGAGAGAGAGTGAGAGAGAGAGAGAGAGAAAGAGGCAGATAGATAGACGGAGAGAGAGAGAGAATGGGCAGGCCAGGGCTTCCAGCCACTGCAAACGAAATCCAGACACATGCGCCCCCTTGTGCATCTGGCTAATGTGGGTCCTGGGGAACCGAGCCTCAAACTGGGGTCCTTAGGCTTCACAGGCAAGTGCTTAACCACTAAGCAATCTCTCCAGCCCTCTCTTCTAATTTGATGCCATCATTTTCCCCCTCCTATTTGTAGTTCTTTTGTAGGTAGTATTAGCCACTGTGAGGCAGTGAGGAGCAAAGCCATTTTATGTGTGGAAGACAATGTTGTAATCGCTCTATCCCTTCCTTCGGCTTTTACATTTTTTCCACCACCTCACCTGCAATGGACCCAGAGCCTTGGAAGTTGTAATAGAGATATATTATTTAGTTCTGAAAACGCCACTGCCACTTCTCAGCACTTTGGTGTGTTTTGAGTCACCCCACTGGTCACCACCATCCGAAAAGAGAAGCTTCTCTAACCAAAAGTGAGAGTAGCTTTAATATATTATTCAAACATAAGTATTTAAAGGACAGTTTTGTGGGCATAACATATGCATTTAGCCAGATAACAGTAGTAGTTTTTCCTCTAGGGCTTATTATCTCCTCAGCCATAGGCATTTGATTAGTTTTTCAGTGCCAGGCAGGAATTCCCTTCCATGTTCAGTCAGAGAGCAGTTGGTTTCTCCCATAACAGATATGCCACCATTGCACCAGCTGGTACATTTGGCCTGGCCGGCCAGTTGTAAATCTTGCAGGGTCCAATGCTTGTTAAGACCATTGATGACTTTTCTCCCACAACAGAATGCATAAGTCTTTTTTTTTTTTTTTTTAATCATACAGGACTGGCACAGGAAGGCGGGTTTTCTTTTCTTCTTCATGAATTACAAGGAAACAAACATTGACACCTGTCATGCCAAGCAAGAAAACATGGATGTGTACTGTACAATGTGGACGGTCTAGTGGTCAATGTTGGCTCCTGTGACAGATGGGGGAGGGCGAGGGGCTGTTCCATCGCTGAGGGGTTTCAACGATGGCGAGCAGACTCCTCCAGGACAGCCAGCAGGGGTTTCTGGCAGAAGCACAGCTGTCACCTCAGGGACATGAGCACACCCAGCAACAGGAAGGTCCACAGGGCCAGCTGCAGGCAGTTTCGCCAAGCTTAGCGAGGAGCGGCCTCTCTGAGGCATTAGGTACCTCTGGATATCAGGGCCGACATGAGGCTGTGCACTCTTCAAATGTTCTTCAGAACAGAACCAAGAACAATGACCCAGGAAGAATGCTCGCATTCTTCGAGACAAACGTTTCCATCTGGGTGAAGGAACGATGCAACTTCTGAAACTCAAGGAGACAGAGTAACAGATTCAACTAGTGTCCTACATAAACACTGCATTTCCTCAGTGGCCCCAGAAGTTCAATGGGTAATCGTCCAGGGCTGGATCAAACTGGAAGTGAACACTGGGCCACTGACCAGCAGTCCTGGGACCCCGTGAGGTGCCAGGGCCATGTCTGGCTTGCACTGTTTCTCACATTCCCCAGCGTGCACTGACAGAGGCTCGGGGCTGCTCCACAGGAAAGGCCATCCAGCTGCTTTAGCGGGCTACGAGGGAATCAGGCAACTCCAAACACCACAGGACGTGGTCAAGACCACGGGGCCCTTGTGTGGCTTTCCACCTCGTCTTCTCTCTGGACCTGGCCGGCTCACGTTGCCAATTCTCCATACCCCATCATGCGGGGAAGAGCTCAGGTGGGCTCTCTCCATAGCAGTACTTGGCTACAGGGTCCCATACGAATTCTCATGCTGCACACTCTGGGAGGAGGTCCTGCACTTAGCCAAGCACAATTCAAAGTGGTCTTCAACGGCCATGAAGAGGTTCTGGAAGGCCACAGCTGCCCGGTTAAGAAAGCGCTCCAGGAGAAGTTGCCAGCTCGTCCGTGATGAGGTGCTTCCCTTGAATGGAGTTCCGGCACTGGTTGCTTGGCCGACTGCTGTTGCCCAAGTTAAACTGCACCTTCCAGGGGATGGGCTGGTCATGGCCTTGAACCTGGAGGAGGTTCCGATCTCTCACTGCTCTCTCCTCCTGCTTGAAGGTGCTGCTGAGGAAGTAGACAAGCGAGAGCCCGAAGAGCAGGGCGAGCACCCACCGCTTCCACAGAAGCCGGCGCCACACCAGGGCCGCCAGGTTCACCATGCCGGCGCGGACGCGGAGCGGGGCGGGCCCGGCACCGGCGGCATGGCCTCTACGCGAGCCGCCCTAGAGCCATCCTCCCCTCCGTTCCGTGCCGTCCGGCTCCGCGCGACACCCGGCCTGCATAAGTCTTTCTGCAATTAGGATTGTCAACAGAGAGGAAGCTTTCAGCTCAGCTCCAACTTGATTTTTTAGTGACCTGCAGCCCAAGCATGTGGAGTCTTCAGCAATTGAATTTAGCATCTAGTTCTACTGGACAGCTAAGAGTCTTGTCTGTAACTTATAGTGTTTTGGGGATATCAGGGACCTGCTTGGCTGTCAACTCACTGGAAAGTATGCCACCCATGGCACTAAAATTTTTCTAATAACAGCCTATGGCTTCTGGGCACAACATCATCCATCTCCAGATGATATTTCTGCCCAAACTCTCTCTTTTTCAACATACATGTTATTAGCTAGCAAAGGAGTATGTTTCCATATGGCTTATTCATAACATCTTGAATTTTGATTACCCTTTTCTCACCCCCTCCTCTGCTACACCCCCTCCCATGAGCTCACTTAGACCATTTTACCCCCAGTATTATGCCCCTCTACTATTTCCTTCTCTTAAATCCTCCAATCTCCTCCTTCCCTCATAGCCCCTTTCTATCTTTCTGGTCTCTACTGCTGGCTTTTACTACAACTTGTACAGACATCTAAACATTTGAAGCTAGGATCCATATATGAGAGAGAACATGTTTGACCTTCTGAGCCTGGGTTACCTCACTTAGTACAATCTTTTCCAAATCCATTTTCCTGCAAATTTCATAATTACATTTTTATTTATAGCCAAATAAAACTTCACTGTAAAAATGCACATATTCATTATCAATATTTTCTATTTTCTATAGAGAATATTGTCATTTGGTATTAGAATTTTACCTCATCTTTCCTAACAAATAGTAAAATGATTTTTATTGTGTTAAATTGGAGTGGTAAGAACACACAACTAGACATTTTCTAGACAGCAAGGCAGGTTTTAACAATAAAATATTGTTCCTAAGATATGTACATGCTCTTTACCAAGTTATAATAGTTTTCTGATATTCCTAACTTGCTAACAGTTTTTTTTTAAATCATGAATAGGTGTTGACTATTTTCAAGTGATTTTGCTTTATCTATTGATATGACTTAGTAATTGTTTTCCTTCAGTAGATTTCTACTTTGGTGGATTACATTGATTTACCTAAAGGCTGACCCAGGCTTATATAGTTTCAGATTTGTCTACCTGATGTCTTGTATACCTGCATCCTGTATTCCTGCAATACATCCCACTTAGTCATGGTACTCAGTGTTTTCTATATGTTTCTAAATTTGATGTGATGATAATTTTGTGTACATGCATGACATAATTTGCCTGTATTTTTCTTTTTGTGTACTGTTTTTGTGAGATTTTTATTATCATTGTAATATTCATAAAAGTTAATTGGTGAGCTGGGGCATGGCTCAGCAGATAAAGTTGTTTGCTTGAAAAGCCTTCCAGTCTTGATTCAGTGCCTTTGTACTCATGTAAAACCAGATGCACAAAGTAGCATATGTATCTGGAGGTTGTTTGCAGTGGAAATAGACCCTGGCATGTCCATGCCTCTGTCTACTTATGTGTCTGTCCCCCTTCTCACAAATGAATAAATTTTAAAAAATTAAAAAAAAAAGTTAGTTGGGGTATGTTACTTTGTCTTGGATACTTCTACTCTTCCTTCTTCCAACTATTTTTTATGAATTGTATTTCAGGCATGTGGCATTTTTATTATCATTATTAATAGATATTCTGAAATTTCACTTATAATTTTCAAAGTTCATTTGAAAGTGTTATATTTTCTAAAGAATACTTTAACACTTGAATTTTTAATATTATTTGAGTAGCTAATAGTTTTATAACATTTTTATCAGAAAATGCTATTTGTGGGGTGTATCAGACAGCTTCAGGTTCGCTGAGATGAACTTCCAGACCAGGCACAGTTATGGAGGAAGGGATTTACTAAAGCTTAAGGATCCAGGGGAAGTTCCATAAATGGCAGAAGCTGGCCTGCCTTCACAGGTCCAAGCAGACAGAGAGAAGTACAAGCCTAAAAAGCCACAGCACACTTCAGGAACTCCAGCTAGGCACACTTTGCATAGCTTTAGATTGAAATCTGAAACCCACCACCACACCTTAAGATCCACACAATGGTATTGACTCCAGTCAGGTGGCTGCAGATGCAAACTACGAACAAACAACTGAATATATTGGGGGCCATCTATTCTATTCAAATTACCACTTGGGGCTAGAGAGCTGGCTCAGCAATTAAGGCTGTTGGCTGCAAAGCCTAATGACCAGGGTCCAATTCCCCAGTACCCATGTAGAGCCAGATATACAAGGTGGCATATGCATCTAGAGTTTGTTTCCAGTGGCTGGAAGATCTACCATATTCATATTCTTGCTTTCTTGTTTTTTCTCTGTTTCTCTGCTAAAGTAAATATAATAAAATAAAATTAAAAAGGAAGTGCTATTTTTATTATTTCTACATAGGAGCATATATTGTAGTTTTTCTCTGCTGTCTTCTGTATAGTCATGTTAGGTAGATCTCTTGTTAAATTACGTGGCTTGCTACATTTCACATGAACTTGCAGGCACTTAGTTTTATACTTCATTTGTCCTGGATTAAATAATGTAAACTAAAATTTCCTGTGACTAATATATTCCCAATTATTTAAATAAGTATTTGGTTAGAAAATATTATTTTTGCTCTTTATGGAATAATTTTTGTTTTCAGTATAATTCTTCAGTAGTATTGATTCTTCTTTGTTTCATTAATACCCTTAATCCTGAGCATGAGCTTTTCTAAGAGGAAGAAGCTTTAATTTCATTGCATTGACATAGTCTGCCATTTCTGTTTCTAAGATTTTTCATGTCCTCTTAGTGGCTTTCTTTTACATATGTCACATGTAGAACATACTGCTTGGTAATCAGCTCCAAAATATTTTAGGCTTTAATTAGGTAATTTTATTTCATTTGTATCTGCTACTACAATACATATTTGCACCTAGATTTATTATATCATATCTGCTACTTTATGTATTTCTTCCATAACACATTATATTCTGTTCTTTTTGGCCACTGTTCCCACTGCTATTTTTTTTATTTGAGAGAGAGAGAGAGAGAGAGAGAGAGAGAGAGAGAGTTGGCATGCCAGGGCCTCAGCCACTGAAATCAAACTCCAGATGCTCCTGCCACCTAGTGGGCATGTGTGACCTTGTGCTTGCTTCACCTTTGTGCATCTGGCTTATGTGGAATCTGGACAGACCATGGGACCTTAGGCTTCTCAGACAAGTGCCTTAACTGCTAGGATATTTCTCCATGCCCCCCACTGCTATTTCTTCTATATGATTCCATGTCTTAGCAATTGCTTCTGCATTCATACCTTAGTTGCCTGAAGTAAGCCTTGGAAATTTGCTCAGAAACTGTGTATGTAATTATATTCCTCTAATTCTTACTTATTAAAATGTTTTTGATTTTAGTTGGCTATACAGTACTCAGATTAAACATGAAGAATTAATAGGTATTGCTTCATTATATATATATATATATACTTTTTAAATAATTTTTTATAAGATTTTTAATTTTAATATATTGTATTTATTTATTTGAGAAAGAAAGAGGCAGAGAGAGAGAATGGGCACACCACGGCCTCAAGCCACTGCAAACAAACTCCAAATGCATCTGCCCCCTTAAGCATTTGGCTTACATGGGTCCTGGAGAATTGAACTAGCATCCTTTGGTTTTGCAGGTAAGCACCTTAACCACTAAGCAATCTCTCCCGCCCCTTTTCCTTTTTTAATGTATAGTTTTATTATTGACAACTATATTTACAGACAATAAACCATGATAATTCCCTCTCCTTCTGCTACTTTCCCTTTCACAACTCCACTCTCCACCATATCCCTTCCCTCTCCCCATTAGTCTCTCTTTTATTTGATATCATCACCTTTTTCTCCTATTACAAGGGTCTCATGAAGGTATTGCTAGGTGCTGTGAGGTTGAGGGAATCAAGGCTACTTTCTGTCTGGACAGTTGCATTGTAAGGAATCATACCCTTTCTATGGCTCTTACATTCTTTATGCCACCTCTTCTGCAACAGACCCTGAGCCTTAGAGGATATGATAGAGTTGTTTCAGTGCTGGACACTCCTTTGTCACTTCTTCTCAACACTGTGTTGCCTTTTGGGTCATCCCAGTGGTCACTTCCATCTGAAAAGAGAAGCTTCTCTAACCAAAAGTGAGAGTAGCATTAATATATGAATATGAACATTAAGTGTAGTGCTTACTTTGCTGTTTGGTGAGGATAATATATGCATTTAGCCAGACAAGAGCAAGTTTTATACCCCTAAGGCTCATGACCATCACTGCCATAGGCTTCTGATTAGGTTTCCAGTACCAGGCATGTATTCCCTCCCATAGAGCAGGCCTCCGGTCCAATTAGAGAGCAATTGGTTTCCCCTAGAGTAGACATGCCATTATTGCACTAGTTGAGTCATTTGGCCTGACTGGCCAAACCTGAGGCTTCCAGTGTCCATTGTTTTCACCGCTGATGACTTTTGTCAGCCATAGGGCTTCATGCGTTGCAGCTTTTCTAGCTTTCAGTCAGCTGGTCTACAGGGAGGAGGTTTCCAGCTCAGCCCCAGCTTGATTTCTCAGTGACCTTGCCATCCAGGCATGTGAAGTCTTCAGCAATAGGGTCTTACTATCTGTTTCTCATGGGAAACCAAGGGCCTTTGCAATAGCCTGTAATGTTTTAGAGGCAAGAGGGACCTCCCTGACCTACAACTCACCGGAAGGTATCCCATCCATGGCACTGAAAATTTTCTAGTAACAATCTATGGTTCCTGGATGTGCCATTATCCAGAAAAGCAGTTTTTCATATGTCTTATTCAGAATATCTTTAATTTTGATTGACTCTCCCCCCACCCTTCTTTTACTCAATCTCTTCCCCTGACCTTACTTAGGCCATTCCACTCCCTGTAATCTGTTCTTCTACTTACATATATACAATACCATACCCTTAAGTCCTTCCCTCTCCTCTCTCCTTTATAGCCTTTTTCTAGCATGCTGGCCTCTGCTACCAAATTTTGGTTCCAGCCCACACTTAAGTCTACACATTTATAGCTAGAATCCCCATATGAGATAGGACATAAGACATTTGGCTTTCTGGACCTGGGTTATGTCAGTCAGTATAATCCTTCCCAGGTCCATCCATTTCCCTGCAAATTTCATAATTTCATTTTTATTTACAGCTGAATAAAACTCCATTGTGTAAAGTTACCACATCTTTATTATCCATTCATCTGTTGAGGAACATCTAGGATGTTTCCATTTCCTAGATATTGTGAATAGAGCAGCAATAACCATGGTTGTTGCAAGTATCTCTAAGGTAGTGAGAAGAGTCATTAGGATATATGCTTCAGAGTGCTATAGCTGGATCATATGGTAATTGTATTTTTAGTTGTCTCAAGAACCTCCACACTGATATCCACAATGGCTGTACCAGGCTACATTCCCACCAACAGTGTACATATCCTCACCAACATTTATTATCATTTGTTTTCTTGATGATAGCCATTCTGACAGGGGTGGGATGGAATCCCAAAGTAGTTTTAATCTGCATTTCACTGATAGCTAAGGATGTAGAACACTTTTGTTTTAGATATTTTATGCCATCTGCATTCTTCTTTTGAGAACTCTCTATTTAGTTCCTTAGACCCCCCCCTTTTTTGTGGGGGGAGGGTAGAGTCTCACTCTATCTCAGGCTGACCTAGAATTCACTATGATTCACTATGTAGTCTCAGGGTGGCCTCAAACTCATGGTAATCCTCCTACCTCTGCCTCCTGAGTGCTGGGATTAAAGGCGTGTACCACCAGACCTGGCTTCATAGCCCATTTTTTAATTGGATTGTTTGATTTCTTACTGTTTTGCTTTTTGCATATGTTCTGGATATTAATCCTCTGTAAGATGTATAGCTGGCAAAGATTTTCTCTTATTCTGTAGGTTGTCTCTTTGCTCTACTCACAGTGTCCTTTGCTGTGGAATAGCTTTGTAATTTCATGAGATCCCAGTGGTTTATTAGTGGTTTTATTTCCTGAGCAATTGGGGTTATATTCAGAAAGTGAGTCCTATGCCAATATGTTCAAGGCTATCTCCTGTTTCTTCCTGTAGCAAGTTCAGAGTTTAAGGTCTGATATTAAGGTCCCTGATCCATTTGGACTTGATTCTTGTGCATGGAGAAAGACAAGAATCTATTTTCATCCTTCTACAAATAGATATCCAGTTTTCCCAGCACCACTTGTTGAAAAGGCTGTCTTTTCTCCAATGAATGTTTTTGGCATTTTTGTCAAAAATCAGATGGCTTTAGCTGCCTGTATTAACATATGGGTCCTCTAGTCTGTTCCATTGATATATGTGTCTGTCTTTGTGCCAGTACCATGATATTTTTGTTACTATGGCTTTGTAATACAGCTTAAAAGTGGGCACGGTGATACCACCAGGCTTATTGTTGTTGCCCAAAATTGTTTTGGCTATTAGAGGCTTTTTTGTACTTCCAAATGAAATTTAGGATTGTTTTTTCTATTTCCATGATGAATGCCATTGGAATTTTAATGGGGATTGCATTAAATGTATAGATTGCTTTTGGAAAGATGCACATTTTCACAATATTGATTCTTCCAATCCCAGAACATAGGATGTCTTTTCATTTCCTAGTGTCTCCTGTAATTTCTCACTTGAGTGTTTTAAAGTTCTCATTGTAGAGAGCCTTCAGTTCTTTAGTTAGCTTTATTACAAGGTACTTTTTTTTTTTTTGAGGCAATTACGAATGGGAGATATTCCCTGATTTTATCCACAGCATGTTTGTTGTTAGTGTATAGGAAAGGTCCTGATTTCTGTGTGCTTATTTTGTATCCTGCTACATTGTTAAAAGTATTTATCAGTGCTAACTACTTGCTGGTAGAGTCTTTAGGGTCCTTTATGTATAGAATCATATCACCTACAAATAATGATAATTTGATCTCATCATTTGCAATTTGTATCTCTTTTATGAGTGTCTCTTGTCCTATTGCTATAGCTAAGACTTCCAGTACTCTATTAAATAAAAGTGGGGGCAGTGCACACCCTTGTTTGGCTCCTGAATTTAGTGGAAAAGTTCCAAGATTTTCCCCATTTAGTATTATGTTAGCTGTAGGTTTGTAATAAATAGCTTTTATTATATTGAGATATGTTCCTTCTACTCCCAGTTTATGTAGGACTTCTACCATGAAGGAATGTTGGATTTTTTTCAAATGTCTTTTCTGCATCTACTGAGATGATCATGTGATTTTTGTCCTTCATTCCATTTATGTAGTGTGTTACATTTATCAATTTGAGTATGTTGAACCACCCCTGCATCTCTGCAATAAAGCCTACTTAGAGTGAATAATCTTTCTGATATATTCTTATATTCTGTTTGACAATATTTTGTTCAGAATTTTTGCATCTATATTCCTGAGGGAGATTGGTCTGTAGTTTCCTTTTTTTTTGCTCTGTCTTTGTCTGGTTTTGGTATCAGGGTGATGCTGGCCTTGTAGAGGAGTTTGGTAGATTTCCTTCCTTTTCTATTTATGGAAAAGATTGAAAAGCAGTGGTGTTAGTTCCACCATGGTATTCTGGCTGATTTCCTCCTTTCCGGTAGTTCTTGGTCTCTCCTGCTTCTCTTCTGTGGCTGATAAAAACCTATACACCTCCACTTTTCAGAAGAAAAGTGTATTTTGCTGTGGTTTTGCTTAAATCCCTCACTAGGCTGGTTTAGTGTGACTCTTATGCAGCCATCTTACCTGGAAGTCTCCCCTTGTTTTATATTTTTATGTTTAAGCTAATGTGATTATGCCTTCTTTTATACATAGCACTTTTTTTGCCTTCTAATTAAAAATATTTTCCATTCAGACTTTAAACCAGTGACTTTATTAGCAGTTGTCTTGACATACATTTCTCATTTTTTCAAGCATCCTTTTTGCATGTAATCTTGTGATGAATGGGACTCCATCTCTCCTCTTCTGGCATTTAGGAAATAACCAATTTCATTTTTTTTGCCATCAAACTTAGAATTCAATTTTAAATTAAAGCTGAATCTTGGACTGGAGGGATGGCTTAGCCATTAAGGTGCTTGCCTCGGAAACCTAAGGACCCAGGCAATTCCTCAGTACCCACATAAGCCAGATGCACAAGGTGACACATGCATATGGAGTTCATTTGCAGTGGCTGGAGGCTCTGGAGCACCCATTCTGTCTCTCTCTGTGTCTGCCTCTTTCTCTCTCAAATAAATAAAATAAAGAATTCCAAAAATCTCTGAATCTTTTAAAGCATTATTATTATTATTATTATTATTGTTATTATTAATCAACATATTTTGTATGGATATATCATGTGTTGGTACCCTCTTTTCTCTCATCCCTGCCCCCATACATATATGTATGCATGTTCCACATTAATTTTTCTAAAATATTTTTATTTCTACTTACATTTTTCTCACACTTTTTAATTCTATCCACTGTGTGCATTGTTGCATCTACTTGCTGAAAAATCTTAGTGTTCATAAAGTTTTGTTTATTTCCACTATGTTCATTAGCTTATCCATCCAGCTGTTATGTTGTCTCTACTATTTTTTTTAAGACTGGTTTTTCTCAGTGTTTGCACTTGTAATTTCAGTGAGTTTTTTTTTTTTTTTTTTTTTTTTTTGAAGTAGGGTCTTGCTCTTGCCCAGGCTGACTTTTAATTGACTATATATTTTTAGGCTGGCTTCAAACTCAGTGTTCCTTCTGTCTTGGCCTCCTGAGTTCTGTGACTAAAGGCAGGTGCCAACATGCTCACAGAAGGAGAGAGTGGGCACTCCTCCAGGGCCTCTTGCTGCTGCAAACAAACTCCAGATTCTTGTGCCACTTTTTGCATCTGGCTTTGCATGGGTACTGAGGAATAAAACTCCATTCATTAGGCTTTGCATGCAAATGCCTTAACCACTGAGTAATCTCTCCAGTCCCAGTGACTGCTTTTAAAATTGACTCTCTTATAATCATGTTATTTAAATGTCTATGAGCTGTAATGATTATTTTCTGCTCAATAACAATGCAAGTGACATTTTCCCCTGACTTCTGATCCTTTATAAATCCTTTTATATTATATTTTGCTATCATATTGTTTTTTTGTACTTATTTACTTTTTTCTTTTAAAACATTGTATTACCTCATATAGATTTGTCCTACATAAATATGTGGTGAGGTCTTGTCCATTATTCATGTTTGAGTGAGTTGTATTCTTTTCTCATTCAACAGTTTCAGATGTAAAAGTGTTCAGTATTAATCTTGGATAATAGCAATTTTCTTTGAATTCAAGATGTGCTTAATGATAGGTTTTTATCTGCAAAATGTTTAACTTTGTTTCTTCCATCCAACACAGAGCAACAACTACAAGCATACTCAAAAATTATATTTATTTTCTCCACTCTAATTGATCTGCAGCTTGCTGCTATAAACTTTGTTTGTGTTCCACTTTCTCTGCTTTCCCAGTGCCAAATGAAAGACAGTCTGTCCTATTTTGACCTATCTTTCCACAAAATAGAATTGTTATATTTCCTCCTTAATTTGTGCTGCCTACTTTAGATGACTGAAGACTATGACAGTTTATGAACTCTGAAGCACTGGTGTCTTGACCTCTTCCACATAGCCTGTTTTTTTTTTAAATTTTTTTTGTTTATTTTTATTTATTTATTTGAGAGCGACAGACAGGGAGAGAAAGAGGCAGAGAGAGAGAGAGAGAGAGAGGATAGTGGGCATGCCAGGGCTTCTAGCCACTGCAAACGAACTCCAGACGCATGCGCCCCCTTGTGCATCTGGCTAACGTGGGTCCTGGGGAATCGAGCCTTGAACTGGGGTCCTTAGGCTTCACAGGCAAGCGCTTAACTGCTAAGCCATCTCTCCAGCCTGACACATAGCCTGTTTTGACTATCCTTGGTATTTGTAAGTCAACTAATTTATATCAAAAGTTGATGTCAGTCATGGTGGCATACACCTTTAATCCTAGCACTTGGGAGGCTGAGGTAGGAGGATTGTCTAGAGTTTGAGGCCAGCCTGGACTACAGAGTAAGTTCCGGGTCAGACTGGCCTAGAGTGAGACCCTGCTTTCAAAACCAAAAGGTTGAGTCTTTATTCTTTTTTTGCTTGGTGACCATTCCAAAAGAGGCATAAACCATTTTATTATTTCATCTTTAGACCAGAAATCCATCACTAGTGCCACATCTTGAGATAATGGCTGCCTTGAAGGGTTTCACAAGCCATAGGTCTTCCTGCAATAAAGAATATTTAGGATTATCATCTTTAATCAAGAAATTAACATAAAATATCTTTGTGCTTACTCAAGACAGGTGACAGGTATAGAATGACCTCTATTGTTTTGACTTTCTTAATGAGTGTCCACATTGTGGTTTTGCTTTCCTGTATTGGAAATATATATCTCTTTGCTTAGTTGATCAGTCCTAAACAAACTTATGTGAATTAGTTTCATGTGACTGCTATAAACACACTATCAACTTGGTGAATTGAAACAACAGGTATTCATTGTTTCACAATTTTAGAGGCCAGGAGTCTGAAATCAGTATTGTTGGTATTGGCAAAATCAAGGTCTTGGCAGGGCTGCATTCCTTCTGCAGGCTCTAGAGAAGAATGTTTTCTCCAGCTCTGGCTGGCTACCAGAATTTCTTGGATTCCTGTGGCATTACTCCAATCTCATCATTACATGGCTTCTGTGTTTCTTATCCTCTCTCTCTCTCTCTCATACATATGCTTGTGATTCCATTAAGAATCTAGACAGATAGTCTAGGAAGATCTATGAACTTTAAGAACCTTAATTTAATAACATCTTCAAAGACCCTTTTCATAATCACATCTACATGTTTGGGGGATTGAGATCTAATACAATACTATGAAAAACCTATTTCTAAAATCTCAGCATATAAGCTACATCATTGCACACACTTTTCAGACAGGCTTCTGTTTATATCCACAAATGGATCTCACAAAGCTTTTTACCTAAAAGTGTTCTGGTTATAATAGAGACATATAGCATTACATGAGCTAAAAGTACTTCTGGTTTTAATAGAGACACAGAGCATTACATAAGCTAAAATGAAAAAAAAAAAAAAAACTTTAAAGACTGTGAGCAATCTTTCTCCTGTTACTGGTAGCCATTAGAATTTAGTTCTTGTCTGAGGTTGTCTATAGAAGAGTGGAAATAAACATAAATGAGCTGCTCCATTAAGTAGGCTACATGGGGACACTTCTTTAAAGTCATCTAGAGTCAATGCATTTGGTGCAGGAGACAAACAACTACATCCAGCAGAAGCAATTAGGTAGTTGAAGGGATTATTACTTATATTTCCTCTGTCTTTGAAATGCCAAAACAGTTGAAATTGAGAACAGAATAAAGTATAAACCACATAATTTGTCCATTGACTAATGTGAATGAATTTAAATGTCATTTTGACTTAAATTTTAAAAATCTAAACCAAGAAAAATAACTCATTGAAAATAGTAATGTAGGGCAGTGAGACTGGGAATCAGAGGTAGTGGACATGCATTTTCATTAACTAAATAGCTATATAACTTCTCTGGAAGCTATTTTATTATCTAACCTGCTATAAGTTTGGGAATAATGCCATAGTGAGTTAAAAAATATCACTGGCTGGAGAGATGGCTCAGCTGTTAAAGGCATTTGCTTGAAAAGCCTGACAGCCTGGGTTTGATTCTCCACATGTGTCTGGAGTTTGTTTGCAGTGGCAGGAGGATTGGCACTTCCATTTTTTATCTACTACTTTCTCTCTGTTCTTTTTAAAATAAATAAATAAATAAATAAATAAATTGAAAAAATATGATCACTAGCAGTCATTTCTTCATAGCCATATGATTTTGCTGTTTGTTCATGATGAGAGGTTTCTGCATTGATCCCACAGTGATCCATCCCCCTAATGTGCATCTTGATCCTGGAAGAGAAGGAAGCAAGGCAGAGGTCATGCC
The DNA here is from genome assembly GCA_036346955.1 of Dipus sagitta. Taxonomy (NCBI): domain Eukaryota; kingdom Metazoa; phylum Chordata; class Mammalia; order Rodentia; family Dipodidae; genus Dipus; species Dipus sagitta. The sequence goes on along the minus strand of CM070778.1, from coordinate 76,771,480 downwards.
CTGTGAGCAGACAAGTCCTCATCATTATAGAATCTCTAGCATTTATAGACTCTGAAATTTGAAAAGAATAGCATAATCTTCAGAAAGGAAAAATTAGTTTCAATACAATTATGCTATTTAAAATACTAGTACTTTTGATTATTAATCTTTGTATACCTTTCTCTGAATAGGAAGAAAGTAAAATATTTTAATAAGAATTTTCATAAATAAATATACTTGTAATTTGATCAAAATCCCTTCCCATTACCTTTTTTATTGTTCCCCTTTGTAGTAGTTTGAATAGATGGCCCCCAATATATTCAGTGTTTTATTAGTTTGTAGCTTGGATCTGGGGTGGATCTTAAGGTGTGGTGGTGGGTTTAAAATTCCAACATAAGGTTATGCAAAGTGTGTCTAGTTGGAGTTCTTGAAGTGTGCTGTATGGTGTGGCTTTTTGTTTTCTCTCTCTCAGCTTGTTTCTTTAAAAGGAGGCCTGCTTCTTCTACCATTATGGAACTTCCCCTGGATCTGTAGGCTTCAATAAATATCCCTTCCTCTATAACTGTGCCTAGTTTGGAAGTTTATCACAGCAAACCTGAAGCTGTCTGCTACAGTCTTCCCCTGCAATCATTCCATTTAATCCCTTCTTCTTTCCAACTAGTCCCTCTGTATCTTGATGTCTCATTCCCTCTTCTATCATCCATATTGAAATGTTGATGAGCTCAATATTGTGAAAATCTTGTGCAGGTAACAAGAGCTGCTATAAGATCAAGAATGCAAGAGTCACTTCATGTCTGGAGGATAGTGTCCCAAATTCCTCCTCCCCACCCTCTAGCTCCTGCATTCTTTTGGCCTCCTCTTCCAGAATGTTCCCTGAGTCTTGGAAGGTGTGATAGAGATGTCTTCTTTAACTCTGAGTATCCAGCAGTTGCTTATTCTTAGCACTTTGATGAGTTTTGAGTCTCCCTAGTATCTATCACCATCTGCAAAAAGAAACATTTCTGGCCAATGATGAGAGAAATGTTGCTTTATGGGCCTAAATATAACAAAAATTTTAGGGGTAATTTAATAAAAACAAAATATCCATTTAGTCACAGAACAGTAGCTGCTTGCCCCACTAAAGTCTTAGCCATATGCTTTTGACTAGGTGAGGTTAGTGGTGACTTTTCTCTCCTAGCAGCCTGAATAATATTTTTCTGTACTATTGACAGCTTGCCATCATGGTGGAGGCTACCAGGTCAGGTCCAGTTTGCTTATTCAGTGTCTTGCAACAAACACATATGATGTCTTCAGCAATGCAATCTACTTTTATTTGGCAACAGTCTGCATTGTTTTTACCACCTCAGAGATCTAGCTCCCTGAACAAGTTATTAGGGCATATCCTACCCTGATACAGGGGTTTTCTGGCAACTACCTATGGCTTCAGTGAGCATTTTATTAATTAGTTTTGTACTCAGTGAATACAGTCAATTTGGTACCATTATTAGGCTCATCCATTACCTACCCTCTCCCCTTTGCCCCTCCTTGTTGAGCTATATGGGTCATGCATTCTGGAGTCAGCTCACAGTTATGGGTAGGATAAATGTCTGCATATCATGACCCAACATGTAGCTCTGACATTCTTTCTGCCCCCTCTTCTGCAAAATTTCCCTGAGCCATGTTGGGTTCATTTTTGGTCTGCTTCAGTGATGAGGTGTTGGGGGCCTCTGGGTCTCTGGATCTCTGGTTTGGTAGGAGTTTATTTTTCTCTGTGTTGATCTCCTTCACCCTTGTGCTGGTACCCGGTTCACCAAGAAAACAGCACCCTTGCTTGTTTCACCAATTGTTCTTAGTTTCAGCCGGGACCCTTTTGAGGTATGATGGGATGGCTCTCTCCTTAGGATCTACATCTATCTGAAAAAGAGAAGCAGATTCTCCAATGGAGAGTAAATTTTTGATTTTAATTAGTTAGTGAGAAGTCAGGGTCTCTATGACTATTTTTATGTCTTCAGTTTTAGTGAACACTCTCCTCTCCTCTGTTTTCTTACCATGACTCCACTTTATTCTTTCAACCCCCAGTATTCCACCTCTCTACTTATATATCTACTATCCCATCCCCTACACTCTCCCCATTCACCTACTTCTTGGATTCTTTCTGGCTTCCTGGTCTCTACTAACTCTTATTCATCTTATATATCAATCTAGAAATTTGAAGTTAGAATTTAAATATGAGGGAGAGTATATAGAGTTTTCCTGAGCCTGTGTTACCTCACTTATTATAATATTATCTATGTAAGGAAAGTGTAAGGGAAAAGTGAAAGAGAACACCAGACTTGATCTCTATAGACAGACTGTTTACTGAGAGGTACAGTGAGGGGCAGAGCCTTCCCGTGGGGTGAAGGCTGAAGCACTGAGTCAGGCTGGGGTTTCAACTTATAAGGAGGATCCTAAGGCAAACAGACTGAATCAGCTTCAGGTCAAATGGAAGCAGAAAAGGCATCAAAGTTATTTGCTCAGAATAGGCATTTTAGAAGAATTGTCTAGGGAGGACTGGATATCTCCATTCTTTACGGCCTTCTAAACTTAAGGTTTGCTCTAGTTTTCAGGGAAAGCTATTAACCCTTCAGTTTAGATACATATTTTCTGAGGGATTTTATAATTTCATTTTCTATTTTTAAATAAAACACTATTGTGTATTGTATTGCATCTTAATTACCCATTCATGAGTTGATGAGTTGTAGTTATTATGAACAGGAAAATAATAAACATGGATGAGAATGTATCTCTAAAATATAGAATATAGTCCCAGAAGTGGTAGGTATAGCTGGATCATATGGTAGATAATTTTTTTTTGAATTTTTGAACCCCCCCAAACTGATTCCCATAATGAGTGTACCAGTTTATACTTTCATAAAGAGTGAATAAGGATTCTTCTTTTTCCAATCTTTCTCCATTATTTGTTGTCAATTAATTCTAAATCATTCTGACTGCAGTAAGATGGAATCCCATAGGGGTTTTAAATTTCAATGCTGTGGTTGGATTGACCATATACACTTGGCATGTGCCATGTGGCCATCTTATAAGAAAGGCAAAGATTCTTACTTCCCTCTATCATAGTTTTCTAAAGACAATCCATTAAGCTTTGAATGCCTGTTCCCAGAATTTATGTGCTAGGAGCTTGACTGCTAATACAGTCAATTGAATGTGGGCCTCCTAATGGGTCTGGGGGTCACAGTGATGGATGAAGGACATAATCACAGGACCAGTTCAGGTATCTTGAAAGCAGAATGGGAGTTTGGGGTCACAGAGCTGGATCAAGGCTGTCATCACCAGACTAGACTAGGTATCTTAAAAGCAGGGATGTTATAAATTAAATCTCTTCTCATGTTCTGCCTCTTTCTTGCTGGGTCACTCTTACCTTCTTTTGCTGGTTTCCTCTTACCCTCTCCTACTGGCTTACTCTTATCATCTCACCCTCTGTCATGCCATGACACAAGGTTAGAGGACTCTGTCATGCTTGCCATCATGCTCTTTGATTTCCTAGGTGTGTGTCATAGCAACACTGAATGACTGAATGGCTGTGACCAGTGCCTTTTATAATAAGAGGGGTTATTTTCTCCATCAGGTAATGTCAGCTACAAACTATCACTCAAAAAAACCCCTAAAATTGTAAAATAATAGTTTAAGCTAATGTGAGACCAATTAAGTCAGGGTTTCTGCAACCAGAGTAGTCATATGTCTATGCATTTGACAAGTGATACTTTTTTTTCCTTTTTTTTTTTGAGGTAGAGTCTTGCTCTAGCCCAGGCTGACCTAGAATTCACTATGTAGTCTCAGGGTAGCCTCAAACTCAGAGCATTTCCCCTACCTCTGCCTCCCAAGTGCTGGGATCAAAGACATGTGCACACCATGCCTGGCACAAATGATTCTTGACTCTGTCAACTTCTTGGTGTAATTGAGCCTCCAACTTTTTGCTAAAGTGAGCAAGCAAGTTCTGCCAGAATGTCAATGGTCACTCATGGTTTGCTTTCCACATCCTATGACATGCTGTCACTGTAATTGTCCTTAAGTTCTCCTTTTCATCTTCTATTATGTATGAAGTATGGTTCCTTGTTTAGATGCCTGGGTTTCTTTAGGTCAATGGAAAAATTTATTTATAAGACACAGGTGAAGTCACAGGAGCATTTCTCCTGGAAGATGGCATTCAACTACACATAAAACTAACAACATGGTAAATCAAAGTTATTTCACAAGGTCTCATGGGCTAGAAGGCAGGAATTAGAGCAAAGAAAGGTTTTGGTTAAAATATTGCAGAGGATGCTTAATGTGGTTACACAGCTTAGTAAAACCTCAAAATCACTTCTGAGTAAGTATGAGGTTCCTGCTGCCTTACTGGGACTCAGTGTATGATGTGTTTTGAGGAGGCACCAATGCTGCATCATTTACAGGATTTCTTAGCCAGATCTTTCCATTTTCATCCCTGTTCTTTCAATATTCCATTTTAACTATTGTGATTCCCAGCATGACAAAAAAGTACAGTAGAAAAAAGCTGAAAGCATTTCTGAAAAATTGCATAGCCTGTTATAATAGAAACTTGTGGTTCCAAGAAGATGAAATACCAGGAAGCTACCAAATTTTCAACAAGGCAGCACTTAATCCAAGTCATCCAAAAGTAATATACTTGGCAAGCTAATTATATTTCCTTAGGAAGAACTTGCAGTAGTTTGTTTGCATTTAATTGCTTCTCTTTAATATGCTTGTTTTGCACTTATTTCTGACTCCATTCCAAACTGAAAGGTTCTTTGTACTATTTGATTTAGCGTTCAGGTTAACCCAAGAGATTGCACCTGGATTCATACATAATAAGACAAGTAAACACTTATTCTACACATGTCAGAGCTGATATTAGTTTCCATAAAAATTCCATTTTCTTGGGCCATTAGAGAGGAGTGTTTTAGATGTAAACTGACTGATATTGTTCTGCTTACCTGTTGGGACATCAACAGAAAATCTCTTTTCTTCTTATCTTTCTCCCATTATGTGTTTAATAGTCATACAAGATGGCAAGGAAAGGATCATGCTTCAGCCATGTGTAACAGGACAATACTTGCTTAGTGGTTAGAATCTGGGATGAGTACCATTCTTCTATACCAATGACAATTTTATTTATATGTAATTAGAAGTCCCATGTTTGCATATCCCTCCTGAGTTTACTTCCAGAGATATTGAAGAAGCTGCATGAAGGTTGAGGCCAGAAATTACTTCTGAATATCAGGCAGATCTCACAAGTTGACTGGAATTCAAATGTTCTTGTTGTTTTGGAGAAACAAGGACATCACTTTTAATCCAAGAACAAAATTTTATTCTTGTTCATTAGAATCATAGTGGAATTTAAGTACTCTAGACACTATTTCAATTTTTTCAAATGCTCTTCTTTTGTCTGGAATGAACTCCCATGTCCACTCTCTTTTTCTGCTCTGTTTTCCACCCCAGGGATGCTGCTACCCAAGTACTTTCTCCCACAGGCAGAAAACAGATTTCCTTAGCAACGAGATTCTACTTATGTCTACAATTTATAACCACAATGTTAAATCCATCTCAAAAGAGCAATACTAACAGATATTGGTTTTCTGGTAGGCTTTGAAGAGTTGTATTCTCCCATAGTCAAGAGAGAAGAACATTCCAAAGACTTTCTTAATTTCCTTTTAGGGAAAACATACCAAATTGGCTATTGCATTAGGACTGGTATTGGAAATGGTCAAGAGAAGCCATTAATTTTTTTTTTCCATTTTTGGATTTTTTTCCTGTCCTGACAAATATGTGGCAGACTTGTAGTATTTAAAATACTAATAACCTTATTTTAAAAATGAAATTTAAAATACATGCCTGGAATCCCAGCAGTGTGGAAGCTGAGGCAGGAGGAGCATGGACATGAGTTTGAGGCTATCCAGATAATAAGAATCTATCTGAAAAATAAATCAAGTGATAAGAATAATAACAATAATGATTATTGTGTCATGTTATTGAAGAGAGTATATTCATTTGTAATGATATAAAATAAATGGCTCAACTAAACATAACCATAAAATATAGAACTCTTAATACTTAACAGTGAAATATATGAAGTTATAACAAACATTTATAGAAGGTAGTTCATTTGGTTCAAAACTTTCCATTAGGTTTTAAAACTTTCCTTTCAGTGAACCATTGTGGGGCTCTAGCAATAAGTAAATAAGGACATAAGTAAATAAATGCAGCAAAATGACATTAATGCATAATATTAAAATAGTACTAGAAAAAGAGGTAATATCAACTATTGAGGTATTATAAAACCATGGAATAATTTTTCTACATAACAGAGAAAAAGTTAACGTATCAAGATACATATTGTTGTTGTTGTTTTTTTGAGGTAGGGTCTCACTCTATCACTGTAGCCCAGACTGACCTGGAATTTACTATGCAATCTCAGGCAGCCTCAAACTTACAGCAATCTTCCTACCTCTGCCTCCAGAGTGCTGTGATTAATGGCTTGTGCCACCATTTCTGGTATGGTATTGATATATCTGATAGTATTTGACCTTTCATCACTAGCTTAGATAAAAGGTATACTGACACCACTTAACAAACTTTCCAATAAGGGAATGGTGGTGGTGATTATAAATATTTGAATTAACATCTGATGTCAAAGACATACTTTGAACCTGTGTGTGTGTGTGTGTGTGTGTGTGTGTGTGTAGCTCATATTATGTGGTTAAGAGCACAAATGTGCATATTCCATGACACACATGAAGAGTTTAGAGGACAACTTCAGATGTTTGTCTTCACCTTCCACTTCACATTGTTCACTGTTGTGTTCACCAGCTAGATTCTCGGTTATTCTGTCTTTATTTTTCTTCTCACTGTAAGCATACTGGCAACTACAGGCACTCATGCTTCACTGTCCAGCTTTATGTGGGTGGGTTCTGGGATGTGAACTCAGGTACATGTGTCAGTAAGCACTTTATTTGCTGAGCCAGCTCTCCAAATCTGAATCTTTCAAGTCTTATTTTTTCATGTATTAATTCATCACATGTATACTGAAGTTCATTAAATAAATATTCCAACAGTGAACAAAAGGTTTCTTTGCTCTGTGGAACCTACATTGTTATGGCCAATAGTCTATAAAAAAGAAGCTAGCCTAGGAACATGAGATGGTAAAGAGTGTTATAATGTAACATACACAAAATAATAAGAAATTATGCTTGGCAAAAATCATGTTTTAAAGTACAGGAATCCACCTATGAGTTAATCTTTCCACAAGGCAATTTAAATTTCCTAGTTTTTCAGGTAGATAGGAAAGGAATATGAAAACTTCCTCCTTGGCTACATTGATATGTGTAGGGGAATGTGCCAGGGTAACCTGAGGACAGTAAGAAGGAGTGAGGTACTGGATTTACATAACCATGGAGGGATGCTGGATGTGTATAACAGCTACATTAACTTGACCTGAATGACTGATTTGAACTACAAACTGATTATGTTGTTCTGCTTGAAGTTTAAGACCAAGTAGGTATACTATAAAGGATCTTTATCACTGATTTGGCTCTACTCTTGCTGCCTGCACATTGGTCGTAGTACAACTGGGTCTCCATGACCTCTGTGACCAGCAGACTAAGTGACTTACCAGAGTAGCAGGATGAATTTTGAAAGTGTCATGTCATCTTATGAGGCCTGCTTGATGTGGAGGCAGGGACCAAAATACTGGATGGCTTTTGACACTGTCTACATAGGCTTTTGTGTCTCCATATAGTTATTGAATACTGAGAAGTACAGTTCTACCAGTCTTCAATAAAGGTATGGCTATTGAGCATATCTGATCTTTTTTTGCCTTTAGCAAAACATAATTAATTAAAAGATAATATAAGAAGCTTAAAATTATGTTATCTAACATCTAACAAGGTATCTGATGATACTGCAAGCTATATCTGAGAAATAGAAAGCATATGTATATGTATGTATATATGCATTACCTTTAAATACTTTGCATTTGAAAATGCAGGCAAACTATGGTAACAGCACTGGTGACATTTTACCAACAAATTTAACTTAATTGATTTGATAAATATTTAGTAATCAGCCAGAATTTTTTTTTTTTTTTTATAAAAAGCACAAGGGGAATTATGGCTAAGATGGCTGCATAGGAGTCACACCAATCCAGCTTAGAGAGGGATTTAAGCAAAACCACAGCAAAGTACTCTTGTTTTTCAAAAGATGAAGGTGTATAGGTTTTTATCAGCCACAGTAGAGAAGCAGGAGAGACCAAGATCTACCAGAAAGGAGGGAACCGGCCAGAATCCCATGGAGGCACTTGCAGCCTGCATGGATCTGCATGCCAGCCCAGCCTCTTGCACCCACCTGGCTCAGCACCCAGCTGCAGGAGCAAAGACCAAATGAGTGGATTTTTAAACCTCCTCAAACCTGAAGGGGAGATAGCAGAGATAAGCTAAGGAGCTGCTGAAAGCAATACAGGTGGAACCAGCTGAGCAGTTCCAGTACAACTTCAGGCTTCCTGAACTCTCCCATCCCCCAACTGTCAGAACCAAGAACCTCCAGAGAACACATTCGGCCCCCCAGCATCAAGGCATCTAGCAAGCTGATGAGAGCACCAGCTCCACAGCACAACAGAGGAATAGAGGTGGGCACTCAGCATGGGTGAGATTGGGAGCCACCCCAAAAGGTAATGAGGCCAACTGGCCAAAAAGCAGGTACATAGACCTGCACTAGAAGTGCAAATCTCTCTTTCCATGTCAGGGAAGGTTATGGGTTATATATTTATGGTTACCATTTTCAATTAAGCTGTATTCAGGGGTTGATTATTGTTGCCTTTGATGCTTTCAGATTCATAGGGCCTTTGTCTTTTTCTTCTGTCATTATTGGGGGCAGGATCTGATTCTGACTCAGGCTGACTTGGAACCCATTTCAGAACAGAAATCCTAACCTCCCAGCAGGGAGGATTAAGACTGTAGAGCAACATACCCCCTTAGGGATTTTGGCTTTATAAGGTTATCTCTTTGTTTCAATCTCCACATTTTTATATTCTGTGCTGGGTTTTATTGAATGTGTATATTGCTCAGTTGAATTTTAGAATTTTGCCAGTAAATTCCTCTGCCCAGTCCACTATTATAGTTGAATAGCAGGCAAACTCAAGACCTAGGATTACTTCTATGGTTAGATTGGAGTACAAGAGCTACACTTGGCATGTAAAACTCCCACTCTGGAGGTACATAAAATTGGATTTACAAGTCTAAGAGCACCACAAATAATTAGAAAATGCAAGCATCAAATCAACTCAAGATGCAAAAAATGCTACATTATAATATAAAAAACACAAAGAATCAAGGCAGTGCACCCTACCAAAAATTATAAAACCATCAGAAATGACCCTCAATGCGATTGTTTTAGATAAAATGCCTGACAAAGATTTCAAAAAAATGATTTGATCGATATTGGAGAAACAAGCAAGGGGGCTATTTTCCTGATGAACTGGATACCAGCACAAGGGGGAAGGAGATCAGCACAGAGAAAAATCAACTCCTACCAAATCAGAGAGCCAGAGCCTCAGAGGCCCCCAACACCTCATCACTGAAGCAGACCAAAAATGAACCCAACATAGCTCAGGGAAATTTTGCGGAAGAGGGGGCAGAAAGAATGTCAGAGCCATATGTTGGGCCATGATATGCAGAGACATTTAGCTTACCCATAACTGTGGGCTAACTCTACAATGGATGACCCATATACCTCAACAAGGAGGGGCCAAGGGGAGGGGGTAGGTCACGGATGAGCCTAATAATGGTAGCAAACTGACTGTATTTGCTGAATACAAAACTAACTAATAAAGAAAAATAAATAAATAAATAGAAAAAAAAAGAAATCAAAGGAATCAAAGAAGAAAACAAAAGAATTAAAGAAGAAAACAAACTCCTGAAGAAATTCCAAGAGAACACAGTAAACCAACTTAATGAAATAAAGAGGTCATTACAAGACATGAATAAAGAGATAAAAATGCTGAAGAAAAACGAGGCAGAAATTCTAGCACTGCAAAAAACACAGTCAAATAAAAAACTCTGTAGAAAATCTCAGCAGTAGAATGCATGAAAGGAGGAACAAAATATCTAAATTAGAAAACCAGGTGGAAGATCCAATACAGTCCAACAAAGAGAAAGATAAGCTAATAGCAAGGTATGAATGGAAATTTCAAGATATTTGAGACACTATGAAAACAATCAAACATAATAATTCAGGGTATAGTACAAGGAGAAGAATTTCAATCCAAAAGCATAGTAGGCATTTTCAACAAAATCATAGAGGAAAAATTTCCCTAGGTTGTGAAAGACATGCCAATGAAGACATAGGAAACTTTTAGAGCACCAAACAGACAAAACCTGGAAAGAACCTCTCTCCAACATGTTATAATTAAACTACTAAACACACAAACCAACAAAAAATATACTGAAAGAAGTTATAGAGAAAAAGCAAGTCACCTATAAAAGCAAACCCACCAGGATCACAGCAGATTACTAAAAACAAACTTGAAAAGCCAGAAAGACTTGAAATGATGCATTCCAATCCCAAAAGATAACAACAGTCAACCAAGATTACTTTATCCTGCAAAACTATCTATCCAAATTGCATGAGAAATAAGGACATTCCACAGTAAAAATAGGCTAAAGGAATTTATGACAACTAAGCCAGCTCTACAGAAAATACTTGAAGGAATTCTTCATGGTGAAGAGAAAGCAAAGTACACACATTAGGAAACAGGAAAAAGAACCATACTCAAATAACAGTTAAAGGAAAAGAGAATAGGAAAATCAGGAAGTACTACAAAACAAGAAGAATGGCAAGAGTAAATGCATACCTTTCAATAATTTTTCTTAATATCAATGGCCTCTATTCCACAACTGAAAGATACAGGCTTGCAGACTGGATTAAAAGGCAGGGTTCTGCTGTTTGTTGCCTCCAGGAAATTCATCTCTCAATAAAAGATAGACACTGTCTTAGGGTGAAAGGATGGAAAATATTATTTTTCCTAAGCATGGGCCTAGGAGAAAATCAGGAGTTGCTATCCTAATATCTGACAGGATAGACTTCCAATCAACATTAGTGAGGAAAGATAAAGAAGGTCACTTTATACTGATTAAAGGAACACTACAGTAGGAGGACATTACAATCCTGAATGTATATGCACCTAACATGGGGGCTCCCAATTTCATCAAACAAACAGTATTAGACTTTAGGTCACAGGTAACACCAAACACACTTACAGTGGGTGACTTCAATACCCCACTCTCATCAATTGACAGGTCATCCCAGCAAAAAATAAACAGAGAGACATCTGGATCAAATATTTCATGGAACAAATGGACCTAACAGATATCTACAGAACATTCCATCCAAATGCTGCAGAATGTACATTTTTCTCAGTAACACATGGAACATTGACCAAAATAGACCATTTATTAGGACACAAAGCAAATCTTAACAAACACAGAAAATTAAAATAATCCCTTACTCTGTCTGACAACAATGGGATTAAACTACAAGTCAGCAATAATAAAAACTGCAGAGAATACACAAATTCATGAAGACTAAACAGTACACCATTGAATGATAAATGGGTCATTGGAGAAATCAAAAAGGAAATCAATAACTATATAGAGTCAAATGATAATGAGAACACAACATACCAAAACCTTTGGGACACAATGAAGGCAGTCCTAAGAGGGAGATTTATATCTCTAAGTGCCTATATTAAGAAACTAGAGAGTTCACAAATAAACAATTTAATGTGTCACCTTAAGGCCTTGGGAAAAAAAAAAAGAACAAGACAAACCAAAAATCAGTAGGCAGCAAGAAATAATAAAGATTAGGACAGAGATTAATGGAATAGAAACAAAAAAATTAGAAAGAATTAATGAAACAAAGAGTTGGTTCTTTGAAAGGATAAACAAGATTGATAAACCCTTAGCAAATCTGACCAGAAGAGAGAAGAGACAAAAATTAATAAAATTAGAGAAGAAAAAGGCACCATTACAACAGATACCAAAGAAATTCAGAAAATCATAAGGACATACTTTAAGAATATATATGCCTCTAAGTTTGAAAATATGAAATAAATGGATGATTTCCTTGATTCCTATGCCTTACCAAAATTAAATCAAGATGAGATAAACCACTTCAATAGACCTATAACAAGTATGGAGATCCAAGCAGTTTTAAAAAATCTCCCAACTAAAAACAGTTCAGGCCCAGATGGATTCACTGGTGAATCTTACCAGACCTGATGGACGAAGTAACACCAGTGCTTCTCAAACTTTTCCATAAAATAGATAAAGAAGGAATTCTATCAAATTCATTTTATGAAGCCAGCATCACCCTGATATCAAAACCAGACAAAGAGAGAACAAAAAAAAAAAAAAAAAAAAAAAAGAAAAGAAAATTACAGACAAATCTCCTTCATGAACACAGATGCAAAAATTCTGAACAAAGTATTGGAAAACAGAATACAAGAATATATCTGAGAGATTATTCACCTCAACCAAGTAGACTTTTTCACAGAGATGCAGGGATGGTTCAACATATGCAAATAGATAAATGTAATACACTATATAAATGCACTGAAGGACAAAAATCATATGATCATCTCAGATGCACAAAAGGCCTTCAGCAAAATCCAACATTCCTTCATGCTGGGGTCCAGTCTTGGCTTGAAGGAGGTCCCTGAAGAGAGGTGTAAAAGGGAGTGACACAATAATGACTCAAAGTCAAGTTCTGGTGCAAGCTGACAGGCTAATGCTGAAGGCAGCTGAGTTTCTCCATCTCTTTCTCTCTGCTTCTCTGCTTTTCTCTTTTTTCCTTTTTTCTTTGCTTTTTTTCCCCTCTGCTTTTCCCTGCCACCACAGCTCTTAACCTCAGTCTTTTGTTTTGTGATAATGTCATGCAAAAGCAAACTTCAAGAAAGGTACAGTTCCACAGAATTCATAAAAACTTCTCACTATTTCTTTACATCAAAAAATCCCATGATTATTTACCTCAAGTACAGTAGTCAGGCCTCTATAATGATTAACTATTTTCACACTTTCCTCATGTATGTGTGGTCAAGCACTTGCGGTTTCATGAGCTCCTACTTTCAGTTACTATATTAAAGGTGAGAGACAGAACAACTACAAAGTGGGGGCTCCCACCATTGATCCAATAAAACCATTTATTCCCCCAACCATTTCTTTTGAATTTTCCTTCTCATGTCTCTCCAATACTTAGACTTTGGTCTCCCTAACTGAACTCTTTCTGACCTCAGTTGTTTTACCTGTAAGGATTCTTGGTAAAGAGTCATAGTTTGCTGCAATTGCCACTATTAAGAAAAATTAGTCATAGAACAATTTTTTACACTGTTCCAGGAGGTTCATTGTTTCCTCCTCAGTGAACTGTACTCCATGCCTGACTTCCTTTGAGGCCATTAAGGAAAACAATTATTTATGACCCATTTTCTTGTTTTTACAATTCTATGCCAGAGCTTTCAGGTACATTGACCAACACTTCACTAACATCAATTTTTGCTGGAAAAGTAAACTTAGAGATTGGTGCACCAAGTGAAAGACAGAGAAAGACAAACATTATATAGAAAATCATAGATATCTGTAGTGCAGAGAGCCAAAGATGTTTCTATAGAGGGGCCACATTGGACTCCAAGGAACAGAGAGCTGGGCTGGAACTGTGTCATGCAGCTCTTCAGCACTCAATTCCTCGTGATCCTGAAATGGCATGCTTGCCATCTCTGGCACCTTCATGGTAGAACTCCTACAGAAACTGGGAATAGAAGGAACATATTTCAACATAATACAAGCTATTTCTGACAAATCTCTGGCCAACATAATACTAAATGGGGAAAACTTGAAGCTTTTCCACTAAATTCAAGAACAAGACAAAGGTGTCCACTATCCCCACTTTAATATAGTACTGGAAGTCTTAGCTATAGCAATAAGGCAAGAGATGCTCATGGAAGGGATACAAATTAGAAAAGAAGAGATCAAGTTATCATTATTTGCAGATGACATGATTATATAAATAAAGACTCTACCAACAAAGTGGTAGAGCTGACAAACACTTTTAGCAATGTAGCAGGATACAAAATGAACACACAGAAATCAATAGCTTTCCTATATACTAACAACAAACATGCAGAGGAGAGGATGATATCAGGGAATCTCTCCCATTAACAATTTCCTCAAAAAAATAATAAATAAAGTACCTTGGAATAAACCTAACCAAGGAAGTGAAGGATCTCTACAATGAGAACTTTAAAACACTTAAGTGAGAAATTGCAGAAGACACTAGGAAATGAAAATATATCCTATGATCTTGGATTGGACAAATCAATATTGTGAAAATGTCAACCTTTCCAAAAGCAATCTACCCAATTAATGCAATCCCCACTAAAATTTCAATAACATTCTTTAAGGAAATAGAAAAAAAAATCCTAAAGTTCCTTTGGAAGTGTAAAAAAACCTCAAATAGAGACTTCTGGTCAAGATGGCAACTGCCTAACTGCGTTGCACATCCCCAGGAAAGAAAAGCAAGACATTAAGGGTTCACTGGGTCTTTTAGGGGATAGAAATCTCCAATAGATTGCCAGCGGGAGTGCACAGAGGGGATTCTCTGTGAGAATCAATGATTATCTCGCATCGGGTAGCCCACCTCTCCCCCATGCAGCTGCCATACCCTCAGTCCCAGCTTCAGGAAACTCCCCCACTTACTGTAGGAAAAGGGTCCCGGGCCAACATAGATCTACTTGCCTCACTGCACAGGGGTGATCGCCCTGCTACCCCTGCCCACAAATGACCTTGGCCAGGCTATGCCTGCTGGCCCATTGGAGCTCAGGCTCCTTTGATCAATTTGTCCACCAAACATGTGCCACCGTGCCAATTGATCCGTGCTTGTGCAAGCTTAGCATTAGCCTTAGCAAGGCCCATTTGCTCACTTACTGCTCTGGCTGCCACACATTCATGCACGATCTCAGGCCCATTGAAACTGCCCACGTGAGCTCAGGCTGTCTCTGCCTGTCCCTTGCGCTAGCTCACATGCCAGCCTCTTCCTGTCTGCCACGCGGCCAACCGCCATTGTCCTGTTGTGGGGGAGTGCACACTGCTTCTGGGTCCCAGTGTTCCCCACTCTGGAGTTTGAGCTGTTTAGGTACTTGGTGCTTCAGTGTGCCTCCTAGGGAGAGGGCAGGCAGCTCTGGTGCACTACCATGTGAGAGCTCAGGCAACTTTGGCTGCCATGCCAGGCAGGAGCTCAGGCAGCTTTGGCAAGTGAGAGCCAAAGCCCAGGCTGCTTGGGAACTGACTCAGGCTGCTACAGCTTCCCACTGTGCTTGAGCCCAGGATGATCCACCCACCTACATGCCCATACACTGCAGTGGGCAGACCACAGTGCAAAAGAAATAACATGAAAAATCAAATGCAAGAAAATCCAGTTAGATCACCAAGTACTACAATGAACATCTCTAATCAAGACATACAAGAAACATTAGGGCCAGAACACCAAAATGAAGCTATGAGCAATGCAACCCTGATGAAGCTACTGGTTGAACTTGCAGAAAAGCAACAAAGGACTAATAATTGTGTGGATGCTGCCATCACTAGACTAGACCTAATAGATAAAAATATGGAAGGAGTTCAAAGACAGTTAAGAGATATGAGGGAGAGGGAAAAAAAAGAGGACCCCAAAACCAGCTGGCTATGCTAAATGAAGACATAAAGAAATGCAAGGATGAATTCCAAGAAGCATCAAGAAAATCAGAAAATGGAGTCAAAATAGAGCTTGACAGAGGGATGGAAATTATACATAGAAAAGTAATAGAAAATGCAAACCTAATTGAACAAGTCCAAAACTCTCTAGAAACTCTCAAGAATAGAGTCAGCCATGTGGAGGATAGAAACTCTGATCGGGAAGACAAGATGGAAGAAACAGTTCCAGAGTTCAAAAATTTCAGTAAGGGGCTGGAGAGATGGCTTAGTGGTTAAGCACTTGCTTGTGAAGCTTAAGGACCCTGGTGTGAGGCTTGGCTCCCCAGGACCCACGTTAGCCAGATGCACAAGGGGGCACATGCATCTGGAGTTCATTTGCAGTGGCTGGAGGCCCTGGCACGCCCATTCTATCTACCTCTCTCTATCTGCCTCTTTCTCTCTCTGTCTGTCACTCTCAAATAAATAAATGAAAAAATAACAAAAAAAAAAATAAATTTCAATAAGTTCAAAAGTTTCTGTTAATAGAACATGAGGGAATATTGGGATACCCTTAAACATCCTAGTATCAGGATCATTGGAATACCAGGAGAAGAAATTCAGACCAAAGGCATGGAGAACTTATTTAACAAAATAATTGAAGAAAACTTCCCCAGTCTCTTAAAAGAAAGGCCCATCAAGATGCAAGAAGCTAACAAAACTCCAAACAGACTGGACCAAAGGAGAAACTCTCCAAGACATATTGTCATTAAGACTCTAAACATTGACACCAAAGAGAAAATCCTAAAAGCAGCTAGGGAAAAACAGTACACCACTTTTAATGGTAACCCCATCAGAAATACTCCAGACTCCTCAATGGAAACCCTAAAAGCTAGAAGGGCCTGGAATGAAACACTGCAAAGTCTAAGAACCTATGGCTTCCAACCTAAACTACTCAACCCAGCAAAAATATCCCTCATAATAGATGGTGAAAGAAAAACTTTCAATGACAAAACTCAGCTTTACAATTATATGAGCACAAAACCAAACCTATAGAGAGTATTTCAGGAAATTTTCCACAGAGAAGAAGCAATTAATCAAACTCAAATACCTACAAGAAGCAGAACACAATAACAAAACTCAGAGAAGGCACAAAAAACTTCAAAGTCCATGAGAACACCAAACCACATATACCATCACAATATGGCAGGGATCAAATCAAAGCTCACAGTCATTACCCTAAATATTAATGGCCTTAATTCACCAATCAAGAGACATAAGCTAACAGGATGGATCAAAAAATTAGACCCCTCAATCTGTTGTCTTCAAGAAACCCACCTCACCACTAAAGACAGACACCTCCTCAGGGTGAAAGGGTGGAGAACAATATTCCAAGCAAATGAGAATAAGAAACAAGCAGGCATAGCTATATTAATACCAGATAAAATAGACTTCAAACCAAAAATAATCAAAAAAGACAAAGAAGGCCACTTCCTACTTGTCAAGGGAATGATCCATCAAGAGGATATTACAATCATAAATCTGTATGGACCAAACACAGGGGCACCACAGTTCATAAAACAAAACCTACTTGACAATAAAACAGAAACAACTCCCAACACCATCATAGCTGGTGACTTCAATACACCATTATCAGTAATAGACAGATCATCCAAACAGAAATTCAACAGGGAAGTAAGAGAGCTCAACAAAACCATAGATCACTTAGACCTAATGGACTTCTGCAGAACTTTCCATCCCAAATCCCCAGACTACACATTCTTCTCAGCAGCCCATGGAACATTCTCTAAAATAGACCATATACTGGGTCACAAAGCCTGCCTCCACATATTTAGGAAGAATGACATAATTCCCTGTATGACATCAGATCACAATGCTATATTGCTAGAAATCAACAACAAAGACCCACCAAGAATCCCATCGAAGCCTGGAAACTGAACAACACACTTTTAAACAATAGATGGATAGTGGATGAAATAAAAAATGAAATTTCAAAATTTTTAGAAATTAATGATTATGAGAACACATTGTACCAAAACACATGGGACACAATCAAGGCGGTCCTCCGGGAAAATTCATAGCACGAAATGCCCTCATAACAAAGACGGAGAGATCCCAAATCAATAACCTAACCATCCACCTAAAGGCACTGGAAAAGCAAGAAAAATCCAATCCAAAGAGCTCCAGAAGGAACAAAACAATTAAAATCAGAGCAGAAATTAATGACTTGGAAACTAAGGAAACTGTTAAGGCAATTGACAAAACAAAGAGCTGGTTCATTGAAAAAATAAACAAGATTGACAAACCCCTGGCCAATTTGATCAAGCAGAAAAAAAAAGAGATGCTTCAAATTAACAAAATTCAAAATGAAAAAGGAGAGATCACAACAGACATAAGTGAAATTGGGAGAATCATCAGGACTTATTTCAAAAACCTCTACTCCACAAAGCTGGATAATGTGGAGGAGATGGATAAATTCCTGGATGCATACCATCTATCAAAGCTAAACTCAGAGCAGATTAATCACCTATAAAAACCTATCACTCTCAGCTGGGCGTGGTGGCGCACGCCTTTAATCCCAGCACTCGCGAGGCAGAGGTAGGAGGATCGCCATGAGTTCGAGGCCACCCTGAGACTCCATAGTGAATTCCAGGTCAGCCTGGGCTAGAGTGAAACCCTACCTTGAAAAACCAACAAAACAAAACAAAACAAAACAAAACAAAACAAAACAAAACAAAACAAAAACAAAACCAAAAACCAAAAACAAAACAAAACAAAACAAAAACAAAAAAAACTATCACTCTCATTGACATTGAAAAAGTAATTGTAAAAAGTCCCCAAAAAGAATTATCCAGGACCAGATGGCTTCTCAACTGAATTCTATCAAACCTTCATGGAAGAACTCAAACCAATCTTCCGCAAACTTTGCCACACAAGTGGGGAACAGGGAAAGCTCCCCAACTACTTTTATGAACCTAGTGTCACCCTAATTCCAAAACCAGGCAGAGATGCCACAAGAAAACTACTGGCCTATTTCCCTGATGAATTTAGATGCAAAGATCCTGAACAAAATCCTTGCAAACTGAATCCAACAACACATCTAAAGCATTACCACCTTGATCAAGTGGGATTCATCCCAGGAACACAGGGGTGGTTCAATATATGGAAATCTATCAATGTAATACACCATATAAACAAGCTTAAACACAAAAATCAGATGATCATTTCGATAGATGCAGAAAAGGCCTTTGACAAGATACAAAATCACTTCATGATCAAAACATTGGAGAGAATTGGCATGGTTGCTTCATATCTTAACAAAATAAAGGCAATATACAAAGCTCCTAAGGCCCAAATAATACTTAATGGAGCCCTTCCTATGGCTCTTACGTTCTTTATGCCACCTCTTCTGCAATGGACCCTGAACATTGGAGGATGTGATAGAGATGCTAGACACTGCTCCATCACTTCTACTCAGCACTATGTTGCCTTTTGGGTCATCCCAGTGGTCACTGCCATCTGAAAGGAGAAGCTTCTCTAACCAAAAGTGAGAGTACCATTAATATATGAATATGAACATTGAGTGTAGTGCTCACTGTGCAGTGTTTTGAGCATAATATATGCATTTAACCAGACAAGAGTTGGCTTTATACTCCTAAGTCTCATGAGTTCTCCTTCCATTGGCTTTTGATTAGGTTTTCAGTATCAGGCATGTATTCCCTTCCATAGAGCTATACTCCACTCCAATTAGAGAGCAGTTGTTTTCCCCTAGAGCAGACATCCCACTATTGCACCCATTTGGTCACTTGGCCTGGCTGGCCAAACTTGAAACTCCCCAGTGTCCATTGTCTTCACTGCTCATGACTTCTGTCTCCCATTGGCACTGCACACGGTGCAGATTTTTCCAGCTTTCAGTCACCTGCTCAACAGGGAAGAGGTTTTCAGCTCAGCCACCACTTGATTTCTCAATGACCTTGCCACCCAGGCATGTGAAGTCTTCTGCAATAGGGCCTTATGATCTCTTTCTCATGGGAAACCAAGGGCCTTGGCAATAGTCTGTAATGTTTTGGAGGTAAGAGGGACCTCCCTGGCCCCTCTTCCTTCCTGGACAGGAAGGTATCCTGTCCCTGTCCTAGAAAATTTTCTAGTAATGACCTATGGCTTCTGTATGTGCCATGATCCCAAACGTAGGTTTTCATATGTCTTATTCAGAATATCTTGCATTTTGATTGACCCTCCCTCCATCCTTCTTTTACTCAATCTCTTCCCCTGGCCTTGCTTAGGGCATTTCACTCCCTGTAATCTGTTCTTCTACTTAGATATATACAATACCGTTCCATTAAGTCCTTCCCTCTCCTCCCTCCCTTACAGCTCTTTTTTGTAGTTTATGGGCTTCTGCTACAAATTTTGTGATTCTAGCTCACACAGAAGTCTACACATTTTGTAGCTGGTATCCACATATGAGAGAGAACATGCACCATTTGGCTTTCTGGGCTTGGGTTACCTCACTTAGAATAATCCTTTCCAGATCCACCCATTTCCCTGCAAATTTCATAATTTAATTTTTCTTTACCACTGAATAGAACTCCATTGTGTAAATGTACCACATCGTTATTATCCATTCATCTGTTGTAGGACATCTAGGCTGGTTCCATTTCCTAGCTATTGTAAATAGAATAGCAATAAACATGGTTGTGCAAGTATCTCTAAGGTAGTGAGAAGGGTGATTGGGCTATATCTAGAAGAGTGATAGCTGGATCATATGTTAAATCTATTTTTAGCTGTCACAGGAGCCTCCACACTGATTTCCACAATGGCTGCACCAGACTACATTCCCACCAACAGTGTAGAAGAGTTCCCCTTTTTCCATATCCTCACCAACATTTATTGTCATTTGTTTTCTTGATGATAGCTATTTGAACAAGAGTGAGATGGAATCTCAAATTAGTATTAATTTGCATTTCCTTGAGGGCTAAGGATGTAGAACACTTTGTTAGATGTTTATATGCCACCTGTATTTCTTCTTTTGAGAACTCTCTATTTATTTCCATTGCCCATCTTTTAATTAGCTTGTTTGGTTTCTTATTGTTTTATTTTTTTGAGTTTTTGTATATTTCTGCATGTTAATCCTCTGTCAGATGTATAGCTGGAAAACGTTTTCTCCAATTCTGTATGTTGTCTCTTTGTTCTACTCAGTGTCTTTTGCTGGATAAAAGCTTTATAATTTCATGAGATCACAGTGGTTGGCTAGTGGTTTTATTTCCTGGGTAATTGGGGTTATATTCAGAAAGTGATTCCTATGCCAATATGTTGAATGGTTTCCCCTTCTTTTTCCTCTAGCAGTTTCAGAGTTTCATGGCTTATATGAATGTCTCTAATCCATGTGGACTTGATTCTTGTGCAGAGATCTATTTTCATCCTCCTATATATATATATATCCAGTTTTCCCAGCACCACTTGTTGAAGAAGCTGTTTTTCATCCAGTGAATTTTTTTTTTTTTCTCGAGGTAGGGTCTCACTCTAGTTCAGGCTGACCTGGAATTCACTATGTCATCTCAGGGTGGCCTCGAACTCATGGCAATCCTCTTACCTCTGCCTCCCAAGTGCTGGGATTAAAGGCATGCGCCACCACGCCCGGCAATCCAGTGAATATTTTTGATGTTTTTGTCAAAAATCAGAAGGCTGTAGCAGCCTGGATTAACATCTAGGTCCTCTATCTGTTTCACTGATGTATGTTTCTGTCTTTGTGTCAGTACTATGCTGTTATTGTTACTATGGCTTTGTAAATTAGCTTAAAATTGGGTATGGTGATACCATTAGCCTTATAGTTGTTGCCCAATTGTTTTGGCAATTTGAGTTTTTTTAAAAAAATTTTTTATTAATTAGTTTTATACTCAGCGAATACAGTCAACTTGGTAACATTGTTAGGCTCATCCATGTCCTACCCCTCCTCCTGGCTCCTCCTTGTTGAGGTGTACAGATCATGCATTCTGGAGTTTGCCCACAGTTATGGGTAGGATAAATGTCTTTGCATATCACGACCCAACATGTGACTCTCACATTCTTTCCACACTCTGCAAAATTTCCCTGAGCCATGTTGGGTTCATTTTTGGTCTGCTTCAGTGATGAGGTGTTGGGGGTCTCTGGGTCTCTGGATCTCTGATTTGGTAGGAGTTGATTTTTCTCTGTGTTGACCTCCTTCCCCCTTGTGCTGGTATCCGGTTCATCAGGAAAACTGCCCCCTTGCTTGTTTCTCCAATTTTTCTTAGTTTCAGCCGGGGCCCGTTTGAGGTATGATAGGGTGGTTCTGTCCTTAGGATCTGCATCTATCTGAAAAAGAGAAGCAGATTCTCCAATGAAGAGTAAGTTAGCACCAGACAAATAGGATAACCCTTACTTTTTTATAGAGAATTTAATAGGTATAGGCCCTCTTGTAGCCCATGATTGGTGGTAGCTTGATAATGGAGAGCGGGCTTATGTTTGGATATGGTTCTGACCTGTTTCCCAGCTTCAGCTATGGGTCCCTTACCACTGAGGGGATCAGTAAGCCAAATCAAGTGTAGTTGGTTTCCCACCATGGCTGTGTGCCACTATTGCATCTGTGCGAGCATCACGACAGGTTATTTGCTACTAAGTAGGTAAGACCATGAGTTGCTTGGACAGATACTGGTCATTTTACCCCAGTTGCCCATGTAGCACCTTCTGGCATTAGACGCGCTGACTGTCTGGGGACCGACTCTTCCAGCTTCCAGCCATGCCATTCCATTTTACGTGTCAACCACATAAGGTGTCTTCAGCAGTAGGGTCTTACCACTAACCTTTGGTGGGTCATCATGCACTCTGACAGAAACCTGTCTTTCTTTTAGGAAACTTTGTAGGTCTCTCTGATCAAAAGCTCATTGTGGATGATAGCCACATGCTGGCACTAGGAGTTACAGGTCAGTGCCCACTAAGAAAAGGAAGAAAAAGATAACTAATATAAATTAGTTAGAAGAGAGAGAGAGAGAGAGAGAGAGAGAGAGAGGTGGTAGAAGATTAAGGTCAGTCTTCATCATACCCTCTCCAGTGTCTTATGGCTCAGGTATTCCCACAAGGGCCTGTTGAAGGTTCAACCATTTGGTCTGCATCTTAGGATGAAGAACTTTACGGTACCATTGCCGTTTGGGTCTAGATTTGTGTCTCTCACTCCTTCTCTTGCCCTCCCCCCCCCTCCCCACCCACCCTATTGTCTAGTCCTCAAGATGCTTGCTGGGTATGTCGGCATCTTGGGTAGATTCAGGTTAGGTGTTGTAGATGAGTGAGACTATGTAGCAATTATCTTTCTGTGAATAGGTAAGTTCACTGAGAAAGATCTGTTCCAGGTTCAACCATTTTTTCTCAAATTTCATTGTGTCATTTTTCCTTCCTGCTGTGTATAATTTCATTGTGTAGATATACCACAACTTAGTTATCCATTCTTCTAGTGATGGACATCTGGGTTGATTCCAGCTCTTAGCTATTACAAATTGAGCTCCTATAAACATGGTTGAGCAAATCTCACTGGACTGTGGTTTAATGGTTTTAAGGTAGATGCCCAGTAAGGGAAAAACTGGGTCTGTTGGTAATTCTATAGTCAGGTTTTTCAGGAGTCTCCATATTGCTTTCCAAAGTGGTTGTACCATCTTACATTCCCACCAACAGTGGATGAGGGTTCCTAATTCTGCACATTTATTTTCCTTTGATATTTTGATGTTTGCTATCCTTACCTGGGGTAAGGTGAAATCTCATAGTTCTTTTAAGTTGTTTTTCCCTGATGATTAGGGATGATGAACATTTTCTTAAGTGTGTGTTTGCCATTTGTATTCCTTCCTCTGCGAACTGCCTGTACAGCTCTTTGCCCCATTTTGTGAGTGGGTTGTTTGACTTTTTAATTGTTTAGGCTTTTGAGTTCTTTGTAGATTCTAGAGATTAGGCCTCTATCAGTGGGATCATCAGGAAATATTTTCCACCATTATGTGGGTACTCCATTAGCTTTGCTTATTGTATGCTTGTCTGTAAAGAAACTCTTCAGCTTCATGTGATCCCATTGGTTGAGGGGACTGTTTAAGATCGTGAGCTACTGAGGTTTTGTTCAGGAAGTCTTTTTCCAGTTCTGTATTGTGGAAATTTCTTCCTATATTTTCTTCCAGTAGTAGCTGAGTTTCTGGTCTTATATTGAGGTCTTTGATCCATTTGGACTTGAGTGTAGTGCATGGTGAGATGTGTGGATCAAGTTTCAGTTTCCTGCATATGATTATCCAGTTTGTCCAGCACATTTGTTGAAGATGCTGTCTTTTTTCCAGCATGTATTGTTAGGGTCTTTGTCAAATATCAAGTAGCTGTAGTTGCTTGACCCCAAGTCCAGGTATTCAATTTTATTCTATTGGTCCATTCTCCTGTTTTGATGCCAGTACTATGCTGTTTTTATTACTATGGCTTTGTAATATAGCTTTCTATCAGGCATGGTGATGCCTCCACAGGTATTTCTTTTGTTGAGGATATGCTTGGATATCTGAGTCCTTCTGCCTTTCCATATGAAATTTGAGATCATTTTTTCTGTCTCTGTGAAGAACAATGTTGGGATTTTTACTGGAATTGAATTAAATCTGTATGTTGCCTTTGGTAGGATTTCCATCTTTACAAGGTTAATTTTGCCTATCCAGGAGCATGGGAGGTCTTTCCATTTTCTTAAGTCCTCCTCAATATATTTTTTGAGGGTTTTTATGTTTTTGTTGTATAGATATTTCACTTCCTTGTTTAATGTTATTCCAAGGTATTTTATTTTTTCGTTGCTATTGAAAATGGGACCATGTCCCTTATTTCTTTATCTGTAACTTTGTCATTTGCATATAGAAAGGATACTGATTTTAGTGCATTGATTTTGTATCCTGCTACTTTGTTATAGGAGTTAATCACCTTCAGGAGTTTTGGGATGGAGTCTCTTGTGTCTCTTACATATAAAATCATGTCATCAGTGAATACAGCTTACTTAACTTATTCCTTTCCAAATTGTATCCCTTTTATTTCTTTCTCCTGTCTTATTCCTTGAGCTAGGACTTCCAGTACTATATTGTAGAGAAGAGGTGAGAGTGGACAACCCTGTCTTGTTCCTGATCTCAATGAGAATTCCTCCAGTCTTTCTCCATTAACTATCATTTGGGCCTTAGGAGTTTTGTATATTGCCTTTATTATGTGTAGACATGAACCAACCATGCCAATTCTCTCCAATGTTTTGATCATGAAGTGATGTTTTATTTTGTCAAAGGCCATTTCTGTGTCTATTGAAATGATCATGTGGTTTTTGGCTTAAGCTTTTTTATGTGGTGTGCTACATTGACAGATTTCCATATGTTAAACCACCCCTGTGTTCCTGGGATGAATCCCACTTGATCATGGTGGATAATGCTTTTGATGTGTTGTTGGATTCAGTTTGTGAGGATTTTGTTCAGTATCTTTGCATCTAAGTTCATCAGTGAAATAGGCTGGTAGTTTTCTTTTCTTGTGGCATCTCTGTTAGGTTTTGGAATTAGGGAGATCCTAGCTTCATAGAAGGAGTTGGGTAGCTTTCCCTCTTCTCCAATTGTGTGGTACATTTTGAGGAAGGTTGGTTTGAGTCCTTCCATGAAGGTTTGATAGAATTCATTTGAGAAGCCATCTGGTCCTGGACTCTTCTGTCTGGGGAGGTCTTTTTACTACTTTTTCAGTCTCAGGGAGTGTGATAGGTTTGTTTAGGAGATTAATCTGCTCTGAGTTTAGCTTTGATAGATGGTATGTCTAGGAATTTATCCATCTCCTTCACATTATCCAGTTTTTCAGAGTAGAGGTTTTTGAAATAAGTCCTGATGATTCTCCCAGTTTCACTTATGTCTGTTGTGATCTCTCCTTTTTCTTTGATAATTTTGCCAATTTGAAACCTTCAATTTTTTTTTTTTTTGCTTGATCAAATTTCCAGGGGTTTGTCAATCTTGTTTATTTTTTTAAATAACCAGCTGTTTGTTTTGTCAATTTTCTTAATTGTCTTTTTAGTTTCCAGTTCATTAATTTATGCTCTGATCTTTATTATTTCTTTCCTTCCGGTGCTTTTTTGGTTGGATTTTTCTTGATTTTACAGTGCCTTTAGGTGGTTGGTTAGGTTATTGATTTGGGATCTCTCTGTCTTTTTTTAAAAATGTTTTTTTGTTCATTTTTATTTATTTGAGAGTGACAGAGAGAGAGGAAGAGAAAGAGGCAGATAGAGAGAGAATGGTCACGCAAGGGCTTCCAGCCACTGCAAGTGAACTCCAGATGCATGCGCCCCCTTGTACATCTGGCTAATGTGGGTCCTGGGAATTTGAGCCTTGAACCGGGGTCCTTAGGCTTCACAGGCAAGCGCTTAACCACTAAGCCACCTCTCTAGCCCCTCTCTGTGTTTTTATGAAGGCATTTAGTGCTATGAATTTTCCTCTGAGGACCACCTTCATTGTGTCCCATAAGTTTTGGTACGATGTGTTCTCATCGTCATTCATTGCTAGAAATTCCACAGTTTCTTTTCTTATTTTGTCCACTATCCATTTATTGTTTAAAAGTGTGCTGTTCAGTTTCCAGGCATCAGTGGGATTACTGGTGGGTCGTTTGTTGTTAATTTCTAGCAATATAGCATTGTGATCTGATATCATGCAGGGAATTATGTCAATCTTCCTAAATATGTGGAGGCAGGCTTTGTGACCCACTATATGATCTATTTTACAGAATGTTCTATGGGCTGCTAAGAAGAATGTGTAGTCTGGTTTATGAACTGTGGTGCCCTTGTGTTTGGTCCATACAGATTTATGATTGTAATATCCTCTTGATGGATCATTCCCTTGACAAGTAGGAAGTGGCCTTCTTTGTCTTTTTTGATTATTTTTGGTTTGAAGTCTATTTTATCTGGTATTAATATAGCTATGCCTGCTTGTTTCTTATTCTCATTTGCTTGGAATATTGTTCTCCACCCTTTCACCCTGAGGAGGTGTCTGTCTTTAGTGGTGAGGTGGGTTTCTTGAAGACAACAGATTGAGGGGTCTAATTTTTTGATCCATCCTGTTAGCCTATGTCTCTTGATTGGTGAATTAAGGCCATTAATATTTAGGGTAATGACTGTGAGCTTTGATTTGATCCCTGCCATATTGTGATGGTATATGTGGTTTGGTGTTCTCATGGACTTTGAAGTTTTTTGTGCCTTCTCTGAGTTTTGTTACTGTGTTCTGCTTCTTGTAGGTATTTGAGTTTGATTAATTGCTTCTTCTCTGTGGAAAACTTCCTGAAATTGTCTCTGTAGGTTTGGTTTTGTGTTCATATAATTGTAAAGCTGAGTTTTGTCATGGAAAGTTTTTCTTTCACCATCTATTATGAGGGATAATTTTTCTGGGTAGAGAGTTTGGGTTGGAATCTATGGGTTCTTAATCTTTGCAGTGTTTCATTCCAGGCCCTTCTTGCTTTCAGGGTTTCGATTGATAAATGTGAAGTAATTCTGATGGGGTTATCTTTAAAAGTGATGTTCTGTTTTTCCCTAGGTGCTTTTAAGATTTTCTCTTTGGTGTCAATGTTAGAGTCTTAATGACTATATGTCTTGGAGTGTTTCTGGTTTGGTCCAATCTGTTTGGAGTTCTGTTAGCTTCTTGCATCTTGATGGGCCTTTCTTTTGAGAGTCTCCGGAAGTTTTCTTCAATTATTTTGTTAATTATGTTCTCCATGCCTTTGGTCTGAATTTCTTTTCCTTCTGGTATTCCAATGATCCTGATATTAGGACATTTAAGGGTATCCCGCAATTCCCTCATGTTCTGTTCACAGAAAATTTTGAACTTATTGAAAGCTTTGAACTCTTGAAGTGTTTCTTCCATCTTTTCTTCCAGTTCAGGGTTTCTATCCTCCACATGGCTGACTCTATCTTGAGAGCTTCTAGACAGTTTTGGACCTGTTCAAGTAGGATTGTATTTTCTACTACTTTTCTATGTATAGTTTCCATCCCTCTTGTCAAACTCCCTTTTCACATTATTTCTGATTTTCTTGATGGTTCTTGGAATTCATCCTTGCATTTCTTTATGTCTTCATTTATCATCACCAGGTGATTTTTGAGGTCCTCTTTTTTTTTTTCCCACTCCACTTCATATCTCTTAACTGTCTTTGGATTGCTTCCATTTTCTTGTCTATTAGGTCTAGTGTAGTGATGGCAGCATCCACACTATTATCGGTCCTTTGTTGCTTTTCTGCAAGTTCTACCAGTAGCTTGGTCAGGGTTGCATTGCTCATAGCTTCATTTTGGTGTTCTGATCCTAATGACTCTTCTATGTTTTGATTACAGATGTTCATTGTAGGACTGGGTGATCTTACTGGATTTTATATAATCTGATTTTTCATGTTATTTCTTTTGCACTGTGGTCTGCCCATCACAGTGTATGGGCAGGGGGAGTAGGACTGTGCTCTTGATGGGAAGGGGTAGTGGTGCCTCTTTGGGGATCTGGCCTGGGCTAACCAGCAGACAAGCAGATGGGCTGTGTGGTCTTGGGGTAACACATAGGTGGTGGATCAGCCTGAGCTCAAGGATAGTGGGAGCTGAAGCATCCTAAGGTGGATGCCAAGCAGTCTGAGCTGTCCCTTAGCACAATGCCAAAACAGCCTGAGCTCCTGTTTGGCAGGGGCACCAAAGTTGCCTGAGCTCTCATGAGGTGATGTGCCAAAGCTGCCTGTGCTCATGCTAGGAGGGATGCTGAAACACTAAGCACCGAAGCAGCTTAAAATCGCATGTGGCAGAACACTGGGACCCAAAAGCAGTCTGAGCTAGCCCACAACAGGACAATGGTGGTCAGCTGGCATGGCAGACAGGGAGTTTCTGGCACCTGTGCTGATGCAGGCAGACAGGCAGAGTGAGCCTGAGCTCACATGCGCATGTGGGATGAGCCTGAGCTCACATGTGAATGGTCTGTGGCTGGAGCAGTAAGTGGGCAAATGGGCAGAGAGAGCAGGCTCAGCTTGTACAAGGAGGGATCAGTGGTTACACATGTGGTGGGCAAATGGAGCCTGAGCTCCAGCAGGCCAGTGGGCAGAGCCTGCCCAAGGTCACATGTGGGCGGGGTTTGCAGGGCAATCGCTCCTATGTAGTGAGGCAAGTGGAACTTCATTGGTCCCCTTTCCTACAGTAAGTGTGGGAGTATCCTGAAGCTGGGACTGTGGGTAAGTGGCTGCTTGGGGGGTTGCGGGACTGGTGGGCTATCTGTAAGCAAGGGAATCAGTGAATCCCTTTTCTTCCCCCATCTGTGTCCTCCGACTTGCAATCTATTAGAGATTTCTCTCTCCTAAAAGACCCAGTGAACTCTTAATACCTTGCCTTTCTTTCCCGGGGATGTGCAGCACAGCTAGGCAGTCACCATCTTGGCCTGAAGTGCAAGCTTAATGTTTTATTTCTAGCTCATTTAGGCTATCAGGAAGATTAAGATACATGTGTCCACAGTACAAACATTCTAGAATTTCTATGTCTAGTCACTGCATGGAGGTTATTGCCATCTCCTAGAGACTGCCTACTCCATTATTGGACATGTTCTTGTCTACAACATGCCAGTTTGTATTTTCTATGTCAGCAGAGTAATATCTTCTACTGCAAGTTTCTGACATCCTCAATATTGGAAAAGTAGAAAAAATATAAAGTACTTGTGTGAATTAAAAGGACTTGAGAGGAAGCACAGTTAGGGTGGCTGGACCTCTGACAGTGAAGAAAAAAAAAAAGGCAGGGAAATGTGTATTGCTGAAAATCAAAGATGATCTGTCTTCTTATATCTTTTTTTTTTTTTTTTTGGTTTTTCGAGGTAGGGTCTCACTCTAGCCCAGGCTGACCTGGAATTCACCGTGGAGTCTCAGGGTGGCCTCGAACTCACGGCAATCCTCCTACCTCTGCCTCCCGAGTGCTGGGATTAAAGGCGTGTGCCACCACGCCCGGCTTTTTCTTCTTATATCTTGCCTAGTTCCCTAGACCTGTTTTTCCACAAACAAACAAGACCCCTCTGGGGAGGGAAGTTTTTCATAGGATTTAAATGTTGTGGTCAGTCAAGTTCAGACCCTGAAACTTGATGTCAAGGCTAGTTTCTTTGTGAGAAGCCCCTAGTCCTAATTAACCAACCATCCCTCTGGTTCACCTGAGGTGGAACACAGCCCACCATTAAGAGATTACAAATACCTTTGCAAGGGGGCAGCAGGCTCTCTGACCACTTGGGAACTTCCAGTTGTGGGTGAGTCCCAGCTCAGGCCCAGCTTGGTTGGAATAAGGGGAGCCTGTCATCCAGCCCTTACTCTCTACATGGGTTCTTTATCCCCTTCTACTCCCCTAATGGCAGGAGTTCCTTGAATTTTTTCTCTTTTCTTTCCATGGTTTTTCCAGCCTCCCCCCCCCCCCATGTGGCATCTATAGCCATGTGGGTGTCTTTCCTTGTCTCTGTGCTTCCCTCAATAAATATAATAATTTAGTCATGTTTTATTCAGTTCTTTGAGTAAAATTAGAAATGAATGTAGAGTTTGGGGTTTAAGGACTTCCTGGACCTTGAGCACCCCAGTACAGACTCATGTGATTAGATAAAGCCCACTTGGATTAATTTTCTTTAATTTAAAGCAACTGATTAGTCAGCTTAATTAATCTATAGAATTCCTTTTGCCATACAGAATTATATAATCATAGGGATAACATACCATTATGTTCACATATTCCTTCCAAAATCAAGGGGAGATACTCATAGAAAGAATACCTACCAAAGTAGGGACAGGCATCTACAAAGATCTCAGAATATGGTCCACCCCTAGGAAAGTATGTTTTTCCCTCAAAATATCATCTTCTTACTAATGTGAAGAAACAAATAAAACAATATGAATTGAGTCCCATTGTTCTGTGTGAAATATACTACAATTCACCATAGAAATTAGATTATAAGTCATCTGAAGTCTAGAACAACTAGGTCACACTAGCTCAGCTTCTCCCAGAACCAGGGGTCTATGCTTCAATGATCCCTTGAAGACTGAGGAACTTTGATTTCAGTACTATTGTTCAACATCCAGTAGGAGTTAATGAGAGAAAGACACCTAGGAAACAGGGATTGTGATTTCTTCTGTCTGAACACATACTTGTCAACCCAGTCCTTATCATTGAAGACTATAAACTACATAATAGATAATCATGTTAAAAATACAATTCTGCTTGTGCTCTGAATGAACCTCGTTTTTAGGATACTTTCTTTTTTTTTGTCTGCATACTTGTGGAGAAATTATAGATGTTGAAGTGCCATGTCTATGTGAAGGGGTATTAAGCTGACAGTTACATGATACCCCAGAGATTATATCAGGAGCCATTTAATGGAGATAGTGTCAAGAGTATAGCAGGAAGGAAAAGGAACAGGGAAAATTCTCAACCTTCTGGCATCATATCCATGCTTTTAAAAAGAAATGATAAACTTACCTAGCATTTGTTAAGCTGATCTGTGGTGTCCAAAAATCACCAACTTTTCCACTTAGTGATAAAAGGTATCACCTGCATAGATTTTTTTTTATGACAGTTTCTTCTCATACATTTTCCAAAGCTCCTGTCAGATACAGAGAAAGGAGCATGTAACAGAACAAGGGTGACATTTCAAAGAGAGAATGGTGATAGGGTACCTAACAACACACTGCAGAAATAAGTGCCTTTGAAGGGTATGGTGGAAATTTCAAAGCATCAGCCCAATAGTTCACCACAGTCCTTTTATGCAGCTTAATGCAAGTTAAATTATGTAGACATTGCAAATGACAAAGCACAGAAAGATTAACTTAAAATTATTATTTTTCAGCATTGAATTATATGGGCACTTCCCATCAAGAAGGAAATTTGTTTCACTTGAGTTATTGGCAAAAATATTGTTCTTTTATGAACAAATTGCTGCTGGAAAAGTGATGCTTCCCAAAGGAAGAAGGAAAGGATTGATTTTACATTCTCAGTAACTAAATGAACATGTATTTTTGTATGTACTTTAGAAATACTTTCTTTATAGTCTGCTGGAAGCTATAGTTACATCTGTGCAAGAATACTGAGATTTAAACACAGAACTAGCTTGCCCTTTCCAAAGTACAGGGTTGAGCTGGAAAGTTAGATGATGTTTTTGGCTATATTGCCTGTCTGGGAGGAATTTGAAAAATGTGATTGAACCATAAACCAGAGTATCCCTTTAGCTCTCTGTTTCACACTGGAGTGTTACTCTTACAGGCTGGCTCCCATGTGATATTGGCACCTTTCTTCCTCTGGTTGCATGAGCATTGCTTCTTGACTAAAGTGGGCTCACATTATCACAGAGTGAACTGGTTATGCCTTGTTCACTTCCTCTCTCCTGACAGGATGGAAGTTTTGGATTTATCTCAGTGTCAACATACAATCTTTGGAAAATTTGCAACTTCCTTGAGATTTAATTTTTGAACCATCGCAATGGAGATAATGAATGAGTCCACATGTTCTGTACTATAACTTTTCTCCTCCAGTGCTTGATCATCATAGAATTAAAGCTGAAATAGTATATAGTTTCCCATCAATATCGAGGCCATATTGCTCCTACAATACCTTCTTTTGCTCCAAACTCAGACCTCAGCACTGTTTTTCAAACCTACCAGGCTCAGCCCCCTCACTAGGATTTCACTCTTGCTCTTCCTTTTGCCTGAAGTGTTCATCTCTCACCCCTTCCCCATTTCTTTGAGAGACCCTCTCCCTTGTTTTATTTTTTTTATCTACAGAAATAATATACACAACATATTAAATGTTGTAACCTTTTATTTATACATGTGTGAATTTATTTTTATCATTCACTCTTCTGTCTCAGGACCAGAATACCTCCAGACTGACACACAGTAGGTGTCTTACAAATTACTTAATACTTAAAAGAACATATTAAATATTTTCATGCATTTTTGGAAGTTACTTTTTATCTTATAAAAAACAATCTCATTTTAATTCCCATTTCATGCATGATTAAAATGAGGTTTAAAAATGTTGAATGCCCCACAATTAGTGTTCCCA
The DNA here is from genome assembly GCA_036346955.1 of Dipus sagitta. Taxonomy (NCBI): domain Eukaryota; kingdom Metazoa; phylum Chordata; class Mammalia; order Rodentia; family Dipodidae; genus Dipus; species Dipus sagitta. Next base: position 76,738,690 of record CM070778.1, on the reverse strand, counting down.
GCACCTCTAAAAATTCACCACTTCTATGAATCTCATTCTATATTCTCATTATGTAATTTTTCTCCTTACCCCTCAAAATGTCTATGTGAGAATTTAATTTAGTCTTTGAAAACTGCAATGCCCCATCAAAGGAATTCTAAACATACTTTTTTTCTTTTCCTCCTCCCTCCCTCCCCATCCTTCTTTAACCTTTTCTTTTGCTTTTATGAGAAAAGAAGCCAAGGATGATCAGAATCCATTTATTTTTTTCAACTGATTCTGACAGGTGTCAACTTCAAAATACTCCCCAGTTCCCCATTAAAAGAAGATACCCAAACTACTGTGGAATGCAAGAAGGGAGAATATTATCATAGATGAGAGAAGAAAAGAAGCTTTATGCTAATGAAGATTGTATCATCTTTTTGTTTTTCCTTTAAGAGTCCAAGTTGTTATCCTCAGTTCCTGCCATCATCTTGGTTGAACTTTCTCTCTTCTGATGTGTTGTATTTCTCTGTCAGAATCTTAATGAGATTATGGATATCACTAACCACCAAAAGGAATCAGGTCAGTCTTCTCACAGGCTTATAGTAGAATTGAGCGCTTGTGCTTCCTGGTGTCCTATTTCATAAGTCTGTCTCATATCAGGACTAAGGATATATCAGAACAAGGATATACCAGTTAATTTTCAGGCAGGAGATAGAGAAATACTCAATAGTCAACTATCATCAATCAGCAGTCATTCATAACTATGAAAGGAAGGTGAGAGCCACACACACACATCATTAGGAAATTGGAGTTGTATATAAAATACCAGACCTTAGCATTATGGAGTATTGTGAGAGAAAATCTACTTGAAGCATAGTTCTAGGTCTGCACTCACTTACATTCTATGAAAAAACTGTGTTCTATAGTGGGCAACTCAGTGTGAGTTCTTTCTTCTATGCCAGTTACTCCAGGTTCACACTGCCTATGTTGCCAGCCCATGCCAAGAGTGGACAAAGAACTTGGAATTACATTCACTCAAGTATATGAGTGAAAATACCTCATTGGTGATTTGTAAAGTTTCTGAACAAAATCCTGGCAAACAGAATTCAACAATACATCAAAAGTCTTATCCACCTTGATCAAGTAGGCTTCATGCCAGGGATGCAGGGATGGTTTAACATACAGAAATTGGCCAATGTAATACACCACATAAATAAACTGAACCGTAAGAACCACATGATCATCCCAATTGATGCAGAGAAGGCCTTTGACAAAATACAATACCACTTCATGATCAAAATACTGGAAAGAATAGGCATGGAGGGTTTATACCTCAACACAATAAAGCCTATATGTAAAGCTACTAAAGCCCAAATAATTCTTAATAGGGAAAAACTCAAGGAATTCCCACTGAGATCAGGACCAAGACAGGGGTGCCCAATCTCACCACTGCTCTTCAACATAGTACTAGAAGTATTAGATCAAGCAATAAGATAGGAGAAAGAAATAAATGGGACTCAAATTGGAAAGGAAGAAGTGAAGTTTGCCCTATTTTCAGATCACATGATCCTATATATAAGTGACCTGAAAATCTCCATCACAAAACTTCTAAAAGCGATAAATTCTTTCAGCAAAGTGGCAGTATATAAAATCAATGCACAAAATCAGTAGTTTTTCTATATGCGAAGGACAATTATACAGAGAAAGAAATCAGTGAGACTATCCCATTTTCAATAACAACAAAAAATTAAATACCTTGGAATAACACTAACAAAGGATGTGAAGGAACTATATAATGAAAACATAAAAACAATGAAGAAAGAAGTAGAGGAGGACTTAAGAATATGGAAGGACCTCACGTATTCCTGTATAAGGTAGAAGGAATATTGTGAAAATGGCAAGTATACCAAAAGCAATATATAGATTTAATGCAACACCAATAAAAATATCAGAATCATTCTATACTGAGACTGAAAAATTGATCTCAAATTTCATATGGAATGGCAGAAGGCCTCAGATATTCAAACATGTCCTTAGCAAAAGAAACACCTCTGGTGTGATCACTGTACCTGATCTAAAGCTATATTACGAAGCTATAGTGCCAAAACAGCATGATATTGAGTAAAAACAGAAACATAGACAAATGGAACAGAATTGAAGACCCAGATTTTAGGGCAAGCAACTACAGCTTCTTGATCTTTGACAAAGTTGTCAATAATGTAGACTGGAGAAAAGAAAGCATCTTCAACAAATGGTGTTGAAAAAATTGGATGACTGTATGTAGAAAAATGAAATGAGACCCACTCATTTCACCATACACAAAAATCAAGTCGAAATGGATTAAAGACCACAATGTAAGACCTGAAACCCTTCAACTACTGGAAGAAAAAATAGGAAGCACATTCCATGATATAGGACTGGGAAAAGACTTCCTGAACAAAACCCCAGTATCCAAGGAAATTAAACAAGCACTCAACCAATGGGATCTCATGAAGCTAAAAAGCTTTTGCATAGACAAACATACCATAAGTAGAGCCACCACCACTGAATGAGAGAAAATATTTGCCAGCTATACCACTGACAGAAGCCTAATATCTAAAATCTATAAAAAAACTCAAAAAACTAAACAATAAAAATCAAACAACTCACTCACAAAGTGGGACAGAGAAATGAATAGGGACTTCTCAGAGGAAGAATTATAACTTGCTAACACACACTTAAGAAAATGTTCTAACCATTAAGGAAATGCAAATTAAAACAACTATGAGATTCGACCTTACTCCAGTAAGGATAGCAAATATTAATAAAACAAATGAAAACAAATGTTGGTGAGGCTGTGCAGAAATAGGAACCCTCATTCACTGATGGTGGGAATGTAAGTTGGTACAATCACTGTGGAAATCAGTTTGGAGACTTCTGAAAAGGATGAATATAGAATTACCTGCGGACCCTGTTATTTCCTTACTGGACATTTACCCTAAAAGCTCCACATCCCAGTTCAGAAATATTTGTTCAGCCATGTTTATAGCTGCTCAATTCATAATAGCTAAAAACTATAATCAACCCAGGTTTCCCTTCATTGGATGAATGGATAACCAAGATGTGGTATATCTACAAGATGGAATTCTACTCAACAGTAAGAAAAAAATGACACATTGAAATTTATAGAAAAATGGTCTAACTTGGAAAAGATCATTTTAAGTGAACTCACACAATCACAGAAAGACATTTGTCACATGATCTCACTCATCTGCAGTTCCTGACCTGGATCAGCCCACATTTTGGACATAACTGAACAGCATCTTGAGGCTTGGACAACAGGGAGGTAAGGTTTGGGGGAAGGGAGAGGGCGGGTGGGGGTATACAAAATTTGAACCCAAATTCAACTGATACCATAGAATCCTATATCCTGGAAATCAGACTAAAAGGAAGAACCCTCAAGCAAACCTTAGAGGGAGCACATGAATTGAAGGAACCTGGAGAGAGTGAGATGAAACCTAATTTCAAATTTCTCCTGTTTCTCTTCTTCTCTGACTTTTTATTTTTACTTTTCCCTTGGTGCTGGCCTGTAATTCTCTGTATGAGGATGTGGTCTACATCCACAATAAGCTGTTGATCAGAGAGACCTACTAGATCTCCCAAAAAGACAGACTTCTCTCAGAGCACTTGATTACCCACCAGAGGTTAATGGTAAGACCCTACTGCTGAAGACACCAATCACTGTTGGCCTGGACCATGGACAGACCTTATTGAAATCCAGAAGAGAGACAGTCCTCAGATAATTAGCCCATCTAGTGATGGAAGGTACTACATGAGCTATCAGGGGAATGTGACCATCATCTGTCCAAGCAACTCCAAATCTAAGTGATTCAGAACCAAACAACCTGACGTGATGCTCACACAAGTGCAATAGTGACACACAGCCATGGTGGGTAACCAACTGCTCCTGTATTGGTTAACCATTCCGCTCAGTGGAAAGGAAACCATATATGAAACTGGGAAAAACATCAGAATCATATACAGATAATGATTCTGCTTTCCAGTGTCAAGCTCCCACTAATCTTGTATTATAATGTTTCTAAACCCTTATGATTCTCTCTAAGTTAATAATGGTATCCCATTTAACTGGTGCTGACTTCACTCTCTGTTAGAGAATCTGCTTCTCTTTTTCAGATGGAAACTGGATATGATGAGATAAAAAATCCAGTGGACTCCACCCCAGTCCCAGATGAAACCATGAGGAATTGGGGAAATTAGCAAGAATGCTGCTCTCTTAGTTAAGCTGATATCAGTACAAGGGTGATGGAGAAAGACACTGATGAAACTCAACACCTACCAAACCAGACATCTAGATGCTCCTAAGTGCCCATCTCTGAAGTAGAGTTAAAATGCTCTCAGCATGGCTCAGGGAATTTTGTGGAAGAGGGGATAGGAAGATTGTTAGAGCCACAATTTGGGACATTTTGTACAGAGACTTTGCCTCTCCCCCATAACTGCTAGCCCCATAATGCATGACCCACAATACCCATGGGGTTGACATGCATTCCCAGTGAGGAAGGCCTCTTCAGAAAAGGGGGAGGGAGGAGGGACAGGAAGGTACCAACATGTGATGTTTACATACAAAATATGTCCATATCTAATGAAAAACATGAAAAAACTAAGTAAGTTAGGATTTTTAAAAGAAATTTTTGAGAACTTCAATATATGTACACATTGCAAATTATTCATAATCCCATTGGATTATACTCTTTATGCCCTTCTCCTTTACCACCATTCCACTGAGGTCCCTCCTCAGTGGGGTTATCTGTCATTACTGTGGGCACATGAAGGCACAATGCCTCAGAGTATACCTTCCCATCGTGTGGTTCTTACTTTTTTTTACATACCCTCTTCCACAAATTACCTGAGAATTGAAAGGTTTTCTAGAAGTATCAATTTGCTTTGGGCTCTCAGCAGCCTCTAATTTTAACTTTGATAAGTTTTGAGTTTCCTGAATGTCTACTACCAAAGCCCTGGAGGTGGTCTCAGGCTAGTAATGAGAGTAGCACTCTTATTTAATCCACCAATTCTTCTGTAATGTTTCCTGAGCTCTGGCAGATTTGATAAAGACAACTTTACCAAATTGAGGATAAAGGATTGGCTCTTACTTGGGTGTCTGTGATATAGATCATGAGTGACACAGTTTTCTCGTGAACATTGGTGCTACCTTGTCTGTCCTTGCTGGACTAGAGCTAGTATCTGACCTAGTCTCATAGAGGATGGCTACAAGCATTAATTCTAGTGTCAGATTTCTTTTTTCCCCCTAGACGTTCCCCCAGCTTAACACATGTGGGCTGACCCTGCCTGAGTCAACCTCTTGAGGCTACAATTCAATTATACTGAGTCTGATGATGAGGCTTATTCTAATGGGATATCTGGATCATGTAAGTGGATTTGAGCCACATGTTGAACTTTTTAGCCCCTTTACTCTACACTTATTTCCCCTTACACTTCTCTGTCATTTAGCCCATTTTCCGAAGGCCTGTTTGCCAGAGAGAGATGAGAAGGAAATTTCCTCAATCACCCCCGTTCTTTAAGGTGAGAATTTCTCTTGACTTGAGTGCATTCCTGTTTCTTTTCTCTTTTCATCCTGACTATTCCTAAAGACTTTTGTTTTTGCAGATTTAGAACAACTTAACATCAATGAACAGGTCTTCTGAAGAAGTTTCTTGGGAAGTGACTCTTGGAGCTAAAGTCTCAAATGTTATATATATATATATATATATATATATATATATATATATATATATATATAATTTTTATTTTTATTTTTTATTAGTCAGTTCTGTATTCAGCAAATACAGTCAATTTGGTACCATCATTAGACTCATCCGTTACCTACCCCCTCCCCTTGCCCCCTCCTTGTTGAGGTATACGGGTCATGCATTGTGGAGTAAGCACACAGTTATGGGTAAGCTAAATGTCTCTGCATATCATGACCCAACATGTGACTCTGACATTCTTTCCACCCCCTCTTCCGCAAAATTTCCCTGAGCCATGTTGGGTTCATTTTTGGTCTGCTTCAGTGATGAGGTGTTGGGGGCCTCTGAGGCTCTGGCTCTCTGATTTGGTAGGAGTTGATTTTTCTCTGTGCTGATCTCCTTCCCCCTTGTGCTGGTATCCGGTTCATCAGGAAAACAGCCCCCTTGATTGTTTCTCCAATTTTTCTTAGTTTCAGCCGGGGCCCTTTTGAGGTATGATGGAGTGGCTCTCTCCTTAGGATCTACATCTATCTGAAAAAGAGAAGCAGGTTCTCCAACGGAGAGTAAGTTAGCACCAGGACAAATGAGATAACTCTTACTTTTTTTTTTTTTAATAGAGCATTTAATAGGTGTAGGCCCTCTTGTAGCCCACAATTGATGGTAGCTTGATACTGGAGAGTGGGTTTACATTTGGATCTGGTTCTGACTTGTTTCCCAGCTCCAGCTATGGGTCCCATACCAGTGAGGGGATCAGTTAGCCAAATTGAGAGCAGTTGGATCCCCACCATGGCTGTGTGCCACCACTGCACTTGTGTGGGCATCACAACAAGTTATTTGCTGCTAAGTAGGTTAGACCATGCGTTGCTTCGACAGATATTGGTCATTTTCCCTCAGTCGCCCATGTAGCACCTTCTGGCACTAGAGGCGCTGACTGTCTGGGGACTGACTCTCTTCCAACTTCCAGCCATGTCATTCTAATTTGCATGTCAATCACATAAGGTGTCTTCAGCAGTAGGGTCTTACCAGTAGCCTTTGGTGGGTCATCAAGTACTCTGACAGAAGTCTGTCTGTCTTTTAGGAAACCTTGTAGGTCTCTCTGATCAAAAGCTCATTGTGGATGATAGCCCCATGCTGGATCTGGGAGTTACAGGTCAGTGCCCATTAAGAAAATGAGGAAAAAGATAACTAATATACAAGAGTTAGAGATAAGATAGAGAGAGACAGGGAGAGGGGAAGTGAGGGAGGGAAGATGTAGGAGATTAAGGTTAGTCTTAATCTTACCCTCTCCAGGGTCTTGTGGTTCAGGTGTTCCCTGTAAGGGCCTGGTGAAGGATCAGCCATTTGGTCTGTCTTTTAGTAAGTAGAATTTTATGGTACCATTGCCATTTGGGTCTAGATTTGTGTTTCCCACCTCTTTGATGCCCTCCCCTCCCTCCTCTTCCATCCTAGTGTCTAGTCTAGGAGATGCTTGCTGGGTATGTAAGGTATCTTTGGTAGATTCAAGTTAGGTGCTGTAGATGAGTGAGACTATGTGGCGATTTTTTTTCTGTGATTGGGTAAGTTCACTGAGAATGATCTGTTCCTGGTTCAACCATTTTTCCTCAAATTTCATTGTGTCATTTTTTCTTACTGCTGTATAGAATTCCATTGTGTAGATATACCACATCTTAGTTATCCATTCTTCTAGTGATGGGCATCTGGGTTGATTCCAGCTCTTAGCTATTACAAATTGAGCCGCTATAAACATGGTTGAGCAAATCTCTTTAGTCTGTGGTGTGAAGGTTTTAGGGTAGATGCTCAGTAAGAGAATAACTGGGTCTGTTGGTATCTCTATACTCAGCTTTTTGAGAAGTCTCCATATTGCTTTCCAAAGTGGTTGTACCATCCTACATTCCCACCAACAGTGGATGAGTGTTCCTCAAATGTTATATTTTTGATGGTTCTCCTGCTGTATTTTCTGACTGACCTAGGATATCCATTGTCCTAACACTTATCATGTTTTGTTTTAATTACTTGTTCCATCTGTATCTTCAGTGGTACATTGTGAACCCAGAGCAATCAGCAATCAAGACTGCCTTGTCAATTACTCTATTCCACAGGCTAGCAATTATTTGCCCATTGGATAAATGGCTGTGTGTTGTAATGATGTAGAATAGGAGCAACGTATCTTTTTTTTTTCAGGTAGAAACTTTGTATGGACCATCATATGTTGATACCATCATTTCCCTCCTCCGTGCCCTCATGCCACTAAGGGCCATCCATAGTGTGATTGCTGGCATTCACCATGTAGTTGTAGGTTATGAGTTGTGAGAGTAGCAGTCTCTCATCATGGGGAGGCCTATATCTCTGAATATTACTTCCCACCCTGTGGCTCTTACATTATTTCTGCCCCCTCTTTGAAAACTTCTCTGAGCCTTGGTGGGAATTCTTTAATTCTACATCAGTGTTGACTTCTCAGCAGCTTCTGGATTTCTGCTTTTGTGCATTTTGAGTATTCTCAGTGTTTGTCTGCATCACCCTGGCCCAGGTTAGCAGGCACACCATGGAAGCAGCATACTTGCTCATATTCCCAGTTTCTCTGTGGTTTCATCTGGGCCTGGATGCTGTGTGAGGGGTGGTTCATCTCCTTCCAAGGAGTAAGCTTGTCTTGTTGGTACATTATGGTTGTCCTCAGTTCTCACTGCTTTCTGAAAAACAAAAAAAGATGCTCCAACAGAGAGTGAGATCAGAATAGATTAAAGGGAAAAGGAATTGTTAATTTAGAGAGAATTTGATGGGTGTAGCCTCACTTTTGGATGAAAGCTAGTGAGAGCTGTACTAAGATATCCATTATCTTGGTCTCCATAGTATTCTTTGTTCCTAGTTCCAGTTATGGTCTCTTTTTCACTGAACAGATACCATAGCCAATCAAAAGCTATTGGTTACTTACATAGACTGCATGCCACTATTGCACAGGTGTGTACATATTGTCAGGTTGGTTTTTTCCATATAGCAGTGCCCCTGCTTGCTCATAACAATGCTGGAAATTTTTCCTCAGCAGCTCATGGAGCACTTTTCAGTACTATATAGGCTAACCATCTGGGTACTGGCTTCCTTTCAGATTCAGCTGGATCTCTTTATGTTTTGTATGAGCAGCATGTGTTGTCTTTAGCAATAGGGTCTTACCTTTCACCTCAGGTGGGTAATCCACTGCTTTGACAGAAGTCTGTCTCATTTTGGGGACATCATAGATCTCTCTGATCAACAGTTCAACGTGGATTGTAAGGAATTTCTGGTACTATGAGTTGCAAGTCAGTGCTAAATGTTCTAGGGTTAGGCTTCATCCCACCCTATCCAAGGCCATTCTTACCACATGATACCTCCATGCTGCTATTGAGAGTTTTATCTTTTAGTCCATTATCCAGAAAGAAGGTTTCTATTGTATCAATTCATTTTGGGTATGGTTTTGTGGATATCTCTCCCTACTTCCCAGTCCCCACTCCCAAAGTCGACTATCCTTGTCTGTCCTTCATGTTGTGTGTCAGGTATGCCTGCAACTCAAGCTGTTCCAGTCTAGGAACTACAGATAAGGGAGTACATGTGGCCTTTGTCTTTCTGTGCTTGTGTGTTTGCTTAGTATGATCTGTTCCAAGCCCATCCATTTCACTACAAATTTCATTATATCATTTTCCCTTAGTGCTGATAAGTATCCATTGTGTACATGTACCATATCCATTTGTCAAACAATGATTTCAGTTTTTAGCTATTATGAATCAAGTAGCTATAAACATGGTTGAGCAAATATCTCTGCAGTGAAGAGTAGAGCCCTTAGGGTAGGTGCCCAGTAGAGGAATGGCTGGTTAAGTTGGTAGCCCAATTTTCATCTTTTCTAGGAGTCTCCATATTGATTTCCAGAATGGTTTTACAAATTTGTACTCCCACCAGCAGTGAATGAGAGTTCTACTGTCTCTGCATCCACACCAGCATGTACTGTTGTTGATTTTTTAATGATTTCCATTTTTCTGAAGAAAAGTGGAATGTCACAGTTGTTTTAATTTGCATTTCCCTGATGGTTAAGGTTGTTGAACATTTTCCCTAGGTGATTATTAGCCATTTATACTTTTTTCTTTGAGAATTCCCTATTCAGTTCTCTGCTCCATTTTTTGAGTGGATTAATTTTTTTTTTTTTTTGAGGTAGAGTCTCATTCTAGCCCAGGCTGACCTGGAATTAACTATGTAGTTTCAGGGTGGCCTCAAACTCACGGCGATCCTCCTACCTCTACCTCTCAATTGCTGGGGTTAAAGGTGTGCACAACCACACCCAGCCTGTTTGGTTTTGTTATTGCTTAGTTTATTAGGTTATTTGTAGATTCCAGATATTAGGCCTCTGTCAGTGGTACAGCTGGTGAAGATTTTCTTGCATTCTGTGAGTAGTCTGTTTGCTCTGTTTATGGTAAGTTTGTCTGTATCAAAGCTTTTTAGCTTCATGAGATCTCACTGGTTGAGTGTTTGTTTAATATTTTGAGCTACCATTGTGTTGTTCAGGTAGTCTTTCCCCAATCCTATATCATATATTATATTCAGGTCTTTAATCTATTTGGAGTTGATTTTGGTACATAGTGAGAGGAGTTAGCTTTTCTTAAAAATGACAGAGAGCCAAAGAGAACATGGATGCCACCTTGCCTGCCCTGGCAGGATTAGAACCCACATCTGAACCAGTTTCTTCTAAGATGGGTTCACATTACCATTCTTCAGCAGCATTTCCTTCTTCAGCTTTTCCCAGGCTGAACATACCTGTGGGCTGGCCCTTCCTGAGTCATCCTCTTGAACCCATCAAACAATCAGGTCCCTTACACACTTGAGTCTGATGATGACGCTTATCCCATTTGGATATTTGATCCATAATTGGACCTGACAAGTGTGTGGAAATCTCTCCCTTCTCTTCTTTTTGCCTTATGGTCCTAGTTTTCTGGACCTTTTGGTAAGTTCTTGGCTGTTTCCTTATTGGAAGGGTATACTCTTGGTCTCATCTCCCCCTTCTAAGCATGACTGGGAAGAGGGACTGTAATGTTTTTTTGTATGTGTGTTGTTCTCACTTTCTCCATTTCTACCTTTCTCTCTCTCTGAAGGAGATTTTTCTTTATCTCCACTCTTCCTTCCCAGCCAGCTCAGGAAGGGGGAGAATTTCTTTCTGGGTTGGGCTTTCTACTTGCCTTTCCTCTGGACCCTAACTCTCACTAAAAATAATCTCATAATTCATAACTTGTTCTTCTCTGAGGCTGTGTTTTCAATTATTTGTTAACATGAACAAGGACCCAAAGTTGGGGTTCATGGGCCTGGGATCTTGTAGCAGTGAACCTTATACCACTGGGATTAACTTCCAAATTAGGCACAGTTATGGAAGAAGGCACATTTCTTGATGTTTACAGATCTGGGAGAAGTTCCATAATGGCAAAAGAAACTGGCCCACTTTTACATGTCCATGCTGAAAAAGATAAAGCCATTATCAAAATCCAAAAGCCAAAACTAAAAAGCCACACCACCAGCACACTTATGAACTCTAGGCAAAGCACAGGCACTTTGCTTATCTTTATGCTGGAATTCCAAATCTACCTCTACACCTTAGGGCTGGAACCTAGGATCTACCCAGTGATACCTCCTCCAGCTAGGTGTCTATAGAACTAAATCACAAACTTTAATAAAATCCTGAATATATTGGGGGCCATCTATTTAAACTATCACAGATCTCTTGCATTTCTGTGTACTATAATTGCTTCCTGGACTTAAAAAAAAAAAAAAAACATCCTTCTGCCATTATGAAACTTCCCCTGGGTCTGTAAGCTTCAATAAATCCCTTCCCTGTATCTGGTCTGGAAAGTCACCTCAGTGCTCTGAAGCTATCTACTACAGAAGTTGGTAACAGTTTCAGTTTGGTTAGTTTCAGGTGTTTTGGGGTTGTTGCTCCAAGAAAAAGGGATGGGACTAGATGTGGGTTACAGTTTATTTCAGCCCTGTAGCTTTTAGAGAAGGGTAGAGGAAAGGAAGGGAGAGGGAACCAGAGTGGGCTGGGATCTGAGGTGTTCACAACTGGTAATGGCCAAGTTCCTGCCAGGAACCTGGCTCAGAGACCCAGTGCCTGAGAGGAGAAAGAAATTCTAAATGGGAGTAGGGGCTGGGCCTGTGGATGCACTTGTTATAGACCAAGGGAGAAGTATACAAGGGAGTCATGAGGAGAGAAGGAAGGAAATGTGAGAAAGACAGAGGAAGGTATGTACATGAATATAGGAATCTGAGGTGGTAAGCAGGAAGATGAAATATATTTACCTCTTTCAGCAGAATGGGCTGGGCAGGTAGAGAACAATGTTATGGTGGCAGGGCTTTTATGCCATTGGGGAATTGAGGCTGGGCAGTAGGAGATGATCAGTGGGGTGATGGTGTAGATCCCTATGGAGAGCAGGGCTTTTTGTAGGAATATTCCAGTTTTGAGATGTGGAAGGGAGGAGCACTGAGACTAACAGTTAGTTAGTATTTGGGAAATTAGTGTGCTACTTTCAAAAGAATTATTAACAAGAAACATGATTTACAAGTGAGGATTTTTTTCTCTGCAAGGCATGCAATTTAAAGTTATACATTGTACAGCTTTAATCATTACTTATACAGATGTGTTTGAGTGAACTAAAAGTCTGTATGAAATAATGACCAGAAACAAAAATGCTAAGGATGGAAGCTGAGAAGTAGATACAATGTACAATGTATAGTAGTCAGATTAAATAGACATTAAATAAATTACTTTGTTTTTAATTGCCTAATAAAATCCTAAGGGACAATGAAAGCATACAATGTGAGTATAAGCCATGTGTTTGAAAAGCTCCTTAATACAACCCAATAACATAGTGAATAATTGATCCATGGATTAAATCTCTTGAAAGAAAAATAATGTAAATATTGATGATGTAAATATCATGGATTATTACACATTTTATGATGTGAATTGATTAACTGAATAGTGACTGAATATTTATTATGGTAGGCATGATAACAAGTGATATGAATCTTTTCATTAACTTGATTTTCCCCTTGAACCAATTATTTTTCATTTTATAGAGGAAGAATCTAAAGATCAATTATGATGAACAATTTGTGAGAGATGATATAGTCTGTAATTGACAGAATTGCAGATTAAATTTACTTATCGTATATAGAAGGCCTAAATGATCATCATTGTACCATGATGGGAAGGGAAGAGGAAAGAATACATATGGAGATGGAGAGCTAGAGCATGATTGAGGAGCAGGAAGATATGTGGTACAACATGTATTGGTGGGGGAGGGTGGAAATGGATACTGAAGCAGGCAAAAGAAGTTTGGGTCCATTATTTGAGAGTCTGTACATAGTATCGATTACTTTTCAGTAGTGAAAAGGAGGATTTTTGATTTGTTCTATAGGCAGATGTTTCCGGATACAGTATGGGTAGCAGTATGGGACTAGATAAGAGATGTTGAAAGCTTGGGCAGTTCTGAAAAGGATTAGATGTATTTCAGACATTTGAAAGTTAACAAATCATTTCATATTCTACAGGAATACACACCACAGCAGGTAGGAAAGCATCATAATTCTTTATATAAAATATAACACCATGGTAGGTAACTAGGTTACAGGAGACCATGAGAAAATTTGATCTGATAACCAAATGTGTAATCTATCTAGAATCTCTACCTGGCCTATGATGTTCACCATGAATTGATCCATCAAAATGTAATTATGTGCAGAAGAAAACAATATATGAACAACTGAATTCTTACAAAGGATGGGTGGGGGGATGTCTTAGCTGTTAAGGTGCTTGCCTGCAAAGCCTTAAGACCCAGGTTCCATTCCCCAGTACCCACATAAGCCATATGCACAAGATGTTGCACATGTCTGGAATTTTTTTTCAGTGGCCAGAGGCCCTGGCATGCTCATTCTCTCTCTCTCTCTTTCTTTCACATGAATAAATAACTAAATAATTTCTAAAAGAATTCTAGCAAAGGAATCATGGTGAAGGTTCAGCCATTTGGTCTGCCTTTTAGGAAGTAAAATTTTATGGTACCATTGCCGTTTGGGTCTAGATTTATCATGGGTCATGACAAGCTACATGTAATTTTAAGGTCTTCCTCAATGTGAGCATTCTTTCAGAAAAAAATATAATAAAGAAAATTCAACATTGGCTTAAAACAGTTTCCAAAGTTCACAGTATGTGCTAAGTATAATTATGTATTAATGAATATGTACTTACCAAGCACAACCATGGTTGAGAATCATTCAGCCAATATAAGGATATAGCTTTTGTTGTACAAATTACACAGAAGTACACAGGATAAGCTCCCTTCCTTTCCACTCATCACTAACTTGGTTAACAAAATGAATGGCTTCCATTTGTTTCTCACCCTCTAGTTTTTCTCTATACCAGTCTTCATACATAAAGGCTATCTTAAAAAATTACAAAACATTCTGTAGGAATTATGTGTTATAATTCAGGTTTTTAGGCTTTTTAAAAGGTAACTTATATTACCACATGGTTAAAAATAGTGCTTTAGTATATGCAGTCATGATTCCTTCTATATTTCCATGCTATGATACATATTCATACATGAAAAACACATTTCTGGTGGAGTTCCACACATGCATTTCTTAGGTCAGAAAGTATGCATGTACCTTTGAGGATTAATTTAGAGATGAAGAGAATAAGCAAATAGAAAAAGGAAGTATTTTGAAGACTAAGAGAAAATTAATAACAATAAGTGTCTGATAAGATAACTCAGTGAATAAAGTGCTTGTCATGCAATAATGAGGGCCTGACCTCAGAGTCCCAGCCCCCATATAAAATGGCAGGCATGGTAGCATGCACCTTCAGTCCTAGTACTGTAGAGGAGATAAGAGGATCTCAGGGCTCACTAGCCAGGTAGCCCAGCTAGTGTAGCTGAATTGGTGAGCTGTAGATACAGGCAAAGACCCTTTATCAAAAAAAAAAATGAAGTGGAGAATAACTGAAGAGGACACCTAATGTGAATCTCTGACATACTTGCACAACCCCCCCAACAAACACAAATACTTTTATACACATAAAAACATGCATGTATACCACATACGTACAAGCACAAAATAATATTAATACTGTCCCAGTGTTCCGCCATGCCAGAGTTTGGGCTGCTTCAGTAATTGGTGCCTCAGTGTCACTCCTAGAGTGAGCACAGGAAGCTTTGGAACATTACCGCGTGATAGCTCAGGCAACTTTGACGACCCATCCAGGTAGGAATTCAGGCAGCTTTGGAAAGTGAGAGCCAAAGCCCAGGCTGCTTGGCAATTGCCTCAGGCTGCTTCAGATTCCCATTGTACTTGAGCCCAGGCTGATGCACCCAAGTATGTGCCCATACACTGCAATGGGCAGACCACAGTGCAAAAGAAATAACATGAAAAATCAAATGCAAGAAAATCCAGTTAGATCACCAAGTACTACAATGAACATCTCTAATCAAAACATACAAGAAACATTAGGGCCAGAACACCAAAATGAAGCTATGAGCAATACAACCCTGACAAAGCTACTGGTTGAACTTGCAGAAAAGCAACAAAGGACTAATAATTGTGTGGATGCTGCCATCATTAGACTAGATCTAATAGATAAAAATATGGAAGGAGTTCAAAGACAGTTAAGAGATATGAGGGAGAGGGAAAAAAAGAGGACCTCAAAACCAGCTGGCTATGCTAAATGAAGACATAAAGAAATGCAAGGATGAAAGTCAAGAAGCATCAAGAAAATCAGAAAATGGAGTCAAAAGGGAGCTTGACAGAGGGATGGAAATTATACATAGAAAAGTAGTAGAAAATGCAAACCTAATTGAAAAAGTCCAAAACTCTGTAGAAGCTCTCAGGAATAGAGTCAGCTGGGCTGGAGAGATGGCTTAGCAGTTAAGCGCTTGCCTGTGAAGCCTAAGGACCCCGGTTCAAGGCTCAATTCCCCAGGACCCACGTTAGCCAGATGCACAAGAAGGCGCATGCATCTGGAGCTTGTTTGCAGTGGCTGGAAGCTGTGGCGTGCCCATTCTCTCTCTCTCTCTCTCTCTCTCTCTCTCTCTCTCTCTACCTCCTTCTTTCTGTTGCTGTCAAAAAAAAAAAAAATAGAGTCAGCCATGTGGAGGATAGAAACTCTGATCTGGAAGACAAGATGGAAGAAACAGTTAGAGACTTCAAAAATTTCAGTAAGTTCAAAAGTTTCTGTTAACAGAACATGAGGGAATTGTGGGATACACTTAAACATCTGAATGTCAGGATCATTGGAATAACAGAAGGAGAAGAAATTCAGACCAAAGGCATGGAGAACATAATTAACAAAATAATTGCAAAAAACTTCCCCAGTCTCTTAAAAGAAAGGCCCACCAAGATACAAGAAGCCAACAGAACTCCAAACAGACTGGACCAAAGGAGAAACTCTCCAAGACATATTGTCATTAAGACTCTAAACATTGACACCAAAGAGAAAATCCGAAAAGCAGCTAGGGAAAAACAGCACACCACTTTTAATGGCAACCCATCAGAATTACTCCAGACTTCTCAATGGAAACCCTGAAAGCTAGAAGGGCCTGGAATGAAACACTGCAAAGTCTAAGAACCTATGGCTTCCAACCCAAACTACCTCACCACTAAGGACAGACACCTCCTCAGGGTGAAAGGGTGGAAAACAATATTCCAAGAAAACAGGAATAAGAAACAAGCATCCATAGCTATATTAATATTGGATAAAATAGACTTCAAACCAAAAATAATCAAAACAGACAAAGAAGGCCACTTCCTACTTATGAAGGGTACGATCCATCAAGAGGATACTATAGTCATAAATCTGTATGCACCAAACGTAGTGGCACCACAGTTCATAAAACAAAACCTACTTGACAATGAAACAGAAATAACCACCAACACCATCATAGTTGGGATCTTCAACACACCATTATTAGACAGATCATCCAAACAGAAACTCAACAGGGAAGTAAGAGAGCTCAACAAAACCATAGATCACTTAGACCTAACGGACACCTACAGAACATTCTATCCCAAATCCACAGACTACACATTCTTCTCAGCAGCCCATGGAACATTCTCCAAAATAGACCATACACTTGGTCATAAAGCCTGCCCTCACATATTTAGGAAGATGAACATAATTCCCTGCATGATATCAGATCACAATGCTATATTGCTAGAAATTAACCAAAAGAGACCCAACAAGAATCCCATCGAAGCCTGGAAACTGAACAGCACACTTTTAAACAATAAATGATAGTGGATGAAATAAAAACTGAAATTGCAAAATTTCTGGAATTGAATAACAACGAGAACACATCATACCAAAACATATGGGACATAATGAAGGCGGTCCTTAGGGGAAAATTCATAGCACTAAATGCCTTCATGAAAAAGACATAGAGATCCCAAATCAATAACCTAACCATCCACCTAAAGGCACTGGAAAAACAAGAAAAATCCAACCCAAAGAGCTCCAGAAGGAAAGAAATAATTAAAATCAGAGCATAAATTAATGCATTGGAAACTACGAAAACAGTTAAGGCAATTGACAAAACAAAGAGCTGGTTCTTTGAATAAATAAACAAGATTGACAAACACCTGGCCAATTTGGTCAAGCGATAAAAAAAGAGATGCTTCAAATTAACAAAATTCAAAATGAAAAAGGAGAGATCACAACAGACATAAGTGAAATTGGGAGAATCATCAGGACTTATTTCAAAAACCTCTACTCCACAAAACTGGATAATGTGAAGGAGATGGATAAATTCCTGGATGCATACCATCTATCAAAGCTAAACTCAGAGCAGATTAATCTCCTAAAAGAATCTATCACCCTCATTGACATTAAAAAAGTAATAAAAAACCTCCCCAAAAAGAAGAGTCCAGGAACAGGTGGCTTCTCAGCTGAATTCTATCAGACACTTATGGAAGAACTTAAACCAATTGGAGAACAGGGAAAGCTACCCCACTCTTTTTATGAAGCTAGTATCACCCTAATTCCAAAACTAGGCAGAGATGTCACAAGAAAGGAAAACATCCAGCCTGTTTCCCTGATGAACTTAGATGCAAAGATCCTGAACAAAATCCTCGCAAACCAAATCCAACAACACATCAAGAGCATTATCCACCTTGATCAAGTGGGATTCATCCCAGGAACACAGGGATGGTTCAACATATAGAAATCTGTCAATGTAATACACCATATAAACAAGCTTAAACACAAAAATCACATGATCATTTCGATAGATGCAGAAAAGGCCTTTGACAAGATACAACATTACTTCATGATCAAAACATTGGAGGGAATTGGCATGGTTGCTTCATATCTTAACATAATAAAGGCAATATACAAAGTTCCTAAGGCCCAAATAATACTTAATGGAGAGAGACTGGAGGAATTCCCATTGAGACCAGGAACAAGACAGGGTTGTCCACTCTGACCTCTGCTCTTCAATATAGTACTGGAAGTCCTAGCTCAAGCAATAAGACAGGAGAAAGAAATGAAAAGAATACATTTTGGAAAGGAAGGAGTTACGTTAGCTCTATTCGCCATGACCTGATTGTATATGTAAGAGACCTGAGAGACTCCATCCCAAAACTCATGAAGGTGATTAACTCCTATAGCAAAGTAGCAGGGTACAAAATCGATGTACAAAACTCAGTAGCCTTTCTACATGTAAATGCAAAGAAACAGAGAAATAAATAAGGGACATGGTCCAATTTTCAATAGCAACAACAACAAAAAAATAAAATACCTTGGAAGAACGTTAACCACGGATTGAAAGATGTATACAACGAAAACATAAAAACCCTCAAAAAACAAATTGAGGAGGACTTGAGAAAATGGAAAGACCTCCCATGCTCCTGGATAGGCAGAATTAACATTGTGAAGATGGCAATCCTACCAAAGGAAATTTACAGATTTAATGCAATTCCAATTAAAATCCCAACAGTGCTCTTCACAGAGATAAAAAATATGGTCTCAAATTTCACATGGAAAGACAGAAGGCCTCACATATCCAAACATGTCCTCAGCAAAAGAAATACCTCTGGAGGCATCACCATACCTGATCTAAAGCTATATTGCAAAGCCATAGTAATAAAAACAGCATGGTACTGGCATAAAAACAGGAGTATAGACCAATGGAATAGACTCAAGGACCTGGATTTTGGCTCAAGCAACTATAGCTACTTAAAATTTGAGAAAGACCCTAACAATATAGGCTGGAAGAAAGACAGCATCTTCAACAAATGTTGCTGGACAAACTGGATAACCATATGAAGGAAACTGAAACAGTAAAATGTCAAACACCCCACTCAAAAATGTGGCAAAGAGCTGAACAGGCAGTTTACAGAGGAAGAAATACAAATCACAAACACACACTTAAGAAACTGTTCATCATCCCTAATCATAAGGGAAATGCAAATTAAAACAACTATGAGATTCCACGTTACCCCAGTAAGGAAAGCAAACTTCAAAAAAATCAAATGAAAATAAATGCTGGCGAGGATGTGGAGAAGTAGGAACACTCATCCACTGTTGGCAGGAATGTAAGATGGTACAACCACTTTGGAAAGCAATATGGAGACTACTGAAAAAGCTGACTTTAGAGATACCAACAGACCCAGTTTTTCCCTTACTGGGCATCTACTCTAAAACTTTCAAACCACAGGCCAGAGTGATTTGTTCAACCATGTTTGTAGCTGCTCAATTTGTAATAGCTAAGAGCTGGAATCAACCCAGATGTCCATTAGTAGAAGAATGGATAACTAAGATGTTGTATAACTACACAATGGAATTCTACACAGCAGTAAGAAAAAAATGACACAATGAAATTTGAGGAAAAATGGTTGAATCTTGAACAGATCATTCTCAGTGAGCTTACCCAATCATAAAAAAAAAAAAAAAAATCGCCACATAGTCTCACTCATCTACAGCACCTAACCTGAATCTACCCAAGATGCCTTACATACCCAGCAAGCATCTCGTGGACTAGACAATAGGATCAGTGGGGAGGGAGGAGAATGCAAGGGAGGGAGTGGGAAACACAAATCTAGACCCAAACGGCAATGGTACCAAAAAATTCTTCATCCTAAAGACAGACCAAGTGGCTGAACCTTCACCAGGCCCTTAGAGGGAACACCTGAGCCACAAGACACTGGAGAGGGTATGATGAAGACTGACCTTAATCTTCTATAGCTTCTCTCTGTCTCTCTCTCTCTCTCTCTCTCTCTCTCTCTCTCTCTCTCTTCTCTCTAACTCTTGTATATTAGTTATCTTTTTCTTCCTTTTCTTAGTGGGCACTGACCTGTAACTCCCAGTACCAGAATGTGGCTATCATCCACAATGAGCTTTTGATCAGAGACCTACAAGGTTTCCTAAAAGAAAGACATATTTCTGTCAGAGTACTTGATGACCCACCAAAGGTTAGTGGTAAGACCCTACTGCTGAAGACACCCTATGCAGTTGACATGTAAAATGGAATGGCATGGCTGGAAGCTGGAAGATAGTCAGTCCCCAGAAAGTTAGCATGTCTAGTGCCAGAAGGTGCTACGTGGGTGACTGGGGAAAATGACTAATAGCTGTCCAATAACTCATGGTCTAACCTACTTAGCAGCAAATAACCTGTTGTGGAGCTCACACAAGTGCAATAGTGGTGCACAGCCATGGTGGGAAACCAACTGCTCTTGATTTGGCTAACTGATCCCCTCAGTGTTACAGGACCCATATCTGGAGCTGAAAAACAAGTCAGAACCATATCCAAACATAAGCCTGCTCTCCATTATCAAGCTACCACCAATCATGGGCTACAAGAGGGCCTACACCTATTAAATTCTCTATAAAAAAGTAAGAGTTATCTCATTTGTCTGGTTCTAACTTACTCTCTGTTGGAGAATCTGCTTCTCTTTTTCAGATATACATATATCCTAAGGAGAGAGCCACCCCATCATACCTCAAAGGGGCCCCAGCTGAAACTAAGAACAATTGGTGAAACAAGCAAGGGTGCTGTTTTGTTGGTGAACCGGGTACCAGCACAAGGGTGAAGGAGATCAACACAAAGAAAAATCAACTCCTACCAAATCAGAGATCCAGAGGTTCAGAGGCCCCCAACACCTCATCACTGAAGCAGACCAAGAATGAACCCAACATGGCTCAGGGAAATTTTGCAGAAGACGGGGCGGAAAGAATGTGAGAGCCACATGTTGGGTCATGATATGCAGACATTTACCCTACCCATAACTGTGGGCTAACTCCACAATTCATGACCCATATACCTCAACAAGGAGGGGCTAAGGGGAGGGGATAGGTCATGGATGAGCCTAATAATGTTGCCAAATTGACTGTATTCGCTCAGTACAAAACTAATTAATAAAAAATTAAAAAATAAAAAAGAATGTTTATACTAATCTCTATTCTACAACCTGAATATTTATGTATGCAGAAGGAAAATGCAATGTATACTGACATAAAAATAAAATAAAATATTTTTTAAAGAGTCAGTATAATAGGAAGTAAAAGTCTTATTTTGTAAAATGCAATGCATTTGAAATATAAAGAAATTATTAATTAGGCCTTGGATTAAAGCAAGAAATATTGAAGAAAACAAAGTGTTCAGAATTAGCAATAGTAAAAATTTTAAAAGTCAACTTTGGGGTACTTCTGGTCAAGATATCACCTGCCAAACTGCACTGTACCTCCCGGGGAAGGAGAGGAAAGATGTTTGGGTGCATTGGATGTTCTAAGAGTGAGCAAACTCCAATAGACCCACAGTGGGAGGATGTGGAGGAGCAAAGGAGGGAATCTGCTGATTTCCACACTCTCAGGTAGCCCAACAGTCCTCCAATCTCCTGAAGCAGTCATCCTAGACATAATCCCAGGTGCATGTTCCTCCTGCACTAACCACAGACTAATGGGAACCAGGCCAGCAGGATAGCATATCTCCACACACACACATCCAAGCTTGTGAAAGCCATCCCACTTGTGGCTGCCCCTCACCCGTGTATGTGGACCCAGGCCAGCAGGCAAGTATTCGCACAGGGGATGTCCACACACAAACACTTTCCTGCTCACAACAGCCACCCACCCCCACATGCGGACCTAGACCAGCAAGGTAGCATTCTCCCAGGGGACCTCCACATGCTAACACCCTCCCACATGCTGCTGTTCCACTCCCATGTATGGACCCAGGCTAGTGTCCCCTCCAGGTGTTACCACCACTGTAGAGTTCCATATGAAAACTGCAACTTGCAGCCATCCCCCACCCCAATGCACCAACACAGATCAGCAGGTAGCACTCCCCCCACTGCCACAAGGGACCTCCACATGCCACTGTTCCTCTGTGTGCTGACCCAGGCCAGCAGGCTAGGATTCCTCCATGCCTAGACTCTCCCAACACAGGGAACCTTCATGCCCCCTGCATGTCACCTGACCCACAGCAGTCCCATATCCCTGCCCTGCCCTGTCACAGGACCCAGCTTTCTCATCCACACCCTGCTACAGGGTCCCAAGGGACCTGCTATCCCATCTCTTCACTCTTTTGCATCTCAGAACCAACACAAATTCCCATACTTCTCCCTCCTCAGCCCAGCCACAACACCAGTCTGCTTTGTCCTATTCCCCCACCCCCTGACCCCTCAGGCCACCTGACCACGCAGTCCCATACCCTGAATCACGGAACAATGAGCCCCTTAATCAGGTACCCTGACCCCCACGAAAGCCTCAAAGGCTCCATCCTTCTGGGCAGGAAGGTCCCATTGCCATCAGAAGCCTAGTGGAAGCAAACATAAAAGGGAATATTCACTGAAGACACTTCAAGTCTAGACTATAGCTTCCTCCTAAATTAAATAAGACTCCTACACTGTGTGATAGGCAGACCACAGTGAAAAAGGAATAACATGAAAAAATCAAATGAAGGAAATCAAATAATATTGCCCAGTCCTAAAATGGATATCTCTAATCAAAACATAGAAGAGACAATAGGATTTGAACCCCCCAAAAAAGATACAAGCTATGCAACCCTGACCAAACCAATAGCAGAACTTGCAGAAAAGCAGCAAAGGACCAATAATTGTATTATGAATGCTCTCCTTGCTAGATTAGACCTAATAGAAAAGAACCAGGAAGGGTTCCAAAGACAGATAAATGATCTGAAGGAAAGAAAAAAAAAAAAAAAAAAAAGGACCTCAATAACCAGCTGGCTAAGCTCAATGAAAACATAAAGGAATGTAAGGATGAATTCCAAGAAGCATTAAGAAAATCATAAAATGATGTGAAAAGGGAATATGACAGAAGGATGGAAACTATACATAAAAAAGCAGTAGAAAATACCAAATTGAACAAGCCCAAAACTCTATAGAATCTCCAAGAAAAGAGTCAGCATTGTGGAGGATAGAAACTCAGAACCTGAAGACAAAACAAAAGACACAGTTTGTAAGTCCAAAAACTTCCATATGTTCAAAAATTTTTGTAAACAGAACATGGGGGAACTGTGGGATACCCTAAAATTTCCCAACATTCAGATCATGGGAACACCAGAAAGGGAAGAAATTCAGCCCAAAGGTATGGAGAACTTATTCACAAAATTATAAAAAATAACATTCCCACTCTCTCAAAAGAAAGTCCCATCAAGTTACAAGAAGCTAACAGAACTCCAAGCAGACTGGACCAAAGGAGAAATTCTCCAAGACATATCATTAAGACTAAACATTGATACCAAAGAGAAAGTCCTAAAAGCAGCTAGGGAGAAACAACACATTACATATGAAGGTCACCCTATCAGAATTACTTCAGACTTCTCAACAGTAATTCTGAAAGCCAGAAAGGCCTGGAATGGAACACTGAAACGTCTAAGAACCTATAGCTTCCAACCCAAACTACTCTACCCAGCAAAAGTATCCTTCATAATAGATGGTGAAAGAAAAACTTTCCACAATAAAACTCAGCTTTACAACTATATGAACAGAAAGCCAAACCTGGAGGAGTACTTCAGGGAATTCTCCACACAGAAGAATCAAATAACCAACCTCAAGTGCCTACAAGAAGAAGATCACAATAATCAAACTAAAAGAAGGCGCAAGAAGACTACAAAATTCAAGAAACACCAAACCACATAACCCACCACAATATGGCGGAATTAAATCAAAACTGACAGTTGTTACCCTAAGAATTAATGGCCTTAATTCACCCACCAAGAGACATAAACTAACAGGGTAGATCAGAAAATTACACCCCTCAATCTGCTGTCTTCAAGAAACCCACTTCACCCCTAAAGACAGACACCCCTCAGGGTGAAAACTGATGAAACAAAGAGCTGGTTCTCCCTTGGCCAATTTGATCAAAGAAAAAAAAGAGATACTTCAAATTAACAAAATTAGAAATGAAAAAGGAGAGAAAACAACAGACATAAGAGAAATTGGGAGAATCATCAGAACGTATTTCAAAACCTCTACTCCACAAAACTGGATAATTTGGAGGAAATGGATGAATTCCTTGACACATACCATGAAATAAAGCTAAACTCAGAGCAGATTAATCTCCTAAACACATCTATCACACCAATTGATATTGGAAAGGTAATCAAAAACCTCCCCCCAAAGAAGAGTCCAGGACTAGATGGCTTCTCAGGTAAATTCTATCAAACCTTCATGAAAGAACTGAAACCAATTTTTCTCAAACTGTGCCACACAATCAGAGAACAGGGAAAGCTCCTCAACTCCTTCTATGAAATTACTATCACCCTAATACCCAAATCAGGCAGAGATGCCACAAGAAAAGAAAACTATAGGCCTATTTCCCTGATGAACTTAGACACAAAGATCCTGAACAAAATCCTCACAAACCAAATCCAACAACACATCAAAAGGATTATACACCTTGATCAAGTAGGCTTCATCCCAGGAACACAGGGATGGTTTAACATATGGAAATCTTTCAATATAATATACCACATAAATAAGCTTAATGACAAAAACCACACAATCATTTCCATAGATGCAGAAAAGGCCTTTGACAAAATACAACATCGCTTCATGAACAAAACATTGGAGAGAATAGGCATGGATGGTTTTTATCTCAACATAATAATGGCTACATAAAAAACTCCTAAAGCCCAAATAATACCTAATGGGGAGAAACTGAAGGAACCCTATTGAGATCAGGAGCAAGACAGGGGTATCCACTCTCACCTCTGCTCTTCAACATAGTACTGGAGGTCCCAGCTCAAGCAATAAGACAGGAGAAAGAAATAAAAGGGATACAAAGTGGAAAGGAAACAGTTAATTTAGCCCTATTCACAGATGACATGATAGTATACATGAGACTCAAGAACCTCCATCTCAAAACTTTTAATGGTGCTTACCTCTTTCATCAAAGTAACAGGATACAAAATCAATGCACAAAATTCAGTAGCCTTTCTATATGTAAAAGACCACGATACAGACAAAGGAATAAGTGACATTGCCCCATTTTCAATAGCAACAAAAAATAAAAATAAAATACCTTGGAATAACATTAACCAAGGATCTGAAAGACCCATACAATTGAAACATAAAAACATTCAAGAAAGAAACTGAGGAGGACTTGAGGAAATGGAAAGACCTCCCATGCTCCTGGATAGGCAGAATTAACACTGTGAAAATGGCAATCTTACCAAAGGCAATATACAGATTTAATGTAATACCAATAAAAATGTGAACATTTTCCTTCCCAGAGAAAGAAAAAAATCATCTCAAAATTAATATGGAATGGCAGAAATCCTTGGATATCCAAACATATCCTCAGTAGAAGAAACACCTCTGGAAACATCACCATACCTGATCTAAAGCTATATTACAAAGACATAGTAATAATTAAGAAAAAACATGGTACTGGCATGAAAACAGGATTATAGACCAATGGAACAGAATAAAGGATCTGGACTTTGGGTCAAGTAATCACAGCTACTTGATATTTGACAAAGGCCCTAATAATTTAGCCTGGAAAAAAGACAGCATCTTCAACAAATGGTGCTGGACAAACTGGATAACCATATGCATAAAATGAAACTCGATCCACACATCTTGCCATGCACAAAAATCAAGTAGATGAAAGACCTCAATAAGACCAGAAATTCTGCTACTAAAAGGACTTTTTGAACAAAATCCCAGCAGCTTAGGAAATTAAACAATCACTCAACCATTGGGTTCTCAGGAAGCTGAAAAGTTTATTCACAAACATATAATAAGCAGAATCAATAGATTACCCACAGAATGGGAAAAAATTTTTCCTGGTTATAAAACTGACAGAGGCCTAATTTCTAGAATCTACAAAGAACTCAAAAACCTAAACAATAAAACGTCAAACAACCTACTCACAACATGGGGCAAAGAACTGAACAGAGAATTCACAAAGGAAGAAATACAAATGGCAAACACACACTTAAGAAAATGTTCATCATTCCTAATCATCAGGGAAATGCAAATTAAAACAATCATGAGATTCCACCTTACCCCAGTAAGGGTAGAAAACATTAAAAAATCAAATGTAAACTAATGCTGGCTAGGATGTGGAGAAATAGAAGCTCTCATTCATTGTTGGTGGGAATGTAAGAGGGTACAACCACTGTGTAAAGCAATATGGAGACTCCTAAAAAGTTTGACTATAGAGTTACCAGCAGACCCAGTTATTCCCTTATTGGGCATTTACCCTAAAAGCTGCATGCCCCAGTTCAGACAGATTTGCTCAACCATGTTCATAGCTGCTCAATTCATAATAGCTAAGAGCTGATTTCAACCCACATTTCCATCATTAGATGAATGGATAACCAAGATGTGGTATATGTACAAGATGGAATTCTACACAGCAGTAAGGAAAAATGACAAAATGAAATTTGAAGAAAAATGGTTGAACTTGGAACAGATCATTCTCAGTGAACTAAACCAATCACAGAAAGGTAATTGTTGCTTCATCTTACTCATCTGTGGCTTCTAACCTGAATCTGCCTGAGATGCTGACATACCTAATAAGGATCTCGTGGGCTGAACAATAGGGAGGGCAGGGTGGGAATGAAGGGTAAGGGTTGGGGTGGTACACAAAACTGGACCAAAATGGCAATGGTATCATAAAATACTATATCCTAAAAGACAGACTAAATGGTTCAACTTTCATCAGGTCCTTGGAGGGAACACCTGAACTCCAGGGCCCTGGAGAGGCTATGATGAAGACTAACCTTAATATTCTCCCTTTTTTCTCTCTCTCTGTCTCTTTCACTCTCTCTTTTCTCTTTCTGTTTTATATTACCTATCTTTTTCTTCCTTCTTTTCCTTGGCTGTGGCCTATAACTCCCAGTACCAACATGTTGTTAACATCCACAATGAGCTGCTGATCAGATAGACCTCCATGGTTTCCCAAAAGAAGACAGATTTCTGTCAGAGTACTTGATTACCCAACTAACTTTACTAGTAAGACCCTATTGCTGAAGACCCCATATGCTGTTGGTATGGAACATGGAGTGACCTGGCTGGAGTCTGGAAAAGGGTCATGTCCAGACAGCTCATCTACTGCCAGAAGGTGCTACATGAGCGAATGGGGAAAATTGACCAACATCTGTCCAAGCAACTGGTGGTCTGAGATACTCAGCAGCAAATACACTGACTTGATGCTCACACAGTGTAATAGTGGCACACAGCTATGGTGCGTAACCAACTGCTCTTGATTTAGCTAATGGATTCGCTCAGTGGAACATAACCCATAGCATGTTGTGGGAAACAACTCAGAACTATATCCAAAAATGTGTTTCCTTTGCATTATCAAGTTCCCACCAATTGTGGGCTACTAAAGGGCCTACACATACTAAATTCTCTCTAAAATAATAATGATTATGCCATTTATTTGGTGCTGACTTCACTCTCCATTGAGAATTTGTTTCTCTTTTTCAGATGGATGCAGATCTTGCAAAGAGAATCAGCCCATTCCACTTCACCAGGTTCCCATCTGAAACCATAGAGTAACTGGGGAAATGAGCAATGGTGCTGCTTTCTTGGTGAACCTGGAACCAGCACAAGGGTGAAGGAGAGAGACACAGCGAGCACTCAACTCTTACCAAATCAGATATCCAGAGACACAGAGGCTCCCAACACCTCATCACTGAAGTAGACCTAAAATGAACCCAACATGGCTCAGGTTAATTCATGGAAGCAGGGTGCAAAGATTGTTAGAGCCATTTGTTGGGACATTATGCACAGAGACATTGCCTCTTGCCCATAACTTATGGCTACCTCTACAATGTGTGATCCACATTCCCCAATGAGAAGGACCCCTGCATAGGGGGGAGAACAGGGAGGAGGCTAACGAAGGTAGCAACATGGCTGTATACACACCATGTACATGACTAATAATAATAATGAAATGAAAAAAAATCCACTTCTGAAGGAATCACCATACCCAATCTAAAACTATATTACCAAGCCATAGTAACAAAAACAGCACAGTCTAGCATAAGAACAGAAACATAGACTAATGGAACAGAATTGAGGACTTGGACCTTAGCTACTTGATCATTGACAAAGGGCTAATAATGTAAACTGGAGAAAATATGGCAGCTTTAACAAATGTTGTTGGACAAACTGGATAACCATATGTAGAAAATTGAAATTAGACTCTCTCACCTCTCCATGCACAGAAATCAAGTCCAAATGGATTAAAGATATCAATAGAAGACCTGAAATTGCTCCTAATGGCAGAAAAATAGGAGACACTCTCCACAATATAGGACTGGGAAAAGACTTCCTGAACAAAATCCCAATAGCCCAGGAAATTAAAAATATCACTCAAAAGATGGGATCTTGTGAAGCTGAAAAGCTTCTGCACAAACATACCAATGTACTGTAAGTACAGCCAATAGAATACCCACTGAATGGTAGAAAACTTTAGCCAGTTATATCACTGACAGATGCCTAATACCTAGAATCTACAAAGCACTCAAAAACAACTATACAATAAAAAATCCAACAACCTACCTCCAAAATGGGGCAGAGAACTGAATAGGGAGTTCTCAGAAGAAGAATTACAAATGGTTAACACACACTTAAGAAAGTGTTCAACATCCCTAACCATTAGGGAAATGCAAATTAAAACAACCATGAGATTCCACCTTACTCCAGTAAGGATGGCAATCATTGAAAAATATAACAACAACAAATGTTGGTGAGAATGTGGGGAAAGAGGAACCTTCATGTACTGTTGGTGGGAATGTAAACTTCTACAACTACTATGGAAATCAATATGGATATTCCTGAAAAGGATGAACAAAGAGCTACCAGCAGACCCAGTTATTCCCTTACTGGGCATTTATCCTAAATGCTCCATGCATCACTTCAGAGATATTTCCTCAATCATGTTTTTAGCTGCTCAACTCATTATAGCTAAGAACTGGAATCAACACAGATGCCCATCATTGAATGAGTGGATAATGATGTTGTGGTA
Source organism: Dipus sagitta (assembly GCA_036346955.1). NCBI lineage: Eukaryota > Metazoa > Chordata > Mammalia > Rodentia > Dipodidae > Dipus > Dipus sagitta. The sequence continues at coordinate 76,709,488 of CM070778.1, read as the reverse complement.
CATTTACACAGTGGAATTCTACTCAGCAGTAAGAAAAAAATGATACAATGAAATACGTAGAAAAAACGGACAGACTTGGAACAGATCATACTCAGCAAATTCATACAATCACAGAAAGACAAATGCCACATGGTGACACTTATCTGGACCTAATTTGGACCTGCTTGAGTTTCTAACACACCTGATAGGCAACTCAAGGCCCATGCAATAGGGATGGAAGGAGAGGTGGGGAAAATAAACACAAAAGTAAATCCAAAATCTTTATCCTTGGGGATAGCCTAAAAGATATAACCCTCAAAAGGAGTAAGGGGGGAGCACCTGAAAAGTAGGGCCCCAGAGACTTGGGATAAAGCCTAAGCTTAAAAGATTTTTTTCTATCTCTGGCCTGTAACTCCCAGTACCACAGATTGGTTGCTACCCACATTGAATTATTGATCAGAGAGACTTACCAAGTCCCAAAATCAAGATAGCTTTCTGTCATAGCACTTGATTACCTGGATGAGGTAAGAACTAAGTTCCTATTGCTGAAGACACCATATGCTGCTGACACAGAGCATGGAGAGACCTGGTTGAAATTCAGAAAAAGTCAGTCTATAGACAGCCTGTCTAGTGCTGGAAAATGCTACATGAACTACTAGGGGAAAGTGGCCAATGAAAATCTGAATGACCAGAGGTCTAAGCTACTCAGAAGCAAGCACACTGACATGATGTACATGCCAGTGCAATAGTGGCACACAGCCTTGGTGGGTAAGCAATAGCTTTCTGATTGGCTAAGAGATCTGTTCAGTGTAAAGGAACCCATGTCTTGGATTGGGAACAGATCAGAGTCCTATGGTGACAAAGATTATGTTCTCCAGTGTTAAGCTCTCACTAGTCTTTGGCTAAAAGAGGGGCTACATACACCAAATTCTCCCTAAATTAATAATGCTTGTTCAATTTAAGCTATGCCGACTTAACTCTCCATTTGAGAATGTTTTCCTTTTTCAGAAGGTAGCAAGACTAGAGGACATAAACTACCTATAGAACTTCAGCCAAGCCAGAGCTGAAACCACAGAGAAACATGAGTGTTGCTACCATGCTGAACCTGATAATCAGTGCCAGCGTGTAGGAGACAGACCTTGAGGATACTCAACACCTACCAAAGCCAAGATCCCGAGGCTCCTAGAGCTCATCACTGAGATAGCCTTAAAACTTACCCATCACAGCTCAGGGAATTTTGTGGAGGAGGGGGCAGAAAGATTGTAAGAGCCATGGGTTGAGACATCATGCCCAGAAGCATTCCCTCTTCCCCAAAATAATTGGCTGTTGCTCCCACAATGCATAAACCACCACCCAATAGGAAATACATGCAACTCCACAGAAGAGCATCCCCAATGCATCCATATGAAAAATGTTGTTAATAATAATAATAATAAACATTAAAAACTGCATTTCATAGAATCATTTCATCTGCAAATAAAGGTATATTGATACCTTATTGTTAAGACTTTAAATACTAGATAGTATGAGAATGAAAAAGTGGACACCCTTGTCTTCATAATATTTTTATTGACAATTTAATATTTGTACAAAATTTATTTTGATTGTAGTCCTCTCTCATTTTTCTCTCTTAACCCTCAATCCTTCATACCCCTTCCCCTGAACCTTCCTCTCCCTCCCACAACTTCCTCTAATATTCTGATGTCTTTCTTTCTTTCTTTTTTCTTATTTTCTTGAGGAAGAGTCTTGTTCTAGCCCAGGCTGGCCTGGTATTCACTATGAAGTCTCAGGGTGGCCTCAAACTCTCGGCACTCCTCCTACCTCTGTCTCCTGAGTGTGGGATTAAAGGTGTGCATCACCTTGCCCAGCTTTTAATGTCTTTCTCTGTTTTAATTTTTGCCTTTCTTCATCATCTACATGTTCTTGGACACAATATTATTCTGGTAACAGTAGCCACTGTGAGGTTATGAATGCAGTGGCTACCATGTATTTGGACACATTACAAAGCATACTTCTCCATCCTTTGACTCTTACATTCTTTCTGCCACCTTTTATGCAGTGCTCCCTGAGCCTTGATAAGTGTGATAGAGATGTCTCACTTAATGCTAAGCATTTAATGTGTCACTTCTTCTCAGCACATTGATTAGTCTGAGTCATCAGTTACCACCCTCTACAAAAGAAACTTCTCTGATCAATAGTGAGAATAACACTCTTATGTAAACATACATATATGCATTTAGAGGGCAATTTAATGGGCACAACATATTAATTTAGCCAAACAATAGTTGACCTCTTCTAGTGCCTAAAGCCTTCCAAGCCACAGGCTTTTGACTAAGTTTTCAGTACCAGACATGAATTTCCTTCCCTGGAGCTGTCCTCAAATGCAACCAGAGAGCAGTTTGGTTATTGTCAATACAGGCATGTCATTATTGCATAGGTGCATCTTGCCTGGTTGTCTATTTCCATAGTTCAAAGAGTTCACTCCTGGAGAAGACTTTGATGACTTTTCTCCCTCAGCCTCCTGCATAGCACTTTCAAGCACTATGGCAGCTCACCAGTAGGGAGGAGGATTCTAGATCATTTTCAGTTTGATTTCTCTGTGTCTACCAGCTGACTGTGGTGTCTTCAATAACAGGATCTTACATTCTAGTTCTAGTGGGGAGGCAAGAGCAATGAAAATGACCTGCTTTATTTTGGGTTCATGGGATTCCCTGACCAACAACTCACTGGGAGGTTTCCCACCCTTGCACTTGAGTTTTTCTATCTATGATTTAATTTTATTTTTAATTATCTAACAAAGAAGTAGATTTTCATATGGCATATTGATATTATCTTTGGTTTTGGCTAAATCTCCTTATCATGTTCATCTCTTCCAATCCCTCCCCTAATTTCCTTTAGATCTTTTCATCCCCAGTCTTCTGTGCCTGAGCTTACATATCTGTTTTCTCCCACCTTTAATGCCTCTTCCTTCCAAATTCACGGCTCTAGCTTCTAGTACTTACTCTTATTTCATTTTACATATATATCTTAAAAAATCAGTATTAAGATCCACATATGAGAGAGAACATGTGGCATTTGTCATTTTATACTTGGGTCACATCAGTTAGCAAATTTTCCAAGCCTATTCACTTTCTTGCAAATTTCATTTTTCTTTGCAGCTGAATATAATTATATTGGGTATATTCACCAGATCTTTATTATCTACTTATCAGTTTATAGATATGTAGGATGATTCCATTTCTTTCTGAGGTGGTTTGATTAGGGTATTCCCCATGAATTTAGGTATTCTGAATGCTAGGTTACCAGCTGATGGAGATTAGGGAATTAATGCCTCCTGGAGGGAGTGTATTGTTGGGGACAGGCTTATGGGTGTTACAGCCAGCTCCCCCTTTGCTAGTGTTTGGAACACTCTCTGTTGCTATTGTCCACCTGATGTTGCTCAGGGGGTGATGTTCACCCTCTACTCATGCCATCATTTTTCCTGCCATTGTGGAGATTCCCCCTCAACCCTATAAGCCAAAATAAACTCTTTTTTCCCACAAACTGCTCTTGGTTGGGTTATTTCTACCTGCAATACAAACCTGACTGCAACACTAAAGTGGTACTGAGGAGTGGAATTGCTGCTGGACACCTGACTGTGTGGCTTTGGCCTTTTGGAGCTGATTTTCAAGAGGAATGTAGAAAAACTTGAACCTTGGCCTAAGAGATGCCTTGCAGTGCTTCTAAGTACACCTTGATGGATTATTCTGGTCAAAGTTGAAAGACCTAAATGCAATAAGAACTATGGACTGTGAGGTTTGCCTTATGAAGGTGAGAAAGAACTTTGCTTGGACTGGGCTAGAGGCAGTTTGAAAAGCTTGCTGTTATGTTCGTGTCCTGAGGAGTTGTGCAGGGTTGCTTTGTGTAGAAATGGACTGGTGTGAGCAGAGGGGTATGGCACAGAAAAAAAAAAACAAAAAACATCTTTGGGCTTAAATTGCTGTTTGTTCACTTGCAAGTTGTTTGAGAGATAAAAACTATTGAAATTGGACCTGCTGACCTGTACTGGGGCAACAGGAAGAATGTAGACTCTTTTGGAGGGACCTGAGTGCTAAAGGAGTGTCCTGTTCTTCAAAATCTGTTTTATCCCCCCTGGACTAACAAAATGGCACCTGACCTAGTATTGTGGAGTATAAGAAATGCAGGAAAGAGAAGGTCATTGAGTTTGCAGTGCAGTCTTGTATTTTGGAAATGGCCACAGGCAGTGTGAAGCAGGTTTTCTGGATGCCTCCATGAAGACCCAATGGAACCAGGAGGATGAACCATAGATTGCAGTGGAAACCCAGTGGAGATGACAGGACCATGAGATGGCTGCTAAGAAAAGCTGCCGGCCCTGGATGAAGTTTTCCAGGACTGTGAGTAGCCTAGCTAGAAGGGCAAAATTGGAACTCCAGAGACTTGTTGCTGGTTAGAATTATTGGGCTTGGCTATTTGTCACTAGCTAGAGTTGTTGGACTTGGAGCTACAGAGTTTGATGTTTGCCCTGTTTAAATCATGTATTACTTCAGTATTTCTTTGCTATGTCCAATGCCATCTTTTGCAGTGTGAATGTTTATTCTGTGCCATTATGGTTTTTTTTTGAGGTTACTTTTTGGTATTATCGCTCAGTTAAAAGATCTTGGACTATGGGGATGTATGAACATTGTAGGAATTGATAAAAACTATGGGGACTTTTAAAGTTGGATGGATGTATTTCATTTTACATCATGTATGGTTATCAGTTTATGGGGCCCAGGGGCAGAATGTGGTGGTTTGATTCAGGTGTCCTCCATAAACTTAGGTGTTCTGAATGCTAGATTCCCAGCTGATGGAGATTTAGGAATTAACACCTCCTGGAGGGAGTGCATTGTTAGGGGCAGGCTTATGGGTGTTATAGCCAGCTTCCCCTTTACTAGTGTTTGGCACACTCTCCTGTTGCTATTGTCCACCTGATGCTGTCCAGGGGGTGATGTCCACCCTTTACTTATGCCATCATTTTCCCTGCCATTATGAAGCTTCCCCCTTGAGCCTGTAAGCCAAAATAAACCTCTTTTTTTTGCCACAAGGTGTTCTTGGTTTGATGATTTCTACCAGCAATGAGAACCTGACTGCAACACTAGCTATGAATAGTGTCAACAAACATCAGTGAGCAAGTATCTTAATAATAAAGTGTAGAGTCCTTAGAGTGTATCCCTATGAGTGGTATATAGGGACATATGGGAGATTTATTTTTAGTTATTTAAGGGATCTCCATTCTGATTTTCATAGTGGCTACACCTTTCTACACCCCTACCAACAGTGAAAAAGAGTTCCTTTTTCCTGACAATTTTTCCCCAACATTTGTTGTCATTTGGTTTTTGATGATAGTCATTCTTACCAAGGTAAGATAGAATCCAAGTGTAGTTTTTAAAATTTATTTTTATGTATTTATATATTAGAGACAGAGGGAGAGAGAGAGAGAGAGAGAGAGAGAGAGAGAGAGAAGACTGGGTGTGCCAGGGCCTCTAGCCATTGCAAACGAACTCCAGATGCATGCGCCACCTTGTGCATCTGGCTTACATGGGACCTGGAAAAACGAACCTGGATCCTTAGGCTTTGCAGGCAAGTACCTTAACCACCAAGCAATCTCTCCAGTCCCCCAAAGTAGTTTTAATTTACATTTCTCTATGGGTAAAGATGTCAAACATTCAGTCCAGTGCAAGCGGAGAGGATTTTCTTAGCAACTCTGCCATTGATTTCGGTCTTGTGAAACTTTTGTCTCCCTTCCTCCACTTTTTGTTTTCATTTTCATGTTTTTTTTTTTTTTTTTTCTTTGGTTTTCTGAAGTAGAGTCTCACTCTAGTTCAGGCTGACCTGGAACTCACTATGTAGTCTCAGGGTGGCCTTGAACTCACAGCGATATTCCCACCTGTGCCCCCCAGTGTTGGGATTAAAGGCATGTGCCACCACACCCAGCTTCTTTTTAAATTTTCAAATTTTTGTTTTATTTATTTTATATTTTTTATTGATAACTTCCATAATTGTAAACAAAATCCCATGGTAATTCCCTCTCTCTCCCCACTTTTCCCTTTGAAGCTCCACTCTTCATTATATTGCCTCCCCCCTCAATCATTCTCTCTTTTATTTTGATGTCATGATCTTTTCTTCTTATTATGATGGTCTTGTGTAGGTAGTGTCAGGCACTCTGAGGTCATGGATATCCAGGCCATTTTGTGTCTGGAGGAGCATGTTGTAAGGAGTCCTACCCTTCCTTTGGCTCTTACATTCTGTCTGCCACCTCTTCCAAAATGGACCCTGAGCCATGGAAGGTGTGATTGAGATATTTCAGTGCTGAGCACTCCTCTGTCACTTCTTCTCAGCACCATGGTGCCTTCTGAGTCATCCCAAGGTCACTGCCACAAGAAAAGAGAAGATTCTCTAACCCAAAGTGAGAGTAGCATTAATATATGGGTATGAACATTAATAGAACTGTTTACTGGGCAGTTTGGTGAGCATAGTATATACATTTTGCCAGACACAAGCTGATATTACATCCCTTGGGCTCATGACTAACCCTGTTACAGGTTTTCACTATCAAGGATATATTCCCTCCCATGGAGTGGGCCTCCAGTCAAATTAGAGGACGGTTGGTTTCCTCCATAACAATCATGTCACTATTGCACCTGTTGGCTCTTTTTGCCTGGATGGCCAAATATAAGACTTGCAGTGTCCACTGTTGGGTATCTTCACTGGTGATTTCTCTATATCCCATTGAACTGCATGCAGCATGTCTTTTTCCAGCTTTCTGTCAGCTGGTCTACATGTAGGAGGTTTTCTGCTCAGCTCCAACAGAGTTTTGCTGTGACCTTGCAGCCCAAGTATGTGGAATATTCAGCAATAGGGTCTTACCATCTATTCCTAGTGGGAAACCAAGGGCCTCAGCAATAGCCTACAATATTTTGGGGGCATCAGCGACCTCCCTGGCCAACAACTCACTGGATGTTATCCCATTCCTGGCACTGAAAATTTTCTAGTGACATTCTATGACTCCTGTGTGTTTAATTGTCTAAGAAAGTAGGTTTCCATATGACTTATTTGTATCCTCTTAGATTTAGATTAGGCCTCCCTCCACCTTTCCTTACTCAGTCTCTTCCCCTGACCTCACTTAGGTCTTTCCACCCCATTAATCTGTTATTGTACTTACATATATACAATACCATCCTATTAAGTCCCCCTTCCATCCCTTGCTATTCATTTTATATCTTCTTTCTAGATTACTGGCCTCTGCTACTGAGTTTTCTTCCTATGCACACAGAAGTCCAGTCATTTGTAGCTAAGATACACATATGAAAGAGAACATGCCACATTTGGTTTTCTAGGCCTGAGTTACCTCATTTAGTATAATCCTATTCAGATCCATCCATTTTACTACAAATTTCACAACTTCATTTTTATTTACCACTGAGTAGATCTCCATTGTAATGTGCCACATTTTCATTATCCACTCCTCAGTTGAGGGACATCTAGGCTAGTACCATTTCACAGCTATTGTGAATAGAGTGGCAATAAACATGGTTGAGCAAGTATCTCTAATGTAGTGAGTCAAGTCCTTAGGATATATGCCTAGGAGTGCTATAGCTGGGTCATATGATAGATCTATTTTTAGCTGTCTCAGGAAACTCCACAGTGATTTTCACAATGGCTGGACCAGATTGCATTCCCACCAACAGTATAGAAAATTTTCTTCTTTTTCTGCATCCTCACCAGCATTTATGGTTATTTGTTTGCACAATGGTAGCCAAACTGACAGGAGTGAGATGGAATCTCAATGTAGTTTTAATCTGCATTTCCATGATGACTAGGGATGTCTAACTTTTTTTGGGGATGTTTATATGCCATCTGTGTTTCTTCTTTTGAGAACTCTCTATTTAGTTCCATGGCCCATTTTATAATTGTGTTGTTTGATTTCTTTTTATTTATTTAACTTTTTGAGTTTTTTGTATATCTTAGATATTATTCCTCTATCAGATGTATAGCTGGCAAAGATATTCTCCCATTCTGTAGGTTGCCTCTTTGCTCTATTCACAGTATCTTTTTCCATAAAAAGGTTTGTAATTTCATTTGGCCCCAGCTTTTAATCTTTGGTTTTATTGCCTGAGCAATTGGGGTTATATTCAGAAAGTATTTACCAAAACCAATATGTTGAAGTGTTTCCCCTACTTTATCCTCTAACAGATTCAGAGTTTCAGGTCTGATATTAAGGTCTTTGATCCACTTGGACTTAATTCTTGTGCATGGAGAGAGAAGAATGTCTTTTCATCCTTCTACAGATACATATCCAGTTTTCCCAGTACCATTTGCTGAAGAGGATGCCTTATCTCTGAAACAGTATTTTTGGCATTTTTGTCCGAGATCAGGTGGCTATTGCTACCTAGACTTACATATGGGTGCTCTATTCTGTTCCATTGATCTATATATCTCCTTTTGTGCCAGTACCGTGCTGTTTTTGTTACTATGGCTGTGCAGTATAGGTTAAAATCAGGTATGGTGATACCACCAGCCTTATTTTTGTTTCTCAAAATTGTTTTAGATATATAAGATTTAATGTTGTTCCATATGAATTTTTGGCTTTTTTTTTCTATTTGCAAGAAGAATGTCATTGGAATTTTGTTGGGGATTGCATTAAATGAGTAGATTGCTTTTGGTAAGATTGTCATTTTCATAATATTGATTCTTCCTATCCAAGAACAAGTGATGTCTTTCCATTACCTAGTGTCTTCTGAAATTTATCACTTGAGTGTTCTAAAGTTTTCATTGTAGAGATCCTTCACTTCCTTGGTAAGGTTTATTCCACGGTACTTTTTTTTGATACAATTGTGAATGGCAGCGATTCTCTGATTTCATCCTCTATGTGTTCGTTAGCATGTAGGAAGGATACTGGTTTCTGTGTGTTTATTTTATATCCTGCTACATGGCTATAGGTGTTTATCAGATCTAACAGTTTGCTGGTAGAGTCTTTAGGGTCCTTTATGGTTAGAATCATGTCATTTGCAAATAATGATAACTTGATCTCTGTCTTTCCAATTTGTATTCTTTTTATGTGTGTCTCTTGCCTTATTTCTATGGCTAAGGCTTCCAGTACTACATTAAATAAAAGTGGGGACAGTGGGAACCCTTGTCTTGTTCCTGATTTTAGTGGAAAAGCTTCAAATTTTTCACCATTTAGTATTATGTTGTCAAAAATAGCTTTTATTATGTTGAGATATGTTCCTTCTATTCCAAGTCTCTATAGGACTTTTATCATGAAGGGATGTTGGATTTTGTTGAATGCTTTTTCTGCATCTAATGACACGATCTTGTGATGTTTTTGCATCAATGTTTATGAGGAAGATCAGTCTGTAATTTTCTTTTTTTTTTTGTTCTGTCTTTGCCTGGTTTTACTGTCAGGGTGATGCTGGCTTCATAGAAGGACTTTGGTGGGATTCCTTCTTTTTCTATTTTATGTAAAAGTTTAAGAAACAATGGTGGTAGTTCTTCTCTCAAGGTATGGTAAAATTCACCAGTGAATCCATCTGGGCCTGGACTATTTTTTAGTTGGGAGATTTTTGATAACTGCTTGGATCTCCATATTTGTTATAGGTCTATTTAAGTGATTAATATCATCTTGATTTAATTTATGTAGGTCATATACATCAAGGGAATCATCCATTTCTTTCAGATTTTCATGATATTCTTTTTCCAAGGCTTAAGGTGAAGCATTAAGTTGTTTACTTGTGACCTTTCTAATTTCTTAATATAGGCACTTAAAGCTATAAATTTCCCTCTTAAGAGTGCCTTCATTGTGTCCCAAAGGTTTTTGGTATGTTGTGTTCTCATTATCATTTGACTCTATTTTTTTCATTTCCTTCTTTATGTTTTCATTGGCCCATTCATCATTTAGTAGTGTATTGATTAGTTTCCATGATTTTGTTATGCTCTATAGCTTTTCTTGCTATTGATTTGTAGTTTGATCCCATTGTGATCAGATAGAGTGCAAAGGATTATTTCAATTTTCCTGTATTTGTTAAGATTTGTTTCATGTCCTAGTATATGGTCTATTAAGAGAATGCTTCATGTGCTGCTAAAAAGAATGTGTATTTTGCAGTATTTGGATGAAATGTCCTGTATATGTCTGTTAGGCCCATTTGTTCTATGATCTCATTTAATCCAGATGCAACTCTGTTTATTTTTTTTGCCAGGATTGCCTTTCAAATGATAAGAGTGGGGTGTTGAAGTCAATTTCCTAAATAATATTGGACTGAAGTCTACCTTGTCAGATATTAGGATAGATACCCCTGCTTGTTTTCTAGGTCCATTTGCTTGAAGCATCATTTTCCAACCTTTCACTCTAAGATAGTGCCCATCCTTTGTAGAAAGGTGAGTTTCTTGGAGGCAACAAATTGAAGGATCCTGCTGTTAAGCCCAGTCTGCAAACCTATGTCTTTTGGTTGGGGCCTTGAGGCCATTGATAAGAAGAGTTATTACTGAAAGGTGTGTATTTATTTTTACCATTTTTCTTCTTTTGTAGTTCTTCCAGTTTTACCTTTGCTTTCTTGTACTAACTAGTATTTGAGTATGGTCTGTTTTTTTCCAGGTTCCTCATATGTGTTTTTTTCCCCTTCTCTACATTACGGAGAATCCTTTCAAGTAATTTCTGTAGAGCTGGCTCTGTCTTCAAATATTCCTTTGGCCTGCTTTTGTTGTGGAATGTCCTTATTTCTCTGTCTATTTGAATGGATAGCTTTGCAGGATAGAGTATCCTTCTTTGGCAGTTGTTGTCTTCCAGAACTTGGAATACATCATTCCAAGCCCTTCTGGCTTTGAAAGTTTGTGTTGAGTAATTCTGATGGGCTTGCCTTTGTATGTGGCTTTATTTTTGTGTAACTGCTTTCAATATATTTTCTTTGGTTTGTATGTTTGGTAGTTTAATTATAATATGGCGAGGAGAGTTTCTTTCCAGGTTTTGTCTGTTTGGTATTCTAAAGGCTTTCTGTATGTGTATTGACATCTCTTTCACAATTTGGGGAAGATTTCTTCTATGATTTTGTTGAAGATGCTTACTATATGCCTTCTACTATACCCTGAATTCTTTGACCTTTTCATAGTGTCCCAAATATCTTGACATTCCCATTCATACTTTCCTATTAGTTTGTGTTTCCCTTTGTTGGACTGTATTAGATCTTCCACCTGGTCTTCTAGTTTAGATATTCTGTACTCTCCATCCATTATGCTGGTGAGATTTTCTACAGAGTTGTTTATTTCATTGACTCTGTTCTTCATTGTTAGTAATTCTATTTTTTCTTTATTATTTCCATTTCCTTATTCTTGCCTTGTATTGACCTCCTTATTTCATTAAATTGGTTTCCTGCATCTTTGTTGATTTCCACTTTTATTCCTTTGATTTCCTCACACATATTTATAATCATTCTTTTGAAAACTTTCTCAGGTATTTTCTCTAAATCAGTCTCACTGTGGGTAATTCTGATGCATTAATATTTTTGCTGGATTTATATTGTTTTGATTTTTTGTGTTATTATGTGCATATTTTTGCATCTTGGATTAATTTAATGCCCGGATTTTCTAATTATCTGCAGTATTATTAGATGTATCAATCAATCCAATGTTATATATTTTCAGTGTAGGAGCTTAACCTAGCTCTTAAGACTCTCAGAGTAAGTACAAAAGTGACCCAAGATTTTGGGTTTGCCTGCTATGAGAGTGTTCAAGAGGGATGAGTGGAGCAAAATACAGGCAGATTCTAAAATACCTTTATAATCGACATTTTAAAAAGACTTCCAGTTAAGATGGTAGCATAGGAAACCATGCCAAAACAGCCTAGGGAAGAACAAGCAAAAAACAAAACAACAACAACAAAAAAAACCAAAACATCAGCAAAAAAAACTCTTCTACTAAAAAGTTAGCTGTACAAGAAATTATCAACTGTGGCTGATAAGTAAGAGAGATCCAGAGCATATAGAGCCCAAAGAAGCAAGTGTCAGAACCAGGTCCACGTGGCCCCAGCCATAAGGCCCCACCTGAGCTGCAGGAAAAGCCAGGTGAGGAGACATTCTACTCACACCAGAGCTCCTCGCAAACTCAAGAAATGTGAAGGGAGGATGGCAGGGAAGAATGGAGGAGTATCTCATGAGGAAGATGATTATGAGGACCAGTGGGGAAACATAAGCCACCATCCACAGCCTCCCCCTCACACTGCCAGCATAAGAATCAGCAAGCACCAGAGATCTGGGGAAGGGAGCTCACATAGGCAGCACTGGGCACAGGCATTCAGAGCAGCAATCTAGCAACCCAGCCAGCCTACCTAAACCTGCAGCACAACAAAGAGGGACCCAAGCAGGAGTGCAGGATAATTGAGACCAAAGCCATCTGTTGCAGTCAGGTTCACATTGCTGGTAGAAATCACCCAACTAGCCGGGCATGGTGGTGCATGCCTTTAATCCCAGCACTTGGGAGGCAGAGATAGGAGGATCCCCATGAGTTTAAGGCCACCGTGAAACTACATAGTGAATTCCAGGTTAGTCTGAGGTAGAGTGAGACCCTACCTCGAAAAAAAAATAAAAAGAAAAAGAAAACAGATGTCACGCAACTAAGAGCAGCTTGTGGAAAAAAATAGTTTTTTTTGGCTTAAAGGCTCAAGGAGAAACTCCATGAAGACAGGGGAAAATGATGCCATGAGCAGAGGGTGGACATCACCCCCTGGCCAACATCAGGTGGACAATAGCAACAGGAGAGTGTGCCAAACACTGGCAAGGGGTCACTGGCTATATCATCCTTACATCCACTCCAGGAGGTGTTAATTCTCAAATCTACATCAGCTGGGAACCTAGCATTCAGAGCACTTAAGTTTATGGGGGACACCTGAATCAAACCACCACATTCCACACCTGGTCCCCATAAACTGATATCCATACATGATATAAAATACAATGCATTCAGTCCAACTTTAAAAGTCCCCATAGTTTTTATCAATTCCAACAATGTTTATGTATCCTGATAGCACAAGGTCTTTTAACTGAGCAATAATACCAAAAAAATCCCCAAAAGCCCATAATGGCACAGAATAAACATCCACACTGTAAAAACAAGGATGACATTGGGCATAGCACAGAAATATTCAGCCAATACATGATTTAAAACAACCAGGGCAAACATCAAATTCTGTAGCTTCAAGTCCAACAAGTCTAGTCAATGACAAATCTCCAAGTCTGATTAATTCTAACCAGCAACAACTCTCTGGTATTCCAATTCCGCCCCTCCAGCTAGGCTACTCACAGTCCTGGAAAACTTCATCTGGGGCCAGCAGCTTTCCTCAGCAGCCATCTCATGGTCCTGGAATCTCCACTGGGTCCCCACTATAATCCACGGTTCATCGTCATGGCTCCATCTGGTCCCCTTGCAGGCATCCAGCCACCTGCTTCACACTGCCCATGGTCATTTCCAAAACACAAGACCATATTGAAAACTCAATGACCCTCTCTTTCCTGCATTTCTTATATTCCACAATACCAGGTAGGGTGCCAATATGTTAATCCAGGGGGGAAAGAAAACACACTTTGAAGAACCGGACACTCCTTGAGCACTCAGGCCCTTTCAAAAGAATCGACATTCTTCCTGTTGCCTCAGCGCAGGTCAGCTGACCCAATCTCAAAGGTTGTAATCTCTCAGTTGCAGCTGAACAGGCTGCAGTGCACCCAAAGAGTTTTCTTTCTGTGCCATATCCCTCTACTCATACCAGTTCATTTCTATGCAAAGCAACCCTGCACAACTTCTCAGGACACGGGCATAAGAGCGAGTTTCTCACACAAACTGCTAGCCCAGTCCTAGCAAAGCTCTTCCTCATCCTCATAACCCAAACCTCACAGTCCATAGTTCCTACTGCATTCAGGCCTTTCAACTCTGACTGGAATAGTCCATCAAACTGTACTTACAGCATTGCAAGGTGTCTCTTAGGCCAAGGTTTCAAATCCCCCCACATTCCTTTTGAAAATCAGCTCCAAAAGGCTAAAGCCACACAGTCAGGTGTCTAGCATCAACCCCACTCCTTAGTACCACTTTACTGTTGCAGTCCAGTTCACATTGCTGGCAGAAATCACCCAAGCAAGAGCAGCTTCTGGGAAAAGAGGTTTATTTTGGCTTATAGGCTCGAGGGGAAGCTCCACGATGGCAGGGGAAAACGATGGCATGATCAGATGGGGGACATCACCCCCTGGCCAACATAAGGTGGACCATAGCAACAGGAGAGTATGCCAAACACTGGCATGGGGAAACTGGCTATAACACCCATAAGCCCGTCCCCAACAATACACTCCCTCCCGGAGCCATTAATTCCCAAATACCCATCATCTGGGAACCTAGCATTCAGAACACCTAAGTTTATGGGGGCCACCTGAATCAAACCACCAAAGTTGGCAAGGATTTTTTTTTTTTGGTGGCCACAGCAGTGGTAGTGGTGGGGGCTGGGCCAGGGGTGTGCAGATGAGAGCAGTTTGGGAGACCAAGCTGGGAGTATGTAAATTACCGTGGCTCAGTGCCACTTATGCCCAAGGCAGGCGGCTACTCAAAGCTGATGCCAGTGTCAGCCTAGCAGTCTTGTGGGACTGCAAAGCCCTAGTGGGTGGGCCTGTGTGCTCCAGTGGCTGAGGAAACTCAGCAGAGAGGAGGAGGAGAAATAGGGAGGGGGGGGGGGGCTCAGGAAGTTCAGTGGGAAGAAGGAGGAAAGGGAAGGGAGTGTCCTGAAGCCTGCCAACCGAACTGAAAGTCACATTTAGAGCTTGGTGGGCCTGGGAGAGAGAGAGTCCTGAGGTGTTGAGAGTGTATCTTTCTCAAGACGTGGGGGACCCAGAAGCAGGCATTGTTAGGTCATTGGAGTAAGGGTTAGGCAATATAAACATCTAAAGTTGCATCAATCAGGCTGCTGCCATTCTCTTCCTTCATCTCAACTCCATTTTGAGACTCTTATCCTACCTACTAATATGACCTAAAACTCAAAGATAGTAAAAGATAAGTGATATACTATAATATATTTTAAAAGGAAGGTTCTTAACCTTAACATCCACAAATTGGAAAGACCACTGGGAAATTGGAAGAATTCATTTGGACATGTTCTATATGACATGCATAGTTATCTAACAATACGTTGAACTCATAACCAAAAGAAAAAGATCCAAAAACTATATAGAAAAAAGAAAATACATAAACAGACCATTCACAAAACAATAAGTAATTTTCTTTAAATATACAAGTATATATTCTAACCACTTACAGTTATAAATGTACATCGAATTTTATACTGAAGTATCATCTCTGAGACTGAAAAAATTTTCATGTCTGACAATATGTTCTAACATGAAGCAGGTAAGAATTCAAACCACAGCTAATGTAACCCTTCTCAGCAGAATTTAGCCTTATCTCACTAAGTGAACATCCACTTACCCTTGACCCAATAACCTCATTTGTAGAAATTTACCCTGAAAATAACCTGCAAAGATTATGCTATAAAACATAATTACAAAGAGTTAAAACAACACAAGTACCTACACATAGAATATTTGAATAAGCCAATGTATATTTTACAATATAATGAACTTTTTAGAAAGGGTGAAGGATACTTCCAAGAACATGCATGGAGAGATTTCCAGAATATATTAAGAGAAAAAAATAAACTTCAAAGACACCTGCAATATATTATTTTTGTGTAAGAACAAAATTAGACATAAGAAAACATCCACATATCAGCTCATTTGAGAGAAAGCAAGGAAAGAACAAACCAAAAAAAATCAATAATTACTCACAGGGGATGGATAGGAGTGGTATGAAACAAAATTGAAAATTAGAAGGGGTACACAGCATTGAAAAGAGTGACAGTTCTCTGGGGTTATACTTTTAGGGCTCTTAGAATCATAGTACTATGTACTTTTTCTCAAAGTAAATATTAAAATAACAAGAGTGAGGGCTGAGCACAAAATAGAATCAAAACACAAACAAATAATATTAACACTATTGTACATGAGAAACATAATCCCATTGGAAGATTTGAGAAGGAAAGCTCATTATCTTTGGACAATATCATTATGAGTATACAGTCTAAGGCTGAACACAAGAACTGTACTATAATAACAGATTATTTAAATTTTTCTTTTGTTTATTTTATTTATTTATTTATTTGAGAGCGACAGACATAGTGAGAAAGAGGCAGAGAGAGAGACACAGAGATTTATTTTTCCTAAAAGTACAGGTTACATTCTGTGCATTAAAACTGAACAATGTTTTTAGTTTGTAAAAGGTTATACTGTTATATCTGTTTTCCCCCATCCCTGCCCCCATTCCACTAAGGGTCCTCTTCAGCGGGATTATTTTGATTCACTTTGGGGTCATGAAAGCCTCAGTCAGTTGTTTCTATTGAAGAGAGGTGCATGCCTCAGGATATTCCTGCCCACCCTCTGGCTTTTCAATCTTTCCTCCCATTCTTCTGCAATTTGATCAAATAATTTATGGTATAGACTGAGTGGCATGTGTCAGAGGAAAAAGATAAAAATAAGGAAATAAGATGGTTATATAACAAAATCCCATGCTGTTGATCTAAATTTTAGATACAGCTACAAAGTCATGATGAAATAGATGATAGATTATATGATAGTTAGATAGATGATGAATAGACAGACAAATGATAGGTATAAAAAGTAAAATAATAAGAAATATATACATATATTTAAAGAGAAAAAATATGAATATATGTACAAGTATACATACATATCACATAGTTACAGTCATGGAGCTTCTTAATTCCTAAAGTTAGAGGTGCTAGGAGAATCTTTTCTTCAACATTTGGCTTCTGATCACTGTTACTGACAAAGAACTCTGTACCTCTTGATTTTGTTCTAAAGAGGTAACTGATAGGTAGGAATTTCCTGATGTCCTTAGTATGGAGGCTGGTTGCTGGGAATCAACCATATGATTAGAGTTTTGGATCTTATGGTATTTTTCTTAATCTTATATGACATATTGCTTCAAGTTTTGGCCAGTGCAATAAAAGAAGAATAGCAATACATAAAACATACAGAGAAAACAGAAGAAATAGGAATAACACAGATGACATGGTTGTATACATTTAACATCTTAAAGAATCTACAAAATATAAAGAACTAGTCATGAGTTCAGCAACATCACAGGGAAAATGATAAACATAGGAACTAAATCAATTGTAAGTCTAGATTATGCTATTACTAAACTGTGAAGAGCAGTAATTAGCTTAAAAAGCAAATAAATAGATGTAAATTTCACAAACTAAATAAAACTAAAACTACATAATTTGTATGCTACTAAATACAATGTTGATAGAAGAAACAAAAATATCTGTGCTGCAATTCTCACTGTCATAAAGCTTTCAATTCTCCTCAAACTAATATCCAAGTTTACCATAATGCCTATCAAAACACTTGAAATCTTATCTTTGCCTCACAAATGCTGGGATTAAAGGCATGAGCCATCATGCCTGGCTAAAACACTTGGAAAATATTCAGTAGATTTCAGTATAACTATTCTAAATTTTAATGGCAATACAAAGAAAATAAGATAGATAAGCTCTTTTGTGCCAGGTATGGTGGCACACACCTTTAATCCCAGCACTCAAAAGGCAGAGGTAGGAGGATCACGATGAGTTCAAGGCCACCCTTAGACTCCATAGTGAATTCCAGGTAGCCTGGGCTAGAGTGAGACCCTACCTCAAAAAACCAAAAAAGAAAAAAAAGAAAAGATAAACTCCTTTGAAATAGGATAAAGAATAAAGAATGGTTGCAAGAACTCAGACTGGATATTGGTGAGGGCCAGACAGACAATGGGATTAAATGGAGGATTTAAGACTAAACCTACACAATTAGGACAAAAATGTGAAAACAATACGATGGAAGAAAGCCTCAAGAACAGAGAGTGGGAGGAGATTAAATGTCAACCTAAGTCTTACACCATAGACAAAAGTTAGCTCCAAATGGATTGTGGACTTGAATTAAATATGTATATATATAAACATTTATTGATAGTGATTTATTTAAATGATTTTTGTCAATTATTCACTTGTTGAGTATTTATGGTTTTTATTAAATCAATATCAAAGGTTAATTTATATATAACTTTTAGGGAAAATGTGAGAAATCTTCAGGATCTAAGGCTCCAAAAGCATGATGCCATAAATGGATAAGCTGGTTAACCAAGCTTCATCAAAATTTAAAACTTGTTCAGTGAACTAGTCTGTGAAGAAGATGAAAATTGCTGGGCATGTTGTATGTCTGTAATCCAAGCAACTTGGAGGGAGAGGCAGAAGGTTAAGGCTAGTCTACAGTGAATTCAAATCCAGACTGGACTACATAGCCATACTCTGCCTCTGTGTGTCAGTAGTATCTAGAGTAATATGAAGAATTTGGAACACTACAGTATAGTAATTTTAATAGTATATGGGAAAGCTTAGGAACAGACATTTAACCAAAGAGAGTGTTCTAATGGCTAATAAGCACAGGAAGATGAGTGCTGCTCAGTGTTGAGCTCTTGTCTAGCAAGTGTGAAGTTATAGCTTATATTCCCAACAATACAAGGAAAACATAAAGCATAACAAAGATCCAAGTAAACGTTAGTGATAATACAATTTAAAATTGCAATGACAAACTGTTATATGCCTATGACAATATCTAACAGAAAAAAAAATAGTGATAATGCCAATTGATTGTCAGTGTATGGAAAGACTGGATCAGGATGTGACAATACAAAATGGTGGATAATGTGTGGGGAGATTGGATCAGGGTGAGATAATACCAAATGGTGGTCAATATGTGGAGAGACTGGATCAGGGTGTAACAACACCAAATAGTGGTCAATACATGGAGGGCCTGGATCAGGTTGCAGAGTGAGTGAGTACCACAGACACTTTGGAAAACAGTTGGGCGCTTTCTTCAAATATGCAAGTGCCATTCTACCTAGAACTTGTGCTTCTGGGTATTCCTTCCTCAGAAATAAAAAAGTAAGTGTATGTTAAAGCCTTATTAATACATTTATGATAGCATTATTATTGGTTTTCCAAGGGGTCTTGCTCTAGCCCAGGCTGACCTGGAATTCACTGTGTAGTCTTAGGGAGGCGTCAAACTCATGGTGATACTGTTACCTCTGCTGAGATTAAAGGTGTGCATTATTCTTTAAAGCCTAAAGAAAATATTACTAAACTTGAAAACACATTAATGGCTGCCAATTGTTGAGAGGATAGTAGGGGAAGAGAAAATGGCAAAATGCGGGATGGTTGGATTGATAAATGTTCTGTGTCCTGACTGTATCTTGGTAAGCATTTTGGGGGTGATAATGGTAGTTTTGGATGGCTAAAGGACTACCAGATTAAGGTTGGTTTAGGACAACTGTAGTGTAAGTCCTTGGATTTAATTCTGAGCCAACATAATATTAATTAGAAATATTTAAGACTTGTAGAATAGATGATTTTAACATTCATTTCATGATTTTTGAAACTAGATTTTTTAGTTTAGATATCATTGGACTATTAATATATGTTAGACAAATTGATGAGACAAATGGACTTATCTTTTTATATTCTTTGATAAAATCTGTTGCTTAAATTCCTCTTGCCTCAGTGTGGCAGCCAAGTGGCTCACATTGGCTAACAAGGTTAGTTACTATGAAGGCCCAGTTTCTGCATTGTGTGGTGCTCATTTCAAAATGGGGACCAGCTGCTCGGACTTTTCTGTGTCACCCCATGTAGAGAGAAGTGCCCTCCCTCACTAGAGAACCAGCCTAGTTCTGAAGCAGAAAGAAAAATAGTGTGGATTGCACAATCATAGCCATGAATTTCCTTAAAACCCTGATGTTACAGCACAGGAAAGGTTGAGATAAGTTCTTACATACAGACTTCCTCTGGCATAAGTCTTACCAGCAATATGCAATTCCTTTAGAAGTTTTTCTGTAGCTATCTGATGTATTATCTATTATTATCTCCATGTAATATATGCTAGATGAGTAGTCAGGTGAGGCAGCATACTTGCCTCTTTCAGAGCATTTAAGAAGTCAGTGTTGGACTTGGAACCTAAAATTAAATAATCACAACTGCCATTTTTATATCAAATTATGAGGGTAGCCTAAATATCAGGACTAGTTCTTCTTTCTGGTAAAGCCACATGTCCATTAACATCATATAAATTTTATCATCATGTGCTCAGCACTCAACTAATTCCAACCATTTTATATGCAAAGTTTTCTGTGTCAGAGGTGTGTTTCAGTTGCTCTCCAAACTGGAGAGAGCAATTCATACATTAATGGCAGTGCATTTTCTCTTACCTTCAAAGTAAGTTATTTGAGCTTTGACTGGCACACACTTGCATGCATAGATTAAGAATTAGGAATAAGAACTGCATTGAACATATAATACTGTTATGTCTATCATTGCACACCTGTCCTTACAAATAGACATATCTTTTGAGAAAAATAGACAGTTGTCTACCTGACAGTAAGTGCCTTGGAGGCAGGTGATCATCTTCATGTCCTTAGTTCATTATGTCCAACCTGTAGTGAACTGGCTAGTGCAGCACTTGGGAAATTGAGATGAATTAATTTTTTAGTTTTTGTTTTCTGCTTTGAAATAAGGTCTCCCTCTTATCAATAAATGTTTGTTGAATGGATTAAGTTTGTATTAGCCCCATTTGTGTCAAGGTTCTTGGCACTAATTTTTTAGGCCTCTATACTAATAATATCTGATTGTATTCACTGAGGAGAAAGGATTTTGACTTGTATGCACTATCGCCATATTTAATAAGTCACATACAAACAGATGGTGTTATCTCACACAGTTTCTCTGTTAGCAATCTGTGTAGACCAAGTTTAGAGTTTCTTGATGTGTGGGAAGCTCCTGACCAAGCTACAATTATTGTAAAGCTCAAATGGAGCTGGAGGGATCACTTCTAGTTCATTCATGTAGCTACTAGTAGATCTCACTTCTTTGGTTCCTTGCCATATGGACTTCTAACCATAAATCTCACATGCCTTTCTTCAGGATAAGAATTCTGAAAGAGACAGGGAACTCAAGGGAGTAGTAACATACACAAAATAGTAATTTCAGTCTTTATTATCTAATCCCTAATCATGAATACCAACCTTTCTTGTATTGGGGGCATTTTACAGGCGTATGAGTGTCAGGAAGCAGGGCTATCTGTGAGTCTAACTGCCAATCAATCATGATGTAGCATTTTAGATCTCTGTGTTAGGAATATGTAACATGATGCTGTTAAAATTATTTTAGATGAAAACAGTTCTTTGAAAAGAACAGAACCATCTCAGATCATTTTAGAACCTGAGCAATGAGCCTTATATACAATTCACTCACAAGTCCACTCACAAGTTTTCAATACTAAATATAATATTTGGAGAGGTCAAAAGTACAGAAAAAGACAACTAAATGAGAGAGGGGCCATATGTTTCTTCCATAGTCAGTAACGTGTGCTCATCAGTTCCTCAAACTTTACCCCTTGAGTAGGGAAATTCCATATTTCCATCAAAAGTTGAAAGGGCTTGTTTAGCAGTACTAAAAGTAGTACACATGTTTGATAACATAGTGGACTGAGTGTATAGTTCATTCTCTAAATCAGGATACCATTTAGAACAAAAGTACTACTATTAATAATTATGTTAAGATACAAATTGAGACTTTCTGAGACAATATTGAACACATATTCATTTGTAAATTGAAGCCATGTTCATGGGCCACTTTTTCTAAGAGGAGCTTAGAATAGTGAGTTTGGTAAACCATTCCTAAAAGCTTGATTTTTATGCTTTCCACATTAATATCTCTCACAGAAAAAAGAACCAATAAAGAAGTAGGCAGCCCATGCATTCTTTCTTGAAAAAAAAAAAACCAGACTCTTGAGTTGATTTTGTAAAATAATAAAATAAATAATAAAATAATAAAAAAGGATTGATTTGTAAAAATATTTTCTCAGATTTCATCACCCTCTCAAAGAAATTACCCATCATTAGAGGATTCAGCAGACCTTTTACTGCATTTTCCTTATATCAGTTCCAGATAGAAGGTTTACTTAATTTTAAAAACTTTCTTTTCATATTCGTCTAATTAAATCTGTTGATTCCATCATGTTGTGTTCAAGTTAACTGAATAGAAAGGATATGGCTCTTAATTAGATTTTCCTGGTTATTGTTATAGGCATCCATTGATTTTTTTAATTAAAGATTTTTGTTAATAGAATTGTACAAATTAAAATGTGTCTGATAGCCAGTATTTTCCTGGCAGTTCTCAGGATACTTTTTGGGATTTTGACAAGACTTCATGATGATATTTTGGACAATTAGTCTTGTCAATGAAAAGTTCTTATAGAATGATAAAATGAGAATAGAACTCCTGCTAATGAGCTCTGTTACTCCATGACTTTCTCTTCCCCTTAAAAATAATCACCAGGCACTTAGGGAGTATATACATAGTAAGACTCACTTACCCCTAAACATGGACTATTAAGCCTTGTGAACCCAAAGGAGTTGGAATTGTGGGAAGACAGTCACACTCTTGATTTTCTCTGAGTTGGTTGTAGGACATTCTTTAACATGTTGGCTAGAAGAACTATAAGTTTAAAAAATAACTGTATTCTGTGTACATTTAAGCCATTTCTTAAGTAAATACGAAGCTGTACTAATTGGCTACATGATTTGACATTTTCTTCTCACAGAGTCAAAGTCCCTAAAATCCAAGAGCTGTATATCTGATTCTGCATATACTATTGCCTCAGCTCACCACTGGTCACAGTAGGTGCCCAAGAATATTTGTTGAAATGTTGCCTTGGGTCCCAAAGAAAGAAAGTGCATTTCTCTAAAACTTTCTTCTAGTCAACTAAAAGACAGACAATTTCACAATGTATTTATAATTAGTTTTGGAACTATTTAATTTTATTCATATCTGTCTTCATGTTAAATGTTGGTGAGGAATCAAAACTGGCCTTAATATAGCCTCCTCTGATTGTGTTTAAACCAGAGAGCAGCTCCAAAACAAGACAGACCAATTATCAGTGAATCTAAGTTTTATAATTTCCAAAACCTTCCATTACAGTGAGGCTATTAAAGGAAAATTAACCTCTAGCAGTTTCAATAAATAATTGTTGAGTTTAGCCAGGGGCAGAAAATAAACTAAATGTACATTTCCTTTAAGTCACTGTGAAAAATCAGCAAAAATGTGAAAACCATTTTATTCCCCTCACTTTTTCCATTTCTTTGGAAGCAGATATTTGGGATTGACAATCAAGGGAGGCTACAAAATGGTATCTTTTTTTTTGAAAGGGATGATTTTTATTCAGTGGCACTGGTTGAAGGGCCATGGAGAACAGAACATGGAATAGAAAATCAGACAAAAGAGAGAAAGAGAAAAAGGGAAATAAAGAAAGGAAGGAAGGCAGGAAGGAAGGAAGGAAGAAGATTCCTAAAACAGAGCCTGACACAGGAAGGATTATACTTGAAAAATGGTAGGATTAATAAAGATTTAAAGTTTGTATCAGGTATTTTATTTGGTCATTTCTTGAAGAGTTGAGGGTGAATACATTTTTTCATATTAAGTCAGATTTCATGCTAAATACTGTTAGTGAAATATATCAAGAGTTGTTATTATTTAATAATGAAAAAGAAATCTCATGTGAAATTATTTTGAAAATCTGTGATTTCTATTATTCTTTTGAAAACACAATCCAGCATTTGCCCTGCTCTCCAATCAAAAGGTAGATTTCATTGAGAAGTGTCATATTTTTTATTCCTGGATGAATGTAATAAGCATCTTGACAAGCACTTCTTCCAGACATATACACAAGGAACATTCACTTCCTCTGCTATTGGCCTTCAGCTCATCTGGGTTAGAGTTTTGGCAAACTCCCTTTTTTGTGAACATGAAGTTTTGGATTATGTCTTTATCAAGTGAACCTGGGTAGAAATCCTTTGTATAACTCTAACAATATTATTTTACTTTATTTACTGGATTGATCAAATAAAATATCTATCTTTTTTTATAGTAAAGCCTATCAAAGGATGCTAAAGTTTTCACTGGCGTTGTCAGGTGTTTTTCTATAGAACATGCAAAGTATAGCTTGGTCAGTGAAACTCCAGGGCTAATCACAGTGGCTTTTGTTGTTGTTCCTGGCAATAACTAGTAATTAACTAGAGTCTTTGCAAAAGCAAGATTGAAAAAAGAAAAGACATCTGCAAGAATGCATACCAAGTCTGTAGTATTGTGGAAGAGCAACTGAAGCAATTCAGAGAGCTCCTAATTCCTTTCTAGAATTCATGAGGCACACTAATAAAAAGTGTTTTCCCAACTTTAGTAAGCACATAAATCAGATGAAAAGTTTGATGTTTTTGTTAATGTCATTGTTGGTTTTCATCATTGGGAATTGAACCAGGGCTTTTTGCATGCTAAGCAAATATTTTATCTCTGCCCTATATCCACAGCCTGAAGATCCTCTGAAAAATGCCATTTTTATTCAGTAGGCATGAGATGTGGCCAAGATTATGTAATATTGATTATGGTAATATTGATGCTGCTTGAAAACATGTTCCACAGCTAATAAGAAACTAGATAATTCTATACATATTCAGAATACAAAATAAAACTGTACCCCCTTCATTGCTCTCTGCGTAAGCAACATAAATGTCAATTAAAGTGGATTCAAGTCAAGTTTCAAAGTTATGACTGCATGTGAAGGAACAGGAAAAACATGCATTTCTTTTATTTTTTTACATTCAGTAAATATCTTTTATGACATGATGCAGAATTTTATACTACTTTGGCTTATATCAATGGAAGGCTTCAGGTTCAGGAAAGTGACTTAACCTTTAAAAGCCACCGTGAAAATGCTGCAGATGTGACCATTAATCAGAAGAGGGTAATCCTAAATAGCTTCTTTTTAAAAATAGCAAATCAGCAGCAGTTTTCATTTTGCCTCTATTAGAAGGCTCTCAAATCACTTTTCACATTTTATTTATTTATTTATTTTGGTAAAACACATACTAAGACCTTTAAAGGGGAAAATATGTGAAGGGAGAAATGAGAAAAAAAAAGAAATTCATTTATTTATTTATCTTTATCTCCTCTTAATGTTTGTGGCCTTTGAGATCTATGTCATCAAAACCTTCCCTGACATAGGATATTTTAGGAAAAAAATAACAGTTATGAATATTAAGAACAGTTCAAACAACCCACTCACAAAATGGGACAAAGAACTGGACAGGCAGTTCACAGAGGAAGAAATACAAATGGCAAACACACACTTAAGAAAATGTTCATCATCCATAATCATCAGGGAAATGCAAACAAATATGTATTCCACCTTACCCCAGTAAGGATAGCAAACATCAAAAAGCAATGAAAATAAATGCTGGCGAGGATGTGGAGAAATAGGAACCCTCATTTACTGTTGGTGGGAATGTAAAATGGTACAACCACTATGGAAAGCAATATGGAGACTCCTAAAAAAACTGACTATAGAGTTACCAACAAACCCAGTTATTCCCTTACTGGGCATGCACCCTAAAAGTTCCATGCCTCAGTTCAGAGAGATTTTCTCAACCATGTTTATAGCTGCTCAATTTGTAATAGCCAAGAGCTGGAATCAACCCAGATGTCCATCATTAGATGAATAGATAACTAAGATGTTATATATCTCCACGATGGAATTCTACACAGCAGTAAGGAAAAATGACACAATGAAATTTGGAGAAAAATGGTTGAACCTGGAACAGATCATTCTCAGTGAATTCACCCAATCAAAGAAAGATAATTGCTGCATAGTCTGTCTGATCTGCAGCTCCTAACTTGAATCTACCCAAGTTGCTGACATACTTAGCAAGCATCTTAAGAACCAGGCAATAGGGAGGGTGGGGAAGAAGGGGAGGGCAAGGGTAAGGGTGGGGGACACAAAACTGGACCCAAACAGCAATGGTACCATAAAACGCTCCATCCTAAAAGACAGACCAAATGGTTGAACCTTCACCAGGCTCCTAGAGGGAACACCTGATTTACAAGGCCCTAGAGAGGGTATGATGAAAACTGACCTTTATCTCCTCCTGTTACTCTCTCTCTCTCATGTCTCTATCTCTTTTATATCACTTATCTTTTTCTTCCTTCTCTTCTTGGGTGCTCACCTGTAACTCCTGGTACCAGCAGGTGGATATCATCCACACCGAGCTTTTGATCAGAGAGACTTACAAGGTTTCCCAAAAGAAGACAGATTTATGTCAGAGTGCTTGATGACCCACCAAAGGTTAGTGGTAAAACCCTAAAGCTAATGACACCATATGCCGTTGGCACATAATATGGATTGACATGGCTGGAAGCTGGTAGCGA
The DNA here is from genome assembly GCA_036346955.1 of Dipus sagitta. Taxonomy (NCBI): domain Eukaryota; kingdom Metazoa; phylum Chordata; class Mammalia; order Rodentia; family Dipodidae; genus Dipus; species Dipus sagitta. Next base: position 76,683,087 of record CM070778.1, on the reverse strand, counting down.
GTCAGTCTCCAGACAGTTAGTGCATCTAGTGCCAGAAGGTGCTACATGAGTGGCTGGGGGAAATGACCAATATCTGTCCAAGCAATGCATGGTCTAACCTTCTTAGCAACAAACAACCTGATGTGTTGCTCAAACAAGTGCAATAGTGGCACATAGCCATGGTGGGAAACCAACTGCTCTTGATTTAGCTAACTGATCCACTCAGTGTAATGAATCCCATAGCTAGAACTGGGAAACAAGTCAGAACCATATCCAAAAATGAGCCTGCTCTCCATTAAACTCTCTGCAAAAAAATAATGGTTATCACATTTATTTGGTGCTAACTTTACTCTCCATTGGAGAATCTGCTTCTCTTTTTCAGATAGATGCAATTCCTAAGGAGAACCATCCCATCATACCTCAAAAGGGTCCCAGCTGTAACTAAGAATAATTGGGGAAACATGCAGGAATGCTATTTTCTTGGAAAATCAGGAACTAGCACAATGGTTAAGGAGATAGGCATAGAGAGCAATCAACCCCTACCAAACCAGATATCCAGAGAAACAGAGGCTCCCAAGATCTCAGCACTGAAGCAGACCTAAAATTAACCCAACATGGCTCAGGGAAATTTGCCAAAGAGGGGATGGAAAGAATGTCATAGCCACATTTTGGGTCATGACACACAAAGACATTTCCTCCTAAGCAAAACTGAAGGCTAACCCCACAATGCACGACCCATATACCCCAACAAGGAGGGTCCCTGTGGATAGGGGAGGACAGGGCGGAGGCTAACAATGGTACCAACTTGACTGTATTCACTGAGTCAACAACAACACAAAAAAAACATTGTTACATTTTGGGAATGTCACCTTAAATCAGGACCATAGAGAACCCTGATGCTTGTTGCCAAGCATGGCTTTGTTGTTTGCTGGTACCACAGAAATTGCAAGTTTGGAGCCAGGTTGGTTGGTTTGCCCTCTTTAGTGTATCTGATTTTCCTTTTTTATTTCTACTGTTAGTCACTACTGAAGTGGAGTAATCCTCTATAAATATACTTAAATCTGTTATAGAAATTATTAAGTTAGAGTACAGAAGGAGAATCTATTGTTCCATCTGGAAAGAACACATGGCAAACACCATTTTTAATGGGGGAAAGGCCACATGGTCAACATCATCTTTCATTAGGGAAAAGATACATGGTGGATGCCATCTTTAATTAACCATGTGCTTGCTAGCATTGCTTAAAACACACATTTTAGTATTCCAGAAAAAAAGAACATGCGTTTCAACTTTAATTTGAAAGAAGGAAAAGGGAGTCATGAATAGCCCCAAAATTATGTATATAGTCATAGACCATGACAGAGTTCAAAAAGAGAGAGAGAAAGAGAGAGTGAGAGAAACAGTGCAAAATGCCAACCACAAGTCTGATTTCTGTTCAATTTCCACTTTCCTCAGTGTGATGCTGCAAATGAATCAATTTCTTTCTTCCTGGGGAGTTTGTTTCCTTCCAGAAACTACTTAAGTATTGAGCAGCCAGCCAGCCATTTTTTTTCAAATGATGCAGGGTACCCACAGAGCCCATGAAAGCAGCTACTGGTATTTACTGGCATCTCACTGAAGCTTTAGTAAGGGGAAACTGAATAAAAATGTGGCTATTTGTAAAAATCATTTTCAAAATATCTCACTAGGGCCTCCATTCTGTAATGGGGGAGTTGTGGATCTGAGGTGCTTTCTGTAACACCAAACCCTGAGTTCATATCTGCAAACTAACCAAAGAACTGGCAGTTCCAGAGTCAAGAAAATGATTTTTAACATACCACATTTAGCTGGGCGTGGTGGTGCACACCTTTAATCTCAGCACTGGGGAGGCAGAGGTAGGAGGATCACCATGAGTTTGAGGCCACCCTGAAACTACATAGTGAAATCCACATCAGCCTGGAGTAGGGTGAAACCCTACCTTGAAAAACCAAACCAAACCAAACAAAACAAAAATAAAACAAAAAAGAAAAAAAAAAACCATAATTTATTCAGATCTTATAAGAGTGGGGAAGGAGAAAATGGCAGGGGGCTCAGAAGGGAAGATAAAGAGAAGTACACCACGTGTAGCCCATAAGCCTATGTAACTGAACATAGATCTTAGGAAAAAGAACTTGAGAAGGGATTTTGAAAAGCTGTGCTTCCAAGAAAGATCAAAAGTGAAGACATAATAAAGAAAAAAATGTGTCTCTTCCTACCCAGCATGGCAGTCGGGGTGGGGAGAGAGCACTTACCCTTCCAAATACCCCAAAAATATTGCTGCCAGCTCCAGAGAGAGAAGAAATAATTCTCTATGCATATGTTATATTGTGACCTTTGACATTTATAAACAATACAATGGAAGGAAAGTACTTAAGTGTCATCAAGTTGTAGGCATGCCCTATGTCTATGTTCTGAAACAAGAACATCAGTGTACAAAAGGATCAGCTCATCCTGGTAGAGTAAATAACCAAGCTATGGAACAAGTGCAAAGGGTCTGAACAATGTATACCAGTCTTGGAGATCCTTATATGAAACAATTACAATATAAAACTATGAGCAGATTTAGATGTGGCTTATATTTTCTGAATGAACTGTGGAAATAATAGATTTAGGGAAGAGTGTACTTATATTGTAAACTATAGTTTGTGATTTACTCTTGTCAATAATAGCAATAAATAACAATAATAAGAAAGCAAATGATAATAGTCTGAATAAAAATTATATTGAACGCAAAAATAAATTCATTCTACCTAGAAAATATCATGTACTAATATTAGATGATCTAACTTTATGTTGTCATTTTATATTAAAGGACACAATAAAGTAATAACTCAGTGGTAGGACACTTATTCTATGCAAGATCTTGGATTGGATGCCCAGCACTGTAAGAAAATAAAACATAACAAGAATTAAAAACACTGAAGGTATACAGTAAAAATATGACATGAAAAGGCACTGTAGGAGAACAGATTTCAGAATATAGATCAAATTATCCTCTTAAAATTTGGAAAGAAATACAGTCTCTATGTAATAAGTGATTAACTGTAAAATAATAAAGAAAAAGACTAATGTTTCATGTTACCATGAGGCTTACTGAGAACTGCACATAATTTTGGGAGAAGAAAATAAAGGGAGAATTTTTAACAATTATAACTATAGTCTCAGATATAATGTCATCAAGAGTATATATGAATATATTTGGAATTAAGCCATTATTATGGAGAGAAACTGAAAATATTTCAGAATTTACAGAAAGAATGATAAAAATGAAATTGTAATAATTTGAAGAGAAATAATAATATAATATGTAGATAATTGATATTTCTGGGAAACAGAACAAGTCAAACAGGAGAAATAATTACAGTGTGATAGACAAAATCTTTCCCATTTAAATTAAATAATAATTCTGCATATTAAAAATACCCAGAAGCAGAGATTAATGTAGAGATACAGAAATGGCAAAATTGCCAAGAATAAATTATTATGTGCTTAGTCTCAAACTATACATATAAACCACCCCTCCAAGGCTCAAAGAACTACTTGGAAGAGGAGAAGGAAAGAATATAAAAACAAGAGGATGATGATGAGGGGGACTAGGAAATGTTGTCTTCTGGATATGAGATGACTCTGACATTCATGATCTCACAACAGCTGTTGTTTCCTGCACAAAATTGAGCATGAACTCTTTCATCATTGACTGGGGAAGAAATCCAGACCTGTTAGAATACCTAGTGGCAGCTAATGGTTGCTGGGAGAGGGGTAGCCAGGTTCTTTAGCAGTGTAGCCCCTGGCAAGTTGCCCCTTCCACAGTAAATAACTTTCTACCCATGATCATGTAAAAACAAAACAAAACAAAACAAAACAAAACAAATTTACTTAATGGGTTAAAAATAAAGTATGAAGGAAGTAAGATGGAGATCAATGGGGAAAAGAAGGGTGTTAATTGGGGGAGGGAGATAAAATAGGATAACAGGGAAGAATATAATCAAAATATATACATGTGTGAATATATCAAAATAGAAAAATAAACAGTTTTTAAATGCCAAGATGAACATATGAGAATATAAATAGTATAACTTCTACATTTTGACCAGTGTAATTTTGAATTTTGGAGCATACGGAGAGATGTCTATGAGTTCTGAGCTCCATATTTTTGAAAATGAGTAAAGCTGCATGAAAACTTAAACCAGAAAAGAAAAAAATTAAACCAGGAGGTCTTCTGGTCAAGGCAGCTGACTCACAACCAAGCTAGATCTCTGGGGGTGAAATCAGTGAAGAATGAGGGGAGGGAGCTCCAGTAATAGTAGGTCTTAAAGGACCTCCCCTGAATGGGCAAAGGGGTATATATTCAGGAATCTGACAATTTCTGATTCCTATATATTTCTGGGCACAGGAAGGAAGTAACCTCTTGGGTGGGCTGGTGCCAAGCACTCTGGCTGAGCTCAGGCTTGCATGGCAGTCAGTCAGGCAACTGGCCTTTCTCCATGCCCAAGGCAGTTAGTGCCAGCAGTCAGGCACAACACTTCTGACCCCTCTGTTCCAGTTTCTACGCTGTCCCACCAGTTCCTAGGTGCTGGAGCTTCATTCATGCTTCTGCCCCACCACTCACCACTTAGGCCCCTTGCAGTTCTCCAGAGCCAGTTCCCACACTCCTATCCCACTGTATGATGCTGGTCCTGAGCTGCTGGTCCCTGCTTCACAGCTGGTCCTTGGGGTCCCCAGAGCACCAGAGGTTGGTCCCACACCTCTGCTTCAATCCACATCACTTCCTCTCCCCTCTGCATCTCTGCCCCTGCTTGCATTCCCAGAGTGCCAGGACCAGAACTTAGCTTCCACCCCATGCTGTGCTGCCTGTCCATGCCAGAGTTACTTCCCATGCTTCTGCCCCACTTCATTTCACCTGTCCCCTAAAGGTCCTCCAGCCCATGCCTCTGCCCTTCAGAGGCCCCATGCTGCCAAATTCAGTGTGTCTTTTCAGCCTCTACCTCCTCCTCTGATCACTCCAAACCATACCACTGTGCCACGCCAACTCCAGTGGAGTCTGCATGACCTGTTCACCAGGCCGAGGTGAAAGCTTCAAGGAAGAAAGCCTCCTGGAAGGACGTGCATTCTCCAGGCTTGTAGTGCCTTTTTCTGCTCTCTAATAGCTGTTTTCTTCATTACTACTGTTCTGTTCCTGACACATGGCAGCAGCATGATGTTCTTTCACAATTTAGTAGAAATTAGATATGGAACAGTTTCCAAAAATTGAGTCACCTGATGGTGTGACGCTTCCTCCGAAGACCCCACTGTTGTTTCAAGCCACAGTCAGAATTCTGAGGACCAGAACCAATCGATGAACCATTACCTTATACAGGAGTGCATAGGAATGGGGATATGCTATTAAATAATGGTGGGAAGCATCTTTCTTGGTATTCCTTAACTTTTGTGGACAGACTTGCTAGGTCGAGGCCACCTTGGTGCTTGCTTACGAAAGCACAAAGAAAAAGCATTAGGAAACAACTGGGATCCAATTATGAGAAGGCAGGCTTTGATACACTTACATTTTTATGGCATGGTTGAAGGAAGAAAATATATTAGAGTTATGAAGTTGCCCTGTAAGAACTTTTGTTAAAAATACTTGATGCTTGAAGCAGGCTGTTCATAGAAACTGTACGACATGAATAAACAGAGGCTAAACTTATGCAGCGAGAATTGTATATAACCTGATGCTCTACTTCAGTAAAATACACTCAGATACATTAACCTTGTGTGTGTGTCTGTTTGTCACTCCGCTGACTCCTTGCCCACCTCCCAAGGCCCTGTTTTCCCTCAGACTGGTGGTCCTGGCTTTGCTGGTCCATGGCACCACTGACCACATCCACATGCATAAGTCCCTTTACCAGCCACCTACTAAGACCACTACCAGAGCTAGTTTCCAGATTCCCAAGGTCCACCCACATTCCCAACCCCTTCCACTTTCCTGCTACCAGCATCCTCCTACCAGAGCCCCAGATAGGAAGCCCAGGCATATCTGGAAATTACCCTCCAGAGGATATCAGTGCCTCCTCTACAACCTACTCAGCTGGGACACAGTGTGATAACAGGGGCAAGTACTACTGTTCCTGAGCCCCACAGGCAAGACACTACTGGGATTGTAGGCTGAAGAGATTCTAGACCTCCATCCACAACTCTTGTATCAGCCACCAGCTCAGAGCTGCTTGGCACACTTGCAACCCCCTCAACCTGCACGCCTGTGGATATAAAACCATTCCATTCCAAGCCAGTTCAAACACAAAACAGTACACTAACTGAATATCCTATGAGGGCAAATTCTTGCTTCCTTCTTAAAAAAAAAAGAGTCTTTTACCACAGAGATGGGCAGAGCAAAATACAAAATTGAATGCAAAACACCAAACTGAGAGACTGCCATCCAGACTGCCTTGTCCCATAATGGAAGTCTACAATGAAAACAGAGAAGACAACAGAAATAGAACCCCGAAATCAAAACACAATAAGCTTTGTGACCCTGACCTATGTGAATTACTAAATTGGAAGAAGCCATCAAAATACCAACAATTGCACAAATAAAATGGACAGTTTTCATCACTAGGCTTAACTTAACAGAGACAACCAAGAGAGACCACATAAAAGATAAATTAATCGAAGGTGAGTTAACAAATAGTGGATCTCAATATCCACATGAATAAGCTGAATAAAGACATAATCAGTTGCAAGAATGAATTCAGGAATCATCAAGAAAATTAAATCTAGACCTGAAATCGGACCTCAGAAAAGAGATGGACATGATGCTGACAAAACAAAAAAACACTACATATAACAAAAATGAAATAGAGCTTTCAAAAGCCTCTATATAAGCCCTCAATATCATTGTCAAACATGTGGAAGATAGCACCTTCAATCTGGAAGACAAGAAAGAGAAAATTGATCAGGAGTCAAAAATCTTTGAATAAGTTAAAAAAGTCATGCAAACAAAATATGGAGGAGTTGTGGGATACCCTAAAATGACCAAACAACCAGATCATGGGTATACCATATGTTGAAGAAATGTAGGCCAAAGGCATGGAGATCATATTAAACAAAATTCTCAAAAGACAGACCCATCCAGATACAAGATGCTGATAGAACACCAAACAGACTTAACCAAAAATGGAAACTTTCCAAGGAATACTACAGTTTAAATTCTTAATTATGAAAACAAAGAGACAGTGTTAAAAAGCAGCAAGAAAGAAACAACTTATTACACACAAAGGCCATTCCATCAGAATTACCTCAGATTTTTCAATGAAAATCCTGAAAGCCAGAGGGCCTGGAATGGAGCACTTAAAAACAAAGAAACTATAGTTTTTCAGCCCAAATTACTGTTTCCAGTGAAATTATGCCCCATAATAGATGGTGAAAGGAAAACTTCCCATAATAAAAGCGACCTTTATTATTACATAAACATAAAGCCAAACCTACAGAGAATACTTCAGGGAATACTCAACACAGAAGAGTTGGACAGCCAACCTCAAGAGCCTACAAGATGAAGACAATAAACCAAGTTACAGCAGGCACAAAAATGTACAAAGCCCAAGAAAACACCAAACCCCATAAAGCTTCCAATATTGAAGGGCTTAAATTGAACCTCAGAATTATAACCTTAAATATTAATGGTCTTAACTCACCTATCAAAAGACACAAGTTAATAGGGTGGATCAGGAAAATGGATGCTCCTATCTGATATCTTTAAGAAACCCACCTCACCAGTAAGGATAGACACCTCCTCAGGGTGAAAGGATGGAAAATGATTTTACAAGCAAAGGAAAATAAGAAACAAGTAGATGTGGCTAAATTAATATCTGGTAAAATAGATTTCAACCAAAAGTAGCCAAAAAGGACAAAGAAGGCCACTTATTACTCATCAATGGAATGATCCACAAGACACTATCAACAATCATAAATTTATATGCACAAATGCAGGTGTACCACAAAATCCTTATCACCAAACCAGAAACAAATCCCAATACCATTGTAGTAGGGGACTTTAATACTCTGTTATCATCAATTTACATATCATACAGGCAGAAAATCAAGAGGTAAGTAATAGAGCTTCTACAATAGATCAACTAGGCCTAACAGACATCTACAGAACATTCCACCCCAATTCGACAGAATACATATTCTTCTCAGCATCCCATTTAACCTTATCCCAAATAGATTATATATTAGGCCATAAAGCATACCTCCATAAATTAAGATAAATTGATATTATTTCCTGCATCATATCAGACCACAATGCATTAAAGCTTCAAATAGACAAGATTCACAAAAGAAATTATACCAGGTCCTGGAGACTCAGTAACACACTGTTAAATAGAGAATGGGTCACAAAGAAATCAAAAAGGAAATTGTAAAATTTCTAGAAAAGAATGATATAGAAAGAATGAAAATATACCATACCAAATCTTATGGGATATAACACAAACCAAAACTAAATTAAGAGCAGATAAATCTCCTAAACAAACATTACATGCATCAAGACTGAAAATGTGATTAAAAAAAAAAAAAACTTACCCAAAGGAAAAAGGACCTGATGTATTCTCAGCCAAATTCTAACAAGCCTTCATTGAAAAGGAAAACTGGAACCACTTTCTTAAGATCTTTTACATAATCAGGGTATGATGCCCAACTCCTTGTATGAAGCTAGAATGACCATAACACCAAAACCAGACAGAGTTACAATAAAAGAAAACTACAGACCTGTATCCCTGATGAACTTAGATGTAAAAATTCTGAACAAAATCCTTGTGAACTGAATTCAACAACACATCAAAAGCATCATCAACATTGATCAAGCATGCTTTATCTCAGGGAAGCAGGGATGGTTCAACTTTCAGAAATCAATTAATGGGGCTGGAGAGATGGCTTAGAAGTTAAGCGCTTGCCTGTGAAGCCTAAGAACCCCAGTTCGAGGCTCGATTCCCCAGGACCCACGTTAGCCAGATGCACAAGGGGGCGTACGCATCTGGAGTTTGTTTGCAGTGGCTGGAGGCCCTGGCACGCCCATTCTCTCTCCTCTCTATCTGCCTCTCTCTCTCTCTGTCACTCTCAAATAAATAAATAAAAATGAACAAAATATTTAAAAAAAGAAATCAATTAATGTAATACACCACATAAATAATCTTAAGTACAAGAACTGTAAGATCATCTCAATAGATGCAGAGAAAGCTTCTGACAAAATACATCAGTTCATGATTCAAATTGTGGGAAATACTAGGCATGGATGGCTATATCTCAACATAATAAAGGTTAAATACACAGCACCTAAGCCCAAATCATTCTTAATGGGTAAAAACTCAAAGAGTTCCCACTGAAATCAAGAAGAAGACAGGGGTGCCCACTCTCACCACTGTTCTTCAATATAGCTCTAGAAGCCCTAGCCCTATCAATAAGACAGAAGAAAGATATTAAAAGAATACAAATTGCAGATTGAGTAAAGGAAAGGTGGGGGGAGGGGTAATCAAAATCTAAGAGCATATAAATAAGTCATATGGAAACCTACTTTTTTGGACAATGGAACACTCAGGAGCCATAGATTTTTACTAGAAAATTTTCAGTGCCATGGATGGGCCACCTTCCACTACGTTGTTGGCCAGGGAGGTCTATGATGCCCCCAAAACGTTATAGGCCATTGCCAAGGCCCTTGGTTTCCCACCAGGAATAGATGGTAAGACCCTATTGCTGAAGACTCCACATACTTGGGCTGCAAGGTCACTGAGAAATCCTTCTGGAGCTGAGCTGAAAATCTCCTCCTTATAGACCAGATGACAGAAAGCTGGAAAAAAACCATGCTCCATGCAGTTCAATGGGAGAGAGTGAAATCACCAGTGAAGATACTCAACATTGGACATTGCAAGCCTTATATTTGGCAAGTCAGGCCAAATGAGCCAACAGGTGTAATGGCATCTTTGTTATGGAGGAAACCAACCGCCCTCTAATTTCACTGGAGACCCTCTCCAAGGGAGAGAATACATCCCTGATACTGAAAAACTACAAAAGGGGTAGTCATGAGCCCTAGGGATGTAGTGTTTGCTGCTGTCTGGCTAAAAGTATATACTACGCTCACCAAACTGCCCAGTAAGCACTTCTCTTAATGTTCATATCCATATATTAATGCTACTCTCACTTGTGGTTAGAGAAGTTTCTCTTTTCAGATGGCAGTGACCTTTGGATGACTCATAAGGCACCATGGTGCTGAAAAGAAGTGACAGAGGAGTGCTCAGCATTGAAATATCTCAATCACACCTTCTATGGCTCAGGGTCCATTGGGAAAGAGGTGGCAGAAAAAATGTAAGAGGAAAGGAAAGGTAGGACTCCTTACAATGTGTTCCTCCAGACACAAAATGGCCTGGATATCCATGACCTCACAGTGATTGACACTACCTACATAAGACCATCATAATAGGAGGAAAGGATGCTGACATCAACATAAAAGAAAGACTGATTGAGATGGGGAAGAGATATGATGGAGAATTGAGTTTCAAAGGGGAAAGTGGGGGGAGAGGAGGGAATTACCATGGGATATTGTTTACAATTATGGAAATTATCAATAAAAAATAAATAAATAAAATATTTAATTGAAGAAAAATTTTGGAAAGGAAGAAGTCAAACTAGCCCTATTTGCAGATGACATGATCCTATACATAAGTGACCCAGAAGACTCTACCATAAAATTTCTACAGTTGATAAATTCTTTCAGCACATTGGCAGGTTACAAAATCATCACAAAAATTAGTACCCTTCCTATATGCAAAAGTCCAATAAACAGAAAAAGAAATCAGTGATGCTGTCCCATTTTCAATAGCAAGCCCACCAGAAAAAATACCTTCGAATACCACTGGCCAAGGATGTGAAAGACCTATACAATGAAAACATAAAAAAACTTAAGAAAACATTGAGGAGAACATGAGAAGATTTAAAGACCTCCCATGCTCCTGGATAGGCACAATACCAATAAAAATCCCCGCATCATTTTTCATGGAGATAGCAAAAATAATATTAAAATTCATATGGAATGGTAGAAGGCACAAGATTTTCAAAGATATCCTCAGCAAAAAAACACCTCTGGAGGTATCACCATATCCAATCTAAAGCTATACTACAAAGCTATAATAAGAAAAAAAGCATGGTACTGGCATAAAAACAGACATAATAGACCAGTGGAACAGAATTGAAGACACAGCCCTTAGTTCAAGTAACTACAGCTACTGGATCTTTGACAAAGATGCCAGCAATGTACACTGGAAAAAAGACAGCATCTTCTTCTACAAATGGTGCTAGACAAATTGGATGATCACATATAAAAAAACGAAACTAGACCCATTCCTCTCACCATGCATAAAAATTAACTCCAAATGGATTAAACACCTCAATATAAGACCTAAACTTCTTAAACTACTGAATGAAAAAATATGTGGAAATCTCCTTAGTACAGTAGTGGGGGAAGACTCCCTCGACAATACACCAATAGCCCAGGAAATTTAACACACAATCATTGGGATCTCATGGTCAGATTTTGTACAGACAAATATACTGCAAACAGAACAAACAGACTAAGTTCAGAATGGGAGAAAATCTTCAGTAGCTATACTAGGACAGAGGTGCAATTTCCAGAATCTACAAACAAGTCCAAAAACTAAGCAGGAAAAAAAAAAAACACTTAAAAATGAGGCAGAAAACTAAATAGGGAGTTCTCAAGGAAGAAATACAAATGGGTAATAGTGACCTAAGAAAATTTTCAACATCCTTAGTCATCAGGAAAATGCAAATTAAAACAACTATGACATTCTACCTTACTCCAGAAAGAATTACAATGATTTAAAATCCAATGACAGTAAATGTTGGCACGGATGCAGGGAAAGAGGAATCATCACTCATTGCTGGTAGGAGTGCAAACTTGTACAATCACTGTGGAAATCAATATGGAGACTCCTGTAAAAGATGAATATTGAGTTATTATATGACCCAGCCATTACTCTGCTGGACATCTACCCTAAAGGCTTCAATCTTCACTGCAGAAATATTTCCTAAACCATGTTTATCACTGCTCAATTCACAATAGCTAAGAATTGGAATCAACCCAGAAGCCCATCATTTGACAAATGGATAATGATGTGGTACATACACGCTATGGAAGTCTACTTTGCACTAAGGAAAGATAATATAATGAAATTTGTAGTAAAATAGATGCACTTGGAATAGATCATACTAAATGAACTCACACAGGCACAGAAAGAAAAATACTGCATATACTTCTTCATCTACAGTTCTTCCACTGGAACAGCTTGAATTACAAGCATACCTGACAGACAATTCAAAAAACAGACAAAGGGAGGGAGGAGTTTCTGGGGTAGGGAATTAGATGGAGGGGGGGGGATATACATAAAACCAAACCAAAAATGAATTGGTACCATAGAAACATTCCTCCTGGATAGCAGGTAAAGTGATATAACCCTCAATAGAAGCATAGAAGGATCATGTGGTAAGAAGGGCCCTGGAGCTGTTGGGATGAAACTTAGCCCTAAAACATTTGACTCTGGATTGTAACTTGTAGTACCAAAATTTGGTTACAATCCACATTTAGCTGTTGATTGAAGATGCTTACAAGGTCCCCAAAGCAAGACATGCTTCTGTCAAAGCACTTGGTTAACCTCCTGTGGTAAAATGTAAGACCCCCATTGCTGAAGACACTGCAGAACATTAGGAGATTCAGCTGTATTTGAAAGGAAGCCAGTCCCCAGATGGTGAACCCATATAGTGCTGAAAAGAGCTACATGACCTGCTGGGGGAAAATGGCTAATAATGTCATGAGCAAGCAGCAGACCATGATATATGAAAGCAACCAACCTGATAAGATGTACACATCTGTGCAGTAGTGGTACAGAGCCTATGTAGGTAACCAATGGCTCTTTGATTGGCTATGAGATCTTCTCAGTGTAAAGGAATCCATAACTGGAACTAGGAACCAAGTCAGAACCCTATGAAGACCAAGATAGTGGCTATCTTAGTGAAGTTCCAACTACCCCTCATCCAAAAGTGAGGCTATACTCATCAAAATCACTCTAAGTTAACAATACTTATCCCCTTTAACCTATATTGATCTTATTCCCCATTGAATAATCTTTTTTTTTAGAAAGCATCAAGTACTGAGGATAATCATAAACTATCAACAAGACAAATATATATAGCTAACTCCCAGGCAGGAGATGAACCATCCTTCATGCAGCAGCCAGTGCCCAGGTGAAAACACAGAGGAACTGGTGAAATGAGGGTTACTTCTATGGGGAACCTGATAACCTGGGACAAGGTGATGCAGTCACTGAGGATAGTCAAAATGCACCAAAGCAGAAATTCCGAAGCTGCTGAGAACTTAATACTAAAGTAGAATTAAAGCATACCCAACAAGGATCAGGGAAGTTTGCAGAAGAGGGGGTAGAAAGAGCCACAGGGTGGGAAGGAATATCCAGATATATAGCCCTCACCACAATCCCAGACTGCTGCTGCTCTTACAACACATAATCCTCAACTCCATGGTGAATATCAGCAATTCCACACAGGAGAGCCCTCAGTGGAGTGGGGTCAGGGAAGAAGGAAATGTAGGTACATATGATGGGCCCATACTAAGTTTTCATTTAATCAAAAAAGGATAAAAATAAAACTTAAACCAGTAGCCATTTTTTTATGCTAGATTCTGAAGGAGAATTAGGAGCAAGGGTAGTTTTTTTTTTTTTTTTTGAATAGGTAATCAGGTGGGAAAAAGGCCCAAATATTTGGAACTAGGAGATGCCACAACACTTGACCTTACAGGGGAACTCTGGTCTGACCAAGTCTCAGTTACAATGGTTTTGAACAATTCCTCAGCAACAGGGATTCTGACTTCTAGCATGCCTGAGTCAATGGTCAGGCCCTTGAGTCCTCAAACCAATCATCTCTCTCCCTTACTCACCTGAGCCTGATGGTAAAGACCATCCTAATGAATTATAAAAATGGTTGCCATATTGGGAAGGCGTCTTGGCTGTTCATTTCTGCTTCTGGCAGCTCAACCTCCTGAGCCCTTTTCTGGTAAGCTCCTAGGAGAGTATGTTTCCTCTTATCCTCCTCTAAATTATGGCCCTTTTCTAACTTCCTTGGAAATCTCCCTTTTACATCTCTCCCCATCCTAGAGGTCCCTCTCTCCTGAGAAAGGAATTTCCTTCTTCCTGAATCTTCCTAAGCACCACCTGGATATCACTTACTCTTAAATAAATCTCTTAATTCATAATTTAACCTTCTTGGAGTCCATTTCCTCAATTCTTTGATAAATAGGTAAGAATCTAAAAGTTGGGATTCATGGACCAAGGAAAACAATCCCTGCATCCCCAAATCCAATAACAAAACTGGTAAGCCTAGCCGGGAGATGGACAAGAAGGTAAATTATTAATTACCTCTGGATAATCATATAGCCCAAATCTTCTCTTAGGTTCCCAACAGGCGGCTCAGCAAAGCTGCTCTTTTACTTGCTAAAATGCCTTGTTTCAGGATACACATTTACTTTCCCTCTGACATTTTAAAATTTATTTTGAGAGAGAGAGACACAGAGAGAGAGAGAAGCAGAGAGGTAGAGAGAGAGACAATGGGTGCACCAGGGCCTTCAGCCACTACAAACAAGCTCCAGATGTGTGCTCCCCCTTGTGTGCATGTGTGACATTGATTGCACTCTTTGTGTCACTTTGTGTCTGACTATGTGGGACTTGGAGATTCAAACATGAGTTTTTAGGCTTTGCACAAAAGCACCTTAACAGCTAAGCCATCTCTCCAGCCCCCTCTGACTTCTGATTGGGTGATGTAAAAGAGTGTATTTAGACATGCTAGTGAAATCACCTCATCAACACGGCTGTGAGCACAAGACCAATCCAACATGATGAGCTTCCAAACATAGCACTGGCCACATGACTTTACCAAAATTGCATTACATGATCCCAGTCTGCACTCCTGGAGGACATGGCATACAGGATAACCTAGGTAGACAGAAACCACTTTCTTTCTCAGTGCTTGCTTATTATCTTTCAAATCCATATGCCCAGATGCCCAGGGCCAGTGGGTGTCACAATGCCAGGGGTCACATGGCCAGTTGTAAGGGAAAGCGTGGACAGAGGCAGAGTCAGACACACTTGGAGAGGCCAGAACAAATGCGCAGGGAATGAGATTCTGAAGCTTGGCCTCTGCCAGCTATAATCTACCTTGCTGTAGGCAGGTTCACACCCAAGTGTGCTCCAGCTATTAGTACCAGGGAGAGGACTGTGACAGACACATGTGCAGTAACCCTTTGTGTCATGGAGAGGTGATTTAAACTCAAAGAAACAAATCTTAGAATGTTGTACAGTAAGTTTGAGTGCCATGTTTTACTAGGTTGCCTTCATTTCAACAAACTTCTTGGTGATGTAAATAGTAAAAAAACAAAGAAAGATCCAAAAACACTCTTTCAGTATATATGCTAAAAATATGGTTTCTCAAACAGATCTAAGCCTAAGTAATTTTTTTTTTAATTTTTTTTTTTATTAGTCAGTTCTGTATTCAGCAAATACAGTCAGTTTGGTACCATTATTAGGCTCATCCGTGACCTACCCCCTCCCCTTGGCCCCTCCTTGTTGAGGTATGCGGGTCATGCATTGTGGAGTTAGCCCACAGTTATGGGTAAGCTAAATGTCTCTGCATATCATGACCCAACATGTGACTCTGACATTCTTTCCGTCCCCTCTTCCGCAAAATTTCCCTGAGCCATGTTGGGTTCATTTTTGGTCTGCTTCAGTGATGAGGTGTTGAGGGCCTCTGAGGCTCTGGCTCTCTGATTTGGTAGGAGTTGATTTTTCTCTATGCTGATCTCCTTCCCCCTTGTGCTGGTGTCCGGTTCATCAGGAAAAACAGCCGCCTTGCTTGTTTCTCGAAGTTTTCTTAGTTTCAGCCGGAGCCCTTTTGAGGTATGATGGGGTGGCTCTCTCCTTAGGGTCTACATCTATCTGAAAAAGAGAAGCAGATTCTCCAACGGAGAGTAAGTTAGCACCAGGACAAATGAGATAACCCTTACTTTTTTTTTTTATAGAGAATTTAATATGTGTAGGCCCTCTTGTAGCCCACAATTGATAGTAGGTTGATACTGGAGAGTGGGCTTATGTTTGGATATGGTTCTGACTTGTTTCCCAGCTCCAGCTATGGGTCCCATACCAGTGAGGGGATCAGTTAGCCAAATTGAGAGCAGTTGGTTCCCCACCATGGCTGTGTGCCACCACTGCACTTGTGTGGGCATCACAATAAGTTATTTGCTGCTAAGTAGGTTAGACCATGCGTTGCTTCGATAGATATTGGTCAATTTCCCCAAGTCGCCCATGTAGCACCTTCTGGCACTAGATGCGCTGACTGTCTGGGGACTGACTCTCATCCAACTTCCAGCCATGCCATTCTAATTTGCATGTCAATCACATAAGGTATCTTCAGCAGTAGGGTCTTACCACTAACCTTTGGTGGGTCATCAAGTACTCTGACAGAAATCTGTCTGTCTTTTAGGAAACCTTGTAGGTCTCTCTGATGAAAAGCTCATTGTGGATGATAGCCCCATGCTGGTTCTGGGAGTTACAGGTCAGTGCCCACTAAGAAAATGAGGAAAAAGATAACTAATATACAAGAGTTAGAGATAAGAGAGAGAGAGACAGGGAGAGGGGAAGTGAGGGAGGGAAGATGTAGGAGACTAAGGTTAGTCTTAATCTTACCCTCTCCAGTGTCTTGTGGTTCAGGTGTTCCCTGTAAGGGCCTGGTGAAGGATCAGCCATTTGGTCTATCTTTTAGTAAGTAGAAGATTATGGTACCATTGCCGTTTAGGTCTAGATTTGTGTTTCCCACCCCTTTGATGCCCTCCCCTCCCTCCCCTTCCATCCTAGTGTCTAATCTAGGAGATGCTTGCTGGGTATTTAAGGTATCTTTGGTAGATTCAGGTTAGGTGCTGTAGATGAGTGAGACTATGTGGCGATTTTTTTTCTGTGACTGGGTAAGTTCACTGAGAATGATCTGTTCCAGGTTCAACCATTTTTCCTCAAATTTCATTGTGTCATTTTTTCTTACTGCTGTATAGAATTCCATTGTGTAGATATACCACATCTTAGTTATCCATTCTTCTAGTGATGGACATCTGGGTTGATTCCAGCTCTTAGCTATTACAAATTGAGCCGTTATAAACATGGTTGAGCAAATCTCTTTAGTCTGTGGTTTGAAGGTTTTAGGGTAGATGCCCAGTAAGGGAATAACTGGGTCTGTTGGTATCTCTATACTCAGCTTTTTCAGAAGTCTCCATATTGCTTTCCAAAGTGGTTGTACCATCCTACATTCCCACCAACAGTGGATGAGTGTTCCTACTTCTCCACATCCTCGCCAGCATTTATTTTTATTTGATTTTTTGATGCTTGCTATCCTTATTGGGGTAAGGTGGAATCTCATAGTTGTTTTAATTTGCATTTCTCTGATGATTAGGGATGATGAACATTTTCTTAAGTGTATGTTTGCCATTTCTATTTCTTCCTCTGTGAACTGCCTGTTCAGCTCTTTGCCCCATCTTGTGAGTGGGGTGTTTGACTTCTTACTGTTTAGATTTTTGAGTTCTTTGTAGATTCTAGAGATTAGTCCTCTATCAGTTGGATAACCCACAAATATTTTCTCCCATTCTGTGGGTAATCTATTGGCTTTGCTAATTGTATGCTTGTCTGTAAAGAAACTCCTCAGCTTCATGTGGTCCCATTGGTTGAGTGATGGTTTAAGTTCATGAGCTACTGGGGTTTTGTTCAGGAAGTCTTTTTCCATTCCTATATCATGGAATGTACTCCCTAAATTTTCTTCCAGTAGTATTTGAGTTTCTGGTCTTATATTGAGATCTTTGATCCATTTGGACTTGAGTGTAGTGCATGGTGAAATGTGTGGGTCAAGTTTTAGTTTCCTGCATATGGTTATCCAGTTTGTCCAGCACCATTTGTTGAAGAAGCTGTCTTTTTTCCAGCGTATATTGTTTGGGCCTTTATCAAATATCAAGTAGCTATAGTTGCTTGACCCAAAGTCCGGGTCCTCAAGTCTATTCCATTGATCTATAGTCCTGTTTTTATGCCAGTACCATGCTGTTTTTATTACTATGGCTTTGTAATATAGCTTTAGATCAGGTATGGTGATGCCTCCAGAGGTATTTCTTTTGCAGAGGATATGTTTGGAAATGCGAGGCCTTCTGCCTTTCCATATGAAATTTGAGATCATTTTTTCTATCTCTGTGAAGAACACTGTGGGGATTTTAATTGGTATTGCATTAAATCTGTAAATTGCCTTTGGCAGGATTGTCATCTTCACAATGTTAATTCTGCCTATCCAGGAACATGGGAGGTCTTTCCATTTTCTCAAGTCCGCCTCAATTTCTTTTTTGAGTGTTTTTATGTTTTCATTGTATAGATCTTTCACTTCCTTGGTTAACGTTATTCCAAGGTATTTTATTTTTTTTGTCGCAATTGAAAATGGGACTATGTCCCTTATTTCTTTTTCTGTATCTTTGTCCTTTGCATACAGGAAGGCTACTGATTTTTGTGCATTGATTTTGTATCCTGCTACTTTGCTATAGGAGTTAATCACCTTCAGGAGTTTTGGGATGGAGTCTCTCGGGTCTCTTACATATATAATCATGTCATCTGCGAATAAAGCTAACTTAACTTCCTCCTTTCCAAATTGTATCCCTTTTATTTCCTTCTCCTGTCTTATTGCTTGAGCTAGGACTTCCAGAAATATATTGAAAAGCAGAGGTGAGAGTGGACAACCCTGTCTTGTTCCTGATCTTAATGGGAATTCCTCCAGTCTCTCTCCATTAAGTATTATTTGGGCCTTCGGAACTTCGTATATTGCCTTTATTAGGTTAAGATATGAACCAACCATGCCAACTCTCTCCAATGTTTTGAACATGAAGTGGTGTTGAATCTTGTCAAAGGCCTTTTCTGCATCTATCGAAATGATCATGTGGTTTTTATGTTTAACCTTGTTTATGTGGTGTATTACATTGACAGATTTCCGTATGTTGAACCACCCCTGTGTTCCTGGAATGAATCCCACTTGGTCAAGGTGGATAATGCTTTTGATGTGTTGTTGGATTCAGTTTGCAAGGATTTTGTTTAGGATCTTTGCATCTAAATTCATCAGGGAAATAGGCCGGTAGTTTTTTTTTCTTGTGGCATCTCTGCCTGGTTTTGGAATTAGGGTGATGCTAGCTTCATAAAAGGAGTTGGGTAGCTTTCCCTGTTCATCAATTTTGTGGCACAGTTTGAGGAAGATTGGTTTGAGTTCTTCCATGAAGGTTTGATAGAATTCAGCTGAGAAGCCATCTGGTCCTGGGCTCTTCTTTTTTGGGAGGTTTTTTATTACTTTTTCAATCTCCATGAGTGTGATGGGTTGATTGAGGTGATTAATCTGCTCTGTGTTTAGCTTTGGTAGATGGTATGCGTCCAAGAATTTATCCATCTCCTCCACATTATCCAGTTTTGTGGAGTAGAGGTTTTTGAAATAAGTCCTGATGATTCTCCCAATTTCATTTATGTCTGTTGTGATCTCTCCTTTTTCATTTTGAATTTTGTTAATTTGAAGCTTCACCTTTTTTTGCTTGATCAGATTGGCCAGGGGTTTGTCAATCTTGTTTATTTTTTCAAAGAACCAGCTCTTTGTTTTGTCAATTGTCTTAATTGTTTCCTTGGTTTCCAATTCATTGATTTCTGCTCTGATTTTAATTATTTCTTTCCTTCTGGAGCCCTTTGGGTTGGATTTTTCTTGTTTTTCCAGTGCCTTTAGGTGGATGGTTAGGTTATTGATTTGGGACCTTTCTGTCTTTTTTACGAAGGCATTGAGTGCTATGAATTTTCCCCTGAGGACCGCCTTCATTGTGTCCCATAAGCTTTGATACGATGTGTTCTCATTGTCATTCAATTCCAGAAATTTTGCAATTTCATTTTTTATTTCATCCACTATCCATTTATTGTTTAAAAGTGTGCTGTTCAGTTTCCAGGTGCCTTTGGGATTCTTGGTGGGTCTTTTATTGTTGATTTCTAGCAATATAGCATTGTGATCTGATATCATGCAGGGAATTATGTCAATCTTCCTAAATATGTGGAGGCAGTCTTTGTGACCCAATATATGGTCTATTTTAGAGAATGTTCCATGGACTGCTGAGAAGAATGTGTAATCTGTGGATTTGGGATGGAATGTTCTGTAGATGTCCGTTAGGTCTAAGTGATCTATGGTTTTGTTGAGCTCTCTTACTTCCCTGTTGAGTTTCTGTTTGGATGATCTGTCTATTACTGATAATGGTGTATTGAAGTCCCCAGCTATGATGGTGTTTGTGGTTATTTCTGTTTTATTGTCAAGTAGGTTTTGTTTTATGAACTGTGGTGCCCCTGTGTTTGGTGCATACAGATTTATGATTGTAATATCCTCTTGATGGATCATTCCCTTGATAAGTAGGAAGTGGCCTTCTTTGTCTTTTTTGATTATATTTGGTTTGAAGTCTATTTTATCCGATATTAATATAGCTACACCTGCTTGTTTCTTATTCCCGTTTGCTTGGAATACTGTTTTCCACCCTTTCACCCTGAGGAGATGTCTGTCTTTAATGGTGAGGTGGGTTTCTTGAAGGCAACAGATTGAGGGGTCTAATTTTTTGATCCATCCTGTTAGCTTGTGTCTCTTGATGGGTGAATTAAGGCCATTAATATTTAGGGTAATGACTGTGAGATTTGATTTGATCCCTGCCATATTGTGATGGTAAATGTGGGTTGGAGTTTTCATGGACATTGAAGTTTTTTGTGCCTACTCTGAGTTTGGTTGTTGTGATCTGCTTCTTGTAGGCAATTGTGTTTGATTATTTTTTTCTTCTCTGTGTAGAATTTCCTGAAATACACTCTGTAGGTTTGGTTTTGTGTTCATATAATTGTAAAGCTGAGTTTTGTCATGGAAAGTTTTTTGTTCACCATCTATTATGAGGGATACTTTTGCTGGGTAGAGTAGTTTGGGTTGGAAGCCATAGGTTCTTAGACTTTGCAGTGTTTCATTCCAGGCCCTTCTAGCTTTCAGGGTTTCCATTGAGAAGTCTGAAGTAATTCTGATGGGGTTACCTCTGAAGGTGGTGTGCTGTTTTTCCCTAGCTGCTTTTAGGATTTTCTCTTTGGCGTCAATGTTTAGAGTCTTAATAATAATATGTCTTGGAGAGTTTCTCCTTTGGTCCAGTCTGTTTGGAGTTCTATTGGCTTCTTGTATCTTGATGGGCCTTTCTTTTAAGAGATTGGGGAAGTTTTCTTCAATTATTTTGTTAAATAAGTTCTCCATGCCTTTGGTCTGGATTTCTTCTCCTTCTGGTATTCCAATGATCCTGATATTGGGACGTTTAACTGTATCCCACAATTCCCTCATGTTCTGTTCACAGGAGCTTTTAAACTTACTGAAATTTTTGAACTCTCTAACTGTTTCTTCCATCTTGTCTTCCAGATCAGAGTTTCTATCCTCCACTTGGCTGACTCTATTCTTGAGAGCTTCTAGTGAGTTTTGGGCTTGTTCAATTAAGTTTGCATTTTCTATTATTTTTCTATGTATAATTTCCATCCCCTGTCAAGCTCCCTTTTCACATCATTTTCTGATTTTCTTGATGATTCTTGGAGTTCATCCTTGCATTTCTTTATGTCTTCATTTAGCATGGTCAGCTGATTTTTAAGGTCTTCTTTTTTTTCACTTTCCCTCAAATCTCTTAACTCTCTTTGAAATCCTTCCATTTTCTTATCTAATCCTTCCAATTTCTTATCTATTAGTTCTAGTTTAGTGATGGCAGCATCCACACGATTGTCTGCCCTTTGTTGCTTTCCTGCAAGTTCTACCAATAGGTTGGTTAGAGTTGCATTGCTCATAGCTTCAATGTGGTGTTCTGGTCCTATTTGTTCTTCTATGTTTTGGTTAGAAGTATTCATTGTGGGAGTGGGTGATCTAATTGGATTTTCTTGCATTTGATTGTTCATGTTATTTCTTTTGCGCTGTGTTCTGCCCATGACAGTGTATGGGCAGATAAGTGGGCGTATCAGCCTGGGCTCAAGAACAATGGGAATCTTATGCAGCCTGGGGGCGTTGCCAAGAAGCCTGTGCTTTGACTCTCACTTGCCAAAGCCGCCTATCTACTGCCTGGCAGGGGCGCCGAAGTTGCCTGAGTTCTCAAGCGGTAATGTGCCAAGGCTGCCTGCGTTCGAACTAGGAGTGGCACTGAGGCACCAAGCACTGATGCCGCCCGAACTCTGGCTGGGCACGCTAGGAACCGGAAGCAGTCTGCGCTCCCCCGCCACAGGACAATTGTGGACAGCCGCGCGGCAGACAGAGGGCGAGTGTACGAGAGTGCGGAGCAGTCTAAGCTTCTGCACGCAGGGAATAATCTCACTTGCCAAAGCCGCCTATCTACTACCTGGCAGGGGCGCCAAAATTGTTTGAGTTCTCAAGCGGTAATGTGCCAAGGCTGCCTGCATTCGAGCTAGGAGTGGCACTGAGGCACCAAGCACTGAAGCCGCCCAGACTTTGGCTGGGAACGCTGGGAACCGGAAGCAGTCTGCGCTCCCCCGCCACGGGACAATGGCGGCCCGCCGGTGCGGCAGGCAAGTAGGGGGTGGCACCTGAGCTGACGCAAGCGAGAGATACAGTCTGAGCTTGTGGGACTGGGCACACTCAGTAGGTGGGCGAGTGGACGAGGGTGCGGAGCAGTCTAAGCTTCCGCGCGGAGGGAACGATCGGCGCGCAGTGGCAGCCGTGCGGGCTCCGGAGCAGCAGCAGCGGCAGGGGTGGAGCTTTGAACACGGCGGTTATTTGGGGCGAGGGGTGCCTACCCACCCAAAAGGGGACCAGCAATTCCCTGTTCCCCCACCTCTGTGCCCTCCCAGATTTCTCTCCCCTAAAAGCCACTATATACCCTTAATATCTTGCCTTTCTTTCCCCGGGATTTGCAGCGCAGCTAGGCGGTCGCCATCTTGGCCGGAAGTCCTAATTTTTTGCTTAAAAATGTTTCTTCCTGTTTTTGTTGTTGATGTTCTACTGTAAGTTTATAATAATACTAAACTAAAAGATGGTTAATAAAGTTTTTGTGGTTTATGATGAGATCAGTTAGTCACATGACAAACTGGAAAGGAAAATTCAAATGCTGGTTTTACAGGAGGAGGGTCTGGTCACATGGTTCTGATGGTGGGGATTGTAGTGGATATGAGGCTCACTGGGACTGTGGCAGGAGTACAGATTCAATCTGGTCCCAGGATCTGGCTCTGGAAGTAAAAAAAGAAAAAAAAAAAAAAAAAAGGAAGAAATGGAAAAACAGGGGAGAAAGAAGCTGTGTGGGTTGAGGTAATGGGAGATTCCATTTTCTTTTTTTTAACTTTTTGTTTATTTTTATTTATTTGAGAGTGACAGACAGAGGGAGAAAGAGGCAGATAGACAGAGAAAGAGAGTATGGGCACTCCAGGGCCTCCAGCCATTGCAAATGAACTCCAGATGCATGAGCCACCTTGTGCATCTGGCTTATGTGGGTTCTGGGGAATGGAGCCTCGAACTGGGGTCTTTAGACTGCACAGGCACGTGCCTAACCACTAAGCCATCTCTCCAGCCCCTCCATTTTCTTTTTTAAAATATATTTTT
This sequence comes from Dipus sagitta, assembly GCA_036346955.1. Lineage (NCBI taxonomy): Eukaryota > Metazoa > Chordata > Mammalia > Rodentia > Dipodidae > Dipus > Dipus sagitta. The sequence continues at coordinate 76,659,360 of CM070778.1, read as the reverse complement.
AAAATTTTTATTTCTTTACTTGAGAGTGAGGGAGAGAGGAAGAGAAAGAGGGGTTGGGTGCATCAGAGCCTTCAGCCACTGTAAATTAACTCCAGATGGATAGGAAACCTTGTTCATCTGGCTTACATAAGTCCTGGGGAATTCAATCTGGGTCTTTTAGCTTTACAGAAAAATGTCATAACTGCAAATCCATCACCCAGCCATCCATTTCCTTTAGTGAGGAGAAATAAAAGAATGGAGGCCTTTCTGGAGTTTTTAGAGGTATTATCAGAGTAATGTTATGGTTTCTCCCATAAGGATGGAGGAATCTGCATCTGTGAAGCATAAAACATAGTTTTCATGTGTAATGAAGTGGGGAGATGCATTATTGAGGTAGGTAGGAACTGGAATCTTCCCACGGGAGAGTGAAAACTATAGAGAGTGAAGCAGATGAATGTAGCAAGGAGGTAGAGGCAGGGGATGAACATAAAGAAGCCTACTATACTGGGAGAAAGTCCCAGAGTTTAACAACAGCATTTCTGAAATCAGTTGGAACTGGAGCTGTTGAACCAAAATATTTAAGTAGGAAAATAAAAGGTTGGCTTGTTATTGGAAAGTGGAAAAGTCTCAGTAAATAGGAGGGAGCCATAACAAAAAGGAAGATGAGCTTTACCTTGAAAGACCCTCAGGAAAAAAGCATATAAGCCCGGGATGCCAAGAAGTCTGTTCTGAGATCATACCAAGATCCATCTGTTTGGAAAGAAGCATTTTGTTGAACTATGACCCCAGGGGAGCTGGATACCTGGAGGAAAAGCTAGCTTCCATCACCTCATCACCCTTTCTGTTAGCACCACCCTAAACCAATACAAGATCCTTGCAAAATGTCACCAGCATACCTCATGTTTCCACAGTTCTAAGACTGCTGAAATGTGGAGCAAGCCTCTGTGACTTGCCCAATACAATCTAACTCTTTACTGTAGAGATGTTTATTTGCTTATTACTTTTAAACTCATCTCTAAACATTTTTCTTTCAGTAATTGCAATTACAGTGGCTCCCCCTTACTGACACTTGCTTATAGATGGAAAGATGCCAGATGCTCCTACACCTCTTATTCTGTGCACTTGTTGGTCCAGTAGAAGAGGATCAGCTCCCTCTTCCTGCCCATCCAGAGAAACAACATGACCTGATTCACCTGATACCTGGGTCTTACCTCAGTGTGGAGCACAATTCTAATGAGAGTTCATTCTGATGACTTGGTCAACTTCTCCATGGAATCTGAGGGCCACCTGAAATGGCAGAGTTATAGTGTGAAGGAGGACCCCGTAATTAATAGGGTAATGCACCTCCTCCTTCAGCCCGGGGGATACCTCATGATACATAGCAGACCTTTATTGGTTGGAAGCTCAAAAGACCTATCAGTTGGCCAATCCTGATGAGGGCCTCCAGAGATATTGCAGAATCTTTATTATTATTGTTATTGACAACTTCTATAATTATAGATAATAAACCATGATAACTTCCTCTGCACCTTCACTTTTCCCTTCATAACTACATCTCTTCCCCCATTGCAATCAGTGTCTTTTTTATTTTGATGTCATCATCTTTTCCTCTTCCCATGATGGTCTCATGTAGGTACTGCCAGGTGCAGCAAGGTAATGGACATCCAGGCCATTTTTTGTCTGGAAGAGTGCATTGTAAGGAGTTCTACCCTTTGTTTGGCTCTTACATTCTTTTTGTGACCTCTTCTGCAGTGTACTCTGAGTCTTGGAAGGTGTGATAGAGAAGTTTCAGTGCTGAACATTGCTCCATCACTTCTTTTCAGCACTATGGTGCATTTTGAGTTATCCCCAGAGGTCACCACTACCTGAAAAGAGAAGTTTCTCTAACCAAACGTCAGAGTAGCATTAATATATGTTTATGGACATTAAGAGAAGTGCTTACTGGGAAGTTTGGCGAGCATAATATATACATTTAGTCAGAGACCAGCAGGCATTATATGCCTAGGATTCATGACTTCCCTCATCATATGTTTTCAGTACCAGGCATGTAGTCCCTCCCATGGAGCGGGCCTCTGGTCCAATTAGAGAGTGGTAGATTTCTCCCATAACAGACATGCCACTGTTACACCCATTGGCTTAGTTAGCTTGGCTGGCCAAACTTAGGGCTTGCAGTGTCCACTATCATTTATTTCCACTGATGACTTTTCTCTCTCCCATAGAGTGTATGTGGTAGAGCTTTTTCCAGCTTTCTGTCACCTGGTCTACATGGAGGAGATTTTCAGCTCAGCTCCAGCTTGATTTCTTAGTAACCTTGCAATCCAAGCCTGTGGAGTCTTTAGCAATAGGTCCTTACCATTTATTCCTGGAGGGAAACCAAGAGGCTCAAAAATGGCCTGTAATGTTTAGGAGGCATCAGGAACCTCCCTAGTGAACAACTCACTGGAAGGTATCACATCCCTGGAACTGAAAATTTTCTAGAAAAAATCTACGGCTTCTGGGTGTGCCATTGTCCAAAAAAGTAGGCTTCCATATGACTTATTCATACCCTCTTAGCTTTTGATTAACCCTTCCCACCCTTCCTTTACTCAGTGTCTTCCCCTGACTTCACTTAGGCCTTTCCACCCCAGGTACTATTTTCTTCTACTTACATATATACAATACCATTCCTTAAGCCATTTCCCTCATAGCCCCTTTCTTGCTTACCAGCCTCTGATACCAAGTTTCTTTGCAACTCATAAAGAAGTCCAAACATTTGCAGCTACGATTCAATATGAGAGAGAACATGTGGTGCTTGGCTTTCTGGGCCTCAGTTACCTCACTAAATGTAATGTTTCCCAGGTCTATCAATTTCCCTGCAAATTTCATTATTTCATTTCCTTTATCAGTGAATAGAACTTCATTGTATAGATGTACCACATCTTCATTATCTACTCATCAGTTGAGGAACATCTGGGCTGGTTCCATTTCCTAGATATTGTGAATAGATTGGCAATAAACATGGATGTGCAAGTATCTCTAAGGTAGTGAGAAGAGTCCTTGGGATATATGCCTAGGAGTAGTATAGCTGGGACATATGGTAAGTCTATTTTTAGCCGTCCCAGGACCTCTACACTAACTTCCACAATTACTGTATAAGATTACATTCCCACCAACAGTGTATAAGGGCTCCTTTTTTCTGCATCCTTACTAGCATTTATTGTCATTTCTTTTCTTTTTTTCTACTATTTAAAATTAATTAATTTTTATTATTAGATATGGCCATATTTTGTATGTAAATATCACATGTTCATATCATCATTTCCCTCCTCTTCAATCTTTACTTGAAAGACCTTCCTCATTGGGGATGCAGGTCAACCCCATAGGGATTGTGGATCATACATTATGGGGGCAGCAGTCAGTTGTGGGGTAGAGGCAAGGTCTCTATGAAAAGAGTGCCAACTGTGGCTCTAACAATCTTTCCACCTCCTCTTCCACAAAATTCCCTGAACCATGCTAGGAGCATTTTAAGTATACTTCAGTGATAGGAACTTAGGAGCATCTAGATGTCTGGTTTGGTAGGTGAGTATACTCAGTATCTTGTGCTGATAGCAGCTTAATGAAAAGAACAGCCAGCATTCTTGCTCATTTCCCCATTTCCTCTGTGGTTTCAGCTGGGGCCAGAGTGGAGTGCACTGGGTCATTTATTCCTCAAGTTCCCATCTGAAAAAGAGTGAGCACCAGTTAAGTGGGATAACCATTATTAATTTAGAGAGAATTAAAAGGGTTTAGACGGGCTGGAGAGATGGCCTAGCCGTTAAGCACTTGCCTGTGAAACCTAAGGACCCTTGATAAAGGCTCGATTCCCCAGGACCCATGTTAGACAGATACACAAGGGGGCACATGCGTCTGGAGTTCATTTGCAGTGGCTAGAAGCCCTGGCATGCCCACTCTCCTCTCTCTCTCTCTGCCTCTTTCTCTCTCTATTGCTCTCAAATAAATAAATAAAAATAAACAAAAAAATTTAAAAAAGGGTTTAGACACTTTTATAGTCTGAGGTTAGTGGGAGTTGAGAATGGAGAGCAGAATCATTATCTAGATATGATTCTGATGTTTTTCCCAATTCCAGATATGGTTTTCTTTCCACTAAGTGGATCTGTTAGTCAGTCCAAGAGCAGTTGGTTAACCACCATGACTGTATGCCATTATTGCATTTGTGTGAGCATCACATCAGGTTGTTTGCTTCTGAATTGCTCAGACTTTGAGTTGCCTGGACAGATGTTAGCCACTTTCCCTTGGTAGTTCATGTAGTGCCTTCCAGCACTAGATAGGCTAATTATCTGAGGACTGGCTCTCCTCTGGATTCCAACTAGGTCTCTCCATGGTCTGTGCCAATAGTATTTGGTATCTTCAGCAGTAGGGTCTTACCACTGACCTCTGGGGGGTAATAAAGTGCTCTGGCAGAAGTCTCTCTTGTTTGTTTTGGGACATTTAATAGGTCTCTCTGATGAACAGCTCATTGTTGATGTAGACTACATCCTGGTACAGGGAATTACAGGCCACTGCCAAGGGGAAAGAAAAAATAAAAGCCATAGAAGAAAGAGAAACAGGAGAAATTTGAGGTTAGGTTTTGTCTCACTCTCTCCAGGCCCTTTGAATCAGGTGCTATTCTAAGGTTCACTTGAGGGTTCCACCTTTAAGTCTGATTTCCAGAATATAGGATTCTATGGTACCGGTTCAATTTGGGTTCAGATATTGTGTTGCCTCCACCCTCTCCCTTCTGCCAAGCCCTACTCCACCTACTGTCCAAGCCTCAAGATGCTATTCAGTTATGTCAGCAACTTGGGCTGATCCAGGTTAGGAACTACAGATGAGTGGGATCATGCAAGGGTTGTCTTTCTGTAATTGTGTGAGTTCACTTAAAATGATCTGTTCCAAGTTCGACCATTTTTCTACAAATTTCTTACTGCTGAGTAGAATTTCATCATGTAGATGTACAACATATTGGTTATGCATTCATCTAATGATGGGCACCTGGGTTGATTTCAGTTTTTAGCTGTTATAAATTGAGCAGCTGTAAACACACTTCAGCAAATATTTCTAAACAGAGATGTGGAGCTTTTAGGGTTAATGCCCAGTAAGGGAATAACAGGGTCTGCTGATAACTCTATATTCATCATTTTCACGAGTCTCCGAATTGATTTCCATTATGGTTGTACCAGCTTACATTCCCACCAACACTGAATAATGGTTCCTATTTCTCATAGCCTTGACAGCATTTGTTCTCCGTTGATTGTTTTAATGTTTGCTATTCTTACTGGGGTAGGTGGAATCTCATAGTTGCTTTAATTTCCATTTCCTTAGTGATTAGGTATGTTGAACATTATTTTAAGAGTGTGTTAGCCATTTGTAATTCTTCCTCTGAAAACTCCCTATCTAGTTCTCTGTCCCGCTTTTGGAGTGGGCCGTTTGAATTTTTGTTTATTTTTTTACATTTGTAGATTCTAGATAGGCTTCTGTCAGTGGTATAGCTGGCAAAGATTTTCTCCCATTCAGTGGGTAATCTATTGGCTGTACTTATGGTATGTTTGTCTGTGAAAAACTTTTTTAGCTTCATGAGATCCCACTGGTTGAGTGCTTGCTTAATTTCCTTGGCTACTGGGATTTTGTTCAGGATATCTTTTCCCAGTTCTATATCATGGAGAGTGCTTCCTAGTTTTTCATCCAGTAGTTGAAGAGTTTCAGTTCTTATACTGAGGTCTTTAATACATTTGAACTTGACTTTTATGTATGGTGAAATGAGTGGGTCTAATTTAATTTTTCTATACATGGTCATCCAATTTGTCCAACACCATCTGTTGAAGATGCTGTATTTTCTCTATTCTACATTATTGGCACCTTTGTTAAATATCAAGCAGCAGTAATTGCTTGCCCTAAAGTTTGGGTCTTCATCTGTGTTCCATTGGTCTATGTTTCTGTTTTTTTTAATTAAAAAAGTTTTTTTATTAACAACTTCCATGATTATAAAAAATACCCCATGGTAATACCCTCCCACCCCCCACTTACCCCTTTGAAACTCAACTCTCCATCATAACCCCTCCCCATCTGAATCAGTCTCTCTTTTACTTTTGATGTCTTGATATTTTCTTCCTCTTATTATGGTCTTATGCAGGTAGTGTCAGGCACTGTGAGGCTATGGATATCCAGGCCATTTTGTGTCTGGAGGGAGCACATTGTAAGGAGTCCTACCCTTCATTTGGCTTTCATATTCTTTCTGCCACCTCTTCCGCAGTAGACCCTGAGCCTTGGAAGGTGTGATATGGATATTGTGGTACTGAGCACTGTGGTCATTTCTTTCCAACACCATGATACCTTCTGAGTCATCCCAAGGTCACTGCCATCTGAAAAGAGAAGATTCTCATCAAAAATGAGAGTAGCATTAATATAAGGGTGTGAACATTAAAAGAAGTGCTTACTGGGCAGTTTGATAAGCATAGTATATACATTTGGCCAGACAACAGCAGACATTAACCCCTAGGGCTCATGACTACCCCTGTTTTAAGTTTTCAGTATCAGGGAGGTATTCCTTTCCCATGGAGAGGGACTCCAGTCCAATTAGAGGGCAGTTGGTTTCCCCCATAATAGACGTGCCACTATTGCACCTGTTGGCCCATTTGGCCTGGATGGCCAATTATAAAGCTTGCGGTGTCCATTGATGAGTATCTTCATTGGTGATTTCTCTTTCTCCCATTGAACTGCATACAGAATGGCTTCTTCCAGCTTTCTGTCAGCTGGTCTACATGGAGGAGGTTATCAGCTCAGATCCAGCAAGATTTCTCAGTGGCCTTGAAGCCCAAGTATATGTAGTCTTCAGCAAAGGGTCTTATCATCTATTCCTGGTGGGAAACCAAAGGCCTCAGCAATGGCCTATAATGTTTCGGAGGCATCAGGGAGCTCCCTGGCCAACAAATCACTGGAAGACATCCCGTCCCTGGCACTGAACATTTTCTAGCAACAATCTATGGCTCCTAAGTGTTCCATTATCCAAAAAGGTAGGATTACATATGTTTTATTTATATTCTCTTAGATTTTGATTAGCTGTCCCTCCACCTTTCTTTTACTCAATCTCTTCCCCAGACCTAATTTTGGGCCCTTTCACCCCCATTAATCTATTCTTCTACTTAGATATATACAATACCTTCCTATTAAGTACCCCCTCCCTTCCCTTCTCTTCCCTTTCTATCTCTTTTATAGCTTACTGGCCTCTGCTACTGAGTTTTTTTCCTTCTCATGCAGAAGCCCAGTCATCTGTAGCTAGGATCCACATATAAGAGAGAACATGCGATGCTTGGCTTTCTGGGCCTGGGTTACCTCACTTAGTATAATCCTTTCCAGATCCATCCATTTTCCTGCAAATTTCGTAACTTCATTTTTCTTTACCGCTGAGTAGAATTCCATTGTATAAATGTGCCATATCTTCATTATTCATTCATCAGTTGAGGGACATCTAGGCTGGTTCCATTTCCCAGCTATTGTGAATTGGGCAGCAATAAACATGGCAGAGCATGTACTTCTAAGGAAATGAGATGAATCCTTAGGCTATATGCCTAGGAGTGCTATAGCTGGGTCAAATGGTAGATCAATTTTTAGCTGTCTTAGGAACCTTCACACTGATTTCCACAGTGGCTGGACCAGATTGCATTCCCACCAACAGTGTAGAAGGGTTCCCCTTTTTCCACATCCTCACCAGCATTTATGGTCATTTGTTTTCATGATGGTAGCCAATCTGATAGGAGTGAGATGGAATCTCAATGTAGTTTTAATCTGCATTTCTCTGATGACTAGAGATGTAGAACGTTTCTTTAGATGCTTATACACCATTCATATTTCTTCTTTTGAGAACTCTCTATTTAGTTCCATAGCCCATTTTTTAATTGGCTTGTTTGATTTCTTATTATTTAAGTTTTTGAATTCTTTTTATATCCTAGATATTAATCCTCTATCAGATGTATAGCTGGCAAAGATTTTTTTCCCATTCTGTAAGTTGCCTCTTTGCTTTATTCACAGTGTCTTTTGCTGTACAAAATCTTTGTAATTTCATGAGGTTCCAGCAGTCAGTCTGTGGCTTTATTGCCTGAGAAATTGGGGTTATATTCAGAAAGTCTTTGCCAAGACCAATATGTTGAAGGGTTTCCCCTACTTTTTCCTCCAGCAGTTTCAGAGTTTCAGGTCTGATGTTAAGGTCTTTAATCCTTTTGGACTTAATTCTTGTGCATGGAGAGAGAGAAGAATCTATTTTCATCTTTCTACAGATACATATCCAGTTTTTCCAGCACCATTTGCTGAAGAGGCTGTCTTTTCTCCAGTGAGAATTTTTGGCATTTTTATCAAATATAAGGTGGCTATAGCTACCTGGACTTGCATCTGGGTCCTGTATTCTGTTCCATTGATCTATATGTCTGCTTTTGTGCCAGTACCATGCTGGTTTTGTTACTATGGCTCTGTAGTATAGGTTAAAATCAGGTATCATGATACCACCAGCCTCATTTGTGTTGCTCAGTATTATTTTAGATATTTGAGGTTTTTTGTGATTCCAAATGAATTTTTTGGATTGTTTTTTCTATTTCCGTGAAGAATGCCTTTGGAATTTTGATGATGGGGATTGCATTAAATGTGTAGATTGCTTTTGGTAAGATTGCCATTTTCACAATATTGATTCTTCTGATCCAGGAACAAGGGAGGTTTTTCCATTTCCTAGTGTCCTCTGCAAATTTTCACTTGAGTGTTTTATAGTTTTCATTGTAGAGGTCCTTTACTTCCTTGGTTAGGTTTATTCCAAGGTGCTTTATTTTCTTTGATGCAATTGTGAATGGGAGTGATTCTCTGATTTCATTCTCTGTGTATTTGTTGTTAGAATATAGGAATGCTACTGATTTCTGTGTATTTATTTTGTATCCTGCCATGTGGCTGTAGGTTTTTATCAGCTCCAACAGTTTGCTGGTAGAGTCTTTAGGGTCCTTTATATACAGAATCATGACATCTGCAAATAATGATAACTTGATCTCTTCCTTTCCAATTTGTACCCCTTTTATGTGTGTCTCTTGCCTTATTGCTATGGCTAAGACTTCCAGCACTATATTAAATAAAAGTGGGGACAATAGACACACTTGTCTTGTTCCTGATTTTAGTGGAAAAGCTTCCAGTTTTTCCCCATTTAGTAATATGTTGGCTGTAGGCTTGTCATAAATAGCCTTTATTATATTGAGATATGATCCTTCTATTCCTAGTCTCTGTATGACTTTTATCATGAAGGGATGTTGGACTTTGTCAAATGCTTTTTCTGTGTCTAATGAGATGATCATATGATTTTTGTCCTTCAGTCCATTTATATAATGTATTACATTTATTGACCTGCATATGTTGAACCATCCCTGCATCTCTGGTATAAAGCCTACTTGGTACGGGTGAATGATCTTTCTGATATATTCTTGTATTCTGTTTGCCAATATTTTGTTGGGAATTTTTGCATCTATGTTCATGAGGGAGATTGGTTTGTAATTTTCTTTTTTTGTTCTATCTTTGCCTGGTTTTGTTATCAGGGTGATACTGGCTTCATAGAAGGAGTTTGGTAGGATTCCTTCTTTTTCTATTTTACGGAAAAGCTTAAGAAGCAATGGTGTTAGTTCTTCCCTGAAGGTCTGGTAAAATTCAGCAGTGAATCCATCTGGGCCTGTTATTTTTTTATTTGGGAGATTTTTATAACTGCTCGGATCTCTATACTTGTTATTGGACTATTTAAGTTACTAATCTCATCTTGATTTAATTTAGGTAGGTCATATAAATCAAGGAAATCATCCATTTCTTTCAGATTTCCATACTTAGTGGAGTACATATTTTTATAGTATGTCCCTATGATTTTTTGAATTTCTCTGGTGTCTGTTGTGATGTTGCCTTTTTCATCTCTAATTTTATTAATTTGTGTCTCCTCTTTCTTTTGGTCAGATTTGCTAAGGGTTTATCAATCTTGTTTATCCTTTCAAAGAACCAACTCTTTGTTTCATTGATTCTTTAGATTGTTTTCTTTTTTGTTTCTATTTCATTAATTTATGCCCTAAGCTTTATTATTTCTTCCCATCTACTGATTTTTGGTTTGCCTTGTTCTTCTTTTTCCAAGGCTTTAAGGTGAAGCATTAGGTCATTTATTTGTGACCTTTCTAATTTCTTAATATAGGCACTTAAAGCTATAAATTTACCTCTTAAAACTGCCTTCATTGTGTCCCAGAGATTTTGGTATGTTGTGTTCTCATTATAGTTTGACTCTATGAATTTTTTGATTTCCTTCTTGATTTCTTCATTGACCCATTCATCATTTAATAGTGTATTGTTTAGTTTCCATGATTTTGTGTACGATCTATAGCTTTTCTTGCTCTTGATTTGTAGTTTGATTCCATTGTGGTCAGACAGAATGCAAGGAATTATTTCAATTTTCCTGTATTTGTTAAGATTTGCTTTGTGTCATAATATATGATCTATTTTAGAGAATGTTCCATGTGCTGCTGAAAAGAATCTATAGTCTGCAGCTTTTGGATGAAATGTTCTGTATATATCTGTTAGGTCCATTCCTACTATGACATCATTTATTCCAGATGCCTCTCTGTTTATTTTTTCCTTGGATGACCTGTCAATTGTCAGTGTTGCAGACAAGCAGGGGATTGCACTTGAGCTGGCAAAAGAGGACAAGCAGAGTGATTCTGAACTCATGTGGGCAGGTGGAATTGGCCTGATCTCGTGCATGGATGGGTAATTGCCAGACCAGTAAGTGGGCAAATGGGCTGAGCAGGCTAAGCTTGCACAAGCGGGGATTGGTGGCATGTGTGTGTGGGGCAAATGGACCGATGGAGCCTGAGCTCCAGTGGGCCAGTGGGCGGAGCCTGCCCAAGGTCACGCATGGGCACAGGCAGCAGGGCGATCACCCCTGTGCGATGAGGCAAGTGCAACTATGTTGGCAAGAGCCTTATCTGCTAAGCCATCTCTCCAGACCCTCAAAAAGCATTTATTTTTATTTTTATTCATTGATTTGAGAGCAACAGACAGAGAAAGAGGCAGAGAGAGAGAGTGAGAGAGAGAGAGAGAGAGAGAGAGAGAGAGAGAGAATGGGTGTATCAGGGCCTCCAGCCACTGGAAACAAATTCCAGATACATGCAGCACCTTGTTTATCTGGCTTACATGGGTACTGGGGAGTCAAACCTCAAACTCGGATTCTGTGGCTTTACAGGCAAGCACTTAACCACTAAGCCATCTCTTCAGCTCCTCAAAAAACATTTATTTATATTTTTATTTATTTATTTGAGGGAGTCAGACAAAGAGGGAGAGAGAGAGAGAGGGAGAGAATGGGTTCATCAGGGCCTCCAGCCACTTCAAACGAACTCTAGATGCATGTGCCACCTTGTGCATCTGGCTTATGTGGGAACTGGGGAATCAAGCCTCAAACCCAGATTCTTTGCCTTCACAGGCAATCACTTAACCACTAAGCCATCTCTCCAGTCCCTCAAAGAACATTTTTAATGAGCATTCTATATACAACATTGAAAAATTCCTTCCCAGTTCCTTCAATCAACTCATCTCACCCAATAATTAACTATCTTTCTTATAATACTATTAAGAGAAACTATACCAAATTGATTAATCTTACTACTCACTGACAAAGAAGCAAGTAGTCTAGATTAAACAATTTTATGTCATCAAAAATCTCTACCTGAGAATCAGACTTGTATAATTCCAGTATATATACCTATAGATTTTATATAACCCCTTGATTTGAGATATCTCCTATTAATAAACTCCATGAAATACCCTTTTTTAAGTTATAAGTCTATGAATACAGGTAAAACACGAAAATAATTTTGGGGATTGTTAGGTTGGGATGGGCTCCCAAAATGGAGTCAATAAGGACAGCAGAATGGCAACAAAGGCATAAAGAAGTGCATTATCCACATTAATCAAGACACCACCAAGCCATTATCCCTTCCTTGCCTAACAATGCCCCCAGGTCATGGTTTCTTACCCCTTTTCTCATAAGTCACCTGTTCACTGTTCTTGTCTCATACCCTGGCTATCTTAGACCTCCCCTAAAGAAACCTTTATTCAACTTAACAAAGGAGTTCCTATCCTTTTCTCACCTTCCCATAACTGAAAAAGCCCTATAAAGCCCACTACCTAAAAATTCAAGTTGCCTATGCTCCCCTCTTGTGAGTGTACCCTTGTAGCTCATGTTTTTCCCAAATAAAAGCTTTCATCTTTGTCCAAGAGTGGTTTGCATGGTCTTGGTCACTTCCACACTTTACATCTGGTACCCTCACTCAGATATGAGGCTTCTGTTTGGCCTCTTGGGTGGCCAGATCTCCTTTCCCTTGACCAGACAACTGAGCTGCCACTAACCCTCTGAGGGCTTCAGACCATCTCTGCCTGATACCAGCTTTCACACCCACCACAATTTGGCTTCACTCTTATTCCCCTCTTTTTCTCCTACCTCCTTCTTGGTATGTGTCCCTCGCAGGTTCGTCTGCTCTGGGGTTTAATCCCTCCTCATGAAAGCTGTGCCAGCATGCCAGGCTAAATCCCTTGTCCATTTTTGGGCCCCAATCCCAGGTTTTGAGAAAGATGCACTCTTGACACCTTGGCTCTCTTGCTGTCTGGTCTAACATACACTAAGGGGTGCCTTTTGGTTTGGTTGAAGATTCTTGGGACACTCTCCTCCTCCCTCCTCTCCCTCTATCTCATGAAGTCTCATTTTTCACTACCAGGTGCTTATGCCATTGGGAGCACAGGTGCCTGCCTTGCCCACTAACAGGCTAAAAAGCAGACAGTTTAACCTGTATGGCTTCTGCCCATGTAGGAAGTGCAGGCCCCATTCACCCTAATGGGCCAGGGGATTATATTTGTATTCTGTGTAAAACCAGCTCAAGCCCTGGTTCCTTTATCTCACCCTTATTTTGCTCTTTCCCTGTCTACTTAAGAACTTAAAGCCTCTACAACTCTTGGATGACATCAAACCTTGTTGTCTGGTCTTTATCTGCAACTCTGCTTGGCCACAATATAAGCTGGACAATGGGTCCAAGTGGCCTGAGAAAGGTACTTTTAATTTCCAAATTCTCACTAATTTAGAAAACTTTTGCCAACATACAGGCAGGTGGTCTGAAATACTCTATATTCAAGCATTTTTTCATTCTGTGTGCATGGCCTTCTCTCTGGTCTACCTGTTCTCACCAGGTCCTTCTAGCCAAGGTCTCAAGAATGTGCTCTAATTCAGCCCCTCCCCCATACTCGTCCTCACCCTCTGCTTTTGGCCTGGATACCATAGATGATCTATCCTCAACAGCTCCTCCAGTTCCCTCAGCCTCTCCTGACCCCCTGCCTGGTAACAATGTTTGGTTTTAGTCTCTGAAGTTGTAAATAGAATACAAATTTAAAATGGGAATGCATAGCTTCTGAATGAATGTATGAATGTATGAAGGAGAAATGGTTGTCTGGAGTCTGTATGAAAAGTACACTTGAAATGATGGTGTGCATATGAGTATATATGTGGCTCATATTCCTAAGGCTGCAGTATTATTTCTGTTCTGAGAAGTGCAATTTCATTGTGGGGAAAGTTCTCCACCAAGCCCACTGTACTAGATGGCATGGCCAACTTTTACTGTTAAGTGTCCCCCAGAATAAACACTGAAAGTAATTAAGGTCATAGGCAAGGAAAAATTCAAGATTTTCCTACTCTTAAAGAGTTGTAAAATGGCAGGATCACAAAGATGCCTTGTAGTCAGGAGCATAATACATAAATCTCATTGTTGGACAGAGAGACAAAACACAGATCTCTCTGGGATTCATGCTGCCCCAGGAAAATCCCTAATGGCTCTTTCTTAGCTTTCCTACCTTGCAGATCGAGGATGCTGCAGGAACAGGGAATCTTCTGGCCCCAGCATGATGATGGGTGAATGCCAAGTCATTGTAAACAAATGGGGACTTCTTATAAGAAATTTGTAACTATTTTCATGTTTACCTTATCTTTCTATGCATCTATGGAACTACTAACAGACAACAACCTTAAGATTTATGTTTAAATTTACAAGACTCAATACTGAGTTTGTAAGAAAATTTCTAATAATGTTTGAATCTGCTTTCATATTTTTTAAAAAAGTGCTTCAGGAAAGTTATGAGAAATGAAGTTCCAAAATCAATAAATGATAAAAATCTATGTTTATTCTGGGTAACTAGTATAAATCAAGTTTGGTCTACTCTTTTATAAAAGGGTTATTTCAAAAGGCCTTTTGAGGACAAAAAAAACTTAAATGGTCATATTAAAAGTCTTATGCTAAGGATAATGAAAGTTTTTGTTGGTAGTTATGAGATGAACTGACTAAAGATGATAAACTGGAGAGGAAACTTTAAATGTTTGGTATTAAATATTTGATGAAAAAGATTGTTACAGATTGTTATATAAATTGTAAGGTAAAAGTATGTAGATGAAGGTATGGGCAAAGAATGTGGATCAAGGTATGAGTAAGCTTACCAGAGTGCCATAGGCAGAATTGTAGAGTTGGTTAAGGTTTAAGTAGTTACAGATTGTGTCATGAAATTTTGTGTATAATTTGGAGATTGAAAATATTTCTTTCTGGCTCAGCAGTTAAACATGCTTGTTTGCAAAGCCAGATACCTAGTGGAGGATGCATTTGGAGGTTGTTTTCAGTGGCAAGTGGCCCTGGCATGCCCGTTGCCTCTCTTTTCCATGAGACTTGTTTCCTTTTTCATTAGATCATGGCAGTTGAGAGCAGTTCCTCTATTCTTTGGGTATGTTAGATATAGCTGAATTAATTTCAGAAACTGATTTCTTGGTGTCATTGGGTGGACATCTTATTTAGCTTTTATAAGTGCTAAGTCTCTTCATAGATTATACACACACACACACACACACACACACACACACACACACACACACACATTTGAAGGTATCCCAATTCGGATGAGCTTTAAAAATTGTAAAATTTTTCATGTCTTAATATTTAAGCCAAAAATGTTACTACATGATATAGATTTCTTTTTTTAAAAAAATTTTTATTTGTTTATGAGAGAGAGAGAGAGAGAGAGAGAGAGAGAGAGAGAGAGAGAGAGAGAGAGAACAAGCATTTCAGGGCCTCTAGCCACTGTAAATGAACTCCAGATGAATGCACCACCTTGTGCATCTGGCTTATGTGTGTACTAGGAGATCAAATCGGGGTCCTAGGCTTCACAGGCAAGCACCTTAACTGTTAAGCCATCTCTCCAGCCCAAATTTGTTGTTTATTTTGAATTCTATCAGCAGATGTAAATTGTAAAAATTTTCATGTCTTCATATTTAAACCAAAAATGTTGTTACATAATATAGATTTCTTGTTTATTTTGAATTCTGTTAGCAGACCTTTTGTTCATAGTTACTCTCTGTTGCCTCATTTTCCTTAAATATGTGAACTCTACTTCTTGTTAATATCAGACTTTTCCATATATCAAAATATTGTTATTTGGTTTATACAAAGTCCATGATGTTTGGCTACCAATAAGCATGCTTCACCACACCCGGCTAAAACTCTGTAATTTTAAGATGGTTCTTGTCTTGTTCATGCTGATTTTGGTGGGTGATTACCACTGAGATTATAAGTTTTATACAAAGTGACTTATTTTGATTTTGTTCTTAAGAAAACTGAAGAAGCACCCATGTATTAGGGGAAATCCACTGTATACAAACAATATAGCTTGTCTAAGCTTCATATAACAGTCGTAAATATTTCTTTAATTAGGTCTTAAAATTGTTTAATGGTAAAAGGTACTTATTTAAGAAATTACTTTGTGTCTGTCATATTATCTCTAATGTATGTTAAAATTGGGCTTGGTTAACTCAGTAATGACCAGGTTTTATTTTGTCCTTGAGCTAGGTATAATCAGTCTCAGCCAAGGTTGCACTTAATTAATTGTCTCATTTCTGGTATCTTAAAGTTCATTGCTTATAGAGATATTGATACTTAAGACATGTTTCCTGCCCTAAAAAAATAATCTTAAATTGCTGTTCTGCTTCCAGTTTGGGGGTTAATTGGTACTTTCAGTGGTATAAAGACTGGCCAAAGTTGTTTTCAAACACACATGCCAAGTTTTTATACTGTCTTTCTTTTCCTGGCATACAATTTATAGTTTAAATCAATTGGCTTAAAGTTATTGATAAAAATAATTGGTAAATTATTGTTTCCAGGGCTACTAAAATGTTCCACCTCTACTTATAACTGACAGATACTTAAAAGATAGAATGTGTATGCTTTCTATATTCCAGATATAGCTTACACTGTCACCTTTAACTAAACTAAACTTAAATATTAATCAGAATGATTTAAAACTATTGTGTCATTCTCTAACCAGATCTGCTTTGCTCACCAGATATGTTCTGCAATTTTAAACTAATCTGTTTTGCTAATCAGATATGTACAGTCTCCCTGAGTGAATAATAACTATATGTAGAAGCCAAAATCAATTGGGAACATTGAAGTTAAATGGTGAACATTATTTTGGTTCCTTCTTCCAGCTCAGAAGCCCACAGGAGATGATGGGACATTTGCTAACTTCTAGCCTCTGATGTTACTTGTGTTTTTGATCAGAGAGGATATGGAGACCCACAGATAAATTCCATGTCAGTATCTCTTCAACAGAAGTGTCATATTGGAGGGAAATCAGTCCTCCAGGATTCCCAAAAGACGGAAGGCCACTTGGTCAGCATGGCCTTGACTTATCCTAGCAGATGACAATGCTGAGAGTCATAGAACTCCTCAAAGGTCCCTAAAAGTCTCTCCTACAGTGTCATTATTGACGTCCAAAATATACAGTTAATCTTGGCAGCCTATGTGGTATTAATCACCCATAAGAAAATAATAACTAGAATATAAACAAAGATTCACACTAATAGGCTCCCTGTCTGATGCTGACTTACAGTACTAAAGTCTAACATTAACTCATGCCTTCTGCCTCTGCCTGTCCCTGATTAGCCAGCGATGGCCTATCTTTAAAAAAGTATTCATACTTTGCCCTCCTGTGAAAGCCCCTTTACAAAGCTAAGGGAAACTTTCATCAACCCCTAGACACTAAGTCAGAGACAGATGCTGACTTCTCCAAACTGCTCTTGGGAACTCCAGTCCTTGCACTTCCAGACCTTCAGCAGCCTTTTCTTCTTTATTTCACAGAAAAAGGGGATGGCATTGGGAGTTCTGGGCCAAATGAAGGGACTATCCTTTGCCCCTGTAGCTTATCTTTCTAAACAACTAAAACACTCTGCCCAGGGTGGCAACCATGTCTATGTGCTTTTGCTACAGCTTCTTTTCTGACCCAAGAGGCACAAGCCTTCATTTTTGGGCAACAACTCACTGTCCTCCCCCCACCTACAGGCTTAAAATGCAAATTCTATTCTCACCTGTCTAAACTGACTTCTGAACATCACCTTCCCTGGCCCCAGCTCCTCCCACTTGCCTTAGCCAGAATCATAGGTATTCCTTGGCACCCCCCTTCCTTAATCCTTACCCTACCTCATCCAGGGATAAATACATGGCTACCCCAACAGGCATTCTCAAACTTAAACTTGTGTTCCTACACTTCCTCTGATCCCAAAATGCTCCTCTTGAATACACTTATGTCTCTCTGCCTCTTCTCTCTCTTGCTCCAAGCCCTGTATCCCTTACCTCTGAGTGCTTATCTTCCCCTTGTGCCTGGCAGTCTGAAGTCATAGCTGTTGACAAAGGTAACAAGCTCCTTAATTCTTCCT
This sequence comes from Dipus sagitta, assembly GCA_036346955.1. NCBI lineage: Eukaryota > Metazoa > Chordata > Mammalia > Rodentia > Dipodidae > Dipus > Dipus sagitta. The sequence continues at coordinate 76,641,581 of CM070778.1, read as the reverse complement.
TCTGTCCTCTCATGGGGTGCATGAAGCCCATCTCCCCCATTTTCTCTATAACACACATCGCCAGTGACTGCCCCAAAGCCAGCTCAATTCAGGGATGGTACAAGAAAACCCTCTGTTTCATTCAGGACCAAGTCATAATAGCATGCTACACTGGCATTGACAGAAGGTGCTCACTATAAATTTCACTGCTCTGCCACCTCTAGCCACCATGAAACTGCATCCTCATCACCTGCCCTGAAGGGAGACACATGGACCACATTATCCTCCCTTCCCCATAAGAACTCATCACCCCTATGGTCAGCATGAACATATTACAGAAGGCAAATTAACCTTCATCTCTTATCATTAACAAAATGCTGGAAAGTTAGGTCAGGATGGGCTCACAAAATAGAGTCAACAAAGACAGTAGAATGGCGAAAGAGGCATAAGGAATTGGATTATCCATGTTCCTCAAAAATGCACCAAGCCATTATCCCTTTCTTGCCTAACAATGTCCCCAGGTCATGGTTTCCTGCCCCCTTATCTTGTAAGCTACCTGGTCACTGTTCTTGTCTCACACCCTGGCTATCTTAGATATCCCCGAAAGGAACCATTTTTATTCAACTTAACAAATGATTTCTTTTCCCTTCCTCACCCTCCCCCAACTGAAAAAGCCCTATAAAGCCCACTACCTAAAAACTCAGGTTGGTTGTGCTCTTCTCTTGTGAGTTAGCCCTGGCAGCTTGTGCTTTCCCTGAATAAAAGCTTTCGTCTTTGCCTCAGAGTAGTTTGCATTGTTCTGGTCATTCCCAAACCTTACAGGGATAATCTTTATCAATAAATTTAACACACTTGGAAATGCTTTTATTAGGAGGAACTAAGGCAATTTTTTGTTTGTTTTTTTTTTTGTCTTGAGGCAGGTTGGCCTACAACTCAGGCCAGTTGTGTCCTCCTTTCAAATAACAGGACAATAAAATGTTTTAAAATACCTGGCAAATTGTGAGTCACCACCTCAGAGAGAATTTTGTTTCCAATAATCCTCTATGTAAGTTGAAGTTGACCTAGAATATAACCTCACTAATTATATTTATGATATTATGTAACAAAATATGGCTTTGTTTACATAAAATTTCTGCTCACCATAGGCTTTAGTTAAGTCTGACTTTTTAGAAATTTATTTCTTTTTTATTAACAACTTCCATGATTATAAACAATATCCCATGGTAATGCCCTCCCTCTCCCTACTTTCCCCTTTGAAACTCCATTCTCAATCATATACCCTCCTCCTCTCAATCAGTCTCTCTTTTATTTTGATGTCATGATCTTTTCCTCCTCTTATGAATGTCTTATGTAGGTAGTGTCAGGTACTGTGAGGTCATAGATATCCAGGCCATTTTGTGTCTGGAAGAGCACATTGTAAGGAGTTCTAGCTTTCCTTTGGCTCCTACATTCTTTCCACCACCTCTTCCACAATGGAAGGTGTGATAGAGCAATTTCAGTGTTGACACTCCCTTGTCACTTTGTTCCAGCACCATGATGCCTTATGAGTCATCCCAAGGTCACTGCCATCTTAAAAGAGAAGGTTGTCTACCAAAAGTGAGAGTAGCATTAGTATATGGATATGAACATTAAGTGAAGTGCTTACTGGGCAGTTTGCTAAGCATAGTATATACATTTAGCCAGACAGCAGCAGACATTACACTACTAGGGCTCATGAGTACCCCTGTTGCAGGTTTTCAGGATCAGGGATGTGTTTCCTCCCATGGAGCAGGCCTCCAGTCCAATTAGAGGGCAGTTGGTTTCCACCATTACAGATGAGCCACTATTGCACCCATTGGCTCATTTGGCCTGGCAGGCAAAAAATAAGGCTTGCAGTGTCCACTATTGAGTATCTTCATTGGTGATTTCTCTTTCTCCCAGTGAACTGCATGAAGAATGGCTTCTTCCAGCTTTCTGTAAGCTGGTTTATATGTAGGAGGTTATCAGCTCAGTTCCAGCAGGATTTCTCAGTGGCCTTGCAGCCCATGTATGTGAAGCCTTCAGCAATAGGTTCTTACCATCTATTCCTGGTGGGAAACCAAGGGCCTTGGAAATGGCTGGTAATGTTTTGTGGTATCAGGGACCTCCATGGCCAAAACCTCACTGGAAGGTATCCCATCCCTGGCACTGAAATTTTTCTGGTAACAACCTATGGCTCCTGAGTGTTCCATTGTCCAAACAAGTATGTTTCCATATGAGTTATTTATATCCTCTTAGATTTTGATTAGCCCTCCATCCACCTTCCCTTTACTCAATCTCTTCCTCTGACCTCACTTAGGCCTTTTTACCCCCATTAAATTATTCTACTTACATATATACAATACCATCCTATTAAGTACCCCTCCCTACCTTTCTATTACCTTTATATTTACTTTCTAGCTTACTGGCCTTTGCTACTGAGTTTTGTTCCTACTAACACAGAAGTCCAATCATCTGTAGCTAGGATCCACAGAGAACATGTGACATTTGGCTTTCTGGGCCTGAATTACCTCACTTAGTATAATCCTTTCCAGATCCATGCATTTTCCTGCAAATTTCATAATTTCATTTTTCTTTACCACTGAGTATAACTCCATTGTATAAATGTGCCATATCTTCATTATTCACTCATCAATTGAGCGACATATAGGCTGGTTCCATTTCCCAGCTATTGCGAATAGAGTGGCAGTGAACATGCTGGAGCAAGTATCTCTAGGGTAATGAGATGAGTCCTTAGGATATATGCCTAGGAGTGCTATAGCTGGGTCATATGGTAGATCAATTTTTAGCTGTCTTAGGAACCTCCACACTGATTTCCACAATGGCTGGAACAGATTGCATTCCCACCAAGAGTGTAGAAGGGTTCTTCTTTTTCCTCATCTTTGCCAGCATTTATGGTCATTTGTTTTCATGATGGTAGCCAATCTGACAGGAGTGAGATGGAATATCAATGTAGTTTTACACTACATTTCCCTGATGACTAGGGATGTAGAACATTTTTAGATGCTTTATGCCATCTGTATTTCTTCTTTTGAGAACTCTCTATTTAGTTCCATAGCCCATTTTTAATTGGGTTGTTTGACTTCTTATCATTTAATTTTTTTGAGTTCTTTGTATATCCTAGATATTAATCCTCTATGAGATGTATAGCTGGCAAAGATTGTTTTCCCATTCTGTAGATTGCCTCTTTTCTTTATTCACAGTGTCCTTCGCCATAAAAAATCTTTGTAATTTCATGAGGTCCCAGCAGTTAATCTGTGGGTTTTTAAAAAATATTTTTTGTTTATTTTTTATTTATAAATTTGAAAGTGACAGAGAAAGAGGCAGGTAGAGAGAGAGAGAGAAAATGGGCATGCCAGGGCCTCTAGCCACTGCAAACAAACTCCAGACACATGTGCCCCCTTGTGCATCTGGCTAACATGGGTCCTGGGGTATCAAGCCTTGAACCGGGGTCCTTAGGCTTCACAGGCAAGCACTTAACCTCTAAGCCATCTCTCTAGCCCTAATCTGTGGTTTTATTGCTTGAGAATTTTGGGTTATATTCAGAAAATCTTTGCCAAGATCAATATGTTGAAGGGTTTCCCCTACTTTTTCTTCCAGTAGTTTCAGAGTTTCTGGTCTTTAATTCATTGGGACTTAATTCTGTCACATGGAGAGAGAGAAGGATCTATTTTCATCCTTCTACAGATATTTATCCACTTTTCCCAGCACCACTTGCTGAAGAGGCTGTCTTTTCTCCAATGAGTATTTTTGGCATTTTTGTTGAATATCAGGTGGCTATAGCTACCCAGACTTACATCTGGGCCCTCTATTCTGTTCCATTGATCTACATGGCTGCTTTTGTGCCAGGACTGTGCTGGTTTTTTATTTATTTATTTATTTATTTATTTATTTATTTTTACTATGGCTCTGTAGTATAGGTTAAAATCAGGTATGGTGATACCACCAGTCATTTTTTTTTTCTCAGTATTGTTTTAGATATAAGATATTTTTTGTGCTTCCAATTGAATTTTTCAATTGTTCTTTCATTTTCCATTGGAATTTTGATGGGGATTTCATTAAATGTGTAGATTGCTTTTGGTAAGATTGCCATTTTCACAATATTGATTTTTCCAATCCAAGAACAAGGGATGTCTTTACATTTCCTAGTGTCTTCTGCAATGTATTGCTTGAGTGTTTTAAAGTTTTCATTGTAAACATCCTTCACTTCCTTAGTTAGGTTTATTCCAAGATGCTCTTTTTTTTTTTTTTGATGTGATTATGCATGGGAATGATTCTCTGATTTCATTCTCTGTGTGTTTGCTTTAGCATATAGGAAGACTACTGATTTCTGTGTATTTATTTTATGTCCTGCTACATGGCTATAGGTGTTTATCAGCTCTAACAGTTTGCTGGTAGAGTCTTTAGGGTCTTTTATGGATAGAATCATGTCATTTGCAAATAATGATAACTTGATCTCATCCTTTCCAATTTATATCGCTTTTATGTGTATCTCTTGCCTTATTGCTATGGCTAAGACTTCCAGTACTATATTAAATAAAGGTGGGGACAGTGGACACCCTTGTCTTTTTCCTCATTTTAGTGGAAAAGCTTCCAGTTTTTCCCCATTTAGTAATATGTTGGCTGTAGGCTTGACATCAATAGCCTTTATAATGTTGAGATATGTTCCTTTTATTTCCAGTCTCTCTTGTACTTTTATCATGAAGGGATGTTGGATTTTGTCAAATGCTTTTTATGCATCTAATTAGATGATCATGTGATTTTTGTCCTTCATTCCATTTATATATTATATTTATTGATTTGCATATGTTGAACCATCCCTGCATGTCTGGGATAAAGCCTACTTGGTTAGGGTGAATGATATTTCTGATATAGTCTTGTATTATGTCTGGAAATATTTTGTTGAGAATTTTTGCATCTATGTTCATGAGGCAGCTTGGTCTGGAATTTTCTTTTTTTGTTCTACCTTTGCCTGGTTTTGGTATCAGGGTGATGCTGACTTTATAGGAGGGGTTTGGTAGGATTCATTCATTTTCTGTTTTATGGAAAAGTTTAAGAAACAATGGTGTTAGTTCTTCCCTGAAGGTCTGGTAAATTTCACCAGTGAATCCATCTGGGCCTATACATTTTTTAGTTGGGAGATTTTTTGTTCATTTTATTTAATTATTTGGGAGCAACAGACAGAGAGAGAAAGAGGGAGAGAGAGAGAGAGAAAGAGAGAGAGAGAGAGAGAGAGAATGGGCATGCCAGGGCCTTCATCCACTGCAAACAAACTCCAAATACATGCACCCCCTTGTGCATATGGCTAATGTGGGTCCTGAGGAATCAACCCTTGAACTGGGGTCCTTAGGCTTCCCAGGCAAGTGCTTAACTGCTAAGCCATCTCTCCAGCCATAGTTGGGAGATTTTCGATTATTGCCTGGATCTCCATATTTGTTATAGGTCTGTTTAAGTGATTAATATCATTTTGATTTAATTTATGTAGGTCATATAAATCAAGGAAATAATTTCTTTCAGATTTTCATACTTAGGGGAGTATATGCTCTTATAGCATGTCCCTATGATTTTTTGAATTTCTCTGGTATCTGTTGTGATGCTGCCTTTTTCATCTCTAATTTTATTAATTTGTGTGTCTTCTCTATTTTGGTCAGATTTGCTAAGGGTTTATCAATCTTGTTTATTCTTTGAAAGAAACAACTCTTTGTTTCATTAATTCTTTCAACATATATATATATATATATATATATATATATATATATATATATATATATATTTTAGTTTCTGTTTCATTAATTTCTACCCTAATCTTTATTATTTCTTCCCAATCTACTGACTTTCAGTTTGACTTGTTCTTCTTTTCCAAGGCTTTAAGGTGAAGCATTAGGTCATTTACTTGAGACCTTAATTTCTTTTCTAAAAAAAAATTATTTATTTATTTGAGAGAGAGAATGGGCATGCCAGGGCCCCTAGCCACTGCAAATGAACTCCAGATGCATGTGCCCCTTGTGCATCTGGCTTATGTGAGTCCTGGGGAATAGAACTGGGATCTTTTGGCTTTGCAGGCAAATGCCTTAACTGCTAAACCATCCCTCCAGCCCCTTTAATTTCTTAATATAAGCACTTAAAGCTATAAATTTCCCTCTTAGGACTGCCTTCATTGTGTCCCAAAGGGTTTGGCATGTTGTGTCCTCATTATCATTTGACTCTAAATTTTTTTGAATTCCTTCTTTCTTAAGATTTGCTTTGTTTCCTAATATATGGTCTATTTTAGAGAATGTTCCATGTGCTGCTGAAAAGAATGTGTATTCTGCAGCATTTCGATGAAATGTCCTGTACATATCTGTTAGGTGCATTTGTTCTATGTCCTCATTTAATCCAGATGCCTCTCTGTTTATTTATTGCTGGGATAACCAGTCAATTGATGAGAGCAGTAGTGGGTGTTGAAGTAACCCACTACAACTATGTTTGGTGTTATCTGTGCCCTTAGTTCTAATAGTGTTTGTTTGATGAAGTTGGAAGCCCCCATGTTAGGTACATATATGTTTAGGATTATAATGTCCTCCTGTTGGAGTGTGCCTTTAGTTAATATAAAGTGACCTTATCTTTCCTAACTAATGTTGCACTGAAGTCTACCTTGTCAGATATTAGGATAGCAACCCCTGCTTGTTTTCTAGGCCCATTTGCTTGAAGCACCATTTTCCAACCTTTCATCCTAAGATAGTGTCCATCCTTTGTAGAAAGGTTTCTTGGAGGCAACAAATTGAAGGATCCTGCTTTTTAACCCAGTCTTCAAGTCTATGTCTTTTGGCTGGGGCATTGAAGCCATTGATATTAAGAGATATTATTGAAAGGTGTGTATTTATTTTTGCCATTTTTTGCAGTTCTCCCAGTTTTACCTTTGCACTCTTGTATTAACTAGTATTTGAGTATGGTTTATTTTTTCCAGGTTCCTTATATGTGTGCTTTTCTTTCTTTTCAGCATTGAGCATTCTTTCTAGTATTTTCTGTAGAGCTGTTTTTGTCTTCAAATATTCCTTTAGCATGTTTTTGTTGTAGAATGTCTTTATTTCTCTGTCTATTTTAATGGATAGATTTGCAGGACAAAGTAACCTTGGTTGACAGTTGTTATCTTTCAGAATTTGGAATAAATCACTCTAATCCCTTCTGTCTTTTAAAGTTTGTGTTGAGTAATCTGCTGTGATCCTGATGGGCTCACCTTTGTATGTAACTTGATTTCTCTCTCTAACTGCTTTCAATATATTTTCTTTGTTTTGTATGTTTGGTAGTTTAATTATAATATGGCTAGGAGAGGTTCTTTCCAGGTTTTATTTGTTTGGTGTTCTAACAGATTCCTGTATCTGCATTGGTATCTCTTTCCCAATTTGGGGGAAGTTTTCTTCTATGATTTTGTTGAAAATGCCTTTGATGCTTTTGGAGTGAAATTCTATGCCTTCTACTATACCCTGAATTCTTATGTTTGATCTTTTCATAGGGTCCTGAATATCTTGAAATTCCCATTTATATTTTTCTATTAGTTTGTAGTTCTCTTTGTTGGATTGTATTAGATCTGCCACCTGGTGTTCTAGTTTAGATATTCTGTCATCTCCTTCATCCTTTCTACTGGTGAGATTTTCTACAGAGTTTTTTATTTCATTGACTGTGTTCTTCCTTGCTAGTAATTCAGACTGGCTTGTCTTTATTATTTATATTTCCTTATTTATGTATGTATTGACCTCTTTATTTCATCAAATTGGTTTCCTGTGTCTTCTTTAATTCCTTTGATTTCCTCTTTTGTTCCTTTGATTTCTTCTTTGACTCCTTGAACATATTCATAATAATTCTTTTGAAATCTTTCTCAGGCATTTCCTCTAAATCATTCTCACTAGAGATCATTTCAGATGCACTAATACTTTTTCGTGGATTTATATTGTCTTGATGTTTGATGTTTCTTGTGTTATAATATATATATTTTTTGCATCTTGCATTAATTTAATGATTGGATTTTCTAATTAGATTCAGTATTATTAGATGTAACATTCAATCTGACATTATATATCTTCAGGGTAGTAGCTTAAGTTGCTAGGTGTGGCTGTTAACACTCGCAGGGTAGCTACAAAAGTAACCCTTGATGTTGGGTTTACCTGTTGTGAGATTATTCAAGTAGGCTGAGTGGAACAAAATACATGCAGATTCTAAAATTTAACTAAACAATGTACACATTCAATGAAAAGCAGCACAGAGTATTTATGCAAGAGTAGGTATGACAATCAGATCCTCTAACAAAGTCACAGTTCCTTAGGATGTTTGTTGCCCCACTCCCTTAATCCTGTCAACTAAGGGGCTAAGATTTATGGTTTGTTGAGTGTTCCAAGTCAGCTGGTCCAAGTGAGACCCTTTCCTGGTGTAATCCCAGTTACCTTTTGGGTTGATTTTGGTCTCCATTATGCTGCACTCCTATTTGTGCCCCTCTTTTGTATGCTGTGGTTTCATGTAGGCTGGCTGGGTCACTGGGTTGCTGCTCAGCTCGCTGGTGCTGGATGCTATGAGCTCCCTTCCCCAGGTCTCTGGTTCTTGCTGGCACTTCTACTGGCAGTAGGGGATAGGAGGCTGTTGATGGTGGGTCTAGTTCTCCCACTTGTCCTCATGCTCCTCTGTTGGCCACTGCAGCCCTCCCTTCACATTTCTTAATATTGTGAGGAGCTCCCATGTGAGTAGAGAATCCCTACACCTGGCTTTTCCTGTGGCTCAAGCTGAGCCTTGCAGCTGTTGCACCTAGGACCTGGTGCCTCTGCTGCTGGAGCTGCAAACCTGGTGCTGCTGCTGCTGGAGCTGCTTCTGCTTGCCTGTGTGGGATCTAGATGCTCTGGATCTCTGCTACTTCTCTGCTGCCATTGGTAATTTCTTATACACCTCACATTTTAGTAGAAGAGTGTATTTTTTTTGGCTTTTTTTGTTTTAATCCTAGGCTGCTTTGGCATGTTTCCTGTGCCACCATCTTAACTGGAAGTCCAAGTCTGGCTTTTAGAGACAAAAACTAAAAAAAAAACAAAACAAACAAACAAAAAAACAAACAAAAACAAAACTTGAAATAAATCAAATGCCAACCAAATATTTAGGAGAGAACTGTTGGACTATTTGGATTAATAAAGAAATCTAAAGGTTCTATAAACAGCATCCTATTTGTTTAAAGCCCAAACAAAAGATAAAATATCAGGCAAGGTTCAAATTAAAATTATGTACTTATTTTTATGGTTTAAAATGTGCCGTCAGACTCTCACATTGGAACCTTGAAATGGAGATCCTCTTGTCTCAGTTTCACAAGTAGCTAGGATAATAGACTTAACTCATGTTACTCTTTATAATACCTATATGATTAAATGATTTACAGCCATGTAAAAATATGTGCCGGTCTGTGGCACGAAAGTCAAAACAGGCCTCGAAGGAGGGAGTGGAAATGAATCTGAGATAAGAACACAAGGAATGGAGCCAAGACAAGTTCTGATCAAGGCTCAGGTTTATTCAGGGGGACACAAGCTTATATACATAAGACGAAACTTTTTCCACAATGCCTACATGCCTAAGGTCAGCTTCACCAGGGTCATATGGTAATGCCTCTATGTCTGGCATTCACCTCACCTAGGCTGTATGTTAAACAATACCATTGTAACTGGTGCCTTCTGCCTTCTACACCTAGGCCCACCTAGGCCATAGGATAAGGCCTTTTTGTTAAGAGATCAAAGACCACCTGCAGCTCCCAAAGTCAAAGAGCAGCTGCAGCTCCCGACATCTCCCCCTTCTTTATTTATTAAAAGAAGTGACTGTGCCTGTCTTAGGTTGTCAAGAGGCAGAAGAACATCCTTATCCATCATTGGACAAATGTATTATCCTTTAATACGTGCCCTGTCTTAGGTTGGATGCCTCTTCCCCCGATCTTACCCATCTCTGGCTACCAGCCAAATAAATTCAGAGAGAATTAGTATAAGGTCTGAGGGAGCCAAGGACGTGTTCTATAGTGCATACCTTGGACCTCTGCATGAACATTCACAATAGACTTCATTAGACCCTTGAAGAAAATAGGCAATAGGCATAAGAGAAGCAGAAGGCAAACTCCCACAGCTGCAAAGCTGCCTATCCAGGAACTTAGAGAGTCCCAACCAGGCAACACAGATTTAATTGCAGCAAGTAAATCATTAGCAGCCTTAGTGGCATCAAAATCAAGATGACTGTTCTGTATAGCTAGAAGTTCTGAATGTAAATTAACCAAATCTAACGAAATGTTATCATGGTGCCAAATTCCTTCCAAATGCATTTTGACCTTTGCCCAATCTTCATCACTAGCATTGTAAGTTTTAGAGGTGATGCAGATCCATTGGTAATCTGCATGGCAATCCAATCGAGCTCTAATCTTCATTCCTTGAATTTGCTCTCCTAAATAAGTCACTACATCAAGCAAAGGATCGATTTCTTCTTCTAACTTCTTATCTATGGCTACTTGAGTTTCCAAAGCAACAGAAACGTTTTTAGCTAGGTTATTAACAAAGTGTGCAGTATGAACTTCTTGTGTAAGAGCAACAGCAGCAGTAGTAATAGAAGCTAATAATGTAATAAATGCAGCAATTCCAGCAATAATTAAACCTACAACTCTCTTTTGTCTACTTGAACTGTTTTTAACCTCCTCTAGAATTTGAATACCCTTGTCAGAATACCAAGGCTTTGAAAGATTAACAGGAATCATAACAAATGCAGGTTGTTTGACAATCATTACAGTTTCAGAGTTATGAGAAACACAATTGGACAGATTACAATTATCACAGGTAACATTAAACATTCCTTCAGATCCATGATACCAAGTAATATTTATATTTCCTAACATCAGGGCAAAAGGTGGTGTAACACAGGCCATAACAGTTCCCTTCGGAAGACTATATGAATTATTCCTGGCAGATGTAACCTTGATACCTCCCATAGCAGCAGCAATTTTCCACATGTAAGTTTGCTGATGTCCATTGTCTGACCACCACAGTCCTGAGGACAGTCCAGTAGCCCAATTATTAACCCATACAGTTTTTCTCTCTATAGAACCTGCTGATCCTGACCAATCCTTAACATATCTAGTAGATCCAGAAACATTATACCTGATAATTTTTTTTCTACACATTTGCTCCAATGTATAGATTTATTGAACCAAGGTGTATTTCCTTCACAGGGAATGAAGTCCTCTGGTGGACTATCCCCTGTAACTTGATTTCCATAGGGAAGCCAAATAGAAATTCTGCTTGTTTGAACCTGCTTTATCTTTTTCATACCTTGTACATGCTTTTGTACATGCTTTACAGTAATGTTTCTTTCCTTTATTTCAAAACATCCCACTATGCTGGTCTTAGAAAAGCATAGTGGAATACCTAGACCATGCCCTGAATATGAACTCATAATTACTTGATGTAATTTTATATTTTTACTAGATGGCGTGCTTAGCAACCAAGTGTTATTGACTAGAACTGTGATTTCTTTTTTCTCCCAGATCACCGGATGTAGTATAGGAGGGTCAGAAACACAGGTCCAGTAGAGGTCACTGTAAGCAAGATGTAGATGACTCCATATTATCAGGATCAGCAGTGCCCTCTTGTTTGATCTCATGGCCTGCATACCGGACCAAACGTTCTGGTAACCACCTGGCTCCATTTTCTTTCTGTGAAAAAATACAAATAGATCTTCATCCCCATATTAATACAGGGTCGGGTCCACTCCATTTGTTAGTCAATGGATCTTTCCACATTACTTTAGCATAATTAGTCTTGGTTTGTGCATGCCAAAAACGGTCAGCAGCAGAAAACCCTTTTGCATCCAAAAGTAAAAAATTTAAAATAAATAAAGTATGATTTAACCATTTTGTTACTGGTCCCTGTGTCATTTCCCCCCTTTTAGTCTTTTGTAACCAGATTTTTAATGTTCCATTTGCTCATTCAATGATACCTTGCCCTTGGGGGTTATAAGGAATTCCAGTAACATGCTCAGTATTAAAAGAAGAACAAAAGTGCTTAAATCCCGCACTTGTATATCCTGGACCATTATCTGTTTTCAGTTGTTTAGGTACTCCTAAAATATTAAAAGAATGAAGACAATGAGCAATAACATGTTTAGTAGCTTCTCCCATTTGAGCAGAAGCACAAATGAAACCAGAATAAGTGTCAATAGAAACATGTACAAATTTCATTTTTCCAAACTCAGGAACATGAGTTATCTCCATTTGCCATAAATGGCCAGGAGTCAAACCTCGAGGATTGACACCATGATGTGGCACAGGTAAAAATGTAAGACATGGTTGACAGTTTTTAACAATCTGTTGTGCTTGTTCATGTGTAATTTTATATTTAAGACGTAGAGTATTAGCATTAAGATAATGAAGCTTATGAGCATTAATAGCTTCCACAGAAAAAATTCCAATAGCCTCGTCTGTAATAGTATTTCCCAGAGCTAAGGGTCCAGGAAGGCCAGAATGAGCATGAAGGTGTCCTACATAGAAAGGTGCTGAGCGCTGGAGAATCAAAAGTTGAACCTGTGCAAACAAATTGTAAACAGTAGAAGAAGGACTTATTCTACTACAGGTTTCTAAATAAGGAACTGAGTGGAAAATATATTGGCTATCAGTGTAAATATTAAAGATATAGTAGCATTATGTTGCAATAAAGCTTTAAAGGCTCCCAGTTCTACAAATTGTGCAGATTTATAAGGAGTACTAAAAGTATATGTTTGTCCATTTAAAGAATAAGCAGCTAGGCCAGAAGAAGATCCATCTGTAAAGGCCAACATAGCACCCTTGATGGGAGAAAATTGTGTATTGCAAGGAAAAATGACTTGATGTTGCATAAAGAACTGAATCAATTTATGTTTAGGGTAATGATTATCAATGCTTCCTGCAAAACCTGCCATGGATAATGCCCAAGTATCTGAAAAAGCAAAAAGCCAAGAAGCCTGTTTTGAATTATAAGGCTGACAGATAACCTGTGGTTCTATTCCAAAATATTTAATAGAGTCAGCTATTCCTTCCATCACTACTTTAGCAACATCATCATAATAAGGAGTGACAGTTCTTGGAGGAGAAGATGCAAGATGTACCCATAGTATAGGAGCTCCTTGCCACAACAATCCTGTTGGAGTATATTGGGTAGGAAATACAAGTAACCACAGCTCTTTACTATAGTCAATATACATGATAAATTGTTCTTCTATTGCCTTTTGTGCTGTAATTAATGCTTTAGAAGCTTCAGGTGTAAGAGAATGAAAAGAAGAAGGATTAGAGTCCCCCTGTAGTATATTAAATAAAGGTTTTAATTCATGAGTAGTAAGTTTTAAATAAGGCCTAATCCAATTAATATCTCCTAACAAGTTCTGAAAATCATTTAAAGTGGTAAGGTTCTGTGTTTTAAGAGTAACTTTCTGTGGTTTAATTTGTTTTGGGTATAAATAAAACCCAAGATAAGAAAAAGGGGAATCTTGTACCTTTTCAGGTGCAATTTTTAATCTCCACATAGTGAGCTGTTGTTCCATGTAAGAAAAACAAGTCAAAACATCTGTCTTTTCCTTTCCAGCTAATAAAATATTATCCATATAATGAATAATATATATTTGAGGAAATTTGCTTCTTGTAGAAGCTAAAGCTTTAGCCACAAATTTCTGACATAAAGTTGGACTATTAGCCATACCCTGAGGAAGAACTTTCCATTGATATCTTTTCATAGGCTCCTTAGAATTACTAGAAGGAACACTAAAAGCAAAATGACAACAATCTCGTGGATGTAAAGATATAGTAAAAAAGCAATCTTTCAAGTCAATAATCACTTTAGAGAAGTCAGCTGGAATACCTACAGGACTAGGCAGACCAGGTTGCAATGCTCCCATTAAATGCATAGTAACATTCACAGCTCTCAGATGTTGTAGTAACCGCCATTTTCATGATTTATTTTTAATGACAAAAATTGGAGTATTCCAGGGTGAAGATGATTCCTCTATATGCCCTGCCTCTAATTGCTCTTGAACTAACGTTTGAGCAGCTATCAGTTTTTCCCGTGTCAAGGGCCACTGATCCACCCATACAGGATCATCAGTTTTCCAACAAATAGGCTTTGTGTGGGGCGGCACGGCCTGACCAGTGGCCACTAGGGGAAATACCCCAGCCCTTGATGATTTGCATTAGAAGCTACTTGAATAGGTAATGAGTCACCTTGTCCCCATTTTCATAATCCCTTACCAGGCAAGTAACCCTGTCTAAGCATTTGAGCAGTAACAACTTCATTAGGACTACACATTAACAATTTCATTTGACTCAAAACATCTCTTCCCCACAGGTTTAAAGGCAAACTGTCTATAATGTAAGGTTTACAATACCCAGTATTACCTTCCTCATCTTCCCAAAGTAATTCTGCAGCACTCTGTTCAGGACAAGAGGATTGTCCAATACCTCTCAATTGAGTCCCTGTAGGATGCTTAGGCCAAGAAGCAGGCCAATGATTACCAGACAAAATAGTAACATCAGCTCCAGTGTCTATTAACCCTTCAAATTGCTTCCCATTTAATTTCAAAGTTAATTTTGGACGTTCCTTACTGAATAGGTTGAACCCAGTAAGTGTCTGATGAGCCAAATCCTTGAGTCCCTCGACCCTGAACATTAGCAACCCTTCCCGTTCTTATCATTGGAAGGAGTAACAATTGAGCTATTCTGTGACTGGGCAATATTGAAAAGATTGTTTTTGGAGAAGACACCATAATTTTAAGTTCTCCTGTGAAATCTGCATCAATAACTCCAGGTGCTACTTGTAATCCCTGCATAGTACTGCTACTTCTTCCCAAGATTAAGCCTACACTGTCCTTGGGCAGTGGGCCACATACTCCAGTAGGCAGTGCCTGAAATCCCATTTCTGGAGTCAATACTGTGTAGGTGGAGGAAATGAGGTCGAGTCCGGCACTCCCTGGGGTGGCTCAGAGAAGCTGGGAGACTGGCTGTAACTGGCTGTTTGAGGAACAAACTGTATTGCCCCATAAACTTGTCTTTGCGGGGCCTGGGGCTGGCCCCTCCTCCCATTTCCCTGCTGTTGGATAATAGGGGTGCCTTCTCTATCTGTTTTAGATCTACATTTGTTTGCCCAGTGTTTTCCTCTTTTTCACTTTGGGCAAAGACCAGGAGCTGGATTATTGAAATTTCCATTTTTTCTTTTAATTGGACAATCTTTTTTCATATGTCCTATTTTTCCACAAGAGGAGCACTTGCCAGATCTTGCTGCAGTGGCGGCCATTTGAAAAGGAATTCCTTGTAATGCTGCAGCCATGGCTATCCCCTGCATATAGTTAGGGCCAATATCAGCACATAATCTAATATATCCTTGTAGATCAACTTTCTTTCTATAAGGCCGTATAGCTGCTTTGCAAGCACTATTTGCATTTTCATAAGCAAGCTGTTTTACAAAGTCCATACCAGTGCCAGCATCTCCAAATACTCTCCCTGCCATTTTTATCAATCTATCTACAAAATCAGCATAATTCTCATCAGGACCCTGTGTAACCTTAGTCAAATTCTCCCCTGCAGTTTCTCCTTTTGAAGGAAGATTAAACCAGGCTTTATGAGCTGCTGCAGCTATTTGTTGATAAATAGCATGGGGATATACAATTTGATTGTTGTTCCCAGCATAATTTCCTTCCCCAGTAAGCATATCAACATTCCAATCACCATTCCGTGCCTGTTGATTCAACATTGCAGTCTTTTTGCATAAGTCATAGAATTCTACTTTCCAAATTAAATATTCTCCTCCTGACTGACAAGCTTTGCCTATAGATTTCCAATCATCTGCTGTTAGAATTTTCCCTGCCAACGCCTCTGTAATTGACATAGTATATGGTGACGTAGGTCCATACTGTGCACAAGCTGTTTTTAATTCTTTTATGTCTTTAAAATTAAAGGAAGCATATTGCCTTATCACTTGATTACCCTGTTGAAATTCAGTTACTGGATAAGCCAATGGGAAAGCTCATGCTTCCTCATCACCTTCTTCCATGGCTTTCTGTATCACCCTTTCTAAGGGGGAGCAATTAAAAACAGGCTGAGTAGGATGCAATGAAGATATGTGGACAATTTCAGAAGGCTTCTTAGTAATACTGTCTAACTCATCTTTTAACTTTCTTTTTTCTTTTTCCAGGTTTACTCTCTCCTTTAAAGTTGCCACCTCATTTTTTTAAATTCTGCTACATATACTTGTGTGGGGGGGCATGGGGGCAGAGGGACGTGGTGGGTCCCAATCCGCATGATAATTAGCGGACTCTTCCTCTAATTCTCCTCTAATTTCTCTGGCTCTAATTCCTCCTCTTCCTCATCACTATTCTCCTTAGAAATTTGTAAAGATTGCAATGTTTTATTCAATTCTTTGTGAGTTACAGGTGTCCCTTTTTCAGGACTTTGATTTCTAATTTCTTCAATGACATCTTGAGTGTGATCTAACATTTGCTTCACTAAACTATCTCTTGTTCCTGAATCCAAGGCATCCTTTATCAAAGACCATAAGGAAAGGGCAATTACTGGAACCTTACTAGGACCATGAGTTTGTAAAAAGACATTTAATTCTTTCCCTACTTTATCCCAAGCATCCGAATCAACATTTCCCTGCTCTATAAACCAAGGGCTCATTTTATTAACGAAATCAAAAAATTTGCTTAAAGAACTTGATGCAATCCCAGTTCCTTGTGCTTTTAAAATATCTTTCACTGCAGCAATTAGCTCCTTTTTACTCTTTTCTTGTCCCATAACTGCGCCAACTTACCTTATTCCAGAAGACTGAGCGGGTGACCACAGTCCTCTTTTAAATTTCACTTTCTTCCATGGATCCTGAGTTGATGTTGGCATTCCTCACTGAAGTCCCTCGTATTCAAATCCCTGTTTTGGGCACCATGATGTGCCAGCCTGCGGCACGAAAGTTGAAACAGGCCTCGAAGGAGGGAGTGGGAATGAATCTGAGACAAGAACACAAGGAATGGAGCCAAGACAAGTTCTGATCAAGGCTCAGGTTTATTCAGGGGGACACAAGCTTATATACATAAGACGAAACTTTTTCCACAATGCCTACGTGCCTAAGGTCAGCTTCACCAGGGCCATATGGTAATGCATCTATGTCTGGCGTTCACCTCACCTAGTCTGTATGTTAAATAATACCATTGCAACTGGCGCCTTCTGCCCTCTGCCTTCTACACCTAGGCCCACCTAGGCCATAGGATAAGGCCTTTGTGTTAAGAGATCAAAGATCACCTGCAGCTCCTGAAGTCAAAGAGCAGCTGCAGCTCCCGACAAAAATATATTCATCATAGGGAAATTTGGCAGAAAATCACAGCAGGTAGTAAGCATCACCAGGTAACCAGGTATGTACTACCATTGTCTCTGTATTTCCTAGGAGACAGCATGGTCATGTCCCCCACACATCCAACACAGCTGAAGATCTTAGCTCCATAGGGTGAAGGAGGCATGTGGTCGGGACCCATGTCTGTTGGAAAAACCTTTCCAGCCAAGTGCTTAGGCTCTAGGCTTGACTGGAGCATTTTCAGTTTCCTCTTCATCTAGATGACCAGAGACCCACAGTCTCTGGCTGGCAGTGAGGTTTAGGTCTGTGCTGCAGGAGGGACAGAGCTCAGAGCAGAAGTTGTAGTTCCATCCTCTCACCTTGCAGACAGCCATGTTTCTTATGGCACTGTGGCTTGTAATGGAAAAAGAAAAAAAAAAAAAAAAACTAGAAGACATTCATGTCAGGAGTCCTTGGTTCATGGAGCCTCCATGTGGCCAGAAGCATCTCTGCAACCCCCCCCCCCCCCCCCAACCACCAGCTCAGCAGAATCAGCTCCCAAGCCCTTCGGAGTTTAACCTTACAGTCTGAGAAGCTCAACCCAGTGCATCTCCCTACAAAAGTTGTCACCTTTACAGAGGAGCTCTGCCTGCCTGTGGTTATACCAGTTTGGCCTCAGGTGATGGCACATTTCAGTAGAACTCTGATTGCAGCAGGGTGGAGCAGGCCAGGTTAAGAAGCCAAGGCAGAGTTAGTAAAGAAAGAGAGAGAGAGAGAGAAATGCAAACCATAAATTGGATTTTTGTTACTCCCAGAAACCGATGAGGTATAAAGGATCCCATGGAACCAGTGGGAGCAGCAGCTGGAGCATACCAGCAGCTCATAGAAGTGAAGTGGGGAAACTGAATAAAAATGTGGCTATTTGTATAAAAATCATTCTCAAGATCTATCAATGGGATGTCCATTCTGTAACTGGGAAAGTGGGGTTCTGTGGTGCTTCATGGAGCCCCAAAGAATGAGTTCATATCTGCAAACTAACCAAAGAATTTGCAATTCCAGATTGAAGAGAATGATTTTTAAAACACCACATTTCATTCTTATTTTACAAAGGCATGCAAAAACAAAATGGGGAGAAGTACACCATGTGAAGCCCAAAAGCCCATGTGGGCCATGTGTAGCTCAGGAGTCCATGTGACCAAATAGGGATTTGGGGACAAAAGCATGGAAAGAAAAGAAAAAAAAATAAAGTTTAAGGAGCTTCTGCCATGTGGGGAGCTGGAGGGGATAATGAACCCATGTGGAGAATAAGGGCTAAGGGGGCCCTCCCATCTGGACGTGGGCCTGGGCTTGAGTCAAGCAGAGCCCAGCAAGCCCAGGCCCAGCTGAGGGATAAACTCACCCACAGATGGAAGTTCTCAAGTGATCAGAGAGCCAGACTGTTTTCTTGGTTATTGTCATTATGACAGGAGTGAGATGGAATCTCAAAGTAGTTTTCAATTGCATTCCTCTGATGGCTGAGGATGTAGAACATTTTTTTTTAGATGTTTACAGAAATCTAAATTTCTTCTTTTGAGAACTCTCTTTTAGTTTCATAGCTCATTTATTAATTGGGTTGTTTTATTTCTTACTATTTAGTTCTTTGTGTTCTTTGTGTATTCTGGATATTACTCCTCTGTCAGATGTATAGCTGCAAACATTTTCTCTCATTGTCTATGCTTCTTTGCTCTATTCAGTATTCTTTGCTGTACAAAAGCTTTGCAATTTCATGAGGTCCTAGTGGCTGATTAGTGGTTTTATTTTCTGAGCAACTGGGATTATATTCATAAAGTCATTGCCTATGCCAATATGTTGAAGGATTTTCACTAGTTTGTCCTCTATCATTTTCAGATTTTTGGGTCTGATAGGGTCTCTGATAACTTTGGACTTAATTATTGTTCATGGAGAGAGATATGGATCTATTTCCATCTTTCTACATATAGATATCCAGTTATCCCAGCACCATTTGTTGAAGAGGCTGTCTTTTCTACAATGAGGAATTTTGGCATTTTTGTCAAATATTAGGTCACAGTAACTGCCTTGAATTATACCTGAGGACTGTAATCTGTTCCACGGATGTACATGTCTGTTTTTGTGTCAGTACCATGTTAATTTTGATATTATGGATCTGTAGTATAGGTTAAAATTAGGCATAAAATCAGATATATAGGTTAAAATAAGGCCTGATTTTTGTCGCTCAAAGTTGTTTTTGGCTATTTGGGTGTTTTTTGTGTTTCCAGATGAATTTTAGAATTGTTTGTCTCTATTTCTGTGAAGTACACCATTGTAATTTTGATGGGGATTGCATTAAATGTGTAGATTGCTTTTGGTTAGATTGGCATTTTCACAATATTGATTCTTGCAATTCAAGAATATGGTAAGTCCTTCTATTTCCTAGTGTCTTCTGCAATTTCTGTCTTGAGTGTTTTAAAGTTTTCATTTTTGAGATTCTTCACTTCCTTGGTTAGATTTATTCCAAGGTACTTTTTAAAAGAATATTTTATCATTTTATTTATTTATTTGAGAAAGAGAGAGAGAGGGAGAGGGAGAGAGGAACAGGGAGAGAATGGGCATGCCTGGGCCTCTAGCCGCATGCAGCACTTTGTGCATCTGACTTACATGGGTCCTGGGGAACTGAACCTGGGTCCTTTGACTTTGCAGGCAAGTGCTGTAACTGCTGAGCCATCTCTCCAGCCTGCAAAGGTACTTTTTTTGAGGCATTTGTGAAAGGGAGTGATTTCCTGATCTCATCCTTAGCATGTT
This sequence comes from Dipus sagitta, assembly GCA_036346955.1. Lineage (NCBI taxonomy): Eukaryota > Metazoa > Chordata > Mammalia > Rodentia > Dipodidae > Dipus > Dipus sagitta. The sequence continues at coordinate 76,621,470 of CM070778.1, read as the reverse complement.
TGTTATTAGTATATAGGAAGGCTACTGATTTCTCTGTGTTATTTTGTATTCTGCTATGTTGCTCAGAGGGTTTATCAGCTCTAACAGTTTGCTGGTAGAGTCTTTTGGGTCCTTTATGTAAAGAATATCATTTACCAGTAATGATAATTTGACCTCTTCCTTTCCAATTGTATCCTCTTTATGTGTGTCTCTTGCCTTATTGCTACACCTAAGATTTCCAGTACTGTGTTAAATAAAAGTGGGGACAATGGAAACCCTTGTCTAGATCTTGATTTTAGTGGAAAAGTTTCACCATTTAGTGTTATGTTGGCTATAGGTTTGTCATAAATAGCCTGTCTTATAATGAGATATGTACCTTGTATTCCCAGTTTCTGTGGGAGTTTTTATTATTATTATTATTGTTTTTTATTTTTTTTCATTTTTATTTTTTATTTTATTTTTTTTTTACAGTCAGTTTGGTACCATTATTAGGCTCATCCATGACCTACCCCCTCCCCTTGGCCCCTCCTTGTTGAGGTATACTGGTCATGCATTGTGGAGTTAGCCCACAGTTATGGGTAAGATAAATGTCTCTGCATATCATGACCCAACATGTGGCTCTGACATTCTTTCCGCCCCCTCTTCCGCAAAATTTCCCTGGGCCATGTTGGGTCTGCTTCAGTGATGAGGTGTTGGGGGCTCTGGGTCTCTGGCTCTCTGATTTGGTAGGAGTTGATTTTTCTCTGTGTTGATCTCCTTCCCCCTTGTGCTGGTATCCGGTTCATCAGGAAAACAGCCCCCTTGCTTGTTTCTCCAATTTTTCTTAGTTTCAGCCGGGGCCCTTTTGAGGTATGATGGGGTGGACCTCTCCTTAGGATCTGCATCTATCTGAAAAAGAGAAGCAGATTTTCCAACGGAGAGTAAGTTAGCACCAGGACAAATGAGATAACCCCTTTTTTTTTTAAATAGAGAATTTAATAGGTGTAGGCCCTCTTGTAGCCCACAATTGATGGTAGCTTGATATTGGAGAGTGGGTTGGTGTTTGGATATGGTTCTGACTTGGTTTCCAGCTCCAGCTATGGGTCCCATACCAGTGAGGGGATCAGTTAGCCGAATTGAGAGCAATTGGTTCCCCACCATGGCTGTGTGCCACCACTGCACTTGTGTGGGCATCACAACAAGTTATTTGCTGCTAGGTAGGTTAGACCATGCGTTGCTTCGACAGATATTGGTCATTTTCCCCCAGTCGCCCATGTAGCACCTTCTGGCACTAGACGCGCTGACTGTCTGGGGATCTGTGGGAGTTTTATTATGAAGGGATGTTGGATTTTGTCAAATGACTTTTCTGAATCTATTGAGGTCATCATGTGATTTTTGTACTTCAGTCCACTTATATAGGGTATTTTATTTATTGATTTGTGTATGTTGAACCCATTCCTGTATCTCTAGAATAAAGGCTACCTGGTCAGTTGAATGATCTTTTTGTTATATTCTTGTATTCTGCTTTCTAATATTTTGTTTAGAATTTATACATCTATGTTCATGAGGACGATTGGTCTGTAATGTTCTATGCTTTTTTCTTTTCTTGTCTGGTTTTGGTGTCAAGGTGATGCTGGCTTCATAGTAGGAATTTGGTAGAATTCTTTGCATTTCTAGTTTATCAAAAAGTTTCAGAAGCATTGGTGTTAGTTATTGCATGAAGGTGTGGTAAATTCACCATTGAATCCAACTGGGCCTGGGCTTTTTTTTTTTTTTTTAATTTGGGAGATTTTTTTTCATAACTTCTTGGATCTCTATACTTATGATAGGTTTATTTAGGTGGTCAATCTCATTTTGATTTAATTTTGATAAGTCAAAAAATCAAGATAATCAAGCCAGGCATAGTGGTGCATGCCTTTAATCCCAGCACTTGGGAGGCAGAGGTAGGAGGATTGCCATGAGTTTGAGACCAGCCTGAGACTCCATAGTGAATTCCATGTCACCCTGTGCTAGAGTGAGACCCTACCTCAAAAAACAAAAAAAAAAAAAAAAAAAAATCAAGATAACCATCCATTTCTTTCAGATTTTCAAATTTACTGGAGTATATGTTCTTAAAGTGTGTCCTTATGATTTTCTGAATTTCTTTGGTGTCTGTTGTACTGGTGCATTTTTCATCTCTAATTTTATTGATTTTTGTCTCCTCTTTCTTTTGGTCAGATTTGCAAAGGGTTTATCAATCTTGTTTAACCTTTCAAAGAACCAACTCTGTTAAATAAATAAATGAATAAAATATTTAAAAATACTTTTGGATTGGGGCTGGAGAGATGGCTCAGTAGTTAAGACATTTGCCTGCAAAGCCTATGGACTGTGCTTCAATTCTCCAGCACCCATGTAAGCCAGATGCACAAGGTGCACATGCATCTGGAATTCATTTGCAGTGGTTAGAGGCCCTGGCATGGTCATTCTCTCTCTCACTCTCTCTCTCTCTGCCTCTATCTCCCTTTCTTTCTCAAATAATGATAAAAAGAAACCTTGGATTATAGGGATGTTTGAACATCATTATAAAAATTTATTTATTTATTTATTTGACAGAGAAAGAGGGAGGGAAGGATGTATGGAGGGGGGGAGGGGGGGAGAGAGAGAGAGAGAGAGAATGCATGCTCTAGGGCCTCCAGCCACTGCAGATGAACTCCAGATATGTGTGCCCCCTTGTGCATCTCACTAACATGGGTCCTGGGAAATCGAACCTGGGTTCTTTGGTTTTGCAGGCAAATGCCTAAGCCACTAAGCCATCCCTCCAGCCCTGAACATCATTATAATTGATAAAAACTATGGGGACTTTTAAAGTTGGATGAATGCATTATGTTTTATATCATGTATGGTTATCAGTTTATCAGGGATGGAATGTTTTGGTTTGATTCAGGTGTCCCCCATAAACTTAGGTGTTCTGAATGCTAGGTTCCCAGCTGATGGAGATTTGGGAATTAAAGCCTCCTGAAGGTGGTGTATTGTTGGGGCAGGCTTATGGGTGTTATAGCCAATTTCCCCATGCTGCTAGTGTTGGGCACGTTCTCCTGTTGCTATTGTCTACCTTATCTTGGCCAGGGGTGATGTCCACCCTCTGCTTATGCCATCATTTTCCCTGCCATCATGGAGCTTTCCCCTTGAGCCTCTAAACCAAAAAAAGAAACCTGTTTTCCCCACAAGCTGCTCTTGGTAGGTTGATTTCTACCAGCAATGTGAACCTGACTACAACAGATGGTTATCAATTTATGGGGGCCAGGGGTGGAATATAGTGGTTCAATTCTGGTGTACTCCATAAACTTAGGTGTTCTGAATGCTTGGTTTCCAGCTGATGGAGACTTGGGAATTAATGCCTCTTGGAGGCAATGTATTGTTGGTGGTGGGCTTATGGGTATTATAGCCAGTGTCCACTTGCCAGTGTTAGGCACACTCTTCTGCTGCTGTGGTCCATCTGTTGTTGGCCAGGGGGTGATATCCATCCTCTGCTCATGCCATCGTTTTCCCCTACCATCATAGAGCTTACCCTGCAGTATATAAGCCAAAATAAATCTCCCAAAGCTGGTCTTGGTCAGGTTACTTATGCCAGTAATATGAACCTGACTGCAGCAGCCGGTTTAGTGTTCGTATATTCACTTAGCCTGTTTTTGTTGTGGAAGGTCCTTATTTCTCCCTCAATTTGGATGGATAGCTTTGCAGGGTAATGTAATCTTGGTTGACTGTTATCTTTCAGAACTTGGAACACATCATTCAAAGCCCTTCCAGCTTTTAAAATTTGTGTTGAGTAATCTGCTGTTATCCTGATGAGCTTTCCTTTGTACGTGACTTGAAATTTCTCTCTAACTCCTTTCAGTATGTCTTATTTGGTTTGTGTGTTTTGTAATTTAATTATAATATGACAGTAAGAGGTTCTTTCCTGATTTTGTCTGTTTGGTGTCGTATAGGAATTTCTATATTTGTAATGGCACCATGTTCCCTATTTTGGGGAAGTTTTCTTTTATGATTTTGTTGAAAATACCTGCTATGCCTTTGGTGTGAAATTCTTCTTCTACTATGCCTTGAGTTCTTTTCTTTGATATCTTCTTAGTGTCTTGAGTATCTTGAAATTCCCATTCTTGCCTTCTTATTAGTTTATCTTACTTATTGTTGGACTGTATTAGATCTGCCACCTGGTCTTCTGGTTTAGATATTCTTTCCTCTCCTTGATATATTCTACTGGTGAGGCTTTTGACAGAGTTTTCTATTTGACTTACTCTGTTTTTCATTTCTAATATTCCTGGTTGATATTTTTTCATTATTTCTGTTTCCTTCTCATGTCTTGTATTGACCTCTTTATTTCATTAAGTTGGTTTTCTGTGTTCTTCTGCAGGAGTTTGTTTTCTTTTCTGATTCTTTTGTTTTATTCTTTGATTCCTTTGATTTCACTGAACATAGATATAATCTTTTTTTTGAAATCTTTATCAGACATTTTATTTATAACAGTCTCATTTCTGATGGATTTATGATTTTTTGTGTTTCTTATATTATAATGTAGAGATTTTTGCATCTTGAGTTAATTTGATGCTTGGATTTTCTAATTATCTGCAGTGTTCTTAGCCATGTAAATCCTACTTTATATATCTTCAGGGTAGGAGTTTAAGGTGCCAGTTGTAGCTCTTATACTCCAAAATGAACAGCAGACATGACCCTAAGTGTTGGGTTTACATGCTATTCAACTTTTCTATTGGACTGGGTAGAGCAATTTACTGGCAAATTCTAAAATTCAACTGAGCAATATATACATTCAATCAAAACTAGTACAGTGTATTTATGCAAGGATGGTAATTAAACAGATAATCTAACAAAGCCAAATTCCCTAAGGGTGTGTGTTGCCCCACACACTTAATCCTGTCAACTGGGAGGTTGAGATTTATGGTCTGAAATGGACGAGTCAGACCCTGCTCCCAATAATGTTAGAAGAAAAAGACAAAGGCCCTATAAGTTAGGAAGTGTCAAATGCAACAATAATCAACACAAAAATATAGATTATTTGAGATGGTAAAGCCATTTTCTTAGAATATTCTTTTTTCATTTTTTGTTTTTATTTAATTGAAAATTTGTATAAACACATCATGTGTTGGTACCACCATTCCCCTCTTCCCTCCACCTACTCCCTTAGTGGGATTGCTGGTATTCACCATGGAGTTGTGGGTTATGAGTTGTGAGAGAAGCTGTCAGTCATTGTGTGTGTGTCAGGGCTGTGGGGTGGGCAATGCCTCTGTATATTCCCTGCCACCCTGTGGCTTTTACATTCTTTCTGTCTCCTCTTCCACAAAATTCACTGAGGCTTGATGGGTGTGTTTTAAGTCTACTTCAGTGTTGAGCTTCGAACAATTTCTGGATTTCTGCTTTGGTACGTTTTGAGTATCCTCAGTGTCTGTCTCCATCACTCTGGCTCAGGTTGTCAGTTGTGCCATGGAAGCTGCATTCTTACTCATCTTACCAATTACTCTTTGTTTTCACCTGGGCTCTAGCTGCTATGCTATGCATGGTTCACCTGCTGACAGAGTCAGCTATCTCTTCTTGTCCTACTGATAGATTTTGTTTATTCTCAGTTCTCACTGCTTTCTGAAAAATAAAAACACATTCTCCAATGGAGAATGAGATCAGGATAGGTTGAAGGCTATATGCATTGTTAATTTTGAGATTTATTTTTATTTTTATTTGAAAGTGACAGACACAGAGAGAAAGATGAGGGGGAGAGAGAGAGAGAGAGAGAGAGAGAGAGAGAGAGGGAGAGGGAGAGGGAGAGAATGTGCATGCCAGGGCTTCCAGCCACTGTAAATGAACTCCAGATGTGTGCGCCCCCTTGTGTATCTGGCTAACATGGGTCCTGGAGAATCGAGCCTCAAACCAGGTTCCTTAGGCTTCACAGGCAAGCACTTAACCACTAAGCCATGTCTCCAGCCCTTGAGATTTTTTTCAATGTAGGGTTTCACTCTAGTCCAGGCTGACCTGGAATTCACTATGTAGTCTCAGGGCTGCCTCAAACTCATGGTTCCTTGCCACCCTGTGGCTTTTACATTCTTTCTGTCTCCTCTTCCACAAAATTCACTGAGGCTTGGTGGGTGTGTTTTAAGTCCACTTCAGTGTTGAGCTTTCATCAGTTTCGGGATTTCTACTTTAGAACATTTTGAGTATCCTCAGTGTCTGTCTCCATCCTACCTCTGCCTCCTGTGTAGTGTGATTAAAGGCACGCAACAGCACACCCAGGAATTTTGATATATTTGATAGGTGTATCCTCACTTTTGGACAAGACTAGTGGGAGTTTCTCATTGAATTCAGCAATCTTACTCTCCATAGGATTTTGACTTGGTTTCTAGTTTCAGCTATAGGTCCCTTTCAACTGAGCAGATCTCTTAACCAATCAGAAAGCCATTGGATGCACACACAGGATGTGTTCTGCTATTGCACAGGTCTGGGCATCTTGTAAGCATGGTTACTTGTATATAGCAGGGTCCCCTGCTGGCTCACAGCCTTATTGACTCTTATTTCCCAGCAGCATATGTTGCAGTTTTCAGCATTCTACAGGCTGACAGTCTGGGAGCTGTCTTTATTCCAACTTCAGCCAGATCTCTCAATGTTATTTATCAGCAGCATATGTTGTATTCAGTAATAGGGTCTTACTTTTCCCCTCACATGGGTAATCAAGTGTTTTAACAGAATCCTATCTTGTTTTGGGGACCTCAAAGGTCTCTCCAATCAACAGCTCAATATGGGTTATAACCCATTTCTGGTACTGGCAGTCACAAGCCAGGGCCAAATATTTTGGGGTTAAGCTTTATCTTACCTTTTCCAGGGCTCTTCTTTCCAGATGATGCCTCTTTGCTGCTATTGAGGGTTATACATTTTAGTCTGCTGCCCACGAGGGAGGTTTCTATGATGCCAATTCAATTCAGATATGGTTTTGTTTATATATCCCCCTGCAATTGCGATCCCCTGCCCCCAAACCCTTCCCTTACTTTCATCTGATCCTTGAGTTGCTCATCAGGTATGCCAGAAATTCAAGCAGTTCCATCTTAGGAACCACAGATGAGTGAGAACATATGGCATTTTACTTTCTGTGCTTGGGTGCTTGTGTGAGTTCACTTAGGATGAGCTGCTCCAAGTCATTCCATTTTCCTGTAAATATTGTATCACTTACTTATTGCTGAGTAGAATTACAGTGTGTATATGTACCACATCTTTATTACCTATTCATGAAGTGATGGGAATCTAAGTTGATTCCAGTTCTTAGATACTGTGAATTGAGAAGCTATTAACAGGGTTGAGCAAATATTTCTGCCAATGAGTGGAGGCTTTAGGGTAGATGCCCCAAATAGGAATGTCATGGTTAGTTGGTAGCTCTAGTTCTGTTTTTCAGTAGTCTCCATATTGTTTTCCATAATGATTGTACAAGTTTTCACTCCCACCAGCAGTAAATGAGGGTTCCTCTTTCTTTCACATCCTTGCCAAGATTTACTATTGATTTTTTAATCATTGCTATCCTTTCTGGAATGGAATCTCATTGTTTTAATTTGAATTTCCCTGATGGTTCAGGATATTGAACATTTCTTTAGGCAGTATTAGACATTTCTTTTTCTTCCTTTGAGAATTTCCCTTGAGTTCTCTGCCCCATTTTTTTAGTGGATTATTTGAGTTTTATTTTATTTTATTATTTCATAGCTTTTGAGTTCTTTGTAGATTCTAGATATTAGGCCTCTGTAAGTGGCATAAATGAGGAAGATTTTCTCCCATTCTATGGGTAGTCTGTTGGCTCTGTTTATAGTCTGTTTGTCTCCACCAACCTTTTTAGCTTCATATGATACCAGTCCTGAGTTCAAGTAACTGTAATTGCTGGATCTTTGACAAAGATGGCAACAATGTACACTGGAGGAAAGATAACATGTTCAACAAATGGTGCTAGACAGATTGGCTAAGTTCATGTAGAAAACTGACAATAGACCCAATCCTCTCACCATGAACAAAAAAACACTCCAAGCAGAATAAAGACCTCAATATAACACCAGAAACTCTCAAATTACTGGATGAAAAAAATAAGATAACTCTCCATGATATAGGAGAGGGGAAAGACTTCATGAAAAATATGCCAATAGCCTATGAAATTATATCTTTAGAAGCTTTATGGTAGAGTCTTTCAGTTCACTTTTATTTTTATTTTTGTTTATTTTTATTTATTTATTTGAAAGTGACAGACAGAGAAAGAGGCAGATAGAAAGAGAGAATGGGCATGCCAGGGCCTCCAGCTACTGCAAATGAACTCCAGACATGTGCATCCCTTTGTGCATCTGGCTAATGTGGATCCTGGGAAATCGAGCCTTGAACTGGGGTCCTTTGGCTTCACAGGAAAGTGCTTAACTGCTAAGCCATCTCTCCAGCTCTCAGTTCACTTTTAAATAGGATCATGTTATCTGCAAATATGGCTAGTTTGACTTCTTCCTTTCCAATTTGTATCCCTTTAATATCTTGTTCCTATCTTATTGCTTGGGCTAGGACTTCTAATACTTTGTGAAAGAGTAGTGATGTGGGTGGGCAGCACTGTCTTGGTCCCAATCTTGATTAGAACTACTTGAGTCTTTCTCCATTTAGTATTATTTGGGCTTAGATGATTTGCATATAGCCTTTATTATATTGAGATATAATCCCTCCATGACTAGTCCCTCAGTATTTTGAAGTGGTGTATTTTGTTAAAAGGCTTCACTGTATCAATTAAATTTATCCTGTGGTTCTTTTGTTTAAGATTGTTTATGTGGCACATTATGTTAATTGATTTCCATATGTTGATCCACCTCTGCATCCCTGGCATGAAGCCTGTTTAAGCGAGTTGGATAATGTTTGTGAAGATTTTGTTCAATATTTTTGCATCTAAGTTCATCAGGGATATATATGCAGTTTTATTTTCTTCTTGTATCTCTGTCTTCTTTTGGCATTAGCATGATGCTAACTTCATAGAAAGAGTTTAAGAGCATTCCCTGTTCCACATTATGTGAAAAAACCTGAGAATAAGTGATTTCAATTCTTTGATGAAGGTTTGGTAGAATTTGGCTGAGAATCCATCAGGTTCTGGGCTTTTCCTTTGGGAATGTTTTTTATTATATTTCCAGTGTTAATGGATGAAATAGATTTAAGAGAATTTTCTGCTCTGGATTTAGTTTTGGTAGATGGTATGTATCTAGGAAGTCATCTATTTTTTTCTGGTTATCCAATTTTGTAGAATAGAGATTTTCGAAACATGTCCTGATGATTCTTCCAATTTCTTTGGTGTCTGTTGTGACCATTCCCTTTTCATTCTAATTTTGCTAGTTTGAATCTTTTTTCATTTGACTTTGTTTCTTGTTTCTAAGAACCAGCTCTTGGTTTCATCAAAATTTAAAACTGTTTTCTTAGTTTCCAATGCATTGATTTGTTCTCTGATCTTAATTATTTCTTTCTATCTGGAATTTCTATGGTTGTTGTTTAATAGCATGATGTTTAGTGTGCAGGAGATGGTGCAATTTCTGTTTCTGTTGATATTAATATATATCTTAATGCACTATAGTCTCATATGATGCAGAAAGTAAGTTCAATTTTTCTGAATTTATGCAGCCATGCTTTATGCCCTAATATGTGATCTATTTTGGAGAAGGTTCTGTTGGCTGCTAAGAAAAATGTGTATTCTTTAATACTTGTATGGAATATTCTGTAGATGTCTGTGAAGTCTAATTGCTTTATGGTGTTGCTAAGCTCTATTATTTACCTGTTGATTTTCTGTTTGCATGATCTGTCTATTGATGATAGTTGGGTATTGAAATCCTCTACTCTGATGGTACCGGAATTTAGTTCTGATTTGTTGTCAAGTATGTTTTGCTTTATAAACTGTGAAGATAAAATATGAAAAGGTCCATTTTTTTCTGATTCACCCTGTTAACTTTTCTCTCTTGATAGGTGAGTTAGTCCTATAGATATATAATGTTATAACTGTGAGGTTCAGTTTAATCCCTGCCATGTTGGTGGCTTTATGTGGTTTGTTGCTTTAATGGGATTTGGATATTTTTGTGCCTGCTCTGGTTTTGGATATTGTGTTATTCTTGTAGGCTTTTGAGGTTGGTTGTTTGACTCCTCTGTGTTGAGTAGTCCCTGAAGTATTCTCTGTAGGTTTGGCTTTGTGTTCATATAATACTAAAGCTGGCTTTTATCAGGCAAGGTTTTCCTTTCACCATCCATTATGACAGATATTTTCACTGGGTACAATAATTTGGGTTGGAAGCCATATTTTTAAATATTTTATTTTATTTTATTTTATTTTGTTTTTTTGAGGTAGGGTCTCACTCTCACCCAGGCTGACCTGGAATTCACTATGGAGTCTGAGGGTGGCCTTGAACTCACAGCAATCCTCCTACCTCTGCCTCCCGAGTGCTGGGATTAAATGCATGCACCACCACGCCCAGCTTATATTTTTAATATTTTGAAGTCATCCATTTCAGATCCTTATAGTTTTCATTGAAAAAAATGGGATAATTCTGATGGAATTGTATTTGTATGTAATAAGTTTTTTCTCTCTTGATGCTTTTAGCAATTTCTCTTTGTTTTAATTGTTTAGAGTTTTAACTGTGATATTCCTTGGAGAGTTTTTTCTTTGGTCAAGTCTGGTGTTCTGTCAGCATCTTGTATCTGGATGTGTCTGTCTTTTTAGAGAATGGGAAACTTTTCTTCAATAGTTTTGTTTAATATATTCTCCATTCCTTTGGCCTGATTCCCCCCGCTTTCTGTTATACCCATGGTCTGGATATTTAGTTGTTTTAGGGTATCCCACAATTTCCTCATATTTTGTTTGCATGATTTTTTTTGAACTAATCAAAGTTTTTAGATTCCTGGATTGTTTCTTCTGTCTTATCTTTCACATCTGATATTGTACCCCCCACCTCATTAACTTTGTTAGTGAATGATTATAGGGAGGCTTTTACAAGCTTTATTTGATTTTTGTTTTCTGGTGCATTTTTCTGTATTGTATCCATCCCTTTGTTGAGTTCAAATTTCACATTTTATTTTGTACATACTCATTAGAATTGATTTTTGCATTTATTCATGTCTTCATTGATCTTAATCAGCTGGTTATTAAGATAATGATGCTGGAGAAATTGGATTTTCACATGTTGAAGAATGAATTTGGAACCTCTTCTCTCACCCTGAAGAAAAATCAACTCTAAATATAATATAAGACATGAAACTCTGAAATGTTTAGAAGAATACATAGGGAGGGCATTCCAAGATATAGGCCTGTGGAAAGACTTTCAGGAGAATAAGACCCCAATGGCCCAGGAAATTAGGCTAACTCTCAAACATTTAGGACCTCATGAAACTAAAATGTTGTTTTATAGATAAACAAACCATCAATAGAGTCAAAAGGCAACCCAAAGCATGTGTAAAAAATTTTTTTGAGCTATAAATCTTACAGAGGTTTAGTATTGAAAATTACAATGAAACACAAAACCAAAAACATAAAACAATCAAGCAACCCACTCAAAAATGGGGCAGGGAATTGAGAAGAGAGTTCTCAGAGAAAGAAATGATAATGGCCAATAAACACCTAAAGAGATGTTCAACATCTTTAGCCATCAGAGAAATGCAACTTAAAATGACTTTGATATTCCTTTTCATTCTAGTCAAAATGGCAATCATCAAAAAACTAAATTACAATAAATACTAGTGGGGTGTGGATAAAGAGGAATCCTTATCCACTGCTGGTGGGAGTGCCAACTTGTACAGGCACTATGGAAATCAGTATAGAAACTCCCAAAGCACTGAACAGATCTATAATTAGATCCAGGTATATTGCATTTGGGCATTTATCCTAAAGACTAGCCTTTCCTACAGAGACACTTACTCAACCATATTTGTCACTGCTTTATTCAAAATAGCTAGGAAATAGAACAAGCCCAAATGTCTATGAACAAATGAATGGTTAATGAAAATGTGTCATGTATACATAATGGAATTCTACTCATCAGTAAGGAAAAATGAAATAATGTAATTTATAGGAAAATGGATGGACATGAAAGAAATCATACTAAATCAACACAGGTTCAGAAAGACAAAACCCCACATGTTCTCTATCATGTGCCATTTCTAACATGGAACAACTTAAGTTGATTGTAAACAGTAGTAAGCATCAGGAGTATTTAAATGGATCTAGAATGAAGCTAGCATTAAAGCGAAATGGTGATTGAAGGGAGGGAGGACTACTCAACAAGTAAGATGGGGGGAAAAAGGTGGTGGATGGGTCTTGGGGGTTAGGGGGACATGGAATTGAATCAGACAGAATTATCCAAAACTGACCACAACACAAATAAGAGCTACAGAAACTTCTACAAGTTATAATGCTCAATAAGAGAGTGGGGTATGATGGCCAGGACAGAATTGCCCAATAGAAGGTGGAGATAGTTTAGTTCTAAAACCATGGGCTCTGGCTGGCAAACCCCAGGGCCAGAATTTGGTTTTTCCCCACAGTAAGGTGTTAGTCAAGGATACCCATAAGGTCACCCAAACAATGCAGGCCATTGCCAAAACACTTGGTTACCTGCCAGGGATAAAAAGTAAGATCCTACTGCTAAACACACCACAGCCTGTGGTCATAGGACATTGAGAAACCATGCTGTAAAGGAGAGGGGAAACCAGTTCCCTCCTGGCTAGCCCTTGTAGTGCTGAAAATTGTTATGGGTGCTGCCAAGGGATAAATGTTCACCAACAGTGTGAATAAGCAGAAAACCCTGCAGCCTACAAAAGCAACCAGCCAGACAAGAAGCACACACCTATGTAATAGTGGCATTCAGGCTATGTAGGTAACTGGACATAGGAACTCGTACCTCATACTGGGAGGGAGCCACGACAGAAACCCAAGGACAGAGAATGTATAGAATCTAGAGAGAACCTCCATTGTTCATTGCCTAGGAAGTGTGGGTACACATCAAAATATCTCTCAAATTTCTATGCTTACCCCCTTTATGGTTTTCAATTTTGGTTGGAGAATCTGATTCATTTTACAGGCAGCAGAGAATTTGGGGGAGATCCAGAATCCATCAATACAAGAAAGGATAGCTAACTGCCTATCACAAGACTGGTCTCCTCTACTGCATCCATAGGGATCCAAGATATATTGCAGAGAAGTGGTGACATGAGTACTTCTCTCACTGCTAGCCTGACAACTAGGTCTGGGGAGGTGATGACAAACACTGTGGTCAGTCATAACTCCTGAAAGCATAAATCCAGAGGCTTCATAAAACTCAACACTGAATCCCTGCCAAGGCCCAGGAAGAAGAAGAAGGGGTGGAAAGATTATAAGAGTCACAGGGTGTGTAGCATTAGACCAAGGCATGTACCCCTAGCAGAGAAAGACAGAGGCCCTGTGGTCCTTACAGTGAATGATAATAACCCCACTGAGAAGGGCCCCCAGTGGAAAGGGGATAGGGAAGATAGCATACAAATGTAACCTTTTAAAAATAAAATTTAATTAAAAGAAGAGATCAGCCTGGAACTGAGATGTAAGCCAACTTCCTACTTACTAGCTCTCACAGTACTGGAAGGTGCATGAAAGCTGATAGGGGATAAAAGTTACAAACAAGGTAATCAAACAGTGGCTTTTAAAAGCTACAAAATCAACCAGATAGGTGAGATTTATCCCTCTGTGTAATAGTGGCACGTAGGTTATTGGAGCAATGAACTACTCTCTGATTGGATATGAGATGGTCAGTAGGGGCAAATTCATGCCTTGTTGTCGCTGCCCTTCCCATCCAGCAGAATAAGGCAACGGCAATTGGAACCCTTCTCGAAGCAGTTTATTCAGGAATCCTTGACATCTGGGTGTGGGGCCCCGATACCAAGCCCTCCTCCCTATAAATAGCCCGCCTAACCTAATCAGCAGCTGCCACGTGGGCATAAGCAACAGGGCGCAGTCAACCACCTGATGGTGATCTAATCATACGTAGTGCTGTACATGCGCACTTTGCAGTGTGTACGAAGGGGCAGCAGGAAGTGATGCTTAGTCATGATACTTGGCAGCCAGCCCAGGCGCCATCTTGTAATGGCCGCCATACTCGCGGAGACTTGGCAGGAAGCCTGGGCGGCCTTGGGGCAGCGACCTTGGCAGGAAGCCCGGGCGGCCATCCACACCCGCTCTCCACATATCCCCCTTCTTCACTAAAAATGGCAGAGAGAATGCCTGTCTTAGGTTGTCCCAAGGACCAATGCTCCTTACCCGTCATTGGGCGACAAACAGCTCGAGGTTTGTTCCCTGTCTTAGGTTGGTAGTATCCTTACCCGTCATTGGGTGACAAACAGCTCAAGGTTTGCTCCCTGTCTTAGGTTGGTAGTATGGTCAAGGAATCTTACCTGTCACTGGCTACTTCTCTAGCATGCCGAGCCACACCTGCAAGGCTTGTACTATGAGCGCTCGATCTCGTTATGCTTTGCGCACATGTTGCACATACACCACAGCATGAAGCCGCTAATCAGAATCAGGCAAAAGGCCATAGTCCCTTTGCCCGCCCATTCCTTCAAGGTGAATCCAAGTAGACAATCCTGCAGCAAGGGACGCATCCACTCTGGTAGAGTTGATGTGGATGATGGACAATCGCAGGTCTCTCACGAGCACATCAAATTCACGAGACCGATTGCCTGTAAGATAACTGGAAAGAACTCAAGACAAATTAGCCAAATTGTTATGTCAAAGTTGGAGGAAGCCAAGTACAAGTGCGGAGGTGAAGGCCACGAGCTTCATCACGGATATTTGCAATTCGTTGAAGTAAGAACCGTAAGAGAGCAGGTAATAAGCACATAAGAATTACAAAACAAACCCCAAATGTGATGAAATGTCCAATCCAGGCATGAAAAGATCCCCAATCAGGTATTGCTGACTTAAGAGCTGTAAGTAAATCATTAGCTGCCTGAGCAGCATCAAAATTAAGATGAGTATCCTGTATTGCCAAAACTTCTGAATGTAAATTAATTAAATCTAAAGAAATATTATCATGATGCCATATTCCTTCCAAATGCATTTTTACCTTTTCCCAACTAGAATTAAATGTTTTAGGTGTAATACAAATCCATTGAAAATCAGCATGACATTGTAACCTAGTTTTAACTTTGAATCCTTGTATTTCTTCCCCCCAAAATCCAACAGTGTCAAATAAAGCATCCAACTTTTCCTCTATCTTTCTATCAATACTTTCTTGTGTGCCCAATATAATTGAAACATTTTTAGCTAAATTATTCACGAAATGCGCAGTATGAACTTCTTGTGAAAGTGCAACAGCAGCTGTAGTAGTAGAAGCTAATAAAGTAATGAAGGCCACAATACCGGCAATGATCAATCCTACAACTCTTTTCTGTCTAGTCAAACTATTTTTAACTTCCTCTATGATTTGCAGTCCCTTCTCTGAATACCAAGGCTTAGTGAGCTTAACAGGTACCATAGCAAAAGCAGGTTGTTTAACTATAATCATAGAACTACTAAAAGAAGTAATACAATTAGACAATGAGCAATTAGTACATGTGACATTAAATATACCCTCTGCAGCATTAATCCAAGTAACTTTAGTATTTCCAGACATTATAGCATAGGGTGGTGTTATACAAGCCATAACAGTTCCTTTTGTAGGATAAGCTCCGTCCATCTGGCTGACCGGGAGCACAGGGTGGCGGCCCTGGAGAAGATGATGGAACCTCTAATTTAATTGAATCCACTTTCTCCACTAACTTTTCCAGCTCTTCATCTGAGTCTTCCTCCTCTGAACTTTTCCCTTTCTCTGACTCTTGGGATTGCTCCTCTTTCAACTGTTCTAAGACTTCCTTTCCTCTTTCAATTTCTGCTACGCACTTCCCTTCTCGATCAGTCAAACAAGAACGAGCAAGTTTCCAGATAGATTTTATTCCTGGAAGAGTCAGTCCCTGATCTTGTGCAAAATCTATATCTCTCCCTAATTTATCCCAACCAGCAATAGTGAAGTGTCCTGAAGCTACAAACCAAGGAGCAATCTCATCTACAGCTTCTATGAATCTCTGTATGGTGGCACTCTTCAGCCCTAGTCCTTTCGCCTTCAATAGATCTTTCAGTACAGATGCCGCAGTTCTACTAGAAGAAGTATTACCCATTTTATAATACTTATCACTTATTTTATAATACTTATCACTTATTTTATAATACTTATCACTTATTTTATAATACTTATCTCTTATTTTATATACTTATCACTTATTTTAAATACTTATCACTTATTTTATAGGCTTATCTCTTTACCGAGAACTTGAAACTAAGGCTTGTCTCTTTACCGAGAACTTGAAACTAAGGCTTGTCTCTTTACTGAGAACTTTAAACTAAGGCTTGTCTCTTTACCGAGAACTTTAAACTAAGTCCCAACTTACCTGGGAACTTACCAGCTAGCTTCAGTCTAGCTGCCCTGACTGCTCCGAGTTCTGAGTCCCCGTACGGGCCACCACTTGTCGCTGCCCTTCCCGTCCAGCAGAATAAGGCAACGGCAATCGGAACCCTTCTCGAAGCAGTTTATTCAGGAATCCTTGACATCTGGGTGTGGGGCCCCGATACCAAGCCCTCCTCCCTATAAATAGCCCGCCTAACCTAATCAGCAGCTGCCACGTGGGCGTAAGCAACAGGGCGCAGTCAACCACCTGATGGTGATCTAATCATACGTAGCGCTGTACATGCGCACTTTGCAGTGTGTACGAAGGGGAAGCAGGAAGTGATGCTTAGTCATGATACTTGGCAGCCAGCCCAGGCGCCATCTTGTAATGGCCGCCATACTCGCGGAGACTTGGCAGGAAGCCCGGGCGGCCTTGGGGCAGCGACCTTGGCAGGAAGCCCGCGGCGCCCTTGGCAGGAAGCCCGGGCGGCCATCCACACCCGCTCTCCACACCTTGTACTAAGAACTAAGTCAGAAATCTATGGTTTTAAGGTCATAGACCCTAGAGCAAAGATTCCACTATTCTTTTGCTAAAAGGAGAGGTTATGCCCATCAAAAACTCTTCTAAATGTCTATATATATCTCTTCTAATCCATTATGCTCTCACTCTTGGCTGGATAATTTGCTTTTTACAGCTGGCAGTGCACACCAGGGAGATATTAGACCCTTCTGTGGTAGCTTGAATGGATAGCCTCTAGTATATTCAATATGTTATTAAAGTTTGCAATTTAGATGCATGTGGCTGGTAGAGGTGTCACTGTGGGTGAGTTCCAGGGTCCATCCCTAAGGTGTGTGAGTGGATTTGGAATTCAAATCTAAAGATATGAAAAGTGCCTGAGCTTTACCTGGAGTTCCTAAATTGTGCTTGCTTGCTGGTGCTGGTGATGGCTTCTGACTTTTCACTCTCTATGTGGACCTGTAAAAGCAGGCCAGGTTCTTCTGCCATTAAGGAACTTCCCCTCTATCATCAATGAATCCCTTCTTCCATAACTGTGTCTGGTATGGAAGTTCATCCCTGCAACTGGAAGCTGACTACTATACATTCCACACAACAAAAAGAGAAAGCTTTCTGTCGAGCATAAATATAAGTCATCTGTATCATATTTACCAGGACCCAGGAAATATTACAAAGGGCATGGAGGGGAAAATATTGGTGATACTCTTATTGCCAGTGTGGTGACTTCTTCTAGAAATATGTAAGTAGACACTGAGGAAGATTAAAACTCATCAAAATGAAGGAGAATATGGGATAAGATACCCTTTTTTATACAGTTCTGTTAGGAAAAGAGGTCCAAGGAGAGAACCTGCCTTGGCAGAACTAGATCTGGAGGGTGATCCCAGCTCATCCATAATGGCTATAGCCACCCCTACTTCTTTCTCACTCCAGCCTACCTAGGTCATCCTCCTGCATGCATAAACCAATCAGGTCTCTCTCTTACACACCTGAGTCTGATGATTAAATACCATCCTAGCTATAAAGGGTTTTCCTTTCACATGTGTCAACATCAGGCTTGTACTCTAGCCCTGCTTCCCAGATACGTGTGTGTGTGTGTGTGTGTGTGTGTGTGTGTGTGTGTGTGTGTTGCAGTCTGGTTTGCATTGCTGGTAGAAATCACCTAACCAAGAGCAGCTTTTTGGAAAAAGAGATTCATTTTGGCTTACAGGCTCGAGGGGAAGCTCCACGATGGCAGGGAAAACAATGGCATGAGCAGAGGGCGGACATCATCCCCTTGCCAACATAAGGCGGCCCATAGCAACAGGAGAGGGTGCCAAACACTGGCATGGGGAAACTGGCTATAACACCCATAAGCCTGATTCCAACAATACACTCCCTCCAGGAGGCATCAATTCAAATATCCATCAGCTGGGAACCTATCATTCAGAACACCTAAGTTTATGAGGGACACCTGAATCAAACTACCACATTCCACCCCTGGCCCCCATAAACTGAAAACCATACATGATGTAAAATGCAATGCATTCATTTAACTTTAAAAGTCCCATAGTTTTTGTCAATTCCAATGATGTTTATACATCCCCATAATTCAAGATCTTTTAACTGAGCCATAATACCAAAAAATAACCTCAAAAAAACCCATAATGGCACAGAATAAATATTCACACTGCATAAGATGTCAGTGGGCATAGCAAAGAAACATTCAACCAATACAAGATTTAAAACAACGAGGGCAAACATCAAACTCTGTATCTTCAAGTCCAACAACTCTAGCCAGTGACAAATCTCCAAGTCTGATAATTCTAACCAGCAACAAGTCTTTGGCATTCCAATTCCGGCCCTCCAGCTAGGCTACTCTCAGTCCTGGAAAACCTCATCAGGGGCAGCAGCTCCTTAGCAGCCTTCTCATGGTCCCGACATCTCCACTGGGTCTCCACTGCAAGCCACGGTTCATCTTCATGGCCCCATGGGGTCTCCATTCAGGCAACCAGCAAACCTGCTTCACACTGCCCATGGCCATTTCCAAAACACAAGACCGTGTTGCAAACTCAATGACCCTCTTTCCAGCATTTCTTATACTATATATTACAAGGTAGGTTGCCAATTTGTTAATCCATGGGGGAATAAAGCAGACTTTGAAGAACAGGACTCCTTGAGTATTCAAGTCCCTTTAAAAGAGTCAACATTCTTCCTGTTGCTCCAGTGCAGGTCAGCTAGCCCAGTCTCAAAGATTGTAATCTCTCAGTTGCAGCTGACTGGGCAACAGTTCACCCAAAGATTATTCTTTCTGTGCCATATCCCTTTGCTCTCACCAGTTCATTTCTATGCAAAGCAACCCTGCACAACTTCTCAGTACATGGGCATAAGAGCAAGCTTCTCACACAAACTGCCAGCCTAGTCCAAGAAAAGCTCTTTCTCACCCTCATAAGCCAAACCTCACAGTCCATAGTTCTTACTGCATTCAGGTCTTGCAGCTCATACCAGAATAGTCCATCAAGCTGTACTTACAGCACTGCAAGGCATCTCTTAGGCCAAGGTTTCAAATCCTCCCACATTCCTCTTGAAAATAGCTCCAAAAGGCCAAAGCCACATAGTCAGGTGTCTAGCAGCAATCCCACTCCTCGGTACCACTTTACTGTTGCAGTCTGGTTCGCATTGCTGGTAGAAATCACCTAACCAAGAGCAACTTCTGGAAAAAAAGAGATTTATTTTGGCTTACAGGCTTGAAGGGAAGTTCCATGATGGCAGGGAAAACAATGGCATGTTCAGAGGGGAGACATCATCCCCTGGCCAACATAAGGTGGACCATAGCAAAAGGAGAGTGTGCCAAACACTGGCATGGGGAAACTGGCTATAAAACCCATAAGCCCATCCCCAACAATACACTCCCTCCAGGAGGCATTAATTCCCAAATATCCATCAGCTGGGAACCTATCATTCTGAAGACCTAACTTTATGGGGGACACCTGAGTCAAACCACCACATTGTGCATACTCCTTCCCAATCTTTAGGCCCCATCTATTGCATTTGCATCTCAATTGTGTGTATTTATAGATTTATTTCCTTGGAGATTTCTCTGTGAAGAAGTTTCTCTTCGCCAGCCAAGCAAGGATAATTTCCTTCTGGCCTCATTCTTTCAGCTAGCCTTCTCCCTGAATTCTAATTATCTCAGAATAGACCTCATAATTCATAATTTCTCCCTAAGTAAATTAAATATTTCGTAATTTATCCTTCTCACAGTGTGTTTTCTCAATTTTTTAAAATAGAGAAGAGCCCCAAAATTAGATTTCACAGGCTGCCTTTCCCCTAATCCCCAAGTTATACATCCGAGACAGAAAATCAGAAGCTGATGAGATCTCAACAGTAAAGGAGATTTATGCCCTCCTAGATGCAGAGAACATTGAGAAAGTAAGGCCAGAAAGAATGTAAGAATGGAACTTCTGAGTAAGATTGTGGCATTATAGCCAAGCCAAAGCAGCCTAAGGTGAAGGTGTATAAGGAATTATCAACCACAGCAGAGAACAGGAGAGACCCCAAACTTCTAGTAAGCAAAAAGCACACATGTGGCTCCTGCAATGGCACTGGTGACCCCAGCCTGTATGCCTGCCCAGTCCAGTACAGGGCAGAACTGCAGGAAGAGAAGCCAGGTGAACGGAATGTTTCCACTCACATCAGTCTCTGCGAAGTCAAGAAAGCAGAGGGGAAGGCAGCAGGGACCAGTTGTACAGCTGCTGAAGGAGATCACAAACTGGACAAGCTGAGCAGAACCAGTAGAGCTCCAGACACCCTGCACAGCCTCCCTTTCCCCATCCGCCAGTGCCACAAACTGGTAGAGAATTTATCCACCCTCAGCCACAAAGCATCCAGTACAGAAGATCTGAACTCCAGATCCAGTGACCCAAGTAGCCTAACCAAATCCACAGTGCAACAGAAAGGGACCAAAGTGGGAACTCAGCATTGATGACATTAGAACACATTTCAAAAGGTTACAGGGCCTACTTACACAAACCCAGGTACATAGGCCTAGATGAGAAGTGCTAATCACACCTTCCATGTTAGGACAGGTTATGTGTTAGATTTGATTGATGTATTCTTGATTGCTTTATCATTCTCAAATAAGCTGTTTTTGGTGTTGACTATTGTTGCCTTTGTCATTTCCTAATTTATAAGTCCTTTGTCTTTTTCTTCTGTCATTTTTGGTGACAGAGTCTCACTCAAGCCCAGGCTGACCTGGTTCTAACTTCAGATCAGAAATTTCAGCCTCCCAGTTCAAAGCATTAAGGGTGTGGGTCAACCTAAGGGACTTTGATGTTATTAGATTATCTATTTGTTTTAATCCCCACTCTTGTATAAATACTCTATGCTGGTTTTGATTGCATGGGTATATTGCTCAGTTAATTTTAGAATCTGCCAATAATTTGATCCACCCATCCTACTAGAATATTTTAATAGCAGGCAAACTCAAAATCTAGGGTCACTTCTGCTGTTACTCTGGGACTATAAGAGCTACACCTGGCATCTTAAAGTCCTACCCTGAAGACATATAAAGTCATATTTACACAGCTAAGAATACTGCAGATAATCAAAAAAAACCCAAGCATCAAATTAACTCAAGATGAAAAAAAGTATCTGCATTATAGTACAATAAACACAAAATATGAAGGCAATGCAATTCCACCCAAAATCCATCAGAAATGATCTACAGTGAGACTGTTTTAGATGAAATTCTTAAAAAAAATTCCAAGAAATGATTGTATGTATGCTCAAAGAAGAAAAGAAACTCCTGAAGGAATCCCAAGAGAACACAGGAAACCAACTTACTAAAATAAGGAGTCAATACAAGACATGAGTAAGTAAATAGAAGTAGTGAAAAAACAGCAATTAGAAATACTATAAATGAAAATCAGAGTAAATAAAGATAGAAAATTCTGTAGAAAGTCTCACCAGTAGAATGGATCAAGGAGAGGACAGAATATCTAAACTAGAAGACCAGGCAGTAGATTTAATACAGTCCAACAAAGAGAAGGGCAAATAAATAGGAAGACATGAATGGGAAAAGAAAGGACATATGTCAACATAATAAAGGCTATTTATAACAAAAATGGGGAAAAAACTTGAAAATTTTCCACTAAAATCAGGAGCAAGACAAGGGTGTCCACTGACCCCACTTTTTTTTTTTTTTCCCAAGGTAGGATCTCACTCTAGATCAGGCTGACCTAGCATTCACTATGTAGTCTCAGGGTGGCCTTGAACTCTCTGCAATCTTCCTACCTCTGCTTCCTGAGTACTGGGATTAAAGGCATGTGCTACCACTCCAGGCGAGTGAAATTGTACTTTTTTTTTTTTTTTTGAGGTGGGGTCTCACTCTAACCCAGGCTAACCTGGAATTCACTATGTCAGCTCAGGGTGTCCTTGAACTCACAGTGATCCTCCTATCTCTGCCTCCCAAGTGCTGGGATCAAAGGCGTGTGCCACCACGTCTGGCTTTACTGTCCCACATTTAATTAATATATTACTAGAAGTCTTAGCTATAACAATAACATAAAAGGGATACAAATTGGAAAGAAAAGATCAAATTATCATTATTTACAGGTGATATGATTCTGTACATGAAGGACCCAAAAGACTACCAGCAAAGTGTTAGAGTTGATAACCACTTTTATCAATGAATGAGGATACAAAATAAACACACAGGAAACAGTAGCCTTCCTACGTATTAACCAATGTGCTGAGGATGAAATAAAGGAATAGCTCCCATTCACCATTGCCTCAAAAAAAAATTCCTTAGAATAACCCTAACAAAGTGGAGGATCTCTACAAGGAAAACTTACAAACACTCAAGATAGAAATTGTAGAAGACATGTGGAAATGCAAAGACAAACCATGTTCTTGGATTGCAGTAATCAATATTGTGAAAACGTCAATCTCACCAAAAGCTATCTACACATTTAATGCTATGTACATCAAAATTCCAATGGCATTTTTCACAGAAATAGAAAAATAAAATCCTCAAATTTACTTTGAAGCACCAAAAGCCTTGAGTAGCCAAAATAATTTTAAGCAACAGAAATAAGACTGGTGGTATCACCCGACCGGATTTTAACCTATATTACAGAGCCATACTAACAAAAACAGTATGGCACTGGCAGGAAAAGAGACAAGTAGATCAATAGAACAGAATAGATGACCCATATATAAGTCCAGGAAGCTAAAGCCACCTGATTTTCTACAAAAATGCCAAAAATACTCATTGTAGAAAAGACAGCTTCTTCAAGAAATGGTGCTGGTAAAACTTGATATCTATATGTAGAAGGATGAAAATAGAGCCTTATCTCTCTCCATGCATAAAAATCAAGGCCAAATTGATCAAAGACCTTAATATAAGAGCTGAAACTATGAATCTGCTGAAGGAAAAATTAGGGGAAACCCCTCAACATATTGCTATAGGCAATGGCTTTCTGAATATAATTCCAGTTGCTCAGAAAATAAAACTACGAATCAACCACTGGGACCTCATGAAATTACAAATCTTTTGTGCAGCAAAGAACACTCTGAATAGAGCAAAGAGGCAGCCTATAGAATGGGAAAAAATCTTTGCCAGCTGTACATCTGAGAGAGGATTAATAACCAGCATATACAAAGAACTCAAAAAACTAAATAGTAAGAAATGAAACCATCCAATTAAAAAGTGGGCTATGGAACCCAATAGAGAATTCTCAAAAGAAAAAAAAAAATGAAGATTCCTATCAACATCTAAAAAATGTTCTACATCCTTAGCCATCAGGGAAATGCCAATTAAAACTACTTTGATATTCCATCTCACTATTGTTAGAATGCCTATCATCGAGACTACACTGATGGTGCAAATGTAGAGATACTTGCACATCCATGTTTATTGCCATTCTATTCACAATAGCTAGGAAATGGAGCCAGCCTAGATATCCTTCAACTAGTGAATGGATAATGGAGATGTGGAACATTTATACTATTGAGTTCTATTCAGTGGTAAAGAAAAATGAAATTATGAAATTTGCAGGTAAATTGATAGACCTGGAAAATATTATGCTTAGTGAGGGAACTCAGGCTCAGAAACCCATGCATCACATGCTCTTTCTCATAGGGTGATCCTAGCTGCAAATATTTAGACTTGTATATGAGTTGGAATAAAACTCAGTAGCAGAGGCAAGTAAGCTAGAAAGGGGCTATAAGAGTTAAGGGGATTTTATTGTATATATGTAAGTATAAGAACAGATTAAAGGGTATAGAAAGGCCTAAGTGAGGCCAGGGGAAGAGATTGATTAAAGATGTGTGGGGGAGGGTTAATCAAAACCTAAGAGGGTATGAATAAGCTGTATTTAAAACTACTATTTTGGATAATGTCATATCCAGAAGCCATAGATTGTTACTAGAAAGATTTCAGTGTCAGAGATGGGATACCTTCCAGTGAGTTCTTGGCCATAATGTCACTGATGCCCCCAATACATTACAGGCCATTGCCAAGGCTCCTGGTTTTCCACCAGAAATAGATGGTAAGACCCTATTGATGAAGACTCCACATGCTTTAACTGCAAGGTTGCTGAGAGATCAAGCTGGAGCTGACCTGGTAAACTTCCTCCCTATAGACCAGCTGATAGGAAGCTAGAAAAAGCTAAGCTGCATGCAGCTCAGTGGGAGCAAGAAGTCATCAGTGTAGATAAGCAACAATGGACACTGCAAGTCTTACATTTGGCCTGGTAGGCCAAATGAGTAATGGGTGCAGTTGTGGCATGTCTGTTACGGGGGAAATCTACTGCTCTTTATTTGTACTGGAGGCACACTCCATGCTTGGTATTGTGAAACCTATGGCTTTTGAGGTCATAAGATGCTGGTGTCTGGATAAATGCCTATATTATGCTCACCAAACTGCTCAGTAAGCACTTCTCTTAATGTTCATACCCATACATTAGTGCTTCTCTCATTTTTGTTTAGAGAATCTTCTCTTTTCAGATGGCAGTGACCTTTGGAATGATTCAAAAGATACCATAGTGCTGAGAAGAAGTGACAGAGGAGTGTTCAGCACTGAAATATCTCTAGAACACCTTTTAATGCTCAGGGTCCATTATGGTAGGGGTGGATGAAAGAATGTAAGAGCCAAAGGAAGGGTAGGACTGCTTATAATGCCCTCTTCCAGACACGAAATATCCATAACTTCACGTTGCCTGGTAACACCTACACAAAAACCTCAAAATAGAAAAAGATGATGGCAACAAAATGAAAGAGAGTCTAGTTGAGATAAATAGGGATATGATGGAGAGTAGATTTTTGAAGGGGAAAATAGTGGTGGGAGGGAATTATCATGGCTTTTTGTCTATAATTATGGAAATTGTCAAGAAAAAGTTAGAAAAAAGAATATACGGGGCACAAGGTGAGAAGGAGTAATCTGAGGCATTGTCCTCCCCCCTTCCACAGATTCTGGTGCATTTATGACCATATAGTAAATACTGATGAACCCACCTAGGAGGGCCTTCAGTGGAATGTGGGCAGTGGTGAGGGGAAATAAGTGTATAACCAGGCAGGCATATGACCAATTTGCAATATGTTCATATATGAAAGTTTTCAATTTTAAAAAGCCAGTAAAATATTTGTAAGAGAATGGAAATTCAGTGACAAATTATGGGACTAGATGCCTAGATTACTTGATAGATTAGCCAAGATATTCCCTTTGAAACTTGAATAGAGGAGATAGAAGGAGGAGAAGGAAAGAATGAAAGCGGAACTGAGAAAATAAAGATATAGTTAGACTACTCAAGGAATGAAAATCTTAAAATAATGTATTTTCTCATAATGAGGTTTGTAGGTTTGACTCATGTCCACTGTTAGATTTGCCTCTTATACTCCTCTGTTATCAGTGTTCACTCTTGAATCAGGTATTTTATTAAGCTTGTAACTTGGATCTCCAGGCACTTAGCTGGAGGAGGTGTCACTGGGAAGAAATCTTGAAGTCCAACCCTAAGCTGTGTTTAAGGGAAGATCTGATTTGTATCTTAAAGATATGCTGAAAGTTCTGAGCTCTTGTGGGGCCCCTGCTGTTTTGCTGTTGGTGTTGTGCTTGTTGCTTTTGGTGTTTTCTTGCTGGTGATGATTTCTCTCTGCTTGAAAGTATTGAGGCAACTTCTTCTGCAACCGATGGAACTTTTTCCTGAATCTGGAAGCTTGAAATAAACCCTCTTCTCCCCTAAACTATGCCTGGCTTGGATATTCATCCCTGTAATGTGAAGCTTACTACTATAGAAATCGGGTACCAGAGAAGTGGAGTGATATTGACAAAACGAATTTGACCATGTCGATTTTGGTCTTCTGGAAGTTTTGTTCTGGAGTAATGGACATGGATTTGGTACTTAAAACTGAAGATGCCTTCCAGAGTGGTAAGCCAAGTTTTATTGAAAATCCTAATGAGAGTTTGAAAAAGCTATATGTAGAGAGAATGGTACTTGGCAATATTGCTTATGAACATTCAAAGGGGAATAACAGACCACAGAGAATTTTGTTGGAACTGTGAAACTGCCATAAGGGCTAACTCTATTCTGCTGCCCATGGCCGCAAAGTTTAATCAAGGTTGAATTTGAAAATAATGGACTGATAGGCTTGGTAGAAGATATATAACTGAGATATATAATATTTAAAGTTGTAAAAATTCAAGCAAGTTTAAAATTATTGGCACAGAGGCAGGTGTTAAGTTACTGAAGATACTATTATTACGTATGGCCAACTACCTACATTGAAAAAATGGAAAATGCCTGGGGTGATTCCACCCAGGGAAGACTGAATGGTAAAAATGCAAACTCATTTGAAAGGATATAACTTGAAAAGTAGGAACCTGCTTTTCAAGGTCATGAGTTATTGTGGATTAACAATATGGCTGTGTCCTGCACAACTGTATTGATTTTGGAAGAATGAAAAATTCATGGAAACAGGTCATGAAGTGCACACTGTTCTAGGAGCAGCTGCTGACATGTGGCAAGTGAAACAGAGTGATTTCCCTGGATCACCTTGAGGTCATTGTCTGAAGTTAAATAGGAGCCTCTAATGAGATGAGGCATGGGAACAGGATATTCCTGTTTTTTAAAGACTGGAAAGGTCTCATGTATGGAACTGAAGATGGACCATGGTTTACAGTGGAGACAAGAAAATGGTTTGGATATACAAGGAATGTATAGAGGCCACTATGAGCACTGTTGGCTTGGAATGGAAGTTTTCCCCAGCCACTCAGATCAGTTAGAGTGGCAGAATTGGAAATATGGACACTATCATCACTGGCTATGGATGTCAGACTTGAACTGCAGATGCTTGATGTTTACCTGGTGGTTATTTTGCATTAATCCAGTCTCTCCTGTTATGTTTACTTCAATGGAAATGTTCACTTTGTGTCATTATATATTAGCAGTATGTAACTGGTTTTGATATTATAGGACTCATGATTAAGAGACAGTCTTAATTTCAAGTGAGACTTGGGACTTTGGAATAATCTTAAAGTTGGCAGACTATGGTGACCTTTGAATTTGTACTGAATAAAATTAACAATGTAAGATTATCATGAATCTATTGGCTACCATGGGGGGGTGGTCAGAATGTAGTAATTTGAATGTATGCCTCCCATAGACTCAGGTGTTTTATTAAGATTGTAATGTGGATCTCCATCTGCCTGGCTGGAGGAGGTCACTGGGAACAGATCCTAGAGTTCAACCCTAAGGTGTTTTTGGAGTCAGATCTGATTTCCAGCTCTAACGTGTACAGATAGGCCTCAGCTCTGGTGGGGCCCCACTGTTTTGCTTCTGGTTTTGTGTTTGTTGCTTTCAGTGTTTGCTGGCTGATGATTATTTTTCTCTCCTTGGATGTTTGGAAGCAGCTACTTCTACCACTGATGGAACTTCCTCTTGGATCTGTGTGGTAGACTGAATGTCCCACAATAGACTCAGGTGTTTTCATGAAAAAGCTTGTCTCTAACCACCTGGCTGGAGGAGACGTCACTGGAGGTGGATCTGATATCTAGCCCATAGTTATGCAGAGTTATTTGAGCTCTGCCTAGGTCCCTCCTTGTGTTCCTGCAAGTACATGCTTACTTGCTTTTTTTTTGTGGTGCTTTTTTTTTTCTTTCTCTGCTTAGATCTGTGAAAGGGGCCAAGCTTTTACCCCCATCAATGGAACTTTGCATGGATCTGTAAGTTTCAAATAAATCCATTCCTCCCCTAAACTGTGCCTGGTTTAGAAGTTCATCCCAGAAGCATAAAAACTGACTATGGCAATCTGTAAGCTTGAAATAAATGTCTTCCTCTCCAAAACTGTGTCTTGTTTACATGTTCATCCCAGAAACCTGAAGCTAACTAGAGGAGCAAGGTTAATTGTAAATCAGAGCAACAGATGTCTCAGGTGGTCACAAAGATGCCAAGTGACTGAGAAAAATATAATACACTGGTTATTCTATAAGGCTAATACAGGCCAGGATAATTCTTGATATGGATAGGCAACAATTAATTCTTCACCATTGCTGCAGTTGAAGTCTTAGTAACACAGATGAGGCTTTTAGTAACTTTAAGTTTTAGTTCCCCTTTTGGAAAATAACATATTGCTCTTTGTGCATACAACAGGGTATTGTCTCATGTGGTCAGGAAGTTTTCTCTTGGAGTCTGTTATAGATTATAGTGAACAGGCAAGAAGGCAGCTCTTCAGGAGAAAGAGCCATCAAGAAAATTTTCTTGATCATATTAAATCAATTAGTTATTATGACCAAGTTATTAGAATTATCTGTGTGACATGACATATGCAAGGAAATGTTATATCTAAGGTTGAAAGTAGTAATTAACATTAGGCTGCAGGTAAGGAAACAAGGAGTATTGCTTGTAAGAGTAACAAAGAAGGCATACTTGGATAGAGAGAGTTAATTGAAATTTTTGAAAATAGGAAATATAAGATACTTATAAGAAACCAGTAGTTAAATAGAGTCTTTTATTACTTAGTAGAGCTAAAGGTTTTGGATAAAAATCAGTGAAAGTGTGTAAAGCCAGAAAAGCTAAAGGTCTTGAATCTTTTTGTAGTACTATTATGATCATAAGAACTACGAACTTTGTATATTTAGGCATAGTTTTTTCTATTATAATAAGTTTTTCTATTAAAGACTTGACATTTTATCTACCAAAAATCCATATGGGATCAGAACAATATGTATACATACAGACACAGGTGTTATATTGAACAAATATCAGATTTAAACATTGGGAAAACATAGAAGTTTCCATTTGATATAGTTTTAAGCAAGGAGTATTAGAGGCTACAGTTGGTAATACTAGAATAGCATTTTAAGAAATAAACCTTACTCTTCTGGAAGACAGTCATACAATCAACACATAATCTAATGGAAAATAGATGAATTCAAATTGCTTAAAGTAAAGCCTTAATTTATATATTTAGAGTTCTATTTCCAAACAATATTTGTGAGCATCAAAATATAGCAATGACTTAAGAGCAAAATTTAATTTAATAAAACTTGAAATTTTGATTGTAAAAATTCAATGTCTGAAGCCATACGTGATGATGCACACCTTTAATCCCAGCACTCGAGAGGCAGAGGTAGGTGCATTGCCATGAGTTTGAGGCCATCCTGAGACTACATAGTGAATTATAGGTCAGCCTCGGCTAGAATGAGACCCTACCTTGAAAAACAAAAGAAATCCAATGTCCTCTAATAGTACTGTGTTGTAATAATATAATTTTAATCAGGTGTTTAATAAACTTAGACATTTTAATTTAGAAATACTTATATCAAGGATCAGTCCTCTGAGTAGGAAGAAATGGCTCCTTCATTTTTCATATTCTTGTTGTAATTAGGTCACTTCTTATTGATCTTGGGCCTAACTTAGTATCTCTATCATTACCCCTTTTTAGGAGTTGAGACTCACATAATTTAGGAAATGGGCATTGACTTGATTTGTCTTCTGCAGGCTGGAGGTGGACACAGTAGTTTATAAAGCCTTAGTCTGATTTTCAGGCCTTGGGTGACAATGAAAGTGACCCTAGAATCTTAGTTATGATTAAGAATACTTTTAATACTTGATAGAACACATGGATATTGTATTTAGTGTTTATGAAATACTAACATTTAGAGTCATTTGTCTCTAATTAATCAATTTTAATAGAGAGGTAGCAGGTACTTAAAATCTGTTAGAAAAGGCAATTAGAAGCATGATAACAACTTGATGTCTCTGTTTAAGCTTTATTTTTGTTTACCTTTAGAGGCAAGCATGCCCATTACGGGAGAAGTTAAGAGTCATGCCTTCTGGGACAGCAGAATTCAGAAGAAAGCAATTACTTTGATCATGACTGTATAATCTGAAGGGCATTTGTTGAGAGTCAACTAATTTTAGTATTTTTAAGTAATAGGAGCTTGAAATATTAGTGCTGGGATAATATTTAAGTAATATCTCCCCCCCTCAATCTGTTCCCTTCAAGAAACCCAAATCACTACTAAAGACAGACACCTCCTCAGGGTGAAAGGGTGGAAAACAATATTCCAAGCAAATGGGAATAAGAAACAAGCAGGCATAGCTATATTAATATTGGATAGAATAGACTTCAAACAAAAAATAAGCAAAAAAGACAAAGAAGGCCACTTCCTACTTATCAAGGGAAAGATCCACCAGGAAGATATTACAATCATAAATCTGTATGCACCAAACACAGGGGCACCACAGTTCATAAAACAAAACCTACTTGACAATAAAACAGAAATAACCACAAACACCATCATAGCTGGGGACTTCAATACACCATTATCAGTAATAGACAGATCATCCAAACAGAAACTCAACAGGGAAGTAAGAGAGCTCAATGAAACCATAGATCAATTAGACCTAACAGACATCTACAGAACTTTCCATACCAAACCCCCAGACTGCACATTCTCCTCAGCAACCCATGGAACATTCTCTAAAATAGACCATATACTGGGTCACAAAGACTGCCTCCACATATTCAGGAAGATTGACATAATTCCCTGCATGATATCAGATCACAATGCTATATTGCTAGAAATCAACACAAAAGACCCACCAAGAATCCTAATGGCACCTGGAAACTGAACAGCACACTTTTAAACAATAAATGGATAGTGGATGAAATAAAGAATGAAATTGCAAAATTTCTGGAATTGAATGACAATGAGAACACATTGTACCAAACTTATGGGACACAATGAAGGCAGAACTCAGGGGAAAATTCATAGCACTCAATGCCTTCATAAAAAAGACAGAAAAGTTCCAAATCAATAACCTAACCATCCACCTAAAGGCACTGGAAAAACAAGAAAAATCCAACCCAAAGAGCTCCAGAAGGAAAGAAATAATTTAAATCAGAGTAGAAGTCAATGAATTGGAAACCAAGAAAACAATTAAGACAATTGACAGAAGAAAGAGCTGGTTCTTTGAAACAATAAACAAGATTAACAAACCCCTAGCCAATCTGATCAAGCAAAAAAAGGAGAAGCTTCAAATTAACAAAATTCAAAATGAAAAAGGAGAGATCACAACAGACATAAGTGAAATTGGGAGAATCATCAGGACTTATTTCAAAAACCTCTACTCCACAAAACTGGATAATGTGGAGGAGATGGATAAATTCCTGGATGCATACCATCTATCAAAGCTAAACTCAGAGCAGATTAATCACCTCAATCAACCCATCACATTCATGGAGATTGAAAAAGTAATCAAGAACCTCCCAAAAAAGAAGAGACCAGGAATAGATGGCTTCTCAGCTGAATTCTACCAAACCTTCAAGGAAGAATTCAAACCAATCTTCCTGAAACTGTGCCACACAATTGGAGAACAGGGTAAGCTACCCAAATCCTTTTACAAAGCTAGCATCACCCTAATTCCAAAACCAGGCGAGATGCCACAAGAAAAGAAAACTATTGGCCTATTTCCCTGATGAATTTAGATGCAAAGATCCTGAACAAAATCCTTGCAAACCAAATCCAACAACACATGAAGAGCATTATCCACCTTGACCAAGTGGGATTCATCCCAGGAACACAGGGGTGGTTCAACATACGGAAATCTGTCAATGTAATACACCACATAAACAAGGTTAAACATAAAAACCACATGATCATTTCGATAGATGCAGAAAAGGCCTTTGACAAGATACAACATCACTTCATGATCAAAACATTGGAGAGAATTGGTATGGTTGCTTCATATCTTAACATAATAAAGGCAATATACAAAGCTCCGAAGGCCCAAATAATACTTAATGGAGAGAAACTGGAGGAATTCTCATTAAGATAAGGAACAAGACAGGGTTGTCCACTCTCACCTCTGCTTTTCAGTATAGTTCCGGAAGTCCTAGCTCAAGCAATAAGACATTAGAAGGAAATAAAAGGGATACAATTTGGAAAGGAAGAAGTTAAGTTAGCTTTATTTGCTGATGACATGATTGTATATGTAAGAGACCCGAGAGACTCCATCCCAAAACTCCTGAAGGTGATTAACTCCTATAGCAAAGTAGCAGGATACAAAATCAATGCACAAAAATCAGGAGCCTTCTTATATGCAAATGACAAAGATACAGAGAAAGAAATAAGGGACATAGTCCCGTTTTCAATAGCAACAACAACAACAAAAATAAAACACCTTGGAATAATGTTAACCAAGGAAGTGAAAGAACTATACAACAAAAACATAAAAACACTCAAAAAAGAAATTGAGGAGGACTTGAGAAAATGGAAAGACCTTCCATGTTCCTGCATAGGCAGAATTAACATTGTGAAGATGACAATCCTACCAAAGGCAATATTCAGATTTAATGCAATTACAATTAAAATCCCTAAAGTGTTCTTCACAGAGATAGAAAAAATGATCTCAAATTTCATATGGAAAGGCAGAAGGCCTCACATATCCAAACATATCCTCAGCAAAAGAAATACCTCTGCAGGCATCACCAAATCTGATCTAAAGCTATATTACAAAGCCATAGTAATAAAACCAGCATGGTACTGGCATAAAAATAGGAGTATAGACCAATGGAATAGACTTGAGGACCCGGACTTTGGGTCAAGCAACTATAGCTAATTGATATTTGATAAAGGCCTGAACAGTATAGGCTGGACAAAAGACAGCATCTTCAACAAATGGTGCTGGACAAACTGGATAACCATATGCAGGAAACTGAAACTTGATCCGCACATTTCATCATGCACTACACTCAAGTCCAAGTGGAACAAAGACCTCAATATAAGACCAGAAACCTGACTACTACTGGAAGAAAATTTAGGAAGTACTTTCCATGATATAGGAATGGAAAAAGACTTCCTGAACAAAACTCCAGTAGCTCACAATCTAAAACAGTCACTCAACCAATGGGATCACATGAAGCTGAAGAGTTTCTTTACAGACAAGCATACAATAAGCAAAGGCAATAGATTACCCACAGAATGGGAGAAAATATTTGCGGGTTATCCAACGGATAGAGGCCTAATCCCTAGAATCTACAAAGAACTCAAAAATCTAAACAGTAAGAAGTCAAACACCCCACTCACAAAATGGGGCAAAGAGCTGAACAGGCAGTTCACAGAAGAAGAAATACAAATAGCAAACATACACTTAAGAAAATGTTTATCATCCCTAATCATCAGGGAAATGCAAATTAAAACAACTATGAGATTCCACCTTACCCCAATAAGGATAGCAAACATCAAAAAATCAAATAAAAATAAATGGTGGCGAGGATGTGGAGAAGTAGGAACACTCATCCACTGTTGGTGGGAATGTAGGATGGTACAACCACTTTGATAAGCAATATGGAGACTTCTGAAAAAGCTGAGTATAGAGATACCAACAGACCCAGTTATTCCCTTACTGGGCATCTACCCTAAAACCTTCAAAGCACAGGCTAGAGAGGTTTGCTCAAACATGTTTGTAGTGGCTGAATTTGTAATAGCTAAGAGCTGGAATCAATCCAGATGTCCATCACTAGAAGAATGGATAACTAAGATGTGGTATATCTACACAATGGAATTCTATACAGCAGTAAGAAAAAATGACACAATGAAATTTGAGGAAAAATGGTTGAACCTGGAACAGATTATTCTCAGTGAACTTACCCAATCACAGAAAAAAAAAAAAAATCGCCACATAGTCTCACTCATCTACAGCACCTAACCTGAATCTACCCAAGATAACTTACATACCCAGCAAGCATCTCCTAGACTAGACACTAGGAAGGATGGGGAGGAAGGGGAGGGCACCAAAGAGGTGGGAAACACAAATCTAGACCCAAATGGCAATGGTACCATAAAATTCTACTTACTAAAAGACAGACCAAATGGCTGATCCTTCACCAGGCCCTTACAGGGAACACCTGAACCACAAGACATTGGAGAGGGTAGGATCAAGACTAACCTTAATCTTCTACATCTTCCATCCCTCTCCCTCTCCCTCCCTCTCTCTCTCCTCTCACTCTCTCTCTCTCTCTTCACTCTAACTCTTGTATATTAGTTATCTTTTCCCTCATTTTCTTATTGGGCACTACCTGTAACTCCCAGTACCAGATGGGGCTATCATCCACAATGAGCTTTTGATCAGAGAGACCTACAAGGTTTCCTAAAAGACAGACAGATTTCTGTCAGAGTACTTGATGAACCACCAAAGGCTAGTGGTAAGACCCTACTGCTGAAGACACCTTATGTGGTTGACATGCAAAATAGAATGGATGGCTAGAAGTTGGAAGAGAGTCAGTCCCCAGACTGTCAGGGCGTCCAGTGCCAGAAGGTGCTACATGGGGGACTGGGGGAAAATGAGTAATATCTGTCCAAGCAACTCATGGTCTAACCTACATAGTAGCAAATAACTTTTTGTGATGCCCACACAAGTGAAATAGTGGTACACAGCCATGGTGGGGAGCCAACAGCTCTTAATTTGGCTAACTGATCTCCTCATTGATATGGAACCCAAAGCTGGAGCTGGGAAACAAGTCAGAATCATATCCAAACATAAGCCCACTCGCCAATATCAAGCTACCATCAATCATGGGCTACAAGAGGGCCTACACCTATTAAATTCTCTATAAAAAAAGTAAGGGTTATCTCATTTGTACTGGTGCTAACTTACTCTCCATTGGAGAATCTGCTTCTCTTTTTCAGATAGATGTAGATCCCAAGGAGAGAGCCACCCCATCATACCTCAAACGGGCCCCGGCTGAAACTAAGAAAAATTGGCGAAACAAGCAAGGGTGCTGTTTTCCTGATGAACCGGATACCAGCAGAAGGGGGAAGGAGAACACAGTCAAAAATCAACTCCTACCAAATCAGAGAGCCAGAGCCTCAGAGGCCCCCAACACCTCATCACTGAAGCTGACCAAAAATGAACCCAACATGGCTCAGGGAAATTTTGCGGAAGAGGTGGTGGAAAGAATGTCAGAGCCCCATGTTGGGTCATGATATGCAGTGACATTTATCTTACCCTTAACTTTTGGCTAACTCCACAATGCATGACCCATATACCTCAACAAGGAGGGGCCAAGGAGAGGGGGTAGGTTATGGATGAGCCTAATAATGGTACCAAAGTGACTGTATTAGCTGAGTACAAAACTAACTAATAAAGAAGAAAAGAAAAGGAAAGAAAAAAAAAAACAAACAGGAAAAAAAAAGAGAATGTAAATGCAATTTACTTGAAAGAAACAGCAATTCTAATTGCCATTAGCAAATTAATCTAGAAAGCTGTGTTTTCCAAATTTCACAGATTATTTTTTTATCATATGCATCCCAGAGCAAATGACATGTAAAAAACAACTAGTTAAAAACTTCTGAAGAAATGAGAAAAGAACTGGATCTTATCCTCTATCATTTCAGTTTTAATCTACAACACTGATAAAAATCCTACATTCTAGGAAAAAAATATGTTTTGTAAGGATTTTTTTACCATATTCTCTTTACTGAATTTAGTATTACTAATTTGTGTTTCAATTTATTGTATTCTATTTTTCCAGTCACATGGCTTTAATTCTTTTCTTATATAAATGTGAAAATTTAGCAATGATTGGTATAATCCACCATAATTACCATTGCAATGATAACAAAAATATTCTGAAACAAGCCACTTAACCATAAGTCATCTCTCAGAAAATATGGAGTACAAATAAGATCTGGATCTAATAAAACACCAGAAATGAATGTACCATGAAATTTTATCAACCTTGAAATGTCTTTCTGAATCTAGATGTTCTTTTTTTTTTTTTTTTTTTGGTTTTTCAAGGTAGGGTCTCATGCTGGTCCAGGCTGACCTGGAATTAACTATGTAGTCTCAGGGTGGCCTTGAACTCATGGCGATCCTTCTACCTCTGCCTCCCGAGTGCTGGGATTAAAGGCGTGCGCCACCACGCCCGGTTGTTGTTCTTACATCATTGACAGAGATTTAAAGAATCATGGTCCACAATATTAAAATTCTGTCTTTCCACAGGTGGTTGTTTATATTGTCACCTTTTATCTTAAGTTACACTGAGATTAAGTTCAAATAATCCTTACATTGCATGTATAATAACAGAAAACAAGCTATATCGCAATGTTTTCACATTTTTTCTTATTTGTAAATTTTCTTTTCTCTGAAATGCAATTGTTATATCTATTCATTAAGTGTAAGTTATCTGCAGATATTTTTATAATGCAGTTTAGCTCTTGAAAATTATTAAAATATATTTTATAATTAATTATTGCTATAACATTTATTCATGTCATTATCTTCTTGTTCTATTTCTGTTGATATTTTTCATTCACTTTGATAATGATTTCTAGAAATTAAGTTGTGCTTATTTATATTACAAAAGTAAAATAAATATTAAAACTGGTCAAACAAAATAAAAAAAATTTGCCATAACTCTTTGCACTATAGTTGACCACAATGCAATAAAACTAGAAATCAATAACAGTAACAACAGAAAACACACCAACTCTTGGAGACTAAACCACTCACAATTAAACAATGAATGAGTTGTTGAAGAAATAAGAAGATAAATCCATGAATTTATTAAACTAAATGACAATGAAAACACAACATACCAAAACTTAAGGAACATACCAAGGCAGTTCTAACAGGGAAATTTAGAGTACTAAATATCTACTTTGCACAAATAGAGATATATCAAATAAATATATACTCATCTTTGGAGAAGCAAGAACAATCTAATCCCAAAAGTGCCAGAAGGAAAGAAATTATCAAGAGCAAATCACAAAAATGAATTGGAAATTATGAAAACAATGTTAAACATTGCTGAAAAGAAGATATGGTTCTTTGAGAAAATGAACAAGATTCATAAACCACTGGCCAAATTAATTGCAGGACATAAAAAGAAGACTCAAATCAACAAGATAAGATTCCAAAATGGAGACCTCTTAACTAATACCAGTGAAACAGAGAGACTCATCAGACATATTTCAAGAACTTATATTGCACAAAATTGGAGAACCCGAAAGAAATGTATGAATTCCTTGATTCATACCACCTACTAAAACTTGAACAACTTTATTACTCCTAACAAGATTGAAAAAGTGTGTAGTTTGAATGTGATAATGTAAATGTGTGGCTCCATAGATTTAGATGTTTTACTAAATTTGAGTTTGCAACTTCAGCCCCTAGCAGGCAGACCCCTTATAGATGGGGCATGTCAGTGGGGAGGGGGAAATTTGAATTCCAGTCCAAAGGTGTGGAGAGCAGTTTGAGCTCTGGCTGTCTTGCTTGCTTGTTTTTGGTGTTTGCTGGCTATTATTTTATTTTATTTTTTTCTTTCTGGACTTGGATTTATGGAAGTAAGCAGCTTTGTCTGGCATAGATGGAACTTCCACTGGATTTGTAAGGTGAACTAAATTTCTTTCATAAACTGTGTCTGGTTGGATGTTCTTCCCAGCAGTGTGGACCTGAATACAACAAAAAGCAATTAAAAAACCTCCCAACAATAAAAAAAAGAGGCCAGGCCCAGATGTATTCACTTCTGAATTATGTCAAACCTTCATTCATGAACTAAAACCACTTCTTCCCAAGTTATTCCTCACAATTTAAGAAGAAGGTATGCTCCCAAACTCCTTATATGAAGCCAATATTATACTAATATGAAAGCCAAACTAAAACTACATATATATATATATATATTTTTTTTTTTTCACCTTAATGTGTCCAGATAAAAAAAATTCTCAATAAAATTCTTTCAAAGTGAATCCAAGAACACATCAAAAGCATCATCCATCTTGATCATATAGGTTTCATCCCAATGATTCAGGAATATTTCACATACCAAAGTTGATAAATGTAATATGCCACATAAACAAATTTAAAGACAGTAGCCACATGACCATTTCAATAGATGCATAAAAGGCCTTTGACAAAAAGCCACATCCCTTCATGATTAAACCACTGGTGAGAATTGGGATGGAGGGATCATGTCTCAACATAATAAGGGTATTATAAAAGTACCTAAGATCTAGATTATAATAAATTGAGAAAAACTAAGAGTGTTATTAGTAAGTTCTGGAACAAGACAGGTGCTCACTCATCACTGCTTGGAACATAGTTGTAGAATTCTTAGCTCAAGCAAGAAAAGAAAAAGAAGTACAAGAGATATAAGTTGGAAAAGAGTAATTTAATTATACCTGTTTGCATTTGATGTGATTCTATAGACAAGTGACCCAAATGACAGCACCAAAAAACTTCTAAAGGTGTTAACTTCTTTTAGCAAAGTTGCAGGATACAAAAATCAACACACAAAAATCAGTAGCCTTCCTACATGCCAAAGTCAAAACATATGGAGAAAGAAATCAGGGATGCTATCTTGTTGAAATTACCACG
The DNA here is from genome assembly GCA_036346955.1 of Dipus sagitta. Taxonomy (NCBI): domain Eukaryota; kingdom Metazoa; phylum Chordata; class Mammalia; order Rodentia; family Dipodidae; genus Dipus; species Dipus sagitta. The sequence continues at coordinate 76,582,684 of CM070778.1, read as the reverse complement.
CACATGAAATCAAATATCTTGGAATTTCACTAACCAAGGAAATAAAAGATCTATAGAATGAAAACAAAAACTCTGAAGAAATAAATTGAGGTGGATATAAGGGAATGGAAAGGCCACCCATACTCATGTATTGGTAGAATTAGTATTGTGAAAATGGCCATCCTATCAAAGGCAAAAAGTAGATTCAATGTAATTCCAATTAAAGCCCTGCACTGTTCTCCACAGAGTTAGAATATATAGTCTCAAAATTTTATGGAATCACAGAAAGTTTCATCATCAAAAATATCCTCATCAGAAGAAATACATCAGGTGGAATCACCATACCTGATTTCAAGATACAGTACAAAGCAATAATAACTAAAACAGCATGGTACTAGCACAAGACAGACACATAGATCAATGGAGTGGAACAGAATGCCCATCTCTCAATACAAGCAACTACAGTTATATGATCTTCAACAAAGGAGCCAAAAAGGTACACTGGAGAAAAGACAGTATCTTCAACAAGTGGTTCTGAAGAAATTGGATAACCACATGTAGATAACTAAGTCTAGACTTGCTTCTCTCAACCTGCACAAGTCAACTCTAAATGGATTAAGGACCTCAACATAAGACTGAAACTCTAAAATGACTGTACAAAACATTAGAGAGTACATACTATAATCTAGCTGTAGGGAAAATCATCCTGAATAAAACTCCAGCAGCATAGAGAATTAGACATTCAGCCACTGGAGCCTCATGAAACTAAAAAAAGCTATTGTACAGATAATGAAACTATCAACAGAGTCAATAGACAATCCACAGAAAGGGAGAAAATCCTCTTCAGCTATACCTTCAACAGAGGTCTAATATCCAGAGTCTACGAAGAACTCAAAAAACTAAGCAATAAAAAGTCAACAATCCAATCAAAATATGGGTTACAGAACTGAACAGAGAATTCTCAAAGGAAGAAATAGAAATGGCCAATACACACTTAAAGAGATGTTCAACATATTTAGTCATTAGGGAAATGCAAATCAAAACAACTTTGAAATTCCATCTTACTCTAGTCATGATAGCATTTATACAAAAAAAGTGAATGAGAATAAATCTTGGTAAGGCTGTGGGTAAAGAGGAACCCTCAACCACTGCTAGTGGGAATGCAAACTTCTACAGCCACTATGAAAATAATTATAAAGACTCCTGAAAAAGATGAAAATAGATTTACCATTTGAATCAGCTATAATACTTCTGGGCATATACCCCAAAGATTCAACCTTTTACTACAGAGATACTTTCTCAGCCATGTTTGTTGCTGCTATATTCACAATAGATAATAATTGGGATCAGTCCAGATGCCCAGCATCTGATGAATGGATAATGAAGATGTGGTACATATACTCAATGAAGTTCTATACAACTTTAGGGAAAATATAATAATAAAATTTATAGGAAAATGAATGAGTTGAAAAACTTCATTCTGAGTGATGCCACATAGGCACAGAAGAACATATGCTTCATGTTCTTTCTCATCTGCAGTTAGAAACTGGGATCAATTGGAGATGAGTGTGAACCATAGTAAGCATCAGGAATATGGGCATAAAACTAGAATGTGATCAGGATAAAGAAGAAATAAGAATGAGTGAATGAGTTAGTTAACAGGCTAGGTGATGGACAGAACATAGGGGATAGGAGAGTATTGGAGCAGTAGAGACTACACAGGATGGGGAGGGAATTACACAAATGTTAAGACAACATGAACCAGTTCCATAGACACCCTCCCTTTGGATATTATCCCATAACATACAACCACCAATAAAGGGGGAATGAGGAATGTTCTGTACAGAAGAGCCTCTCTAGAAAACTGAAAAATTGTAACCCTAAAACCATGGGTTCTGTCTGGTTAATCTTGACCCAGAATTGAAGTAGCTCCCACAGTGAACTTTTGGCCAGGGAGACCCATGAGGTCCCCAAAACAATGCAGATCATTGTCATACACTTGGTTATGTGACAGAGTTAAAAGGTAAGACCCTATTGGTAAAGACAAAAACAGGCTGTGGTCACAGGACATCCAAATACCATGATGCAACATAAAGGCAAACTAGTTCCCTCCTAGCTGTCTTTTATAGTTCTAGAAAGTTCTATAGCAATTTCTGGGGAACAGTGGTCACCAATAGCATGAATAAGCTGGGGCCCCTGCAAAGTACAAAATCAACCAGCTGAACAAGAAGTACACACAGGTGCAACAGTGGCACACAGCCTTTGTAGGCAACCAAATGTTCTCTGCCCACTTAGTGGAGGAGAACTTGTATCTATTAGTAGAAGCCAAGTCATAGTAAATGGAAGGGAACTCATAAACACCAAGAGTAGCCCCCACTGTTCTCTGAATAGGAATAATGGGCTTACACACCCAAAATTCTCTCAAGTAACTATGAATCCCCTTTAGCACAAGCTGCTCTCACTCTTGGTTGGAGGGTCTGTTTTATTTTACAAATAGTAAAGAACATGGAGGAGATCCAAGATCCACCAATGTGGTTTTATGGAATTATATGGATTTTTAATACATTTCTGAAGCTCCATTAGCCAACAATTACCAAATAACCTTAGTTTTTAGAACAATATAACAGAAGGAATTTTTTATTTTTTACATCTTTATACATGCATAGCAATATAATTTGATTCCATGCCTTCCCATTATCCTCTTTCTTCCACTGCCTCTTCTCACTAATTCACTAAAACTCTTCTTTTCATTAGAACCCCATTGCACTTTCATGAATTGCTCTTTGTTTGTGAACAGAGATAAAACAATTGCCACACAAGCATGAGTATCTTTGTTCATATCCTGCATACCCATATAAATATGCTTGTGGGTTCTTGAGTTCTTGTTCTGGGCAGTTGTGGTTCCCCTGAAGGTGTCCAGGCAACTGGGGTGGATTATCACGTGGCCAGAGAAAGAATCACTCCTTGAAGAGAGTTTTGATGAATAGCTCTCTCCCTTTATTGTCAGGGAAATGGGTTTATAAGCATCTGAGGGTTGGGGGAGGGTCCTAAGGGGATTGAACATACAAGGTTCCTATGAGAACATTCATTCTAGCATGTAGGCAATGGGGGGGGGTCAGGTGATCTAGGGTCTCAGGGGGATTGGCTGTGTGAAGGTTCTGTCTGATAAGGAGTTTCCTAGGCAACTGGCCAAAAGTTACAGGGCTATGGGCAGAGCCCAAGTTCAGGTGTACTGGGCTTAGAGAGGGAGTGGCTTCCTGTAGTCTAGGGGTCCTTAGCTGTGCCTAGACAGCTCAGGTCCCTCTCCTGAAGGCTCCAACCTGTGCCTGGCAGTACTCAACAAATGCTGGGCATGAATGGTAGCCTGATTGTAATACTAGCACTTGGGAGGCAGAGATAGGGGTTCCATAAGGTAAAATGGCTAGCTAGACTAGTTGAGTCAGCAAACTCTGAGTCTCTGCTCAGTAAATAAAGTAGAAAACTATTGAGGCATGTGTGCGTACATATGCCCCCCCACACACGTGCACACCATAGACACATACATATACACAGAGGAACTATTTGTATTTAATTTTTTTATTTATTTGAAATATAAAGGGGGGCATAATAGGCATGCCAAGGCCTCTTCCAACTTCAAATGAATTCCAGATGTGTGTCTCACCTTGTGCATTTAGGTTTACATTGGTACAGGGGAATTGATCCTGGGACAATAGTCTTTGCCTTTAACTAAAGTCTAGCATTTGCAGTGTGTTTCTTTGCTTTTATCTTGAAAGTTTTCTGGTAATGACGTCCTTAAAGATATAATACTTATATGCTGAGTGGAATCATAAGGATATTAGTTTTGGAAACATTTTGTAGGGAAAACTACAGAATCCACTTTCTAGAGAAGAATACTGAGATTGGAGAATCAATCTTATTTGGAAGGGGTCAGACCTGAAACTAATATTGCTGGTCTACAGACACATTATTATATCTTACAGCCCACTGTAGTTTTCTGAAATTTTCTAGCAAAAATAATTACCAAAGTAATTTAGCTTACTATCTCATTTTGACTACTGCAATATACCTCTGCTATTCCTCAAGGCTTGGTTTGCTCCTCATTTCTTCTCTTTTTTTAAAACCCTCACTCTTTTATGTGCCCTTTAAGAGAAATTGGATATCTACTGTGTAACTTTATCCAGGGAGTCTTTAATTAGACTGTTCCAATTATTGTTCAGAATTATGCTAATAATTATAATGGCTAAGGACTTGGACATTGTTATCTACAGAGAAGGAATTGTGTGAAGAAGAAAAGACAGATGTCAACTCTTTACACCAATGGAAAGAAAAAAGTAATAAAGATTAAAAGAAATTGTTAAACCGGGTGTGGTGGCACATACTTTTAATCCCAGCACTTGGGAGGCAGAGGTAGAAGGATCATGGTGAGTTCAAGGCCACCCTGAGACTACATAGTAAATTCCAGATCATCCTGGGCTAGAGTGAGACCCTACCTCAGAAAAAAAACAAAAAAAAAATTGTTAAAGTACAGGGTGGGTTACAGATTGAAAGATGCTTATAAATAACAACTTGTTATAGCTCTTAGGCAAAGCTATGGAAAAAGGGGAATTAAGCATCTTCGTCTCAAGGTCAGCAAGGCCAAATTTAGGCCTTACCATGGCTACCTTACACTGAGTAGAAATGGGATCCAGCATTCTCTGTTGTTGCCTCTGCTAAAGGTATAGGTGTTCCAAAGACAATTTCACAGCCAAGAATTGATGTCTGGTATCTGTTCCCCACTTTTGCTTAAATGACTATGTTATAAAAAAGAATGATTTATTTGCAAGGGTTGGGAGAGAGGCACTAGGGCCTCTAGCTGCTGTAAACAAACTCCAGACACATGCACCACTTTGTATACCTGGCATTAAATTGATCCTGGGTCCTTAGGCTTTGCAGGAAAGTGTCATAACCACTAAGTGATCCCTCTAGTTCCCTAAATGACTACTTCTAAAGAGCAATATCATAGTTGTACTTGAGAGCAAAAAACTCAGGAAGTAAATATAAAAATTATAAATATAAAATCCTAAGGACCCCGGTTCGAGGCTCAATTCCCCAGGACCCACGTTAGCCAGATGCACGAGGGGGCGCACGCATCTGGAGTTCGTTTACAGAGGCAGGAAGCTCTGGCGCGCCCATTCTCTCTCTCTCTCTCTCTCTCTCTCTCTCTCTCTTGGCTTCCTTCTCTCTGTCACTCTCAAATAAATAAATGAACAAAAAAATTTAAAAAAAATGTAAAAATATTCAAACTATTTGTATTGAAAGAATGTTAGATTCATACAGGTTGACCAACAGTGGTGGGGAGGGCTTATCCGTAGGCTATTTGCAATGTGGAAAAGGTTAACCTGAAGTTCTGTTTTGGTTACCAAACAATATTTCTTCAGTGTCCATAAACTGCCCTTTGACCTTTTGTCACTAAATTCTGATCACATTAGTCACATCAAAAACTTATTTTAGCCAAGATAAAAATAGACTGATTTCTTTTTAGGATTTCTAAATAATCCAAATAAAAATAAACAAAAAATATTAAAAAGGGATGGAGATATTGCTTAATGGTTAAGCACTTGCCTGTAAAGCCTAAGGGCCCTGGTTCAAGCCTCTATTCCCCAGGACCCATATTAGCCAGATGCAAAAGGGGGCGCACGTATCTGGAGTTCATTTACTGGAGGCCCTGGCATGCCCATTCTCTCTCTCTCTCTCTCTTTCTGCCTCTTTCTCTCTCTGTCACTCTCAAATAAATAAATAAAAATAAACAAAAAACGAATTTCTAAATAATCACTGAAACAAAAGAATAATTTGCATATACTGACTTGAAAACTGAAGTGTTGGAATGAAAAAGTATGACCCATGGTGGAAGTCTCTATTTATATGGGTCTGTCTTTTCAAAGCCTGGTTTTTGTTGCTTAAAAGTTTGTGTGTGTGTGTGTGTGTGTGTGTGTGTGTGTGTGAAAGGTATTAAGAAAATCTGCCAACTGAAGTAAAGCATGAATTCCCTTTATCCAAGTAATGATAGAAAGACCAACAGCCAGTAGGGCCTTCTGAAGTATTGCAAAAGAGTAAATTCTCAAAGCAACCAAATAATGATGAACATGGACATGTTCTTGTTAATTATAAGCCAATACTCATTGAACTGTGCAGTGGTGGTTTGAATGTAAATGTATGTTCCCTACAGACTCAGGTGTTTTATGAAGCTTGCAACTTCAGTCTCTAGCCACCTTGCGAGAGGAGGTATCATTGGGGGAAGAATCTAAGGTCCAGCCCAAAGGTGTGTTTGGGGGTGGACCTTATTCTAATCCAACTTATGGAGAACAGTGTGAGCTCTGCTGGGTTCCTGTTGCTTCTTTTTGGAGTTTGCTGTCTGGTACTGGTTTCTTTCTCCACTTGGATCTATAAATGGGAACCAGCTTCTTCTTCCATTGATGAAACTTCCTGGGTCTGTAAGGTTGACATAAATACCTTTTTCCCATTAACTATGTCTGGTTGGATGCTCATCTCAGCATTGTGGAGCTGACTATGATGTATACATTCAAGTTATATGCACTATATTATCACATTGTTTCTGCCTTGTTGAGAAAATACATAAGTTTTAAGCTTTCTTAGAGGCACTTAATTAGTATTAATTGTCAAGATTCAAGCCTAGACCATCTGACACAAGGGTGTGTGTTCATACAACCTCCATAGCAATTTATTTTGTATCTTCAATACATCCTAAACTATATGAAAGATCTATGTACCGTGAAATTAAAGAATACTTACACTTTTTGCATGTGTATGTGTGGTGTGGTGTTTGTATTTGTGTGGTCACTTGTGTACGTGTGTACAGGTGCTTGTAGAAGACCTCAATGTTCATGTCAAGTGTTCTGATCTATGACTCCCTGTTTTTGACAGATTATTTCAATGAACATAAAGCTCACTGATTGGCTGGGCTAGCTAGCCAGTGAACACTAGTGATTTTTTGTCCCTGTCTTCCCAGTGCTGGGTTACAAGGGCATACCACTGTGCCTGACATTTGACGTGGGTGCTGGGGATCCAGACTCATATCCTCATAATATGCAGTGAGCACTTTACCTGATGATCCCTCTCTCCAGTACCTTATAAATTATTTTTTAAAAGCAGTAACTGATTTAGACAGTACAGCTATGAGATGACACCCATTCTTGAGCTCCAATTACATATCACAGACTCTATTGAACAAATATGCTATCTTCTCTTTTTTTTCTCTCTCTCTCTCTCTCTCTTCTCTCTCTCTTTGGGTGTATGTGGTGTGGTGTGTCTGGTTTGTTCCTTATATGTATATGCTGATGCTGTGCCCCATGTGTTTTACTGTGGAGCTCCATGGGCTTTCCTGTACTGACCATAGGAGAACTTTGAGTGTCCCCCCCAGTCACTCATCCACTTGATATTTTCCTTACAAGGAGCATTTTCCTGATTCTGGAGCTTGCCAGTTAAGAGCTGTAGGGCTTATCCTGTCTCTGTTTCTCAAAGGACTAGGTTTATAGGAATGAGTGGCCACCCCCAGCTATTTATATGGGTTCTGGAGATTTGAATTTAGGCAATCTCAGGTCCCCTCAGACACTTCTGCTTGTGCAGGAATCATAATTAACTGCTGAGCCATCTCTTCAGCACTATTTCCACTGTTTAGCACAAACTTACAATGAAAAAAGGTCCTCATTTTGTGTAGGATGAAATAAGATCCATATAATTTTTAGGTAATATGCCTAGGTTTATATTCTACATAGCAGGATTATCTGCAGTGGGACACCAAGTTTTCGTGGTTGCAAGGCGTTTTTCTGTTTTTGGTTTGTTTGTTTTTCATGTAGCTGTTTTAAGATACTGGTTTAGTTTATCCCAAAATGACTAAAGATCTTAGTCCTAGTCCTGTTTCTTGTCCCTAGCCCTATTTTCCTATTAAAGTTGTTAAACAGATTATCCTCAGGAAATGCTTAAATACATAACTTGTGATATATATTCCAATTCCTCTGATGTTATCATAGTACATTATATACATATATTGACATCTCACACTACACCTCAGAAATATGTGCCCAGTATGTATGTCAATAATGAATAAAGCTATATTAGTTTCTTTTTACTGTTGTATAATTTTCCATTAAAAGACACTGTAATAATTTGTTCATTCATTCTACATTTCTGTGTTCCTTTATTTAAATTTAAATCTCATTTACTTTTTTCTTATAGTTGCCTTATTTATATATTTATCTGTATCAGTTTTTAAATTAGTGTATGAGGCAAAGATTTCGTTTTTGTGTTAACACTTCGTTAGACTTTGTTTTGACTGATCCTCCTTTACCACTCCCCTCTCCTATCCCTTTGCCCCACCTCTTTACCCCTTCCTCCCCTCCAAGATGCTCTTTTTACTCCAATGTCATATTATTCTATTATCCTTTTCCCCCAATGCTTAATATCTCTTGTTCCCTTCTTATGACTCTCTTTCTAACTTCATGGCCTACACACTAAGAAACACATACACACAAAATTACAATCTAGGATCTGTACATAAAACAAAACATAATATTTATCTTCCATATTAGGACAAATTTAACTTAAAATAAGAATCTCCAGCTTTATTCATTTTCCTGTATATGTCATAATTTCATTCCTATGTACAGATGGATAAAATTCTGCTGTGTATATGGACCACAGTTTATTTATCAATTCATCTGTTGATGAAATTAGGCTGGTTACATATCTTAGCAACTGTGAAGGATATTAGAGCCCTTTGGTTTTATATCCAGTAGTAGTATATCTGGGTCATATGGTTATTCTATGTTTAGGTTTTTACTGATGCACGTGTGTGTGTGTGTGTGTGTGTGTGTGTGTGTGGTTGTGCATGTGTCACAACATGCATGTGGAGGTCAGAAGATAACCTGAAGTGTTAATCCCCACTTTCTATCTTGTTTGAGGTAGGGTCTCCCGCTACTGACTGCTACATTTACTGTGTTGCTACCTCCAGAGGATTCTGCATCATCTGTCTAGCCACAGGCACACTGGGATTAAAGATGCTTGTGTTAAAGTGCTTGTCTTCTTCGTGGATTCTGGGATCTGAACTTCTGTGGCAAACACTTTACCCACTGAGTCACCCTAATTTTCAGTTGTGAGGAAAACTCAATACTGACTTCTACGGTGTCCAGTTTACACCCCTACCAACAGTGTACAATGGTTCCTCCTTCCCTATAACCTCATCTGAATTTTGAGGAAACTCCATATTGATTTCTACAGTGTCCGTACCAGTTTACATTTCCATAAGCAATGTATAGCTGTTGCCTTTATTCCACATCCTCACAAGCATTTGTGGTTATTTCCTTGATGACTGCTAATCTGACTGAGCTAAGGTGGGATCTCAGTGTAGTCATAGTTTGCATTTCTCTGATGACTTGTGAGGTTGAACACCTTTAGAGATGTTCCTTCTTTGAGAATTATGTTAATTTCAGTAGACTGTTTATTGATTGGGTTGTTTGATTTCTTGTTTAGCTTCTTGAGTTATTTGTATATTCTACATATAAATTTTCTGTTAGATGTATAGCTTAGGAATGTTTTCACCCATTCTGTAGGCTATACCTTCACTTTGTTAAATTTTTCCTTTGCTGTGCAGAATGTTTTTAATTTAATGAGGTCCTATTTATGAATTGTTGACATTAGCATCTGGCATGTGAGTCAGAAAGTTCTAGCCAATACATTTATCTTGAATTATGTTTCCTAATTTTCATCTAATAATTTCAGAATTTCAATTTTTACATTAAGACCTTTGATGCATTTAGAGGTGACTTTTGTATGTGTCAGGAGATAAAGACATAGTTGCATTCTTGTGCCTGTAAATATTTAATTTTCACAGTGTCATTTGTTGAAGAGGCTGTTTTTTTTCCTTCAATGAATATTTTTGGGATCTTTGCCAAATATCATATGGCTGTAGCTGCATAGGTTTTTATATGAGTCATCTACTTCATTGATCTATATGTTTGTTTTTGTGTCTGTACTATGGTACTTTTGTTACTATGGGTCAGTAGTATAACAACTTGAAGTAAAGAATGATGGTATCTTCAGTAATATTTTTAAATCACGATTATTGTAATTATTCTGGCTCTTTGTGTATCCATAAATTTTATTATTATGTATTTACTTATTTGAGAGGGGGGAGAGAAAGTATGGGAACTGCAAAGCCTCCTGACATTGCAAACAAACTTCAAATGTAGATGCCACTTTGTATGTCTGGCTTTAGGTGCATACTAGGCAATTGAACCTGGGCCACCAGTCTTTTCAAGTAAGTACCTTTAAACACAGAGAAATCTTTCCAGTCCCCTGAATAATAATAATAACTATTAATATCATTATTTATGTGAAGAATCTAATAGGAATTTTATTAGGGTCTGCATTGAATCTGTGGATTGCTTTTGGTAATATAGTCACTTTAATAATGCTAATTCTTCCTATCCATGAGCATGGGAGGCCATTTTATCTTCTAGTATCTTTCTCAATATTTATTTTGTTCCAGTCTTTAAGGTCTTTCAATTCCTTGATCAGGATTATTCTAAGACATTTTTGAGGAAATTATAGATGGAATTGTTTCCCTGACTGGTATATGGAAAAGCTACTTATTCTATGCATTAATTTTGTATCCTGTCACTTTTCTTAAAGTGTTTATCAGCTCTAGGAATTTTCTGGTGGAATCTTTGAAGTTCCTTATCTACAAAATCATATCATCTACAATAAGAATATTTTGATTTATTCATTTCCTACTTGTATTCCTTTTATTAAACTCATTTATTGTTCTTGCTAACACTTCTTACACTCTAAGTGAATAGTTTCTTCCTCCTGATCTTACTGGATTTTAGGCAAATGAGAACTATGTGTATTCTGTATAGTGTGGATGGAAAGTTCTCTAAATGTCTCTTAAATCCATTTGGTCTCAGATGTCATTTAACTAACATGTTTCTCTTGTTTTTATTTTTTGAAGTGTATTTTAAAAAGTTTATCTATTTATTTATTTGGAGGGGGTATGCGTACAGGTGCCATGGCACATAAGGGGAGGTCAGAAACATCACAAGATGTCTGCTGTTGCAAACATACTGTCAGACTGAAAAGGACATCAGCCTCGCTGGTTTGAGAGCTTCAGATTTGCCTGGTTCTGCTTCCTATTGTCATAGTCATGCTGAGATCACAGATGCATATGACACTTTGCATCCAACTTCGCATGTATGCTGGGGAATTGTCGCTACCCTTCCCGTCCAGCAGAATAAGGCAACGGCAATCGGAACCCTTCTCGAAGCAGTTTATTCAGGAATCCTTGACATCTGGGTGTGGGGCCCCTATATTAAACCCTCCTCCCTATAAATAGCCAGCCTAACCTAACCAGCAGCTGCCATGTGGGCGTAAGCAACAGGGCGCAGCCAACCACCTGATGGTGGTCTAATCATACGTAGCGTTGTACATGCGCACTTTGCAGTGTGTACGTGTTTACTCAGAAGGGGAAGCAGGAAGTGATGCTTAGTCATGATACTTGGCAGCCAGCCTAGGCGCCATCTTGTAATGGCTGCCATACCCGCGGAGACTTGGCAGGAAGCCCTGGCGGCCTTGGGGCAGCGACCTTGGCAGGAAGCCCGGGCGGCCATCCACACCCACTCTCCACATTTCCCCCTTCTTTACTATAAAATGGCAGAGAGAATGCCTGTCTTAGGTTGTCCCAAGGACCAATACTCCTTACCCGTCATTGGGCGACAAACAGCTCGAGGTTTGTTTCTTGTCTTAGGTTGGTAGTATCCTTACCCATCATTGGGCGACAAACAGCTCGAGGTTTGTTCCCTGTCTTAGGTTGGTAGTATGGTCAAGGAATCTTACCCGTCACTGGCTACTTCTCTAGCATGCCGAGCCACACCTGCAAGGCTTGTACTATGAGCGCTCGATCTCGTATATGCTTTGCGCACATGTTGCACATACACCACAGCATGAAGCCACTAATCAGAATCAGACAAAAGGCCATAGTCCCTATGCCCGCCCATTCCTTCAAGGTGAATCCAAGTAGACAATCCTGCAGCAAGGGACACATCCACTCTGGTAGAGTTGATGTGGATGATGGACAATCGCAGGTCTCTCACGAGCACATCATTCACGGGACCAGTTGCCTGTAAGATAACTGGAAAGAACTCAAGACAAATTAGCCAAATTGTTATGTCAAGGTTGGAGGAAGCCAAGTACGAGTGTGGAGGTGAAGGCCACGAGCTTCATCATGGATATTTGCAATTCGTTGAAGTAAGAACCGTAAGAGAGCAGGTAACAAGCACATAAGGATTACAAAACAAACCCCAAATGTAACGAAATGTCCAATCCAGGCATGAAAAGATCCCCAATCAGGTATTGCTGACTTAAGGGCTGTAAGTAAATCATTAGCTGCCTGAGCAGCATCAAAATTAAGATGAGTATCCTGTATTGCCAAAACTTCTGAATGTAAATTAATTAAATCTAAAGAAATATTATCATGATGCCATACTCCTTCTAAATGCATTTTTACCTTTTCTCAACTAGAATTAAATGTTTTAGGTGTAATACAAATCCATTGAAAATCAGCATGACATTGTAACCTAGTTTTAACTTTGAATCCTTGTATTTCTTCCCCCCAAAACCCCACAGCGTCAAATAAAGCATCCAACTTTTTCTCTATCTTTCTATCAATACTTTCTTGTGTACCCAATGTAATTGAAACATTTTTAGCTAAATTATTTACAAAATGCGCAGGTATGAACTTCTTGTGTAAGTGCAACAGCAGCTGTAGTAGTAGAAGCTAATAAAGTAATGAAGGCCACAATACCGGCAATGATCAATCCTACAACTCTTTTCTGTCTAGTCAAACTATTTTTAACTTTCTCTATGATTTGTAGTCCTTTCTCTGAAATACCAAGGCTTAGTGAGCTTAACAGGTATCATAGCAAAAACAGGTTGTTTAACTATTATCATTGAGCTACTAAAAGAAGTAATACATTTAGACAATGAACAATTAGTACATGTGACATTAAATATACCCTCTGCAGCATTAATCCAAGTGACTTTAATATTCCCAGACATTAAAGCGTAGGGTGGTGTTATACAAGCCATAGGTGATATTTTTAACTAGCTGAAAACACAAAACTCCTTCAAGGGGTAAACTCCATGACTCTTGAAGAGCAGCTAAGTCTCCCTCAAACAGCAGGAAAGAAAATTGCAAAGTGCTATTGGCAACAAAAAATCTGGGGTATACTTGTGCAGAATACAAAATTGGCAGTGGTCTAGGGAAAAGTGGAAGGATTCTCCATCTTAATACTTGACTAATTACCATCCATGGGCACATCATCAGCAGTAGCAACAGTGTTTCCTTTTGTAGGATAAGCTCCGTCCATCCGACTGACCGGGAGCACAGGGCAGCGGCCACAGAGGCCCTGAACCAGATGGTGGAACCTCTAATTTAATTGAATCCACTCTCTCCACTAACTTTTCAAGCTCTTCATCTGAGCCTTCCTCCTCTGAACTTTTTCCTTTCTCAGACTCCTGGGATCGCTCCTCTTTCAACTGTTCTAAGACTTCCTTTCCTCTTTCAATTTCTGCTATGCACTTCCCTTCTCGATCAGTCAAACAAGAACGAACAAGTTTCCAGATAGACTTTATTCCTGGAAGAGTCAGTCCCTGGTCTTGTGTAAAATCTATGTCTCTCCCTAATTTATCCCAACCAGCAATAGTTAAATGTCCAGAATCTACAAACCAAGGAGCAATCTCATCTACAGCCTCTATGAATCTCTGTATAGTGGCACTCTTCAGCCTTAGTCCTTTCGCTTTCAATAGATCTTTCAATACATATGCCGCAGTTCTACTAGAAAAAGTATTACCCATTTTAAATGCTTGTCTCTTTACCGAGAACTTGAAACTAAAACTTGTCTCTTTACTGAGAACTTGAAACTAAAACTTGTCTCTTTACTGAGAACTTGAAACTAAAACTTGTCTCTTTACCGAGAACTTGAAACTAAAACTTGTCTCTTCACCGAGAATTTGAAACTAAAACTTGTCCAACTTACCTGGGAACTTACCAGCTAGCTGCAGTCTAGCTGCCCTGACTGCTCCGAGTTCTGAGTCCCCGTACAGGCCACCACTTGTCGCTACCCTTCCCGTCCAGCAGAATAAGGCAACGGCAATCGGAACCCTTCTCGAAGCAGTTTATTCAGGAATCCTTGACATCTGGGTGTGGGGCCCCTATATTAAACCCTCCTCCCTATAAATAGCCAGCCTAACCTAATCAGCAGCTGCCACGTGGGCATAAGAAACAGGGCGCAGCCAACCACCTGATGGTGATCTAATCATACGTAGCGCTGTACATGCGCACTTTGCAGTGTGTACGTGTTTACTCAGAAGGGGAAGCAGGAAGTGATGCTTAGTCATGATACTTGGCAGCCAGCCCAGGCGCCATCTTGTAATGGCCGCCATACCCATGGAGACTTGGCAGGAAGCCCGGGTGGCCATCCACACCCTCTCTCCACAGGGAATTAAACCTAGGTCAGTAGGCTTTGCAAGTAGACACATCAAACATGGAGTCATCTTCTTCCCAGCCCATTTTCTAAGTTTTTTTTTTTTTTTTACAAATATATTTTATTTATGAGAGGGGGATAGAGAAATGCAGATAGAGAATGGGCACACCAAGGCCTCTAGCCACTGTAAACAAACTGCTGCTGCTTAGAGAATAGTACTGCTTTTCCAAGGCATTGTATCTTTTAAAAAAATTTTTTGTTTGTTTTTATTTATTTGAGAGTGACAGATGGACAGAGAGAGAAAGAGGCAGAGAGAGAGAGAGAGAGAGAGAGAGAGAGAGAGAGAGAGAGAGACAGCCAGGGCCTCCAGCCACTGTAAACGAACTCCAGATGCTTGCACCACCATGTGCATCTGGCTTACATGGGTCTGGGGAATCAAACCTAGAATCGAGGTTCTTAGGCTTCACAGGCAAGCACTTAACCACTAAACCATCTCTCCAGCCCAAGGCATGCTATCTTAATGGGGCTCTAGTCATCATTCTGGGATGGTCTATGTATTTTCTTTGATCTGCCTTTTCAAGTTTATATTTCACTCTATTATTAGACTTGAGATTTTTAGCCATCTGATATCTGTTATCCAGCTTTCCCCAGTTTATTCCCTGTAGATTCTATGGGAATGCCTGCACATTGTTAATCATCTTGTCTCTCTTCTTATTTTAAAAATATTTTATTTATTTGATACAGAGGAAGAGGGAGAGAGAGAGAGAGAGAGAGAGAGAGAGAGAGAGAGAGAGAGAGAGAGATACAGGGAGAGAATGGGCAGGCCACGGTCTTCAGCTACTGCAAATGGACTCCAGATGCATGCGCCCCCTTGTGCATCGGGCTTACGTAGGTTCTGGAGAATCGAACTGGCATCCTCTGGCTTTGTAGGCAAATGCCTTAACCACTAATCCATCTCTCCAGCCCCCACTTCTTATTTTAATTTATTTTTTAAATTTGAATTTAATTTTTTGTATTTATTAAGTCTTGCTTTGTGGCCTATAATGTAATCAATCTTAGAGATGGTTTCACAGACCACTGCTAAGAATGCATACTCTGTGTCTGGATAGACTATTCTGGACACATTTGTTAAATCCAACTAGCCTACTGTACACTATAGCTTTTCTCTGAATTTTTTCGGCTCACTTGAACTTTGGAAGACATATCTAAATTGAGAGAGAGGTATTTAAGTCTCCCACAACCATTATCAGCACCTATCGGCCTTTACATTCTTATGGTATTTGTTTTATGAAATTATTATCCTCAATATTTGGTTAATAAATATTTATAAATTGTTATATCTTTTTATTTTATTTTATTTATTTTATTTTTTAATTAATTAGTTTTGCACTCAGTGAATATAGTCAATTTGCTACCATTATTAGGCTCATCCATTGCCTGCCCCTGCCCCTTGGCCCCTCCTTGTTGAGGTATATGGGTCATGCATTCTGGAGTCAGCCCACAGTTATGGGTAGGATAAATGTCTGCATATCATGACCCAACATGTGGCTCTGACATTCTTTCTGCCCCTTTTCTGCAAAATTTCCCTGAGCCATGTTTGGTTCATTTTTGGTCTGCTTCAGTGATGAGGTGTTGGGGGCCTCTGGGTCTCTGGATACCTGATTTGGTAGGAGTTGATTTTTCTCTGTGTTGATCTCCTTCACCCTTGTGCTGGTACCCAGTTCACCAATCAAACAGCACCCTTCCTTGTTTTGCCAATTGTTAGTTTCAGCTGGGGCCCGTTTGAGGTATGATGGGGTGACTCTATCCTTAGGATCTGCATCTATCTGAAAAAGAGAAGCAGATTCTCCAATGGAGAGTAAAGTTAGCACCAGACAAATGAGATAATGCTTACTTTTTTATAGAGAATTTAATAGGTGTAGGCCCTCTTGTAGCCCATGATTGGTGGTAGCTTGATAATGGAGAGTGAGCTTATGCTTGGATATGGTTCTCGCATGTTTCCCAGCTGCAGATATGGGTCCCATAACACTGAGGGGATCAGTTAGCTGAATCAAGAGCAGTTGGTTCCCCACCATGGCTGTGCACCACTATTGCACTTGTGTGAGCATCACAACAGGTTATTTGCTGCTAAGTAATTGAGACCATGAGTTGCATGGACAGATATTGGTCATTTTCCCCCAGTCGCCCACGTAGCACCTTCTAGCACTAGACATGCTGTCTGGGGACTGACCTGTCTTCCAGCTTCCAGCCATGCCATTCCATTTTATATGTCAACCACGTAAAGTGTCTTCAGCAGTAGGGTCTTGCCACTAACCTTTGGTGGGTCATCAAGTACTCTGACAGAAATCTGTCTTTCTTTTTGGAAACCTTGTAGATCTCTTTGATCAAAAGCTCATTGGGGATGAAAGCCACATGCTGGTGCTGGGAGTTACAGGTCAGTGCCCACTAAGAAAAGGAAGAAAAATATAACTACTATAAAAGAGATAGAGAGAAGAGAGAGAGAGAGGGAGGGAGGGAGGGAAGAGAGAGGGTGTAGAAGATTAAGGTCAGTCTTCATCACACACTCTGAAGTGTCTTGTGGGTCAGGTTTTCCCTCTAAGGGCCTGGTGAAGGTTCAGACAATTGGTCTGCCTTTTAGGATGTAGAATTTTATGGTACCATTTCCATTTGGGTCTAGATTTGTGTTTCACACCCCCTTTCCTCCCTCCCCACCCATAGGTTGAGTGACTGTTTTAGATTGTGAGCTACTGGAGTTTTGTTCAGGAAGTCTTTTTCCATTCCTATATCATGGAAAGTACTTCCTAAATTTTCTTCCAGTAGTAGTCAGGTTTCTGGTCTTATATTGAGGTCTTTGTTCCACTTGGACTTGAGTGTAGTGCATGATGAAATGTGCGGATCAAGTTTCAGTTTCCTGCATATGGTTATCCAGTTTGTCCAGCACCATTTGTTGAAGATGCTGTCTTTTGTCCAGCCTATACTGTTCAGGCCTTTATCAAATATCAATTAGCTATAGTTGCTTGACCCAAAGTCCGGGTCCTCAAGTCTATTCCATTGGTCTATACTCCTGTTTTTATGCCAGTACCATTCTGTTTTTATTACTATGGCTTTGTAATATAGCTTTAGATCAAGTATCAGAAATAGATCAGGTGATGCCTCCAGATGTATTTCTATTGCTGAGGATATTTTTGGATATGTGAAGCCTTCTGCCTTTCCATATGAAATTTGAGATCATTTTGTTCTCTCTCTCTGAAGAACACTGTAGGGATTTTAATGGAAATGGCATTAAATCTATATATTGCCTTTGGTAGGATTTCCATCTTCACCATGTTAATTCTGTCTATCCAAGAGCATGGAAGGTCTTTCCATTTTCTCAAGTCCTCCTCAATGTCTTTTTTGAGTGTTTTTATGTTTTCATTGTATACATCTTTCACGTCCTTGGTTAACGTTATTCCAAGGTATTTTTTGTATTTTTTTTGTTGCTATTGAAAATGGGACCATGTGCCTTATTTCTTCATCTGTATCTGTATCATTTGGATATAGAGAGTCTACTGATTTTTGTGCATTGATTTTGTATCCTGCTACTTTGCTATAGGAGTTAGTCACCTTCAGAAGTTTTGGGATGGAGTCTCTTGGGTCTCTTACATATACAATCATGTCATCAGTGAATAGAGCTAACTTAACTTCTTCCTTTCCAAATTGTATCCCTTTTATTTCCTTCTAATGTCTTATTGCTTAAGCTAGGACTTCCAGTACTATATTGAAGAGCAGAGGTGAGAGTGGACAACCCTGTCTTGTTCCTGATCTTAATGGGAATTCCTCCAGTCTCTCTCCATTAAGTATTATTTGGGCCTTCGGACCTTTGTATATTGCCTTTATTATGTTAAGATATGAAGCAACCATGCCAATTCTCTCCAATGTTTTGATCATGAAATGATATTGTATCTTGTCAAAGGACTTCTTTTGCATCTATCGAAATGATCATGTGGTTTTTGTGTTTAACCTTGTTTATATGGTGTATTACATTGACAGATTTCTGCATGTTGGACCACGCCTGTGTTCCTAGGATGATTCCAACTTGGTGGAGGTTGATAATGCTTTTGATGTGTTGTTGGATTTGGTTTGCAAGGATTTTGTTCAGGATCTTTGCATCTACGTTCATCAGGGAAATAGGCTGGTGGTTTTGTTTTCTTTGCCATCTCTGCCTTCTTTTGGAATTAGGGTGATGCTAGCTTCATAAAGGGAGTTGGGTAGTTTTCTCTGTTCTCCAATAGTGTGGCTACAGTTTGAGAAGGATTGGTTTGAGTTCTTCCATGAATGTTTCATAGAATTCAGCTGAGAATCCATCTGGTCATGGACTCTTCTTTTTGGGGAGGCTTTTTGTTACTTTTTCAACCTCACTGAGTGTGATAGGTTCATTTAGGAGATTAATCTGTTCTGAGTTTAGCTTTGATAGATGGTATGCATCCAGGCATTTACCCATCTCCTCCACATTATCCAGTTTTGTGGAGTAGAGGTTTTTGAAATAAGTCCTGATGATTCTCCCAATTTCACTTATGTCTGTTGTGATCTCTCCTTTTTCATTTTGAATTTTGTTAATTTGAAGCTTCTCCTTTCTTTGCTTGATCAGATTGGCCAGGGGTTTGTTAATCTTGTTTATTGTTTCATAGAACCATCCCTTTGTTTTGTCAATTGTCTTAATTGTTTCCTTGGTTTCCAATTCATTGACTTCTGCTCTGATTTAAATTATTTCTTTCCTTCTGGAGCTCCTTGGGTTGGATTTTTCTTGTTTTTCCAGTGCCTTTAGGTGGATGGTTAGGTTATTGATTTGGAATCTTTCTGTCTTTTTTATGAAGGCATTGAGTGCTATGAATTTTCCCCTGAGGACGGCCTTCATTGTGTCCCATAAGTTTTGGTACGATGTGTTCTCATTGTCATTCAATTCCAGAAATTTTGCAATTTCATTTTTTATTTCATCCACTCTCCATTTGTTGTTTAAAAATGTGCTGTTCAGTTTCCAAGTGCCATTGGGATTCTTGGTGGGTCTTTTGTTGTTGATTTCTAGCAATATAGCATTGTGATCTGATATCATGCAAGGAATTATGTCAATCTTCCTAAATATGTGGAGGCAGGCTTTGTGACCCAGTGTATGGTCTATTTTAGAGAATGTTCCATGGGCTTCTGAGAAGAATCTGTAGTCTGTGGATTTGGGCTGGAAAGTTCTGTAGATGTCCATTAGGTCTAAGTGATCTATGTTTTTGTTGAGCTATCTTACTTCCCTGCTGAGTTTCTGTTTGAATGATCTGTCTATTACTGATAATGGTGTATTAAAGTCCCCAGCTATGATGGTGTTGGTGGTTATTTCTGTTTTATTGTCAAGTAGGTTTTGTTTTATGAACTGTGGTCCCCCTGTGTTTGGTGCACACAGATTTATGATTATAATATCCTCTTGGTGGATCATTCTGTTGATTAGAAGGAAGTGGCCTTCTTTGTCTTTTTTGATTATTTTTGGTTTGAACTCTCTTTTATCTGATATTAATATAGCTACACATGCTTGTTTCTCATTCCCATTTGCTTGGAATATTGTTTTCCACCCTTTCACCCTGAGGAGGTCTGTCCTTAGTGGTGAGGTGGGTTTTTGAAGACAGCAGATTGAGGGGTCTAATTTTTTGATCTATCCTCTGAGCTTGTGTCTCTTGATGGGTGAATTAAGGCCATTAATATTTAGGGTAATGACTGTGAGATTTGATTTGATTCCTATCATATTGTGATGGTATATGTGGTTTGGTGGTTTCATGAACTTTGAAGTTTTTTATGCCTACTCTGAGTTTCGTTGTTTTGATCTGCTTCTTGGAGGCATTTGAAGTTGATTATTTGTTTCTTCTCTGTGGAGAATTTCCTGAAATACTCTCTGTAGGTTTGGTTTTGTGTCCATGTAATTTTAAAGCTGAGTTTTGTCATGGAAAGTTTTTCTTTCACCATCTATTCTGAGGGATACGTTTGCTGAGTAGAGTAGTTTGGGTTGGAAGTCATAGGTTCTTAGACTTTGTAGTGTTTTATTCCAGGCCCTTCTGGAATTCAGGGTTTCAGCCTTACCTAAGCCAAACTCAAAGATAACCTTGGTAAAAAATAGATTTTTTTTTTTTTTTTGGTTTTTCTAGGTAGGGTCTCACTCTAGCTCAGGCTGAGCTGGAATTCACTATGTAGTCTCAGGGTGGTCTCAAACTGACAATGATCCTCCTACCTCTGCCTCCCGAGTGCTGGGAACAAAGGCATGTGCCACCACACCCAGCAAAATTGATTTTTTAAAATCAAGTACAATTTTTTTTTTGTTTCTGATCATATGTTTCTTTCTATGAGCATATTGTGCACAAAGACTATGAAATGGACCTTCCACATCCACATTCAGATGGACTGTTGTCCACTTTCTCCTCAGTGAAAGTATTGGAAGGGTTGGGTAGCTGTTTGTCTTAACAGTAACTGTCTTTGCTTGAATCTCTCTCTTCAATATTTGGCCTGTTGTTTTCCACTTCTTACTTCTTGTCTTCCTTTTCTTGATGATTCCTTCCTAGTGCCTTCAGATTGCATTATCACCTTTTTATACTGCCAATGTTTCATATTTAAGCCATAATTTACAAATATAAATAAAACATATAAACCTCACTCTGATAATATACTACACTCTCTTGGCAGTCAAATGTCATAAAATAAATGGATGTTAGAGGAGGGCATAAAATGACATCAAAGTAAAACAGTAACCAGTTGGAAAGAAGAGGTTCAGTAGAAGAGGGATTCGAGGGGGACAAAAGGAAACGAATTATGTGCTTATAAGAAAATTTGTCAACAAAACATTTAAAAATTCACAAAAGATCAAAATGTTAAGCTAAAGGGAGATATGTGTGCATTTTATCACATGACTCAAGGTTCTTGGAGTATGTAATGTTATGGTCCTCTGAGGACATATCCCAAGTTACTACCATAACCAACAATTAAGGTCTTCTATATAGCAGAATCCACCACAAAGCCCTTTCATTGCTGTGAACTAATACTTAACTAGAAGCGACCTTAGGAAGGAAGGATTTATTTCTGGCTTGCAGTTCCAAGGGGGTTTCATAGTGGGGAATATATCATGGCTGGAGCATGAAGCAGCACCAGAAGGAAATGTTGAACTGAAGGGGAGATAGGCTACAACTCATTGAAAAGCTGATTCCACATGCATGTCTTACAGCATGACTCCATCTTCTAAAGGGTTCATAAACTTCCAGCAGCACCACCAGCTGGAGAACAAGGGTTCAAACACATGAGCCTATGGGGGGGGGGCATTTTACATTTGCCATGGGAAACTTCCCTTGGGGAGACACTAACACATGTCTTTCCTCCAGAGAGAGTTCCAAAGTATGATTGTACCAATACCAGTTTGGTGAACTGAGTTTATTTGGGCTACTTACAGAGCAAGCATAGTGAGGGGTTGCTTACAGGAACGTGGAGCACTTAAAGCAGCTCTGCCACCAAGAGATTTCATCCCAGCATGGATGACAACTTCTCCTTGGCCATTTATGTGGGGCTTACTGTGTTGTTATTACTCCATGAATTCTCTTCCCTCAGTCTCAGGGTGAGAGCTTACAGAGCATTAAGAATTCAAAATAGTGCTCCAATGGGGCCCTTTGTACCTTGGTCTTTTCCCCTTTATCTATATTCTCTCTATGTGCTATATACTCTATCTCTATACTCTATCTCCCCATGAGGCAACAAGGCCTCATGAATAATCTCATACACATGGCAGAAGGGATGCTTGAGATCTCAAGTGGGGATCTAATGACCCTCCCAGGCCCAATATCAAGAATCTCTTGTGAGTTTCTCCAGCTCCTTTTGATAAATCTGTCAAAAGTTGTTTACTGCTTACAATGCAGAGAAATTTGCCATACAACAATATTCAAACCACATCATTCATCGAGCATAGGCAACTAACTGTGCCTATGGCAAGCTATCCTATAGTCAGGGACATTGGTGAGGAGTAGTTCTACCCTTGGCTGCAGAGATAGGAAGGAGTTTGAAGGAGAAGAGTGTTAGATCTTATTACCTATTTCTGTTTCAACCCTAACTGGAGCATATGGCAATTTGTTGCTGACAGTAACCCCTGGAAGTCAGAACACAAGCTAAATATTCAGTCCGGCACCACCTGCACTCCCTTCAGATGACAGGCAAGGTGATGGGGGGGATCCTGAGGCTATCTATACTTCTACACAGTGGACATGAATTTGTGATGGAATAATGGTAAATAACAAAGTAGCTAGGAAAGAAGGCCTGAAGCTTCTATGGCAACCTCCTTCCTGCCCAAGGACATGAGGATAGCCAGTCCTGTTTGCTAAAGATAAGAACTGAACATACTCAGTTTTGGAATTTCTCCCTTGTGCACCCCTCCCCACTTCCTTGTGTGAATAGCAGCTGCTAATAGCCACAGACCTGCTTCCGGAATGCTCACTTGCTTGCTTGCTTCCACTTTTACTGAAACTATAATTTGAAAGTATACATAGGGATTGGGGCAGTAGACTTTCAGGAGCTATCCTGAATCTGGAGTGCATATGAATAAATCTTTGTCCCACCCAGTTTGGTGTTGCATCAACTTCTGGAGGGAGGTATTATATAAATGAAGAGGAGGAAATGTGGGAACAACAGAAAATGACAAAGTTGCTGGGAAAGAAAGTCTGAGGCCACTATGGCAACGCCCTTCCTGCCCAAGGACATGACTCTGGCCTGTCCTGTTTGCTAAAGATAAGAAACTCAGACTTCCAGCCAAGATGGCGACCACCTAGCTGTGCTGCAAATCCCAGGGAAAGAAAGGCAAGATATTAAGGGTATATAGTGGCTTTTAGGGGAGAGAAATCTGGGAGGGCACAGAGGTGGGGGAACAGGGAATTGCTGACCCCCTTGCGGGTGGGTAGGCACCCCACGCCCCAAATAACCGCCGTGTTCAAAGCTCCTCCCCTGCCGCTGCTGCTGCTCCGGAGCCCGCACAGGCTGCCACCGCGCACCAATCGTTCCCTGCGCACGGAAGCGTAGACTGCTCCGCACCCTTGTACACTCGCCCACCTACTAAGTGTTCCCAGTCCCACAGCAGGTGCCCTGCAAGCTCAGACTGTATCTCTCGCTTGCGTCAGCTCAGGTGCCACCCCCTACCTGCCTGCCGCACCGGCGGGCCACCATTGTCCTGTGGTGGGGGAGCGCAGACTGCTTCCGGTTCCCAGCGTTCCCAGCCAAAGTCTGGGAGGCTTCAGTGCTTGGTGCCTCAGTGCCACTCCTAGCTCGAACGCAGGCAGCTGTGGCACATTATCGCTTGAGAACTCAAGCAACTTTGGCGCCCCTGCCAGGTAGTAGATAGGCAGCTTTGGATAGTGAGATTGCTCCCTGCATGCGGAAGCTTAGACTGCTCTGCACTCTCGTCCACTCGCCCTCTGTCTGCCCCACGGCTGTCCACAATTGTCCTGTGGCAGGGGAGCGCAGACTGTTTCCGGTTCCCAGCGTGCCCAGCCAGAGTTCAGGCAGCATCAGCGCTTGGTGCCTCAGAGCCACTCCTAGTTCAAACACAGGCAGCTTTGGCACATTACCGCTTGAGAACTCAGGCAACTTCGGCGCCCCTGCCAGGCAGTAGATAGGCAGCTTTGGCAAGTGACAGCCAAAGCCCAGGCTTCTTGGCAACGCCCCCAGGCTGCATAAGATTCCCATTGTTCTTGAGCCCAGGCTGATACGCCCACTTATCTGCCCATACACTGTCATGGGCAGAACACAGTGCAAAAGAAAAAACATGAAAAATCAAATGCAAGAAAATCTGATTAGATCACCCAGTCCCACAATGAATACATCTAACCAAAACATAGAAGAACCAATAGGAACAGAACACCAAATTGAAGCTATGAGCAATGCAACTCTAACCAACCTATTGGTAGAACTTGCAGGAAGGCAACAAAGGGCCGACAATCGTGTGGATGCTGCCATCACTAAACTAGAACTAATAGATAAGAAATTGGAAGGATTAGATAAGAAAATGGAAGGATTTCAAAGAGAGTTAAGAGATTTGAGGGAGAGTGAAAAAAAAGAAGACCTTAAAAATCAGCTGGCCATGCTAAATGAACACATAAAGAAATGCAAGAATGAACTCCAAGAATCATCAAGAAAATCAGAAAATGATGTGAAAAGGGAGCTTGACAGAGGGATGGAAATTATACATAGAAAAATAATAGAAAATGCAAACTTAATTGAACAACTCCAAAACACGATAGCAGCTCTCAAGAATAGAGTCAGCCAAGTGGAGGATAGAAACTCTGATCTGGAAGACAAGATGGAAGAAACAGTTAGAGAGTTCAAAAATTTCAGTAAGTTTAAAAGCTCCTGTGAACAGAACATGAGGGAATTCTGGGATACAGTTAAACGTCCCAATATCAGGATCATTGGAATACCAGAAGGAGAAGAAATCCAGACCAAAGGCATGGAGAACTTATTTAACAAAATAATTGAAGAAAACTTCCCCAATCTCTTAAAAGAAAGGCCCATCAAGATACAAGAAGCCAATAGAACTCCAAACAGACTGGACCAAAGGAGAAACTCTCCAAGACATATTATCATTAAGACTCTAAACATTGACACCAAAGAGAAAATCCTAAAAGCAGCTAGGGAAAAACAGCACACCACCTTCAGAGGTAACCCCATCAGAATTACTTCAGACTTCTCAGTGGAAACCCTGAAAGCCAGAAGTGCCTGGAATGAAACACTGCAAAGTCTAAGAACCTGTGGCTTTCAACCGAAACTACTCTACCCAGCAAAAGTATCCCTAATAATAGATGGTGAAAGAAAAACTTTCCATGACAAAACTCAGCTTTACAATTATATGAACACAAAACCAAACCTACAGAGAGTATTTCAGGAAATTCTCCACAGAGAAGAAAAAAATAATCAAACACAATTGCCTACAAGAAGCAGATCACAACAACCAAACTCAGAGTAGGCACAAAAAACTTCAAAGTCCATGAAAACTCCAACCCACATTTACCATCACATTATGGCAGGGATCAAATCAAATCTCACAGTCATTATCCTAAATATTAATGGCCTTAATTCACCCATCAAGAGACACAAGCTAACAGGATGGATCAAAAAATTAGACACCTCAATCTGTTGCCTTAAAGAAACCCACCTCACCATTAAAGACAGACATCTCCTCAGGGTGAAAGGGTGGAAAACAGTATTCAAAGGAAACGGGAATAAGAAACAAGCAGGTGCAGCTATATTAATATCAGATAAAATAGACTTCAAACCAAATATAATCAAAAAAAGACAAAGAAGGCCACTTCCTACTTATCAAGGGAACGATCCATCAAGAGGATATTACAATCATAAATCTGTATGCACCAAACACAGGGGCACCACAGTTCATAAAACAAAACCTACTTGACAATAAAACAGAAATAACCACAAACACCATCATAGCTGGGGATTTCAATACACCATTATCAGTAATAGACAGATCATCCAAACAGAAACTCAACAGGGAAGTGAGAGAGCTCAACAAAACCATAGATCACTTAGACCTAACGGACATCTACAGAACCTTCCAGCCCAAATCCACAGATTACACATTCTTCTCAGCAGTCCATAGAACATTCTCTAAAATAGACCATATATTGGGTCACAAAGACTGCATCCACATATTTAGGATGATTGACATAATTCCCTGCATGATATCAGATCACAATGCTATATTGCTAGAAATCAACAACAAAAGACCCACCAAGAATCCCAAAGGCACCTGGAAACTGAACAGCACACTTTTAAACAATAAATGGATAGTGGATGAAATAAAAAATGAAATTGCAAAATTTCTGGAATTGAATGACAATGAGAACACATCGTACCAAAACTTATGGGACACAATGAAGGCGGTCCTCAGGGGAAAATTCATAGCACTCAATGCCTTTGTAAAAAAAAAGAAAGGTCCCAAATCAATAACCTAACCATCCACCTAAAGGCACTGAAAAAGCAAGAAAAATCTAACCCAAAGAGCTCCAGAAGGAAAGAAATAATTAAAATCAGAGCAGAAATCAATAAACTGGAAACGAAGGAAACAATTAAGACAATTGACAAAACAAAGAGCTGGTTCTTTCAAAAAATAAACAAGATTGACAATCCCCTGGCCAATCTGATCAAGCAAAGAAAGGAGAAGCTTCAAATTAACAAAATTCAAAATGAAAAAGGAGACATCACAACAGACATAAGTGAAATTGGGAGAATCATCAGGACTTATTTCAAAAACCTCTACTCCACAAAACTGGATAATGTGGAGGAGATGGATAAATTCCTGGATGCATACCATCTATCAAAGCTAAACTCAGAGCAGATTAATCTCCTCAATGAACCCATCACACTCATGAAGATTGAAAAAGTAATAAAAAAAACCTCCCCAAAAAGAGGAGTCCAGGATCAGATGGCTTCTCAGCTGAATTCTATGAAACCTTCAGGGAAGAACTCAAACCAATCTTCCTCAAACTGTGCTACACAATTGGAGAACAGGTAAAGCTCCCCAACTGCTTTTATGAAGCTAGTATCATCCTAATTCGGAAACCAGGCAAAGATGCCACAAGAAAAGAAAACTACCAGCCTACTTCCCTGATGAACTTAGATGCAGAGATCCTGAACAAAATGCTTGCAAACCAAATCCAACAACACATGAAAAGCATTATCCACCTTGACCAAGTGGGATTCATTCCAGGAACACAGGGGTGGTTCAACATACGGAAATCTGTCAATGTAATACACCACATAAACAAGGTTAAACATAAAAACCACATGATCATTTCGATAGATGCAGAAAAGGCCTTTGACAAGATTCAACATCACTTCATGTTCAAAACATTGGAGAGAGTTGGCATGGTTGGTTCATATCTTAACCTAATAAAGGCAATATACGAAGCTCCGAAGGCCCAAATAATACTTAATGGAGAGAGACTGGAGGAATTCCCATTAAGATCAGGAACAAGACAGGGTTGTCCACTCTCACCTCTGCTTTTCAATATAGTACTGGAAGTCCTAGCTCAAGCAATAAGACACGAGAAGGAAATAAAAGGGATACAATTTGGAAAGGAGGAAGTTAAGTTAGCTTTATTCGCTGATGACATGATTATATATGTAAGAGACCCGAGAGACTCCATCCCAAAACTCCTGAAGGTGATTAACTCCTATAGCAAAGTAGCAGGATACAAAATCAATGCACAAAAATCAGTAGACTCTCTATATCCAAATGATACAGATACAGATGAAGAAATAAGGCACATGGTCCCATTTTCAATAGCAACAAAAAAAATAAAATACCTTGGAATAACGTTAACCAAGGAAGTGAAAGATCTATACAATGAAAACATAAAAACACTCAAAAAAGAATTTGAGGCGGACTTGAGAAAATGGAAAGACCTCCCATGTTCCTGGATAGGCAGAATTAACATTGTGAAGATGACAATCCTACCAAAGACAATTTACAGATTGTCCCACAGTGTTCTTCACAGAGATAGAAAAAATGATCTCAAATTTCATATGGAAAGGCAGAAGGCCTCGCATTTCCAAACATATCCTCAGCAAAAGAAATACCTCTGGAGGCATCACCATACCTGATCTAAAGCTATATTACAAAGCCATAGTAATAAAAACAGCATGGTACTGGCATAAAAACAGGACTATAGATCAATGGAATAGACTTGAGGACCCAGACTTTGGGTCAAGCAACTATAGCTACTTGATATTCGATAAAGGCCCAAACAATATAGGCTGGAAAAAAGACAGCATCTTCAACAAATGGTGCTGGATAAAATGGATAACCATATGCAGGAAACTGAAACTTGATCCACACATTTCACCATGCACTACACTCAAGTCCAAATGGATCAAAGATCTCAATATAAGACCAGAAACTTGAATACTACTGGAAGAAAATTTAGGAAGTACATTCCATGATATAGGAATGGAAAAAGACTTCCTGAACAAAACCCCAGTAGCTCATGAACTTAAACCGTCACTCAACCAATGGGACCACATGAAGCTGAAGAGTTTCTTTACAGACAAGCATACAATAAGCAAAGCCAATAGATTACCCACAGAATGGGAGAAAATATTTGTGGGTTATCCAACTGATAGAGGACTAATCTCTAGAATCTACAAAAGAACTCAAAAAAATAAACAGTAAGAAGTCAAACAACCCACTCACAAAATGGGGCAAGGAGCTGAACAGGCAGTTCACAGAGGAAGAAATAGAAATGGCAAACATACACTTAAGAAAATGTTCATCATCCCTAATCATCAGAGAAATGCAAATTAAAACAACTATGAGATTCCACCTTACCCCAATAAGGATAGCAAACATCAAAAAATCAAATAAAAATAAATGCTGGCGAGGATGTGGAGAAGTAGGAACACTCATCCACTGTTGGTGGGAATGTAGGATGGCACAACCACTTTGGAAAGCAATATGGAGACTTCTGAAAAAGCTGAGTATAGAGATATCAACAGACCCAGTTATTCCCTTACTGGGCATCTACCCTAAAACCTTCAAACCACAGACTAAAGAGATTTGCTCAACCATGTTTATAGCAGCTCAATTTGTAATATCTAAGAGCTGGAATCAACCCCGATGTCCATCACTAGAAGAATGGATAACTAAGATGTGGTATATCTACACAATGGAATTCTATACAGCAGTAAGAAAAAATGACACAATGAAATTTGAGGAAAAATGGTTAAACCTGGAACAGATCATTCTCAGTGAACTTACCCAATCACAGAAAAAAAATCGCCACATAGTCTCACTCATCTACAGCACCTAACCTGAATCTACCGAAGATACCTTACATACCCAGCAAGCATCTCCTAGATTGGACACTAGGATGGAAGGGGAGGGAGGGGAGGGCATCAAAGGGGTGGGAAACACAAATCTAGACCCAAACGGCAATGGTACCATAATCTTCTACTTACTAAAAGACAGACCAAATGGCTGATCCTTCACCAGGCCCTTACAGGGAACACCTGAACCACAAGACACTGGAGAGGGTAAGATTAAGACTAACCTTAATCTCCTACATCTTCCCTCCCTCACTTCCCCTCTCCCTGTCTCTCTCTCTCTTATCTCTAACTCTTGTATATTAGTTATCTTTTTCCTCATTTTCTTAGTGGGCACTGACCTGTAACTCCAAGATCCAGCATGGGGCTATCATCCACAATGAGCTTTTGATCAGAGAGACCTACAAGGTTTCCTAAAAGACAGACAGATTTCTGTCAGAGTACTTGATGACCCACCAAAGGTTAGTGGTAAGACCCTACTGCTGAAGATACCTTATGTGATTGACATGCAAATTAGAATGGCATGGCTGGAAGTTGGAAGAGAGTCAGTCCCCAGACAGTCAGCGCATCTAGTGCCAGAAGGTGCTACATGGGCGACTGGGGGAAATTGACCAATATCTATCGAAGCAACGCATGGTCTAACCTACTTAGCAGCAAATAACTTGTTGTGATGCCCACACAAGTGCAGTGGTGGCACACAGCCATGTTGGGGAACCAACTGCTCTCAATTTGGCTAACTGATCTCCTCACTGGTATGGGACCCATATCTGGAGCTGGGAAACAAGTCAGAAGCATATCCAAACATAAGCCCACTCTCCAATATCAAGCTACCATCAATTGTGGGCTACAAGAGTGCCTACACCTATTAAATTCTCTATAAAAAAAAAGTAAGGGTTATCTCATTTGTCCTGGTGCTAACTTACTCTCCGTTGGAGAATCTGCTTCTCTTTTTCAGATAGATGTAGATCCTAAGGAGAGAGCCACCCCATCATACCTCAAAAGGGCCCCGGCTGAAACTAAGAAAAATTGGAGAAACAAGCAAGGGGGCTGTTTTCCCGATGAACCAGAAACCAGCACAAGGGGGAAGGAGATCAGCACAGAGAAAAATCAACTCCCACCAAATCAGAGAGCCAGAGCCTCAGAGGCCCCCAACACCTCATCACTGAAGCAAACCAAAAATGAACCCAACATGGCTCAGGGAAATTTTGCGGAAGAGGGGGTGGAAAGAATGTCAGAGTCACATGTTGGGTCATGATATGCAGAGACATTTAGCTTACCCATAACTGTGGGCTAACTCCACAATGCAAGGCCCATATACCTCAACAAGGAGGGGCCAAGGGGAGGGGGTAGGTCACGGATGAGCCTTATAATGGTACCAAACTTACTGTATTTGCTGAATACAGAACTGACTAATAAAAAAAAAAAAAGAAATTCATGTATTCAGTTTTGGAACTTCTCCCTTGTACACACCCTCCCTACTTCCTCATGTGAATTACAGCCACTAACAATCATGTATCTGCTTCTGTAATGCCCACTTGCTTGCTTATGCTTTCATTGAAACTATAAATTGAAAGTACACATGGGGATTGGGGGCTGGAGGCTTTCAAGAGCTATCCTGACTCTGGACCACATGTGAATAAATCTCTTCTTTGCCACCTAATTTGGTGTTGGGTCAACTTCAAGAGGGGAGTTTCCTGTATCAAGTTCAGGGTTATTTTTATGATGACTTTAGGCTTGAAAATTTTCTAGAAAGACTCATATATACTCACTGAAAATGCTGCACACACTATTACAGTTTTACTGTCAAGGAAACACATGGGGAACATCAAAGAGTCTTCTGAAACCTCTCCTTCGGAATCCAAACATATCATGGCCTGTGGTAGTTTCAATGTAAAATGTCCCCGGTAGCCTCATGTGTTCATGATTAAGCCTTGCATTAATCCCCAATTGATGGAGCCTTTATGGAGGAGGCATATCACTGGAAGTGGTCCTTGGGATTTTATATTCAAGCCTTTCTTTCCAGAGCAGGGAGTTCACTCTGTATTTTCTCCCTGCTGCTCTTGAGATATGATACCTAGTGGTCTACTTTTTCCATGCTTTCCCCACTAAAATGAAACTTCCCCTTGGAACTTTAAGCCAGACTTTCCTTCCATAAGCTGCTTCTTGTTGGGTGCTTTGTCCCAATGATGAGACAGTAACTACTACAAATCCACTGGTACTTTATTCTTATACCATGCAGGAAATTCCACTGAGCTTTGGTGTTCAAAGTTTTTGAGGAGTTATTATATAGACATGATTGATTAAATTATTAATCATGTTAATGATTTAAATTAGACACATTTATTGGTCCCAATATTCTAATCCTCTAATAATGTGTCCAATTTTGTGGTGACCATTGTGAATTAATCTAAGAGACCACCAAACATCGGCATGAAAGTGAGCATAAAAGACATTTCTCTCATTGTGGAGATATATCTAAGAGATTTTGAAATTCTGTCTCATGTACTGTGTGACAATACCAACCATTCATGGAAAGCAATAGTGTGCACATGCAGGTGTGTTCTATTCCTCCCATTGAAATCTAGAATCCCAAATAAAGAACATGGGCTGGAGAGCTCTCCTAGGGAGCCATGCACCCAACATGTGATGTTTGGGAACACCTCATGATAATTCCAAGAAAAGTTGGCAGAACTTTGGAAAGGACTCTGATTTCTACCTTCCTTCTCCTCCTCCTTTTAACCGTTTTCCTGTATTGCTGCAAAGGAAGCAGAATTTAATACTTTGAGTAGAACTAACTGAGATGTCTCTTTTTGAATTTATACTTAAGAAGATTCAGTGAGTACAGCAAACATGGATCCAGTTTGTGGGTGCAAATAGTGGGGCTTGGGTAACTCTAAAAGGAGATAAGAAATATGAAATCCTGAGAAGGTGTCACTTGAATAGATCATGAGGAGGGTGTGTGGAATAACCATTTGGATATCATGGAGTTTTACCAACCTGATTAGTTTGTGAGCTAGAAATGCTTCAAAATAAGTGTTTTTTTCTTCCAAAATTGGATCACTAGACCAACAGCATGAGTAATAGCTGAGAATAAATCATATTTCATTTTAATTTCCAGACTTATCATACTATTTCTCTATGCATAAACTCCATCAAATTGCATTTTTAAATGCCTGGGTAATTCTGACACAAATTAAAGCTTGAGCACCTCTTTACCAGGTTAATCATTCCTTCCTTCTTCCTGGATAATTGCTTTTTCTTTGATCACATGGCTATTAAAATCCTGCCTTCTCAAGTCTCCTATCATTACCATAGCTTTCAGTTGATGGCATATATTTAGGAGGGAACACTTACAAATATACTCACAAATCACAAGTTATATTATCTTTAAAGGCTCTTCTCCATTTCATTCTCTTATGATTCAGAGGAAAGAGTGCCTTGCCTCCTCCTCAGGTACTGATTTCCTACTGGTTCTTAGGGCTTGTTCCTTCAGGAATCCCTTATGACATACTTTACTATCTTTCCATTGATGAAATTTTCATCTCACCTTTCTTCTGTCCCAGTTCTCTCTGATTAGAAACTATTACCCTAATAAACTATTGTAAAAAGCTATTACAAAAGAAGCAAGTGATGAGACAAATCAAAGCCCCAAAATTCTTCTCTGTGATTTTTCCAATGAAAACTGTAACTCTCTTTTCTAAGATTTTTTTGTTTGTTTTTTCGAGGTAGGGTCTCATTCTAGCTGAGGCTGACCTGGAATTCAGTAGGTAGTCTCAGGATGGCCTCGAATTCATGGAAATCCTCCTACCTCTGCCTCCCGAGTGCTGGGATTAAAGGTGTGAGCCCACATGCCTGGCTCTTTTGAAGATTTTTGATTGTCCAAAGCCCATGAATCATCAAAGCTCAAGAATAGAAGTCTGACTGAGTTCCTTGTGTGGACAGTGTGTGGGTAGGCATGGCAGTCTGGAGTGAGTAGGCCTCACCCATTTCAGGGCTCCTCCAACCTCCCAAGTCTGAGTTCCTTGTGTGGACAGTGTATGGGCAGGCATGGTGGTCTGGAGTAAGGCAGAACCAATTCTGGACTCCTCCTACCTCCCAGGTCTGAGTTCCTTGCTTGGACAGTATGTGGACAGGTGAGACACATTTACAGGCTCCTCCCCTCCTGGGTCTGAGTTCCTTGTGCTGACAGTGTGTGGGTGGGCATGGAGGTCTGGAGTGAGTAGGCCACAACCCTGTATCTGAGCTCCTCCTGCCCCCCAGTCTGAGTTCTTAAGCTGGATCATGTCATGGAGGTCATGGCATGAAGTTTGCCAGACCCCTGTTCCCTTGCTCCTCCCGGTACACTGGACCTGGTAGATCACATTGTGCCTTGTTTGGGGAGACCTGGTTCCTGTGTGAGCTGTGGAATCAGACCTTTTACTCTGGTATCCTGACTGGCCACCAGGTACCAACATCCCTATTCACCTGAGTCAGAGGGTATATGGGCCAAAGGACAAAAACTTGTTTCCTATTCAATAAAATAAAGTCTTCCTAAAATGGGCAGATAACTGAGAGATATCCACCAAGGATGCCTAGTCTTAAAATGGAAGCCTCCAATGAAATGATAGAGAAGTTAACAGAAATTCATTCCAAAAATGAAAACACAACAACCAATGAGACCTTGATCAAAAAAATCACTGAACTGGAAACAAACCATCAAAGAACAAACAATCATATCAAAGCAATTAAAGAGAACTGTCTCCTAGAATGTTCAGCTTTTGACAGTAGGCTTAACTTGATTGAAGAAAATGTTAGAACCTTCCAAAGAGATATCAATAAATTGAAGGTAAGTCAAAAAATGGAAGACCTCAACAACCAGTTGATTAAGCTTAATGAAGACTTGACCAAATGCAAGAATGAACTACATGAAGCATCAAGAAAACCAGAACTCGAATAGAAATTGGACCTTTAAAAAGGGATGGACAGGGCTGGAGAGATGGCTTAGCGGTTAAGCGCTTGCCTATGAAACCTAAGGACCCTGGTTCGAGGCTCGATTCCCCAGGACCCACCTTAACCAGATGCACAAGGGGGTGCACATGTCTGGAGTTCATTTGCAGTGGCTGTTGGCCCTGGCACACCCATTCTCTCTCTCTCTCTCTCTCTGCTTTTCTCTGTCTGTCACTCTCAAATAAATAAAAATAAAATACTTAAAAAAAGAGATGGACACAATACAAAATAACACAACAGAAAACAAACATCAAATCGAAATTATATATATATATATAAAGAAAAACTTCCCTAGAACCACTCACCAACAGAGTTACTCATATGGAAGACAGAACCTCTAACCTGGAAGATAAGACAGGAGAAAATGATCAGAAGGCCAAAATCTTTGCTAAGTTCAAAAAAATCAAGTGAACAGACTGTGAGGGAACTGTGGGACTCCCTAAAATGATCAAACACCCAGATCATGGGGATACCAGAAGGAGAGGAAATCCAGACCAGAGACATGGAGAACATACTCATCAAAGTTATGGAGGAAAATTTTCCAAATCTTTCAAAAGAGAGGCCCATCCAGATACAAGAAGCCCACAGAACACCAAACAGACCAAAGATGAAACTATCCAAGACACACCATAGTTAAAATTCTTAACAATGAAAACAAAGAGAGTGTTAAAAGTGCAAAGAGAGGAGCAATTCACAACATACAAAAGCAATCCCATTATAATTACATCAGATTTCTCAATAGAAACCCTGAAATCCAGAAGGACCTGGAATGGAACACTTCGAAGTCTGAAAACTTATGGCTTCCAACCCAAGCTATTTTACCCAGAAAAAGTATCCTTCAAAATAGATGGTGAAAGAAAAACTTTCCATGAGAAAAGTCAATGCTATGATTATATGAATACAAAGCCAACTCAACAGAGAATACTAGACTGAATACTCCACACAGAATAGTCAAACAACTAATCTCAAGAGCCCAACAAGAAGAAGATCACAATAACCAAAATAAGCAAGTCTCAAAACAGTACATAACACAAGAAAGCAACAAACTGCATAAAATACCTCATCATGGCAGGGATTAGTCCAAACCTCACAGTAATCATCTTAAATATTAATGGTCTTAACTCACCCATCAAAAAACTCAGGTTTTCAGGATGGATCAAAATATTGGATCTTTATATCTGCTGTCTTAAAGAAACCAACCTCACCACTAAAGATAGACACCTCCTCATGATAAGTGTTGGAAAATGATATTCTAAGCAAACATAAATAAAAACCAAATGTGTGTTGCTATATTAATATCTATAAAATAGACTTCAAACATAAAATAATCAAGAAGGAAAAAGAAGGCCACTTCTCACTCATCAAAGGAGTGATCCAAGAAGAGCACATCTCAATTATATATATATATATATATATATATATATATATATATATATATGTGTGTGTGTGTGTGTGTGTGTGTGTATGCCAAACATAGAGGCACCACAATTTATTTAAAAAAATACATCTACTCAACAATAAAACAGAAATAAACACCAACACCATCATAGTTGTAGACTTCAATACTCCACTATCATCAATAGACAGCTCATCCAAGCAGAAAATCAACAGGGAAATAATGGAGCTCAACAACATCATAGATCAACTAGAATTAACAGATATCTACGGAACTTTCCACCCCAACTCTATAGAATATACATTCTTCTCAGAAGCCCATGGAACCTTCTCCAAAATTGACCATATGTTAGGCCATAAAGTGTACCTTCATAAAGTCAGGAAAATTGAAGTAACTTCCTACATCATGTCAGATCACAATGGTTTAAAGCTAGAAATTAACAAGAGACCCAACACAATTCCACCAGCTCCTGGAGACTAAACAGCACAGTTTTAAGCAATTAATGGGTCATGGAAGAAATAAACTGTAACATTCCTAGAACTGAATGATAATGAAAACACAACCTACCAAAAATTATGGAACTCAATGAAGGCAGTCATAAGGGAAAAATTCATAGCCTTAAATTCCTTTATTACAGAGGCAGAGGTATCTCAAATCAATAACCTGATGTTCCACCTAAAGATGCTGGAAAAACAAGAAGTATATAACCCAAAGAGCTCCACATGTATAGAAATAATCAACAAAGATTGACAAACCCCTGTCCAACATGATCAAGAAAAAACAAGAGAAGTCTTAAATTAACAAAATCAGAACTGAAAAAGGAGAGATCAAAACAGACATCAATGTAATTGGAAGAATCATCAGGGCATAGTTCCAAAACCTTTACTCCACAAAATTAAATAATCTGGAAGAAATGGATGAATTTCTAGACACATGCCACCTTCCAAAACTAAACTCAGAGCAGATTCATCTCCTAAACAAACCTGTCACATCCATGGAGATTGAAAAGGTAATCAAAAACCTTCCCAAAAAGAAAAGTCCATGACTGGAAGGCTTCTCAGCTGAATTTTATCATACCTTAAAAGAAGAACTGAAACCAATTTTTCTCAAACTATTCCACATAATTGAAGACCAGGGAATTCTTCCTGTCTCCTTTTATGAAGCTAGCATCACCCTAATACCAAAACCAGACAGAGATGCAACATGGAAAGAAAATTATAGGTCCATATCCCTAATGAACTTAGATGCAATGATCCTGAACAAAATCCTTGCAAACCAAATTCAACAACACATCAGAAGCGTTATCCACCTTGATCAAGTAGGCTTCATCCCAGGGATGCAGGGATGGTTTAACATACAGAAATTGGTCAACACAATAAACCACATAAATAATCTGAACTATAAGAACCACATTTTCATCTCAATTGATGCAGAGAAGGCCTTTGACAAAATACAACACCACTTCATGATCAAAACACTGGAAAGAATAGGCATGGAGGGCTTATATCTCAACACAATAAAAGCTATATATAAAGCTCCTAAAGCCCAAATAATAATGGGGAAAAAACTCAAGGAGTTCCCACTGAGACTCGGAAAAAGACAGGGGTGCCCACTCTCACCACTACTCTTCAACATAGTACTAGAAGTACTACCCCTAGCAATAAGACATGATAAAAAAAATAAAAAGGATTCCACTTGGAAATGGAGAAGTCAAGTTAGCTCTTTTTGCTGATGACGTGATGCTACATATAAGTGACCCGAAACTCTCCATCCCAAAACATCTAAAGGTGATGAATTCTTTCAGCAAAGTGGCAGTATACAAAATCAATGCACAAAAATCAGTAGCTTTTCTATATGCAAAGGACAAATATACAGAGAAAGAAGTAAGTGAGGTTGTCTTAATTTCGATAGCAACAATAAAATAAAATACCTTAGAATAACACTAACCAAGGATATGAAAGACCTGTATAATGAAAACACAAAAACACTCAAGAAAGAAATAGAAGAGGACTTGAGAATGTGGAGAGTCTTCCCATGCACCTGGACTAATAGTGTAAAAATGGCACTTCTGCCAAAAGCAATATACAGATTTAATGTAATACCCATAAAAAATACTAGCATCATTCTTCGTAGAGATTGAAAAATAGATCTCAAAATTCCTATGGAATGGGCTGGAGAGATGGCTTGGTGGTTAAGTGCTTTCCTTTGAGGCCTAAGGACCCTGGTTTGAGGATCAATTCCCCAGGACCCACATTAGCCAGATGCACAAGGGGGCCCATGTGTCTGGAATTCATTTGCAGTGGCTGGAGGCCCTGGTGCACACAATTCTCTCTCTCTCTCTCTTTCTCTCTCTCTCTCTTTCTCTTTCTCTGCCTCTTTCTCTCTCTGTCTGTTGCTCTCAAATAAATAAAGAAAGAAAAAAAATTAAAAGAAAAAAACTAGCTAACATTTGCACAGGTAATTACTATGCATTCAAAGTAGTGAATAACTGTGTACTTGACTGCATCTAAAGTATTCTTTTGCATGTTTAGCTTTCATCATTGATGGAATATGTCAAAAATTGTTCTTAACTTTGAGAGATGGTAGACCTTTCACAGAATGAAATGCTTAGAACACTTTTAGAAAATTCCCTCCTGCAAAGAGATTGCCTATTTGTAATTAATAAAATTGGGTATTGTTTAGCATTTAACAATTCTGAAAGCTTCTGTTAGCAATAGGTTGACCTGAGATCAGAGGTCTTCTTTGCGTTCTAAAAATTATCATAGTGTTTGTTATGATTTAATAGTGAAATACCTCAAGTACTTGAACACCAATTCCCCAAATGGTAGTGCTGTTTTTTGAGGTTGCGGGACCTTTGGGACATGGGACCTAACTGGTGGATGTAGACCACTGGGAATGGGTCTTGAAAGTTAGAGCCCAGCCCTGTTTCTTGTCTCATTTTCTGCCTCCTGATCTGCCAAAATGTGAACAAGCCATCTCAACAGTCCCACCATGTACATGAAGGTATCCTACACTCCACACTACTCTGCCATGATAAACTGTATTCTCTGAAACAGTGGGCTAAAATAAATCTTTCCTTTAAATTTATTTGGTTAGATTTTTTTCACAGTAGTGAGAAAAGTAACTAAAACAGTCATGTACTCCTTCAAATGCATAAAAACAACCTGTATAAATATTTGCCTTTTTCTTGTTAAATGGCATGTTCAAGCATTTGAGGAGATTTAATTCCATGCAACTTATATCAAGAGTAGAAGTGATCTCATAGTTTTCCAGAAACCATTACCATTCATCTCATAAATAAGTACAATCACTAAATGAAATTTGGCATTTCCAACAGGCATTCCTATGAGAGAAAGTGCCCCAGTTACTTGTCAGTAGTCTTGTCATTCATCTGGTAAAGAAAGTGATGTAGGGGGATTAAGGGTTGAATCATACAAAGTAAGAAATCATTTGGAGAAGAGTGTAGTGTTATCTCATAGGACATTAGTATGTTGAGTACTTTTGGTATGGAATTCTATAGAATTAAGGCAGAATAGAAGGTCAGGGAAAAACTAAAAGGGCACAGAAATGATGAAAAGGACTTCACACCCTGGGATCTGATTTATGTTTTTTGCTGAATGAGAGTTCAACCCTTCCATACAATTGACAAGTAAGATTTCCTGGAGAGACAATAATTTTTTCCCGAGATATATCTAAGATTGTTAAAAAAAAAAAGAGCTGGTCATGGTGATGTATTCCTTTAATTCCAGCATTCAGGAGGCAGAAGTAGTGAGATTACTGTGAGTTTGAGGCCAGCCTGGGATCATAGAGTGGGACTCTACCTCATAAAACCAAGAACAAAAAAAATAAGTTTGGGGCTGGACAGATGGCTCAGTGGTTAAAGACACTTGCTTGTAAAGTCTCACAGACTGGGCTTGAGTTCCTTTAGTACTCATATAAAGCCATATGCACAAATTGGCACATGCCTCTTCTTGTTCTCTTTCTCTCTTTCTGCTTTCAAATAAATAAAAATATTTCTTTCTCTTTCACTCTCTCATCTTTACTTAACAAATTCAACTCTGCTTGCTATTAGTTCATCTTGATATTGTTTTCTGTAGTGTAAGTCAAGATCCTGGCTTTACCTGAGTGGAGGTAACCCATTGCAGGTAATTCCTAAAGTTACAGCATCAAGCTATGCCATTAATGTCACTGAGAGAATGGGGTACATAAGCAGTAAAGGAGACCCTAAAAGAAGATTCTCAGTTATGTTTAGTAACAAAAGTACTTGTGTAGATGTCCCTCATCCAAGGAAGAATGCCCTCTTCCACTGAGTCTCAGTACTGACTCAAGGACCCCAAAGACCTTTGCCTTCCTTCATTTGTTGGATACAATATTCCCAATGCTGTCTTCTTCATATGAGCAAAAATGTTGAATGTCCTAAAGGAAAACTTTGTTCAATACTATTTTTTTAAACTGTTGACTTTTCTTTAGGACTTAACTGTATGGTATTTGGATATATGTTTCCACTCTTGTTTTCCCCACTCAATTATGCACCTCTGTCCCATTTCTCTCACCCCTCCTCTGTCATTCTTTCTCTCTTGCTCACTCCCTTCTTCATTCACAGCCCATTTCAGTCCTTAAGTCATGGCCTCTAGATCCGTCCTCCATTGTGACCTTAGGCTTTGGCAGAAACTCTGCCACCAGCATCTCTGCCCACCAGTCAACACCTCAATTCAACTCATGCAAGGCATACTAGCACATTCAGGTTCCCCCTTCCTGTTGGCAGCATCACACATCCTTTTTTCCCCTCTCCATTCTCCTACTATTAAAACCATAGCTACCCCAATTTGGAGTAGATAAATAAAGTACTTTGATATTTAATACCCAAATTTCTTGTCTGAGACCCTCCTTCTTGGGCCTTCTCAAAAACACAATGTAGTAATTGGGCAATTAGTGAATAATTTGGAACTTGATATTCAACAACAGTTGGTAAGTCCTAGGAATCTCCCTAATTGCCTTTGAAATAGAAAAAAATCCCAATGGCAATTGTTGGATTGGAATTTAGAGAAAATACCCAAGGAGACACTATATGAGATATTTAACTTCCTAGCAACAAAGTTAAATTTTATCTTTGCATATGTTATGTCCCTTCTCAGATGTTGTAAAAAGATTATATCTTTGCAGCAAGCATTATAAGAACACAGAAGTAAATTGTTCATATATTGTATGTAGGCAAACTTAAGAATAATGTAGACGTTGCAAGTCAGCTTTTACAATTTGAGACAAATATGTGGAACTTTCAGTAAATCTTGGTGACAAGACAGTACATCATTCAGGATCACTGACCTTTTTATTCCCATATCTATTAATCATTTTTTTTTGTACAAAATTCTTCCAATACTTGTGAAGGAAGACTCAGCTTCTCCCTCTGTACTTCCTTTCTGACTCAAATGTAAAATGGTTCATGTATTATTCTTTCTGTCCACCTTTCTTTCTATACCATTAGGCTTCCTCTCAGCATTTGCGGGAAAAATCACCTGGAAAAATTTCAAGATAGTGGTTTTCTTCACATACGTCTCCTTTCCTTGAATTTCTGTTTAATGGAAGAGTGGCAGATGAAAGAGAAAAAATACTAACAGATAGTCTTAAATTAAAGTAAATAACAAGTAACTGACAAGAAATTGATGATAAGATTGGAAAATTCAAATTTCATTGTGTCATTTTTCCTTACTGCTGTGTAGAATTCCATTGTGTAGATATACCACATCATGGTTATCCATTTGTCTAATGAAGGACATGTGGGTTGATTCCAGCTCTTAGGTATTATGAACTGAGCAGCTATAAACATGGTTGAGCAAATCTCTCTGGACTGAGACATGGAGCT
This sequence comes from Dipus sagitta, assembly GCA_036346955.1. Lineage (NCBI taxonomy): Eukaryota > Metazoa > Chordata > Mammalia > Rodentia > Dipodidae > Dipus > Dipus sagitta. Next base: position 76,541,055 of record CM070778.1, on the reverse strand, counting down.
TTTAGGGTAATTGCCCAGTAAAGGAGTAACTGGGTCTGTTGCTAACTCTGTAGTCAACCTTTTTAGGTGTCGCCATATTGCTTTACATAGTAGTTATACAATCTTACATAGCCACCAACAGTGAATAAGGGTTCCTATTTCTCCACATCTTCACCAGCATTTGTTTACATTTGACTTTTTAATGTTTGCTATCCTTATTGGGGTAATATGGAACCTCATAGTTGTTTTAATTTGCATTTCCCTGATGGTTAGGGATGTTGAACATTTTCTTAAGTGTGTGTTTGCCATTTTTATTTCTTCCTCTGAGAACTCCCTGTTTAATTCTCTGCCCCACTTTCTGAGTGGGTTGTTTGAATTTTTATTGTTTGAGTTCTCTGTAGATTCTAGAAATTAGGCCTCTATCAGTTGTATAGTCCACAAAAATTTTCCTCCATTCAGTGGGTAACCTATTGGCTTTGCTTATTGTATATTTGTCTGTGAAAAAACTTTTCAGCTTCATAAGAACCCAATGGTTGAGTGATTATTTAAGTACTCGGGCTACTGGGGTTTTGTTCAGGAAGTCTTTTCCCACTTCTATACCGTGGAAAGTTCCGCCTATTTTTTTCTTCCAGTAGTAGCAGACTTTCTGGTCTTATATCGAGGTCTTTGATCCATTTGGACTTGATTTTTGTGCATGGCAAGATGTGTGGATCTAGTTTCATTTTCTTGCATATGGTTATCCAGTTTGTCCAGCACCATTTGTTGAAGATGCTATCTTTTTTCCATTCTAATTTGTTAGGGCCTTTGTTGAATATCAAGTATCTGTAGTTACTTGGCTCAAAGTATTGGTCCTATGTTCTGTTCTATTGGTCTATAATCCTGTTTTTATGCCAGTACCATGTTGTTTTTGTTACTATGGCTTTGTAACATAGCTTTAGATCAGGTATGGTGATGCTTCCAGAGTTGCTTTTATTTATTTATTATGTATATATATATTTCTCAGGATGTGCTTGGATATCTGAGGCCTTCAGGCATTCCATATGAATTTTGATATCATTTTTTTCTATATTTGTGAAGAAAAATTTTGGGATTTTTATTGGTATTGCATTAAATCTGTATATTGCTTTTGGTAAGATTGCCATTTTCACAATGTTAATTCTGCCTAACCAGGAGCATGGGAGGTCTTTCCATTTTCTCTAGTCTTCCTAAATTTCTTTCTTAAGTGTTTTAATTTTATAAATCCTTCACATCCTTGGTTAATGTTATTTGAAGGTATTTTTTGTTGTTGCTGCTGCTATTGAAAATGGGACAATGTCACTAATTTATTTCTGTGTATCTTTGTCTTTTGCATATAGATACTAATTTTTGTGCATTAATTTTGTATCCTGATACTTTGCTGAAGGAATTAATCACCTTTAAGAGTTTTGAGATGGGCATTCTCGGGCCACATATGTATAGAATCATGTCATCTGTGAATAGGGCTAGCTTACCTTCTTCCTTTCCAATTTGTGTCTCTTTTATTTTTCTCCCATCTTATTGCTTGAGCTAGGACTTCTAGTACTATGTTGTAGAGCAGAGATAAGAGTGGGCACCCCGTCTTGTTCCTGATGTCAATGGTAATTCATTCAGTCTCTCTCCATTAAATATTATTTGGGCTTTAGGTGCTTTGTATTTAGCCTTTGTTATGTTGAGATATAAACCGTTCATGCTTATTCTTTCCAATGTTTAGGTCATGAAGTGATGTTATATTTTGTTAAAGGCATATTCTGCATCTATTGAAATGATCATGTGTTTTTTTGTGTTTAAGCTTATTTATGTGGTGTATTACATTGACAGATTTCTGTATATTGAACCAACCCTGCATTACTGGGATAAAGCCTACTTGGTCAATGTGAATAATGCTTTTTCTGTGTTGTTGAATTCAGTTTGTGAGGATTTTCTTCAGGATCTTTGTGTGTAAGTTCATCAGGGAAATATGCCTATAGTTTTCTTTTCTTGTGGCATGTCTGTCTGGTTTTGATATTAGGGTGATATTAACTTTATAAAAGGAGTTGGGAGCTTTCACTGTTCTCCAATTATGTGGCACAGTTTGAGGAAAATTGGTTTCAGTTCTTCCATGAAGGTTTGATAGAATTCAGCTGAGATGCCATCTGGTCCCAGACTCTTCTTTTTGGGGAGCTTTTTAAAATTACCTTATCTACCTCAATGGGTGTGATAGGTTTGTTTAGAATATTAATGTACTCTGAGTTTAGTTTTGGTAGATGGTATATGTCTAGGAATTCATTCATTTCCTCCATATTATCCAGTGTTGTGGAGTACAGGCTTTGAAATAAATTCTGATGATTCTTCCAATTTCCCTTGTGTCTGCTGTGATGTCTCCTTTTTCGTTTCTAATTTTGTAAATTTGAAGCATTTTTTTTTTTTTTTTTGCTTGATCAAATTGGCCAGGGGTTTATCAATCTTTTTTATTTTTTTTAAAGAATCATCTCTATGATTCATCAATTTTCTTAATTGTTTTCTTAGTATCCAATTCATTAATTTTTACTCTGATTTTGATTATTTCTTTCTTTTTAGAGCCTTTGAGTTGGGTTATTATTGTTTTTCCATTGCCTTTAGGTGGATGGTTAGGTTACTGATTTGGGATCTCTCTCTTTCTCCCTCTTTGTTAAGAAGCCATTTAGTGCTATGAACTTCCCCTAAGGACTGCTTGATTGTGCCCCATAAGTTTTGGCATGATGTGTTCTCATTGTCATTAAATTCTAGAAATTTTGCAATTTCATTTTTTATTTCATCCCCTACCCATTTATTGTTGAAAATTGTGTTGTTTAGTTTCCAGGAGCTGGTGGGATTCCTGGCACATCTGTTGTTAATTTCTAGTATTAAAGCATTGTGATCTGATATAATGCAGGAAATTATGTAGATTTTCCTAAATATATAGAGACAGGTTTTATGGCCCAGTATATGATCTATTTTAGAGAAAGTTCCATGTGTTGCTGAAAAGAATATTTATTCTGTAGATTTTTGTGTATAATGTCTTGTAGATGTCTGGTAGGTCTACTTGATCTACAGTGTTCTTGAGCTCTCTTACTTCCCTGTTAACTTTCTGTTTGGATGATATATCTATTGCTGATAGTGGAGTATTGAATTCTGACTATGATGATGTTGGTGTTTATATCTGTTTTGTTGTCAAGTAGGTTTTGTTTTGTAAATTGTGATTCATCTTTGTATGGTACATAAAGATTGATGATTGTGATATTGTCTTGTTGGATCATTCCGTTGATAAGTAAGAAGTGGCCTAGTTTGTCTTTTTTGATTGCTTTTGGTTTGAAGCCTATTTTATTCGATATTAGTATAGCAACACCTGCTTGTTTCTTATTTCTGTTTGTTTGGGATATCATTTTCCACCCTTTAACCTTGAGGAGGTGTCTGTCTTTAGTGGTGAGGTGGGTTTCTTGAAGACAGCAGATTGAGAGGTCTAATTTTCTCATCTGCCCTATTAGCTTATGTCTCTTGATGGGTGAATTAAGGCCATTATTGTTTAAGTTAATAACTGTGTGGTTTGATTTAATCCCTCACATATTGTGGTGGTTTATGTGGTTTGGTGTTTTCTTGGGCTTTGTAATTTTTTGCACCTTCTCTGAGTTTGGTTACTATGATATGCTTCTTATAGGTACTTGATGTTGGTTATTTGACTCTTCTATGTGGAGAATTCCCTGAAGTACTCTCTGTAGGTTTGGCTTTGTGTTGACATTGTTGTAGAGTTGATTTTTTATTGTGGAAAGTTTTTCTTTCACCATCTATTATGAGGGATACTTTTTCTGGGTAGAGTAGTTTGGATTGGAAGCCATAGGTTCTTAGACTTTGCCATGTTCCATTCCAGGACCTTCTGACTTTCAGGGTTTCTGTTAAGAAGTATGAAGTAATTCTGATGGGTTTACTTTACATGTAATGTGTTGTTTCTCCCTAGCTGATTTTAGGACTTTCTCTTTGTTATCAATGCTTAAAGTCTTAATGATAACATGTCTTGGAGAATTTCTCCTTTGGTCCAGTGTGCTTGGAATTATGTTAGCTTCTTGTAACTTGATGGGCCTTTCTTTTGAGAGGGAGGGTACGTTTTGTTCAATAATTTTGTTGAATGAGTTCTCCATGCATTTGGTCTGAATTTCTTCCAGTTCTGGTATTTCCATGATCCAAATGTTGGGATGTTTAAGGGTATACCACAATTCCCTCATGTTCTGTTCACAAACATTTTTGAAGTTATGCAAATTTTTGGACTCATGAACTGTTTCTTCTCTTTTTTTCTTGGAGTTCTGAATTTCTATCCTCCACATGACTGAGTCTATTCTTGAGAACATCTATAGAGTTTTGGACTTGTTCAATTTGGTTTGTATTTTCTATTGCCTTTTTATGTATAGTATCCATCCCTATGTCAAGTTCCCTTTTCACATTATTTTCTGATTTTCTTAATGCTTCTTGGAATTCATCCTTGCATTTATATATGCCTTCATTGAGCTTAGCCAGCTGATTATTGAGATCCTCTTTTATTTCCACTCTCTTTCAGATCATTTAACTGTCTTTGGAACACTTCTTGGCTCTTTTCTATTAAATCGAATCTAGCAAGTAAAGCATTCATACAAATATTGAAACTTTGTTGATTTTTCTGCAAGTTCTGCTAATTTCTTGGCCAGGGTTGCATAGTTTGTGTCTTCCTTTTGGGGTTCTGCTCCTCTTGTTTCATCTATGTTTTGATTAGGGTCTTCCATTGTGAGACTGGGCAACCTTGTTGGAATTACTTCCATTTGATTTTTCATGTTACTCCTTTTGCACAGTGGTCTTCCCATCATAATGTAAGAATCTTATTTAACTTAGGAGGAAGGTATAATTTACCCTTGAAGTGTCTTCAGTGATTATTCCCTTTTATGTTTGCTTTAATTAGGCTTCTGGTGGCAGTGAGGCCTCTCTGTTCAGAGGGAAGGTGCCCACAAGGCTCAGGTGGAGTCCCATGGACCTGACGAAGGGGTTTGTTGGTTGGTGGTTAGCATTATGGGACTGCATGGTCAGGTGTCCCAAGGGGTTGATGGTAGCGGGGAATGGGACAAAGCAGACAGGTGTTGTGGCAGGGCAGCAGAGGGGAGGAGGATGGAATTGTGTGGTGATTCTGTGATGATGAGGCATGAGGGAACAGAACTGAGAGGTCTGGTGGGACTGTATAGCAGGGGATGGATGGGACTGCTGAATCCTGTGACATGACAGGGTGTGGATATGGGACTTCTGTGGGTCAAGTGACATGTGGGGAATGTGTAGTGGTTCTGGTGGGGTGGTGATAAGGGGGAGAGAGGAGTGAACAATAGCCTGATGACCTGGTTCCAAGTAGCCTGCATGCAGTGCAGGAGGATCTGGTCTGTGCACGGAGGGTGGAATGGCAGTGAGGTCCCCAGTGGTGGGAAAACCGAGGTAGGGGGAATGCTAGCCTGCTGACTTGGGTCCACTTAGCCTGCAGGTAGTGCAGGATGAATGGGCAGCTGGGAGGGAAACTGGGGCTGTGACTGGAATTGCAGCTGGGACTGAGGCTGGGATGACTGCTTGAGGGGACTGGGGGACTGGGAGTCTACCTAAGAGTGTTGGAATCAGCAGATTTTCTACTTTGCTATTCCATGCCCTCCCACTGGAGGTCTATTAGGATCTTCAAAGACCTAAAAACCCCAAAGAATCCCAAAGATCTCTCCTTTCTATTCCTGAGAGGTGAGGTGTGGTTAGGTGGACACCATCTTGAACAGAAGTCTGACATGTTTTTTTTTAAAGTTTTTTCTTTATTTTAGACAAAGGGAGAGAATCAGCATGCCAGGGCCTCGGCCACTGCAATTGAGCTCCAGATGCTTATGCCACCTAGTAGACATGTGTGACCTTGAACTTGCATCATCTTTGTGTGTCTGGTTTAAATGGCATCTGGAGAGTAAAACATGGATCCTTACAGTTCACAGGCTAGTGCCTCAGCTGCTAAGCCATCTCTCCAGCCCTCATAATGACATTTATCAACATTTTTATTATTGTAATATTTACAGGTTGTTGCTGTTTTATGTTAGATTTTTCATACTCATTCTAAAAAAATAAGAAAGAAAAAACCTAAGCTTGTCTAGACCTCATGATTCTCTTGCCTTAACTTCCTGAGTTTGGGAGCACAGATGTGTGCCACCATATCTGGTTCCTATCAAAGGATAAGTATGTTTGTGTGTGGGAATTTCATGTATGCATGTACAAAGACAGAGTGTCCTCTTTACTTGGTCTACCAAGGATACATGCTCAGGATATGGCTAAGTACAAAGAGCTTTGTTGCCTTTATTAAGCTCATATTGTAGATATCTGTTAGGATAAATGTAATTATAACTAGTTCAACTGAATATTATTTTTACATATTATTTATTTATGTGTTAGAGAGACAGAGGAAGAGGCAGATAGAGAATAGTTATGCCAGGTCCTCCAGCCGCTGCAAAGGAACTCCAGATGCATGCACCACCTTGTGCATCTGGCTTATGTGGGTACTGTGGAATCAAACCTGGGTCCTTAGGCTTCCAAGGCAAGTGCCTTAAACATTAAGCCATTTTTTCAAGGCCTAAACTGAATATAATTTATCTCATGTTCATCTTGGGAAAGAGTACAAGTGTCAGTGATTAGCTTTGAATTGGTTGTGTAAATTCTTCTGGGCAAGTTTGGCATTGATGGAACTTTGTATCCTTTGGACAAGGCTGGAATTTGGTACATTTTTAGGACTTGTAAAATTGCATATGAAATTTCCTGTCTAGAAGTTATCCATGTATATTCTAGTGCATTCTTCTACTGCATAGGGAATGAGATGTTTTACTACTGAAAGCCACCATGCTGTAGAGGAGAGAGGTTAAGTGGAGTTTTCAAATTCAAGCAGCATGTTAAGCCAGAACATGACCACCATGCTTCACTGTCTTTTCCTTACCCCAGTAAGGATAGCAAATATTAAAATATGTAATTAAAACAAATGTTGGCAAGGCTGTGGAGAAATAGAAACCCTCCCATACAATTTTGCCATGCCCATTTTTTCAAAAAAGTAAATACTAGTCATCACACTAATTCACCCCACACTGTTCCCATTTCTCAGTAATCAAAACCCCAGCATACTTCTATAAGCCTTGTTAATTTACCCATGCACAATTATTGAAGTCAAAAGAAAAAGTTTTGCTAATGCACTAGTTGGGCATTTGCATAGCTGGCATATCCAGCAGGTTGGGTCACTACTGCCATTTCTCCTGAAGATACACAAGCCACACCTGCACATTGAGCTTTTACCCTTACGATACAACTTTTGTTCTACACATCTAAGAATACAACTGATAACTAGAAAACACAAGAATTGAAACAAATTGAGATGCAAAAATCTTCATGTACTAATACAAGAAACACACAAAATCAGGACAGTATAATTCTTCCAAAAATTATAAATCCAATAGTAATGGCCTCCATTGAAAATGAATTCAATGAAATGACACACATAAAATTCAAAAGAAGAATTTTAAGTAGACTCAAATAAATCAAAGATGAAATCAAAGGACAAAGGCAAACAAAATATTGAAGGCATGCCAAGAGAACATAGGAAATCAACTTAATGAAATAAGGATGTCAATATTAGATATGAGTAAGGAAAGTGAAATACTGTAGAAATACCAATCTGAAATACTAGAAATGCAAAACACAGTAAGGGGGAAAAAAACGCTGTAGAAAATCTCACCAATACAATGGATCAAGCATAAGACTGAATATTAGACCTTGAAGTTAAGATGGCAGACCTAGAGCATTATAACTAAGAGAAAGACAAACTATTAAGAAGATATGAATGGGAAATTCAGGATATTTGGGACATCACAAAGAAATCAAATTTACGAACTCAGGATATAGAGGAAGAATTTTAATCTAAAGGCATAACAATTATTTGTAACCAAATTATAGAAGAAAATTTCCCCCAAAGAGGGAAGGAAATGGGATACAGATACAAGAGGCATTTAGAACATTAAACAGATAAGACCAGAGAAGAACCTCTCCTAGCCATATTAAATTAAACTACTAAACATATAGACCAAAGAAAATATATTTAAAGTAGTAAGAGAGAAGCATCTGAACACATATAAAGGTAAACCAATCAGGAAAACGTCAGATTGCTCAACATAAACTTTAAAAGTCAAAAGAGTTTGGAATGATGTATTCCAAATACTAAGAGATAACAACTGCTAAGCCAGACTACTATATCCAGCTAAGTTATTCATCATAATTAAAGAAAGAAAAAGAACCTTCCATGGTAAAAACAGGCTAAAGGAATAGTGAAAACTAAGCCACATGTACAGAAAATACTTGAAGGGATCCTTTATTCTGAAGAGGAGGAAAAGCACACACATGAGACCACAACAAAGAATAAACCAGGGCTGGGAGATGGCTTACCAAGTAAGGAGCTTGTCTGCAAAGCCAAAATGACCTGAGTTCAATTCCCCAGGACCCACATAAGCCAACTGTACAAGGTGGCACATGGATCTGGAGTTCATTTGCAATGGCTGGAAGCCCTGGTGGGCCCATTCTCTCTCTCTCTCTCAAATAAATAAATAAATAAAAATAAAAATAAAAATAAAATGTTTTAATAAAAAGAATAAACTAGTCTGTGCACTCAAGGCAGATGAGAGGTGCATTTTGGGGGCCTGTGCATTAGGGGTACCAGAGTGTTTGGGGCCTGCTTCATTGTAGTCCGTGTGCTCCAGTGCAATTGAGGGGCATAAGGTGTTTGTGGACTGTGCATTTGAGGCACCATTGTGTTTGGGGGCCTGTGTATTCCCAGCTGGTGTGGGGCTTGGAATGTTTAGGCCTGTGAATGTGAGGGGCCAGTGTGTTTGGAGCCTGTTTGCTCTGGGCTGGTGTGGGATACATTTTGTCTGGGACCTGTGTGCTCCAGGCAGTGAGGAGTGCATGCTTGGACCCCTGTACTTTTAGGGATGCTAAGAGGCACAGAGTGTTTGGGGCATGTGTGCTCCAGGAGGGGAGGGTCACAAGTATGGAGCCTGTGCCTTTGTGGTGCCAGCATATTTGGGACCTGTGCAATCCACGCTATTGAAGGACATGGAGTGTTTGGGGCCTGTGTGTTCAGGTCTTTGAGGTGCTCAGTGCATTTGGGGCCTATGGACTCAGGGCGGGTGAGGAGTGTCCTTGTTTGGGGCCTGTGTGCCCACGCCATGCTGCCCTCATCCTGGTAGGTCCCACTCCCCACAGTGTGCCTCCAACCTCATCAGATGCTTTGGGCCTCAGATACGTCCTATATGATCCTGCCACAGAAAGGAGTTCAAGCCTGGTCTGTGGAACCTAGTGCCCCACATCCTCTCCCTGTCCCTACCCACCCTCCACAGTTCTGTCATCCACCTGCCACTGCCCCCTTGGGACACTATTACTGCCCCAGAGAGCACAGGAATATCTAGCAACCAGCCAGCAGGGGGTACTAGTGAGACCTTTACAACCTGCTCAGCTGGGTACAATAGGGCAACAGGGGCAAGTGCTACAGACCCTGAGACCAACAGGCAATGCGCAGCTGTGATCATGGGCTGAAGAGATTCCAGACCTCCAAGCACAGCTCTTGTGTTAGCCACCAGTCTAAAGCTGCAGGCTCACTTGCAAACTCCACAACCCAAAATGCAACCCCATCCCACTCTAATCCAGCACAAACCCAAAACAGAACTCACTGAAGACCCTACAAAGATAAATACTTGATTCCTCCTTAATAAAAACATAAAAACTTTTACCATGAGATAGGTAGATGCCAATGCCAACGCCAAAAAAAAAAAAAACAGCAAAAAACAAACAAACAAACAAAAACCCACTAGAAAACTAACTGAAAGATCTCCAGCAAATTTGCCTAGCCGCACAATGGAAGCCTCCAGTAAATACAAAGAGAAAACAACAGAAATTGAATCCCAAACTGAAAACACAATAAGCTGATTTACGCTGAACAAGAAAATGGCTGAGTTGGAAGCAAACCATCAAAAAACTAACAATCCTGTAAATAAAATTGAGAGGAATTATCTCTTATGTAACACAGCTTTTGTCACTAGACTTAACTTGATTTTGTCCTCTAAAGGGATACACCAGACCGGATTAAATATTCTCCTGTGTGGCCCTTGCCTCTAGGGCACACATAGTGGAGGTCATAGGTCACTACCCAAGTCAAGCTTCTCAACAGATAAAAGGAGAACTTTCAGGAATCATTACCACAGGCTTTATTGTGAAATGCAGGTGCTCTCTTTTATCTTCACTTTAAGGAATATTCCTAATGTACCAAGACCCCTCTGTTTAAAATAATCTTTGTGGTCTTGCCTTTCTTCTGTTTACATGATGAATAGTATAGAATGTCCTTTGTTGTAGTACAGTTCTGCTTACGTGATTCATGTAAGGAATAGTTTGTGACTTTTTTATCTTGTGACTTTTAGTAATGATCACCCTGTTTAACAGTAACTTTGCATAACTTTATTGCTTAACTCCTTATCCTCTTTTCATAACAAACATCTTGTGATTGTCTACAATAAAAGCTGACCCTCAAGCAGCTGGGGGCTGCACTCAGAGATCCCGACCTCTAGGGTGTAGTTCTGTTGCAACCGTCTTTTACCCAACAAAACTTTTACACTTAAAGTTCATATTCAGATATTAATGCTAATCTCACTTTTGGTTAGAGAAGCTTCTTTTTTCAGATGGCGATGACCACTGGGATGACCCAAAAGGCAACATAGTGCTGAGAAGAAGGGATGGAGGAGTGTCCAGCACTGAAACATCTCACACCCTCGAAGGCTCAGGGTCCATTGTGGAAGAGGTGGCGGAAAGAATGTAAGAGCGAAAGGAATGGTACCACTCTTTACATACAACTGTCTGGACAGGAATTGGCCTCCATATCCAAGACCTTGCAGTACTCAGCAATACCTACACAAGACACTCATAATAGGAGAAAAAGATGATGACATCAAATTAAAAGAGACAAATGGAGACAGGTTGGAGATATGATGGAGAGCAGAGTTAAGAATGGGAAAGTGGGGGAGCGGAGGGAAACACCATGGTTTGTTGTCTCTAAGTATCCAAGTTGTCAGTTGGTGGTCTTACTTGTGCAACACTGGACCCCGTAACAGTCCATGCAGAGAGATAAAGATCTGATTTCATTTTTCTACCTTTATTCCTGTGAAGATTTTTTTAATTTGTTTATTTTTATTTATTTGAGAGAGAAAGAGAGAGAGAGAGAGACAGAGAGAGAGAGAGAGAATGGGCACGCCAAGGCCTCCAGCCACTGAAAACGAACTCCAGATGCATGCGCCCCCTTGTGCATCTGGCTTATGTGGGTCCTGGGGAATCAAGCCTCGAACCTGGGTCCTTAGGCTTCACATTCAAGCACTTAATAGCTAACCCATCTGTCCAGCCCTAAATGTCCTTTTTAATTTAATTTATTTTATTTTGTTTGCAAGCAAAGAGATGCAGAGAGAAGAGAGAGAGAAAGAAAGAGAGAGAGAGAAAAAGAGTATGAATGGGCACACCACAGGCTTCTGCAAACAAACTCCAGGCACACGACATTTTGTGCATCTGGCTTTATGTGGGTACTGGGGAAATGAATTCAAGTTGTAACTCAAGGGTTTGCAGACAAGTGCCTTTAAACATGGGCCACCTCTCCAGTCCTGTCTATTTAAAACTTATATTTATTTATTAATATATATGTTTTCTTTTTTTCAGATAGCATCTTTCTCTAGCCCAGGGTGACCTTGAGCTCATTCTATAGTTTCAGGCTGGCCTTAAATTTTCAGCTATCCTCCTACTTCTGCTTTCTGAGTGCAGGAATAGAGACATGTGTCTCCATGCCTGGTTTAACACCTAATTTTCTATTTGTAATTTTTTTTTGTTTTTTGTTTTTCCTGTTTTTCTTTATTAATTAGTTTTTTATTCAGCAAATAAAGTCAGTTTGGTACCATTATTAGACACATCCGTGACCTACCCCTTCCCCTTGGCCCCTCCTTGTTGAGGTATATGGGTCATGCATTGTGGAGTTATTCCACAGTTATGGGTAAGATAAATGTGTCTGCATATCATGACCCAACATGGGGCTCTGGCATTCTTTCCACCCCCTCTTCCGCAAAATTTCCCTGAGAAACGTTGGGTTCATTTTTGGTCTGCTTCAGTGACGAGGTGTTGGTGGCATCTAGGTCTCTGGCTCTCGGATTGGTAGGAGTTGATTTTTCTCTGTGTTGATCTCCTTCCCCCTTCTGCTGGCATCCGGTTCATCAAGAAAACAGCACCCTTGCTTGTTTCGCCAATTTTTCTTAGTTTCAGCTGGGACCCTTTGGAGGTATGATGGGATGGCTCTCTCCTTAGGATCTACGTGTATCTGAAAAAGAGAAGCAGATTCTCCAATGGAGAGTAAATTAGCACCAGGACAAATGAGATAACCCTTATATTTTTATAGAGAATTTAATAAGTGTAGGCCCTCTTGTAGCCCATGATTGATGGTAGCTTGATAATGGTGAGTGGGCTTATGTTTGGATATGCTTCTGACTTGTTTCCCAGCTCCAGCTTTGGGTTCCATACCTCTGAGGGGATCAGTTAGCTAAATTAAGAGTGGTTGGTTCCGCACCATGGCTGTGTGCCACTATTGCACTTGTGTGGGCATCACAACAACTTATTTGCTACTAATTAGGTTAGACCATGAGTTGCTTGGACAGATATTGGTCATTTTCCCCCAGTCGCCCATGTAGCACCTTCTGGCACTAGACATGCTGACTGTCTGGGGACTGACTCTCTTCCAACTTCCAGCCATGCCATTCTATTTTGCATGTCAACCACATAAGGTGTCTTCAGCAGTAGGGTCTTACCACTAACCTTTGGTGGGTCATCAAGTACTCTGACAGAAATCTGTCTTTCTTTTTGGAAACCTTGTAGGTCTCTGTGATCAAAAGCTCATTGTGGATGAAAGCCCCATGCTGGTACTGGGAGTTACAGGTCAGTGCCCAATAAGAAAAGGAGGAAAAAGATAACTAATATACAAGAGTTAGAGAGGAGAGAGAGAGAGAGAGAGAGAGAGAGAGACAGACAGACAGAGAGAGGGAGAGGGAGAGGGAGAAGGAGGGAGCGAAGATGTAGAAGATTAAGGTAAGTCTTGATCCTACCCTCTCCAGTGTCTTGTGGTTCAGGTGTTCCCTGTAAAGGCCGGGTGAAGGATCAGCCATTTGGTCTGTCTTTTAGTAAGTAGAGTTTTATGGTACCATTGCCATTTGGGTCTAGATTTGTGTTTCCCACCCCTTTGATGCCCTCCCCTCCCTCACCTGCCATCCTAGTGTCTAGTCCACAAGATGCTTGCTGGATATGTAAGGTATCTTGGGTAGATTCAGGCTAGGTGCTGTAGATGAGTGAGACTATGTGGCGATTTTTTTTCTGTGATTGGGTAAGATCACTGAGAGTGATCCCTTCCAGGTTCAACTATATTTCCTCAAATTTCATTGTGTCATTTTTTCTTACTGCTGTATAGAATTTCATTGTGTAGATATACCACATCTTAGTTATCCATTCTTCTAGTGATGGACATCTGGCTTGATTCTAGCTCTTAGCTATTACAAATTGAGCCACTACAAACATGTTTGAGCAAATCTCTCTAGCCTGTGGTTTGAAGGTTTTAGGGTAGATGCCCAGTAAGGGAATAACTGGCTCTGTTGGTATATCTATACTCAGCTTTTTCAGAAGTCTCCATATTGTTTTCCAAAGTGGTTGTACCATCCTACATTCCCACCAACAGTGGATGAGTGTTCCTACTTCTCCACATCCTTGCCAGCATTTATTTTTATTTGATTTTTTGATGTTTGCTATCCTTATTGGGGTAAGGTGGAATCTCATAGTTGTTTTAATTTGCATTTCTCTGATGATTAGGGATGATGAACATTTTCTTAAGTGTATGTTTGCCATTTCTATTTCTTCTTCTGTGAACTGCCTGTTCAGCTCTTTGCCCCATTTTGTGAGTGGGGTGTTTGACTTCTTACTGATTAGATTTTTGAGTTCTTTGTAGATTCTAGGGATTAGGTCTCTATCAGTTAGATAACCCGCAAATATTTTCTCCCATTCTGTGGGTAATCTATTGGCTTTGCTTATTGTATGTTTGTCTGTAAAGAAACTCTTCAGCTTCATGTGATCCCATTGGTTGAGTGATGGTTTAACATCGTGAGCTACTGGAGTTTTGTTCAGGAAGTCTTTTTCCATTCCTATATCATGGAAAGTACTTCCTAAATTTTCCTCCAGTAGTAGTCGAGTTTCTGGTCTTTGATCCATTTGGACTTGAGTGTAGTGCATGGTGAAATGTGTGGATCAAGTTTCAGTTTCCTGCATATGATTATCCAGTTTGTCCAACACCATCTGTTGAAGATGCTGTCTTTTGTCCAGCCTGTATTGTTCGGGCCTTTATTGAATATCAAGTAGCTATAGTTGCTTGATGCAAAGTCCGGGTCCTCAAGTCTATTCCATTGGTCTATACTCTTTTTTATGCCAGTACCATGCTGTTTTTATTACTATGGCTTTGTAATATAGCTTTAGATCAGGTATGGTGATGCCTCCGGAGGTATTTCTTTTGCTGAGGATATGTTTGGATATGTGAGGCCTTCTGCCTTTCCATTTGAAATTTGAGATCATTTTTTTCTATCTCTGTGAATAACACTCTAGGGATTTTAATTGGATTTGCATTAAAGCTATATATTGCCTTTGGTAGGATTGTCATCTTCACAATGTTAATTGGGCATGGGAGGTCTTTCCATTTTCTCAAGTCTTCCTCGATTTCTTTTTTGAGTGTTTTTATGTTTTCATTGTATAGATCTTTCACTTCCTTGGTTACCGTTATTCCAAGGTATTTTTTTTTTTTGTCGTTGTTGCTATTGAAAATGGTACTATGTCCCTTATTTCTTTCTCTGTATCTTTGTCATTTGCATATAGGAAGGCTACTGATTTTGTGCATTGATTTTGTATCCTGCTACTTTGCCATAGGAGTTAATCACCTTCAGGAGTTTTGGGATGGAGTCTCTCAGGTCTCTTAGATATACAATCATTTTCTCAGCGAATAAAGCTAACTTAACTTCTTCCTTTCCAAATTGTATCCCTTTTATTTCCTTCTCCTGTCTTATTGATTGAACTAGGACTTCCAGAACTATATTTAAAAGCAGAGGTGAGAGTGGACAACCCTGTCTTGTTCATGATCTTAGTGGGAATTCCTCCAGTCTCTCTCCATTAAGTATTATTTGGGCCTTCTGAGCTTTGTATATTGCCTTTATTAGGTTAAGATATGAACCAACCATGCCATTCTCTCCAATGTTTTGATCATGAAGTGATGTTGAATCTTGTCAAAGGCCTTTTCTGCATCTATCGAAATGATCATGTGGTTTTTGTGTTTAACCTTGTTTATATGGTGCATTACATTGACAGATTTCCATATGTTGAATCACCCCTGTGTTCCTGGGATGAATCCCACTTGGACAAGGTTGATAATGCTTTTGATGTGTTGTTGGATTCGGTTTGCGAGGATTTTGTTCAGGATCTTTGCATCTAAATTCATCAGGGAAATAGGCCGATAGTTTTCTTTTCTTGTAGCATCTCTGCCTGGTTTTGGAATTAGGGTGATGCTAGCTTCATAAAAGGAGTTGGGTAGCTTTTCCTGTTCTCCAATTGGTTTAAGTTCTCCCATGAGGGTTTGATACCAGCATGTGGCTATTATCCACAATGAGCTTTTGATCAGAGAGACCTACATGGTTTCCTAAAAGACAGACAGATTTCTGTCAGAGTACTTGATCACCCACCAAAGGTTAGTGGTAAGATCACAGGAACTTTTGAACTTACTGAAATGTTTGAACTCTCGAACTGTTTCTTCCATCTTTTCTTCCAGATCAGAGTTTCTATCCTTCACTTGGCTGACTCTATTCTTGAGAGCTTCCAGAGAGTTTTGGACTTGTTCAATTAAGTTTGCATTTTCTACTAATTTTCTATGTATAGTTTCCATCCCTTTGTCAAGCTCTCTTTTCACATCATTTTCTGATTTACTTGATGATTCTTGGAATTCATCCTTGCATTTCTTTATGTCTTCATTTAGCATGGCCAGCTGAATTTTAAGGTGTCCTTTTTTTTTTTTTCACTCTCTCTCCGATCTCTTAACTCTCTTTGAACTCCTTCCAATTTCTTATCTATTAGTTCTAGTTTAGTGATGGCAGCATCCACATGATTATTGGTCCTTTGTTGCTTTCCTGCAAGTTCTACCAGTAGGTTTGTCAGCATTGCATTGCTCATAGCTTCAATTTGGTGTTCTGATCCTAATGACTCTTCTATGTTTTGGTTAGATGTATTCATTGTAGGACTGGGTGATCTAGCTGGATTTCCTTTCATTTGATTTTTCATGTTATTTCTTTTGTGCTGTGGCCTGCCCATGACAGTGTTTGGGCATGTAGGTGAGTGGATCAGACTGGGCTCAAGCACAATGGGAATCTGAAGCAACCTGGGGCAGTTGCCAAGCAGTCTGGGCTTTGGCTGTCACTTGCCAAATCCGCCTATCTACTGCCTGGCATGGGCACCAAAGTTGCCTGAGTTCTCAAGCGGTAATGTGCCAAAGCTGCCTGCATTCAAGTTAGGAGTTACACTGGGGCACCAAGCACTGAAGCAGCCCAAACTCTGGCTGGGAACACTGGGACTTGGAAGCAGTCTGCGCTCCCCCGCCACAGGACAATGGCAGATGGCCGGCATGGCAGACAGGTAGGGGATGGCACCGGAGCTGGCACAAGCGAGAGACACAGTCTGAGCTTGTGTGGCAGTTGCTGTGGGACTGGGTTCGCTGAACGTGCAGCAGGAGGAGCAGTATGTGAGTGAGTGGGCGGAGCAGTCTAAACATCCACATGCAGAGATTGATCTGTGCACAGCTGTGCTCTGGATATGGGGAGGGGTGGGCTACTCGCTCCTGAGGGAAACAGGGATTCCCCATTATGGCCAGCACACACTGAACGTGCGGTGGCTGGTGCAGTAAGTGGGCGAGTGGGCGAGTGTGCGGAGCAGTCTAAACTTCCACAGGCAGGGATCAATCGGCACACGGCAGCGGCAGTGGTGGCAGCACCATGGACACTGCAGCTATTTGGGGTCAGGGGTGGCCTGCCCGCCTGCGAGGGGATCCACGATTCCCTGTTTCCCCCACCTTAGTGCCCTCCCACTGACAATCTATTGCAGATTTCTCTCCCCTAAAAGATCCAGTGAACCCTTAATGTCTTGCCTTTCTTTCCCCAGGATTTGCAGTGCAGCTAGGCATTTGCCATCTTCTCCTGTGAATATTTTTGTCAAAATAGGTTCACATCTAAGGTCTCCATTTGGGTCCATTGATCTACATTTCTCTTTTTGTGCCAATACCATGCTGTTTTTGTTACTATGGTTCTGTAATGTGTCTAAAAATCCGGTAAAGTGATATTTTCACCCTTATTTGTTATTGCTCAGAATAGCTTTGGCTATTCGAATTTTGTGTGTCTGTGCTTACAAAATGAATTTTAGGATTTTTTTCCTCTATGTTAGTGAAGAATGCCATTTGAATTTTGAAGGGGATTGCATTAAATGTGTAGATTCCTTTTGGTAAGACACACATTTTTCCAATATTGATTCTTCCTAGCCATGGTTATGAAATGTCTTTCCATTACCTAGTATCTTCTTCAGTTTCTCTCTTGAATGCTTTAAAGTTTTAGACTTGAAACTTTAAACTTCCCTTCCTTGGTTAGGCTTACTCTAAGGTACTTCATTTGATTTGACTTTGTTGTTGTTGTTGTTGTTGTTGTTTGTTGACACCATTGTGAATGGGGATTTCCTAATTTCATCCTCAGTACATTTTTTATTGGTATAGAGGATGGCTATTGAGTTCCTTGTGTTAATTTTGTGTCCCACTACTTTGCTCCAGGATTTCACCAGCCTTATCAGTTTGCTGTTAGAGTTTTTAGGATCCCTTATGTATATAATTATATCATTGCAAAAATGATAATTTAACTTTTCCTTACATATATGTATCCCTTTTTTTTATGTGTCTCTTGTCTCATTTCTATAGCTAATTTCCAGTAATATAGTATAAATGTGGGGAAAGTGAACACTTTGTCTTATTCTTGAGTTTTTTAGAAATTCTTTGATTTTTCCACATTTAGTATAATGTTGACAGTAGGTTTGTCATAAACAGCCTTTATTATATTGAGATATGTTACTTCTATTACCATTTTTGTGCAAGTGTTTTATCATAAAGGGATGTTGGATTTTGTCCCTCTAATGCATCTACTGAGATGATCATGTGACTTTTGTTCTTTAGTCTGCTTATATGATGTACTCCATTTTTTGATTTGCATATGTTGAACTGGATCTCTATGAATCATTTCATCAAGGTGAACAGCATATATATAATATATAATATATATATATATATATGTATATATATATATATATATATTTATTTTTTTTTTTTTTCCCCTGAGGTAGGGTCTTGGTCTAGCTCAGGCTGATCTTGAATTCACTATGTAATCTCAGGGTGGCCTCAAACTCATGGCAATCCTCCTACCTCTGCCTCCCAAGTGCTGTGATTAAAGCATGCACCACCATGCCTGGGTATGAATGATATTTTTAATAATACATAAAAATGTCCTATCAAATACAGGAATGTCCTGTATTGTGTTTGCCAGTATTTTGTTGAGAATTTTTACATTTATGTTTATGAGGGAGATTAGTTAATAATTTTGATTTTTTGTGTTTTTGTCTGTTTGTGGTATTAGGGTAATGGTGGCTTCATAAAAGGAGTTATTCCTTTCTTTTCTATTTTATGGAAAGGCTTAAGAAGTATTGGTTTTAGTTATTCTATGAGGGTCTTGTAAAATTCACTAGTAAATTCATTTTTTTCCTGGACTATTTTAGTTGACAGAGTTTTTTTTCTAAACTGCTTTGGTCTCATTTCTTGTTATAGGTCTGTTAAATGGGTTTCTCATCTTGCTTTAATTTTGGTAGGTCATACTTATCTAGAAATTCATGAATTTATTTTTAGATTTTCAAATTTAGTAGAGTATATGTTGTTATGTTTTTTATGGTTTTCTGAATTTTATTGGTATTCATAGTCAGGGTGCGCTTTTCATCTCTAACTTTCTTAGTTCAGATCTCATCTCTCTTTACTTTGGTCATTTTTTCAAAAGGGTTATCAGTTGTATTAATCCTTTCAAAGCATCAACATTTTTTCATTGATAGCTTTGTACTGACTTTTTGAGCTCCATTTTATTAATCTTTGCCTTGATCATTATTTTTTCTACCTACTGATTTTTATCTTGGCTTCATCTTCTTTTTCCAGGACATTACAGTGAAGCATTAAGTTGTTTATTTGTTACCTTTCTAATTTCTTAGTATAAAAGGCACATAAATCTGTAAATTACCTTCTAAGGACTGCCTTGTTTCCCTAGATTTTGATATGCTGTGCTTTCATTATCATCTGATCATAGGATTTTTAAAAATTTATCTTGATTTCTTTAATTCACCATTCAGTACTGTCTTGCTTAGGTTTCATGCATTTGTGTATGTTCTATAGATTTTTTTCTATTTATTGTACTTTAATTACATTGCGATCCATAGACTTTAAGGAATTATTTCAATTTTTATTTTTTATTTCTTTTTATTAATTTTTTTACAGAGAGACAGAGAGAGAGAGAGAGAGAGAGAGAGAGAGAGAGTTGACATGCGATGGCCTCAGCTAATGAAATCAAACTTCAGATGCTTCCATCACCTAGTGGGCATGTGCAAACTTGAGCTTGCATCAGCTTTGTGCTTATGTGGGATATAGAGAGTTGAACATTGGTCCTTAGGTTTTTCAGGTAAATACCTTAACTACTAAGCAAACTCTCCAGCCTTATTTTTTTTAATCATTATTTTTTTATTGACAACCTCCATAATTGTAAATAATGCCCATAATAATTTCCTCTCTCCCCCACTTTCCCCTTTGAAACTCCACTCTCCATCATATCCCCCCCCCATTCAGTCTCTCTTTTATTTTGATGTCATCATCTTTTCCTGCTATTATGATGGTCTTGTGTAGGTAGTGTTAATCACTGTGAGGTCATAGATATCCAGTCCATTTTGTGTCTGGAGGAGCACGTTTGAAGGAGCTCTACCCTTCCTTTGGCTTTTACATTCTTTCCGCCAACTCTTCTGCAATGGACACTGAGCCATAGACGGTGTAATTGAGATATTTCAGTGCTGAGCACTCCTCTGTCACTTCTTCTCAGCACCATGGTGCCTTCTGAGTCATCCCAAGGTCACTGTCACCAGAAAAGAGAAGATTCTCTAACCCAAAGTGAGAGTAGCATTAATATGTGGGTATAAACATTAATATAAGTGTTTACTGGGCAGTTTGGTGAGCATAGTATATACATTTTGCCAGACTCAAGCCGATATTACACCTCTTGGGCTCATGAATAACCCTGTTATAGGTTTTCAGTATCAGGGATGTATTCACTCCCATGGAGTGGTCCTCCAGTCAATTAGAAGGTGGT
This sequence comes from Dipus sagitta, assembly GCA_036346955.1. Lineage (NCBI taxonomy): Eukaryota > Metazoa > Chordata > Mammalia > Rodentia > Dipodidae > Dipus > Dipus sagitta. The sequence goes on along the minus strand of CM070778.1, from coordinate 76,520,494 downwards.
TGGTTTCCCTCATAACAGCCATTCCACTATTGCACCTTTTAGATCATTTGACCTGGCTGGCCAAATTTAAGGCTTACAGTGTCCACTGTTGAGTATCTTCACTGGTGATTTCTCTCTCCCATTGAACTGCATGAGCATGGCTTTCTCCAGCTTTCTGTCAGCTGGTCTACATGGAGGAGGTTTGCAGCTTAGTTCCAGCAGGATTTCTCAGTGACCTTGCAGCCCAAGTATGTGGAATCTTCAGCAATAGGATCTCACCATCTACTCTTGGTGGGAAGCCTAGGGCCTCTGCAATGGCCTGTAATGCTTTGGGGGTATCAGGGACCTCCTGGCCAACAACTCACTGGAAGGTATATCATGCCTGGCACTGAAAATTTTCTAGTAACAGTCTATGGTTCCTGAGCGTTCCATTGTCCAAAAAAGTACTTTTCCATATGACTTATTTATATCCTCTTAGATTTTGATTAGCCCTCCCTCCCCCTTTCCTTCACTCAATCTCCTCTCCTTCCCTCATTTAGGCCTTTTCACCCCCATTAATCTGTTCTTCTACTTACATATATAAATAATACCATCCTATTAAGTTCCCCCTCCCTCCATTTCTATTCCCTTCATATCTTCTTTCTAGCTTACTGGCCTCTGCTATTGAGTTTTATTCCTACTCACATAGATGTCCCATCATTTGTAGCTAGGATGCACATATGAGAGAGAACATGTGACATTTGGCCTTCTAGGCCTGGGTTGCCACACTAAGTATAATACTTTCCACATCCATCCAATTTCCTGCAAATTTCTTAACTTCATTTTTCTTTACTGATGAGTAGATGTCCAATGTGTAAATTTGCCACATCTTCATTATCCACTCATCAGTTGAGGGACATCTAGGCTGGTTCCATTTCCTAGCTATTGTGAATAGAGTGTCAATAAACATGGTTGAGCAAGTACCTCTAAGGTAGTGAGATGAGTCCTTACGACATATGCCTAGGAGTGGTATAGATGGGTCATATGGTAGATCTATTTTTAACTGTCTCAGGAACCTCCACACTGATTTCCACAATAGTCGGACCAGATTCCGTTCCTGCCAACAATGTAGAAGGGTTCCTTTTTTTCCACATCCCCTCCAGCATTTATGGTCATTTGTTTTCATAATGGTAGCTAATCTTACAGGATTGAGATGGAATTTCAACATAGTTTTAATCTGCATTTCCCTGTTGATTAGGGATATAGAACTTTTTTTTTTAGATGTTTATATGCCATCTGTATTTCTTCCTTTGAGAACTCCCTATTTAGTTCCATAACCAATTTTTTTAATTGGGTTGTTTGATTTCTTATTATTTAATTTTTTGAGTTCTTTGTATAATCTAGATATTAATCCTCTATCAGATGTATAGCTGGCAAAGATTTTCTCCCATTCTGTACATTGCCTTTATGCTCTACTCACAGTGTACCTTGCTGTACAAAAGTTTGTAATTTCATGAGGTCCCAGTGGTTGATGTGTGGTTTTATTTCCTGAGCGATTGGGCATATATTTAGAATGTCTTTGCCAATACTAATATGCTGAAGGGTTTCTTCTACTTTTTTCTTTAGCAGTTTCACAGGTTGAGGTCTGATATTAAGGTCTGTAGCAGACAGCTTCAGGTTCACTGAGATGAACTTTCAGACCAGGCACAGTTATGGAGGAAGGGATGTTTATTGAAGCTTACAGATCCAGGGGAAGTTCTATAAATGGCAGAAGAAGCTGGCCTGCCTTCACAGGTCCAAGCAGAGAAAGAGAAGCACAAGCCAAAAGCCACACAGCAGAGCACACTTCAGGAACTCCTGCTAGGCACACTTTACATATCCTTAGATTGAAATCTGAAACCCACCACCACCTCCAGCCAGGTGGCTAAAGATGCGAACTACAAGCAAATAAACAACTGAATATATTGGGGGCCATCTATTCAATTCAAACCACCACAAGGTCTTTAATCCATTTGGACTTAATTTTTGTGCATGCAGGGAGAGAAAGATCTATTTTCTTCCTTCTACAGATACATGACCAGTTTTCCCAGCACCATTTGCTGAAGAGGCTGTCTTTTCAACAGTGAATGTTTTTGGCATTTTTGTTGAATATCAGAGGTGGCTATAGTTACTCAGACTTACACTTGGGTCCTCTATTCTGTTCCATTGATCTACATGTCTGTTGTTGGGCCAGTACCATGCTATTTTTGTTACCATGGCTCTGTAATGTGTTAAAATCAGGTATGGTGATACCACCAGCCTTATTTTTGTTGCTCAAAATTGTTTTAGATATTCGAGGTTTTTTATGCTTCCAAATGAATATTTGGATAGTTTTCCTATTCCCACGAAGAATTCTATTGGAATTTTGATGGGGATTGCATTAAATGTGTAGATTACTTTGAGTAAGATTACCATTTTCACAATATTGATTCTTCCAATCCAAGAACAAGGGATATCTTTCCACTTACTAGTGTCTTCTACATTTTTCACTTGAGTGTTTTAAAGTTTTCTTGTAAAGATCCTTCACTTCCTTGGTAAGGTTTATTACAAGGTACTTGTTTTTTTTATGCAATTGTGAATGGGAGTGATTATCTGATTCCATCTTCTGTGTGTTTGTTGTTAGCTTACAGGAAGGCTACTGATTTCTGTGTGTTTATTTTGCATCCTGCTACATGGATATAAGTGTTTATCAGCTCTAACAGTTTGCTGGTAGAGTCTTTAGGGTCCTTTATGTATAGAATAATGTTATCTGCAATTAATGAAAACATGATCTCTTCCTTTCAAATTTGTACCCCTTTTATGTGTGTCTCTTTCCTTATTGCTATGGCTAGGACTTTCAGTACTATATTTAATAAAAGTAGAGACAGTGGACACCCTTGTCTTTTTCCTGATTTTAGTGAAAAAGCTTCAAGTTTTTCTCTGTTTAGTATTGTGTTGACTTTAGGTTTGTCATAAATTACCTTTGTTATGTTGAGATATGTTCCTTCTATTCCCAGTCTCTGTTGGACTTTTATCATGAAGGGATTTTGGATTTTGTCAAATGCTTTTTCTGCATCTAATCAGATTATCTTGTGATTTTTGTCCTTCAGTCCATTTATATAATGTCTTACATTTATCAATTTGCTTACATTGAACCATCTCTGCATCTCTGAGATGAAGCCTACCTCATCAGGGTTATTGATCCTTGTATATATTCTTGTATTCTGTTTGCCAATATTTTGTTGAGAATTTTTGAATCTATGTTCATGATGGAGATTGGTTTGTAATTTTATCTTTTTTTGTTCTATCTTTGTCTGATTTTTCTATCAGGGTGATGCTGGCTTCGTAGAAGGAGTTTGGTAGTATTCCTTCCTTTTTTATTGTATGGAAAACTTTGAGAAATACTGGTGTTAGTTCTTCCATGAAGTTCTGGTAAAATTCACCAGTGAATCCATCTGGGCCTGGACTTTTTTTAGTAGGGAGATATTTTTATAACTTCCTTGATCTTCATATTTGTTATAGTTCTATTTAAGTGGTTAATCTGATTTTTTTTTAATTTAGTAGGTCTTATAAATCAAGGACAGCATCCATTTCTTTCAGATTTTCAAACTTAGTGAAAATAATAATGTTCTTATAGTATGTCCCTATGATTTTTTGAGTTTCTCTGTATCTGTTGTGATGGTGCATTTTTCATCTCTAATTTTATTAATTTGTGCCTCTTCTCTCTTTCTTTTGGTCAGATTTGCTAAGGGTTTATCAATCTTGTTTATCCTTTCAAAGAACCAAGTCTTTGCTTCATTGATTCTTTGGATTTTTTTTTTTTGTTGTTGTTTCTATTTCATTAATTTCTGTCCTAACCTTTATTATTTATTCCCATCTACGGATTTTTGGTATGCCTTATTCTTCTTTTTGCAAGGCTTTAAGGTGAAGCATTAAGTTGTTTACTTGTGACCTTTCTAATTTCTTAATATAGGAACTTAAAGCTATAAACTTCCCTCTTAGGACTGCCTTCATTATGTGGCAAAGCTTTTGGTATGTTGTATTCTCATTATCATTTGACTCTATGAATGTTTTGATTGCCTTCTTGGTTTCTTCATTGACCGATTCATCATTTAGTAGTGTATTATTTAGTTTCATTAATTTTGTGTGTGCTCTATAGCTTCTCTTGCTATTGATTAGTAGTTTGATCCCACTGTGGTCAGATAGAGTGCAAGGAATTATTTCAATTTTCCTGTATTTGTTAAGATTTGCTTTGTGTCCTAGTATATGGTCTATTTTAGAGAATGTTCCATGTGCTGGTGAAAAAAATGTGTGTTCTGCAGCATTTGGATTAAATGTCCTGAATATATCTCTTAGATCCGTTTGTTCTATGACCTCATTTAATAAATTCACTTTTATTTATTTGAGAGTCAGAGAGAAAGACAGAGAGGATGGGTGTGCCAGGGCCCCCAGCTGCTGCAAATGAACTCCAGTCTCATGAACCACCTCATGCATCTGACTTCCATGGGTCCTGGGGAATCAATCCTGGGTCCTTTGGCTTTGAAGGCAAGAACCTTAATGACTAAGCCATCTCCAGGCCTTTTGTGCTTTTTATTTCTTTTCAATTTTTTTTATTAACAACTTCCATTATTATAAAAAATATCCCATGGTAATGCCTTCCCTCCCCCAACTTTCCCCTTTGAAACTCCATTCTCCATCATATACCCTCCCCCTCTTAATCAGTATCTCTTTTGTTTCAAAGTCATGATCTTTTTCTCTTATTATGATGGTCTTGTGTAGGTAGTGTCAGGCACTGTGAGGTTATGGATATCCAGGCTTTTTTGTGTCTGGGAGAGCACGTCGTAAAGAGCCCTACCCTTCCTTTGGCTCTTACATTCTTTCCACCACCTCTTCTGCAATAGACCCTGAGCCTTGAAGGTGTGATAGAGATTCCAGTACTGAGCACTCCTATCACTTTTTTTCCAGCACCATGATGCCTTCTGAGTCATCCCAAGGTCACTGCCATCTGAAAAGAGAAGATTCTCTACCAAAAGTGATAGTAGCATTAATATATGGGTATGGATATTAAGAAAAGTGTTTACTGGGCAGTTTGATAAGCATAATATATACATTTAGCCAAACAGCAGCAGACGTTATATGTCTAGGGCTCATGACTACCCATGTTTTAAGTTTTCAGTATCAGGGATGTATTCCCTCCCATGGAGTGGGCCTCCAGTCCAATTAGAGGGCAGTTGGTTTCCACCATGACAGACATGCCACTATTGCACCCATTGGCTTATTTGGGCTGGCTAGCCAAATATAAGGCTTGCAGTGTCCACTGTTGAGTATTTTCAATGAGTATTTTCACTTCTTTTTCTCCCATTGAACTGCATGCAGAATGGCTTCTTCCAGCTTTCTGTCAGGTGATCTACATGGAGGTTATCAGCTCAGTTCCAGGAGGATTTGTCCATGGCCTTGCAGCCCAAGTATGTGGAGTCTTCAGCAATAGGGTGTTACCATCTATTCCTTGTGGGAAACCAAGGGCCTTGGCAATGGCCTGTAATGTTTTGAGGGCATCATGGACCTCCCTGGTCAACAACTCACTGGAAGATATCCCATCCCTGGCACCGAAAATTTCCTAGCAACAACTTATGGCTCCTGAGTGTTTCATTGTCCAAAAATGTAGGTTTCCATATGATTTATTTATATCCTCTCAGATTTTGTTTATTTTTTGCTTTGCTGGGATGACCTGTAAATTCATGAGAGTGGAGTGCTGAAGTCACCCACTACACCTGTGTTTGGTGTTATCTTAGTAGCATTCGTTTGATGAAGTTGGGAGGCCCCATGTTAGGTGCATATGTGTTTAGGATTGTAATGTACTTCTGTTTGAGTGTTCCTTTAATCAATATAAAATGATCTTCCTTGTCTTTCCTAACTAATGTTGGACTGAATTCAACCCTGTCAGGTATTAGGATAGTGACTACTGCTTGTTTTCTAGGGCTATTTGCTTGAAACGTTTTTGAACCTTTCACCCTAAGATAATGTCCATCCTTTGTAGAAAGGTGAGTTTCTTGGAGGCAACACATTGAAGGATGCTTCTTTTTAAACCTGTCTGCAAACCTATGTCTTTTGGTTGGTACATTGAGGCTATTGATATTTAGAGTTATTATTGAAAGGTGTGTATTTATTTTTACTATTTTTCTTGTTTTGTAGTTCTTCCAGTTTTACCTGTGCTCTCTTGTATTAACTAGTACTTGAGTATGGTTTGTTTTTTCCAGGTTCCTTATATGTGTGCTTTTCCTTCTCTTCAGCATGGAAGATCCTGTCAAATATTTTCTGTAGAGCTACTTTTTGTCTTCAAATATTCCTTTTGCCTGCTTTTGTTGTGGAATGTTCTTATTTCTCCATCTATTTGAATAGATAGCTTTTCAGGATAAATTAACCTTGGTTGACAGTTTTTTTTTTTTTTCTTTCAGAACTTGGAATACATCATTCCAAGCCCTTCTGGCTTTTAAAGTTTGTGTTGAGTAATCTGCTGTGATCCTGATGTACTTGCCTTTGTATGTGATTTGATTTTTCTCTCTACCTGCTTTCAATATATCTTCTTTGGTTTGTATGTTTGGTAGTGCTTTTATAATATGGGCAGGAGAGGTTCTCTCTAGGTTTTGTCTGTTTGATGTTCTAAAGGGTTCCTGTTTGTACATTGGCATCTCTTTCCCAATTTGGGGGAAGTTTTCTTCTATGATTTTGTTGAAAAATGCCTGCTATGCCTTTGGAGTGATATTCTTGTCCTTCTACTATACCCTGAATTCTTCTGTTTGATATTTTCATAGTGTCCTGAATATCTTGAAATTCCCATTCATACTTTCCTACTAGTTTTCCTGTTTTTTTCTTTTCTTTTTTTTTTTTTTTGACTGTATTAGGTATACCACTTGGTCTTCTAGTTTAGATAGTCTGTTCTCTCCTTCACCCATTCTACTGGTGAGATTTTCTAGCTTTTGTTTTATTTCACTCATTGTGTTCTTCATTGCTAGTAATTCTGACTGGTCTTTCTTTTTTATTTCTATTTCCTTATTTATGTCTAGTATTGACCTCCTTATTTCATTAAATTGGTTTCCTGTGTCTTCTTTGATTCTTTTGATTTCCTCTTTGATTTCCTTGAACACATTTATAATCATTCTTTTGAAATCTTTCTCAGGGATTTCTTCTAAATCAGCCTCACTGGAGGTCATTTCAGATACATTAATACTTTTTGGTGCATTTATATTGTCATGATTTTTTGTGTTCCTTGTATTACAGTGTAGAGATTTTTGCATCTTGGATTAATTTAATGCTTGAATTTTCTAATTATCTGCAGTATTATTAGATGTATCAATCAATCTGATGTCATATATCTTCAGGGTAGTAGCTTAAGGTGCTAGATGTGGCTCTTAACACTCTCAGAGTAACCACAAAAGTGACACTATGTGTTGGATTTGCCTGCTATGAGAGTATTCAAGTTGACTGAGTGGATCAAAATTCAGGCAAATTCTAAAATTTAACTAAACAATGTACACATTCAACAAAAACCAGCACAGAATACTTATGTAAGAGTAGATATTATGACAAGATCCTCTGTGGTGGTTTGAATAGAATAGATGGCCCCCAATATATTCAGTTGTTTATTTGTTTGTAGTTTGCCACCTGGCTGGAGGCAAGGTCACTGGGTGGATTTTAAGGTGTGGTGGTGGGTTTCAGGTTTCAATCTAAAGATATGCAAAGTGTGCCTAGCTGGAGTTCCTGAAGTGTGCTGTGGCTTTTGGCTTTTTGGCTTGTGCTGCTCTCTCTCTCTGCTTGGGCCTGTGAAGGCAGGCCAGTTTCTTCTGCCATTATGGAACTTCCCCTGGATCTGTAAGCTTCAATAAATATCCCTTCCTCCATAAGTGTGCCTGGTCTGGAAGTTCATCTCGTAGACCTGAAGCTGTCTGCTACAGAACTTGGTATCAAGAGTGGGCTGAGATGAACCTGACTATGTCGATGTTGATCTTTTTGGAACCTTTGTTTTGGAGGAATAGGCATGGACTTGGTGCTTGCAACTGAAGATGTCTTCTGGAGTGGTAAGCCAAGTTTTATGGACAATTCTGATGAGAGTCTGTGAATGCTAAGTGCAGGCAGCATTGACCTTCGAGGCTTGGCTTATGAGCTTTCTAAGGGGAAGGAAAGACTGCAGACGACTTTGTTGGAACTAGGCTACTGGGATAAGGGCTGGCTGCATCCTGCTTCCCAGGTCCAGAGAGTTTGATCAAGGTTACATTTGTAATGGACTGATGTGCTTGGCTAGAGATATTGGACTGAGAGATTTAAGATTTTAAGCTGGAAAACCTCAAGCAAGTAAAAATTACAGGCACTGAGACTGGTTTTAGGTTATTGAATCTGCTATTGTTAAACACATTAGCAATCTTAAAGGAAGATGGTCCAATTGCTTTACCATGGAAAGGGTGCCTGAGGAAAGACTATCATGGAAATGCAAACACTTTTGGAAAGAGTTGACTGGAGAAGGAACCTGCTTTTCAAGGCTATGATTTGTTTTGTCCCTGGATTAAGAATATGGCTGTGTCCTGCACACCTGGTATTGGTTTCAGAAGCGTGAAAAATGCATGGAGTGGCCATGAATTGCACATGCTTCCAGGAGCTGCTGCTGAGATGTGGCATGAGGTAGGGCTTGATGCCCTGATAGACTGAAAGAGCCTTTGGAAAATGTGAGGAGTGGTCATGAATTGCACACGGTTCCAGGAGCTGCTGCTGAGATGCAGCATGAGGCAGGGCATGATGCCCTGATAGGCTGAAAGAGCCTTTGGAGGATTGACCGTGGTTTGCATGAAGACCTCAAGATGTTTTGTATATACTAGGACTGTGCAAGCGCTACCATAGAGCACATTGTTGGCCTGGGGTGGAAGTGTTTACCGGCTACTCTGCCCAACTGGAGGGATGGAATTGGAAAGTCTGGAGACAGTTAGTCTCTGGATATATTGAACCTGAACTGCAGAAGTTTGATGTTTGTTTGATGGTGGTTGAGTTTGTATTGTTTTAGTCTCTCCTTGCTATGCCTTATACCAGTTGAAAATGTTTACTCTGTGCCTTTATGTGTTAGAAGTGTTTAACTTGTTTGATTTTACAGGTCGTAATATCTTAAATTGGTCAAGACTGTGGGGACCTTTGAAATTGAACTGAGTACAATTTACAATTTGTGATGGTTATAAATCTATTGGGGGCCGGGGCAGAATGTGGTGGTTTGAATAGAATAGATGGCCCCCAATATATTCAGTTGTTTATTTGTTTGTAGTTTCCCACCTGGCTGGAGGCAAGGTCACTGCGTGGATCTTAAGGTGTGGTGGTGGGTTTCAGGTTTCAATCTAAAGATATGCAAAGTGTGCCTAGCTGGAGTTCCTGAAGTGTGCTGTGGCTTTTGGCTTTTTGGTTTGTGCTGCTCTCTCTCTCTGCTTGGGCCTGTGAAGGCAGGCCAGTTTCTTTTGCCATTATGGAACTTCCCCTGGATCTGTAAGCTTCAATAAATATCCCTTCCTCCATAACTGTGCTTGGTCTGGAAGTTCATTTCAGTGAACCTGAAGCTGTCTGCTACATCCTCTAACAAAGTCACAGTCCTTAAGGATGTGTGTTTCCCTACACCCTTAATCCTGTCAACTGGGAGGCTTAGATTTTTGGTCTGTAGAAGGTTCCAAGTCAGCTTGTGACCAAGTGAGACCATTCCCCAACAAAGGGCAGAAGAGGAACCAAAGGCACTATAAATCAGGAAGCAACTAATGACAAACCCTAAATATAGATTATTTAAGAATGGCCAATCCAACCATTCAGTGGATTTAACATATAATTTACCCTGACATGCAATGTGCAATTAGCACTTCTGATTCAAGCCTATATACTAGATTTATTTGGCAGGTACTAACATGGTGCAATCCCATTTACCCTTAGGGATGGATTTGGAGTCAATTATGCTGCACACCCACTTAGAACTCTCTTTGCTATGCTGTGGGCTCTGGTAGGCTGGCTGTGTTGGTGGGTTGCTGCTCTGATCCCTTGTGCTCGGTAAGCTCCCTTCCCCAGTTCTCTTGTGCTTGTTTGTGCTTGCTCTTGCCATGGTGGTAGGGGAAGAAAGGCTGTGGATGGTGGCTGAAATTCTCCCACTGTTTCTTGTAATCCTCTTCCCCACAAGTCACTCTGTTGGTCCCTGTCATCTTCCCTTCCACATTTCTTAAGTTTTCCAGGAGGCCAGTGTGTGGAAAAATCCCCTCACTTCACTCTTTCTGTGACTCAGGCTGAGCCTTGTGGCTGTGTCAACACAGACCTGGTGGTGCTGCTGCTGCTGGAGCCACTTCTGCCTGCTTCTGTGGTCTCTAGATGCTCTAAATCTCTCCTACTTCTCTGCTGCAGTTGATAATTTCTCATACACCTCACTTTTTAGTAAAAGAGTGTATTTTGCTGTTTTTTTTTTAAGTTCTTTCTCCCCTAGGCTGCTTTGGTTCCTATACCTCCATCTTAACCGGACTAGTAAATATTTTTTTAAAACCTCAAATTAGCCCAACCCCTATAACTGAAATAAAGAAAACGAGGCTGGTACTGATAAAGTCTCTATTTTTTTTTATTAAGTAAAAAATTTGCATGGATACATCATGTGTTGGTACAATCATTTCCATCCTCCATGCCTCCATTCCACTGAGGACCCTCCTCAGTGGGATATCTGGTATTCATTGTGGGGCTGTGGGTTATGAATTGTGAGACCAGCAGTCAGTAATTGTGGGGGGTGGGGGGACAATGCCTCTGGACATTTACTTCTACTCTGTGGCTCTTACAATCTTTCTGCTCCCTCTTCCTCAAAATTCTCTGAGTTATGGTGAATATATTTAAGTGTATTTTAGTGTTGTACTTCCAGCAGCTTCTGGATTTCTGCTTTGGTATGTTTTGAATATCCTCAGTGTCTGTCTGCATCACCCTGGCACTGGTTGTCAGGCTCACCGTTGAAGCAGCAGTCCTGCTCAACTTGTCAAATTCTTTGTGGTTTCACCTAGGCCCTGACTGTTGTGTGAGGGGTAATTTATCTCCTTGGTTCTCACTTCCTTCTGAAAAAGAAAACCAGATTCTCCAATGAAGAATGAGGTCAGCATAGGTTAAATGGGATAAGCATTTTTAATTAAAAGAGATTTTGATAGCCTCTAATTTTTCTTATTCATTAAAATTTGCTTTGTGCCTTAATGCATGACCTATTTTAGAGAAAGTTCCATGTGCTGGTGAAAAGAATGTGTATTCTGCAGAATTTGGATGGAATGTTCTGTAGATGTCTATTAGATCTATTTGTACTATGTCATCATCAAACCAGATATTTCTGTTTATTTCTTGTAAGATGACCTATAGATTGGTGAGAGTGGAATATTGAAGCTAGCCACTACTATTGTGCTTGGGGCTGTCAGTGATTGTGCATCTAGTAGTGTTTGTTGAAAAAATTGGGAGCCTCCATTTTCAGTCTATATTTGTTAAGAATTATAATATCTTCTTGGACTGTTCCCTTAATCAATTTAAAGTGAACATCATTATCTCGTCTAAGTAATGTTGGTTTGAAGTCTATAATGTCACATGTTACAACATCAAGATCTCCTTGTTTCCTAGGCCCGTTTGCTTGAAATATCATTTTCCATCCTTTAACCTTAAGGTATTATCTGTAATTTATGGAGAGGTGATTTTTTGGATACAACACACAGAAGGACCTTGCCTTTTAATCTAGTCTAATCTGTCTTTTGGTTGGGGTGTTCAGACCATTGAGCTTATGTGTTATTATTGAAAGGTATGTATTTATTCCTGCCATTCTTCTTGAGTTTGTAATAATTGATGTCTTTATGTAATTCTCTTGCACTAGCTGTTATTTGAGTATGGTTTGGTCTTTTTGGTTAGTAAGTAGAAAGTTTGTATGGATACATCATGTGTTGGCAACATCATTGCTCTGCTCCTTGACCCCACACCACTGAAGGCCCTCCTCAGTGGGATTGTTAGTATTTACCATGGAGTTGTGGGTTATGATGTTGGTGTCTCTGGCTATTCCCTCCTACCCTGCAGCACTTACATTCTTTCCATCCCCTCTTCTGCAAATTCCCTTGAGCCTTGGTGAGTGTGCTGTAAGTCTACTTCAGTGTTGTGCTCTCACCAGCTTCTGGATTTCTGCTTTGGTGCAGTTTGAGTATCCTCAGTGTTTGTCTCCATCACTCTGGCACAGGTTGTCAGGCTCACTGTGGAAGCAGCACTCTTGCTCATTTTGTCAATTCCTCTATGGTTTCACCTAGGCCCTAGGCCCTAGCTGCTATGCTAGAGGTGGTTCATCTCCTTCTAGGGAGTCAGATATCTATCCTTTTCTTGTAGATAGATTTTTATTGTCCTTGGTTATTGCTGATTTCTAAAAAGATAAAACAGACTATCTACTGCAGAGTGAGATCATGGTAAGTTGAAGGATATATGCATTGTTAATTTAGACAGACATTGATGGATGTGGCCTCACTTCTGGGAAAAGACTAGTGGGAAATTCTCTCTGGAGTCCACATTCTTGGTCTCCATAGGATTCAGACTTGATTCCTAGTTCCAGCTTTGGGTTTCTTTCCACTTAGTGGATTTCTTAACGAATAACAGAGCCATTGGTTATGTACCTAGGCTGGGTACCACTATAGCACATGTGTTTACATCTTGTTAAGCTGGTTGCCTACATAAACGGAGTCCACTGTTTGCTCTCAGTTTTTGGCCATTTTTCCCCAGCAGCTCATGTAGTGCTTTCCAGAATCAGTTGCATCTTTGTTTGTTTTGCATCAGCAGCATGTGGTGTGTTCATCAATAGGGTCTTATCTTTCACCTCAGGTGGGTAATCAAGTGTTTTGAAGAAACCTGACTTGTTTGGGAACGTCATAGGTCTCTCTGATCAACAGCTTAATGTGGATTGTAACCAATTTCTGGTACTGGAAACCAGAGGCGGGTGCTTGATGATTAACCTTTATCCCACCTTTTTCAGGGCCCTTTTAACCAGATAATCCCTCCATGTTCTTATTGAGTGTTATATGTTTTTGCCTGCTACCCAGAAGGAAGATTTCTTGCATACCAATTCTTTTTAGATTAGGTTTTGTGAATATCTCCTACACCTTACTGTTTCCCTCCCCCAATCCCTTCTATCCCTTTTATCTTTCCCTTGGGTTGTTTTGAAGGTATGCCTGCAATTTTACTTATGCCAGATTAGGGCCCACATATGAGAGAGAACATGAGAACATGTAGTGTTTTTTTTTTTTTTTCCTTGTGTGAATTTGCTTAGTATGATCTGTTTCAAGTCCATCCATTTCCCTGAAAATTTCATTACATTACTTTTCCTTATGGTTGAGTAGAATTCCATGTATATATGTACCATATCTTCACTATCCATTTGTCAAAGGATGGGCATCTGTGCTGTTTCTAGTTCTTAGCTGTTATGAATTGAGCAGCTATAAACATGGTTGAACAAATACCTATAGAGTGAAGACGTGAGCCTTTAGGGTAGATGCCCAATAGAGGACTGGCTGTGTGAGTTGTTAGTTCTATTCTCATCTTTTAAAGGAGTATCAATACTGATTTCAATAGTGGTTGTACAAGTTTGCCTTCCCTGCCTCATTGCCAACATTTGTTGTTGTTTGATTTTTTTAATGATTACCATCCTTTTTGGAGTGAAATGGAATCTCAGTTGTTTTAATTTGCATTTCCCTAGGTCAAGAATGTTGAGCATTTCAGGTGAGTATTTTCCATTTGCATTTCTTCCTTTGAGAATGACCCATTCAGTTCTCTGTCCCATTTTTTAAAGCTGTTTTTTTCTTTTGCTCATTATTATTACTACCAACATATTTCATATGGATATTTTCTGTGTTGGTACCCTCTTTTCCCTTATCCCTGCCCACATGCTCTTGGGGAGCCTTTTCAGGGAGGTTACAGGTATTCCTTATAAGGTTGTGGTTTATGCATTGTGGGAGCAGCAGTCAGTTATTTTGCAGGGGGAGGGAATACCTCTGGACATAATGGCTCATCCTGTGGCTCTTATAGTCTTTCCACCCCCTCTTCCACAAAATTCCCTGAGTCATAGTGGGTAAGCTTTAAGTCTACTTCAGAGATGAGCTCATAGAAGACTCTGGGTCTCTGCTTGGGTAGGTGCTGAGTATCCTCAGGGTCTGTCTCCTACACCATGTTGCTGATTATCAGGTTCAGCATGGCAACAGTACTCATGCTTATCTTTCCAATTCCTCTTTGTTCTCAGCTGGGTCTTGGCTAAAGTGTGAGGGGTACTTTATCTCCTCTGGTATCAGTACCTTCTGAAACAGAAGAACAGATTACCAATGGAGAGTAAAGTCAACATAGTTTGAATGGCATAAGCATTACTAATTTAGGGAGAATTTGATATGTAATCCCTCTTTTGGCCAAAGACTAGTGAGAGCTTTATACTGGAGAGCATAGTCTTTGTGTCTATAGGATTCTGATCTGGTTCCCAATTCCAGATAAGCTATTGATTACCCACCAAGGCTATGTGCCTCTATTGCACTGGCATATACATCCTGTCAAGGTGTTTGCTTCTGAGTAGCTTAGACCCCTGGTTGCTCAGACTGTTGGCCACTTTCCCTCCAAAGCTTGTATAGTGTTTTCCAGCAGTAGACAGACTAGCTCTCCGGAAACTGGCTTTCTTCTGGATTTCAGCAAGGTCTCTTCATGGTCTGTGTCAACAGCATATGGTATCTTCAGCAATAGGGTCTTACCTTTTGTGTCAGGCAAGTAATCAAGTGCTTTGAGAAAAAGCTGTTTTGATTTGGGGACCTCATAGGTCTTTCCAATCAACAACTCAATGTGGGTAGCAACCAATCTCTGGTACTGGGATTTACAGGTCAGAGACAGAAAAAAATATTCTTTTAAACTTGAACTTCAGCCTACCCTCTCCAGACCCCTACTTTTCAGGTGTCCCCCTTCGTACTCCTTTTGAAGGTTATACCTTTTAGACTATCTCCAAGGATAAAAGTTTCTATGGTGCCAGCTCATTTTGGATTTAGTGTGTGTTTGTTTTCCTCACATCTCTTGCCCCCTCCCCCAAGCCCTTCCATCCCTATTGTCTGGGCCTTGAGTTCCCTATCAGGTGTATGAGCAACTTGAGGAAGTCCAGGTAAGGAATGTCAGATAAGTGAGACCATGCACCATTTGTCTTTCTGTGATTGTGTGAGTTTGTTGAGTATGATCTGTTCCAAACCTGTCCATTTTTCAACAAATTTCATTGTATTGCTTTTTATTATTGCTGAGTAGAATTCCTTTTTGTAAATGTACCACAACTTTACAATTTATTCATTCAATGATTGCCTCATTTTTTTAGTGTATTGTTTGATGTTTGTATTGCTTATTTTTTAAAGCTGTTTGTAGATTTTCGATATTAGGCCTCTTTCAATGTCATAGCTAGTGAAGATTTTCTTCCATTTTGTGGGTATCTGTTGGCTGTATTTATGATATGTGTATCTGTACAAAAGGTTTTTAGCTTTATGAGATCCCACTCATTGAGTGATTGTTTAATTTCCTGGGCTACTGCAAAGTTATGTTCCTACTCCTATATTTTTCATCCAGTAGTTTGAGAGTTTCATGTTTTATATTGAGGTCTTTAATCCATTTGGAGTTGATTTTTGTGCATGGAGTGAGGAGTGGGTCTAGTTCCATTTGTCCACATGTGGTTATCCAATTTTCCAGCACCATTTCATGAACATGTTGTCTTTTCTCTAGTGTACATTTCCAGTACTCCTTTATCAACAATCAAGCTATATTGTATTGAACTAAGGGCTGGGTTTTCAATTCTTGTCCATTGGTCTATATGTCTGTTTTTAATGCTAGTACCATACTGTTTTGGCTACTATGGTTTTATTGACCAGCTTTAGGTCATGTATGGTAATCCCTCCAGAGTTGTCTCATTTGCTGAGTGTATTTTTGGATATACAGGGTGTTCTGCCATTCCATATGAATGTTGAGATTATTTTTCTATCTCTGTGAAGAATGATGCTCAGATTTTTATTGGTATTGTGTTGGTTCTGTATACTGCTTTTGGTAGAATTTCCATTTTCACAATATTAATTCTACCTATCTAGGAACATGGAAGGTCCTTCAATCTTCTCATGTCCCCCTTGATTTCTTTTTTTGGTGCTTTTATGTATTTATTATACAGGTCTCTCAATTCCTTGGTTAGTATTATTCCAAGGTATTTGTTTTTGTTTTGGGGGGGTGACTATTGCAAAATGGACACCTGACTTACTTCTTTCTCTGTTCATTTGTCTTGTGTGTGTAGGAAAGCTGCTGATTTTTGTGTGTTGATTTTGTATTCTGGCAATTCTCTAAAAGAACTTATCACCTTCAAAAGTTTTTTGGTAGAGTCTTTCAGGTCATGTATGTATAGGATCATGTCATCTGCAAATAGGGCTATTTTGACTTCTTCTTTTCCAATTTGTATACTTGTTATATCTTTTTACTGTCTTATTTTTTGGACTATGAATTTTAGTACTATGTTAAAGATCAGTGCTAAGAGTGGGCACCCCTGTATTGTGCCCAGTCTTAATGGGAACTCCTTAAATCTTTCCCCAGTAAGTATAATTTGGACTTTAGGTGTTTTATATGTAGCCATCATTATGTTGAGAAATAATTATTCCATGCCTAGTCTTTCCAGGTTCAGTGTTTTTTTGTTAAATGTTTTATCTGCATCAATTGAGATGTTAATATGGTCCCATATGGTCCCTGTGTTTAAGGTTATTATATGTACTATGTTAGTCAGTTTTCATATGCTAAATCATTCCTTCTGAAGCCTACTTGATCAAGGTAGATAATGCCTTTGATGTGTTGTTGAGGTAGATAATGTTTTAGTGTGTTGTTTAATTCAGTTTGTGAGAATTTTGTTCAGGATTTTTGCATCTAAGTTCATCAAGGATATAGGTCTATAGTGTTCTTTTCTTGTATCTCTGTCTGTTTTGGTAGTAGAGTTATGGTAGATTCATACAAGAAATTGTGGAGAATTCACTGTTGTTTGAATTTTGAAAAGCCTGAGATAAAGTGATTTCAGTTCTTCAATGAAGGTTTGGTGCAATTTTGAATAGAATCCATGACGTCCTGGATTTTTCTTTTTGGGAAGTTTTTGATTATATTTTGAATCTCAATGAATGTAATAGGTTTGTTTAGGAGATTTGTCTGCTCTTGATTTAGTCTTGGTAGGTGGGTTGTGCCTATGAACCCATCCATTTCTTCTGGGTTATCTAATTTTGTGGAATAGAAGTTTTGCAAATGTGCACTGATTATTCTTCCAATTTCATTGGTATTTGTTGTGATGTCTACCTTTTCATTTCTAATTTTCTAAGTTTGATACTTCTCTTTTTTCATTTGATCAAATTGGCCAGGGGTTTATGAGTCTTGTTTAATTTTTTAAAAACTAGTTCTTGGTTTCATTAATTTTCTTGTTTTCTTAGTTTCCAATTCATTAATTTCAACTCTGTTATTGACTGTTTCTTTCTGTCTGGAACTGAGGGTTAAATTGTTCTTGTTTTTCCAACACCTTTAGGCAGATGCTTAACATTTTTAATTTGAGCTTTCTCTGTCTTTGTTATGAAGGCATTTAGTTCTATGACTTCTCCCCTAGGACTGCCTTCATTGTGTCCCATAAGTTTTGGTATGTTATGTTTTTATTTTCATCAGTTCTAGAAATTTAAAAAATTCCTTTTTGATTTCTTTCATGACCCATTTATTGTTTAGCAGCATGTTGGTCAGCCTCTAGGAGCTGATGTATGTTATGCTGTTTTTCTTGTTATTAATTTCCAGCTTTAATGTGTTGTGGTCTGATACGATGCAGGACATTATGTCAATTTTCTAGAACTTATGGAGGCATGCTCTATGCCAAGTTTATGATCTGTTTAGGAGAATGTTTTGTTTACTGCTGAGTAGAAAGTGAATTTTGTAGAATTAGAGTGGAATGTTCCGTTGATTTATGTTAGGTCTAATCGATCTATAGTGTTGTAAAGATCTATTATTTCCCTAATGATTTTCTGCTTAGATGATCTCTCTAATGCTGATAATGAGGCACTGAGGTCTGCTTCTATGATGATATTTAGATTTATTTCTGATTTGTTGTCAATTAGGTTCCTCTTTTTAAAATTTGGTGCACCTGCGTTTGGTGCATATAAATTTATGATTGTGATTTCCTCTTGTTGGATTATTCCCCTGATGAGTAAAAAGTGGTCTTCTTTGTCCTTTTTGATTACTTTTGGTTTGAACTCTATGTTGTCAGAAATTAATACAATCACCCCTCTTTGTTTCATATTTCCATTTTCTTGGAAATTCATTTTCCATCCTTTCTTACTGAGGAGCCCTATATCGTTAGTGGTGAGGTGGGTTTCTTAAAGACAGCAGATGGAGGGGTCCATTTATCTAATCCACCATGTTACTTTGTGTCTCTTGATGGGTGAAGTGGTTTGATTCAGGTGTTACCCATAAACTTAGGTGTTATGAATTCTAGGTCTCCAGCTGATGGAAATTTGGAATTAAAACCTCCTGGAGAAAGTGTATTGCTGGGGGCAGGCTTATGGGTATTATAGCCATCTTCCTCTTCTCAGTGTTTGGCACATTCTCCTGTTGATTTTGTCCACCTGATGTTGGACAGGAGGTTATATCCACAATCTGCTCATGACATCCTTTTCTCCTGCCATCATGGAGCTTCCCCTCAAGTCCATAAGCCAAAATAAGCTTTTTTTTTTTTTTTTTTTTTTTTTTTTCCTGCAAGTAGCTCTTGGTCATGTGTTTTCTGCCAGCAATGCAGACCTGACTATACAGTAAAGTTTGTTCTGAGAAGTGGTGTCATTGGTGCTAGGAACCTGACACTGGCTTTGGCCTCTTGGAACTGCTTTGTAGAAGGAATGCGGACAAATTTGAAGCCATAGCCTAAAAGATTTCTTGCAGTGCTGTAATTACAACTTGATGGACTACTCTGGTTAGATTTGAAAGACCTGAATATAGTAAGAACTATGGACTGTGAAGTTTGGCTGATGAGAGTGAGGAAGAGCTTTGCCTGGACTGGGCCAGAAGCAGTTTGTCTGAAAGGCTTGCTGTTATGCCCATGTCCTGAGAACTTGTTCAGGATTACTTTGCATAGAAATGGACTGGTATGAGTAGAGGGATGTGGCACAGTAGAAATAAAATATTTGAGCCAATACTGCTATATGTTAAGTTGCAATTGTATGAGAGATTATAACCATTGAGATTGGGCCAGTTGGCCAGCATTGGGACAACAGAAAGAATGCAGTTTTTTGAAGGGACTGAATACTAAAGAAGTGTCCTATTCTTCCAAATTTGCTTTATTCCACCCTAGATTAGCAAATTAGCAGCCCACCTGATATTATCAAGTATAAGAAATGCAAGAAAGAGAGGGTCATTAAATGTGCACCACAGTCTTGTGTTTAGGAACTGGCCATGGGCAGTATGAAGCAGACTTCTGTATTACCTGCATGAAGACCCGAGGGAGCCATGATGATGAACTGTGGGTTGCAGTGGAGACCCAGTGAAGATACTAGGAAAATGGGATGGCTGGAAAAGAGAGCTGCTGGCACCAGATGAAGTTTTCCAGGCCTGTGAGAAGCATAGCTGGAGGGTCAGAATTGGAACTCTGGAGACTTGTTAGAATTATCAGATGCAGAGACTTGTCACTGAATAGAATAGTTGGACTTGGAGCTACAAAGTGTGATGTTTGCCCTGTTTAAATCTTGTATTGGTTGAATATTTCTTTGCTATGCCCAATGCCACCATTTGCAGTGTGAATGCTTCTTCGCTGCCTTTTTTTTTTTTTTTTTTTTTTTTTTTTTTTTTGTATTATGGCCCAGTTTAAAGATCTTGGATTATGGAGATGTTTGAATATCATTTGGTTTGATAAAAATATATGGGGGCTTTTAAAGTTAGACTGAATGCATTGCATTTTACATCATGGATGGTTATCAGTTTGTGGGGGTGGGGCAAGGGCAGAATGAGGTGATTTGATTCAGGGAGTGACCAAGACAATGCAAAACACTCTGAGGCAAAGATGAAAGCATTTATTCAGGAAAAGCACAAGCTGCCAGGGCTGTCTCATAAGAGAGGAGCACAGGCAATCTGAACTTTTAGGTAGTGAACTTTATAGAGCTTGTTCAGTGGAAGGTGAGGAAGGAAAATTAATTTATTTGTTAAGTTGAAGAGAAAAGTTTCTTTAGTGGAGATGATTACATTAACCATTTAAAATAGCTGGGGTGTCACTTCAGAACAGTGATCAGGAAACTTAGGAGATAGGGGATCAGGAAACCATGACCTGAGGCATTGTTGGGCAAGGAGGGGATAATCATTGGGTGGTTTCATGAGGAATGTGGATAATCCACTTTCTTATGCCTCTGTCACCATTTTGCTGACCTTGCTGTCTCCATCTTGGGAGCCTGTCCCCACCTAATATCCCCCATAAACTTAGGTATTCTAAATGCTAGGTCCCCAGCTAATGGTAATTTGGAATTAAAGCTTCCTGGAGACAGTGTATTGCTGGGGGCAGGTTTATGAGTATTAAAACCAGCTTCTTCTGGCCAATGTTTGGCACATTATTCTGCTGATATTGTCCATCTGATGTTGGCCAGGAGGTGATGTCCACCATCTGCTCATGCCATCATTTTCCCCTGCCAAAACGGAGCTTCCCTTTGAGTCTGTAAGCCAAAATAAACATTTTTTTTTTTTTTTCATGAGCTGCTCTTGGTTGGGTGCTTTCTGCCAGCAATGTGAACCTGACTACAACAAGGGGTAAGATAAGACCATTAACATTTAATGAGAGAACTAGTTCAATTTAATTCCTGCCATGTTGGAGGATTTTTGGAGTTTGGTGCTTTCTCATGCTTTGAACATTTTTAAATTTTTTTGTTTATTTTTATTTATTTATTTATTTGAGAGTGACAGACAGAGAGAAAGAGGCAGAGAGAGAGAGAATGGGCATGCCAGGGCCACCAGCCACTGCAAACGAGCTCCAGATGCATGCGCCCCCTTGTGCATCTGGCTAACTTAAGTCCTGGGGAATCGAGCCTCGAACTGGGGTCCTTAGGCTTCACAGGCAAGCGCTTAACCACTAAGCCACCTCTCCAGCCCAACTTTGAACATTTTTGTGACTACTCTCATTTTTGTTATTGTGTTCTTCCTCTAATAGGTTTTGAAGTTTGTTGTTCAAGTCTTCTATGTGGAATATTTCCTGAAGTATTTTCTGTAGGTTTGGCATTGTGCTTATATAGTCATAGAACTGGCTTTTCTTCTTTTCATGGAAGGCTTTTTTTTCACTGTCTATGATGAGAGATATTTCCCTGGGTACAGTTGTTTGGGTTGGAAGCAATAGTTTTTTATATTTTTGAAGTGGTCCATTCCAAGCCCTTCTGGCTTCCAGGGCTTCCACTGAAAAATCTGAGGTAATTCTGATGGAATTGTCTTTGTATGTTATGAGTTGTTTCTCTCTGGCTGCTTTTAACACACTCTCTTTTTTTTTTCATTGTTTAGAGTTTTAACTATGGTGTGTCTTGGAGAGTTTCTTCTTTGGTTAAGTTTGTTTGGTGTTCTGTGAGCTTCTTGTATCTGGATGTGTTTCTCTTTTGAGAGAGTGGGAAAGTTTTCTTCAATAGTTTTGTTGAAAATATTCTCCATGACTTTGGCCTGAATTTCCCTTCTGGTATACTTATGATCCATATATTTGGTAATTTTAGGGTATTCCACAATTCCCTTGTTCTGTTTGCATGATTTTTTTTTAACTTATCAAAGTTTTTGGACTCATAAAGCAGTCCTTCTGCTTTGTCTTCCAAATTTTCGGTTCTGTCTTCCACAAGATTAACTCTGTTATTGAGAGTTTCTACAGAGGCATTCATAAGCTCTATTTGATTTTCATTTTCTTTTGCATTTTTGTCTGTATCATATCCATCCCTAGGTTGTGTTTCAATTTCAAATTGTGGTTAGATTTTCTTGATGCTTCTTGGAAATCATTCTTGTATTTAATTGTGTTTTAATTAAGCTTAATCAGCTGGTCATCAAGATCCTCTATTTGTTGATTCACCTTCAATATATTTATTGCTCTCTTGAGGTCTCTCTTGTTTTTTTCAAAGTGATCATAAACCTTAGTATCAGACCTTAATCTCTGAAACTGGTAGTAGAAAAAGTATGGGAGATGTTTTCAACATATAGGCATATTGTAAACCATTGGGACATCAAGAAATTAAAAAGCTTTTGTACAGCAAAAGACACTGAATAGAGCAAAGATGTAGCCTACAGAATGAGAGAAAATTTTGTTAGGTGTACTTTTGACAGAGGATTAATATGTAGTATGGTCAAATAATACAAAAAGCTAAATGATATAAAACCAACCAGCCCAATCAAAAAGTGGGCCATAGCCAGGTGTGGTGGTTCATGCCTTTAAATCCAGCACTTAGGAGCCAAAGGTAGGAGGATTGCCATGAGTTCAAGGCCATCCTGAGTTGCAGGTCAGACTGGGATAGAGTGAGACCCTACCTCCAGAAACAAACAAACACAAAAAGTGGGTTATAGAACTAATAGAGTACATAAAAAAGAAATGCAGATGGTAAATAAACATCTAAAAACTTCTTTTATATCCTTAGCCATCAGAGAAATGAAAATTAAAACTATTTGTGATTCCATCCCACTATTATCAGAATGGCTATAAACCAGAAATCAACTGACAAAAATATGCTGACAAGGCTCTGGAGGACAGACATTCACATTAAAACCATGAAATTCTGTCCCTGTTCCCCATATCACAATGTAAATTGCATTTCGTCCCACATTAAATGTCCCATAAGATTGATCAACTTTAAGATTGTCCCTTAACTGTAAGTCCTGTAAAATCAAAACAAGTTACATACTTGCAACACATAATGGCACAGAGTAAACATTTCCATTGCTATAACAAGGAGATACTGTACCAATGCAAAATCAAAAGCCATCAGGTTAACACTAAATATCTGCTTTTCAAATCTGACATTCATAACTAGTGACAAAAGTTTGAACTTCCAATTTCCATTTCTCTAGCTAGGCTGAGTAGCCAGGGAAAATTTTCATCTCAGCCAACAGTGCTCCATGGTAGCCTTTGCACAGTCCTGGTGTATACAAAACATCTTTGAGTCTCTACTGTAAACCATGGCCCATCTTTAGTTCCATACACTGGCCTTTTTGACTGTCTAAACAGGAACATTCTCTTTCTCATGCCTCATCTCAGCAGAGGCAGCTATTTAACTTCAGACAATGGCCTCACTAGCCACATATGTAAATAACACTGCTTCATATGATGCATCACAGCAGTGGCTCCTGGAACTGTGTGTACTTCATGAGCCACTTGCATGAATTTTTCATGCTTCCAAAACCAATACCGAGTATGCAGCCACATAGCTATTTTGCTAATCAGGGATGAAATAAATTGTGACCTTGAAGAGCAGGTTACCTCTTAGAATTATTTCTTTCAGGTATGTTCTTTCAAAATAATTTGCATTCCTATTCAGTTAGTCTTTTTTTTTGGGCGGACATCATCTCAGGCATCTTTCCATTGTTTCAATGTAAAGGGGCCTTAATGGTGGTAATCTGTTTGACAACAGCAGTTTCAGTAACCTAAAACCTGTTTCTGTGCCAGTAACTTAAATCTGTTTGAATTTTTCCAATTTAAAATCTTACATCTCTCAGTTCTATGTATTTTGCCAAGCAAATGATACTATACTATTAAATTCAACCTCGATCAAACTCTAAGGGCTTGGGCAGAAGAATGCAGCCATCCCTTATGCCAATACCCCAGTTATCTGTTATTTATTGCCACTTTGAAAGTTCATAAGCCAACACAATTATTCCTGCATTCCACATTCACAATGTCACCAGAGTAGCTGATGTAACTTGGGCTTTCAGTCTCTAAGGCTTTTTCTTTCCATAGTACCACGTTCTTCAATATTCCTACAGCATTGAAGTTCCAAAAGACCAAAATCCACATGGTCAGATTCATTGCACAGCTAACCCCCAAATTTGGTAACAAATTTCTGTAGTAGACAGTTCCACAGTACTAGGACAAACATCCAAGCAAACACAGGTAAAAGGAGGGGATTTATTTCCAGCTTAAACATCCATAGGAAGGTCCATCACAGGCAAAAGAAGCTAGTTCTCATTCATAAATCCAAGGAGAAAGACAGAGAGAGAGAGAGAGAGAACATTACTAACCAAAAAACATCAAAAAGCAGTCACAAGGACCCTGCCAGAGCTCAGACCTCTTTGCATATCTTTGGGCTGGAATTAATATCATGTAAAGTGAGCAAAATTTTATATTTATCTACATTTCTTTACACCTAGCTTAGAAAAAATAGAAGTCATTTCCTTATAGGAGCTCATAAAATAATGGAATGAAACACTTGTTTAAGCAGATGAGGATGGTAGATAAACAGGAGGCTCTGCTAATGGCAGGTAAAAAGGAGGCTCTTCTTTTCTGAACAGCATTACCTGGGCCTGCATTGTTGAGAAAACTCCTTAAGGACAGATAAACTGGAGACTCCTGGTCACAGGTCTACCTCACATTCCCTAGACACTTCTTCTAACTGACCACCAGACCTGTTTACAAGTTCATTTTTTCATCTTCTAAGATACACTGAATTCCCTACTATGTTTAAGATTACTTTTATGGCTGTAACTGTCACATGTAAATTGTGATATATGGGTTAACTCCCATCCTTTTTTTTTTTTTATTTCTATAAACATCATGTGGTTATTGCCAATAAAAGCTGACACTCCAAATAGTTGAGGGCTGTACTCTTAGATTCTGGGGTGAAGACCTGATATACCAGACCTTCTTCTTTTTCTTTTCTTTCCTTTTTACCCAATAAAACTTTCCCTCACATTCCATGAGTCGATGGTTTTGTGTGACACTGGACCCTGTAACAATCTTCTAGCAACACATTTGGGCTGGATCCCAGGACTTACCACTAGTGACACCTCTGCCATCAAGGTAGCTATTACAAGCTGAAGTTACAAGCTAAGTAAAACACCTGAGTCTATGGGGGACACCCGTTCACATTCAAACTACTGCATACCCTGAGGACTCTACTCATTATTATAGAGATACTTGCTCATCTGTACTTATTGCTGCTGTATTTGCTAGGAGATGGAATCAGCTGAGATGCCTTTCAACTGATGAATAACTAATGAAGATGTGGCATATTTTTACACAATGGAGTTTTATTCAGCTGTAAAGAAAATAGAAATTTGCAGGGAAATTAATGGATCTGAAAAAGATTATAATAATTGAGGTAACCCAGGCCCAGAAAGTAAAATGATGCATATCCTCCCACATATGTGGATCCTAGCTAGGTTCAAATGTTTAGATTTGTATTTGAGTTACAGTGAGATTCAGTAGTAGAGCCCAGGAAAATAGAAAGAGCTATGTAGCAGGTAGGAAAGTAAAGGTTTTAAGGGGACAGTATAATAGACACATAAGTGGAGGTGTATAACACTGGGTGGAACAGACTATGTGGGGTAGGAGATGAAGGAGTGGGAGAAGAGTTAATCAAAATTTAAAATGTTCTAAATAAGCTATATAGAAACCTATTTCTTTACTAGCTAATAATATGCATGTTAAAAAAAAAGAGAGAGTTTTGGCAGAAGTATCCTTTGGAGGTGGACATAATTGTGTCAGGGAGCAAAAAATAGATTTTTATTTGAAAAATTTAAATACCATTGGTAGGATACTTCCAACTGAGTTGTTGGGCAGGGAGTCCACTGATTGCCCACCCCCCAAAAAAATATAGGCTGTTGCCAGAAGTCTTAGTTGCCCACCAGAACCAGATGGGAAGACCCTATTGCTGAAAATTTCACACACTTGGGCTTTAGGTCACTAAGAAATCAAGCTAAAGATGACCTAGAAGTATCCTCACTATTAACTAGCTGCCAGAATGCTTTAAAGAGCTATACAGCATGCAGCCTTTGGGAAAAGAAAAGTTGTAAATGGTCTTAACCAGCAGAGGACCCTGAAAGCTTTATGGTTGGCCAGTCAGGCCAACTGGTGCAATGGTGGCATGCCTGTTTTGGAAGAAACTAACTGCTCTTTGATTGGATTTGGGGCCTGCTCCATAGGAAACAATTCATGCCTGGCACTGCAAAAGCCTGCGCCCGAGGAGGCTGTAAATCCTAGGGGGGAGATATTATTGTTGTCTGGATAAATGTATATATTATTATCCTCTCAACATGCTTATGCCTATATACTTATACTACTTTTACTTTTGGTTAGAGAAGCTTCTCTTTTCACATGGCAGTGACCACTAGGCTGACTAAAAAAGTGACTGTAGGCTTCTCAGTACTAAATAAACATCTCCCTCACATCCACCAAAGCTCAAGACCCATTGTGGAAGAGGGAGTAGAAAGAATGTAAGCACCAAAGGAAGGGGAGATGAGCTTACAATACTGTCTCATAGATATGAAGTGGCCTTGCTATTCATGACCTCACAGTGGCTGATGCTACATACAAATGACCTGAACAGTGGGGGGGGGGGGTGATGACATCTAAAGAGAAGAGAGACTACTTAGAAAGTAGAATGCATTTAGTAGGGCTGGGATTTGAGAGGGTAAAAGGGGGGCTGATGGTGTGAGGGAGTCAGGTAGCTTTGTCATACAGTTAGGGTGATTGGGTCACTGAAAGTAAATGCAGAAATGTCTGCCCTCCATACTCTTCACTTACTAAAAATTAAAGTATGATCCTATTTCCCTTCCCTAGATTTCTTTTTCCACAAACAACCTGGGTTCCTCCTGAAATAGAAGTCTTCTTTCTTAGGATTTAATCCTTACATTGTGGTTGGTCAAGTTCAGACCCCAGAACTTGACTTCATGTCTAGCCTCTTCCTGATACAACCCCTATCCAGGACCAATCAGGTGTCTCTCTGGCTCACCTGAGCCAGAAGTTAAGGCCCACCACCATAGTAAATACATTAGTAATACATAGTAAATACACCACCACATAAATACATTCATCAGGGGAGGCTAACCTCTCTTGTCAGCCCATTCATTACTCATGAATCTCTAGGTTCTAGTGAGTCTCCCCTTACCTCATCCTGGCCAGGCTGAGAGGAGGGGAGAACACCCTCACTCCTACTTCCCACATAGGTTCTTTACCCCCTCCTGCCCTCTACATGGCAGGATCTCTTTGTCCTTTATTTTCTTCCCTCTATAACTCTTTTTATGTTTCTTCCAGGTCCACCAAATAGGCTGTAAGACCATGTGGTTGTATCCATTTTCATTTCCTTGGTTCTGTACTTCCCTGAATAAATATAATGATGTAACAATTATCCTTCTCAGTCTTATTTCATCCAATTCTTTGGTTAGAAGTAAACAGAAACCTAGGCTGTGGGGTTCAAAGACTTTCCGGAACACCTAACACCCTGTTTCAGTGGGAGGAGATTATGATCACATTATATTGTCTATATTTATGGAAGTTTGTCAATAAAAAGTTTTACAAAAGCGGTTCCCAAAGTGCCAGCCTCTGCTGGTTCATGATTAGTGCAGTGATCAAGTTCTGCTGGAAGCCTACTTTTGCAATTTACACTCAGAACCTTAGAAAGTGCATGAGCTTTCAATACCAAGTCAGTCTTAAAATTGGCTATAACAATACAATATTTAAAATGACACGATGATTCTACTTAATGTTGGGAGGGCAAAATGGGATTAAAATGTAAATCATGTGACAGAATTAACAATTGCATTTAACAAACATTACACATGTTTTCTTTTAAAAACTATTCTTTTAAAATGTTCAAAGTGTACAATACCTCAAAGGTAAGTAGTTTCTTACTATATAGAAACAATTTTCAGTCAACTAGCTGTAATTAGATTTTACATGTTTGTTGCAGTCAGGTTCGCATTGCTGGTAAAAATCACCCAACCAAGAGCAGCTTCTGGGAAAAGGAGATTTATTTTGGCTTACAGTCTCGAGGGGAAGTTCCACGATGGCAGGGGAAAATGATGGCATGAGCAGAGGGTGGACATCACCCCCTGGCCAACATAAGGTGGACCACACCAACAGTAGGGTGTGCCAAACAATGGCAAGGGGAAACTGGCTATAATATCCATAAGCCTGCCCCCAACAATACACTCCCTCTAGGAGGCATTAATTCCCAAATATCCATCAGCTGGGTACCTAGCATTCAGAACCCCTAAGTTTATAGGGGATACCTGAAACAAACCACCACATTCTGTCCCTGGCCCCTATAAACTGATATCCATACATGAGGTAAAATACAATGCATTCATCCAACTTCAAAAGTCCCCATAGTTTCTATCAATTCCAATGATGTTCAAGCATCCCATAGTCCAAGGTCTTTTAACTGAGCCATAATACCAAAAAATAACCTCAAAAAACCCATAATGTCACAGAATAAACATTCACACTGCAAAAGATGGCATTGGACATAGCAAAGAAATATTCACACAATACAAGATTTAAAAAAAACCAGGGCAAACATCAAACTCTGTAGCTTCAAGTCCAACAACTCTAGCAAGTGGCAAATCTCCAGGTCCGCTAATTCTAACCAGCAACAAGTCTTTGGCATTCCAATTCCACCCCTCCAGCTAGGCTACTCACAGTCCTGGAAAACTTCATCGGGGCCAGCAGCTCTCCTTGGCAGCCATCTTGTGGTCCTGGCATCTCCACTGGGTCTCCACTGCAAGCCACGGTTCATCCTCATGGCTCCATGGGGTCTCCATGCAGGCATCCAGCAAACCTGCTTCACTGCCCATGACCATTTCCAAAACACAAGACCGTGTTGCAAACTCAATGACCCTCTCTTTCCTGCATTTCTTATACTCCACAATACCATGTAGGGTGCCAGTTTGTTAATCCAGGGGGGAATAAAGCAGACTTTGAAGAACAGGACACTCCTTGAGCACTCAGGCCCCTTCAGAAGAATCGACATTCCTCCTGTTGCCCCAGCACAGGTCTGCTAGCCCAGTCTCAAAGGTTGTAATTAATCTCTCAGTTGCAGCTGAATGAGCAACAGTTCACCCAAAGATTTTTCTTTCTGTGCCATATCCCTCTGCTCACACCAGTTCATTTCTATGCAAAGCAACCCTGCACAACTTCTCAGGACACAGGAATAAGAGCAAGCTTCTCCCACAAACTGCTAGCCCAGTCCAAGAAAAACTCTTTCTGACACTCATAAGCCAAACCTCACAGTCCATAGCTCTTACTGCATTCAGGCCTTTCAACTCTGACCAGAATAGTCCATCAAGCTGTACTTACAGGACTGCAAGGTGTCTCTTAGGCCAAGGTTTCAAATCCTCCCACATTCCTCTTGAAAATCAGCTCCAAAAGGCCAAAGCCACACAGTCAAGTGTCTAGCAGCAATCCCACTCCTCGGTACCACTTTACTGTTGCAGTCAGGTTTGCATTGCTGGTAAAAATCACCCAACCAAGAACAGCTTCTGGGAAAAGGAGATTTATTTTGGCTTACAGGCTTGAGGGGAAGCCCCACGATGGCAGGGGAAGATGATGGCATGAGCAGAGGGTGGACATCACCCCCTGGCCAACATAAGGTGGACCACAGCAACAGGAGGGTGTGCCAAACAACGACAAGGGGAAACTGGGTATAATATCCATAAGCCTGCCCCCAACAATACACTCCCTCTAGCAGGCATTAATTCCCAAATATCCGTCAGCTGGGAACCTAGCATTCAGAACACCTAAGTTTATAGGGGACACCTGAATCAAACCACCACAATGTTGTATCCTCATGAGGTGGCTGATCCACTTCTAGTATTATTTTTATTCCAAGATAAACATAGCTGGGTGTGGGGAAGGAGTGAAAGAAAACAGAACAGAGTAAGGGAAGAGGTTGTCAGATGAGTTGGGTTTCCTGTAAAGAACTCTTTGAGAACTACCTCCGCGTGACTTCTGCCATACCACTGCAACATGCATCACCACCAAGGGTCATATGAACACTTGTTTCAAAGGAAAATTTTTTGTGCATATTTTTGTTTGTTTTATTTTGTTTTGTTTTAAGCTGCCACATTGGTGTACTAAGATTAAAATTCTATGAGTAGGGGAGAAGTGTAGTACACATAACAAGAGAACTGATAATATTAGTTATTTTTGCCACAGGAATTAGCTGTCCTAAGTTTGAACAACAAATGGTGTGGTTTTTACTTTTGAAGGAAAGTGAAAATATAGGGGGAGAAGGATCTCTTTCTCACTTAACCTTAAAAACAACCATTCCTGTCAGGTATACTCTTTTGTGACTCCTCTCAGTTCAGGCTCAGCATTCAGTAGAGAGGCAGGACAATTTATGTATCTATAGATTCTCTTCTCCAGTAAAAATATCTGGTTACATACTAGGATTTCATTAAAGGTACACAGGGAGCTTAAAAATAATTCATATCTAAATCTTTTTCTGTCAAGTCCTTGCATAAACCTTCTCTTTACTGTGAATCTAATACTTATTTTCTGACATGAGAATTATATTCATCTGGTATAATGAAGGTTTGTTTTTTAATAGAGGAATCTTCTGCCAACAAGATGAGGGAGAACATGGGGGTGGATGAATATTATATTGTTAGTGGATGATATATTGTTATTTTCAAAGCTCTGAGGAGCGAGAGTTAGCCTTGTCAGCCTTGATTTATTGCTCATTCTGTGATTTAATAGGAGTCAGGTGAGCTTTACTAAAATGTTTTGTTGTGTATTTTGCTACAAAGTGTAATAGAAAACATTTGGCTGATACTTCCTCAATTGCCCCCATCACCACTGTGTGGAGCAGAGCTCTCAGGGTTTGGATAGGCACATCATGATGGCAGACAGCCATTCTCACATCTGTCAGCATGTACCTGAACCCAAAGTGGCTTTGGATATGCCTTGAGAGGAGACTATTAATGGGAAGGTTGTGATAGATATTTTGGGAAGTTTTAAAACTCGTATATGGGACAACTAGATATTGAGCAAATCTAAATTTACTCCTTGCGAAAGTTTTCTTATTTACTAATCACAATGTGTTAATTTTTTATATTGTAAAATACACTATTCAAACACAAATATAGACTTAGATCACACCTGAGAATATAAAATAAGGCTTTTACTCTACATATATTACTTAAATGTAAAGTTGAGGTTTGTTATTTTATTTTTCATATTGTTAAACTTATGGTTATATGTTTATCTTATTTTCATGTCAACAAATGTATTAATTTCACTCTTACTGTTCTTGTCATGATTATAAAGTTCCTACTCCCTTGAAAATTGTCAAACAAATGGGCCATGTAACATTCATGTAAAGAATACCATATATGGACTGGAGAGATGGCTTAGTGGTTAAGCGCTTGCCTGTGAAGCCTAAGGACCCCTGTTCGAGGCTCGGTTCCCCAGGACCTACGTTAGCCAGATGCACAAGGGGCGCACGTGTCTGGAGTTTGTTTGCAGCAGTTGGAGGCCCTAGTGTGCCCATTCTCTGTCTCTCTCTCTCTCTCAATCTGCCTCTTTCTCTGTCTGTCACTTTCAAATAAATAAATAAAAATAAACAAAAAATTTAACAAAAGGACACCATATATAACTAGCTCTATTTTTCCTTACTATAAAACTATTATTCCAACTCTATTTTTAAACAATATTCTCTAGTTTTCCTACTAATTTGAAATACCATTGTTGTTATATAATTTGTTTTTATTTTCTTGGGGGTCTATTTAGGGATTTTTATAATTAAATGTCTTTTCATGTCTGCCCCATACATTTATGTTACATTTATATTAAGCACCTGGGATATTTTTCTTTATGTTTAAATCTAAGAAGAAAATTTTTATATATGCTATTTCAAACATTGAAGAATTCATAATGAATTTAGGACTAAAGTTTTCCTTTTGGGAAATTATAGATTTTCTTTATGCAGTTCAGATAATTTACAATTTTCTTATTCTTCTTTGATATTGGTGTTATTTAATAAAAAATTTTCCTGTATGCCAATTTCTATACGACTTCCTCACATAATGTGTTTGCTTACTTGGACACTGTTAATTTTAATACTGCGCTTGTACCATTCTCTTTCTCCTTCCCTCTGATTTCCCTCATATACATGTTGTATACATGCCACATATGCCTGTTAATTTCATTCTGTCTTCCATATTTTTTCTCTCCATGTTTTAGTGTGATCATTTTAAATTGACCTTTATTTCACCCTTTTCTCCAATATGTATCTTTTAATTTAAACTAGTATATCACTTTTAGGGTAGGTTTCAATTGTCTTGTCAAATTATTATTTGGGAACAAGGCTATGAATATATATAAGGCTTTTGTGTAATTTTTTGTGTTTCTTCTTAGGAATATAAAGATTTAAAAATTGACATAGATTGTATCAAATTTGAAAAGGTAGCCATTGTTTCTTCCAATGTACTTTTTAATATTTTTATCTCCTACCATTAAGCCCTGACCTACTTCCCCCTCCTTCCTCATAATCACTTTCTAGTTTCCCAGCCTCTACTACTACCTTTCACTCCAAATTACACACAAATGAAAAATTGAAAGTTAATATCCACATAGGAGGGAGAAGGTGTCTTCTTCCACTTACTATAATATTTTCTAAATATAGCAATTTTCCTAAAAAATATAATTTTAGTATTTTATAGGTGAATAATGCTCCATGATGTATATGTACCACATCTTCATTATCTATTCATCAGTTCATATACATATTGGATTATTCCATTTCATAGCTATTGTGACTAGAGCAGAAATAATTATGTATAAGTACATATCTCTGCAGTACAGAGTATGGAGCTCAAAGGGTGTGTACCAGAAGTGGCCTAGCTGTTTCAGATGGTTTCTCAGAAACCTCCACACTGATTTTCATAATAGCTGTACTAGTTGACATTCTTACCAAGAGTGAATAAAGGATTGATCAACTTCCCACAACCTAGCCAGCATGTGTTATTACGTGAATTTATCATGAAAGATATTATGATTGGAATGAGATGAAATATCAAAGTATTTCTTATGTGAATTTACCTGATGCCTAATAATATTGAACACTTTTTAAAATATTTATTGACATTTTCTATTTCTTCTTCAGAGAATTCAAAATCAGCCCCATAGCCTTCAAAGCTGTAAGGTGCTCATCATCAGGTGTTTTCTGTCAGCAATGCAAACGTGACTGCTATAGTAAAGTTGATTCTGAGAAATGGGATCATAATTTCTAGATACCTAAGTGTGTGGCTTTGGGCCTTTTGAGCTGATTTCTGAGGAAGGAATGTGGAAGAATTTGAAATCTTGGCCTAAGAGATGCCTTGCAGTGCTGGAAGTACAGCTTGATGGACTATTCTGGTCACAGATGAAAGACCTACATGCAGCAAGAACTATAGACTGTGAGATTTGGCTTATGAGGGTGAGAAAGAGCTTTGCCTGGACTGGGCTAGAAGCAGTTTGTGTGAGAGGCTTTCTGTTATGCCCATGTCTGAGAACTTGTGTAGGGTTGCATTGTATAGAAATAGACTGATGTGAGTAGAGAGATATGACACATTAAATATAAAATCTTTGGACCAAAACTGCTGTGTGTTCAGCTCCAACTGTATGAGATTACAACCATTGAGATTGGACCAGCTGACCAGCGTTTGGACAACAGGAGGAAGGCAGATTCTTTTGAAGGGCCTAAATGTTGAAGGAGTGCCCTGTTCTTCAAAATCTGTTTTATTCCCTCCTGCATTAACAAATTGGCAGCCCGTCTGGTATTAAGGAGTGGAAGAAATGCAAGAAAGAGAGGGTCATCACATTTGCAACATGGTCTTGTGTTTTGGAACTGGCCATGGGCTGTGTGAAGCAGGCTTGTTGTATTTTCTGCATGGAGACCCAATGGACCTATGACAATGAACTATGGGTTTCAGTGGAGACCCAATAGACATGCCAGGACTATGGGATGGCTGTCAAGGAGAGCTGTTGGCACCAGATGAAGTTTTACAGGACTGCAAGTAGCCTAGCTGGAGGGGCAGAATTGGAACTTCAAAAACTTGTCGTTGGTGAGAATTATTGGACTTGGAGATGTGTCAATGACTAGAGTTATCGGACTGAGAGCTACAGAGTTTGATGTTTGCCATGTTTTAAATCTTGTATTGCTTGAATATTTCTTTGCTATACACAATGCCATCTTTTGCAGTGTGAGTGTTTAGTCAATGCCATTGTGTTTTTTTTTTTTTTTTTTTTTTTTTTTTTTTTTTGGTATTGCAGCTAAGTTAAAAGATCTTGCACTATGGTGAACATCATTGAGATTGATAAAAAAAAAAAAAAACTGTGGGGACTTTTACAATTGGACTGAATGCATTGTATTTTGCAACATGTATCTTTACCAGTTCATAGGAGCCAGGGGCAGAATGTGGTGGTTTAACTCAGATATCCCCCATAAACTTAGGTGTTTTGAATGCTAGGTCCCTAGATGATGGCAATTTGGAAATTAAAGTCTTCTGGAGGCAGTATATTGTTGGGGCAATCTTATGGGTGTTATAACCAGCTTCCTCTTGCCAGTGTTTGGGACACTCCCCTGTTGATTTTGTCCATCTGATTTTGGCCAGAAGGTAATCTCCACCCTCTGTTCATGTCATGATTTTCCCTGCCATCATGGAGCTTCCTCTCATGTCTGTAAGCCAAAATAAACCAATTTTTCCCACAAGCTGCTCTTGGTCATGTGTTTTCCGCTAGCAATGTGAACCTGACTGCAACAGATGTTTTTCAAATCAACTTCAGTGATAGGTGCTTAGGAACCTCTGGAACACTGCATGGGTAGATGTTGAGTGTCCTCAGTGTCTGTCTCTTTCACCCTGACACTGATTATCAGGTTCATCATAGAAGCCGCACTCTTGTTCATCTCCCTAATTTTTCTGTGGTTTCAGTGGGGCCTGGCTGAAGTGTGAGGGGTAGTTTGTATCCTCAGGTCTTATATTTAGGGTCCCTTGTGTATAGAATTATATCATGTATAAATAATGATAATTTGACTTTTTCCTTTCCTATTTGTGTCCTTTTCACTTGATTTTCTTTGCTTATTGCTGTAGCTATAAGTACTATTTTTATTTATTTATTTAATAGAGATAGCGGGGCAGAGAGAGAGACAGAATGGGCATGCCAGAGCTTCTAGCCACTGCAAACAAACTTCAGACACATGGGCCACCTGGTGCATTTGGCTTACATGGGTGCTGTAAATTGAACCTGGGTCCTTAGGCTTCGCAGGCAAGTGCCTTAACTGCTAATCCATCTCTCTAGCTCCTATATGCACATTTTGAATGAGTTGAGAAAGAAATTGTTATTTTTGTATTGATTTTAACAAAAATGTTTTGAGTTTTTTTTTTTCTCTTTTTTTTTTTTTTTTTGGCTTTTTTTTCAAGGTAGGGTCTCACTCTAGCCCAGGCTGACCTGGAATTCACTCTGTAGTCTCAGGCTGGCCTTGAACTCACGGCAATCCTCCTACCTCTGCCTCCCAAGTGCTGGGATTAAAGGCATGCGCCACCACGCCCGGCTAGAGTTTTTTCTCTTTAATATAATGTTGTTATGTCTTCTGTAACTTTTATTATGTTGAGATATGTTCTATTTTTAATTTCTTTAGGATTTTTATAGCAAAGTGATGTTGGATCTTCCCCAAATGTATTTTCTGCATCTATTTATATACTTATGTGATTTTAATCCTTGAATCTATTTAGATATTACATTTACTTATATGCATATGTGGAATCATCCTTACATCTCTGGAATA
The DNA here is from genome assembly GCA_036346955.1 of Dipus sagitta. NCBI lineage: Eukaryota > Metazoa > Chordata > Mammalia > Rodentia > Dipodidae > Dipus > Dipus sagitta. The sequence continues at coordinate 76,484,729 of CM070778.1, read as the reverse complement.
AAACCACCATGGTCATGGTGAATGGTTTCTTTTTTAAATGTGTGCCTGTATGTAGTATATTTGAAAATGTTTTGTTAATATTTTTACATCCATGTTATGAAGGAGAGTGTTCCATAATTTTCTTTTTTTGATGTGCCTTTATCTGGTTTTGGTATTATGGTAATGTTAGCTTCATAAAAGTAGTTTGATAGTGTTCCTTGCTTTCCTATTTTATAGGACACATTGGAAAACATTGGTGTTATTTCTTTCCTAAGTTTAGTAAAATTCACCAGTGAATTAATCTGAGCTTGGACTTTTTTATAAGGCAAGAGATATTTTACAGATATTTTAATCTCATTGCTTAGGTCTGCTTAAATTGTTTATCTCATCTTGGTTTAAGTTTAGCCCAGCATATATTGCTAGAAATTCAAAATTTCTTTTAGATGTTCTAATTTCATGGAGTATATGTTTTCAAGGTATGTTCTTATGATTTCTTGAAATTGGATATTGCCTGTCGTGTTTCCCTTTTGATATTGAATTTTATTACTATTGCTTCTTTGTCTTTTCTTTTCATAATTAATTGGTTTTGTACTCAGTGAATACAGTCAATGTGGTACCATTGTTAGGCTCATCCATGACTTATCCCCTCCCCCTGGCTCCTCCTTGTTGAGGTATATGGGTCATGCATTCTGGAGTTAGCCCACAGATATGGGTAGGAGAAATGTGCATGCATATCATGACCCAACATGTGGCTCTGAGATTCTTTCCGCCCCCTCTTCCGCAAAATTACCCTGAGACATATTGGGTTCATTTTTGGTCTGATTCAGTGATGACGTGTTGGGAGCCTCTGGGTCTCTGGATCTCTGATTTGGTAGGAGTTGATTTTTATCTGTGTTGATCTCCTTCACCCTTGTGCTGGTACCTGGTTCACCAAAAAAAACAGCACTCTTGCTTGTTTTGCCAATTTTTCTGATTTTCATCCAGGGCCCTTTTGAGGTATGATGGGGTGGCTCTCTCCTTGGGATCTACATCTATCTGAAAAAGATAAGCAGATTCTCCAACGGAGAGTAAGTTAGCACCAGACAATTGAGATAACCCTTATTTTTTTATAGAGAATTTAATAGGTGTAGGCCCTCTTGTAGCCCACAGTTGGTGGTAGCTTGATAATGGGGAGCAGGCTTATGTTTGGATATGGTTCTGACTTGTTTCCCAGATCCAGCTATGGATTCTGTACCACTGAGGGGATCAGTTAGCCAAATCAAGAGCAGTTGGTTTCCCACCATGGTTGTGTGCCACTATTGCACTTGTGTGGGCATCACAACAGGTTATTTGCTGCTAAGTAGGTTAGACCATGAGTTGCTTGCTCAGATATTGGTCATTTTCCCCCAGTCGCCCATGTATCACCTTTTAGCACTAGACACGCTGTCTGGGGACTGACTCTCTTCCAGCTTCCAGCCATGCCATTCGATTTTACATGTCAACCACATAAGGTGTCTTCAGCAGTAGGGTCTTACCACTAACCTTTGGTGGGTCATCAACTACTCTGACAGAAATATGTCTTTCTTTTAGGAAACCTTGTAGGTCTCTCTGATCAAAAGCTCATTGTGGATGATAGCCCCATCCTGGTACTGGGAGTTACAGGTCAGTGGCTTCTTTGTCTTTTCTTTGGTTAGTTTTGCTAAGGTTTTATTGATCTTGCTCAGCCTTTCACAGAATAATCTCCTTATTTTACTGATTCTTTGTATTGTTTTATTTTGTTTCTATTTAATTGATTTCTGCCCTAATGACGGATTTTTTTCTTCCTTTTCTGCAGGTTTTGGTTTAGCTTGTTTTCTTTTCCTGAGGCCCTAAGACATGTAATTAACTTATATATTTGAGATATTTCTGATATCTTAATATAGACATATATAGCCATAAACTTCTCTTTTTGCCATACCTCCAATGCATTCATAGGTTCTGGTATGTTGTGCTTCGTTATCTACTCTGTGAGATTTGTATTTCCTTCTTCATGTCTTTAATGACTCATTGATCATTCAATACTGCATCAATTAATTAGCATGAGTTTTTTTTGTGTTCTATAGTGACTGCTACTGTTGATTTATAGTATTTTTCCATTGCAGTAAGATAGACTATAAGGAACTATTTTAATTTTCCTAAATTTATGATGATATGCTTTGTGACCTAATGATCAATTTTGAAGAAAATACCATGTACTTCTGAGAAGAATTATTCTGCAGTGTTTGGATGGAATGTTTAATACATGTCAATTAGGTCCATTGGATTTAGGATAACATTTAATCATGTTGCTTTTCTGTTTACATTTTGCTGTGATGACCATTCAGTTTGTGAGAGGGGGGTATTGAAGTTGACCACTATTCATGTGCTGGGTTTAATCTTGGATTCTACATCTAGTAGTGTTTCTTTAATGAAATTGAGTGTACCAATTTTAGTGCATATATGTTTAGAACTGAAATGTATTTTTGTTGAATTGCTTCATTAATCAGCTTAAAGTTTCATTTCATATGACTAATGTTGATTTGAAATCTGTCTTTCCAAATATTAGAACAACAGTATCTACTTGTATCCTATCAGTAATTACTTGACACACCATTTTCCGTCCTTTTACTCTAAGTCTCAGTGTTTTGAAGAGGTAAGTTGATGGAGGCCACAAACGGAATGATCCTGCTACTTTTTTTTTTTTCTTCCTTCAAAGCAGAGTCTCACTGTATCCCAGACTGACCTGGAATTTACTAATTCACTGTGTAGTCACAGGCTGGCCTTGAACTCAAAGGAATCCTTCTATCTCAACTTCTTGAGTGCTGGGATTAAAAGTGTGTACCACCATACCAAGCAGGATCTTGCTTTCTTTCTTTTTTAATATTCATTTATTTGAGATAGAGAGAGAGAGAAAGAGAGAAAGGTAGAGAGAAAGAGAGAGAGAAAGAGAGAGAGAAAGAGAGAGAGAGAGAGAGAGAGAGAGAGAGAGAGGGAAAATGGGCAGCCCAGATCCCACTTTTTAACCTGGTGAGGGTTCTGCTTGCTGCTAGTTTGTGCTTGCTAACTTTTGGCTGCTGGTGGTTTTCTGGCTCATGATTGTTTTGCTGGATGCTGGTGGTTTTTCTTTCAGCTTGGATTTATGAATGAGAGCCAGCTTCTTCCATTATTGATGGAATTTCTTCTAGATCAGTAAACTTGAAATAAATACCTTCCTCTCATAAAACTGTGGTGCTGGGCTGGAGGGATGGCTTAGCAGCTCAAGCATGTGGAGTGTTTAGCAACAAGTTCTTAACCATCTTGTTCTTGTAGGCAAACAAGAGCCTTGGTAATAACCTGTAATGTTTTGGTGGAATCAAGGGCCTCTCCAGCTAACAACTCACAGAAAATATCCCATTATAGGCACTGAAAGTTTTCTGATAACCATCTATGACTTCTAGGTACAACATTATTCACTTTCACAGGACACTTCTGCCTAAACTCTTTCATTTTACTGTATGTATCATTACTTAGCAAAGAAGTAGGTTCCAATATGGCTTATTGAAAACATTTTAAATTTTGATTAACTCTCCTCCCATACCCTCATCCTCCCCTTAGACTATTCCACCACATATAGTCTGACCCTCCACTTACATATTTACTATACCCTACCCTTAAGCCCTTACCCCATCTTCCTTTCCAAATAGCCCCTTTCTAGCTTCATGGCCTCTACTACTGACTTTTATTACAACTCACATGCAAATCTCAGTATTTGAATCTAGGATACACATATGAGAGAGACATGTGGTTTTTGACTTTCAGAGTCTGGGTTACCTTACTTAGTATAATCTTTTGCAGATATATCCATTTCACTGCAAATTTCATAATTTTATTTTTATTTGCAGCAGTGGAAAACTCCATTGTGTAAATATACATTTTTATCCATTCATCAGTTGAAGAGCATATAGAATGATTCTGTTTTATAGCTATTGTGAATACACAAGTAATAAACATTGATAAGAACTTATTTCTATAGTAATTAGTAGAATACTTAGGGTATATGTGAAGAAGTGGTACAGCTGGGTCATATGATAAATGAATTTTTTAATATTTCAAGTACCTCCACACTCATTTCCATTATATTTGTATCAGTTTACATTAACACCAACAATGGAGAATGGTTCCTCTTTCCACACACCATCACCAGCTTTTATTGGGATTTGATTTCTTGACAACAGCTATTCCAACAGGGTTAAAGATAATCTCAAATTACTTTAAATTTGGACTTACCTAATGACTAAGGATGTAGCACATGTTTTATGATGCTATAGGCCATTTGTATTTCTTCTTTTGAGAACTTTGAATTCAGTTCTATAGCCCATTTTTGGTTTGGTTGTTTGATCTCTTCCTGCTCCTCCTTCTTCTTCTCTCTTTGTAAATCATAGATAATAATCCTCTGTCAGGTGTATATCTGGCAAAATTTTTTCCCATTTGATAGTCTGTCTTTTTACTCTATTCACAGTTTCCTTTGCTGTACAAGGCTTTTACATGTCATGATGTTCCAGTGGTTGGTAGGTTGTCTTACTCTCTCCATGAGTATAGCAGACAGCTTCAGGTTCACTGAGATGAACTTCCAGACCAGACACAGTTATGGAGGATGGGATATTTATTGATGCTCACAGATCAGGGGAAATTCCATAATGGCAGAAGAAACTGGCCTGCATTCACAGAACCAAGCAGAGAGAGAAAAGCAAAAGCCAAAAGCCAAAAAGCACAGCACACTTCAGGATCTCCTGCTAGGCACACTTTGCATATCTTTAGATTGAAACCTGAAACCCACCACCACACCTTAAGATCCACCCAGAGACGTTGCCTCCAGCCAGGTGGCTGCAGATGCAAACTACAAACAACCCACCACCACACCTTAAGATCCACCCAGAGACATTGCCTCCAGCCAGGTGGCTACAGATGAAAACTACAAACAAAGAAAAAACTGAATATATTGTGGGCCATCTATTCAAACCACCACAATGAGGGTTCTTTTTAGAAAGCATTTGTGGCAGACAGATTCAGGTTCGCTGAGATAAACTTCCAGACCAGGCACAGTTATGGAGGAAGGGATATTTATTGAAGCTTACAGATCCAGGGGAAGTTCCATAATGGCAGAAGAAACTGGCCTGCTTTCACAGGACCAAGCAGAGAGAGAGAGAAACACAAGCCTAAAGGTCAAAAGACACAGCACACTACATGAACTCCAGCTAGGCACACTTTGCATATCTTTAGATTGAAATCTGAAACCCACCACCACACCTTAAGATCTGCACAATGGCACTGACTCCAGCCAGGTGTCTGCAGATGCAAACTACAAACAAATAACTGAATATATTGGGGGCCATCTATTCTATTCAAACCACCACATTCCACCCCAGCCCCCAATAGATTTATAACCATCACACATTGTAAATTGTACTCAGTTCAATTTCAAAGGTCCCCACAGTTCTTGACCAATTTAAGATATTAAGACCTGTAAAATCAAACAAGTTAAAAACTTCTAACACATAAAGGCACAGAGTAAACATTTTGAACTGGTATGAGGCATAGCAAGGAGAGACTAAAACAATGCAAACTCAACCACCATCAAACAAGCATCAAACTTCTGCAGTTCAAGTTCAATACAACCAGGGACCGACAGTTTCCAGATTTTCCAATTCTGACCCTCCAGCGGGGAGAGTAGCCAGGGAACACTTCCATCTTAGGCCAACAGTGCACTCTCTGGTAGCCCTTGCATTGTCCTGCTATATACAAAACATCTTGAGGTCTTCATGCAAACCACGGTACATCTTCCAAAGGCTCTTTCAGCCTATCAGGGCATTATGCCCTGCCTCATGCCGCATCTCAGCAGCAGCTCCTGGAACTGTGTGCAATTCACGACCACTCCATGCATTTTTCATGCTTCTGAAACCAATACCAGGTGTACCATATTCTTAATTCACTGACAAAATAAATCATAACATTGAAAAGCAGGTTCCTTCTCCAGTCAACTCTTTCCAAAAGTGTTTGCATTTCCACAGTAGTCTTTCCTCAGGCACCCTTTCCATGGTAAAGCAATTGGACCATCTTCCTTTAAGATTGCTAATGTGTTTAACAATAGCAGATTCAATAACCTAAAACCAGTCTCAGTGCCTGTAATTTTTACTTGCTTGAGGTTTTCCAGCTTAAAATCTTAAATCTCTCAGTCCAATATCTCTAGCCAAGCACATCAGTCCATTACAAATGTAACCTTGATCAAACTCTCTGGACCTGGGAAGCAGGATGCAGCCAGCCCTTATCCCAGTAGCCTAGTTCCAACAAAGTCCTCTGCAGTCTTTCCTTCCCCTTAGAAAGCACATAAGCCAAGCCTTGAAGTTCAATGCTGTCTGCACTTAGCATTCTCAGACTCTCATCAGAATAGTCCATAAAACTTGGCTTACCACTCCAGAAGACATCTTCAGTTGCAAGCACCAAGTCCATGACTATTCCTCCAAAACAAAGGTTCCAAAAGATCAACATCCACATAGTCAGGTTCATCTCAGCCAACTCCTCGGTACCAAATTCTGTAGCAGACCGCTTCAGGTCTACTGAGATGAACTTTCAGACCAGACACAGATATGGAGGAAGGGATATTTATTGAAGCTTACAGTGTAGGACCCTAACAGATCCCTCCAGTACTCTGTCCGCCCACAGACCACCAGAGCCAAGAGTCGATGCAAATAGCAAGAGGATTTATTTAGCCAGCGCGCTGGGGTCTGAGCATTTCAATGAGATGACGGACCCTGACCGATGGTTACAGAGCGTTTTTAAAGCAAAAAACCACACAGCAGGGAGGGGTTCATAGAAACCACACAGCAGGGAGGGGTTCATAGACAAAACACCACACAGCAGGGAGGGGTTTATAGATAAACATTTCAGTTGGTTACATATAGGTGACCTTCAACAGGATTAGTCAGAGCCACCTGGGCAGTTATCTTAGGCAACAGATGGAGTGGGGTCGGATCCCTGTGGTTAGCTAGCTCCTGGAACATTTTATCTTCTTGGAGAGTCCCGGGTTACTCAGAGGCCATGTTCCTGGAGGGGGAAGACATCCATCTTATGTCTGAGTTAGAGTTAGGCAAAATGGCAGTGTTATTGTTAAGCAAGCTGATTTACAGAAGCAAGAAGTTAAACATTAATTTTTCAGATCGTTCATTCCTCCCTTTTTCTTGTGAGAATTTTAATCTTAAAATTGTGGATTTTATTATTTTATCTCAGGAGTAGTTCATATTGATGCCTTAACATGAGAACCTATACTGTACTAACTTGTTCTCTAATGAAAGTTAAGAGTTTATTCAGCAGGCATGGCCCAAAAGTGAGTAAAATCAGGATCCCGAAAATAGGCCCTAGTAGGGGTAGGAGGTATGGTAACCATCCATTCCATGTGCCCCAGAAGGGGTTATCAAACAACTCCCTTCATCTTTTTGTGAGTTCTTCTGAAAGTCCCGCTCCGGAGGACTCCCCAGGCTCAGTCTCGGGAAAGACAGCAGCCCAAATCACTCACGAGAAACGGTCTTGATGCAGACAGCATGAGGATTTTTATTCCAGCACGCTGCGGCCCACAGTCATATGCCACACAGGGGTAGAGGGCTGTGGACCCCGAGTGCAGGGCCAGGACAGCTTTTATTAGGATTACAACAATGCCCACGCATCGTGAACCAATCATTCCATAATGTCGGGTACCGGCACAGTGTTGACCAATCAATGTGTAACATTTTATGGTTCTTAGGCTAATCATTTTAAATTGTCCAAGCCCGTGCACCATGGACCAATCAATTTGTAACACACCATAATCTTCCTCCTATAGCCTCAGAGGTCTGTATTTGCATGGGCTCCTGGGTGGGGGTGACAAATTGCAGTTAAGATAGTTCACTTGGGCCAGAAAGCAGGTTCTGGAACAGCAAGAAGTGTCACCTTTTACCCATCCACTGGCACAGAGCTGGGTCTGGAATTTGAGGTATTTAGGGTTTCTTAGGAGGCTGGGGTTAAGGCTCCTTTGGAGTGTGGTAGTGAGAAATCAATCATGACTATTCTAAACAAAAAAGCGGTCCAGGCATGCCTCAGATAGATAATATAGCCGGCCAAATGTGCCAATTTTTTAATTCTGCAATCCTTGCCCATTTAATTGCTGCCCTCCCCTCCCCAAAGTCTCTGAGGAATCTCCATTTCAAGGACACTACGGAAACATTCCACCGCGGGAGGGTCCGGCCCCCGACCACCTGCCTAGACAAGAAACTGAGGAATCTCCATTTCAAAGATCCTCCAGAGACACTCTACTGCAGGGGGCCACCACTGTTTGCTTTAGCCGACACCTGCCTGGGGTGCCCCTAGCTCCTGCCCCCAACTTCTTTGTTCGAATTTCCATATGAACTCCATTCCCAAAAGGAAGGAGCTCTCCCCCTCACCACCGCTGTGTTGGGCTGTGGGGATGGAGCCCAGGCTTAGGCTGTATTTTTCATCCTTTCACTTCCTGGTGTTTTTTAATCCTATCACGGACAATGCCTGATTTATTGGCATAGAAACAGCAACGTTCCTGTAAAGTTAAACAGATTCCTCCTTTGTCTGTGGTTAAGAGGTCTAATCCTCGTCTGTTTTGCAAAACTACCTCGGCCAGAGAGTCTACCTGATCCTGTAAGTCCTTGATGGATTCATATACTAATTTTACGTCATCTGCAAGCTGTTGAGATTGCTTAGTATAGGAGTGAAGTGTCACACCTACTCCGGCAGACCCAGTGGCGAGGTCACCAGCTATTCCTAATCCTATAATAAGAGGTATGAATTCAATTGGCCTGCGATAGCGAGGAACAAAAGTGTCAAAACTGTGAAGGGGCATGGGCTGATCCCCAGGGATGATGTCTACATCAAGTAGGAGAATAGCTGGGACACAGAGTCCTGTCCAATTTTGGGGAAGTGCTGAGTAAGCCATGTTATTTCCACAAACAAGGGCTTTGCCTTTATCAATGTACAAGGGGCCCGTAATATTAATTATGATATCACAGAGAGAAAAGGAGACATACCCTACATCTATGTCAAAGGAATTATTTTGTGCTGTTTGGAGGAAGCAAGTGGAAAAGTGGAATCCTGTAGGTTGAATTTTGAAAGGGGTTACTAAAGTGTAATTAGGTGAGGTGTAGTATGAGAAGTTAAAAGTGGGAATAGCTAAAGGCCAAGAGGTTCCTAGCGCTAAACATAGCCAACAGTCCTCCACTAAGTGGGGGTTGGACGCATTACGTGCAAGGTGGGTAGCAGAGATAATATCAGCTGTCTGGGGGTCTAATTCTAATCCCTTAGGTTTAGGACGAAGGAGAGGGTGGTAAATTACCTTGGGGATCATGGAATCAATTATAGCCTGGATTTGTTCCTGCACTATTATTTCATGAACTTGATCAGTGGGTCCCCCACCCGATATATGTATTGGGGCTATTTTTGGCCAGCAAGTGTACTTTCCTGGCTCAGCATTGCAGCTTGCCTGGGTGTACTTTGGGTTTCCAAGAATTTGTGAATTAATGGACCAATCACCCCCAAACGTTCCTTCATATCTATGGTAGGAGATGGCAATAAAATACTGTTTTTCTCCTGATAAGCACTCCTGGAAAGAGTTATAGCACATGGCATTCATCTGATCTACATATTGACATTTACTACTGGATGGGGGCAATGGTTTTGGTTTACTGTAACAAACCCAGGACTGGGAAGCATAGCCCCTTGCAGGGGAGGACGTTAGTTCAAGGCAAGCCTTTCTGTTTCCACAATCAGCCTCCTGGGTACATGTCCCAAGAGGGAAAAGGGACTGAGAAATTCCTCCTCTACATTCACATGGGGGCCCGAATTGTAGCTTTCTAAGATGTTGGGGGTTAGGGGACTGCAATCCCCCTCTTATGAAGTATGGTAGTTGAAGGATTATGAGAACCAGAGCCAGACAGTTATGAAGCATTATCAGCATTGTCACGTTTTAGTCTTAGCTTTAGAGGGTTATCAGTCCGTTGTATCCGCCACTGGTCATTTGAGGGCGCAGGCTTTACGTGGGATGTGTGGATCCAGGCCGCTATGCCATCTACCTTTATAGCCCTTAGGGTGGTTAGCAGGACAGTGTAAGGTCCTTTCCACCGTGGCTCCAAGGTTTGAGAGCGATGGCATCTCACATAGATGGCGTCTCCCACTTGGAAATGGTGTGCAGTTTCCGGAGTACCTGGTTGGTAAGCTTCAGCAGCTTGTTTCCAGACGTCTCTCTGGACTGCTGGGAGTCCCTTTAATCTAGCATATAAATCATTAGAATAAGGAATAGGATCATTTATCTTTCTCAGGTCTGTTATAGGGGGAGGGGCCCCAAAGAGGATTTCATAAGGAGTGAGGCCAAATCTTCCGGGGGTATTGTGCACCTGGTACAAGGCCAAGGGAAGGAGCACCGTCCAATCCGTCCTGCCAGTCTCCAAGGACAATTTGGTTAAGGTCTCTTTTAAAGTTCTATTCATTCTTTCTACCTGCCCTGAGCTTTGGGGTCGGTATGCACCATGTAATTTCCAATCAGTCCCCAAATATCTGGCCACATCCTGACTTACCTTGGCTATGAAGTCTGGCCCATTATCAGACCCAATTAGTTTTGGAGCCCCAAACCTTGGGAAGGTTTCTTCTAAAATGTTTTTTGCCACCACCATTGCAGTTTCTTTTTTTGTTGGAAAGGCTTCAACCCATCCTGAAAAGGTGTCTATAAAAAATAGCAAATATTTGTTACCATATCTTGCTGGGCAAATCTCAGTAAAGTCCACTTCCCAATATGTGCCTGGTCGGTCCCCCCGTATTCTTTTTCCAGGATCAGTTTTGTTTTTGCAAGCATTAACTTGTTGGCAAGGCAAACAGTCTTTGACTACTTTATCTGCCAATCTGTTGTGTCCCGGTATAGAGTTTTCATTAAAGATATTAATTTCTTTGTTCCTAGGTGCGTCCATTTATGCATTTGTTCTAAAATGACCCTGGCTTCTTCTGGGAATATTGATTTATTTTGAAGGTTCCTTTGGGGACCCTCTGACACTGGGAGCACAGTCACTTGGTTTTCTATAGCAGCCCTGCGGGCCACGTAATCTGCCATATTATTTCCTTTTATTATGGGAGTGTCCCCCTTTTGGTGGCTGGGGCATTGTATTATGCTTACCTTCTTAGCTAAATGTAGGGCCATCAGTAAGGCTAGAATTTCTGCCTTATTTTTGATTTCTTTCCCAGATGAAGTGAGAAGGCCCCTCTGCTGGTATATAGCTCCATGTATATGTGCAGTGGAGAAAGCATATCTGCTGTCAGTATAGATATTTATCTTTTTATTTTCACCCAGTTTGAGTGCCTCTGTTAGTGCTATTAATTCAGCCTTCTGAGCTGATGTTCCCTCTGGGAGAGCTTTAGTCCATAAGACTTTTGACCCGTCTACCACAGCAGCACCGGCCCTCTGCTTACCTTCATCCAGAAAACTACTGCCATCTGTGTACCAAGTATGGTCTGCATCCAGGAGGGGCTGGTCGGTCAGGTTGGTCTTTCTCCCATGAGCTTCCGCCAAGATTTGATGGCAGTCATGGATGATGACAGAGGATTCAAGATGCAGGTCAGGCAGGAGGGTTGCGGGATTGAGGCCAGTGGCTGGGGTAAATTTAATCCTATCCAAATTCAATAAAAGTGTCTGATAGTGAGTCATCCGGGCATTTGTGAGCCCTTTATCCGGAGGTTGTCGGATCACACTTTCTAATGCATGGGGGGCTGTGACAGTCAGATTTTGTCCCAAAGTCAATTTATCTGCATCTTTGACTAAAGTAGCCACCGCAGCTACTATGCGCAAGCAAGCAGGCCATCCGGCTGCAACGGGGGTCCCATTTTTTTGACAAGTATGCTACTGGTCTCCGCCAGGGACCTAGCCATCGGGTGAGCACCCGTTTAGCAATTCCTTTGTTTTCAGCAACATATAAGTGGAACGGCTTTGTTACATCCGGCAGCCCTAAGGCCGGTGCTGATAGTAGGGCCCCTTTAATTTGATCAAATGCCTGTTGTTCCGGCCTTCCCCAAGTGAAAGGATGGTGATTAGACTTGGTTAGTGGATATAGGGGGGCGGCTAGCTCGGCATAGCCTGGTATCCATAGTCGGCAGAAACATGCACTTCCCCCAAATTTCTCACCTCTTTTGGAGTCTGGGGAGGAGGGATTTGGACTACAGTCTGTTTCCTGGCTGCCGACAGCCAACGTTTTCCAACCTTAAGAAGGTACCCCAGGTAACTAACCTGCTGCAGGCAGATTTGAGCCTTTCTGGCTGAGGCTTGGTACCCCAGCGAAGCGAGTTCGGCTAACAGTTTTTCAGTCCCCTCAAGGCATTTTTGTTTGGTAGCAGCTGCCAGGAGGAGGTCATCTACATATTGTAACAGGGTTACCTGAGGATGAGCCGTTCTAAAGGGTGCCAGGTCCCAGTGAAGAGCCTCGTCAAAGATGGTGATGGAATTTTTGAATCCTTGGGGTAGCCTCGACCAGTTCAGCTGCCCTGATATGCCAGAGGTTGGGTCCTTCCATTCAAAAGCAAAGATAGGCTGGCTGCTCGTGCTGAGTCTTAAGCAGAAAAAAGCATCTTTGAGATCTAACACAGTATACCAATTTCTCTCGGGTGGTAAAGTACTCAGAAGATTGTAGGGGTTTGGCACTGTAGGATGTAAGTCCATAACCCTCCAATTTACTTCTCTTAAGTCCTGCACTGGCTGGTAGTCATTAGTGCCTGGTTTGTGGACAGGCAGGAGGGGGGTGTTCCAAGCTGACTGGCATTTTATTAATATACCTAACTCAAGAAGTCTTAATATGTGGGGTCGGATTCCGTCCCTTGCCTCTTTGCTCATGGGGGTACTGACGGATCGCAATGGGGTGGCTGTGGCTTTTAACTCTATCTGGATGGGAGGTTGGTATTTTGCCATTCCCATACCTCCTGTTTCCGCCCAGGCCTCCGGAATCTTTGTTAGCCATTCCTGAATTTCAGCTCCTGGGTTTGGGGAGGGCTCGTAGAGTCTATGCTCATCTTCCAGTTTCATAGTGAGAGCCTGGAGTAATTTACCTTCTTGGTTGGTGACTTTAGGGCCCTCGGGGTTGAAATGAACTTGTGCCCTGACTTTGGAGAGCAGGTCCCTTCCTAATAGAGGGTACGGGCATTCAGGAATGACCAGGAACGAGGGGGATACCTGGCCCACGCCAAGGTCCACTGTTCTTTGGGTAGTCCATGAATACTGTTTGTTTCCTGTGGCCCCTTGTACCCAAGACTTTTTGTTGGACAATGTCCCTTCCGGTTGTAACAGAACCGAATGTTGGGCTCCTGTGTCCACTAGGAAATTGATTGGTTTCCCCTCCACTCATAGAGTTACCCTGGGCTCAAGGAGGGGGGTTGAACCCTGGCCCTGTCAGTCTTCCTCTAAGGTCAAAATTTTTTCTCTTGTGGGGCCTCCCTTTTTCTTAGGACAGTCCTTGGCCCAGTGGCCTCTTTCCTTGCAATAGGCACATTGGTCTGGGCTCAAGGGTCGCCTTCTGCCTGGAACCCTGTCTCCCTGTCCTATGGGATTCCTATATTTTCTTTGTTCTCTTTCCCTGACTACTGTGGCCAGGATTTTGGTTAGATTTCTTTCTTGTCTCTTTTCTCTCCTAAGATCCCTCGCCTCTTGTTCCTTTTGTCTACGTTCTTCTTTCTCCTCTTCTGTCTCTCTTTTATTAAATACCTTATCTGCCTCTTTAATCAGATCCTGCAATGAATATCCCTGTAGACCATCCAACCTCTGTAACTTTTTTCTTATATCTGGGGCGGACTGGTCAATAAAGGCCATTGCCACCGTGGCCCTATGTTCCTCAGAGGTGGGGTAATAGGGGGTATATCTTTTAAAAAGCTTCCATAATCCGTTCTAAAAACACTGTGGGTGACTCAGTGGTCCCCTGTATAGTTTCTCTTACCTTGGCCAAATTAGTGGGGCATCTTGATGCCCCACGGAGACCTGCCACAAGAGCCTGGTGGTAGATGGTTAGGTGCTCCCTACCTTCTGGCGAGTTAAAGTCCAAGTTGGGTCTGGTCAATGGGAAACCAGCATCAATTTCATTGGGCAGTTGAGTAGGCTGCCCATCATTGCCAGGAACATTTTTTCTAGCCTTGAGGAGTACTCGTCGCTCCTCAGTGGTGAGGAGAGTTTGTAGGAGCTGTTGGCAATCGTCCCAGGTGGGCTGATGTGTAAAAATAAGAGATTCAATTAATGCAGTGAGGGCCTGTGGGTTCTCAGAGAAGGTAGGGCTCTGGGCCTTCCAGTTATAAAGGTCTGCAGAAGAGAAAGGCCAATATTGTAAAGGGCGGTTTCCTTGATTATCAGGGGAGCCAAATTCCCTCAGGGGTAAAGTATGGAGTCAGGGGTTACTGCCCTCCAACTTCGGGTCCTGGTTGCAGGGCCACTATTTTCTCCCCCGGCTGGGAGGAGGACAGGGGCCGTGGAGGGTACAGCTCCGGGTGGAGGGGCAGGGGCCAAGGCTGGTGGATAAGGGGTGGGGGTGAATCAGCAAGGAGGAGATCAGCTTGGAGGTCCGGGTAAAGTGGTGCCTTTGTTGTGGTCGAGGTAGAGGCTGCTGTCTTCTTTTCATCCAATTGGACGGTCAGGATGCTGGTGGGCACTGGATCTATAGGAGAAAGAAAAGGACCGACCCACGGAGGGGGAAACAAGACAAGATCTTCCCATGTTACAATATAAGGTATCTGGTCTGGATGACCGTGGGGTCCAGGGGTAAAAACTTTGGCTTTGATCTGTCTAATGTTTTCTAAAGAGAAAGTCCCTTCAGGGGGCCAACCTACCTGAAAAGTTGGCCACTCAGAAGAACAGAAAGTTTGCCATTTGCCCTTTTTGACTTCCACAGATAAGTAAGAGGCTCGAGTTTTGACCTCAGACCAGTGGTCTAAGGTGAGTGAGAGAGGAGTCATAGCCATTTGTCCCATGGTGTTTTGTCGACCCAAGAAGACAGTCAGGAAGATAAAAAGAATCCAAACAACAAAAAGACAGGACAGACAGAAGCGGCTGCCACGAGAGCGCCACAAGACCGAGACTGAATCAGATGGCAGTCTCCGAGGACCTGCAAGTTCCCAGTGGAGAGACACTCTGGTGTCAGCTCCCAGAAGGGTCTCTTGGGCATCCCCAAGAACCCCGGGATATTGGACCATTAACATGTCTGCCTAGTGCAATATCCAGTAAACAGTGACCGAAATTCAGAAGGTGCCTCGCATCATAAAATGAAACTAAAATACAGATGAGCAGACAAACATACAGAAAACCCGAGCGTACCTCTGATCATTGGCGATGATGGGTCTGGGAGCACACAGAAATCCCGGGTGAGCCCCCAATGTATGACCCTAACAGATCCCTCCAGTACTCTGTCTGTCCACAGACCACCAGAGCCAAGAGTTGAGAGTCGATGCAAATAGCAAGAGGATTTATTTAGCCAGCGCGCCAGGGGTCTGAGCATTTCAATGAGATGGTGGACCCTGACCGATGGTTACAGAGCATTTTTAAAGCAAAAAACCACACAGCAGGGAGGGGTTTGTAGACAAAACACCACACAGCAGGGAGGGGCTTATAGATAAACATTTCAGTTGATTACATATAGGTGACCTTCAACAGGATTAGTCAGAGCCACCTGGGCAGTTATCTTAGGCAACAGATGGAGTGGGGTCGGATCCCTGTGGTTATCTAGCTCCTGGAACATTTTATCTTCTTGGAGAGTCCTGGGTTACTCAGAGGCCACGTTCCTGGAGGGGGAAGACATCCATCTTATGTCTGAGTTAGAGTTAGGCAAAATGGCAGTGTTATTGTTAAGCAAGCTGATTTACAGAAGCAAGAAGTCAAACATTAATTTTTCAGATCGTTCATTCCTCCCTTTTTCTTGTGAGAATTTTAATCTTAAAATTGTGGATTTTATTATTTTATCTCAGGAGTAGTTCATATTGATGCCTTAACATGAGAACCTATACTGTACTAACTTGTTCTCTAATGAAAGTTAAGAGTTTATTCAGCAGGCATGGCCCAAAAGTGAATAAAATCAGGATCCCGAAAATAGGCCCTAGTAGGGGTAGGAGGTATGGTAACCATCCATTCCATGTGCCCCAGAAGGGGTTATCAAACAACTCCCTTCATCTTTTTGTGAGTTCTTCTGAAAGTCCCGCTCCGGAGGACTCCCCAGGCTCAGTCTCGGGAAAGACAGCAGCCCAAATCACTCACAAGAAACGGTCTTGATGCAGACAGCATGAGGATTTTTATTCCAGCACGCTGGGGCCCACAGTCATATGCCACACAGGGGTAGAGGGCTGTGGACCCCGAGTGCAGGGCCAGGACAGCTTTTATTAGGATTACAACAATGCCCACGCATCGTGAACCAATCATTCCATAATGTTGGGTACCGGCACAGTGTTGACCAATCAATGTGTAACATTTTATGGTTCTTAGGCTAATCATTTTAAATTGTCCAAGCCCGTGCACCGTGGACCAATCAATTTGTAACACACCATAATCTTCCTCCTATAGCCTCAGA